>OY294069.1:47191975-48589475 GCA_958510875.1 Endomychus coccineus
CGATAAACCCTTATCCTAGGAATATCGAAGGGAAGCTCAGATCGAATTCTTCAAAGAGATTTAAAATTTCATCCCTATAGATACCAAATAGCACAGCACCTTAGCAATCAAGATAAAGAAGCAAGGTTAGCATTTTGTCAAGAATTTTTGGATTCACATCAAGGAGCAATTCACAGTCTCCTAATGATCGACGAAGCAAATTTTTATTTGAACGGCATGGTCAATAAACAGAATTTTAGATACTGGTCAAATGAAAATCCTCGTGAAATCTTCACACAGAACCTCCATAATCCAAAAGTTGTGTGGTGTGGAGTGGGATCTTTTGGTATTATTGGCCCTTATTTTTTTGAGGATGAAAATAACCGCGCTGTAACAGTAACATTCGAGCGCTACGTTAATATGCTAGAGACATTCCTCATTCCAGAATTAAATAGACGAGGATTACTAAACAACGCCTTACTAATCCAACAAGATGGGGCAACAGCTCATACCGCCAGAAACTCAATGAGGGTCCTGCGAGAAATGTTTAATGGCCGACTCATTCCTCGATTCGGAGATTTGCCTTGGCCTTCGAGGTCCCCCGACTCAACGGCACCCAATTTTTTCCTGTGTGGATATTTAAAAGCCAAAGTGTTTGCGAGTCGTCTAGGTACAATCGAGGGACTGGAAGTCAAAATTCGTGAAGAAGTTGAAGGAATAGACGAAGGTTTGCTACGCCGTGTAATGAACCACTTCTTATCTAATATTGAAAAATGTGTTGAAGTTGGTGGAGGTCATTTAGGAGACGTGATTTTAAAAAGTTAGAATGAAATTAGCCAAATAATTATAAGTTATCATAGATCCCAAGAAGTTAGCTGTAATTTAGTGAAATAAAAAGTTTGTTGTGTTAACTAAAAAAATTAAAATTCAAATATTAAAATGGGTAGTCTATTATGGGGATCCCAGTAGTACTGCCGTTTGAATAATAGACAGTGTGCGTGGCAAAGCATTTGTTTTCGTTACTGATTTTTATACAGGGTTAGGCAATATGTATTACCCAATTTAAACAGGTTATAAACATTTATTAACTTCAATAATAAAACGAATTAATATTCATTTTTAAACTGGAAAGATGATTTGAATATAGTGTTTCGTAAATGGTCGTCATTGTTCTCAATGCATTCTTCTAATTGATTAGCAAATTTTTGCATAACATTTTGAAGAAAGTCACGTGGGATAGCATTGATTTCATTTCTAATATTGAATTTCAAATCTTTCAAATTTTTGGGCTTATTCACGAAGCCCCAAAGAAAATACTCCTGAGCTGCAAGATCTGGGGATCTTACTGGCTATGGAATCGTACCATTTCTTGAAATGAGTCTGTTTCGAAAGGATTTTCTTGAAAAGTCCTTGCTTATTCTCGTCGTATGTCTTTCTGGACCCAGTAATGTTTTATTTCTGATTCAATTTGAGGTAAAAATAATGTCTGCAACATTTGAACATAGCGCACAGCGTACCGTCTGACAATTATCTTCAAAACAATATTATAGACGATGAAATGACTCACCATACAGTTACTTTAGGGTAATCTAAAGGTCGATGATGAGTTTCTCGAAGATTCTCTTGAGCCCAGTGGCGGCAATTTTGCTTATTTATATCGCCGTTGAGATAAAAATTTGCCTCGTCGCTCATGAAAAGGTTATTTTCGATACTTTGGTGATTATCATGAATCAGACGATAAAATTCAAGTCTGTTGACCTTATCACGATCATTTATTTCCTGAGCTATTGGCATCTTATACGGATGAAAATTCATGCGTTTTAACATTCTTCTCGTGCTTCGATCACTCATACCGAAGACGGAACCATGTTTAACAGCGGGTTTCTTCGGACTAACAGTAACTGCATTCCTTACCCTTTCTTCGTTACGTTCATTGCAGGTAGTTCTTGGCCTTCCACTTAACTGTTCGTTCACAATAGATTCCAAGCGAAAGAGACGATGGACACAGTGACCGTCGTAACGGTGACTTTAGTCTGTCCTTTGACATAGTCAATTATGACGAGGTGGAGTGGGCCATACCCGGGTTCGCACCGTAAAATTCGCCAGGCGGAGATGCAATCTTCCCGACTCTCCTACAAGAGGGTCAGGAAATTATCATCAAGCTATTGGTGAAAATCTTCCGATTTGCATAGCAGTAGAAGTCATGTTCATTCCAAAGGCGGGTAAAACTGATTATACCCAAGCTAAGGCATTCCGTCCTATTAGTCTTTGGGCAGCACTTGGGGACACTGTGCTAGCTGTAAAACACGCTGCTCAGCATAGTGGATGGCTGGTGCCGCATGGAGGGTCTCAGGGTAAATCCTGACAAAACGGAAATTGCTCTGCTTACAAGGAAATGCAAGCTGGGCACACTGCCAGAGATTCATTTCTCTGGCAAGGACCTGCAATTCGAAGGGCTGGTGAAATTTCTGAGACTAATCCTAGACTCTAAACTGACCTGGCGCGAACACCTCGAATATCGAGTGAGGAAGGCCTCTGTGTTATTTTGGGCGCGTGTAGAAGAGCTTTCAGCAGTATATGAGGATTACAGCCAAATATTCTTTATTGAATCTACACCGCTGTGATCAGGCCTATGGTTACCTATGCTGCGGTAGTGTGGTGGTCGGAGACAAGGACTGGTATTTCTCAGAGCCCCCTAGACCGACTGCAGCGGCTTACATGCATAGCCATATTGAGCGGTACTGGTCGGCTCCAACGAGAGCCCTTGAAGCTCACGCCTGATTATCGCTTCTACACTTATACATAAAAACTGAGGCCCTGAGAACGGTGTATAGGTTAAAGGGCCTAGACCACTTGACCAAAACGTACTACTCTCGTGGACACTCATCGATTTCGAGTGAAGCAATCTCTAAATGCCCCATAGTAGGAATGAAGCAAGATACCATGATCCCAGCTATATGTCTCACTTCTCCCAAAATCCTCCTTCCCGATAGAGGAGATTGAAGTAACGAAACTCTCACCTTATTGCCACCAGACCGGCTAGCGTAGTTAGCAGATGGGTCTAAGGTTAGTCAGGTCTCTGGGGCGAAAGTGTATCTGAAAAGGCTAAAGAGCACTATCTCAGTGACTCTAGGCGCTTACTGCACAGTTTTTCAGGCGGAGGTCTACGCAATATTGTCAAAGAATGCAGGGATACACTGGCTGAACTAGCCAGAAGAAATAAAGTTCAATTCATTTGGGTCCCTAGACACAGAGGAATTCTAGGAAACGAAATGGCCGACTCCCTGGCCAGGCCAGGATCGTCTACCGCCGGGCTGGAGCCAATGGTTGCTTTATGAATTGCTTGGGGGTCTCGCCCTTCTGGGCCAACTGAATGAAGAGTGGTCCGAACTGTGGACAAAATCACCACGCGTGAGGCAGGCCAAGCTCTTCATCAAAGAGCCTGTGCCTAACAGAAGGGACATCAGAGAGATGACGGGAATCCTGTCGTCTTAACAAACATATACACACTATGGGCATCACAGATGGTCCAATATGTAGGATCAACATCCTGTTGGGATGCCCAGCATTAGCATCCCTCAGACAGCGACACTTAGGATAATCAAAACTGCTTCCAGAAGAACTTATGGAAGCCAGCACTGGCAATATTCTGAGTTTCTGGAGGGCCTGCTAGAACAGAATAGGCTTCTGGCCACGGGGCGCACAATGGGCCCAACTAAGTGTTCTAAGTACATTTGGAGGCTAAGCTCACGCCCCTAAAGTGATGATGATGATGGTGATGATGATCCCAGTAGTCTTCATTAATTGCGCCAAGCCAAAATAATCTTACTCTGAGGACAGCGACGGACATTAAAATGACGTCGAACATTCCTTTGAACAGCTATTACTGAATTAAATTGAATCAATTTGTCAACACAAAAGACACGATGTTGTGTAGACGAACGCTTCATTTTGACAACTGCCAACAACTCTAGCAAAATTTCCAAGTCATACTTTTTCATTTAAAATAACCGAATCGTTTTTGTGTTATTAATGAAATAAAATGACAAACCCTGTATAATTGTTTCACATTCTATAAGATACTTTGATGAAATGCATTTGTCTAAACACAATGGAATATTTTATTCAGTTCAGTAACTTTACACAACTAAATAATAGTCAAATTAATATTGTTATTAAGTAAATGTACAAAAACAAATTTTCCGCTTCTGGGAGTCGAACCTGAATCTACTGCGTGTGTGTGAGATATTCAACACTTAGACCACAACGCCGATATACATATATAAACTGTTGAAGTACAATGTAAGTGTAAGTCTACTTCGATAATTCGTTTTGTTGTTGTTGCTGTTGTTGCTGTTGTTGCTGCTGATTTTGTTAGAATTTGGGTTAAAGCTATTTCAAATTAACTAAAACTTACTGTATAAGTTTTGAGTCGATTCAATGTAGATGGAATATATGATTTCCTTAAATTTACGACCATTCAGAAAATGTTGTTTTATCACACGATTTTTTGAAAAATAATAGGGTTTGTCACCGAATGGGAAACGACTTTTTTTCAAAATTTGAATATGATAGGACTTTCAGTTTTTGAGTTATCGTGTATACAAGTTTCGTGACATACATACAGACAGACGGTGAAATAACTTGAGTAAATGCAATATACTGTTCCGACTTCTTCTCGAAGAATATAACAATGTGGTAAATTTTGAGTAATCAGCATGATGAATCGTGCTTCCATATTTTCACTTACTTGATGGCTATACCGTCATAATATGATAATTATGAAGTGGAAGAATGTGTAATATGTTGAGAGGTTTTTTTGTACATAAAACCCTTGGAAAAGTAAATTGATTTGACTGTTGTCTTTTTCAGTTAATCTGTCTATCTGCGTACAACCCCTAACTAGCTTTGCTATTCAAATTGCTTATGTATTTTCTTCTCATTGGGAACGTTTCCAAGAAAGTATTGGTTCAATAAAATATGTTTAACATTCCAATTTATTCACTTTTTTCTAATTTTACTTCTGTAGCCATGGTGTGATGACTAAAAGTATGACGATGGAAATAAAAATTTAAACCCATTTAGTATAAATCATATTTTAAGTAATACTGCTTCGAGTTGATATGTCGTTTTGAAAAGTTACGTTGTGACGAAACGGTTGTGAGCAATTAAACTTTGCAGTTCGTGTAAATTTAGAATCGTGTTTCATTGCACAATTCTACATATTTTTACAAGACCATTCATCATAAAAACAAGAATATTATTGTCTCTTATCATTACCGTTCGGATACAATATGTAGCTGGCCCAACACTGTCATTTCTTGGGTCCGGTGGATTTTTTATAAGATTTCCTTTCGCACCAATTTCATATCCATTTTCGTCAATATGTGTTGGAATCGATGGTGAGTGTCCAAGCACACTATATTCAACTTTACAAAAATACAATCTGCCTTTGCCTGGAACAGGTACATTCGAAGGTTTCTTCCTTTTCCCCTGGAGCTTGGGATCATAAGTCCCTGGTCCGGGGTATTTCTCAATTCGGTAGACGAAACGTTTCGCCCTATTTCTTAGAGAGTGACCACCCTGCAAAAATTATCACCTTAATAAAAAACATCCAATGTCGCTTTATTATTAATTTTTGATGACCTCTGTAATCCAGGGGCATGTGACCCATTAATGTTAACAGTTTTCATGGGCGCAAGCATTATTTTATTCCATACATCAATACTAGGGTCTGTGTTATCTGAAACTTCTAAACGAATAGAAGAGAAATCAATACCTTCTAAGTGAATTATGAAGTAATTCCTGTCGAATCGTGTATAATGAGGATTTATTCGAAAAGGTATGATTGGTCCAAAAGATCAAGTTACCATCATATAGTGATCAGAAACTTATTATACATCAATAATAATACTGGACTTGGTCAATAGGTTTGGCAGTAGATTGTCCATAATGTGTGAGCTCAGAAATCTGAGAACGGGAATGAGAAATAAAGCTAAATCCTACATACTGGGACTATACAATGGAGAAACTTCATAATCTCCTCGGAACAGAGAGCCCAACGTTCCTCTCACGAGCAGACAGCATAGGCGAATGATTAGTCTGCTACATGGTTACAGCCCTTACGAAAATCATTCCAACCAAATGGGCATGGCTAAGATGAACCGCCTGTAACACACACTTTGATACTTTGTGATTAAAGTCATTTTCAGGATACGACTTTCTATAAAATGATGGGAATATCTCCTGCGAGAGAAAAACAAGATCCTTCATTATGTATCACGATTGATTAAAACTATATTTCAGTCAATGGTATCACCAACAACAAATTTCAGGACCAACAGGTCGCATTGTGGGAACAGCTGCTATGACCAATCATGTAGAGGGGTAATCAGTTTAATTTTTAGCTTGTTAACATTTTGTTAACTTATGTTATTATAATATGTCATGGTCTGTGATACTAGACTAATTCAAAAAAGGTTTTTAGAAGGATGAACTTAAGGAATTTTGAATAAAGCCAAAACATGATTATAGGTATGATACTCGCACATACTATAACGTATAAGAAAAACTGAAGTAGCACGCACCATGGAACATGTTGAGAAATTCTGGAGTTTTTGTTTATGAAGAAGTAATACAGAATCCCGAACAGGCAAAATTGGATCATCAGGAATAAATATGATAGAGTGGCAACTTAGCAATGTAACCGAGCGAAGACAATGCATCTTCAATGTTTCATTGTTTGCTCTTGTATCTTCTTCAATTAGTCTGATGCCTCCAGTCATCTGCGTAATGAAGCTATTATATATGGTTTCGTCATATTTATTAATTTCCTAAGTTGCATCACGAATAAAATGATCAAATAGTGTGTACCTTGAGATGGGGTCACTTTGATAATCACTGGGAGTTTTATTTAAAATTCGAATGAACCGCCAAAACATATCCGCGATCGTCCGACCAGCGGTCATTCGTTAGTAAAGTCCAGAGCGTGGTCGTGTGCAGATTAGTTAGCGGTAAGTAAAAGTGGTTGTATTTTTATAATTTAATGGAGTTCACTAGTAAATTTTGGAAATGACAGATGGTTGTAAAAGCCTTCTGTCTGTATTTTTCTCATTTTCCTTCACTAAACAGTTATTTGCTATTCAAATAATCACCTATTGTGTTCTTAACCTTTTTACGTCTAACCTTGAATGCCAACGGTTTAATTTCTACGTGCGAATTTAGACATTGGGGTCACTCTGATACCACTTTCGGGAAATTAATACTTCTATCCATCTCGCCCCAATAGACTATTTTAATCTATATTAGTCAATGATATTGAGTTGTTATTTTATAACAGAGCTAGTACCTATTACAAGATAATTGGTGGAAGGAATTATAGGATCTATAAACCCAAAATAATAGAGCAGGTGTTAACAAAAGTCGCTGACGGAGGATGGAGCATACTAATAGTGTGCGTGCAGAAGATTTCATACGACACTCTCTATAATGAAAATACAAGGGTTTACGCCGTAATGCACACGGTGGGCAAAATGTCAAACCGGAAGGAGAATGAACAATCATTTAAGGCGTAATAACATGTGGTGATTGAAGATTTTCCATAAATTCAGAAGATTTGCAAATGGCGACAAAAACATTTCTAGAGAGACAGGGACGGGATGTTAACAAATTCAAGAACAATGTACCCGGAAAGGACTGGTTTACTGACTATTAAATCGTCACAAGGACCACCTTACTTGCAAGTAATATAAAGCGCGCTTGATCCTTAGTCTCAAGTAAAGCGATGATTATTTTGACCATTTAAAGACCATTGATGGCGTATCAGTCATCCAAGTTATTTAACTACGATGAAACAAACATGTCAGATGATCCAGAAAAGAAGAAATTCTTGTATAAAAGGGGTGAAAAAAACTTGAAAACATCGTTAATCATACTAAGTTCATGTTCTATGGATCAGCCTTAGGAACCATGCTACCAAATCGGAGCACATGTGAGTTCGCTGGACCAAAAATGGTTCTAAGGGAGAACCTTGTTGTAATAGTTCCGAGTCCCGTTACAATCGCACTAAAAATGGATAAAAGCACATTTTTACCACAAGCTTTTCGTTTGCCAGGGATAAAAGTTCTAATCGGCTACAACCTATCTCTTCATTTTACATATGAAGTATTGGAACTGTGCCAAGAAATCGACATCGCATTTGTTTGTTTGCCACCAAGCTCCACTCATCTGACACAGCCTCTGGACGTTTGCTTTTTGAAAACTGCCTAGAGAACCGTATTATTAAATTGGATACAGCAGAACTTAAAAGTGGCAAGTTTAAAAATAGAAGAAATTTCCAATTTAATGAAAAGGACGCTGGAAAAAACGGATTGTGCGGTTCCAAATCAAAATGCAATCAGACCCGATCTGATAAGTGGTTTTCAAGCAACCGGCATTTTTCCCTTGGAACCGCGAAAAATATTATTAGTCCAAGCAATAGACGAAGGCCTAATGTTAAATTTGCAGAAATTAATACCTGGAAAAAAATATGAGAGTATTGGAAATTAAATTTAAAGGTGAGTTACTGTTTCATGCAACTCGATCGGAAATGGCGAACATAACCTAAAAAATTGGCAAAGTTACAAAAAGCGGTTTTTCTTAAATAAGTAAAAAACTATAGTTCGAATCGGAAAAAGTTAAATGTGAAAGTTGTAGGTATTAAATAGATCTATGTTTCTATGATAGTTATCGATATCTTCCATACTTTACGAGTTATATTGAAAAAACCGTTAAAAATCGGGGTATCGAGAAATCGTTAACAATTACGTTTCCATACTTGTTATTTGCTGTACGTATAATCCAAGGAAAGCTTAAAAAGTGTTTTTTTCTTAAATTCAAAATGTTGATAATTTTTTGAGATATATCGATTTTTCGAAAAAAAAAGCGCTCTCATAAATTGGCTAGATCTTCTCAGCGGATGGTCCTAGAGTAACGACTTCGGGCTTATTTTCTTCTTGAAAAGTTGTTCTATAATGTTATCAGAGAAATATAGCAATTTTTCGAATTTTTAGGGTAAAAAATTACTTTGAAAAACTGCACTTTTTTTGAACATTTTTTTTCAGGTAAGTTTTACAATTTTTATTTTAGGGAAATGTCTTTGACGGAAATCGATTCCTGACGTTTTTTCACGAATTACCAAAAACGTTCTTCATCTACGACCTTCAGGACCAGAGATTTTTTTATTTCAAAAAAATCTGTAAGACGCATTAAACATTTTACAGAAGTGTGATCCATAGATGCTAATGTTAAATACCTACATTTTCAATAAAAAAATACTAGGGTATGTTTTATTGATTTATAGTATTAGAAATTGCGTAGCAAAGTGAAGCGTACTGCCGGAGCGTGCCGCGGAGTGAGGGAAACTGTTTTCATTTGTTCAAAGTGGCTTGTGCTTGCAAAATCTATCTCGGCTTTTGGATCACGTACAAAAATCGAGATAAATTCGAATATCGTATATATTTTCGCCTTAGAGGCAAAATATACTCGGAAATATGTTTTTTACATTTATCATATGTTTTACTTTTACGTCATCTAAATAATTATTTATAATCAAAACAGTATCTCCCTTGTAATACCTCAAATTTTTTGCTTAGTGAATCATACTATATATCATACTATAATTATGCTTGCTGATCTCTTTAACAATTATTTAATCATTCCAGTAAATAATTTTTAAGATACAAAATTAAAGAAATGCTACATATTAAGGTAAGTTTGAAATTTCATTTATTTACAAAATCGTTATAAAATACTCATAAGATTCTTACAATCAAAGTAGCGGTATACAACAGTCTTATATTAGTTTTCACAAGTGTCGCACAACAAGCGTAACGTCAGTATGATCCACTAAGCAAAAAACGATACTCCACAGATTAAGTGCAAAAAGATTTATGTACGTGATCCAATAGCCGATATATTGAAGATTTTGCAAGCACAAGCCACTTTGAACGAACGAAAACAGTTTCCCCCACTCCGTCGCACGCTCCGGCAGCCGCGTACGCTTCATTTTGTTACTGAATTTCTAATACTATTAATCAATAAAACATATCCTAGTATTTTTTTATTGAAAATGTAGGTATTTAACATTAACATCCATAACGGACACTTCAGTAAAATGTTTATTGCTTAGAGATATTTTTGAAATAAAAAAAAAAGTCAGCGCACTCCGGGAGTGCAGGCAGAAGTGAAAACTTGAACTTATGGCGCGTTGGGCACTTTTTTGGGTGAGCATTTTTAGGTGCGCTCGCGACATGAGAAATTGTTCATAAAAAATCAAGTTTATCAAATCAATGTGGGCACTTTTTGAATAGACATGAAGTATAATAATATAGAAACTATATTCGAAGGAAGTGGTTTTATTTAAATGAGTAAATATCAGTAAATAGTAAATACAAAATTTATTAATTCTCATCCATAATTTCAACAACTCTTACATCATCATTATCAGCATTTTCATCATTATTATCAGGATTTTCATCAAATTCTAAAACTGAAACAATAGGTCTATGGTAACTAAAGTATGAAATGAACAATTTTGATTTAAATCTATTTATATATCTTGTGAATACTGCATCAATAGTAGTTTTGTATTTTGTTGTGCTAAGATTGCGATCATTGGACATCGTTAAATCAAATTCTTCATATAAAAATTCAATTAATGATTGATTTTTGACATCTGCAAAGTTTTTGTTGAAATCTCCACTCAAAATCATAGGATAATGATCAAATCTTCTATTCATTTTCATCATAAATAGTGCGGAAGCAGCTTTAGAATAAATGAATAAATTTGAATACAAGAACTCTCGTATTGCTTGTAAAGACTGCGTATAGCATGCAGCGCTCTCGCATACATATACACTCTGAGTATACATAGGTATGTAATCTCGTCTGTCGCGAGAGCACGAACGAATGCCCATGCAAAGAGCGCTTATAGTATACATATATTATAAGAATACACGCGGAGTATATCTGTGTAAAATCTCATCTGTCGCGAGAACGGCTGAAAATGCTCTCCCACAAAAGTGCCCAACGCGCCATAAGAAGTTTTCACTTCAAAAATTATCTCTGATTCAGAAGGCCGTAAATGAGACATTTTTTTTTGGTAATTTGTAAAAAAATCACTCTTCAAGAATCGTTACTCTAGGACTATCCGCTGAGATCTAGCCAATTTATGAGAGCACCTTTTTTTCGAAAAATCGATATATTTCGAAAAATTATTGATAAATTGAATTTGAAGAAAAAAATACTTTTTGAGCTTGCCATGGGCTATACGTACAGGAAATAACAAGTAATGAAACGTAATAGTTGACGACTTCTACCCCGATTTTTAACGGTTTTTTCAATATAACTCGAAAAGTATGAAAGATATCGATAATTATCATAGGAGCAAATCTATAGATCTTTTTGATACCTACAACTCTCACTCAACCTTTTTCGTTCTGAGCTATAGTTTTTTACTTATATAAGAAAAGCCGCTTTTTGCAAGTTTGCCAATTCTTAGGTTATGTTCGCCATTTCGGATCGAGCTGCAAGAAACAGAAACTCACCATTAGATTTAATTTCCTATAAGCTCATATATTTTTTTTCCAGGTATTAATTTCTACACGCACTTCTGTCTATTGCTTGGACTATAAACAAAATTCCAAGGGCAAAGGATGGAGCAGATTGAAGCCCTGAAGATAATGTCGGTAACGCCCTTGTCAAATTCCTAAAAGAGAAACGTTACGCGAGTACACCGGTTCGGTGTCCACCTAAAATGCGAAGCGTTTGAATGTTGTCGCTGTAAGAAGAAGTTACGATCTGCAAGGTTTGAAATCAATGGATGCTGAAAAAAACATTTGAACTAGTTGAGCTCGATTTGTTTACCGCTACTTTACATGATATCTTGGCCATCCTACCCAAACCGTAGGTAAATTAGTATACAGTCTTTTGCTGATGACACTCAGCTGTATCTTTCACATCATATGACCCATCTAAATCGAAGATGCATCTAATCTTATTATTGACGATCTCATGTCCTCGTACTCGAACTTCACAATCTGACTTCAAACCCGAACAAATGCTGCCATATCATTTTTAATTCTGGTCTGATCGCAGATGTAGAGGAAGATGGTGATATGAGGCTCAAGATTCGGAGCCAGGTTCTGAAAGCTTCAAATAGCCACGTAGCTCAGGGGTAGAATCATAGATCTTCAAATCACTGTGGCTTCCGGTCGCGGGTTCGAATCTCTGCAAATGTGGAATTTTTCCGATAGACCGAGAAACTGGTGAGGCTAGATACAACGGTCTGTTAGGCCTAGGTGTCGTCGAGACTGCCCTGGTCACAGAATCGAGTCTACCACACTAAGTGGATTGTTTAGAGGGTATATCTGCGGTGATTAAATTCGGACTCACTACCTTATGAGATGTTGCAGGCCCATAATTTGCCCATGAAGGGTTTCAACCACCAACCAAAAAAAAAGGTAGATTCATCGAAATCTTTTGGAGGCTACAATAGAGTATCCCTCAGCATTTTTATACTCATTTGCACAAAAACAAAAAATTTATCACTCAAAATTAAAAAAAAAAAACTATCATAGTCACCCCATTTTACGGTAATATTTATTTTGGCGAAGAAAGCTGTTACTGTTATTTATTTCAATTCAATATTTATTTCTATGAGTGTAAGAGGTATATTCGAGAATCACAGCAGTACTTACGGAAACATCTTGACGAAGCTCCCTCAAGTTGTATAACGCGTCAGAAAATATCTTCAATCCGGCACCAGTTTTTCTTGCATCAGTGCTACAGAAAGGCACAACGTTTCCTGAAATATAGATATACAAATATATGCACACTTCACATAATATCTCCTATTGAAGAAATGAAAATAAGGGTAGACTTCAACCCTAAAATCTTAAATGGGAATAGAGGTCGAGTGGTACCTCATTTTAAAGGTAATCTCTGTTCATTGCATCTTAGTTTTATAAATTTGATGCAGCCGTTTTTGAGCAACTAGGAACAAGAATGTCGCTAAATTTCTGTAGGTCATTAACCGCTTATTTAAATGCCCAATCTTGAATCTCTGTACACTTCGGGCACCTGGTTAACACAATTGACTGGGAACCACCCCGCTAAGGGCAAAGAAGTGCAAAGATCTTCGGCCTAGGCATGAGGTTCCCCTCTTCATTAATAATAATACTTGTCAGTTTCGGAGTAACCAATGTACCTTCTAGACTGATTTAGCTGTATGCCTCAGGATGCTGCAGTCAATACCCTCCCATCCCGCACTTGAATGCAATCCCATCTCATTCATAATGTAAGTTATTTTCAAATTTTCAAATCGTACCTTCTCATCACAAATATGGTGGTCCATCAAGTATGAAGGTCTTCTAAATTTATTGAATATTGCTGCAAAATATTCTTTATGAGCTTTATGGACATTAAAAATTATTGGATCTCATCAAGGAATTGGCTTTTGCCTTTTTTTACCTTTCACCAAAAAGAACACAAGTTGTAGGAGTTTCCGTTCAACCAATTATAGTGAAATGATATTTTTCTATACATGTGACCTACCTGCCTAGATGAAGCTATAGTAAAATGTAATACTTCTTTCTATGTGAAGGTCACAATTAAGTACTTGAAACCACAGGCTGAAACTTACTTCTTTTCAGTTGGAACGTGTCATCAAGCATATACGTGTAAGGTCCAACTTCCGCCGGAGTACTACTCGAGAATTGAACACCAAAACGAGGTGCATGAGAATTCATTTTCGACTACAATAAAACTTATACAAAGTTCCTAACTTTGAGAATGCTGATAGATGATGGGAAATTTGACAATCGTACTCTTGTTTGACATATCATAGAAGCACCGTTAATTTTGAGTACTATGGTTTGAAGTATGCTGTTGTAGGAATATTCAACTTTTGCGAACACAAAAGTAACTAAACGATAAAAAACACTTTCACCAAATCATAACTGCTTTGATTCAAGTTTCTTTTATGTGACAATAACATCATGAGAAGCTCGAATTAATGCCATAACACAATTTTATATGAATTCTTGGGAAATGGGTCACATTAACACTTATAACTATTATATTTGCCTGTTTACGTACTTTTCGGTCTCACGACCAGCAGAACACTTTTGAAAATTGATTCACATCAACTAAAGCGTGGTACTAATTGTACTAAGCACTCGGCTTCTTTATTGCAACAATTTCAAATAAAAATTTCTACGTAGCACCAACGAATGAAACATGGATTGTAACGAAATGCCCTTGTTACTTATAAATTACTGTACTCCTCTGGTTAAAAAGAAATAACACCGACGAGGCTGAGATTCTAACGCATCAAAGTTTTGTACATCCTATGTAGAAAAAGTTGAAGCTACTAGGAGATAAAGAAGTTCTTATTCAATTCACCGTTGACTGCCAGAATCTCGAATCACCTCTGACGTTTTATTTCTTTTGACCCAAAAACCTCCATAGAAGGAGAACGGATTTCACACGAAAGGGATTGAAGAATCAGCCGTCCGACCATCACTACGATTCAAAAATATAATTACCGACCGTTTAATTAATTCAACTCCGTTAATTTCCAAGAATTTATTTTTCATTATAAACTCCGTCCCCGTTTCGTAGGATCCACTCATATACTTTGAACAAGTCCGAAGGTAAATATCGTACAACTAACTCCAGTACTAACTTCAAATACCGAAAACCAAATAATTTATTATTTGTGTTGGGGAAAAATACCTCACATTCCTTCCGACTGACTGTACCGAAAACCGAATGATTCATTGTGATTAATTGTGTTGAGGAAAAACAGACCGTTTGCCTACAGGATTTCAAGTACCTAAAACCAAATAATTTATTATTTGTGTTGGAATTGACCCGACTATTAAAAAACTCGAATATTATTAGCGAACACGTAAATTTCCACGATTTGAAATGAATAAAAACTGTAAAGATACTGACGAACTATTAAATTACTTCTGCTGGTTTCTTATTACGGGTTAACGTTCCAAACGTACACCACTTGGCTTCTAAGTTTTTTTCGAAGACCATCTGTACGAAGTAAACAACTGTATCACGCGAATAGACATTCTGATTTGAATCATATTCTAAAACTTCCGATTGCATAATTGTTGCGAACAATTCCGACTAAGTCAAATACTTGACTTAATTATTTAAATTGATTTTATGAAATTGTTGTTCATTTAGAATAGGTGTGAATATTCATTTTCTTTCGTACATATATTTTCTATAATCCATCATTTCCTTTAATAAATTAATAAACTGTATATATATATATATATATATATATATATATATATATATATACATATATATATATATATATATATATATATATATATATATATATATATATATATGTATATATATATATATATATATATATATATATATATACCAAGAAAACATACAAATATTACAAATGGTATATATATATATATATATATATGTAAAGCGTAAAGTTCGGGCTCGCGTATAAATATATACGGTATAAATTTATACTAGTATATCTTATGCCTTTTGGTATATAACGTAAACTTTAGCTACACATGTTTCACTAAATGTTACCTTCATTCTTGAGCATATCAGATCAAATGTCGGTCAAAATGTTTCGATGAGAATGTGACAATCTATAAATATTTTAATAATAATTAATTGATTTATTTATCAAATTAATAATAATTCTGTATAAATTGTTTTAAAATTTAATTCTTAATTATAACTATGAATAGATTTGTTACACTCAGAAACCATAAAAATTCAATAATTTTATTAATAAAATTCCTTATAAAAAATTGAAATAAAGAATTATCAAAATATACCTATAACATTTCATCTAAATTAAATAGAACTAATATAATTTATTTATTTATTTTGAACTTTAAATTATAACAATAAATATAGAAGAAGCCACATTTATATCAAAAAATCAATACTTAGGTGACTTAAATTTGTATTCATCTATGTAGCTATGTTCTATTATTGATAAACCATGAAAATAAATAAAACTCTTCATATATTTTCTGAAACTTTAATTCAATCACTATTAGATATATTCAAGACAGATTAAGAGTGCAGAATTCATATTACACAAAAATGATTATGCTCCCACGTATACAAGTTATCAGAACTTTTATCTATTCTTTGAACCCTCAATCTTTGTAATGTTCCATGTCAATCAATCCTATATATTTCTTCGATATTCCAAAGTAGCTGTGTATTTGAAAAAATAGAAATTGCTGTTTTTTTTTCTATAATATCAGAGAAGCCTCAATATCTCATCAACTAGATACGGATTAGAATTTTAGTAAGTGAATTTCCTGAAGACAATATTAGTCACAAATTTTGTAGTAATTCATGAATAAATAATGGAGATAATTTAGAATGTTTCAGGATGAAATGTTGTAGTTGAAATCGGCAGCTTATAAATACAATGAAATTGAACCCTGAATAATAATCCATGTTGGCTATAACAACTTTTAGACCGACTAAGAACAAAATTTGGGTGAATTTTTATTATTTATATAACATTAACAAACCGAAATTTTGAGCAAACTATTTAAATAGATAGTAATAAATAAATGTGGTTTCAAAATGATATACACAATTGAAAACCATATTATGTGAATGATTTACTTCTCTGTTGATAATTTCCTTATATTCATAATGTAACGATGGTTTTTTAATACAATATATTTTATGGCTTTTCGAAGATTATTCTGTTTTGCCAATAGATTATTATTGTTTGGCTTTGCCAAAACGGTATGAGGCAAAATGTTTAATGTCCGAATTTCGGGCATCTACGACTAGCGCGCAGCTCATTAAAAATAATCCCCTTCTTATACCACTAGCGCGCGGGGTCGGTATACGATCAGCGCGCGAGATACCTGCCGTATACCTGCACCCATAACCTCCTTTTATGTGATCAAAACAAAATTAAAATGCACTTTTTTTTGCAAATAAATTTTTTTAAATTCATCAAATAATAAAAAAAAGAGGATCTTAAACTTTTTTGATTTTTTTTTCTAACTTGAACCAAACTCATAATATAAATTGGTATTCAATATACTAATTCTATATATATGTTATGTTGTATGTATTCATAGATGCAATATTCATGGTGTATTCCACATACATTATTGTAATGTTTTTTTTGGAATAAATTGAAATTGAAAAATTGAAAATTGAAATTGAAATATAAGCATAGATATGGTACGGCTGATAGATTCTATTGCAACATTCTTACTTTGTGTTTTTTTTGGGGGTTATTTAGATAATTATAAGCAAATGATTTGATTAAAAAAAGCCCATCATCATGATATGTTATGCAATCAATTACTATTTGGACTTATTTTTCCAATTTTCCGTCAACATGCTTTTTCTTTGTAATTTCTGCTCCAGACAATGAATGTATGGTTACTTATCAACGATACTGTCAACCAAATTATAGTGCTTGGAACTATTCAAAGTCTACAGTTTTTATGCTAAATGAGAACGATCTATATGGATGGCACATTTGAATATTGTGTCCAACATTTCCAGCAACTTTTCGTCATCCATGGAATGAAAAACAACAACTATATTTTGCTGTTGTTTTGTTTGTTACAACAATATCGATGGATATTTTTTCAGGAATATTCAGGAATTTGGTCTCGTTCGAGAATACAAGAATAACCAATCTGTAATTGGAATATGGCTCAGATGGATATTTGGCATACCTTTTTTCTATTTGAAGAAAAATAACATGAATAACGACGCAAAATATCCATCACAGATATGGAAAACAGACAATGTTTGGGATTGCGAAACCACGAATGTATGCGAATCATTTCATTCGGACTTTAACGTATTCTTTTCCAGTGCGCATGCAAACATTTATGAATTCGTCGGAGAGTTAAAGGAACTTATTGTGGAAGCGCAAATATGTATATCGCAGGTAGCTTGCGCGCTAGTCGTATACTCACCCTAGCGGCTTTAAGCGACTTTGCACGCTAGTCGTCGAAAGCCTGAATTTCCAATTGCTTCTATAATAGCTCTCTTAGAAGTTCTGTTCTTATTGATAAATAGTGACCGACACAGAGGGGTGTGAACTACCTGCAGATTCATTATTATGAATACAACCAGTCTGTTTATTGTCACCATAAAATAATAAAAATGCAGCGTTTTATTTTCATTATTATTCAAGTATTTCTCCACATAGTGATATAGTTAGAGATTTAATGTATTAAACTAACAAAAATCAAATCTAAATCGTTATTTTATTCAATAGGTATCTACCCATTTATATGTTACCGGTATGGTAATATTTTGTTCAGTTGATTGGCGATTATATGTTTTGATTTCAAACTAGATGAATAGGACTAGGAAACTAATAATTTTCGAAGTAACTAATAGTCACAATCTCTTGAGTAATTAGTAGCATCTATAATTTTATAACTTCATATTATATAAAAGTTATTCTGCGTTCCTTTTTGGTTTATTTTTCACATACGACGAAATGCTTAGGGTTGGCTATGATCAAATGAAAATAATTTAAGATTACTTTTAAATTTATAAAAAATTTTATGAAAATACTCTATTCTAAGTACTTTATTAACAACTTTCGGATTTACCATTCCCACAATGGTTCGCGGGATCATTGATATCGCAAATGAAAGTTGTTAATAAAGTACTGAGAATGGAGTACTACTGAACAGAAAGTCAATCTTGTTTTGAAAGGAATAAATTCAAAACAATAATCTTGGTAAGAAAAATGAGCACACACTGTTTCTTTTATTATAATACCACTAATTTTAGTACGAAAAGTGACTGCAGTTTCGACAGTTACACTGTCATTTTCAAATGTTAACACAGTAAGTTATCACTGAGCAGGAAAAAAATCCTGTCCATAGGATTCACCCCATATTTGAGGATAATAATAAACAAAAATTTTGCATCTATTACTTTATTTGGGACCAACGTTATCTCTAAACATGACCTAAAAATTGCCTTTAAAACAAAGTTTGAGGATAATAATACACAAAAATTTGCACGTATTATTTTATTTAGGACCAATTTCAAATAAAATAGCTAACATTATTTCTAAACATAATCTAAAATTGCCTTTAAAACAGAGTCCAAAAACTCAAATATTCAAATTAAAACAATCAGGAACATGCTCAGATTTTGATAGGGTAACTCTCTCGATACATATTAGGTATAGAGAACATTTGAGATCCTTTAATTCACAAAAATCAGATACCACCTTTGGTAATCATCTTTCAGGAAATAAGCACTATTTCTCGGATATTAATGAACGAGAACCTCACATCTCTGAACAAAACGCTCAAAATTTAATTTATTAGAGTTACTTGGTATCTTCAAACACAAAAATGATTCTACAATTTGCCTACTTAATGACCAAGTAAACCTTATCCATTCCAGCCTATTCAAGGTTATTAATTGTATTCAATAGACCGAGGTATTTCCAGACTATGTAAATTAGTTCTGCGAATAATGTGGTAAATTAGTAATATTCTAGTATAGCATTTACCTTCTGATAGTACAGATATTGTATACACTGATAGAATATACATTGTATACAGCGTTTGTTTATTCCCGTTAACAATATGATGAATTACCATAAGCTAACGGCTACAACAATCAATTATTTAATATGGTAATCAATATTTTCATATACGTTGTTCATACAAAAGGAGTAGAAAACAGAATAACAACTATGCTTTAAAAGAAACAAGAAAAAGGAAAATCAATTAAAATTTGTAACTATGATTGAGAAAACATGAAATGTGATTTATTTCATTACAAATGAACCAAGGATATTTTATTATTTTTCATAGACTACTATTTTCTTTGTCGAGAGTTCAATATTGTGCTTCTTTGTGATGAAAATTGATATGAGAATAAGAACAATAATACGGTAGGCGAGGAATTTATTACTGCACTCTTAACTGAATCAGATTTTGGATATCATATAAATAATGAACTTCCTCAATCAATTACCCTGTATGAAATAGAGGTTATTTTCTTTGCTATCCGAAATCATAAAATAAGATAACATTAATTTGTAATGTTTTCGACGATCCAGGAGTAGTAGTAATAGTTCAATAGCCACAATCCAATATTTTCTTCAACGCATTTCTCTAAAAGTAACTAAGTAAAAGTAGTAATAAACTGACCCGAGGATATTAAATCTCCAGGTAGTTTGTACCCTCAACTGTGTCTGCGACTATTTGGCAATACGAATATAAATTATGAATAAGTTATAGTAGGAAGTGGAATATTAACTCATTTGCCTACACTTATTCTGAATTCTACAATGCGTTATCAAAAAGTTGATGAATCAGGGCTGTTAAAATATCTGGAAATCGAGATTTTTAATTGGAACATCTATATATTTTTAATTTGGTTAGATTTCGAGTCTAATTTAATTATTCTCATATAATAAAGATTCTTGACCCAGGTATGAATTATATATTTCCCGAGAATTTATATATAATTATTCTCATATTGAGAATACTCTTTAAAACGATGAATTCGAACATTCTTTCACCTGTCTTTCACAAGATGAATGAAAATTGAATACTGCGATTCAAACAGAAGACTCGCAAATGAAATTGATCCAATTCTGAACCACAATACAAAATCAATTGAATATTTAATTTTCATCATTCACGATACTAATTCATAATATGTCACCAAATTCTAGTAATTTTTAGAAACATGTATATCTTCAAAAGAACTTTGGAAGACAGGTACAACAATAAGGAAACTTCACCTTAATTTTGAATTATTCACTTAAATTTTCATACATCTGCAAATAATTTGGAAGAAGTCTACGAATACGGTCACTTAGACTACATGAAAAATAAAAATGACTGAAACAATGGAACTAAAAATGCAATTGCTTTTAGTATCAAGATAAACAATTCATTCACAAATTAAGCAACATTCAACACTGATTTGGGAAACAATGATTCTTAATTCAAATATCTGATTTGTTGATGTTCCAAAATTATTTTAAAGTTTTCTTGGTACTATAGTATTATTTGTTCAATTCAAACTTATGTGTCATTGACCAGTTTATTTGTCGGAAGTGCGAAATCGATTTGTTGCAAGAAATTAGTGATATTGAACAATGTATCGGGTGTTTTTCTTATATCAAGATAATGAACCTTTTTTAATGAAGGAACTGAGAACAATGTGATTTTAATTATTGACAAAAATGAAGTCGGCAATATAAAATGTACAAATTCTAATGATTTGGGAAAAGACTAATATTTTGGTAATAATGACTTCAATTGCAACCCAGACATAGGATCATAATTTAGAGGCTACATTGAATAAACAACTGTTCGAGTGGATCGCAATCGAACACATCTCTGAAAATTTTGATCTAATCGAACAAATTTGTGAGACACAAGGCAGAACATAGAGATGTATTTATGTGGAACTAACTGAATATGCTACTTTTAAATTTTGTGAGAAAAGTTAGGAAGGGCAATCAAAATCAAGAAATCAAAATGATTCTTTTGTTGCATATGACTAAAATAGACAAATCTTATAAAACTAACATCACACACAATAAATTTTGAGGATAATTGAAGAAATGTAAACATGAATACAGTGATCCATTTGATTTGAAAACAAAATATTACCTCAATACAGAATCTAACAAAGGGGTAACCCTTTTCAATCTATGCAGCTTAATGAATAAGTAATTAGATAATCCTTTTCCTGTCTATACAACGCCATGCCAAAGTCGCATCATATGAAAGATATTTTATTTCGTGTATGTCAGGTACATATTATTAACCGCGACATTTATTCAAATATTGTGTTAGAGCACATCTTATTTATAGAAATATGGAATGTATGGTTGGAGAAGATGTTGCAAAATTTATAGATTAACCTGATTGCAAAGCTTGAGATTGAAATCTAAACCAAATTTTGATTCCGCTGTCACTATTTTTTCAGTGTAAGCATTTCCCTCAATTAATGCAATGTTATAGAAATTTGGAGTTTATTGTTGGAAAAGATGTTGCAAAATCTATAGGTTGACTTGCTTGCAAAGCTTGAAATTGAAATATAAACAAAGTTTTATTTCGGGTGTCATAATTTCTTTATTATGAGCTTTTCCCTCAATTAATGTAACGTTATAGAAAGTTCGAGTTTATCGTTGGAATAGATATTGCAAAATTCATAGGTTAACCTGATTGCAAAGCTTGAGATTAAAATATAAACAAAATTTTGTTTCGGTTGTCATTATTTCTTCAGTATAAGCGTTTCCCTCAATTGATTTAATGTTATAGAAATTTGGAGTCTATCGTTGGAAAAGATGTTACAAAATTTATGTGTTATCTTGCTTGCAAAGCTTGAGATTGAAATATAAACAAAGTTTTATTTCGGGTGTCATATTTTTTTTATCATGAGCTTTTCCTTCAATTAATGTAACGTTATAGAAAGTTGGAGTTTATTGTTGGAAAAGATGTTGCAAAATCTATAGGTTGACTTGCATGCAAAGCTTGAGATTGAAATATAAACAAAATTTTGTTTCGGTTGTCATTATTTTTTCAGTATAAGCATTTCCCTCAATTAATGTAATGTTATAGAAATTTGGAGTTTATCGTTTGTAAAATTTATGGGTTAACTTGCTTGCAAAGCTTGAGATTGAAATATAAACAAAGTTTCATTTCAGGTGTCATAATTTTTTTATTATGATCTTCTCCCTGAATTAATGTAACGTTATAGAAAGTTGGAGTTTATTGTTGGGAAAGATGTTGCAAAATCTATAGGTTGATTCGCTTCCAAAGCTTGAGATTGAAATAATAATAATAATGAATAGATTTATTCATAATAAATGTGTATGTAATACATTGATTATAAGAAAATACTTAGAATAGATTCACATATACCATAAATAAATAGAGCTAATCACAAAAGATAGATATAGACAACATTTTATTTCGGGTGTTATTATTTTTCCATTATAAGCATCTCCCTCAATTAATGTAATGTTATAGAAATTTGGAGTTTATCGTTGGAGAAGATGTTATAAAAAATATGGGTTAGCTTGTTTGCGTAGCTTGAGATTGAAATATAAACAAAGTTTTATTTCGGTTGTCTATATTTTTTCAGTATAAGCATTTCCCTCAATTGATGTAATACTATAGAAATCTAGAGTTTATCGTTGGGAAAGATGTTACAAAGTTTATGGGTTAACTTGCTTGAAAAGCTTGAGATTTAAATATAAACAAAGTTTTATTCCGGGTGTCATAATTTTTTTATTATGAGCTTTTCTCTCAATTAATGTAACGTTATAGAAAGTTGGCGTTTATTGTTGGAAAGGATGTTGCAAAATCTATAGGTTGACTTGCTTGCAAAGCTTGAAATTGAAATATAAACAAAATTTCATTTCGGGTGTCATTATTTTTCCATTATAAGCATATCCCTCAATTAATGTAATGTTACAGAAATTTGGAGTTTATCGTTGGAAAAGATGTTGCAAAACTTATAGATTAACCTGATAGCAAAGCTAGAGATTCAAAAATAATAAATAAAATTTTATTTCTGGTCTCATTATTTTTTCATTATAAGCATTCCCCTCAATTATTGTAATGTTATAGAAATTCGATATCTATTGTTGGAAAAGATGTTGCAAAATTTATAGGCTAGCCTGATTGCAAAGATTGAGATTGAAATATAAACAAAATTTTTTTCAGGTATCTTTATTTTTTTATTATAACCATTTTCCTCAATTATTATGATGTTATAGAAATTTGAGGTTTATTGTTGGAAAAGATGTTGCAAAATCTATAGGTTAACCTGATTGCAAAGCTTCAGATTGAAATATAAACAAAATTTAATTTCAGGTGTCATTATTATTTCATTATAAACATTTCACTCAATCAATGTAATGGATCTCACGATATTCATGAGGGAGTTGGTTTTCGGAATAAACGAAAAGTTGAGAGCAATTCAAAATTGCCTCCGAAAAATGCGTGACCAACTTGCCATGGAGCTTTCGACATTGATAATTTTTCATTTATGGATTAATACATATGGAAAATACACAACCACATTGAGGATGAAGGTGTTGTTCATTTGTTTTTTGTGCTTTTCAGTAAATTATTGTAAAAATTGTTTTCAAAGTAGCTCCAGATTGTATATAACAAGTAATATGATACAAAATTATGGTCAAGATACTACGTATTATTTATTTGAAAATATCAAATAGAAAAATATTTCACTTTCATTTTCTTATCCTTATGTCCGAAATACTCTAAAAATATTTAATAATTATCTCATCTTGAGAATTTTCCGTCTAGCATATAATGAATCAAGTAGCCAAACTTGACGCCAAATACCTAAGTTTTTGTAGTCGAAATCAACGTTTAAGATATAAAATTTTTATACTAAACGTAAATTTTGAAGTCACGCGGTACTATGTTGTGTAGTCGAAGTTTACGTTATATGTCGCGCAAGTTTGGCTACGTAGCCAAACTTGACGCCTTGTAGTCAAACTTTACGGTAAGTACCACATCGTGTAGTCGAAGTTTACGCTTTACATATATATATATTGTTAAGAAAACTCTTACTGAGTTTTTTATTGAAGTTTATGTTTATGATCTTTAATTATTTGAAGTTATTAATAATTATATTTTGATTCTACCGGCTAGCTTTTTATCTTTTAATTTGATTATATTTGAACTTTAAATTAATGTTTATGAAGTTTTGAAGTTTATCTATAGAATAATTTTTTATATGGAATTAAACACAATGCTCTTTGATTTCACAATATTTAATTTCTATGACTCTTATTATCTTGTTCAATTCAATTTTATGTTTACAAAATCTATGACATAACCTTAAAATCACTTTTTCAACCAATATTTGTTTATATTGTTATAATCAACAATCTTCCTTCTTCTTTACAGATAATATGGATAATATGATGTAGAAATTATAAACAAACTTACGTTTAGATAATATCCAAAAGTGTGTTTAACAATGTTGGCAATTTTCAATTTACTTCTTTTATAATTTGGTTGATTCACCTTTTACACAACACTATGCTATTTCACGATAATCACAGGTAACTAATTTTGGTTACTTCTTCTTGAGAATCAGGAACTGTTGATAATACTTTGTTTCATTCTTTTAGATAAGACATAAAACTTTTCGATGCTTTATTGAAATTATGTTGAAGAATGGCAATCGTTGGATACTTCTTATAAATTGGAGGTTATTACTACCTTTTATTTGGTTTAGATACTTGGAACACTCGTTGACTTTTAATAAAACTTATTAACTTCGGTTACTTGTAACCTATCGAAGTTTGGAACACTTGCGTTCTCTGATGTTTATTTTTTTTATAAACTTGGGTTAGAAAATTTTTGGTGAGTTGCCAGAGGAGAACAGTCTCTACTTGGATATTAAAGCAAAACTGAACTTGGCTTTACTTTCAGACCCTTTTATAGGCCTCCAAAACCGACGCTACTTGATGTCATTTCCCACCTATCAGATGCTTTCTTTTCATATCAAGCATGCCAAGTTAATTGTTGTGAACTGACAGAAGTACTCATTGTTACCAGACTGACACTAGAAATTCGTCTCGACCAATCAGAATTTAGTATGCTTTAATTTTTGAATTATCGGAGATTTTCAACTTATTTTAATTGATAGTGATTCCTTATTTTTAAATTAATATTGCCTACATTTTTCCCCACACTTTGGTATAATATAACCTATGATTGGGTTATTATTAATATGATTATTCCCATATTTATGGTTTTCTTGACAGTTACTTATTCTTAAATCTAATACATACCATATTATATCAATAACATTCTTTTAACATTACATAACTCAAATTTACTAATCCTAACTTATATCTATAACATTATTCAATGTTTTGTACTATCTCATGATAGTTTTGTAATCACTTTAATTATGATTTCTGCCTTCGCTACACAGTACGTTTCTTCACTTTCACTGAAGTTCTTGTTTATCACTTCTTATTCTATTACATTGTTGTTTATTATGTTTTACATTGTTAATTTTAATATCCTAACTATTATTTAGCTTTTACTATTGTTTTTAATTCCATATAAATATCTTTTATTTGATCTTTTCTGATTTTCAAAGTTCGGTAAGTTATTATTTTTAAATTTTCATTGTTTATGAAATGAAATCATAACAATATATATATATACATATATTTTCTTGTGTTGATATTCTTGAACCATTTGTAATATTTGTATGTTTTCTTGGTATATTGGTTCGTATATATACTGATAATGGAATAAAAATTCTGTTTTGACGTTTCGACAATGTTTATTGCCTTTATCAAAATTGTTAATTGAATTAGTGTTTCCATGTAATTTAGAAAAGAATAGATGATTTCGATTAATGAAATGCGTCTGCAGCCGACTTGTGTTTTAAGATCCAACTAAAACTGCAGAAAACATTGGATCGGTTGTGTGTGAAAGAGTAATGTATGGCTAATTACAATTTGAAATAGATTGAATTTGATTAAATACAAGACATTTTAAGATTGTACAATTATAAATATCTATGAATTATTGTATGAATTAGTTATTCTATGATAAGCATCTCAGATCTATCATAATCAACTATTCAAGTTTAAGATAATTCTATGGAATTTAACCTCAAAATTGTTACTCCATAGTGTCATAGTTAAATAATACTTCATCTTTTTTAGGTTGGATTTTAAATAGACAAATGGAAAGTGGCACTTCAAATTAATAAAATTTTGTTAAGTTTGAATTAGATTATTGTAAAGTTTCGAAAGATTGGAATCTATTTTGTCATTTACACAATTGTTCTTTTTAATTTGAATAGATTCTAATATCAAACGTTTGTTGTCGTTTGTTTCAATATTTAAAATTTTTGTATTGTTGTAGTCGAAAGTATGGTTAGTGTCTTTCACATGTTTATTGAGCGCAGTTGATGAATTTTTGGTATATTTGTGGCCATTTAATCTTTTTTCGAGGTATTGTGAAGATTGGCCAATATATACCTTTTCGCAATCTTTGCAAGGGATGGAATAAACAGTATGGGTTATTTTTTTGAAAGGTACGCTGCTTTTTAATTTTGTAAAGAGACTTTTCTGATTTAAATAACTTAGGACATATATGTAGGTCATAAGGTTTCAATATAATACAAATTTTTTCTGAAAGTTCATTAATATATGGTAGTGATATGTAATGCCTATCATTAGTTTTCTCATTATTGGTATTGATTTCACCAAATGAGTTATAAAATTTATGAATTTTGTCTTTAGTTATCTATTACAAAAACAAAAGAAACTTTAATAAGAAATGGTTATCCCATTGATTCAGTAAATTCGATAACTAAAGACAAAATTCATAAATTTTATAACTCATTTGGTGAAATCAATACCAATAATGAGAAAACTAATGATAGGCATTACATATATATATATATATATATATATATATATATATATATATATATATATATATATACATATATATATATATATATATATATACATCTGCGTTTTACTGGTGAGGAATCAATCAATTCATATCTATCAGATTTCATTCAACGGGAAATATACAACCCTGGACCACTCATCCCGGTGGTGACCCCTTTCAAATTTCTTAACAAGAATACTTATCTTTTCCCGAGAAAGGCCGTCACAGGATAATTGAAATTGTAAAATATTAATGTCCAAAATATATGTATATGTATTGAAAACCCACTACACAGTATTTTTTCTATAGTTGAAGACATCGTATTTGGGTGACGAGGATAATTAGTTAAAATTAATGACTAGGATAGGAAAGGTCTGTACTCTACCAATATCACTCGTTTGTATCATTTTTCATATACACAATTTCAAACATTGTGAAGAAGTACGTAGAAATTTGCTTCAATTGATTGGACTTGTATAAATTTGACTCATTGAATGTACATCAGTTCTACTATTCCCCGACTTGTTATTCAAACATTTCGCAAATTTAAAATTGGGGTGGTTGTCTCGAAACCTCATTACTACGCCACTGATTCCATATTATTTAAGATAATATAGCGTTCGTTTAAATAATCCACATCCAAAATCAGCATTTAGATTAATTATAAAATAATATAAATTGTTGATTCAGAATTTCAGATTACTACCTATTTTGTACTTTTAAGCACAAAAACCATTATCATTAATACTACAATATTTACAGATGAGTTTGATGGAGGACAACCATAGACCTGTTCTATTTCAAAAATATATTTATTCTTTGTTTATTTTTCATTTTAGTTTCAAGCATAGCCCCTGTTTTATGTTAAACCCTTATGATAATCAATCATCTCCGAGCTTGAGGGATTAGGTAAACCAACCAACACAAACAAGAAAAATGAACAAAGCCGGAATTTTTCCAATTTATTAGCGATTTAATGAATTTTTACTGTCTTTATAAAATTATACAGCAATAAAATATTTTAATTATATTCTACGATGTCGTAGTTGTAGTTTTCACCGTTGAAGATGAAGATTTTATTGGAATTCTAGGAGCCAGATTGATCATACTCGCCCATTGACCATCACAAAGATGTTGGAAACGCATGTCTTTCAAAAGAGATCCACCCAAGTCTGCTGGTCCTCGACAAGTCGGTTGGGAGTCCCATAGTTTGTTAATATTAGTGTCAATCCACCTGAAAGTAGGCTACAATTAAATCGTCATTGTCATGAGAATGGACCTTAATGATTATTGTCCTCATTGTAATCGATGAACTTAATTTTGAAACATGAAACATTCTCCTTGTTCTAGATTATCAAGTGTTTGGGAGTCTTCTTAACGAACAAGGATGATTTTCAAATATTGGTTATTCAATCATTGAAATTATCTAGAAATGTTCATAATGGTTTATTAAAAAGGAGTTTACATGTCAATCCTACAAAGAATAAATTACCGTTTATTGTAACATAATGTACTCCAAAGTACGTTTTCGAAGATGTTTCTAGGACGTTCTTGAACGATTTTGGAAATAGCTTGAGTAGTTGCAATATACTCGTCCGACTTCATCTCGAAGAGTATAATAAAGAAAGAAATAAATAAATCAAAAAGGCCAGCTGAATAGAAGGTTGCAATAAATTGAACAAACGTGATACTCACAGCGAAAGATACAGAATATTGCAGTCACAGTGCCAAGGATTTTTTGCCAATTTTATAGATGTGAGATTTTCTAGACAATCCAACGATTTAGATGGCAAATTTCGTAACTTGTTGCTATCCAAATGTCTGAAATATTATATTATTATATAGGAAATATCATTACATTCAACCATGAAACAGAAAAAAAAAGTCAGCGCACTCCGGGAGTGCAGGCAGAAGTGAAAACTTGAACTTATGGCGCGTTGGGCACTTTTTTGGGTGAGCATTTTTAGGTGCGCTCGCGACATGAGAAATTGTTCATAAAAAATCAAGTTTATCAAAGCAATGTGGGCACTTTTTGGATAGACATGAAATATAATAATATAGATAATAATAACTATATTCGAAGGAAGTGGTTTTATTTAAATGAGTAAATATTAGTAAATAGTAAATACAAAATTTATCAATTCTCATCCATAATTTCAACAACTCTTACATCATCATTATCAGCATTTTCATCATTATTATCAGGATTTTCATCAAATTCTAAAACTGAAACAATAGGTCTATGGTAACTAAAGTATGAAATGAACAATTTTGATTTAAATCTATTTACATATCTTGTGAATACTGCATCAATAGTAGTTAGTATTATCTTTCCCACAAATTAATATTCATTTATAAAATAAATATAAAAAACTCTCAATCTCGTCTGTCGCGAGGGCACGAACGAATGCCCATGCAAAGACTGCGTATAGCATGCAGCGCTCTCGCATACCTATACACTCTGAGTATACATATAGGTATGTAATCTCGTCTGTCGCGAGAGCACGAACGAATGCTCATGCAAAGAGCGTGTATAGTATACATATATTATAAGAATACACGCGGAGTATATCTGTGTAAAATCTCATCTGTCGCGAGAACGGCTGAAAATGCTCTCCCACAAAAGTGCCCAACGCGCCATAAGAAGTTTTCACTTCAAAAAATAGTACCAACAGGTTGAAGACGCACATTTTGTTCTTCGTATGTAAATTCTACAAGCTCAGATTGTATAAAATCATCCAAATACCCTAGTAGTTTGATTTTCAACTAAGGTATGACATGCCATAATTTATCAATAACTTAATTTTTTATCTTTCTCAAAATTGATGTTGATTCCTCAATAATGAGTAATGAAATCAGGTCAATTTGACTATGGACCGTTGAAAGCTTTCAAAAAGGTTAGTTCCGTGTGTTAGTTCACATTATCATATATTTTGGTCTCCGGACGGGTTCAGAGTCGTTGTGACACTATTATACACCAACGTTTCTCAGAACCTGACAGATGTCAGATCAGTTCGAAATCTGGAACGGAGTCTCAGTAATGATATTAAATCCATCGGAAAACCAAGAATCGCTATCCACGGGAGACTGCAATCCAAATTATATCAAAATAGAACGTCCAAATAAGGGTGCTTTGATCATTTTAGAATTTTTGTCGTTATAAAAAAGTAACAAAAAAAATGTTCAAATCATCCACATAATGTTATGGTTCAAACAGTTATTTTCTTTTTTAAGAATGATAATGTTCAGAAAATGAAATCCAAAATGTATTCAGAACACCATGTTCTTATTTAGATCCAGCACTCCCAGCTATTCTATGGAAGGAAGGAAGTACTCTAGTTTTTCCTCAACGATTTTCGCATATACTGCTTTAAGTATTGAACAACACAAAAAATTGTATGATACATGTGTACTACATGAAATAAGGTTTACGTGGGTATGTTACTCATTGAAAAAATATTTTTTTCTTTCACTTACCACTAAACTATTGAAACTATTTCTACCCGGAAATTATAATCATCTTCCTTCCCACACCGATAGTTTTCGAGAAATGCTCAGTAGGTGATTACCGATTACATTTGATGATAATATTTCACAATATTCTAAATTTACAGATAGCAAGTTTGGTACTGGGACTTAATCGCCTCATTCAGGCGATCTACCTCAAACGTTCGTAATTCGTTGGAAAACTATCAGAATTATTGCAGATGATCAGATATTACAATTATTACAAATGTATAGGGGATCTGATAAGCTAGTAGAGTTTCAGGCTGCCAAAACTCTAGCTTGCGTTTTCTCTAGGAAGGCGGATCCCACAATCCCTAATATGATGATGTCAGGTACAATTATTCCTATGAAGTCTTCCATATCCATGCTCGGAATCACCACCAACAACGCTCTCTCATGGTACGATCATGTGAGATCTATTGCAACAATCGCTTTACGAAAACTTGGATTTCTATTCCGTGCCAAGAGCTACTTTGAATCTCAGCAGCTCCTCATAATCTACAAAGCACAGATTCGACCGGTCCTGGAGTACTATTCATATGTTGGGAGTTCGGCTCCCAAAGATACGCTGAAGCTCTTGGATACTATCCAGAAAAGAGCTATTCGTCTGATTGATGGTGTCACTCTTACGAGTTCATTGACCTCTCTAAAAGATCGTAGAAAGGTAGTTCTATAGATTTCCGTGGTCGGTGTTTAGAAATCTCGTCTGTTGTTCCATCACGAGAGATTTCATATGACGGACTAGACGAGCTCAAGATCACCCATTCATTGTCAAGCTCGAGACCAGCCGAAAATCTTCCTACCAGACTTCATTTTTCTATCGAACAGCGAAGTTGTGGAACTCTTCACCTAGTAAGGTCTTTCCCTATGCCTATAACCTCCTAACTTTTAAGAAAAATTCCAATACTCATGTCCTCCCCAACATTCCACCGCTGGTCCACATGATGTTCTTCGAACATTCCCTCACGTGTAGTCCAAGTATTAAAAAGAAGCACATACCGGATTCATATCAGAAAGACAATTAATTTTGTCATATCTTGAACGAAGGCTGGTTATTCGCTGACCTTGGTAAATGAAAGGATGGAATAGGGTAAGCATGACATTATTTAGAATCGAAGTTGGTTCAAGAATCAATTTTAAAATCTGACTTAGTTTGCTTAGTTTTTTCACGTTCTGTTAGCTCCAAAATAATATATTTTCTATCTCAGGTATTACTCTATATATTTTGATTTTGAGCAATCCCTAGAGTAATCCCTCATGAAAAATCTTCAATATTAGTGTTATTAAAATTTAAGTTATCTGCAGGTCTAGTCAACATTTTTTGCTCCATTACGATGAAACAAGTGCTGTAGGACACTGTATGATATCTCAGATTTTGATGTAATTCTCCAGATGTCAGATATATGTTAACTTACAATTTATCCAGGTTGGGAGTGTATGAAAATAAATTGGAGTGAATCGTTTCCAGTAAATTGTTATTTAATAATAAAGATGAAAGATTGTCCAAACCCAAAAAACTTTTCTCTTTCAAGTCAATTATCGAATTAGAAAACAGGAACAATTTCTCCAGGAATATGTTGCTGGCAAATCCATGTTCTGGTAATTCACATATGTTATTCTGACCAAGATGTAACTCTTTCAAATTCACAAGATGTTCGAAAGCATCAATCTGTAACATCCAAGGAACATCAAACAAAATTCAAATTGCTAAAGCAAGTTCAGAATTTAGCGACTTAGAATCGATATCTTTGGAATTGAAAATTTCTCAGAGCCGTTTGGAGAATATTTGGGGGATGAGTTTGATTGGTTTTCATATGCTCTTATAATAATTGACTTTCCAGAAGTTGAATTCAATGATTCTTTCATATTACAACATTTTGAATTAAGTGGAAATAATTTTCTTATGAAATTCTTGTCATTTATATTTCTGGGGAGGATTATATCCAATTTCTACTAGATAATCGTTGATCAACAATCCATTCGAGATGTCACACCCAGAAACTGACTCTATCGGGAGTTGCATATCTTTTTAATTTTATAGAGATGTTAATATCCGAAATGCATTCACTTTTTGCACAGGCATAAATTCAATACGGTAACTAAGCAATAAAATGAACTGGGGCATTTGTAATAGCTTAGGAAGAATATATCCACGACTGGATAGGTCTACAAGGACTAAGGCAAGCAAAGATACTTCTGGGAAACTACAATCAAAACAGATCTAATGACTGCATCAATCTAAGTAAAAATGAACTCAGAATATTACCAGGAATTCTAACAGGGCACTGTCGGTTGAAAGGACACCTTAAAATACTCGGATTGGTAAGGGAAGGAGAGTGTAGGTTCTGCGAGCAGAAGGACGAAACACAACCACAGCTACGCAAAATGCACTACCTTGCAAAATCCAAGGGCTGATACGTTGGGGCATACCAAATAGAAGAGGGAGACTTACCTAACGAGAGGCCATCCGACATACCGAACTTTCTTAAATCCACAGGGTTGTAGGAACTGCTATAGCCACTGAGATATCCTGAAGGGCGCAGAAGCAGAAGCAGAACAATATATCTTTTAGGTCGCACTGAGCAAACATCGCCAATACAATACAATATAAGAATATTGGGCATTAATGTCATTATGACATTATGCTTTCGCTACCTTCACGCCGTCTTTCGCATAAGCTGATGATGAGCACACGCCGCAGTCTGTCTACTTGCGTTGTCTAGGTATATTTGTGACTTATCCGGACCGACCAAAGATCTCGCGCCGAAGTCAGTCTAGTTGCGCGAGCTCGATTCCGCTAAATTCATTCATGTTTCAAGTAAAATTTCATGTTCTAAACTGTTCACCAATCCAAACCGCAATGTTAGTAATCTGTTCACGTGAACGCTGCATGTAATTGTCTACGTTGGCTCTGTCTTGGAAGAAGATAGACTATTATGGTAAGATGCAAATCGAAGAAAATTAATCAGTCATCATCAAGAAAGAGGAATCAGCTTTGATACACAAGGCTGGCGTGCTTAGGAATAACAGGTGCAATGTCGACCACCTCAACAGATGCGATGGGATGGCTGTTGGAGTTATTGCCACTGCCCCTCGCCGTTTAGGCAGAAGCCAGAAGAGGAGCTTATCGCTTTGATCTTATTATACAAGGAAAGGCCGACCAAGAAGGCCGAAGGATTCTTGGATTGCTTGGATCTCCTGAACCATCGGGGATGAGATCCGACAGGATCAAGGTTCACAGCACATTCGTACCGCTCACGATTGGAACCTTGAATGGGCGAGAAAACACTGGGGGCAACCCTCATATGATACCAGGGATTCCGTATGACTTACGAAAAAAGGACAGTTGCTGGAGACTTACTACAGAATTCCAAGCATGAATAGAAGCAATTACTACATCTTTTCGAATCATTAGGGAGAGCCTATGAGAATAGTTAAATCACATTACAGTGAGCAACCTAACAGTGCTTGAGGCACTGGAGTCAAGCACAATCAACTCACAAAGTGTACTCGATTGTGTAAAAGAACTAGCGGCACTCGTATGGAAGTCAGAGGATACCAGACGCGAAGGGAATGAAACTCGCTAAAGCGAGGCGGGACAACCCCTGATTGGACTAGAGCCAACCTGTTGCATTTCTCATGCCACATTGAAATCTGTAATCCAAAAATGGCTCGAGATACAGCACCGTGCCTACTGGAGGGAACTGCCCCGTATGTCGCACTCCAAGCGACTAATGGGAGAGCTCCATCAGCACCGAGTGAAAATTCCACTGACGTTCAGCAGAGAAGACATACGATATCTTGTTGCATTCCTGACCTGACACGCCCCATGCAACAAACATCTCTGCATGATGGGTCTGGCAGATCAGACCACATGCAGGGGTTGCGGCGTGGAAGAAGAGTCACCCATGCATGTGCTGTGTCAGTGCACGGCGTACGCGGTTGGTCGTCGGACATAACTCGGAGACGATAAAACTAGACCCGAGGAAATCAGAAGTATCCCCTACATCAGGCTACTGAATTTCATAGAATACACCGGACTGATGAGCAGATAGCAATATGTGAGGGTACAATAGGACACTAATGACCGCAGTACAATGGGGCTCCCTCTGGGAAGGAGAACTCACCTCTCTGGAGAGAGGTTTTAGTCGGTAAGAATCTGGCACACCTAGAGGCACGTGCCCCCGAGGCGTATATGCAAGATTTCTTCCCCTTCTCTACGAAAAAAAAAGAAAAGCTGCATATCCATGAAAATTAATCAGTCAGCATCAAAAAAAGGAAGCAGCTTTGGCACACAGGGCTGGAAAAGTCCAGATATCTGGTAAACTTAGATCTCTCAACGGTCTCCCGCAAATTGTAGAGGGCGCTGTAGTTCGTGTACTAATCGCCGAGTTTATCCACCCAAAGCTAATAGCGTCGAGTATATCTACGGATCACTCTGCTCAATAACTCCCAAACGGCTAAAGGTACGACATTGAATTTACAAACTAGTGAATTTCGAGCATCATATCTATATTCTTTGAAATTTTTGAGTAAATCAGTGTCACCGTTCGATCGCTATGTAGAAAGCAACAACGTGTCGTATGAATTGAAACTAGGAAACCCCTCGTTCGCTACCGCTCACTCCGTCTTAGTAATATTTAGGTACTCACTTGCGTTATACTGTTTGATGTTAACTGAAGGATATTCAAGTTCGATAATTTGCGAAACATATTCGATGAGATCTCAGTCAATTTATTCTTCCTCAGATTCAGATATTCCAAATTTTCTAAATTGCTGAATAGCTCTAAAAGAAAAACAAAATTGATCGGTTTAATATTTTTCGTTCGTACTTGAATATTACATTTATTATCTGTATACAGTACCTCTCATTGCTCTGGGCAAAAATTCATAGGAATATACCCAGCTAACATTTTGTATTTAATTAATTCAACTATCGATAAAAGGAAGGATTAGTCATGTAAGTATATATTTATATACTAGTTGAAATGTTCCAAACTTTCTGGGCATATAGTACACTTTGTATTATTCATATTGTTTACAAGATGTTGAACAATGTTATTAAATGTAGCTCTATATTAGCTAATATACAAATTTGCTACAAATTAAGGGAATACATCAATGTGTTTGCTACAAAAGAATTACAATTTATTTTTCATACACAGACTTTTTCCATATTTCAATGAATAGATTAAAACTATATGCCATTGACATTTTCAAAAACTAAAACAGTACAATATGTGAACATGAATTCAAATATTATTCTCTTCTTTTTTTTTCTCTTTTCGTTCTCATCCTAGAGTTAGGTTTGAGTTAATTTAATTTATTTACTCTTCATGAAACTGTGTAGCCCCGTTTTCAGAAAATTGTCATACTGTCGGGTTGGTAGTACCAAAAGAATAAATAAATAAACAAAGCTAAAATTTGGCACAATTCTTTTGCCATTTAGGTTTACTTTTCTACATGACTTTAGACAAATTCCGTGTACAGGACGTCACATTTTCGGGGCTGCTAAGTTTGTTAACCCCCATCATTATTTTCATACCATCTCAACAATTTTTTAATTGTTTTTGTTAAACCATTCTCTGGCAACATTTTTGACCTTTTATTGGGAATTCATATTTTTGTAGACATTTAATACAAAAAAAATCGTTCCAAAAACAATAGATTTTCAGCATGGATTGTGAGATGCAAAACCAAATTTCCATAAAAATTTTACAACAATATTTTGATACTTGAAAACACGAAAACACAGCAAAATAAAAATTCCAAAGGTACTGTGCCAACCTCACATTTGACACTGACCTAATGATTTATACTGAATGATGTATACGAATTTTATTTACAGGCGTTGAATATCTTAAGATAAGAATTGACAAATGTTGACATCTTTTTGTGAACTAAGTTTTACTTAATGAACATTAGCAATAGTTTTCTTTATTCATGAAGACATTCTTTGTTATTAAATATTTGTCGAGGTATCGACTGGAAGGTAGAAGCATCAGAATTATTCACATTTCTTATGTTAGATCAAATTAGTAGATTCCGAGTGAATTAACTCACGCATTAATAGATTAATTCAGGTTGTTTACCCATTCATACAAACTTGGTGGGTTTCCGTCCAGCTGGAAGATAGCTAAAGTCCAACCAATTCCAAAAAAAAATAAAAGAAGACCCTTCTCAATAATTATAAACCCATTGTACTATTATCTGTGATTTCTAAAGTGATGGATAACGTAATCAACATCAAGCTCATCCAATACCTAGAGAGCTCGAAAATCGTGAATGATAATATGGCTTTCGTTAGCAGAGATCAACAGGAGACCCGCTTGCCTACGTAACACATGTATGGCAGAAATCTATGTGAAAATACGGGGAGCCTCTAGCTGTAGCATTGTATATCTCTGAAGCATTTGACCGAGCCTTCTTGTTAACCTTCCGTTATATGGTTTACCGCCTCAAATTTGTCGCTCACTATCGAGTTTTCTCTCAAATAGATCAATCCATGTGTTGGTTGACGATTATCCTCCCATACAATGTGTGCAGGACGGCCCTGGTAGGGGCAAGAATATGGCCGTATTGTCCTTAAGGTTCGATGGGGATCGCTGGGTTAGAATTTATAGAATCTTTCTAACAACATCTTTATTAAGCACAGCGTTACACACTAGTTAACAGTTAAAAACTAATTACTCAACTCAATTTGGAGTCACATTTCGAATTAGCCAAAGTTACTTCTTTGCCTCTTTCTGTATATCTGTTCCCATTTCTTATTAGGCAAGGACGCAATAAGGATATAACTGCAATATGTAACGTCACCTATCTTGAAGTAACTTACCTAACTTATTTAGTTCAATATGTGACATCAATTGTATGTTATGATTATGTGTAATTGAATTCCATAACAAAACATCGATTACTTTTGAGTCAAGAAATTGAAGTATAGTTAAGATGTTGGTATTATCCATACATTACAAATGTTAACGACGCTGGTGTTCCACAGGGATCTATCTTGGCACCAACTTAGTTTCTGCTCTAAATCAAGGATCTGTTGGAAGTGACCACCTATCCTGTGAACAGCTTTGCAGATGATGGAACTTCATACCGCTTCCTTATCTAGAGCCCCTATACCATCCAATGAAGCGAGAGGAGCGAGACAGAAACAGGTTGACTCAATTAATGGAGATCTGGCAACGATTATGAAATGGGTTTCTGATAATCTAGTGGAGTTTAATGCAACTAAAACTGAAGCTTACATCGTCTCCAGGACGGCGGATCCTACAATTCCTAATATGATGAAATTAGGTACAAATTCCTATGATGTCTTCCATATCCATGACTGGGATCACTACCAACAGCACCTTCTAATGAGATCATCATGTGAGGTCCATTGCAAAAACCGCTCCAGGAATACTTGGTTTACAATTCCGTGCCAAGAGCTACTTTACATCCCAGCAGCTCCTCATAAACTACAAAGCACAGATTCGACCTATCTTGGAGAACTGTTCACATGTTTGGAATTCGGCTCCCAAACATACCCTGAAGCTCTTGAACTCTATCCAGAAGAAGCTATTCGTTCGATTGATATCACATTTACGAATTCATCGACCTCTCTAGAACAATGTAGAAGGGTCTCTATATTTTCTATAGATATTTCTATGGTCTGTGCTCATCGGAAATCTTATTATTCCTTCACGAAGGATTTATTTCAGATAGGCGGACTAGACGAGTTCAAGCTAATCTCCCGTTCATTGTCAAGCTCGAGAGCTGCCGTACTTCTTCTTACCATACTCCATTTTTCTATCGAACGGTGAAGTTGTAGAACTATTTGCCTAGTGAGGTCTTTCCTTATGGCTATAAGTTAACCTCCAAGAAAAATCCGAATTCCTATCTCCTCTCCCAACATTCCATTGGTGGCTCACACGATGTTCTTTGAACAATATAGGTTTTCCTCTCGTGTACTCAAAGTATGAAAGAAGGAAAACCTCTACGTTCCTGAATTTTGAGTCGCTGTTTCTGCTTCTGAAATTCTTCCAGACTTCTGGGACAGAATCATGTGATATTTTTGACTTGGGATTACTGTGGCATGTGAAGTAACAAAACCAAATTTAGATTTCTTACAACATATATAGCAAAATAAATATCACCAGAATGTTACCTTCATGTAGTGTGTCCAATTGATTTTCAGCAAGCTGCAATCCTTTCAATGATATCAAATCCTTGAATACATTTTCGTACAGTGTTTCGAGAAAATTGTTCGAAAGGTCCAAATCCTCCAGATTCTTCAAATTGTCGAATAATTTATCGGGTAAAGTACGCAACCGATTCCCTGAAAGATGTAATATCACAATAGCTTGACAGTTCGTCAACAACTCCTCTGGTAATCTTATCAAATGATTATATGATAGATCCAATGTTTTTAAATTTCTTAGACTGCGCAGAGTATTACTGGATATCTCTTCTAGCAGGTTTTTGTGAAGTCTCCTGGGGAATTAATGAGAATTATTATCAATTAATGGAATTTCATAATAAGTAATGCATTAACCTGCATTTAATTTTATTAATATGAGACTTTGCAAAACTACAGTAGAAACGTGACTCCAATGATCATGTAAATTTTATGGTTTGATTAATTCTATATTATTGATACAGTATGGAGTGAACTGATAACTATGAGTGTATGACTCACTTTTGTTTTATTCTGTCATTGAAATTATATGGATCAAAGGTATTTATGATTATATTAAAAGTTATCTTGAGACATATATGATAAGTAATTATATTAATATTCTTTGGAAGCCCTAGAATTTTGAAATTGAATAACTGCATAATGTAGCATACGAGGGCAAGTTGAAAAGTTCCTGAAAAAATTAACAGGAAATGATTTGTTTGGTCAAAACTTATTTCTCAACATAGTGTGTTCCAAATGATACGATTTCAGCACTCCTCCAAAATAGGCGTTTGTTTCAGCGATAACCTCAGCGTTGAAGCCAAATCTTTTTTCGCCGAGTCATTCCTTCAAGTACGGAAATTGAAAAAATCGCATGATGCCGAATCTGGAGAATATGGTGAATGACGAACCAATTCGTAACGGCAATTCATACAATTTTGCCATTGCTATTGCGGACCTGTGCGCCGGTGCATTGTCTTGGTTGAAGAGCACTTTTTTCTTTGCTAAATGCCGACGCTTTCGCTTTAAATCAGCGTCGAACGTCGAATCGATCCAACAGCTCTGCATAATATACACCGGTGATTGTTTCGCCCTTTTCAAGGTAATCGATATGAACAATACCGTGTGCATCCCAAAAATCAGTCGCCATGACTTTGTTGGTTGATAAAGCCAATTTGGAATTTTTCGGCTTCGATTCGCCAGGGCAAGTCCACTGTTCCGACTGTTTTTTGGTCTCCGGTGTGTTGCGATGGATCCATATTTCATCCACGGCTATGAAACGGCGCAAAAGTTCTTCTTATTGCGCTTGAACATTGCCAAACACTCCTTTGATGTTGTCACACGGTCGCGCTTGTTGGCAACAGAGAGCAAATGCGGCACCCGTCTGGCAGATAGTTTTCTCTTATTCAAAAATGTATGCAAAATATTCCTCACCCGTTCGGTTGAGATACCCATAGTCTCAAAAATCTCGTTAATTCTAACTCGCCGGTCGTTCAATATCACACCATGAATTTATCGACGATTTCTGGAGTTTTAACCTCAATTGGACGACCAGAACATTCGGCGTCCTTTCTGGTCATATCATCACAACGAAAATCAGTAAACCATATGAGAATCGTTCCAATCGATGGTGAGTAGTCCCCTTAATGTTTAACAAGTGATACTTTGGCTTGCGTAATGTTTATTCCATGTGTTCCATGTTTAATCAAGACGCGAAATTCACTTTTTTCCATGTTTACAAAAATCGTCAAGGCTGCTCGCTTCCGATGGATGTCAAAACAGAACTGAATGACATATCAGTCTGAAAATGCTAATGCGTTCTTGTTAAAGATGGTACATCACAAATGTCACATGGGATTTTCGATTGTGGTGCCATCTGTTTTATTTTTCGGAGACTATGCACTTTGCCATCGTATTTGGAACCGAGGAAAAATAACGTGAAAATGATACAGACAGCGCTGCGACGGAAATTACGTTATTGGTGCGTTTTACGTATTTCATGTTGCAGTCGATGTATCAGTTTTTCAAGCGACATTTTTGTTGAGTAAATCGCAAGTTTGGTGATTGAGAAAAATATCTGTTCATAGTTTATTTATTGTTCTTTCATTTGAACGTAAGATCATGCAATACTTTATGATTTTTTATAGGTTAAGTACAGCAGTTGTTTTGATTCATATATGGGACATCTTGCAGTAATAGAAGTTTTGTTGGTTCCAGATGGATCCGAAAATGTTTTACGGTTGTAGCAAATATATTAGGGAAGTACTGGGAGGTGATGAGAGTGACGATCCCAATTTGTCATATAACAAAGACAATAACCCAATAGATTATAATAATATATTAAATATATTAGCCTTTAAAAGCGACGATACCTCGTAATCTGAAGAAAATCATGTCAAACGAGATACCCATTCCTGAGGACATGAATCCAGGATCCTGAAGAACCGGAAATCTCAGGAAAGATCCAAAATAGCTAGAATTGTCGGGTAATCTGAATTTGCCCCCAGAAGTTACCGATTTAGAAACCTCATCACAGTTTTTCCAGTTCCTCTTGACTGTGGAAATGATATCAACAATAAATACCGAATCAAATTCACATATTGCTCACAAAAAGGTATAAATCGTCATGTGAACCTCACAGATGATGAAATAGAGCAGTTTATTCGTACCTGTTCATATATGTCCATTATACAATTACATCAAGCTAGGAACTATTGTTCAACACATTCAGATCATCTTAGGGTATCTGAAGTTGAAAAATGTGAAAGGTGGGAAAAAATCAAACGATTAATTCACTTCAATAATAATGACAATTTTATACTTTGTGGAACACCTGACCATGATAAGTTGCTCAAGATAAGACCTCTATAGTCTACAGAAAAGACTGAATAAAATTCCAGTTGAAGAACATGTTTGGGCAGGCGAACAGATTATTCCCACTAAAGCCAGATCGACAATAAAACAATATAATCCAGAATAAATACACAAGTGGGGCTACAAAGTATTTGTTCTGAGCTGAATCTCCGGCTTTAGTTACAGTTTCGACATGTTTGTTAGCTTTCAGAGCAACATTGTTCTTGTTGATGCTCCTGATTCGAGAACTAATAGTAATGTAGTAGTGAATCTAGTCCAAAGGGTCTCCAAGCATGTCAACCACAATTTTTTTCTCGATAATTCGTCAGCCAGCGTTCCGCTACTTGACCAAGAATGATATTCTTTCTCTGGGTACCGTGCGCTTGAATCAAGTTCCAGATCGAAAAATATTATCAGAAAAGGCATTCAAGATCATCAATGGAAATTGCACGTTTGCAACATTACTAAAGGGTTGGATGTAGTGATAACTGGCATACAACGTGGTAACGTGATCAAAATATCTCACGCCATCTGCAAATAGATGTTCATGTAGAAATCATGCAATGTACCACATTGAGAGATTTCTCGAACTTTAAAAAATTTACTGGGAATGTGAGACTACTTAAGTGCGCCTGATGGCGACACCAAACCAAATCGATGTAAGAGAATTAAAAACAAATGAATATATGAATATGCTCATTTATCCCATGTTGGGTTTTGCCAAATAAAAACGACAAAGTCGTTCTAGTCCAGATCGATCAGTAATGTCAGAAACTTATAGTTCCACAGCTGATCGATCTGGACTAGAATGACCTTGTCATTATTATTTGACAAAATACACATGAGATAAATGAGTTTATGTGTATAGATATTCATTTGTTTCTAATTCTATTACCTTGGTTGGTTTGATGTCGTCACCTGGCACCCCCAAGTAGTCTCACATTCCCCTAACTTTTGTAAAATTCTAGAAATCCGACAGTCAATGTGGTATATTGCTTGATTTCTTAGTGCAATATCTTTCCCTAGATAGCGTAAAATAAGTTGGAATTTTTACCACATTGTAGATCGGTTATGATTGAAATCAACAGGGAATCCTTCAGTAATGTTGCAAATTTGCTTGTTTCACTGAGAACATCGGAACAACTGTCTGGAAATATATGTGCTTGACTTCACTGATCGATCTGAATTGGAAAGATCCAAATTATCAATTATCAAAACAATAATAATACCTCAAACCTGTATCTCTAACATATTAACCCTAACATGATGAATTTCTCTCAAGTAGGAAGAAAGTGGCGTCATTACACACCCAGCGACCATATTTCGTGAACTATGATAGCTGGTAAATTCTACAATGCAAAGACAATGATAATACTTCAAACATGTATATCTAGCACATCAATCCTGAGATGATGAATTTCTCTAAAGTAGGAAAAGAGTGATGTCTTAAAACACTCAGAAACCATATTTCGTGAACTATGATTGCCGATAAATTCGCGCAATTCAAAATACAACTGATCTTCAACTCTATAAAAACATATGGGAATTGTCACGAGCTCATCGAGATTCTCAGATGCAATTTCGGTTTGTAAGGTTAAATGAAATAATATTATCGACCTTTATTCGCAATAAACAGGTTGTAAGCCCAGATGACACTTTTACAGAACGCAGATTAGGAAACCAATTATTGATTGGAGAACCTTAGATTACCAGACCAAGGACTTCTTTGACTGCGCAGATACAGAAATCACGCATCCGCGATCGTGAATGATCTAGAAGGGGACCGAATGAACCTTAGATTCCCTTAAGGGGATTTACATCTAACAGAGGTCGATCTTGAAGTCAAACTCTCCTAGTATATCTACTAACTCACAAGATTAGTTTTCGTGTTTCCTTTTTATATCGGGGTGAATGAAGTTTAGATCTTTCTTATTACGTTTTTGTTTTAATATCTTATTCATTAGTAGGTTCATATTATAACCATTATTCATTAGCGATAGCTTTAATTCGGTTAAATTCTAGTTTAAAATTATCTTTGCTTAATGGGTTGTTAACTGAACTATGAATCATGGAATGATATACAGTTAATTTATGCGATTGTGGATGTGAGCATGTGTTTTATACGGTGGTATCTGTGTGAGTTGGCTTGTGAAAAATAAACGGATGTATGTTCATTATTTTAACGTGATACTCAGAACTACTTTTAAAAATGAGAGGGCGTCTTAATAAACATAAAATGTAGAAACATCCTATTTGAATACAACAATTCAACTTTTTTTCGCTTCACTGAAGGGTCATCAAAGTATAGCTAAAGAACTTACAAATACTGTAAACTATCCAAGTCATCAAACAAAGCTTCAGGTAAATAATCCAGCTCATTGTTGAATAAATCTAATTCTGTAAGATATACAAGATCCTTCAAAGCATCTTTATTCAAAGTTGTGAGTTGGTTTATACCCAAATCACTGAAACAAAAAAGTACAAATTGAATAAGATACCTAAGTGATAAAGCTTATCGTTCATTTGTTCATTATGTATATTGAATTTTTCCAATTCCAATTTCAAATACTATTCTTATTGCTTTTTCTGCTAAAAGTATTTGAAATGCTACAGTTCGTATAAATAATGAAGTAGAAGTAAAACATACTCTAAAATTCTAAACCGTATTCATAATTGATCATCATACTAAAATTTCAAAAGTGAAAAAGTATGTATACTTGCATAGATCTGACATCATGTGGTAATATTTGCTCCGAAGGTATAAACGGTAGGTTGAGTTGCCAACAGCTCAAAGACTTAGTTTCGGGCCTGCAGTTGCAAGGTCCTTTCGTACAATGATTCCATTTTTCAGATTCTGTTGATAGCTCCCAAACTAGAAGTAAACAGAAGTCTAGATCGTGTGAAATTCTGTTGAAAATATACAATTTTTTTCTCTAACTTTATATCAACCACATGCAACTTCAGTATCTTGTACACTTTTCCTCTTGATTCGACCAATCATATAAATTTGTAAAATTTAAAATAAAATGTAGTACCTGCCGTCACATTCCAAATTGCATTAACAGGCTAAACATAACAAAAAATCTCGATGGGAGAAGCCGTATAAAGTAATTTATCATTATGATTAAATGAAAGAACAATTACTTCGTTTTTATACCACTTTTAATAATAACATGAAAACGTTCCTATAATTTCAAGACCAAAATATATCTGTTTGATAATGGCACTTCGGTGTTGAATTTATATCAATGTTTTCATGTTATTATTAAAAGTGGTATGGAGACTAAGTAACTGTTTCTTCATTTAGTCGTAATGAGATAAATTATTTATTTCATTATCTTTACACAACTAAATGATATTCAAATTAATAGTTTTTTAGAAAATGTATAAAAACAAATTTTCCCAATTCTGGGAATCGATTCTAGAATATTGAGTCCTTTTTCTTGAATATATAAAATATCGGAATTGAAGGTAGAATTGTGATTATGTTCGATAGATTAGCGTACTTCGAGTTCTCTTTTTTGAGCCTGTAACTTCTGAAGTGTTCGTGTATCTTACACTGAAATTGCGTCCAGTTTTTCCTATGTACCAAGCATTACAATCATCACACCTAAGCCTGTAAGCTTGAAATTTCTTCAATTTATCCCTTTTAGATTTTGAATTATTAATATTTGAATATAAACTATTCGTTGTCTCAAAGGCGACGTTTTCATTCTGATTTTTAAGAAATTGAAATATTTCCCTCAGCGTTTATTTAAATATGTTAGACATACGAAAGTTGATTCGATACTATTATTAATCTGCGGATAGATCAGGTTTAGATCTTTTTTTAACTTCATTTTGAAGTATTTTATTTATTATCTTGACATCATAACCGCTATTTCTAGTAATATCTTTGATTCTGTTTAATTCTAAATGGGATTTATCTTGACCTAATGGAATATAAACTAATCTACTCATCAGAGAGTTATATGCTGCTTACTTGTGTGACTGTGTAGTTTAGTTTATATCTCACTGTAAAGATAACTTCCAATAAGAGTTAGACAGAATCATAGATATTGCTAAAAATAACAGCTATGATGTCAAGGTAATAAATGAAACACTTTAAAATAAACTCAATCAAAAAGCCTTAAGCTAACTTAATTTAACCGCCGATTAGTAATAATACCCAATCAAATTTCATCTTTAGGTAAACACTCACAAAAAATATCTCAATTTCTTGAAAACCAGAGTAAAAACGTCAACTTTAAAACAACAAATAATCTATGTCCATATATTAATAATTCGAAATCTAAAAAAAAAGTTAAATTAAGAAAATCTGAAGCTTAGAGGCTGTGGTATGATGCCTGTGATGTTTTGTTCATAGGACAAACTGGACACAGTGTCAGTGTAAAGTTCCACGAACATTAGAGAAGTTACAGGCTTAAAGAATACTATAATTCCGAGAATCACCCATTGAATCATAGTCACAATTTCACCATTAATCCCGATATCTTACATATTCAAGAAAAAGGACATAAACTCAATATTCTAGAATACATAGAAATTTTTGAACATTCAAAAAACAATAGTAACAAAATATTAAATGACCAAATCGATACCTGTACTTTTCAACAATTTTATAAATAAGCTCCCATTTAAACCATTGTCTAAATGAATTTGTACCACATTGCAACTGATATCTAATATTTGAGAACATAGTTTAAGAATTAGCTTTATTTTATATATCCTAGCTAACAATGTGGTGAAACAATTTGTCAGCATAAATTCTAAATTAAAAGTTACAAGTCTTGTGTAAATTTGAGTACCGAAAGTTAAAATGATTTTATACACGTAAACGCCGAAACCATAGATATTTATCAGAATAATTACTTAATATAAAAAGTCTGACTAAGTAATTATGATCACTACATGAATTAATTTTACTTACATATTTTGAGCTGATAAATCGTTCATATAAATGAATGCCAAAATATTTTTTCCTCGAATCCATCATGACGATTTTTTTTTACTAAATAGTCTTGTCAATGCCTCACAAATTATATAGCATTCACCAAAACGGAAGAAGTAGTGACCTACCTGGTTGTTCTAAGGACCTCACTCTTCTTTCCAGTTTATTCACATAATCGGTCATACGAAGTTCTTGCAATGCAGCATCTATGTATGTTATGCTTTGCTTCAAAGCACTACAAGCATCCGTATTACATTCTGCTTCTTCAGAATGTACATTAACTGTAAAGATCGCTAGCAAATATAGCAGTACTGCATACATCACTTCATATAGCATTTGGAGAGACAAGTCAAAGTTAGATTGCTCCTTTATATCCTCTCATTATTTCATTATCTAATCAGCATAGTTACATCTAAAATAATCCAAACGATTTGTTCCGCATTGTTTATTTTATTATTAGTTGTGCTATATTGCGAGCGTTTTTGGAGGAAGATTTGAACAAAGCGAGTAATTTTTGGATTATACGAAATTAAAGTACACGGACAAAAACCGTTGCTTCATTGCCCTTCACACGCCTACTCTCCACGATGCGTGATTATCTGGACAAGCGAGACTTTGATTACTGTTTTATAAGGGTAACATACTTGATATTCTTATTTTGATTTTTAGTTCCCTTACTATACGTAGTATATAGTGTGAGGGAAGTATTGTAAACGAGCCAAACATTTTTTTTTAGGAGTTTCGCGGATATATCCGTGTGTGTGCGTACGTATGTGCGCGCGAGCGTGTGTATGGGCGAGCGTGTGTGTGCGTGTGTGTACGTGTGTGCGTGCGTGTATGTGTGCTTGTGTACGTGTGCGTGTGTGCTTGTGGATACGATTGCGCCGTTTCTATCGGTCGTATGGATTTGGATATATATCACACTCATATATTTAACCCGCAGGAGACCTCACTGTCTATGTTTATTTTTCATTTTTTTTCTTTTGCGAAGAAGAGGGGAAATCTTTCATGGACGCCTCGGGCGCCCGTGCCCCCGGGTGTGCCGGATTCCTACCGACTAAAACCTCTCCTCCGTGAGGTTGGTTCTCCATCCTAAGGGGGGCCCCACAGCACTGCGGTCATTATAGTCCTATTGTGCCCTCACCCGTTTCTACCTCCACATCAGTCCGGTGTATTCTATGAATTTGAGGTGCAGTGGTTCCAACCCCAACAGCTTTACCATAGCAGTCGTTGAGGTGGTCGACATTGCACCTGTTACTCCTAACCATGCCAGCCTCTGAACTCTGTTCAGTGAATGCTGGGATGCTTTGGTTTTTGTTTTTGGCCACCACATGATGACGCCGTATGTTACAATGGGTCTCACTATGGTTGTGTATACCCAGTGTATCATCCGTGGAGTGTGTCCCCAGGTTCTGCCGACTGTACGACTACAGGTCCACAGGGCCCTTGTCGCTTTGTTAGCGGTTTTCTCCAGATGCTTCCCGAAGATCAGCTTTTTATCTAGGCTTAACCCAAGGTTCTTGACCGTTTCCGTCATGTGTATATTTTTTCCATACAAAACTAAGTCTTGTATGTTTCCAATGTCCCTTCTATTTGTGAAGGGTACAATGGTTATTTTCGAAGGATTCACTTTGAGTCCTTCCTTGTTGCACCATTGTCCAACGGTGTTCAGTGCGTGCTGCATCAGAGATGCTATTGTGCTCCCAAACTTCCCTTGTACTATAATGACGATGTCATCCGCATATCCGATTACGCAGAATCCTTTGCTCTCAAGGAGTATCTGAAGTTCGTCCATCACCACAGCAGAGGTGACAGTACACCTCCCTGCGGACATCCTTCAGTGACCCGCACCTTCTTTTCAACCTCATTGAGAGTTCCTATGACTGTCCTGCATCTAAGCATGTTGTGGATCTATCTGCACAGCAGATCTTCCATACCTCGCTCTCGCGTTGCTCTGGCAATTGATGATTCGAATGAGGTGTTGTCAAAAGCTCCCTCTATGTCCAGAAAGCTCGCTAGCGCAATTTCTATGCATTCCAGCGATTCTTCTTCTCTCTGTACTAACTCGTATACTGCCATTTTACAGGATTTCCCGGTTTGGTAAGCATACTGATTGCGATTTAGGGGATTTCTCATAAGAGTTCCATCTCTAACATGCCTGTCGATCAGTTTCTTTAGGGTTTTCAGGAGAAACGAAGTTACACTGATCGGCGGAAAGATTTTGGCTAGGCGTAAGACTCTCGCCCTGGCTTTGGTATAAATACCACCTTTGCCGCCCTCCACTCTGTCTATATTTATGTCTTTATCCTATGGCAAATTTTGATAGTTTGTGTGACAGCAAGTGTCAGTATAAAACAAGGTTATATTTCGAAAGTCAGCCCGATAGTAGGTGTCAGTATGAAACATAGAGTTGTGAAATACATTATAATTTCAATATGACATAGCTTACAATATTTTATTCAGCTTGCCTTGTTATCTATTGATGTATCTATATGTACGTTCGGGTGAAATTTGGCATGTAATTATATTTAATATTGGTATATGGGGGTGTTTGGAATAGAAGATCATGAATTTTTAGTCAAAATTCAAACATTGGAAACATCAGATTCTATTCAAAATTGGTATAGAGGGGTTTCTGTGGCAGAAGATCTTGATTTTTATTTCTTCTTAGTACAATATAAAACAAAAGGTTATCTTTGAGGAAAAAATGTCACTTTTAATTTTATTTTCAAAAATATTTTCTGTTTCTATAATCATACATTTCATCGGCAGATTTTTATAATACTTTAGGGTGTACCTACGTTCATTTTTATTATAACAAATAATTAATAGATTTGTTTTGTATTAGCCGTTTTCTTTGTCATACTGGAATTGGATAACAGTTTTGCACGAATTAAAAGGAGTTAACAACAAAGTAAGGAAGCTAGAAAATTAAATTACTGGATTACAACTGAGAAACCGTGAATTAAAACAAAAAAATTATAAGAAGATTGATATCGAGCAGCCTACTTATTCAAGAAGTCAGCGTATTTATAGTATGGATGAAGTACAAGACACAGAAGGAAACAGATGTTATCAACCCACTAAACAGTGAATTAAAACTAGATTTTCAAACTCATACATTAACAAGTACTATCATGTAGGAAAAATGATACCGCAAAAATCAAGACCTTGTCCTTTTATCATTCAATACCATAACCTACAAAAATTCAGTCGTAAGAAACTGAAAAATGTGAAAAGGAGAAAAAATGGTGATGACGGAATAGTTATTAAAACATCGATAAGAGAATTACAAATTGGCTATACAAACATACTGACAAGCGCAAGTTTGGATATGGAATGGCAAAACATTTTACATCGAGGAAGATAAAAAGAAAAAATATATTTCGTACATTCCTTCAACATACTTCTTTATTAAAAGTGTTTCATTAATGGTATATTGAAATCAAACTTCGGCTGGTTACCCGTTATCATTCACGTTAATATAAAAAGATTTAATACGTTTTACATCATAGTAAGTATAACACAATAAACGAAATTCAAAACCAAAATGAAGGATTCACATCCACTTTTTTATACATATATACAGTTACACATACTAAACTACACACATACTCATACATCACACACACACACACATAAACACACATACATACAAATACACACACGCGTTACATAGACCGCGATGGACTTTTTTTCTAGATCACTGTCAATAAACTAACTTTCAGTTCAAAGTTAATACGAGGTGTCTTTTTTTCCTTTCCTTTCCCCTGTAACTTTTGTTATCAGGGTAAACTGACAAAGTTGAAAGAACAACTGAAACAAGTGTGTACATATTGCTAAAAGTAGCATAATCAAGTACGCTATGAAGTGTTACAATAGCGATCCAACTGGCCGAATAGTGTGATAGAAATAGCAATAAATGTCGGTAGTTTTCGTATAATTCTGAGTTCGGAGAAAAAAATTGCCTCAAGTAGATAATTATGATACAAATTGGAGGAACTAAAATCGAACACTTTTTGATAGTCGCAAATGGTCCAAGAAAAATGGTTAAAATGGTTTTTTGCGTCGGACATCGTCGGATTGAGTTAAAAAGAGAAAAGCCTTCAATAAGCCTATGCGCCGTGAAAAGACGGAAAAAATGAGCTGCAAATGAACTCGAGTGGTCCAGCGGTGACCACGCAAATTGCAAAAAACCATCGATTTTGCTCGAAATTACAAAAATTCATAACTCTTGTTCTTTCAAAGATTAAGAGCTGAAATTTTGATAGATTGTAGATTTTGTGCCCACCAAAAACCACACAGAAGCAAGAACGGATGTACACTTTTTGCAAACCGCAGCTCAATGCAAAAAAAAGCACTTATGTAAAATGGCCCTGAAAAAGTTGTGGTGCGGTTCCGCGCTATTTTTTTTACGGGATCATTTTTCAATAGTTGCGGTTTGCAAAAAGTGTACATCCGATCTTACTGAAACCTATTGAAATTTTAGCTCTTAATCTAAAAAAGAACAAGAGTTATGAATTTTTGAAATTTCGAGCAAAATCGATGGTTTTTTGCAATTTGCGGGGTCACCGCTGGACCATTTGGGTTTATCCGCTCTTTAACTCAATTCGACGATGTCCGGCGGGAAAGTCTGGTTTTGGCCATTTTCACCATCTTTTTCGGACCATTTGCGTCGATCAAAAAGTGTTCGATTTTAGTTCCTCCAATTTTTATCACAATTATCTATTTAAAGCAATCTTTTTCTCCGAACTCAGAATTATAAACTACAAAAAGCTATCACACTAGAACACTTGATGGTCGACGCGGTGAGTTGTGTTTACATTTTTTAAATCAATCACATGTAAATATGCTTCTGATAATAATATTCATCGCAACTTGATAATATGAAATGTAAAGATAGCGATATAGAGATAACTCCTGAGCACAGGGGTTCCTCTAGGATAAATATCACGTGAAACAAAAGCAAAATACATCTCTTTCAAATATTGTGAAAGTTTCGTCATTTCACAAGATGGATCAAGCGATAATATTTCCAGCTATTGATGGATTTCAAGTTGAAGATTACGTAATCGAAACCGGTAAAATTATAGAACCAAGAAATATATTATTTGCATCCCGGATGTCAAATAATCGTATTTGTGTTTACTTATTTTCAATGCAGCTAGTTAACAGTTTTGTCGAGGATGAAGGGGGAATTAATATAAACGACACCTCCGTAGCAGTTCGAAAACTAATATTACCGGCAAAAAGAATCATTTTATCCAATGTTCCGCCATGTATACCTCATCACATAATTGAAGAACACATAAAGGAAATTAACATAAAAATTATGACACCCATATCTTTCATTGGAGCCTGGCCGGTATAGGAGAAGATGAATATAAACATGTTTATAGCTCCAGCCGCCAATTCTTTGTAGCCATAGATGAAAACTAAATAATTCCAAATTCAGCAGTCTTAAATTTTGATTTTGAAGAATATCGGATATCAGACGACAGGGTATTTTAAAAGCAAAGAGTTTGCCCATATTGCGGCAAAATGTGATAAAATCGAAGAAAATATAAGTCCTAAAATGTATAGTACAGTAGAAAAGAATGCTAACAAAAGACCTTCTCGATCCACGGATACGGGAAAAACTTCAACATCACAATCATCAAACACTGAGGCAACGAAATAGGAAGGAATATAAATAGTGCACCCGATGTAGAAGAAAATTTCCAAGAAACCGAGTAAAGTATCAAAACTCCTGAAGCGAAAAAAATTTGAACAGGCTATTACTCAGGATGATTATGTTGGCATACAGAAGCTTTGGATAAAGAAACTTCAACAAATAATTGACTGCAGTACTTTCATAGAGTTTTTGAGAGATGCAAAATCTAAGGAACAACCAATGAACGTAGCAAAGGAATAGGTCGAGAACATCAACGGTTTGATAACATCAATGAGAGAGCACTGAGGAGAATGACCTTATACAACTTTTAGGTTACTTACGATTATACAATATTGCATACTCATAAAGATATTTCTTTTTAAACTCAAATCCTCTTCACATTGCCATAAATAAAAAACGTTTTCTACACTATGAAATATAAAGTTATTGTACGATTCTTCTGATTTGCTGGAGAGAGTTGGTGGTGGTAGTACTGGTAGTGACAGCGTGGCGGCTTGGTCAATACAATACTCAATGGTCTTGCATAAAGTCGAAAGCGTGTTGCTACATGAAGAGGCACCTATGATTGATGCAAAAATAGAGTCATTTGACGCATTTGATTTAACAGAAGAACTGGAAACGTTTGGAGGTAAGTACCTACATTCACGTTATGTCGTTGATGTATAACTGATTCTGTAAAATTATTTAACATTTTCACATCTCCCCAATTTGTACAATGTCCTTATAATAGTCTCAGCCATAGGGTTGAGGTTAATGTTAATATATTTCAAAATATATGTAGCTAATGTCTATTTTATTACCAAAGATTAATTTCTGTCCACTTGTTGTGATTTTGAAGGATTACGTTAAATTCAAGCTACGTATTATACTATAAGGGTATATTTTACAGAGAAATGTTCTTGTTGAATACACTTATTGTTGTGATTATTTGTATTGTTATATGTAAGTTCAACGTATAGTTTCATTTCTGATGCAGAATACACATATTAATGTAAGGTTGTTTATAATATAAATATATTGTTTTTTCGAAAATTTTAGTCTCTTTTTAAAAACATTTTTCAATTTTCCAATTGATTTCCTGACTACCTCTTATAATCTGTTTTGAGTGACTGAGCACAATTTATTGACGGACGATGAACCTATCTTAAGACTAAACATTTCCCTTGAAATATACATTTCATTTTATATTAAGTCATTCATTTTGGTATTCTATTTTTTATCTAGGTATTTTCAAGCAATTGCTGAGTAACTGCTTCAGAGGCGTATCTAGGGTATGGCAGACAGGGCACATGCCATGGGCGCCAAAGCCGAGGGGGCGCCGCTTCGCACTGTCGTAAAATTAAATCAAAACTCTTAAAATCTCTCCAAATTAATAAGAGTCTGAAAAACAGTTTTTTTTTTAATTTTTCATGATATTACTGTACACCGGCTGACGATAATAGTGTATTCTATAAGTCTAGTTCTAACCTAGTCGACAGCGCGCTCTGAGAGAGTAGATGTGGCTACTTTAGAAACATAAACATCAGCCACATCTGTTCATTTTCGCACCCACAATTCGCCATAATGAACGTTAATATAGCTCCTCGTTGTTTATGCTTAATCATAAATATTTTTTGTTGATTGACAAGTTGAAGCATGAAAATAGTGTTTATTCATTTACGTTTTGTAATGATAATTAAAATGAGATTTAATCCAAATCCTTCTTGAAGAACATAAACATCTCTTACATGAGCTCATTTTCGCTTTCAGATTTGTAATAACGAACGTCAACATAGTATCAGTTTCCATTGCTAGCTGTGAAAGAGTTCATTCAGCAAATTAAAATTGATTCTAAATTATCGTCGAGCCTTTAAAACAACAACAAAAGATGTTGGAGCTACATTAAAAGATGCAACATACAATAAAGTTTATCACTCATCTGTTGCTAAATTATCTGCCCTGTCGAATCTTTGCCATTAATCGAGGAGCGCTTCAGATGGAGTTGAACAGATTTATAAATGTAAATAATTCGCACTTTGTGAAACACTTTAGAATCAATTCTATGATAGTATGACTAGAATTCTCACTCTAAAAGATTTTCTTCTTGCAATCTGTGACAAACTACAGAAACATAAAGTAAAATCTTGAATAGTAGACTTCCGCGGATAGCTAATCTTGAAAAATCTTGACTTGCGGATGGATTCCGCGTCACAATAGCTCGACTTGATGCCGACGTTTCGCCAACCATTACTTACAAGTTTCAGTCCAAGCCTTAAGCCTGCCCTGAAGATGCCACCTGTAATGATTGGCGAAACGTCAAGCTATTGTGACGCGGAATCCATCCGGAAGCCAAGATTTTTCTTAAATTAAAATCAACTGAAATGAAGTTCTTACTAATTGACTACTTGCTAAAGCCATTAATATATTATAAGGTGAAGACAAATGCTCTATCTCTTCTCCAAATGAGACAAACTTTAAATCCTCTGACTCATTTAGTCTATTATGATCTTCTGAGAAATACAATACTCGAAGGCTTAGTGAAATCTTAAATTTAAAAAGCATCTCCATGTGTCAAGATCGACCTTGCTTTGCTTAGCGTCGCATGAGAAGATGTTGAGAAGGCAGATTTAAACCGTCCAATTGATGCTTTTGCATCAATGAAGGCGAGGAAGGTGCATATATAACGAGCATGTTACTCAATTTCAATAAATAAATAAACATATATATAGATAGATGTTTTGTTGTTGGGTTTTTTGTTTCCACACTTATTTACATTGGAATGTAATTTTAACCAATCCCTTTAAATGATTTATTAGGTAGTACAAATTAACTATATCTCGCTTATGTAAAGCGAGAAACACGATGTTCTTCGAACATTACAGGTTTCCCTCTTGTGTAGCCAGAGTATAACAAAAACAAACCTCTATATGTATAGTTTTGTTAAGTGTTAGATATACTACCAACGATGTTGCTGTACAATCGAAACAAGTCAATTTAATATGTCAAAGATTAAAGTGCTATTTTAATTTTTAATGTTTTTCAGAAAACCTTCCCAATCATATCATCGCTCTATGTGAAGTTACTTGTTTCATTTTCATGGGAACATTCATATATGAGGAGAATGATATTAGATCTGGATGTATTAGGCATCATACAAATTTTAAAATTGATAAGATTACATTGAATTGTGCCAAATATTTGAATATATGATAGAAAGATAAAACAATCAGTCATCAATTTGATTAGATTATTTCTAATGAAATGAACAACTTCAATCATCTCAAACATATCGTGTTTTTTCTTTTATACCAAATGAACTGTGTTAGTGATGATCTCTTTCAAAGTATTATTTTGTGTAATTGTTTTGGTGGATGGTATACTTAGCAGCAACGGTAAGTCTAATTTCGCAGTATATTCGACACTGCAAAATAGCTGATCTGATGAACATGAATAAATTGTAAGTGTATATTATACCTTCCAACCAAACACTTTTCTAGTAGTTAGAAAATTTCTAATGAATACTAATGTAACGATAAGTGCATTTCCATTTTTTCTCAAATTTAACGCTTCCATGGGATTAAAAGAAAACATATGTTCACAGACACCAAGGCTGACAAGTATTTTAAATAGTTGATGCTTTATTGATATTTTGAAACTGTTAAGTGCGTAATAGAATAGAATAGAATGGAATAATTTATCCATGCTAAATACCAAGTATTGGCTTACATTCGTCAAGATACAAGAAAGAAACAAATTCAAATTATGATACAACAAAGGAGAATAAAAACTTAAAACTATTAAATCAGAACTGAAAATCTAAAAATTCCTTAAATGTATAGAAACAATGTTCAGTAGGAAAATTTTTAATGACCCTTGAAAAATTGTCGAGTAGGAGCTTTCCAATCAGTAGTGGCAGTTTATTGAAAAAAGTTGGACCCCAGTAATTAACGCTATAGCTGCTACGTTTTATGCGGTGATAATTAATGTGAAGATTACATTTCGCTCTAATGTTGACACAGTGCATATCACATCGAGTTGAATATTCGTTAATATGTGTTTTAACATATATTAGACAAAGTTGAATGTAAATGCAAGGGAGAGACATAACTTTTAGGTCCTTAAAGGCATGCTTACAGTCTTGTCATTAAGACAGGTTTTTTATAATCCTAATTGCTTTACGCTGAATCTTGAAAACATGAGACATATTTGCTGAGTGACCCCAGACTAAAATGCCGTAACTAATTTTTGAGTGTATTACACCAAAATAAGTTGTGAGCATTACATTAACAGATACAATTTTGTTTAAGTTTCTTAGCACGTAAATTCCTTTAGCAACTGATGAAGCAACTTGATCACAAGTTAATCCTTCATCTAATACTAGTCCAAGAAATGATATAAATTCACAATTGTTTGAGTCCGATATTTGTCTCAAGGAAAAACCAGTTAATCAGATTAGTTCGACTCTCCATGAGTGAATTGTGTAAGTCAACTAAGTCTGTATTAACCTCGATGCGGTTGTATCATCTTCATATAAGATTACTTTGGATTCAGGAACTTGTAACGGTATATCATTAATATATATTGAAAAAAGTTCAGGTTCAATTATGGAGCCTTGAGGTACCCCAAGGTAACCGGCAACATAGACGAGCTGGTAGAATGCGTATAGACAATTCGGGTCCTACCAGATAGATAAGACCGTATCAAAGACAATGATGTTTCAGAAAATGTTTAGCTGTTCAGCTTAGACATCAGAATATATGTAGAAACACAATCAAATGCTTTTGTGAAGTCACAGAAAATTGACACGAAATGCTCACCATTATCAAATGCTCCACAAATTACTTCCGTCAGTTTCAAAAGAGCAGATGCTGTGAATTTGTTTTTTCGTAACCCAAATTGTGCTTCCGTGAAAATATTATTATCCTCTAAGTGATTTATAATTTGACAGGCTAAAGTTTTTTCAAATATCTTTCCAATTATTGGTATGATAGATATAGGTCTAAAGTTATTTAACTCATTTTTCGAACCTTTTTACGTAACGGTAATACTTTAGATAATTTCAAAGATTTTGTAAATGTGCCAGTGTTATTGCGTTAAAGAGTTTTGTCAAAGGATACAAAGTGATGATAAATACACTTAATAATTTCCGAATTTAAGTTATAAATATCACGACAGTTAGAGTTATTTAATTCAGAGATGCAATCCCTTACTACATAAAAAGAGAGCTCTTGGAATTTGAATGTTGGATGTTCAGATGGAAATACTACAGGACTTTTTTTCATACTTGCAGCAGGACGAGCGTTGGATAGATTCGAACCAATTTCAGTAAAGTATTCATTGAATTGATTTGGGGATAATTTCGTTTCATCTTACATATATTTATTCTTTCTATAATTGTTAATTACATTCCACGAGGTTTGGAAGGATTATTTGATTTTAATATGTAATTATCATGTGCAACTTTTTCGACTAAGATAATAGCTTTTTTATACTCACAACGTTTGCGTTTTATTTCATTTAGAAGATTGGTATTACTGTTATTCTCATAAGTTTCCATCAAAAGGTGTAGTGGCTCCCTTTTCTGCTTAAGATTGTCGTCGAACCAATTGACGACATTGAACTGTTTATTAATATCAAGTAATTTTTTTGGAAAACTGTAATCAACACATTGAGTTAGTACTATGTAGCCATCAATAATGGGGTAATTATTATTCTCCCACTTTCAGATATCTCAATTTTGCAGATCTGATATGCATGCAGTTCACAGCAGTTTAGTAAAACATTCCATTTCGGTGGACAATATTTGTTCGCAACTCGTTAGCCTGTGTACCAACTGTGTGGACACCAAAATGTTCATTAACAAATTAAACCTTTACCTGAGTTTTCATCTTCTGAGAACAATAGCCAGCTTCTCGGTAGTTGTCGAATAGAAATTTCCCCATTTTTCTCACGCTTTAGAATTTACAAATTATTGAGCAGTATAGTTTCCGTGAGAAACTCAATCGAGGAAATTCAGTAGATATATGAGTGTAACCCATTTGCTTGACATTGACCGATTCCAGATTGATTGGAAACGGAAATTTCTGAGTAACTTACTCTGGGAATTAGGGAATAGGAACAGTACAGATATTCTAATCTAGACGTAGATTAATATGAAATCGTCAACAATTCCAAAACAATATCACAAGCCGATAAGGAAGTAATTATCAGTTGTCATCAAGAACTTTCCATTGTTTCTAGAATTTCAACTTTCAGTCTAAGAATCTTCAAATGATAATTGAGTTCAGTTTGAAATGGTTTCTTCCGCCTTTCCATTATGTACCAGTGTTGTAACGTATCTAGTTACAAATAACTAGATACAGTATAAATAAGAAATAACCACCCTTATCCACTAAAAATACTGTAAGGGTGATTATTTTTTATTCATAGTGTCATAGTGTATCCAAAGTGTGACGTACCTTGCTACTTTTGCCGATAATTACTTTCTACGGCTTCAATACTCCTTCAAGTCTACAAGATCTGAATCCGATTGACTTTTATGCTGGTTTCTCGGGCGCCAGATTTTTTTCAAGGCTTACTCCTCGTTAAGGGCTCTGCTAGGGTCCTTACCACAGAGCTTATCACTGTGCTATCTACGGATAGCCTTGTCCCAGGGCAGTCTCAGTGAAGTAAGTAATCATTGGTCAATATTATGAGTAGTATTAAAATTGCAAGCTTTAGTTGCAATTGATACTTGGTTACTTCTTGACTATTTAATTGCTGTTTCAGAAAGTCATTTTAGATAAACACGGAACTTCCCAATAATTTATTTATAGCTTTAACATACATTGATATTTCACTTTCTCCGTATAACAATAATTTATCCAACCCGGGGGAAGCACAAGGAAGCTCAGAAACAATAATTGTTAAAAACACGGTCCAAACAGGCTTTTCATGTACCAATTACTAGCGAAAACGTGCACGGATACTCGAGCAGAGCAAGTGACAGCAGGTCTTGAGTTGTAATGGAACCTCCGCAATACCCTCATTACGCCCGCGCAATGTTAGCTATCTTTAGGGCACTTTTAATAATGGTGAATACTGAGATTCATTTATCCTGCACTTCTTTCAGGTTAGTACGCGTAAATTCTCGGTAACGGTCACACCGGTAATTGTACTACAGTGCTAGGCACATATATACTACCCACACATAAATTTGGTAATTATAACTCTTACTTCCGGGTAAGACATAGCGTGTTAGAATTATAATCACCTCGTCAGCAATATCACTCTACTTCCTAGTAAGACACAGTGTGTACACGATAGTAACTGTGGGGAGTTTTACTCCCTCTGCCTTCCCGTCGTTAGACTCTAGGCATGCTACGCAGGGCCCTCCCCTACTTAACAACACGCCAACTGCCCGACAGAGACCAACGCCTATATTGGAGAGGAGACGGTCTTTTGGACCATCTGGGCCCCTCTCCCCCTGTCTACTCGTGTTCGTGTCATTATTATAACAGCTCCTGTTTGACGAGTCGCCGTCGACCTCTTGTCATCGGTGTTCCACATATCGTTGCCTCGGCCGCGAATCAATTACCCAGGGACCTGAAATAAGAAGCACAGACACCGGACTTTAGGAGTAAAGCCATGTGGTGCAGCTTTTTACCCACGCAGTGGCAGCATTTTTGTTCGCCTCTGGCGGAGTTAGTTTAGGCGGTCACACTTCAGGCGGACCCAACGTGGAGCTTGCTTGCTAGACTCATATACTTCCCCTCCTGGTGTTACCTGTTTCACCAGGAACGTTTGACTAGTCACCGTTCGGCTTCGTTCAAATAGCCTACCGCATATGTCTACCAAGCCCGTGAATCCATTTCGGTCAGAGTTCTGGGATAAGAAGACACGATATCAAGGTTTTAGTGGTGACATGTATGTGGTGCACAGTTCACCGGATCTTATGCATTGACAACGTTAGTTTCTCCCCGTAGGGATATATGATAACCTATGATTAGGTTCCTGTTAACTTGTTAATTCTAATTCTTATGTCAATTTTGACATTTGTCATTGCTTAAATCTAATACATAATTTAAAATATAAATAACATCTATTTAACTAAATATAACTGAATTTTCTTAATACTATCTTAAATCTATAACTTATTTTACTAGTTTGTGCTATCTTCTGATAGTCTTGAATCAATTTAATTATGATTTCCTCTTTCGTATCACTGTACGTTTATCCACTTTCACTGTTTCTTCTTTACACTTCTTATTCTATTTTACATTTTGATTTCTGTTATTACACAATGTTCAATATCTTATACTACTTATAATTTAACTTTAAATGATGTTTTTAATTCCATATTTTATATACTTTTTTAATCTTTTCTATTTTCAATGTTTCGGTAAATTTAAATTCTATAATTTTATTTTATCTAGGAAATGAAATCATAACAATATGTATAACTCAATATCCACCTTGGATACAAGGTTCCCAAGCTCGTGATGTCAGGTCTCTTGCCGGATAGCTTATACTATTTAGTTTATATTATTAAAATGTTACCATAATAAAAAACATATTGTTTGTGTATCACCTATGCATTTACAAGCATATGGATTACATGTATTTAATAATATAAATGAGGTTACAATAGAAAACCCAGTTCTTGTGAAGTGGTTTTCGAAATGGACCTCACATGATCATCCTATGAGAGGGTGCTGTTATTGTTGATCCCGAGCATGGATATGGAAGACTTTATAGAAATAGTTTAGCTGACATCATCATATTAGGGATCGTAGTATCCTCCTTCCTAGAAAAGATGCAAGCTTGAGTTTTGGTTGCATTAAACTCTACTAGATTATCAGATCTCCATTTCAAAATCATTGCCAGATCTCCATTAATTGCGTCAACCTGTCTTTGTCTCACTCCTCTGGCTTCATTGAATGGTATAGGGGCTCCAGATGAGAAAGCGGTATGAAGTGTATAATAATGTACAAAGCTGTAAACGGGACAGGTGGTCACTTGCAGCAGATCCTTGATACGGAGCAGAAAAAGAGGTTGGTGAACGGACAGATCCCTGTGCAACACAAGCATTGGAAGTCATTGTATCGGACTATATTCCGTCAACCACCACATATAGTGATCATCTGAGAGGAAACTCGATAGTGAGCGAAAAAGTTGAGGTGGCAAACCATATGACGGAAGCTCCCCAAGAAGGCTTTGGTGCCAGACTCGGTCTAATGCCTCGAAGATATCCATTGCTACAGTTAGAGATTCCCCAGGCTATTCAACAGATTTGTGTCATACATGTGTTACGTAGGCAAGCAGGTCTCCTGTTGACCTCTGCTGACGAAAGCCATATTGCCGGTCATTCTCGATTTGGGAGCTCTCTAGGTATTGAATGATCTCGATGCTGATTGCTTTCTCCATCACTTTGCAGATCACAGATAAAAGTTTGATGGGTCTATAATTATTGGGAAATTGGACTCTAGCTAGATCCCAAGTATGTATGAAAGGGAACACAACGTACTGAAAACTGGTGTTAATGCAGGCTCATATTACTTGAGAACGACAGATGGAATTCCGTCTGCCCCCTAGACTTTTTAGTATTGAGATCAAGCAGAATGCGAATTGCGCACTATCGAAACATAATATAATACAAGTTTTCCTTTGTGAATTCAAAGTGGAATTTGTTGCAAACATTCTAGCAAAAAGATTTACTTTTTCTTGTGACATAGTAGCCAGTTCGCATCATCTTTGGTCAGAGGATGGAATGAACTGGACGGGAGCCATTCGGGCATCCTATAAACATTGGTCTTATTTTGGCATTATATGCCTCTTTCGAAGCATTTAATGTTTCATTGTACATATTTCTAGCTTCCACATATTCTGTTCTGGTCTTCAGACATGGGTTATTGCGGCAACGACGGTATGCTGTTTGTTTTGGATCGATGGCACTAGAACAGATCGTTCACCAGATGACGGTGATTTGTTGGTATGGCGTATGCGAGATTCCATTCGTAGCTTGATAATATCCGAGATCTCTGGGGCACATTGCCTTGAATCAACATATTCAAAACGTACGGCTGAGTTGTAATGGCAAACTGTGCGTGGAGATGTTGAATTGGTTCATGGAGTTATGTTGGGACATCTGGCAGGGGTCTGGATTGATATTGAGGAATAAGTCAAGCGTATTGGCATAATGATAGTTGTTATCAGGGATCCTTGTTGGTTCATCAATTAACTGCTCCAGACCATAGGTAATGACGAAGACCTCGGCCCTGCGTCATCCGTCTTATTTCAGAAATGGAAGAAGATGATTGTTTCAGTACCTTACGTAGTCCTTCTCAAACCAACACCCAAAGTGGAATTGAAATACGTAATCCGGTTCCATCTCAAACTAGTGGAAAATACAAAGAAATAATGCCTTCATCAGTACTAAGCAGTTTCTGCAATATTCAAAACATAACGAAATAAAGGAACTGAAGGTACGGGAAAAGTATTAAATTATACTAGAGATCTTCAAAGTTTACAATACAATTTTATCTTCGGCAGCAGCTGAAAGACTCTTTAATACCGGGGGCTGCTTCTAATACCTTGATGGAACAGATTGTCCGACGACGATTAATGAACCGTTATTGATGAAAATAAATATTATAAAAAATATATCTATCTTTTTACGGTAACTGTACCTCCAACTAGTTCCTACAAATACTACATATGTATTTGTATCTGTATCTGTATCTAGTTACAAATTTTGGTAAGTAACTGTAACTGTAACTTGATACTGGAAAGCATGTAACTGTTACAACAATATAAACATTGTCAACCAATAACTAATAGGGCATGGTCACGAGGTACAGCATGTCTAAATTTCATTTAGAAAAGAAAACTTGTTATATCAGGTCGTAATTTCTTTGCTGAGAATAGAAAATCTAACTGCAGCGAATCATGATCATATAAATTAGTTATAAGATAAGAATAAGGAACGTTTTGTTCTTACAAAGACAATAAATGGGGCAAAATATTATTTGTCAATATAATATAAACGCGTCTGAATGAATAAAAGAAAGTCTACAACAGACTCAATCTAAATAACCTTTATAATCCTCTCAGTCCATATCATCGCAATGTCACCATGTACCTATTAATAGACATTCATACCATTATGAAATATAATTATTTATAAGAAGTAAAGATTTGTATGAACAAAATAAATTAGAAAACAGTAATGTCTACAAAATTGATATATAATCAAAATATTAGTAACTGTAGAATAACAAAATAAAATACAGATCTGAATTTACACGAACTACAAAGTTTAAATGCTGACAATTGTTTCGTTACACTGTGATATTTCCAAAGCGAGTTATTAAAGGTGAAATTATCACTGTATGATGAAACATTGGTCACTGATTAAACTTTGAAGTTCGGGTAAATTCTAATTTATTTTTTATTTCGTTATTTTACATTTCTAAAATTGAATGTACATCAAGTGAACGCCGAATCCAAAGAGGTATTAGAAATTGCCATTGAAAGTATCTTTCCATAGTCTTTCAGTTTACCCAATCCACTTGTGATAATTCTGATCTAAAACCTCCATCTAGCTCTCAACGTGGTTCAGGATTATACAAGAGCCGTAGGCATGGAGTTGGGATTGGAAAAGTGCGCAGTGTTTCATTTGAGGAGAGGACGATCTCCGGAAGTTGCCGATGGAAGCATCTTTGAATACCTTGATGCTGGAGAGACCTATCGATACCTGGGAATTGAACAGCGTTATAATTATGACGCTTCCCAAGTAAAGTTGGCTTTCCGCGGCAAGATCAGAAACCTTGTTCGAAAAACTTGGTCTTCCGAATTTTCGAGTGAGAACAAGGCATCTGCAACAAATATTCTTGCCGTTCCAGTCCTGCTCCACTCTTTTGGAGTGGTGAAATGGACGGTCGATAAGCTGCATGGACCTGCACACATCTTACTCATTTGAGTTACCTGTCATTTGTATAAAATCAGATTTGAATTATGAAGAAATGGTTTCCGATTTTCATAGAGCTGCCTTTTTTGCTATTAAACACCATTTTGCATCTACTGAGTTGGATAATTATCTATTTGAAACATCTGTTGATTTAGCATTAGAACAATATTATGATGTACCATATTCAGCCAATCACGATTTATTGCTATCAAATTTGAATCATCCATTCTGGTTCAGTTCGGAGTTCAGACATTGCATCTTGAAAAAGAGTAAGACACACAAGGCATTCAAAACGTTTAATGCTACAATCAGTCAGATACTTAGCACACAGAAAGACGCGCGAATATCGTCAAGTATTTTGAGGGACCGCTCTGCACAAAAACCATAAAACAGCTGAAGGTACGACTATCATATCTAGTTTGTGTCAAAATTTGGAGTAGATTTCATTCAGAGTTTGGCCGCTACACGGGAGCATACCTTGTTCCATATAACCCGATTCAAGGGAAGCCTTCGTTCGCTACGCTCACATCGTCTTAATGATTGCTTAGTAGGTACCAAAGAGTTCTATACATAGAATAGACTACTAAGCCTTTCCCTGGTATGTTAACGGACATTCTGTCCTTCTCGCACATGTACTGCGCTCTCACTCACACGATGTGCGCGCGTTATACTTATTCTTGTATTCTTATACTCTTTGTGATAGAAGGGGAGACCGTGCGAGTGTGAGCGCGCTACATGTGCGAGAAGGACAGAAAGTCCAACTACTTACCATCGCTTTCGTATGCTTAACACACTACTTGTCTCCTCTATATATAGAACTCTTTGGTAGGTACTAAATCTCGACAACTGTCTAGTTATGTATTTCAATCGTTCTCAGATGCCACAGCAATACTGCATAAACATCACCTTCTCTTCCAACCAAGTTGACGAACAACCATTCCATTTTCCACCCATATTAATAAAATAACTTTGAAAGCACTGATAAAACTTCTAGGTTATATAGGAAGGGTCAGTAAATACTTCTCAGAAAACACAATGGAAATTTTATATTGTTCATTCACATCAGAATATGAATCCATTGTGTGGTGTCCCTCTTCTTCAGTTAACAAAACATCACTGGAAATGGTTCAAAATTAATTCATAATACTATTGCCTACAGAATGGGCTTTCAAATGGAGCATCATAATGACTACACTGATATTCGTTCTATATCACAACAGTCCACATTGGAAGACAGGCAAACTCAAGTTAGACTGATATTTCCATTCAAATAACTATCAGGTCAATTTATTCGCCCTGTACTTCCCCTTTTAATGAATCTGAGACTCAAACAAAGAGTAACAAGGAATGATAAAACTGTTTCCGTAGAGAACGCACACTTTACTAACTATCGGTTTAATAGTTCAATGTCAAGAATAAAGGGAAACTAATGCATCAGAACTTGATTTTTTTCACTGACTGTTTGAAGGTATTCAAAAGTTCTACCCTTAATTAGGTATTTTCTCTTCAGATCTATATTTTGTATGTTTATTTTAATTTTGAGTATTTTTCACATATCTTTTTTCACTTCTTCTAGTAACTATAGGGGTTTTCCCCGAATAAAATATATAAAAATATTCCATACATGAACTCTATGACGATGATTTCTTCCAAAGTTTTATTTTGTGTAAATATTTTTGTTGATATTCTGGCAGGTAACAGTAAGTCAAATTTTGTAATATATTCGATTCAGAATGACACATAGTTCGATAAATAGAATTTTGAAAAATGTTTGCCTTCTACCCAAATACTTCATATTTTACTGAGTAGGTATAAGGACAACGTATTTTCAGAGTCGAACAGAGCAAAACATTCGAATAGCTGATAATTCGTTGTTATTTTGAAATCTTATCCAATAGTTTTGAGACACAATGTTATATGTCGCCATGAATTTCGAGGAAATATCTGTTGAATTCTATTCAAGACCTACCTAGCATTACATGTGTGGAAATTAGGGAACTGTATATTTTTATAATTATTTGCTGCATATTATTGTTCTTACTTTAATTTATCATAATATTCCAGATGGTAATTGTAAGATCGATGAAGAAACTGTGAGCTGGGATAAAGTGAATAGAGTGGGAACAGTTGATGATGACGTTGTTGCAAACTATGTAGTGACGAGTTTTAAATACATTGAAGTTCCAGGTAAGTTGTGATGTCTGAGAATTTCAGAACATAATATTATCTAAAGCTACTGTCAAACCAAGAGCTGTTTTACTTTCAATAATAACTTATAATATCGATGAAAATTGTGTTGTTTCTTGATTATTAATATGCAAGTTCTAAATCTATAAGAAAGTGAACATCTATACTAATAACAATAGCTTTCTCCCGATGTTTATTTTTGGTCAAAAATCTAGCAAGTTTCACAGGATCTTCAAGAACATTCTTTAATTTCAATATCTATAAGTCAGGAGGCATCGGGTTTACTGGGAAACTAATTCAATGGGTAACAATTCTTTACTTGGGTTTTTTCGTTCTTATGTCGGGAAGATCTACCAATTTCAATTCTGATATACCAAACAAATACAGAAAATGTAATAGAGCTATAACACTGACTTCTGCTGAACTAATAGCAAAACCAATTATAAGGACAGAAGAATCTCTAGTGGAGAAAGTTTATCCTATAGTTTCAGTTAATCCTAATCAGAGATATGATCCACAAAACTCGTAACACCGATAAGAAGCAGTAATGAAGATAAATAAATAATGTTTCCGGATCATTCACCAAGACAGTGAAACTTATGACTTTAATATATTCCACATTTTTTTTTAAATGAGAAAAGTTTTTCACGAAATTGAAAAGTAGCATACCGTTTTAAAATAAGCCAATGAATGGACTGAAAGATACAAATGATCCATAAAAGACACAGATCATTCTTTTGACTGCAACAAAAAATTTTGAGTATAAGAGATTGATATTAGAAAGTTTCCAAATTAAGAAAAATAATTGCGTTAATGATAAAATTGATTCTAATCTTTCTAAGCTTAATAGTAATCCGTTTAAAAAATTATATCGTTTCACCTTTTACTAAGAGATATGAAATTTTATCCATATTTTGACAATTCCATGTTGATATCACTTTTATTTGTTACTGCCGTTACTCGAGTTACAACGTTATTACGCCATCTTCAGACTATACTATTACATGGTGGGATATTACATTCTAATAATGACGAATTGTTGGTAATAGCAGAGTATAGAAGCTAATCAGGACAATAATTCGTGGAATAAAAAGGAAGATTCATTATTATCGGGAAATGATTTGCAAATATGGAACCTATTTTTGAAAGTGTAGAAAATCTTTTATGTTGAAAATTGTTGGCTTCCGAGTGAATTCCGCGTCACAGTAGCTCGACTTGGGCATCAAGTCGAGCTATTGCAACGCGGAATCCATCCGGAAGTCAAGATTTTACAAGATTAGCTATCCGCGGAAGTCTACTATTCAAGATATCTTTTATGTTCTTTAAATCTAAATGAGCGTCCTGTTTCGCCTGTATAAAAGGAAACGCATTCCTACAATATAACTTATATACACCAGATTATCAATTGTCTATATTTTTCTTTATTATTGAGTAAGATATGACCTAATTTGGAATTACGTTTAAATGCAATATTGAAGTCATAAAGTTTCCAAATGTTCTGAATTTTTTCAGTTACTTTTCCGAAATAAGTTAGACTGACAAATGTCTTCTCTTCTTGACTTTCCATTTTTATATATATTGAAGTGAATGTTGTTTTCTTGTTTACGGTTAATCAATTTAGTTACTATTTTGGATGAATAACCATTATTTACTGAGATTTGTTCGATTATATTCACTTCCTACTAAAAATTTGATTATGACAATATTAAAAAAGCCTATGTATCATTGGATGAAATGCAGCCTTTCCTTTTTATGTGACATAGGACTAAGCCAATCTGATAAAATAATAATATCCGTGTAAATCTTTTTCCGATATAACTATTAAAAGAAATGTTGTTATCTGTTCTTGTGAGTGTTAAATCTTAACAGTTGATAGAAATATCATTGGAATACCACCATCTCTCTCTCTCTCTATCTCTTTTTCTCTATTTTTTATTGACTTTGCATCATCATCAGAGTGAAACCAAAAGTGGGTTATATAGTCGACACTCAATCACACCGTGGTGATTTTATTGCATATTCTGAATCTACATAGCGTCCTGAACAAGAATATACTATTCATATAGCCATCAGCTTCACCGATCTTCCACCATGAGGGTTTGAAATTTGAGTTTTCGGAAATATAGCGTTATGGTATCAAATGAGAGGTCTTGACGAGTAGAGTATGAATTTCGTGATTTACATTGAGCAAAATCTGATATGGTGAACATACATGGGAAAAACGTCCATTTTGATGCAACTATAGATTTATGGGTATCAAATGAAAGGTTCCGATGTATAGAATCCGGCGACCATAGTTGACGAACGATGATGACATCACCGATGACTGTTAATGTTGCAATCCGGCGACCATAGTCTACGAACTATGATGGTCGGTCGCAAAATCTGATATGGTGAACATACTTGGGAAAAACTTCCATTTTGATGCAACTATAGCTTTATGGGTATCGAATGAAAGGTTTCGATGTATAGAATCCGGCGACCATAGTTCACGAACGATGATGACATCATCGATGACTGTCACTGTTGCAATCCCGCGACCATAGTCTACGAACTATGATGGTCGGATAAGAAATAAAATGTAAATATCAATAATGATTATAAACTCATTTTGGTAGTACATTCAGACACATGTTTTAGCACATGATTCAACATTCTGACACGTGTTTCAACCTTCAGACATGTGCTGATGACGTTACTGATTCAAACCGGTGACGGTAACTGATTCATTCAATCCGGCAACCATTGTTCACGAACGATGATGATGTCACCGGCGACGGTCTCTGTTTCAATCCGGCAACCCTAGTTCACGACTATGATGATCGGATAAGAAATAAAATGCGAATAATTAATTATAATGATTTTATACTCATTCTTCATCGGATGTTATCATCACACTGATATTGAGAACTTCATGTGTATCAGTGTGAATAGCTGAAAGTTGTTCAAATACCTAACCGTCGAAGATGATATAGATATCTGGTAAGTCTACAAATATGCCATTATGCATATATCTTCAGAATAATACATACGTAGACTTTGCAAATTCGTGAAAAAAGTTCATAAGCAAGAAGAGACTCGAATTTTTACGAAGATAACATTGAAGTTATAAGACTGGAGTGATGATAATGATGAGAGTGAGTGTGTTAAAAGTAAATTTCGTGATACCAACTACAATTCTGGATGGTAACCTATACGCAAACGTTTCCCAACTCGTTGAACGTATCTATATTTTTCTGAAGGATTTCGCTGATGGTGGTGTGGAGTGTAACCGTACAGAATGGAAACCGATGAATTTACAAAAAATTAATGATAACCAATTGGAGATATTCACATTTAACATCACACAAGATAATCGTACAACCATACGTTATAAACTTAAACTCTTATTATATGATAGGAGTGAGGAGGATATGGCTGAATGGCAAATGATTCTACAATCATCATGTTTATTATTATTATTATCATTCCACATCTCATACAACAGACAACATCAGCACCATTTACACCCACATCATCCTCACTAGACGAAGAAATTCCTAAAATTTTCGCAATTTTGTATGCTATTTTATCTTCTTTATCAATACTAATATTGAAAATGTCTGTTAAAAATGTGAAGAAGGCTGTTTAGCATATGAATAATTAAATTGTATGAAGAGTTTTAAAGAGACAAGAAGAATGATAATAATAAACATTTGTTTTGTGTAGGATTTATGTAACCCAGTACCCTGACATGGCTTTGTTTATTTACATAACAACATTAACAACAGTTAACTAGTTTCATTTTTTGTGAGTCGAATTAAGTTTAAGTTACATATTAATTATAAAAATGAGTCTTGGTATTGAAAACAATCCAGAAAATTGTTCTGGGGATATTTTTAATGCTGCTCGAAAAGCGTATTCGAGCTTACTTCCTTTAAAATCCAAGGAAAAATACAAGAAGTATTATGTAATTGGCGGATGACAAAAATAGCACTAAGAACTGATGGATTTTGTATACACATTTAAGTGTTTTTCATTCAATGTCATTATTTTAGGCAAATGCTCTCAAAGAATCCAGTTTATGGTCTATTTCGTGTTGAAAAGTGCTATACAAATAAACAAAGAATACAAAAGCTACTTCCTCTTTTAAAACGTCAAAATGACACAAGCGAAGCAAAGAAATCAATAGTTTTAACTATGGAAAATATTACTATGTTTTTAAGAGAGACTTCGGATGATAGGTTCATATTAATGAAAGTGGTACTAATATTTGATTTAAATAGGGCATGTCGGCATGCAGAATTGTGCAGCTTAACTGTAAAAGATATACGAAACAAGGGATAAATTTTGTTATAACTTTACATCATACCAAAACCAGACAGAAACGTGTATTTACCGTGAGATCAGAGTGCAACGGATATGAAATTAAGCATCAGTATTCACGATTAAAACCAAAATAAGCAAAACACATAGATTTTTCATTTACTATAATCACAGTGAGTGCACACATACAACCACTTGGCATTAACAGTTAACAAAAATTCCTCAAAGAAATATCTGTTATTGTTCAGACCTGATTCCTACTCATGTTGAGTAACTCTCTAGTTCTGTTGTTCCACGATTCGAAGGTTGACTTCTTAAAATATGTTTCTTCATCCATCTTGTGCCAATTCTTCGGATTTACTTTGAATTCCTTCAAAAAATCAGTGTGTGAAAAGCAGCTTTCCTTAGATTTTGTACTGTCTATTTTGGATAGCTTTATAACGTGTACCTTGCGACTTTTCTGTAAACTGCTTATTTCAAATCCTCGGGCGCCAGATTTTCTAAAGGTTTACTCCTTTTAGAGGACTTCTGCTAGGGTCCTCTCCACAAGGCTTGTCACTATGCTATCTATAGCTAACCTTGTCCCTAGGGTAGCTACAGTGAAGTGAAACCAGGGCCCATTGGGCAGAAAACAGTATCAAAATTATAGGCTTTAATTACAATTGATACCTGGTTATAACTCAGCTCGTTTGAAGATTGAGCAGAAATAATTTAATAAAACGGGGAATTCCAAATATTAAAATATATAATAATTATAACAAGTACACTTTCTAAACAATTAATCAATGCAATTGAACGGTATTATTTACAACAATTTACCCAGACGGAAAATGTAAGGAAGCTCAAACGGTATATGAAAACTATTTCAACATATCTATTTCTTTACGATATGGTCGGTATTTAATTTCAATTGAACGGAACGGAATCGGTTATCAATTTGCGGAAAATACAAATCAAACAGATCCTAGCGTAATAAGCGGTATTCGGTAAATATTTAGATAGCAATATTACTTGAAATGTTCATTTCACACTAAGATATATCAAACGGTTAAAATTCGGTCGGTTCGGAAAATATTGTCTTGCACTAGTTTTCCGATTGTACGATATCAGATTTTACGGTATTTTCGGATAATTACTCTGATTGAGTTTATTCTGTCACATAACCACACTTGTATTAGCTATCCACGAAGTGCCCAGTAATTGTATAACAGTGTTAGATTTCATACACTTGGCAGATTCAGAATTTTAGACAATTAGGGCTTATACTGCCGGTACAGGCACAGCGTGCACAAACCCTAAGTATCGTATGTGCAATAACCCCTACATCCACGGCCGGGGACTTCTCATACGAATAAGGAATTATTACGATTCTCAATCACACAACCACCCTAGCTTATACTTCCGGTACAGGCACAGCGTGCACAAATATACCAAAGATGCCCCTGTCGTTCAAACATACACACTCTGTACAGACCATACAATTACTTGAATGTTTCAATTCACGTGCTGATTCAAATCGTGCGCGGTCCGACCTATGACGGGATAAACTCAAATATAACAATTTAAATTACTGAAAGCAACGGATCTCAGATATCATACAAACGGTTACCAATCACAAATTACGGAAATCAATATATCGTAATGCCCAAAAATATTAACTATTTGCTATCATTTTCCCTATGAAACAATTCACTAAACGGAACACTATTGTTAATTCACAGTTTAAATCTGACTTGAACTCGGATAATAATTAATTCACTTCGATTCTTATCTTAATCTCACTTCAACGGTACTGATTTATAATCAAAATCACAAAGAGAGCGATCTTTTATATGTTTTCCGAGGTTCTGATCAAGTCTGCTCCACCAATTCCTTATTTTGTGCCGAGGGTTTTTTATTTATGTCCCGAACAATGCTTGAAAGTGACGCTACTTTTTAGATCTAAAATTCGCTCTCATGATGCTCCACTAGTTCCTCTCGGCACAATAAACAAATGTTATCGGAGTTTTTATGGTTGTTCGCCCTTTTTATACATAAGGATGTACAAAGTTTGATGCGTTGACTTGCCAGACCCCCGTTTTTGCAACATATTTTATCGGAATGAATGCAAATTTCAAACAGGCATGAATTAGATTCATCTATTTGAATAATTAAACTTATTCAAAATCACGGAGATTTAGAAAAGTGACAATCCCGGAATATACATTTGGAGCTCACGCATATCTATTGAAATACTGAACTGTTCAAACTGAGTTTACTAGTAATATCCGTATTTACTGCCCGATCTAAAATAAATGATATTTCAAAATTTAAGCTTCGTTACAGCTTATGCAGCATAGTGCAAAAATTCGTCCAATATTTACGCATAATATAGCGTGCATCTAAACACCTACAGAGTGCAGACTAAACAGAAGGACAAATAATATGTGACCATATGTCCAGATCAGTTCAAACTGGCTAGTTTCAACTATACGATTTTACTAACGATTGAACTGACTTTCTGGGCCAGGCATTAGAAGTTCCATTCAAAACAAAGTTTCATAAATGATAAATGTGTGTTAATAATAAACTCATTATTTGCAGATTCCGTATCGATAGAGAATGATAAATATGGGTACCTCAAGATCAATGTCGATCCTACGAAAACGTCTATCATTATTGTCACCACAGATAATGTCAAAAACATAGATGAGGACAATGAGACAACTGAAAGATTGGATATTCAATTTAACGTTGTATTCAACTGCGGTGGTACTAAAAACAGTACAATGGTGAGCTTGACCTTCTCAAGAATTTAATTTCAAACTTCTTAGTTACTATAAATCTCTAAACTAGAATCATATAACAGCGTATAAAAAAATCAACACTTCTTCTGATTCCAGCAAGTAAACATTTCCATTATGATGGGTTCAGCAATAGCAAATGTTGTTAAGTAACATTTATAAAGCAGTTCATACAAGTTTTTGAACCTAATTCCCAGTAGGATTCAGATCCATTTCATCTGATCGCGACAGAGCAACGACAAATCAAAAGCCACATCAGTTAGGTTGCACTCGTAAAGTCGGTAATGAAGGTTTTTGGACTTATTTTTCAAGGGAATAATCATGATTCGAAAGCTCACGGATGTCCATTGTTTTATTCTCTAGTTAATTAAGTGTAATTTAAGGGAAGTCTGTCATATATTTTTTGTCAAACTCTCCGTTACACTCTGTGTAATTGTACAAGTTTCTTTTTATTCATTTTCTCCGCTCTGAAAAAAGGTGAAAAGACAATTTGTGAGATTTTTCAGCCTCAAAATTTGACTGTTAAGGGGTGTACAAACGTAACCCTGAAATATTATACAGGGTGTATCTACATAACATCAAAAAATGTGAGAGGTGATTCTCTGATGAAAATTAAGGGGGTCTCTGATATACATTTTTTTGAAAGAACTCTTCCCTGTCCATCCAAAAATTTAAAAAAAGGTTTTTTTCATCTTCCCCTTATGTTAAGCTGAAGAAACGAAATTTGGTGAACATTATCTGTCGAAAAAACTACACTTTTTGAAATTTTTTCAATCCTTAAGTATTTTTGTAATAAGTTGAAATAAGCGCCCACTAAGAAATTTTTTCTTAAAACTTTTTTTTTCGATAAAACTTTTTCCGCTTAAAAAACATGGCTAAAAAGCCCCTACCATTCACTAACTTTTTGATCTCTTAAAGTTTTTTCGAAAAGTTAAGAATTTATGACGGAAAAAATAAATTGCAATGCATTTTCAAAAAGATGAGCTAGAAACGCGAGGGTATTTTGCCGTAAGATCTGGTGGCATGTTATTTGTAGCGGAATCCATAGAAACAATTTAAAGCGGGATTGTGCAATGTCATTTATTGTTTCTTTTTCTTAAGTTTTATGATTCTGTGTAGAAACAATAATTGAATAATAAAACAATGAACCGAAATTATGGTTCGAATTCAGAAATGACGGTAATGCTTTGGAAGCGCAAAGACTTTATAGTCCAGGAAATAAAGTACAAAATCGACCCAAATTAGAAAAAATTTGATGTAAAAGGTTGATTTTGGTGTGTGAGGGCTCATTCGATTCGTTTTGACCTCTAGATCAGAATCTGGCACAGCTACATATGTGGAAATTTGTCCTATTGCTAATAAACAATATACAGGTGTCCTCGGACTGAAAGGCTAAAATAAAACCGAAGATTCTTTGATTCGAAAAAAATTTGATGAGCCTTTTCACTTTTGCCTCAAGTGTCTTGTTTAGCGGGTAGAGGGCTTCAAAGTTGCAAAAATAATTTTGTTTTTTCGGTATAACTTGAGAACGTGATGGAGGACTTTTACAATATTTGGCAAGTGAGTTACTGTCGATAATAGCCGTTTTTGAGAGCGGAGCATAGAGCCTTAGAGACCATAGAAATAGCTCAAACTTGAGGATGTAACGGGAAAAGTGTCCAGAACTTTTTTGTGGTCAATGTAATCCACTCTATATTTTTTACGTAGATAGCTTATCTAATTTGAAAACTTTTCTTACTCCCAGAAAATTTTGATAAAATCAACGGATTAGCTTGAAAAAAATAATTTTCGTTTGCTTTTCTAATGTCATTTTGGCATTTGGAGAATTTATTCTCAAAACTGTCAGTTTTTACTTTGCTTTCCGTAAAAATTTTATGAAATTATGGCTCAAAATTTCACTAACACTGAAATGGTTAATATCTCGGTAAAACACGAATAATAAAAACAATAGAAATGGGGAAACGATGTGATTATTTAGGAAAAACAAATGCTAAATTAAAAGGAACAACAAAGCTTTTTTGGAAATCGCTAAGGCATCAATTGTTCGAAATGTTGCCCATTTTCCTGAATACACAAATTAATTCGTTTCAAGAAATTGGATTGAACTCTGGCTAGTACTTCAGGATCATTCTTCAATAAATCCGCTTCATGATTAATTCGTTGCAACAATTCCTCTCGTGTGTTTACTGGAGCTGCATAAACTTTCGACTTCAAAGCGCCCCATAGAAAGAAGTCGCAGGGCGTCAAATCAGGGGAGCGGGCCGGCCAGTTCACTGGTGCATCGTGTCCTCTACCTATCCAGCGATCTGGATATTCCGCATTCAAATGTCGCCTCACAGCTAATGTGAAATGAGGAGGTGCACCATCATGGATAAACCTGGCCACGACGAATGTGTAAGGGCAAGTCTTCCAACAGTTCAAGTAGCCTTTGTTCCAAAAAGTTCAAGTAGTTCTCCCCGTTCAATCGATCGGGTATAACGGTAGGGCCAATAATAAAGTTATCCACAATTCCAACCCAAACATTGATTTTAGTTTGATTCTGAAAATATGTAACTTCCGTTTCATGAGGATTTTCATCAGCATAGAAATGTTCATTATGGAGGTTAAAAAGACCACATCTCGTGAAAGTATCTTCGACCGTGAACAGAATTCTTCTACAAAAGTTGGGGTTTGCGTTTTGTCTTTGGACAATAAGCCGACAGAAATCTAGCCGATGACCTGGATCCATGGGCAATAAGTCTTGAACTGTTTTAATATGATAGGGATACAACAGTTCTTCTTTCAGTACATTATGAACTAATGATTTTGAGGCTCCAATACGAAGTCCCAAACGTAGTGTGCTTATCCCAGGTTCAGTTTCAACCGCTTCCAGTATCGCTTCTTCGAGCTCTAACGTCCTTCTTGTCCGTCTGCGTCCAGTTTCTCTGCGATTTGCTCCAAATTTGCCAGTTTCGCGGAGGTTTGCCGATTTGGAATTCTGCGATGCGGATATCTTTCCCTCCTCCGGCCATTGCAACGACAAAGTCCATAAATCAATAACATATCAACTATTTCAGTGTTAGTGAAATTTTGAGCCATAATTTTATAAAATTTTTACGGAAAGCAAAGTAAAAACTGACAGTTTTGAGAATAAATTCTTCAAATGCCAAAATGACATTAGAAAAGCAAAGGCAACTAAGGTATTTTAATCAAGTAAAATTAGTAAGCCAAAATTGCAGAGACTCGAAAATTAATTTTTTCAAGCTAATCCGTTGATTTTATCGAAATTTTCTAAGAGTAAAAAAAAATTTCAAATTAGATGAGCTATCTGCGCAAAAAATATCGAGTGAATTACATTGACCACAAAAAAGTTCTGGACACTTTTCCCGTTACATCCTCAAGTTTGAGCCATTTCTATGGTGTCTAAGGCTCTGTGCTCCACTCTCAAAAATGGACATTATTGACAGTAACTCACCTGCTATATATTGTGAAAGTTCTTCATCACGTTCTCAAGTTAAACCGAAAAAACAAAATTATTTTTGCAATTTTGAAGCCCTCTACCGGGTAAACAAGACACTTGAGGCAAAAGTAAAAAGGCTCATCAACTTTTTTTCGAATCAAAGAATCTTCGGTTTTATTTTGGCCACGCAGTTCGAGGACACCCTGTATAATGGCCAATAAATTGCATGTTTTTGACATAATAAAAAAAAATTGAAAACGCTATTTCCATCGATTTTAAGCGGGTAAGATGAAAATTTTTGATTATTTAATCAATAAAAAGTGTAATTTTGGTGTTTTTAACAATTTGTTAGCTATCTATTTGTTAATAAACAATTTGTTAAAAATATCCAAGATTAGAGTCATTTTCAGCTAATTTGAGGTCGCTGAACGCAAATTTTATATTACTTTTTCATTTGACTATCAATTTTATTAGTTAATTAACAATTTTTTAATTAACAAATTGACAAAAAAATAAAATTTTGAAAATATCCAAGATTAGAGTCATTTTCAGATAATTTGAGGTAACAAATTGTTAATTAACTATTTATTAGTTGATAGTCAAATGAAAAAGTAATATCAAATTTGTGTTCAGCGACCTCAAATTAGCTGAAAATGACTCTAATCTTGGATATTTTTAACAAATTGCTTATTAACAATTAGATAACTAACAAATTGTTAAAAGCACCAAAATTACACTTTTTATTGATTAAATAATCGAAAATTTTCATCTTACCCGCTTAAAATTGATGGAAAATAGCGTTTTCAATTTTTCTCCCATTATGTTAAAAACATGCCATTTATTGACCATTATTTATTGTTTATTAACAATAGGACGAATTTCCCCCTATGTAGCTGTGGCAGATTCTGATCTAGAGGTCAAAACGAATCGAATGAGCCCTCACACATCAAAATCGTTCTTTTACATCAAATTTTTCTTTTCAAAACCTTTATTTCCTGGACTATATAGAATCATAGGTTAACTATTTGGTTGACTACTGTTTAATAAACTATTATTTAACATGAGCACTAATGTTCTCAACTTTTCTCGATCTTTGATCTTTTCAAGTTACCCTGAAATTAACTAACCCAACTCAAACAAACCTAACCAAGTAATGAATGTAATGTTAAGTAATTTGAAAACAATATATTTGAAGAAGATAGGCCGCGATCAACACCTTTATTTAATCACTTATTACAACCTCCCGTGAAAATGCATAGCAATACATTTATTTTTTTCTCGTAAATCCTTAACTTTCCGAAAAACTTATCAAAAAGTTAGTAAATGAATGGGGCTTTTCAGACATGTTTTTTGAAAGGAAAAAGTTTTATCGAATAAGAAATTCTAAGAAAAAATTTCTTAAGGGGGGTTGATTATTTCAACTCCTTACAAAAATACTTCGTGGTTGAAAAAATTTCGAAAATTGCAGTTTTATTGACGGACAATGTTCACCTAGTTTTGTTTTTAGCTTAATATGTAGGAAAGATGAAAAAGGAAAACAATTTTTTTCCGTAGTTATTTAGATACAACTTTCAAGTATAAGTATAAATTCCATTCAGGAAGAAATGGCTTACAAACTTTTTTGTCCACTGGTTTTTGTTTTTCAAAATATCAATAGTTTTGACATAAAAAATTAAATAATGTTGACGTTCATTTCCAAGTACTTAAACAGGAATGTATTATTTTTGTTATTCTCTTTCTATCTGTTTCTCATAGGGATAGGAGTACTTATTTTGAAATTGGGTTGAACAAATTTTTTGATGGAACGGTAAACTTTACAAATGCTGGAATGATAGATGTGCAATCTTAGTAATGGAAACGCATTACAAGCACAGATGCTAAATATTCTGTGTAGGTTACCTTATTATACCGGGATATCAAAAATTATTTTGGTCAAGGGTGGTTGTGGAATCTAAAACGTGTGTCTTTACTTTACGTTTGAAATAATTATGTCACTGTCACACTGACATCATCAATAACCTACAAATTTCATACCTATTTATTTCAGTTGTAAAACAATAATGAACTACAAATTATGAAATAATTATGTGAACTTTGAACCTTTTCAGAGGTCGTGGTAGCCACAATCCGGGTCAAAAACTGTTTTGAAATAGTTAATTTTCCGTAAATCGAATGACGTTCACGTGAGAAGCCCGTAGCACGCGAGTTAGAAAAGTGCAAACTGGCTGTACCTTATACGGCTTTACGACGACTTTTCGCGTGCCGTTTTCGCTCCATGTAGTTAGATTTAGTATCGGACCGTGCATGACGACCCTTCTTTTCTCGATAAATGTCCATTAAATAGGAAAATTTGATTAAAACAGTTTGAGCTATTCTCAGATCTCAGCTACGCTCGTCTAACGTGCAACGTACCAAAGGGAATTTTCTCGTGACCAAAATATACACGAAGCGGGTGAAAGCTAGCGTCCCATAGCCGAAAACACTTTATTACAGCTGGCGCCGCCCGCACAGGGCACGAAACTGCCCCAAATTAACAAGACCGAGGTAAAATGTATAAACTCTAACTTACGCGCAGCGAGCTCCTCGAGGCATATGTCGAAATGATTTCGTTCGTAGCTAATTACATAGTACGTCTGGCGTTCATGCAATTATGTTTTTAGATAATTCAAACCTTCTAATTTCGATAGGTCACGTGAAAATCCCGGAGTCCAAAGCGCTAAAGACTTGTGAGTGTTACAATATTCGTATAAAATTGCGAAATTTCGCACTTTTAGAAACTTCAAATTGATTATGACATAATTATTTCAAACGTAAAGTAAAGACACACGTTTTAGATTCCACAACCACCCTTGACCAAGATAATTTTTGATATCCCAGTACCAACCAGGCTGAAAAAATGTACCAGTTTGTTTTTGTTTACATGCATTTTATTATTTCTACAGAGGAAAGTACATCTTTTTGAATGTACTTTTGGGAGCTTAAATACAATGTGAAAAAATAGTGGCCAAATATAGCCGGAATAGGCCCGAATTTCTAGGGGTCGCTGATGACGATTCTGGAGTCATCTCCAGGAAATTCGTGAAAATATATTCTGCAATAGAGTGAAACTTCAATAACCACTTGGTGGACAGGATTTCCTGATTACATAGATCATGTCCGGGGACTGTTTTTTCAATATGCTCAGAAATGTAATCAAAATCGTTTCTCGGGGGTTTTCGAAGTCATTGATCACGATTCCGGTGCCATTCAAACTACGTCGCACCTGGGGCTCAGGGCATTCAGACACTAACGTGAAATTATCTTTTGGAATGGAATGAAACTTGTGAGGGAGGATTTTTTTGAGGTTGCCGGTTATAAACATAACACTCAATAGTCAGTCACCTGGTAGTGAGGATACCCTGATGACCTAGGTCGTCTCCTTTTTAATATGCTCTGAAATGGAATCAAATTCATCTCTAGGAGATTTTCAGGGCACTGATCACGATTCTGGAGTCAACGATTTTGGCTGCTTTTCTGAGCATATCAAAAGAAAATCCGCGGAGATTACCTAGGTAATCAGCATATCCTGACCACTAGGTGACTATTGAGGGTCATGGTCATAACCGGCAACCTCAAGGGAATCTCCCTAACAAATTTCACTACATTACAGAAGGTTACACTTGTAAATTTCTACGTACCTACTTCTTTATAATGTTAAAAATTATGTAGGTATATGTAGAAAGCTGATACAATAAATCAGTAATATTGGTACAGCTAATACCTTTTCTATCGTTGTAATAAATTTTAAACACATCTGTTTAACATTTTACTTGGCGCAAAGGGATGTTGGTTGTCAGACTGTTTTACCTCGTACTCGAGATACAACGTCTTTAACTATTAGAAACATTACTGTGTAGTGGTTTTCTATCACATATTCATATATTTTAGACATTAATGTGTTACAATTATTCCAATTATTCTTGTTTCATTCGTTTGAATTAGTTTTCAAACTATTTATGATGGTCGTGAGACCAAAACGTACGTGAAGACGAAAATATAGTAGACATGAATGATAATGCTGCCTATTTCCCAAGAATTTATATATAATCTTCTGATTTCTGTAGCGGTATTTTGGTCTGCAAAAGTTCACTGCCTTTGTTCCAGTGGCTTCTGCTCTGAAAGTTAACCAGTTGTTTTTTGATCATGTGCAAAAAATTTTCAAAGATGCGTTTTCAAATGTTGGGAAGGTAATATCCAAAATAATCTAAGCTCCAACTTCCCTCAAGCATTAGGCTGTCTATTTTCACTAATTTCTCTCTAGTGCAGACTAGTTCTTGAATTTTTTTTCAAACTAATTTGATGAGTGCTACCATATGATACGAGTGCACAATGAACAACACCTCAAAATATTGTATCATAAAAAACAGAGCCATATTTGAAAATAAAAAGTTTATGATAGTTAAATGGAATCAAAACGTTGGACATCAAAACTGAGATTATTACATGGATGCTTATAAAAAGCTGTCTCAAAGATGTGTTTTTTATTTTGTTCATCTCTGACGGTAACACTAGAGAAAATAAAAAATGATATTAATAATTTGATACTTCCATATGAATGGTTTGGCTGAGCAACTTTTTCCAAATTCATTCAAAACTGTATCTTTTACCGTTTCCGATATTCATATGACAGAAATCCTTATCTCGGACATACTATATATATATATATATTTTTCATTTCCTCTTATTTCTTTTCGTGTTCATAAGTTATACGGGGGTGTAGCTTAATGTTATGTACTTATTTTAATGATCCTTTGACTAATTTCTAGTCGAAAAGTTCATATATATGCTAAAGTTTTTTTTTTCGGATTTTACCTAAAATTTTAAAAACCATTCGGGATATTACATTAAATTTCAGAATAGCATTACGGTATAAAGCATACTTTCTTACTAAAAAAGCATATTTTTAATTTAACCAGTGGTGTAGGTATGGCTACGTCATGATACAATTTTAACGAATTTTTTCCTTGATTATTAGTACAGTATTTATAACCATTTAGTTTTAAACAAAAAGGTATCCACCATTTTTGTCCCATAACTTACCATTTTGAAGAAAGTAATTTAAAATTGTAGTCGTTAAATGGATATCTGCAACTAATTCCTAAGGGAAGACTGTTCACTTAAGATCACGTTAGTCTGTTGTTAAGGAAATGTCGTAATTCTTTTTTTAAATGAACTCTCATTCTCTTCTCATGTTTTGATGTTTTGACAAATTAGTTCGTTTTGTCCGTTCCATTTGTCAAAATGTATTTGTAAGTCGTAAAAATGATGAATTATTCTTATCCCGACATAACCCATATGCCTTTTGTTTATGGTAATGCTAAATGAGCCAAGCGTATCTACCAAGAAAGGTATGCTAATGGTATTTTTCCAGATAGTCGAAAACTTGCAACCATTCATCTGAATCTGGCAGTTTTCAACATATAACTTCCGCCGGAAGACCTCGTACTATTAGAACTGCGGAATCTGAGGAGGCCGTCCTACACAAGGTCGAAGATAATTCAGATACTAGTACGCGATAAATTGACAGTGCATTAAATATCACCTACAAAATGGTATGGAAAATTTCAGGAGAATTTCTAGTATCCCTATCACCTACAGAGATTTCAGAAAATTCTTCCATAAGATTTGCATTGTGCATTAATTATTCTCAATGGTTTCTTCAAAAAGTTCGAATTGTCTTTAGGGATGAAGTAAATTTTCCCAGAGATGCAATAATAAATTTCCATAATAATCATATTTGGGCCCAAGAAAACCCTCATGCTATCACATAATCGTATTTTCGGAAGCAATTTTCACTCAAGATATGAGTCGATATCATTGGCGATGATAATAGGACCATTTTTTCTATCAGGATGCCTTAATATTGAATAATTGATATTTTCGTCTAGACGATTTGCTTGGATTTATCAGAAATGTTCCTCTCCTACAACGTGATCAAATGTTGTTGATGTACGATGGTGCTCCAGTCTATTTTAGCATTTTGGCTCGCCAATATTCAAATGCAGTTTACCAAAATCGCTAGAGGGCCACAATTATGGCCACCAAGATTACCTGATCTGAACAGCTTAGACTCCTTTTTATGAGGATATCTTAAAATTCTAGCTTATACTACACCAGTTCAGTAACTATACGTAACACACCGGCAATTTTTGGAAAAAGTTCGTAGATCGATGAGAAGAAGAATAGAAGCCTATATAGAGGCGGCAGGTAGACATTTTGAACATATTATGCAAATACATATGTATATCATATGTGGTATTGTTATCAGTGATTTTAGGCAAACAGTTTTCGCTTAGAAATAAGTTGTAAATATCCACTTAACAGCTGCAATTTTTAATTATTTTCTTCTAAATGGTTGTACAACAAAAATACTGACCTTTCAAAATTGAATGTTAATCGATACTATACCTACAGTAACAGTAAACGCAGTGGCATAACGATTGTTTCGTTAAAATTGTATTATGACGTAGCCATACCAACACCACTGGTTGAATCAAAAATAAACTTTCTTGGTTAAAAAGTGTGCACCATAATATGCTATCCTGAAATTTAATATAATGTCTCAAACGGTTTCCAAAATTTTTCGTAAAAGCCGAAAAGAAAATTAAAAACATCAGCATCGTATATTGAAAGCCAATCATTGTGGGACATATATTTATATGACTTCGACTCAAAATTAGCCCAAAGATCACCCATTAAAATGAGTACATAACATAAAGTAGCACCCCGTATAAGCCTTATATTTTATTTTTGTAACTTGTTATAATCTAATTGGATTAAGAAGTAATAATAATGATAATAATGATAATACACATAAACACACGCATGATACAGGTATTCTATATTATCTCTTATTGGTTTTCAGCGTTTCGATTTGACCGTTAACGATAAAAATACGTATCCACCGAAGTTTGATTCTTCCAGTTACACCTACCTAGTGCCAATGCCGATGTCGTCCAAAGTAGACATTGTACTATTCGGACAAGTGCCCTGGGTCACGGACTTGGATTTTACTAATATGAACATAGCACTCTCCGTAGATCCTCCAGAACTTGATGTTGAAGTCTCGCCTAGACAATTAAAGTCGTACTATGTCAGTATAAAGTTCACAGAGAATGTGAGATTGACAAAAAACAAAACATACACACTCACTGCCACTGTAAGTAACAAATTGTAAATTGGAGAATTAAGAGCTTAGTACATGAATACAACAAAAATGTAATTGCTCAAATAGTCGAGTTAACTAAGTATTTCATTCCAGAATATCTTTGTACAGGTAACTCTTGTCTGAAATGTTTTGGGGCGCCATAAGGATCAATCGCCACCCGCTCCTTATTTGCCGAAACGTCTTATTATTTTTATTATTATTGTTTAATTCACCAATTATTAACAACAAAATGTAATAAATAACCTTCTGATTTATTACGAAAATGTTTCCCAGGAGGTTTTTGAGATCGCTGATTACGAATTTGACATTGAAAATTAAAATTTCAAAATGGCGGTTACAATATAACCCTCTTTTGGTTGTTTACCCCCATTTTCCACAAGAAAATAAAACTTCCAACAATACGTATAACAAATCGTACAGTGAAAATATATTGTTCTAGAATTATATTAAATTAAATTCATTATGTAATCAAGATTAGTATCCACTGCCACCATTAAAGTCCGTGCCATATGGGAATTTTTTTAAACAATGGGTTCGGTTAAAATTTTATGTCGGAAACAGTTTAAAGTTCAAATTAGAGCAAAAATGGCATTAATAGTTGTGGGCAAGCGATCTTTGTTACCTGTCAAATTTGACATTTGTTGCAGAAATTGGCGGAAAGTGAAAATTTGAAAACGATATTTCCACTGCAATTTTATGTACATGTGCAAAATTTCAATAGTTTAGGATAAAGTTGCAATTTTTGATATTGTCATCAAATAAAATATTTTTTACAAATCCAAAGCTTACCTAACTGGTGAAAATTAATTTACTGCTTACCAACACATGTCAGTTCCATGATAAATATTTTATTCACTTTCCATATTTTTAAAAACCAAATTTGCAACCATAAAAAATGTTGACATGAACTGTGCAAAGTTCAAAAAATTTTATCGTTCTTTTCGAAAGACGAATATTCAATTTTATAAAATAAAAATGTAAGTATATGGAAATTGTCAAAAGGAGGCAGTGTTTCAATTAAACTTTAATTTTTTTAACTTTTCTGAAAACATAATATCTTATAATTAGAAAATTGTTAAAACAGAAAGTTGGCCATGGTAAATAAATTGCAAGTTAGCTGTCACATTGACATTGTTGTAATTAAGTCAAAATATTTAGTGTAGTAACCATATACGATGTTATCCCTTCAAGAAAAAATAGAAATTGTCCTAATAAGCGGCGAGAAGACACCACACCGGTAAGTGGCTAATATTTTTAATGGAGGTCGAACGCCATCCAGGGGAAAATTTTCAAAACAGTACCATCAAGGATAATGAAAAAATTTAAGCGCATTAGTTCTGAAGAAAATGAGTTTAAAAACCGCACATTCCGAGTAAGTACAATGAAGACGAAAAACTTAATGTTTGTTTAAACGTAGTTGAATATTATGGAAAACCCAGTAGTACTAACATTAGTAATGTAACGGAGTACAAGGGAAATAAGACGAAAATTCTGCACGAAAATAAATTTCGCTCTTTCAAGCCGAAGTTTATAGATACTTTGAAAGAAGAAGATTTTGATGTTCGTTTGGGATTTTCTTGACGGTATCAAGGAGAGAAAGAAGAAGGTATGATAGGTGATTTTTCTTTGTACCGTATATCTCAATCTCAAATTACAAAAATAACCCGTGCTGCTCAGGAGGGGTGGTTCGCCAACTTCGAATTACACTGTACTGTATCTTGGAGTTCAATATAAATTATCATAAAAGATGATAGCGGCGCCAGTCCGTTTTGTATGATTAATTTTGCGTAATTACTCTCAACTATGCTTGAATAAACGGACAAATAAAAAGAAAAGGTTTTAACAGGTGAGTAATTGAAACAGTACCGTTGCAAAATAATGGTAGGAGGTTGTATTTAACATAAAAAATTAACACAAAAATAAACCTGATAGCAAAATGTAATTCATTTGGATTTGGTTGCTTTACAAGTTAAATCAATTCCAAAACTTATATCTAGATGTTCTTACCAAGTCGACTTGTTAACATTAGAACCACAATTAAAACAATGCTACCTAGTTCAACTCTCGGTTATAACTTATACCTAAATCCGTGGATGGTTTATTTTCAACACAGTTCGACCTAGTTAATACGGCATAATAAACTTCCAGAATAACTGATGTCCAATAAAAAAACAGAAAGGGAAAACCCTAAAAATAATATACAAACATAAGCACAACTGTTTCTTACAGGTTAACAAACCTAACCCGTTATTGAACAATTCACAAGTATATTCACTTTTAGTTCTCTTGGAAATGACATACTCTTGTAGAAATAATATACACATACATTGTACATAAAAATAATCGATACAACAAAATAAATGTAATAAACTCCTAACATCTACAATATTGATCCGTAGGTAATTTAATTTAGTTCAGATAATTATCTTATTTCTTGCACCCTGACTGATTCCTAGGTTATAAAAGAAAATTTATTTCATAAAAATTATTACTGGTGAAAAATATATAGCTAGTTATCAAATAGAGTGAAACAAAATTTAATTAGATATAGTTACCTTTTATAACCAAAAAGGGTTTTCAAAGTCAAGAATAATATGATTTTGGGCTTCTGTTCGGTGTCCTGGGAACACGTGTAGGTCCAATTATCCCAATTTAATGGTCTACTGTCTGCTTACCAAACCAGTGAAATTATAAATTCCCAAACAAACAACATTTAATATCTTGGGAGAATAAATCCCTCTAATAAGGTTCCAGTTATTAAACCAGTATATTCTTGTACCCAAGTGACTTACAACGAGTAACCACCACGATCTTCCATTCTCTTCTGCCACGTTACATCTCAAAAAAAAAACTAAAACCCAATTTCCGTTTCTTCCATCATACTCTAAACTATAACTTCCTATTGTCATGAATCGTTGCATGGGAACTAATCAATATGTGATAATGCGATCGACCTACTTCACGATAGTCGTTATAAAAAGATGTAACACAGTGTGACAATCTTCAATGAACGGGTTCGACTAGTCGTATCTAGTAATATGATATACGACTGTTCTGATCTAACCTATGACGTCATAACCAGAGATTCAAGTAATTTCCAATCCAGGACATTACAGATAATCAGTTTCCCTACAAAATTTTATGGACCGATGAAGCAACATTCACTTCAAATGGCATTGTAAGCGGACAGAATTGTCGATGGTGGTCCCTAGAAAATCCTCACTTCGTAATTGAATGTCGTGACCAATATTCTTTCAAAATTAATGTTTGGTGTGGGATAATATTTCTTCAGAAAAATTTGGTAGGCGGAAGGTACTAACATTTTTTACGAAACGACATTAGTGAAGTTTTAGATAATATGCCACTGGGTAATAGATATACTGTTTGGTATCAGCTTGACGGAGCACCAATACATCAGACACAAACAGTGAAACAGTGTTTGAACGACATGTTTAGAGGAAAAGTTACAGGACGCGACAGGGAATATTTTTGCCCAGCTAGGTCACCTGATTTAACTCCCATGGATTCCTTTCTGTGGTGTTATCTGAAGCAAAAAGTTTATGAGGAAAGGCCTTTCACACTAATATCCAACATTTGCAAGATACCGTTCGAGAGTGATGTAGGGACTTTAAGCCTGAATTTTGAAAAAGGCAGTGAAAGAAGTTGATAGACGAAATATTATTAGTATTGAGCATGAAGGGCACCATACGGAAATGTAATTTGAATTGTGTAGTTTTTGTTTACCTATTATTCAATTGCTCAGAATAATTTTTAGTGTTTAGTTTAAAAATTTAATTGAATTAAATAATATTCCCACTTTAAAGGTGATTTTAGTAATATAGAGAATAACGATGTGGCAGCTAACTTGCAATTTATTCATCATGACCAACTTGCGCTGTTGTGACAATTTACTAATTACAAGATATTATGTTTCCAGAAAAGTTGCGAAAACTAAAGTTTAATCAAAACAATGCCTTCTTTTGACAGTTTCCCCATATCTTACATGCATTTATTATTTTATAAAATTAAAAACTCGTGTCTTTTAAAAGAACCATGGAATTATTGGAACTTTGGACCGTTCGTGCCAACATTTTTTATGGTTGCAAATTTAGTTTTTAAAAATATGGATAGTAAATAATATATTTATCATGGAACTGACATGTGGTCGTAAGTATTATACAAATAAATTAATTTTCAGCCGTTAAGTAAAATTTGTAAAAAATATTTTATTTGATAAAATATCAAAAATCGCAACTTCATCTCAGATTTTAGAAAATTTGCACACGTGCATAAAATTGCAGTAGAAACATCTCTTTCAAATACATTCGATTTAGAAATGCCCCTTTCTAAATTTGACAGCTAACGAAGATCGCTTGGTCACAACTGTTAATGCCATTTTTGCTCTAATTTAAACCTCAAACTATTCCTAACATAAAATTTTAACCAAACCAATTTGAAAAAAAATCTCATACGTTGCGGACTTTAATAGTGATACTTATATATGCACTTCTTCCCAAAACTGTCTTCCACTTTGCGCGTTAGGTACATGTGTCCTGTTTGAAAAATAAACACGCAGAATTGAAAATCTGTTATCACTTGATCACGTGACTTCCCTCACTTTTGCGAACTAGCTTTCGGACACTCCTGCGAATCAATTGTCAGTGATTTTAAGAACATAGAATATATTAGAAATGATCACAAACCGCCAATGAAAGAGGTTAAATTATAGTGTATGTTGAATTGACATTTTATTCAAATGGTCTACATAATCTATTTCACAACTTTCATAATGGGACCTGCTTTCAGATTGATTTCCACATTTATTGACACAATAATACGTATTCCTTTTATACTGACACTTGCTGTCACATGAACTATCAAAATGTACCACAGAATCAAGAAGTCTAAGACTTCTTGTACATAATAAAGACATAAAATAGATCGAGATGTGAATTCGATAACATCACTTTAATTCCAAAATGGGAATTTTGAACACTTCTACAGGTATGATATACCGACTGGGCCAATCAAAACGAAACACGGCCGATATCTCATATACCGTTTGCTTAAAAAAAAGCGCTTGGACCCGTCGATTTTGTTACTTGTGGGAAAGATTTTGCCCATGTCATCAACCTTGTAACTTTCGCCCCCTTGCGACGGTGAGCTTTAACCCCAAAATCTTGAGTAATAATAGGGGTCGAGTGGTACCTTATGTTGAAAGTAATCGAATTTTCTGTTCAACGCATCTTAGTTTTACAAATTTGATGAAGCCGTTTTTGAGAAAATAAGGGAAGAACAATGAAAAAAAAATTATTGCTGGGTGAAAAAATGTTGAGATCCGTTGATTTTTTTAGCGAGAACAAAGATGTTTCCACTTATTTTCAACTCTGCCTCTTCAACCTTCAACAATCGCCATACATTCCAACCCACACATTCAATTTCTCCAGATGTTGAGTGTGAACCTCATGGAATAGACGTGGATTTTCGTCAGATCAATATCGATAATTGTGACGATTAACAGTTCCATTTAGAAAAATTAACACTCATTGTAAGAACAAATTTTGAATCCTAAATTCGGATTATTTATCATTCGTTCAGTCATAACGCAAAATTTCAAAGGTCTGTCCTAGCCATCTTCGTTTAATTGTTGTAGAAGATGAATTTTGTAGGGGTGAAATTTATGTGTAAAATTCTGCGAATACTCTCACGAGATATGCCACACACTACATAATAATAAGATTCTTGACCCAGTATGAATTATACATAAAAATTCTCGGGAAATAGGTCACATTAACACTTTGTTCTAAATATTCGTCTTTACGTACGTTTCGGTCTCACGACCATCATCAGAAGACTCAGTATGTCTAAAAAGGGGTTTACTATAACCAATTATAGCACAAGCGTCCAAATCGCACAATTTAACTTCAATCAAAAGAGCCCACGCCGTCGAAACGAACAGAACTACGAATAATCGAAATTGTATCGTCAGTATTAAAGTATAAAAAAAATTTTTGTAGTAAGAATCCGCTATTCAGTAATATTATTAAAATATATGAGTGGATATTGATTGGTATTCTCACAACAACTGAGAAGAACGAAGTTATTTGTCAAGTATCTACTTTCGAAACCAGATGTGTAGGATTTATGAGTAGGTACTTAAGAACGGTTTCAGACCTGTACTGGTAATTGCTATTACGAATTCTTCCTAAAAACATTTTCAACAATTATAAAGACGTATGTAAGAATTTGCAAGAGATTATTTAATCAAATTAGTATAAATATGACTTAGAGTTTGTGTGTCTACCCTATGATTTATAGATTTGGGGTCCCGTTTTATGTGAATCATCTCCAGGATAGATCTTTTATAATAATTGGTTTCCTTAGTTAAGATATTAACATTTTGTAATCAAATTGATTGTTTGTTTCGACGGCGTGGGCTCTTTTGATTTAAGTTAAATTGTGCGATTTGGACGCTTGTGCTATAATTGGTTTTAGTAAACCCCTTTTTAGACATAGTGAGTCTTCTGATGATGGTCGTGAGACCGAAACGTACGTAAAGACGAATATTTAAAACAAAGTGTTGATGTGACCTATTTCCCGAGAATTTTTATGTATAACACACTACATATAGTTGCCTGGTGCTTAATGTAGGGTTCATATTGACGTGGTCCAAAACAGCAACTTCCACTGCTTCGTTTCCCACTATCCCTCAATTTGGAGCAATTGGTTTTCGGTTTGTCACTGATCCTGTCTCCCTAAATTTTGCTACCAGCTCAATTATGTATTTTTCGTTAACATGTTTATCTGGATTGATTTCATTGAATACCTGTGTTGCAGTATTAGCAAATCTACTATTTCCATAATACAGTTCAACCAGCGATACTCTTCCTGCAGTAGAATAAACCATTTCATATCAAAATAAAGTTTAGTCACAGACAAAACCCTTAGAGATACTAAATTGAAATGAATTAAATGTAAATACTCGGAGCGTCTAAGTAACTGTAAAATGTATAAATTCTTTACAAAAACACAGCAAATAAAATGAAGTACTTTTTCTTTAGAATTTACATTACCTCAGTTATCAGCATTGAATGGATTGAAGGATATAGAAAACATTTCCTTATCAAAATAAATAATAAAGAGAAATTAAAGTTAATAAGTTATGTTGGATCTTCTGAAAAGAGAATTTAATGACCATTAAAATATGGTATCACACGAATTTAAATCCCATTTTAATTTAAGGGTTTAGGCTCATCCCTGCGGGGGGTTGAAATGACAGAATTGAAAATTATGCACAAAAAACTTCGTATCCGAGATAAAAAACAAGGGGTTTTAACATTTTTTCATCGAGCAATAATTATTGAGGACCGTTTTGTTTTCATTGTTGCTCCCTCATTTTCTCAAAAACGGCTGCATCAAATTTGTAACACGAAAATGCGTTGAACTTAGAATTTGATTACCTGTAAAATAGGGTACCACTCGACCACTATTCTCATTCAAGATTTTGGGCCTAAAGCTCACCCCCTTGCGGCGGTGAAAGTGACAAGGTTGATGATATGTGCAAAATCTTTCTCCTGGAAAATGAAAAATCAACAGGTCCGAGCGATTTTTTTTGAACGAACGGTATATGAGATATTGTCCGTGTTTTCTTTTGATTGACCCACCCGGTATATTTATACCCACAAAAACACGATGGTCTTTATGGTTCAATAAAATACCATAATTCCATATGAAGCATGAAGATGGCCAAGAACAATATCGTTCTTGTTTTCACCACTTTAAAGTGACCTTCCTTTTGGCGGCGCAATCGGCTCCACATCATGTCGAAAATAGTCGATCCGAACTGGTCAAAACAGATATATCCGCGAAAATTCAGAAAAATTCAAACGGGATAAATTAATCAGATTTACAGTTATCATTTGAATTTTATTTTGTCATGATAGAGCCTAGTATTTTTCGGATAATGCACTGAAAAGTACAAAACTTTTTCAAAATGTTAACATGAGTCGCTCTCATATGTTTGCCGTTTGAAAATTGAACATACCAAATTAATATTCCAAACAGGGATCAATAGCTGAGCCATGAAGCCATCATATACATTTTATTTCGTCCCGCGGCGCGTGATATGTTTGCCCTTTGAAAACTTGACATGGCAAATGGAATATTCACAAAAGGATTAGTAGCTAAGACATGAAGCTACCATATGTATTTTAGTTCATCCCAATAGACTCAACATCATCATTATCATTATCATTCGAGGGGAGAGGGCTTAGCCCCCAAATGCACTTAGGCCACTTAGTTGGGCCCATCGTGCGCCCCGTGGTCAGAAGCGTATTCCATTCTAGCAGGTTTGTGGCCAGCCAGAAACCCAGAATATTTCCAGTGCTGACTTTCATAAGTTCCTCTGGGAGCAGTTTTGATTCTCCAAAGTATCGGTGCCTGAGGGATGCTAATGCTGGACATTCCAACAGGATGTGAGAGGCAGTTTCTTCCGCCTCTCTGCATTTCCTACATATTGGGTCATCTGTGATGCCCATAGTGTGGAGTTGTTTGTTAAGACGATCGGTTAGGATTCCAGTCATCTTTCTGATGTCCCTTCTGCTCAGAGAAAGGAGTTTCTTTGAGAGCCTAGGCACAGGCTTTTTGATGAAGAGCTTGGCCTGCCTCATGCGTGGTGATTCTCGCTACAGCTTGAACCACTCTTTATTCAGTTGACCCGGAAGGGCGAGACCTCCTACGCAGTTTGATAAAGTGACCATTGGCTCCGTCCCGATAGGGGCGCTAGACGAACCTCGCCTGGCCAGAGAGTCGACCATTTCGTTTCCTATAACTCCGCTGTGTCCAGGGACCCAGACGAGTTGAATTTTATTTCTCCTGGCTAGTTCAGCAAGTGTATCCCTGCATTCTTTGACAAGCCTTGATGTGACTCTGGGTGATTTGAGGGCTCTCAGAGCCGACCGGCTGCCTGTGCAAATATATATGCGCCTATTTACATAGTTTCTTCGCAGGTTTTCCATGGCACAAGTCAGTATTGCATAGACCCTCGCCTGAAAAACCGTACAGTAAGCGCCTAGAGTCACTGAGATACTGAGCCGACCTCATACCGCTCAGTATGCCTAAGCATGCAAGCCGCTGCAGTCGATCAAGGGGGCGCTGGGAAATAGACAAATTATGTACCGGAAATGGCAAAATATATCGTGCAAAAATTGTTCTCCATTTTCGGTGTATTATCCGAATAACTTCATGCCTTAGCTATTGACCCCCCTTTGAAATGTTGATTTGACATGTTTAGTTTTCGAACGGCAAACATATATAACGTATGAAACACGTCAAGATTTTGGAAATATTTTCTCCGTTTTTGGTGCAGTACCCGTAAAATACGATGTCTATTGGGACCAGATAAAATGGGAATGATAGCTTTAATTTGAGGGTGGACGTGTTAATTTTTCAAACGCCAACCATATAACGCATAACATGATGCCCTATGTTTTTGAAAAAAATGATTGCTGCATTTTTCGGAAAATTTTCCATTTTAAGGGATATTTAGATATATTTTGTTGTAATAGATCAATCTTGATTACGTGATGAACTTAAATTAATACAATTTTGAAATATTATATTCTCACAGAACTGTGTAGGGGTTGAAATTATCAGAAATAGGCGTTGTAAATTATGTTTTCTCATGATAAACTTTATTTTACATACTACACACATTCTAATCATTTCACTGAAAAATCCATATTTTGGCCATAAATAGCATTTTGCTTTAATTTTGGTTTATTTTCGGTTATTTTGGATCTGTGATTGTGAAAATTAAATTTTCAACTATGATTATGGATCTGCGAGGTAACATATCTATATTAAAACCAAATGTGATATTACATCTGTTATATATAGTTGTTGATATTTGTCAATTAAACAATTAATGAGCGTATTGATAAGAAATAATCACCCGTATCCACTGAAAATACTATTAAAGTACTGAAGACCTTCGGCTACCAAGTAGCCATCATCAGAGTAAACTGAATTAAAAATCAAAATGTGCCAGTTTAAATACTATTTGGGGATAATAATGTAAATCTATTTGATCATAGATGTCTGTGACAACCTCTTCCCTAGTTTAATTATCTATAATTCCGAACGTAAACCATTATTAAGATTATTCAAGCAATTAGACTTAGTAACGTATATAATGTTACAATAAATACCTCTGATTTTTGGAAATATCAGTGTAACTTGACTTGTATCTCAAAAATGCATTATTACATTGTTGATGATGGTTCATGAAAGAGGAAACTTCGGATATTGAAACTGACATTATCATAAGAAAGCTTATGAAAAGTTGAATCGAAGAAGAGTTTTTTCTGTTGTTTCATCTCTGTAGGTAACAGTAGAAAAATAAAATTAAATAGGAAATCAAAAAACTTGGTTTTAAAAAATTACACACCTTCATATGAATGAATCTTTAGTTGCAATTTTTCCTCCATTACCGTTACCTCCATGATATCTTATCTTGGACGCTCTTTATAGTGTACATATTACATTTTTGGTGTATTCAGGGGTTAGTCTCATATTTTTTAAACAACATCTTTCCTTTAGGATACTGGCGTTCCACCAAAAAAGTCTGAGCCTATACAATTATTTATCGAAATAGATGGAGCAATTAGTGCACTGGAGCCTCCCTCGTTCACCAAAGCATCGTATCAATTCAAGTACGATCCACATTTGAAGAGTATCGAGCCGGAAACTCCAGTGCAACTGAGCACATCGTATGGAGACAAACTAGAGCTAAAGATTGATGGGGGTAAGTTACTAATTGTCAAAAGCTTCTCACAAACTCTTTAGGACTTATTCATACATGATTCCAGCCAAAACGTTTGCCTCTCATTTTCATCGCTGTCGCTTTTTGCTTATATTCCGTTGTTCAAATTTATATTTCATCGAACGCTATTTCATATACGAGAAGCTAAGTTTTGAAGGAGTAAAATAAGATATTTCATCTCAATTTATACTGATTTTATTGTCTTCTGTGATAATGATTCACTCTTTTATACAAAGGTCGGAAAATGATTGACGAAATTCAAGGAAACCTTTGAACTAGGAGTACACTTTCTTTACTTCCAGACTGCGAATGCTTTGTGAGTATGAAATATGAATAACAATGGAATTAGAAGCAAATTGCTCGCAATTCCACAAAATATCAAATAGCAAGTGGATGCGTAGTTTTAGTTTTTTCGAAGACCCACGTATTATAGCTACATTATCGGTGAGTCTGAAAATAGAGAAGATACGGATGGAGTGCACCGATCATAATGTTGACGCCTTGAAAACCTTCGATTTCTCTAGAAAATATAAATCACACTTTTATTATAATTTTTGAGGTTTTTTCTCCCAGACCTGTCTATAGAAATGCTAAACGGTTTTTAATAGAATTGCTTTGCTGTTTCGGGTTAAAGGTTTTTTTGAAGTCTCTTTGGCGGCTGCTTGAATTACCACCTTCCCTTTGAGTTTAAAAAATTTGCAAAAAATGTCCATTTGACAGGACGCTTATTGATACTATGTATTGAAGTATTTTATTCGAGTTCCCCATGTTAACCGATTCCAGAGCTTCCTTCATGTGACCATAATTTTTTTCATTGTGCTTTTAGTAAAATACTTTAAATTTCTTACATAATTTTAGGGCAAAAAACTCCTAAACTTCAAAAATAGCGTATAAACCACGAAACTAAAGTGTCTTGTATCTCTCAGCAAAACTTATCACGTCGAGATAAAAAGTACCAGTTTAGTCCCTTAGTATATAATACACTATTTATGTACCGTTGTTTACAAGCGAACTTGAGGATATCATTCGGCTGGAGCGTTATAACAAACTTAAAATCATCCCATATAATCATATCAGTTTCCATATTTTCAATATCGATGGTTGAGACTCTGGGAATCAATCACAAATTCTCGGAGAAATTTGTTTTACGTCGTCATCGCAGTCGATTTTCAGTAGTGATAGAAGAGATAGTAGAAGAGTCATTCAAATAATGATGCTGCCGGTAGAGTGGTGCAATGACATTACCTCGAAGTGTAGGTCACATACATGAAAATCTTCACTCTAGTTCTGTAGATGTTCCTAGTTATGGTAAGTCCACTCCAACGTTTTAGTTCCTGTTGCTGTGTGCTATCTTAGCGGGCATTTTTTTTTTTACACTTTATCATTATCCTACTTCATGTGAAAGGAGTTGTTTCAACACTATCGATGTACATTTTATCTGCGTTCTTCTCAAATATGTCATTGTGAACTCATGATTAGGAAGGACCACGATCGAATATACAGGTCTGGGAACTCGAGGCTGTTTCCTATGTGAGAAGTGAGTCCGCTAAGCGTCATCTGTTGCATAGTACCAAAAGGGTGGCGCATCAGTCGAGGAATGATCTTTGGCACGTATACGACCGTGTTCTCCGGCAACTGTCATTGTTGACTTGTAAGCACAAGGAATACCGGCGTTTTTAGAAAAAAATTACGAAACCTTGCATTGTACCGAAATGCAAAACGGGGTACAAAAGTGTAAAGCAAGAAACTTCTGTTTTTAAAGTACCGAAAGATGCGTAAATGCGAAAAAAGTGGATGATTGCGATTCCGGATAGAAATCGTTTTAACGAGGTTTTTTATGTGTACGAGCATGTATAACGAAAAAGGGGAAGTTGTTTTTAAGGTGAGTAATACATTTTGACAAGAGTAACAGTTCTATTCCTCTCTCATATCAGAATAGTAAATATTGCATTATGAGAAAAATTATTTTATTTAATAATGTGATTGTTGCCATACTTCGATCCAAGCGCTAGCTGGTGACTGAGTGAGAGACTACGAGTTTGGCGACATGTAAGAGATGTCAGACATAGAGTTCCCAGACCTGTATGTACGACCGTGGGAAGGACTAATGCGAATAAGAATGATGATACTACAATACCAGATGCATAGTCAGTGCGTATACTATCCTCGATTATTCCCAGTCTTTGCCTTGTTCTTTCAATGTCCTATAACCTTGAGCTTTCGTTATTAGCAACGTATTCTTGATTTTAGTTCAGTCAGTATGAATCCTACATAATTAAATGTTCATTTTCAATAATGACACTAAAACCGATAATAATCAGAACAAAATACTGAATCATAGAATAGGTTGAGTTCAATCTTATTACTCTATACAATGACCATAAATAGATTATATTACACAAGATCTTTATGGTGTACCGAATAAATTCAATTATATTAGAATCAGTCGAAATTTTGAAACATATCAAACAGAATTTTAATGAAGTTTTGAATGATTGAGTAGAAATTTATAATTCATCCATAATCAATAAGTATGTTAATATATTCTCCGTCACATAATCATAGGCTTGTCAAGATTGGTAAGTTCGTCAAAAGAACTAGATTACGTCATATATTTACTAATTTAATGAAACCAATTCTTTCGAAGAAGTTCCCTAGGTACTTAAGCTCGCGTTATTTTCCTCAAACCATGAATATTCTATTTTAACGGTTGGCTACACTTTCCAGGGTTGCCGAAAATCTCCCAAGGTTCAGGATTTTTTCATAAAATTTGAGGCGTTTGTGATTTGAAAAACAGTATATCGAATATAGTGAAAACTATAGATGTATTATCATAAGGAGACGAAACATCTCATTCATAAAACTCCATTTGACTTGTCGCAATGATAACTTCCATACGGAAGCTGTCAAATTGCGTAGTACAGAACCAAGTCCCCCTTCGTAGAAGGTGCGCGACGCGTTGTCGCTTTCTGAACAAATGATGCAATGGAATGGAATAGTTCTATATTTAAAAATTTAAATATTCTATAATTCGATTGTATATTCCAGGTTACCATAAAGTATGAAATATTTTTCAGAGAAAATGACATTTCAACAGTATTACTTCTAATATAACGAATAAATAATGCTATGGACGTTTTTATAATAATTACAAATCTCAATCCGGCACACAAAACAACTAATCCGGCAACAACACATTCCATACGGACATACTTATAATACACAGCGGTCTGTGTGGCCCGAAATTTGGCAATGTAAGTGTTTAAATGTAAGCAATTCTGTCTCCTTAGGATAATAGGTCTATGGTGGAAACCATAGAAGTTGAAGTAGTAAGAGAGGGAGAATAAATTGAAAATAATTCGACAGATCATCGAAAACTTGTAGCTAGGCAATATCGACGACAGCCCGAAGGGATCGAGTCAGTTGCCGAATGGCAACAAGTTTGAGAAAATATCTGGAGAATTATTTTCGAATTTATCGAACTCTCGTGTGGTATTCTGTAGATTATTTTTGGATGATAAATCATAAACACTTTCCCTATATAATTTTATTCAAAAACTGAGGTTATATAACTCACTATGAACAAATTAAAGTAACATAATCAAGCTGCATTGGTGTTGTGAACATGAAAAATACAATTTGTTTAAATGTTTTGTCTCTTGATGATGAAAGATATTGCTTTTCCATTTTCTCTCAAGTTATCAATTAAACATGAGTGATGTTCATTCTCTATCTGTAGGTAAGGTTTTCAAAAGAGGCTTCAGACGATAAGTTCCTATTAATGAAAGTGGTAGGTACTAATATTTGGTTTAAATGGGACATGTCAGCTTGCAGAATTGTGCAGCTCAACAGTGAAAGATATGGAAGACACGGGGACAATTCAGGTTATAACTTTACATGATACCAAAACCAAAAAGGAACGTGTATTTACCGTAGGATCAGATTGTAACGAATATGAAATTTATCTTGAGTATTCAAGATTGAAACCCAAGGAAGGAAAACACGATAGATGCATCCCAGTTACACTAGCCCTGACAGTGGAGCTGACATTCAAACACTTAAAGGCATGTAGGATGGCAGTCAACTAGTGTGGCTGAAGTGTATATCGAAGAAAGCATCTCCAATAAGTTGAAAATTTGAGAAAGAGTATTTCATCAGTAAGAACTAGTGAAACCTCAAGATCATTCAGGAATGTAGATGGAGAATCGTAATAGTTTTCAGGAAGAACAAGTTGCGCCCACTCATTATCGTTAAGGCAGCTAAAAAGCTGTTGAAGAAGTTGATCTCGAATGTCACATCAGTCGATAAGGCCAACTAGAGGGCCACTTCGAGTTTCAACCTTCTCGCCTGAAAGCCCAGACAAATCCCGCGGAGCAAGATCTCATGCTCCGGAGACATGCTGAGAAGCCGATACACGATGTTTTCTACCGAAACATCGACGCTCGGCCTATCAACCAGGCTGACCTACGGCTAGTTAAGGTCACATCCGGAATCGACAGTTTGCCAAGATGGCGTAATCAACACCTTGATCTATCGCCGCATAGTGATGAGCGTGCAGGTTCCTAATGTCAGCTGCAGGGCCTGTCGAAAGGCGCCTGAGACGCTTTTCCACCTGCTGTAGGCATGTTCGGCAAAAGTGGCCTCGGCATACACCCATCGCCATAATGCGGCCCTACGTGTGCTGTACTACCATCTAAGGCACTCGTACGGAATAGACCAAGAGCCCGGTGCTACTTTACATGCCAGAAGATGTTGAGTCCGTTGTCGGGAACGAAAGATGCCAGATCTACCTGAATTACCCGTTTCCGACCGTCAGGTGCATACAAGCAAATACGTCTGACGTTGTCCTCCTCTATAAACTAAGCAAGACTATGTAAGTCATCGAATTCTCTGCTCCGGCAGAGAAGAACATAGTCTTGAAAGAGGAAAAATGGACAAAATATCAAGATCTCCTGTTCGAGCCCCACACGCTATACCCAAGCCACAAGGTCGTATTAATGGTTCTGATCATCGGTGTTTTGGGCAGAATTCGATCTTAGCTACGTTCGAACTTGAAGATCATTCCGGCCTATAAGAATTCGGTGCAGGTCTTGATAGACCGGATGCAAAAGGCAGTCATTCTGGGTTCAATGAGAATACGTAGCACACGATTTAGGAACCTGAGGCTACTTACCGACCGGGGGGAGGAGTAGCTTCGGTTAACTTTTTTTGGATTAACTGGCGCGATTGCTGCGATATCGTCGGAGCTCGCAGCATTCTCGACCAGGTTTTAATATAAACAAAAAAAAAACATGGGGATTAATAATGAAAAGAAGGGGTTACCTTCAGCTGGAAATACATCTGAATTTAGTACATTTCTATCTTTTCTAAATTACCTAGATGTTTGTCAATAATGTGTTCCAAGAGTGTAAACTTGCTTGAGAATGGTATGACCTGTATTTGAAATGTATTCGGCTAACGATGATTTTTCATCATTATTTTTCTTTAAATGGACGAAACGTTCTTTGCAACGAGTTATAATGTTCTAGTTCTTCTAGTTTGATCCAGATAGCATTTTGAACAGGACTCACAATCAATTTTGTAAATTTTGTTTTGTCGTAGTTTCGCTAACACAGTAGCTTCTTCAAGCAAATATTAGAAAGTACTTTGTAATGTTTTTTTGAGCTATTGTGTTAGCGAAACTAGTCATATTTATTCATTAAACTAGTGAAAATCGAATAATAGTTATTTTATTTAAATAAGTAGTGGATGCTCCGGGGAATAGCAAATTCTTCGAAATATTAACGGCATTTTTCAAGCATGATATTCATAATTTGTTGTTTACTAAGTCGATTTTACCATTGGAATTCACTATGTTTGTGTCATTGAATCTTTACACCATATCCACAATTAGTAAGTTGTATTCAGGCCGATGTTCACAAAACTTGGGAAAAACGTTACGTGGATAGATAGAGCTTAGCGGTTTTTTGCATTCTCTTGAGGAAAGTATTTGTAAATTTTGTTACTTATGCTTGACCGGGGGATTTGATGCACAAATTTTTCAAATGCATTTTAGTACACTTTTTAATGAACTTCTTGAATATTGCTTGTAAGAGCTTGGAAACTTGTAGTTGGAGGGTTCAAGGTCCCTGATTGTGAATCTGACATCAAAATGATTTGAAAAAATATCTATATTGCAATAATATGCCTTTGAAAATGCATTTTGTTATGCACTATTTTCTTCATTTCTTTAATATTGCCTGAAATCAGTTGAAAATAGCTACTAGGGGTTTTCGAGGTCGCTGATTACGAATTCCTAGTTAAAGTTATCAGGTAAATGATAATGCATAATAAAATGCATTCAAGGTGCATCATTGCACTTTTTTAATATTGAGTGAAATGAGTTTAGAATTCGGATACGGTAATAAAATGAATTAAAGGTGAATTATTGCACTTTCTTAAACAAAAAAAATTGGTTGTCTGTAAAGTCAGTTTACTGACGATAGTTGAACGTGACAACGTCATAGGAAAATACTCTGGTTCGTCAGGTTTTTTTTCCATGGTGCGATTGTAAGCGGTTCTGCAAAATGAATCGTCGTTCGAAACAATTTAGAATTTTTTTTCATAAAATTCTTCGTTCAGAAAATCATTTTAAAATTACAAAATATTTGAATAAAATGTATTGTTTAAATTTCTACTAGACTGTTAAAATTTAATTTTTGATTTTATTATTTTATAATAATAAATTTTGTATTGACATTATTTCTTTCAGCAAGTAAACTGAATAAAAGTTGTTGTTCAATTAGTTACTTAATTATTTTTGCAAATTTAATTGTAATTTGTTGTTAAAAAGTAATAATTTTGAATAATTTATCATAAGAATAAACTGTGATTAAATTATTGTTCATAAATCTTAAATTTAAAATTTAAAATTTGGAAACATCATAAAATGTTTGTAACTCTAGCTTTAAAAAAGCCCGCCTCAATGTGTTTGATATAGGAGAAAATTGTTCCCTTTGATGGCTGGCTGGTCCAACCTGTCATTTCGGACACGTTGTTATGATATGTGGAAGATTTAACATTTATGTTTTAATTTTTTGAAATCATAGCTACTCTCGATAATTATTTCGATCGAATAGTAAAGCAATTGATTTTTTACTCATCGTGAAATAGTTCTGTTAACATATTGTTATAGTTTTGTCAATTATAGCATAACCTTCAATCGCTGCACTAGCGGACCGATGCTATTCATTTTAATGATGAAAGCACGAATATTCGACAATATCATTTTACAGAATACTTTATTGCAGTAAATAAAGTATCGTATTCGCTCGGTATAGCATGAATAAATGGCATAAAGTTGATGGATGATGATTCATAATTTGTTTCTTCATCGGTCAGATATTCGATAAATCTGTTCCATCCAGCAGTGATCGCTGGTTGTGAATATTTTTTAAGCATCCAATAATAATTTATTTCAGATGCAAATGACGGTTTCAAATTTAGATTGGAGTTCGGACCAGAGGAAACAATTTTCTCCATTCCAGACATACGTATTTTTTCATATCGCTCAATCTGTATTTTTCCATGGTCTTCAATTTGTGATTTTGAAGCTAACGGTTGGCGCAAGAAGGGTTTTCTTTTCTCTACGCCATTCTCAGGCGTAATTATTTGGATAGAGCCTAAACTGTGAAAGGTTCCCTTACCATCTAACGTATCGATATCAAAATAAGCGTTATCATGGACGAATTGAACAAAGGTCTTCTCTTTCAATGAAATTTCACCTTGCGAAGTCGCTGATTGCTGGAAACGTATAGCTTCAATGTAAGATGCGGAAAACCCCAACGCATGGCAAATTTCATCAAAATTTTTCGAACCAAAGTTAAGATGCAGATACACCGATAAGGCTAACTGAAGCGATGATAAATAAAATCTTGGACGTGCAGCTGATATGATAGCGTGTGAAATTGACGGACAGATTATTTGATAATTTTTTGACTTATTGGTTTTTTTGCCGCTATCATTGACTATAATTAAATTCTTAAAATACCTTAATTTTGTCGGAATAATAGCATCAATAAACATAGTGTAAGGGTACAAATTACTCTTACTTGAGAATAAACTAAAAGCTATATTTTATCACTTGGTTGCCGACAACTATAGTGAAGACGGTCGTGAGTTATAATTTTAGATGTTAATAATTCGGGCGTCAGAGTATTTTAACCAACCAATGAATTATGTATATAACTAGGGGATACAAATACTCAAGTCCCCAGGTTAAATTACCCTGAAAGAAGAAAATTAAAGACCTGTACCCAGAATGATTGAAATTTACTAGAAATTGAAATACTAATATTGATACAGTCTATGTCAGAACTTTTATTAATGAGATATGAAGCGAATGAATTGAAAATATCGATGAAGGTAATTCCTTAAAACATTGAAACAAGTGAACAGTTGAATTTACACAATATACAAATACTCAATGATTATTTCAATTGTTACATAACCTGACCTGGTGAGTGCCGGATAAGGTGTTGTACTTGCTCGGTTATGAATTATTACTTCTACTTGATGTAGGGGACTCCTGCCACAGTTGTAATGCAGTTTCACGATTGTACATCACAAGTAAATCAGCGACTCCTAAAGTAATTTTTCCACAGCAGATTCAAGCCAACCTCAATACACTTGTGGAATTTCCACAACATAAACAAAAACAAGGAACCCTGAAATCACCAAATGTTCAAACCTCTATTGTTTTATTGTCCTCAGAAGACAGACATGAAAAAAATACATAACAATTGTTGAACAAATTAGGACTAGCCTATGTTCTGTCAGATACCACCTGTAAAGTCAAATTAATTCCTGAAGTCAGTGAATAAATCAAATGGAATTACAAAGATATTTAACCCTATCACGATAGAGTTTTCCTTCCAATAAGACAAACTTTACATCCGTCCACAACCAGTCATGTTGAAACTAAGTTTTAATCCCCTAAGGTGCATTAATTACTCAAATGATACCAATTACTCCAATCCAAATTAGTAATTAATGCCTTCACTTTCAACGGAAGAATATTCCCAGAATTTGGTTCCAAATCCAAACACAAGTTTAGTATCACCTCTCTTTCTTTCCGGCGTCTCGTTGTCTCACAGAACAACCTCGAAATAGAAGCGGTAACTACGGATCTGACACCGAACAACCATGACCCTTAGAATATACGGTCTAGCATAGCTGACGTCACAGGAGTTAACCGATTGTACTACAGCGGCCATTTCTAAGTCGTAGAATTTACACGTTACAATAGAATTAGTAGCTGGATAAGATTGATTGTCAAAAGTGACCTCTCTAATAGATTTCAATATAATGTTTGCTGCTTTCCGAATCACTCTGTAATCCCCATCTTCATCTTCAAAATCTTGACATTGTTTTTTGCAATCATGTTCAAACACTTCATACCCTTCATCATTCATACAGATAAAGATCTTTGCCGGTCCTTTTCGCGTTATGATAATATTTGTACCATATTGCATTGTTAATCGATCCAACATAGTTTTATGAGAAGGACAATAGTCGACTCCAGAATCTAAGACGTCAGAAGTACCCGGTTCTGCACTAAAATATTTTCTCAGCTCCAAATTTTCAGGAGAAACATCGATATTTTCAGTTTCGATAACTCACTCCCCAAATCGCCCCTATAGATTTAATGAGACAAAAAAAATATGCGAATATAGTTGGTATTCGTATAAGCTACCTTCGCTCAAAGTTTGAGGTACCTATAGATAAACGCGTGGCGAAGTCTCAATAAAAAGACTTACACATTTTGATGAAACTTGGCGGATATTAAAAAAAAAATCTTCTTTTGCTTATGAAATGCTTTATCTTTACATATCCAAATCCCGGTGTAACTCGAGATCCGGTATAGGGACGTGGTTAAATTGCATTTAATTATGCAATCTATCGATTTTCTCATAACTTTGACATCGGATTCGTAATCAGCGACCTCGAAAACCCTCGAGTAGCTATTTTGAACTGATTTCAGACAATATTAAAGAAATGAAGAAAAAAGTAGATAATAAAATGCATTTTCAAATGCATATTAATGCAAGATAGATATTTTTCCTTCATTTTGATGTCAGATTCACAATCAGGAACCTTGAACCCCTAAGCTCTATCAGTCCACGTAACGTTTTTCCTAATTTTTTCCTAAATACAACGTACTAAATCATATGTTTTGTCTACATCAAATCCCCCTGCTGTAACGAGTTGGATAACAAGCTTACCAAAATTGTCATAAAGCTTATTGTTTCAATTTGTCTGCTTTTCGTCTATAATATATTCCAATTTACTTAATAATAATAAGGCTTATATAAATTTTTTGAATAAGACTCAGTTGGTTCAACTTATATGAGAAAATCTTCATTTCCAGAATACAGCGAATATTTTGAGACTCCCAAACTTGAAAATGAGATAGTAGAGATCACACTCAAAGCAGGAGGCTTGCCTATCGACAAAATCCTAGATCCGTTTATTATAGTTACATTAATGGTGTGGCCAGAAGATAAAGAAGATAGTGCAGGGAAGGCAGATATTATAACATTACTTCCAGCAGATTCAACACCTTCATTTACAAAACCGTCGTATTCGTTTACGTATGATTCTGAGTCTAAAAATATCAAGACAGAGACTCCAGTGCAACTAGACCGATCAACTGGAGAAAAATTGATATTAAAAATTGATGGAAGTAAGTAATTCATTATTTCAGAGAAATATGTTTCATATCCGGTTGGTTACAACGTAACGTCGTATTGTTATACATCGTCTTGATAACCGACTCTTTGTGATCATCTCCGTTCGGTTTCCTCATATTAAAGACCCAATCTGCCAGGATTTCGTTCAGTTCGTTAAGAGAGGTGGTCTGCTCCGGAATATAATTTCTGTTCTGGCAAAATAGTGAAAACTGCGTCCGTACTGACAGTTTCGATTTTACTGTATTTATGGGAATACTATTTTTAGTCGCACTATTAATTTGTGGTAGTTTAAAGTCTCCAAATCTATATAGACTTTTTGTAGCACATTTCACTTTTCTTTTAGAACTTTATTTGGCGTCGTTATTTTGTTACTCGTAGTTACCTAAAAACAAAGGTGAAATAGCATACTTTTATTTAAAAAAAAAAATCATTGACATGATGTCTAAATAGTTACAACAATTTTTGTGACATATAATTTTTCACTTATTAGTTTGATCAGCTGCCATGGTAAATTGAAGTGATATTCTCAGGAAAATGTTCAGTTCACACATCTCATCATTTTGATTCCTTTGATTTTTCTTGTTCAACAATCCATCAACTGTGAATATGAAATATAAAAATTGAAGTGTGTTTATATTAATAATGAGTTCGAGAATAAAATTGTAAAAATGTCAAGTATTTTTTATATGGAACCAATGTCCATCTGAGGAAGCAATACTGTCCACTTAAAAGAAGGTAGTCAGTCCTTAACATGTTCACCTTCAGTTATTGAGATAATCCCACGAACCAACAAAGTTGGGAAAGTTCAAATACATTGAATAGATCTATTTCTTCCACGCAAAAATTGTCAACACGTTAGCCTATCTTCTCCATTGTGACATAATGAACAATAACGACTGTCGGCCTGACGTTTAGGTTACACCAAACATTATATTTTTCTATTTTCATTCGTGGTTGTCATGTCTAAGGGTAGCTTAGAAAAAAAAAATTAATATCTCCGGTTGTATTGAAAATTAAGGAACCAAAGTAGAACCCTTTCATTGTCAATGTCCAAGAAACTACCAGTCCAAATTTCAAGTTGATCCGACCTCCCCCCTCCCCGTAATATAAATATATATACTCATATATGCAAGGAATCTTGCGTAACGGCTAACTCATTCATTTTTCAACCGATTTGACTGACATTTTGGATTGAAGATAGGTGTTATGATCTCAAAACTAATCTCTAAATTTCAACTGAAAATATTGAATAGTTTTCCAGAAATTCAACTTTAAGTGAATTTCTTAGTTATTTTTCAAATTAAGATATCTCATGTCATTCACATCCGATCTGTATCTGTTTTGCGGGAAAATTTAGGTATCCGCATATAGTTTTATGTCATGGAACTCATTTTTCATTATTTTTTTTTCCGGCCCATATTGACCATTTTGTTTAATTTGAGATATGTCGAATATTGTTCACGTGAGAAGCCCGTAGCACGCGAGTTAGAAAAGTGCAAACTGGTTGTACCTGATACGGCTTTACGACGACTTTTTGCGTGCCGTTTTCGCTCCACGTAGTTAGATTAGGTATCGGACCGTGCCCAACGGCCCTTCTTTTTCCGATAAATGTCCATTAAATAGAAAACTTTAATTAAAAGAGGAACAGGTAGTCTCAGGTCTCAGTTACACGCGTATAACGTGCAACGTACCAAAGGGAATTTTCTAGCTACTAAAATATACCTGAAGCGGGTGAAAGCTAGCGGCCCACAACCGAAAATACTTTATTACAACTGGCGCCGCCCGCACGGGGCACGAAACGGTCCCAACATAACGAGACCGAGGTAAAATGTATAAGCTCTAACTGACGCGTAGCGAGCTTCTCGAGGGAAACGTCAAAATGATTACGTTCGTAGCTAATTACATGGGACGTCTAGCGTTCATGCAATTGTGTTTTTATACAATTTGAACCTTCTTATTTCGAAATCCCGAAGCCTAAAGCGCTATCAACTTCTGAGCCTCACAATATTCGTATAAAATTGCGAAAATTCGCACTTTTAGAAACTTCAAATTAATTAATTTGACACAAGTTTTATGGATATTAATACCAAAAATAAAATGGCCAATATAGGCTGGAAAAATTACTAAAAAACGAGTTCCATGACATAAAACTATATGCGAATACCTACATTTTCCCACAAAGCAGGTCCAGATCGAATGAGAATGACATGAGATATCTTAATTTGAAAAATGATTGGCTTAAATTTGATTTTCTGGAAAACTTTTCAATATTTTCACTCGGAATTTAGAGGGTAGTTTTGATAGTATTGAGACCATAACACCTATCATCAGTCTAAATTTCAGCCAAATCGGTCGAAAATGACCGAGTTAGCCGTCACGCAAGGTTCCTTGCATATATGAGTATATATATTGTTATGATTTCATTTCCTAAACAATAAAATGATAAAATTAGAACTTACCGAACATTGAAAATCAGAAAAAAATTAATAAAAAGATATTATATGGAATTAAAAACAATATTAAAAGTTAAGTAATAGTTAGTATAATATAATAAACAATGTAAAACATAATGAACAACAATGTAATTAGAATAAAAGTGAAAAAATGAACTTCAGTGAAAGTGAATAAACGTACAATGTTACGAAGGAAGAAATCATAATTAAAATGATTACAAAAACTATCATGAGATAGCACAAACTATTGAAAAATTTTGTAGATATAAGTTAGGATTAGTAAATTTGAGCTATATAATGTTAAAGAAATGTTATATTATATATTAGTTTTTAATAGTGACAACTGTCAAATTTATAATAATTATAGGAATAATCATATTAATAATAACCTAATCATAGGTTATCTTATACCAAAGTGTGTGGAAAAATGTAGGCAATGTGAATTTGAAAAGAAGGAATCATCATCATTTAAAATAAGTTGAAAATCTCCAATAATGAAAAATTTAAAGAATACTAAATTCTGATTGGTCGATGCAATTTTATAGACGTCAGATTAGTAACAATGTAAAAGTTCTGTCAGTTTGCAACAATCAACAAAGCATTCTTGATAGATAAACTAAGCACCTCATTGGTTATTATTGAAAATACTTGGCGTCCTTTTTGAAGGCCTATAAAAGGATTCTGAAGATCAAGCCAAGCAGTTAGCCATCAACATCTGAAGAGTCAAGATACTCAAGCTACTCAAAAAATTTCCATAACCTTAGTTTTTGGATAAAAACATCGGTGAACCCAAGTGTTCCAGTAGCTTCGTAAGGTTGAAAGTAACCGAAGAAAATAAGTAATTTATACAAGTCAAGTAGTGTTCCCAGTCTTCGAACAAAGTTTTTAAAAGTTATTATAACCATAATTCACAAGTAGCATCGTATAATAGTTAGTCTTCGACAACGTTCCAAGACATCATTTAAGGTTTTATATCTTTTGAAAAAGGATAAGACAAGTTAACAATTATCAACAGTTCCTGATTTCTAAAGAAGTAACAATATTGTTTACCTGTGTTTTGTGAATAGCAAAGTAATTGTGTTCTGATGAAGTGATTATCAAATTAATAAGAAAATCAAGCCAAGTGAACATTGCCTACATTTAAAAAAAACATATTCTTGGATATAAACTAAACGTAAGTTTATTTGTTATTTCTCCATTGTATTATTATCTGTCTGTAAATCTGAAAGAAAGATTATAGATTATAACTTTGTAAACAAAGATAAATCGAAATAATCATTTTGAGGTTAGATCATAGATCTATTTGAACATAAAATTGTTAAAACTAATACTCGAGATTGTAGAAGTTAATACCCTAGATAAATTAGAGTCATAGAAATTTAAATATTAAAAGTTAGCATTCAATGAACCTTGTGTTTAATTCCATATATAATAAATTAAAAATAAAAAAAGGTAAAAGTTCATTATTCAAATCATTAGATTATTCAAATCAAAACAAACATAAGATTTGAAATACAAATAAAAGCTAGCCGGAAGAATTAATAATAATTCATAATAATTAAATAATAATAAACTCATAAAGAGTTTAGATAACAATATATTTCTATTACGGGGAGGGGGGAGGTCGGATCAACTTGAAATTTGGTGTGCAAGTTCCTTGGACATTGACAATGAAAGGGTTCTACTTTGGTTCCTTAATTTTCGATACAACCAGAGATATTAAATTTTTTTTGCAGAACCACCCTTAAAAATGTCAAAAAAAAATCCTCTTTGGCCAAAAAAAAGGGTTGGAATTCGTAAAATTTCTCGCCAGATTTACTCCACTAGTAGTCTTACCTCCCAATAAATTCGGAACTGTGTATATACTATAGAAGCGCACCTTACTGATTGGTTCTCACATCTCAGGAGCGCTCAATATAGTGAGTTAAATTATCATTTGAGTATAGCGTTATAACAAATTCAATTGATATCGATAACAGAATTGATTCATTGTTCCCAGCGTATTATCGCTTCTTTATACAAATATTACAAAGTACTATGTAATATTTCTTTGAAAAAGCTTAGCGAAACTAGTTACATTTATTTATTACACTAGTGAAAATGGAACTATTAATAGTTATTTTATTTAAACAAGTGGTTCAGGCTCTGGGGAATCTCAAATTCTCTCAAATAATAATGGCATTTTTCAAGCATGATGTTCACAATCAGTTGTTTTCGAAGTCGATGTTACCATTGGAATTCACGAGTTGTTTTCACTATGTTTGTGTCATTCAATCCAAAAACGCAGTATCCATAATCAACTATTTCGTCTCCTTCAAGTCCGGCTGTAACGAGATGGATAACAAGCTTATCAAAATTGTCCATGAAGCTTATTGTTTCAATTTGTCTGCTTTTCTTCTATAATTTATTCCAATTTATTCAATAATAATTAGGTTTATATAAATTTTTCAAATATGATTCAGTTGGTTCAACTTATATGGGAAATTCTTCATTTCCAGAATACAGCGAATATTTTGATACTCCCAAGATTGCTGAAAATGTGATAGAGATCACACTCAAAGCAGAAGGCTTGCCAATCGACAAAATCCCAGATCTTTTTATTATAGTTACATTATCGGTGTGGCCTGAAGATAGAGAAGATAGCGTGGGGAAGGCAGATATTCTAACATTACTTCCAAGAGATTCAACACTTTCATTTACAAAACCGTCGTATTCGTTTACGTATGATTCCGAATCAAAAAATATCACTACAGAGACTCCAGTGCAGCTAGACCGATCAACTGAAGAAAAATTGATATTAAAAATTGATGGAAGTGAGTAATTCATTCTTTCAGATAAATTTGTTCCATATCCGGTTGGCTACAAGCGAACATCGTATTGTTATACATCGACTTGATTTTCGACTCATCATCTCCGTTCGTTTTCCTCATATTAAAGACACAATCTGCGAGAATTTCGTTCAGTGTAATTAGGTGTTCTGCTCCAAAATATAAATGGAATCACCACTTCGATAGAAAGTTACGAACAACACAAATCAAATACCAAAACATACTACTATCATAGTTATTTTCATATTATCAATATCTCTGGTGGAAACTGGGATCACCATATCTCCGAAATAATCAAGAACTTCTCAAGCGTAATATAGATTTACTCGTGTGCATAAATTTACTTTTCATATTAATTATTAAAAACTCCTTTTTCACAAATTTGTGGATACGTACAATTATACGAGTTTATGCGAATTCTTATTTTCGACATGAATTTCGCTTTGAAAATTTCACTGTGTAACGAAACAATTGTCATTATTTTGTAATTCTACATATTTATTAATAACTTCCACATCGTTGTTCACGCATACGACTATATTCATTTCTTTTGATTTTTTTCGTTCAAGAATCTATCGACTGTGAAATATTAAGATTAAACGTTATGCCATGTTCACCTTCAGTCATGTTAGTGTTGTTCTTCCGGGGGTAAAACCACAAGTGCTCGTAATACTATCGATAGTAATTCTGTCAGAAATCAACAAGGTCAAATTGTTACCCCAAATCAATTTTATCGCGTTCAAGTGTCTGACAGAGTTTCCGTTAGTTGGTTAGTATTATGACCATAAATTTCATTTATTGAGATAATTTCACGAACCAACAAAGTTAGGAAAGCTTAAATGCATTGCCTATTGTATCTATTTCTTCCACTGGAATGTTGCCAAAACGTTAGTTCATTTTGTAAAACTCTGAGTTCCACTAGATCATTTTATGACAGGAAAAGCTGTACGAGATCAAAAGAATGGAATGATGCCAATTAGAAGTTAATATAATCTAAGAGTCCTGATATAGGGCCCAAAAAGTGCGACTTTTGGGCAAAATCAAACGTTTGTTGAATTATCAATTATTATAAGAAGACTGTTCTCGTATCAACTAATGCTTAATATGCACTGATAGTATTTTGTGCTTCAATATGAGTTTTTCATTTGTTTGATATTACCAAAGGGGGCGCTGCAATCGCTATTTCCGTAGAAAACGTAATTTTGTGATTGAGGGCCAAAAAATCAACCTTTTGACAAAAATTTGAACAAAAGATATTGATGGCTTCCACCTATGAATCAAAATCCAACACCTTTGGTTTATATGGGCTGATTTGAGACCATTTTGAAAAAAAGGAACCGCGAAAAATGAAACAGAATCTTAAGTCAGAAAGTTCGAATCAGAAAAATAAATTAATTGTTAAATAGCTGAAGCATTGAAGCAAATTTTGGTATTGAGCACGATCTTCTAGGTTACGTCAATCCCGAAAAAACTTTTGCCAAGCCTTATGGGTCCTACTTGACCCAATTTTGGGTCCTTTGTTATAAACTTTGATTCAGACTATAGATACCTCTTGTGACTATCTCAATATACTATTTTCCCGCTTCAGTATTCAACAGTCACACAAAAATAAAAAATGAACTAGAAATTCCAATTCTAAGCTATCAAAAATGATGTACACTAGCGTTAACCCGGGTTCGATCCCACCCGAGAAGCTTTTTTTATCTTTCTTTCAGGTTTTTTGATAATTAAAATACAAAATCATAATAATTCCATTAATAATAATTATAATAATGATGATAATATAATAATGATAATAATGATTATTATTACAATTAACTAATCAACAAAAAAATTAACAAATGAGATGCAGGTTTCAAATACATATAATAATGAAATTTTGTTTGAAAAAAAAAGGTGGTCTCTTTCTCTGACTTGCTACAAATCCTATATTACATATTATATCAAAGGAGAAGAAGCAGATGTTTCTTCATCAAAAAAGAAATGTACAGTTTTTTATCAGATAAAAACGAATAACATAAAACATGTTTGATGTTCTTTCTTTCCAACAAAGAAAAAAGAATAAATTGATAATTCTGAACAAGGTCCGCGGCCTCAGTAGACTGTCTTGTATGAATGTGGTCACAGTCACGTATACACTCCTCAACGCTCGGTTGTTTCCGCGCTCACTCGGCGCTGGTATAAGAGAAGGAGGAGCCTATTGGTCTCGACCAATCAGACCTGTTATGAATTTACGTAACGGTTCTCGCGTAACGCTTTCCATCAATTAGGTCTTCCGTAAAAAAATATTCTATGTTGAAAGTGGAGGCTCACATATAATACATACAAAGACGATGCGCGTGAACACTGATGAGTGCTACAGAGTAAGAGATACGCAGAAACAGCTTCGTAACTGTCTCTCTCTACCGAAAAGTGGTTCACACTGATGAGTGCTACAAAATAAAGATACTCACAAACAGTTTCGTGATCTATCGAAACGGTTTATTATTATTATTAAGATTATTAATATCATTATGATTATTATGATTAAAATTATCATGATTTTGTATCATAATTATCAAAAAAAGTAAGGAAAGAACGAAAAAAAGTCTCTCGGGTGGGATCGAACCCGGGTTAACGTTAGAGTACATCATCTTTGATAATTAAGGATTGGAATTTCAAGTTAATTTTTTTTGTGTGACTCTGTCAAACGCTGCAGCGTGGAAAATAGTATACTGAGATAGCCACAAGAGGCATCTATAGTCTGAACCAAAGTTTATAACGAAGGACCCAAAATTGGGCGCCAAGTAGGGCCCAAAAAACTTAGCAAGAGTTTTCCCGGGATTGACACAGTCTAGAAGATTGTGCTTGGTATCAAAGTTTGCGTAAATGTTTCAGCTATTTTCCTGATTCGAATTTTCTGACCCAAACATGTATCTCATTTTTCGCGATTCCTCTTTCTCAAAATGGTCTCTAATCGGCCCATATGAACCAAAGTGGATGGATTTTGGTTCATAGGTGAAAGCCATCAATATCTTCCGTTTGAATTGTGTTTTGAGTCAAAAGGTGAATTTTTTAGCCCGCAATCGCAAAATTACATTTTTCACGAAAAGAGCGATTGCAGCGCCTCATTTTCAAATATCAAATATAAGAAAAACTCATATTGAAGTACAGACAAAATACTATTAATGCACGTTGAGCATTAGTTGATACGACAAACAGGCATCTCATAATTGACAATTGAACAAACGTTTGATTTTGCTCAAAAATCGCACTTTTTGGGCCGTATATTAGGCCTCTTACATTCTTTTAACTTCTAATTATCGTGATTTCACTGTTTTTGATTTCTTATAACTTTTTCTGTCATAAAAGGATTGAATGGAACTCAGAGTTTTCCTAAAAATTGAAAAAACACCAAAGTCGGGGCAATTTGGTCTAAAAAAATGGCCAATAACTCGAGTAGACAATTTTAATGTCCATATTCGTTATCAGCGCACCCTGAAACACAGGGATTGGCCAAAATTGAGGGATGTAAAAATTTGAACCATAAAAATTACAGAGAGACTGGACTATATTTGTTTTCAGTATGTTTGTGTCATTGAATCGAAAAACAGTGTACTCATAATCATATGTTTCGTCTCCACCAAGTACTCCTTTGAGGAGATGGATAGCAAACTTATCACAATTGTCGAAAAGCTTTTTGTTTCAAGATGTGTGCTTTTTCTCTATAATTTTTTATTCCAATTTACTCAATAATAATAAGGCTTATGAAAATTGTTCAAATATGGTTCAGTTGGTTCGACCTATATGAGAAATTCCTCATTTCCAGAATACAGCGAATATTTTGAGACTCCCAAGCTTGCTGAAAAGGAGATATTAGAGATCACACTCAAAGCAGGAGGCTTGCCTCTCAACAAAATCCTAGATCCACTTATCATAGTTACATTATCGGTGTGGCCCGAAGATAGAGAAGATAGCGTGAGGAAGGCAGATATTATAACATTCCTCCCAGCAGATTCAACACCTTCTTTTACAAAACTGTGGTATTCGTTCACGTATGATTCTGTGTCTAAAAATATCAGGACAGAAACTCCAGTGCAACTGGACCGATTAACTGAAGAAAAATTAATATTAAAAATTGATGGAAGTAAGTAATTCATTCCTTCAGAAAAATATGTTTCATATCCGGTTGGTTACAAGCAAGCGTGGAATCACCACTTCGGTAGATAGTTACAAACAACACAAATCAAATAACGAAACAGATCTGTACTAACGAAGCACACCTTACTAATTGGTTCTCATATCTCAGGAGCGCTTTATACAGTATCGGAAACAATTCTTCTCGGGTATAGACATAAATCTACACGTGCAACAAGGAACGCAATGTTATGATAATACCACATAAACAAGAGAGACGAACTGCTGTGCGCTCCTTCTTTCCTCTTACCCCACCGGAGGCGTACACACCGACTCGCAGATTCTCGCGACTGGTGCTGGTATGATACTGACGTCCTACGTCCTGAGCTGACCCCCCTGAAATTGTGATGCTCTCTCAACATATAGCAAGCTATTCTTTACGCCATCATGAAACCACCATACCCAAGATAAATACTTTCCGATACTGTATAGTGAGTGAAATTATGAATTCAGTATAGCGTTATAACAAATTTACTTAATATCAATAACAAACGTGTGGTTGAAAAAATTTAATAGAATCTGCCATTACGTGATAAAAATCCATTCTAAACTTAAATAAAACAAATATTAAAATTTCTATTTTCACTAGCTTAATAAATAAATGTGACTATAGTTTCGCTAACACAGTCGCTTATTCAAACAAATATTACAAAGTACTATGTAATATTTCATTGAAGAAGCTACTGTGTTAGGGGAACTAGTCACAATTAATTATTATTAAACTACTGAAACTGGAACTGTTAATAATTATTTTTTTTCAAATAAGTGTTTGTGCCTCTGAGGAATCACAAATACTTCGAAATGTTAACGGCATTTTTCAAGCATGATATTCATAATTCGTTGTTATCGAAGTCGATTTTTCCATTGGAATTCACTATTTGTGTTCACTATATTTGTGTTATTGAATCGGAAAACGCAATATCCATAATCAAATGTTTCGTCTCCTCCAAGTCTGTCTGAAGCGAGATAGATAACAAGCTTACCAAAATTGTCATAAAGCTTCTTGTTTCAATTTTCTTTTTTTCTTTAATTTATTCCAATTTACTTGATACTAATAAGGCTTGGATGAATGTTTCATATATGACTTAGTTGGTTCAATTTATATGGAAAATTCTTCATTTCCAGAATACAGCGAATATTTTGAGACTCCCAAGCTTGTTGAAAAGGACTTAGTAGAGATTACACTCAAAGCAGGAGGCTTGCCTATCGACAAAATCCCAGATCCATTTATTATAGTTACATTATCGGTGTGGCCCGAAGATAGAGAAGATAGTGTTGGGAAGGCAGATATTCTAACATTACTTCCAGCAGATTCAACACCTTCATTTACAAAACCGTCGTATTCCTTTACGTATGATTTCGAGTCAAAAAATATCAAGACAGAGACTCCAGTACAACTAGATCGATCAACAGAAGAAAATTTGATATTAAAAATTGATGGAAGTAAGTTATTCATTGTTTTCGAGAAATATGTTTCATATCCGGTTGGTTACAAGCAAACGTGGAATTACCACTTCGGTAGAGATTCACAAGCAACACTGATCAAATACCAAAACATATCTAGTACTATCATAGAAATTTTCATATTATCAATATCTGTGGTGGAAACTGGTATCATCATATCTCCGAAATCATTTACTCGTTCGCATGAATTTACTGTTTATATTAATTATTAAAAACCGCCTTTTCCATAAACTTGTGGACACGAGTTCTTGCGAATTCTCATTTTTGATTTGAATCTCGGTTTGAAAATTCCACTGTTATTTTATAATTTTACGTATTTATTAATGACTTCCACATCCATCTCCTTCAATGATTTGTATCTATATAGACTACACGCTCACTCAAATATTTGTAAACCTTGTTGTTACAATACGTAAGCGCTAAGTTGAATAAAGCTTACTTTGCAATCAACACCCTAAAAAAATCACTAGAAACAAAATCTTAATAAACGTCTATTATGCTTACGTGTTCTCCATTCTAAACTTCAATATCATAATATGGGGCCAATCAATTACCTGTGATAGATTTTATTAAACTCAAAAAAGGATCATAATAGTCATATTTGATTTAACTTATTGTGTGAATACTATCATATCAGTGGTATTCACTCTGGGAAGAACAAATTTTCAGGAAAATTCTCAGTTCACGCATACGAATATTTTCAGAAATCCATCAACTGTGAAATATTAAAATTAAAAGCTATGCCATGTTCACCTTCAGGCGTGTTATTGTTGTTCTTCCGGGAGTAAAACCACGAGAGCTCGCAATATTATCAACAGTAATTAATAATTAATAAACGAGATCATATTGTTGTTACCTCAAATCAATTTGATCGCGTTCAAGTGTCTGACAGAATTTTCGATAGTATTGTGAGAACGAATTGTATTTCTTGAAATAATTTCACGAATCAACAAAGTAAGGAAAGTTCAAATGCACTGAATATTGCATCTATTTCTTCCACTTCAATATTGCCAAAACGTTACTTATTTCCTTCATTGTGACACCAATGACTAATAATGTTTTTCGTACTGACGTTAAGGTTACACCACATTTTCCATTCTTCTATTTTTATTCGAGGTTGTCATGTCAACGTAGCCTTAAATCCCAAAAAGCTCTGATTTGCCTCTATAATTTATTCCAATTTACTTAATTATATTAAGGCTTACACATTTTTTTTCAAATATGACTTATGTGGGAAATTCTTCATTTCCAGAATACAGCGAATATTTTGAGACTCCCAAGCTTGCTCAAAAGGAGATAGTAGAGATCACACTCAAAGCAGAAGGCTTGCCCATTGACAAAATCCAAGATCCGTTTATTATAGTTACATTATCGATGTGGCCCGAAAATAGAGAAGATAGTGTGGAGAAGGCAGACATCATAACATTACTTCCAGCAGATTCAACACCTTCATTTACAAAACCGTCGTATTCGTTTACGTATGTTGCCGACTCAAAAAGTATCGAAACAGAGACTCCAGTCCAACTAGACCGATCAACTGAAGAAACATTGATATTAAAAATTGATGGAAGTAAGTATCTCAGTTCTTAAAATAGATATATTGCAGCTGCTGTTGATAACAAGCTATAACGTGGTATTATCACTGCGTTAAAGAGTTGTATAACAAACTATCTAATTGTTCTCATACCACAGGAACACTTCATATAAGGAATGAAATTATTATGTCACTATAGCGTTAAACAAAATCACTCACTCAATTACAAAATTCAGTCATTTTTCTCAACGCATTATTGATATAAGTGGTTAAAAGAATTAAATAGAATTAGGTATTACGTGATAAGAATTCATTTTAAACTCAAATAAAATAATTACTAAAAGTTCGATTTTCAGTAGTTTAATAAATAAATGTGACTATAGTTTTGCCAACACAATCGCTTTTTCAAACAAATATTACAAAGTACTATGTAATATTTCTTTGAAACAGCTACTGTGTTAGCGAAACTAATCACATTTATTTATTAAAGTAGATAAAATCGAACTATTAATAGTTCTTTCCTTTTGAATAACTGGTTGAAGCTCTGGGGTATCGTAAATTATCCAAAATATTAACGGCATTTTTCAAGCATGATATTCTGAACTCGTTGTTTTCGGAGTCGATTTTACCATTTTAATTTACTATTTGTGTTCACTATGTTTGTGTCATTGAATCAAAAAATGCCATATCCATGATCATACGTTTCGTCTGCTCCAAGTCCACCTGTAACGAGATGAATAACGAGCTTATCAAAATTATTATAATGCTTCTTATATCAATATGTCTGCTTTCATCCTCTAATTTATTCGAATTTACTTAATAATAATCAGGCTTATATGAATTTTTCAAATATGACTCAGTTGGTTCAACTTGTATGAAAAATTCTTCATTTCTAGAATACGGCGAATATTTTGAGACACCCAAGCTTGATGAAAATGAGACAGTATTGATCACACTCAAAGCAGGAGGCTTGCCTATCGACAAAATCTTAGATCCGTTTATTATAGTTACATTATCGGTGTGGCCCGAAGATAGAGAAGATAGTGTGGGGAAGGCAGATATTATAACATTACTTCCAACAGATTCAACAACACTTTCATTTACAAAACCGTCGTATTTATTTACGTATGATTCCGAGTCAAAAAATATCAAGACAGAGACTCCAGTGCAACTAGACCGAACAACTGAAGAAAAGTTAATATTAAAAATTGATGGAAGTAAGTATTTCAGTTCTTCAGAGAAATATATTTCAACTGCTGGTGATTACAAGCCAACGTGGAATTATCACTGCGTTAGAGAGTTATATAACAAACTATCTGATTGGTTCTCATATCTCAGGAACGCTTCATATATTGAGTGAAATTATCATATCACTATAGCGTTAAACATAACTACTTAAAATCAATTAAAAATTGATTTATTTTTCTCAGCATATTATTGATGTACGTGGTTAAAAAATTAAATAGAATCAGGTATTACATGATAAAAAATCATTCTAAACTTGAATAAAATAACTATTAAAAGCTTAATTTCCACTAGCTTAATAAATGAATGTGACTATATTTTTGCCAACACAATCGCTTTTTCAAACACATATTACAAAGTACTATGTAATATTTCTTTGAAGCAGCTACTGAGTTAGCGACACCAGTCACATTTATTCATTAAACTACTTAAAAACGAACTGTTAATAGTTATTTTCATTTAAATAAGTGGTTGAAGCTGTAGGGATTTGTAAATTATTCGAAATATTAACGGCATTTTCAAGTATGATATTCATAACTCGTTGTAATCGAAGTCGACTTTACCACTTTGATTCACTATTTGTGTGCACTATGTTTGTGTCATTGAATCGAAAAACGCCGTATCCATGATCATATGTTTCGTCTCCCTCCTCCAAGTCCGCCTGTAACGCGATGAATAACAAGTTTATCGAAGTTGTTATAAAGCTTCTTGTTTCAATATATCTGCTTTTATTCTATAATTTATTCGAATTTACTTGATAATAATAAGGCTTATATAAATTTTTCAAATATGACTCTTTTGGTTCAACTTATATGAAAAATTCTTTGTTTCCAGAATACGACGAATATTTTGAGACACCCAAGCTTGCTGATAATCAAATAGTAGTGATCACACTCAAAGCAGGAGGCTTGCCTATCGACAAAATCCTAGATCCGTTTATTATAGTTACATTGTCGGTGTGGCCCGAAGATAGAAAAGATAGTGTGGGGAAGGCAGATATTATAACATTACTTCCAACAGATTCAACAACACTTTCATTTACAAAACCGTCGTATTCATTTACGTATGATTCCGTGTCAAAAAATATCAAGACGGACACTCCAGTGCAACTAGACCGGACAACTGAAGAAAATTTGATATTAAAAATTGATGGAAGTAAGTATTTCATTAGGAGAAATAGATTTCAGGTGCTGGTGATTACAAAGCTAACGCGGAATTATCACTGCGTTAAAGAGTTTATAACAAACTATCTGATTGGTTCTCATATCTCAGGAGCGCTTCATATAGTGAGTGAAATTATCATATCATAGCGTTAGAAAAAATTACTTAAAATCAATTACAAAACTAATGTATCTTTTTCTGCGTATTATTGATATAAGTGTTTAAAAAAATTTCGTATTCGTTTACGTATGATTCCGAGTCAAAAAATATCACGACAGAGACTCCAGTGCAACTAGACCTAACGACTGAAGAAAAGTTGATATTAAAAATTGATGGAAGTAAGTATTTCAGTTCTTCAGAGAAATATATTTCAGCTGCTGGTGATTACAAGCCAACGTGGAATTATCACTGCGTTAGAGAGTTATATAACAAACTATCTGATTGGTTCTCATATCTCAGGAACGCTTCATATATTGAGTGAAATTATCATATCACTATAAAGTTAAACATAATTACTTAAAATCAATTAAATATGATTTATTTTTCTCAGCATATTATTGATGTACGTGGTTAAAAAATTAAAAATAATAAGATTCTTGACCCAGTATGAATTATATATAAAAATTCTCGGGAAATAGGTCATAATAACACTTTGTTTTAACTATTCGTCTTTACGTACGTTTCGGTCTCACGACCATCATCAGAAGACTCACTATGTCCAAAAAGGGGGTTTATTAAAACTAATTATAGCACAAGCGTCCAAATCGCAACAATTTAATTTCAATTAAAAGAGCCCACGCCGTCGAAACGAACAGAACCACGAATAATCGAAATTGTATCGTCAGAATTAATGTATACAAAATTATTTTTTTGTAGTAAGAATCCGCTATTCAGTAATATTATTAAAATATATGAGTGCATATTGATTGGTATTCTCACAACAAATGAGAAGAACGAAGCTATTTGTCAAGTATCTACTTTCGAAACCAGATGTGTAGGATTTATGACAAGGCCCTTAAGAACGGTTTCAGACCTGTACTGGGAAATAGCTATTACGAATTCTTCCTAAAAACATTTTCTACACTTATAAAGACGTATGTAAGAATTTGCAAGAGATTATTTAATCAAATTAGTATAAATATGACTTAGATTTTGTGTGTCTACCCTATGATTTACAGATTTGGGGTCCCGTTTTATGTGAATCATCTCCAGGATAGATCTTTTATAATAATTGGTTTCCTTAGTTAAGATATTAACATTTTTGTAATCAAATTGATGGTTATAATCAAAGCAATGCTTAGCAAGGGCGGTGGAATTTTCTAAGTTGTTATTTCTTGTGCTATATTTATGGCCGTACATTCTTTTTTGTAAATATTGTTTAGAGATTCCAGTATAGGTTCCATCACAATCTAAACAATTCAATTTATACACTGTGTGGGTTTGTTTATCTTTGGGTATTAACGGTTTTAGATTTGAGAAATATTTCCCAACACAGTTAGTAGGTTTATGCGCAACATTTATATCAAACTTTTTCAAACATTTTTTGATTTTCTCTGAGGTCTCCGGAATGTAAGGTAGAGTTATAAAATTGTCTGTATTACCTTTTATGTTATTTTTATTAGACGAACCATTATAGATTTTGTTTATTCTTTCTTTAATGATAGGATTGAAAAAAGTTTTTGGGTAGCCATTCAATTCTAGTGTAGTACGAACAATTTTTAAATTTTTGGGGCGGTCATCTGCGTGGGACAATGTTATCGCGAGATCTGTAAGGCTGTTTATGACACTTTTTTTATAACAAGCTGGTGCAACGGAATTGAAGTGAAGATAACGTTGAGACCATACTTCTTTAGTAAACCAAGAGGTCTTTATTTTTCCGTCAACATCATGCCTAATGTTCATATCAAGGAAATTTATGTTATTGTTTAATTCTATTTCACAAGTGAATTGAAGTTTACAGTGAAAATTGTTAAATTTATCAATTACATATTGAATTTTATCGTTGGGAACACACATAAGGCAATCGTCTACATACCGTTTAAAGAATACAGGCCGAAAATCTAATGAACTCATAACAGATTCCTCAAGGCACTCCATAACGAGGTTAGCAATGGTAGCTGAAATAGGAGATCCCATTGCTGTGCCGAATATTTGTCCGAAAAATTGCTCACCATACTGAAAGTATGTGCATTCTAAACAAAATTTTACAGCATTTATAAATTCCGATTGATCTAAATTAATTTGCCATTATGGGCTAGCACCTTATATCTATGGGCTTCCCAAACTGCATAAAAATGATATACCTCTAAGACCCATTGTTAGTAATATTGGAGCGCCCACTTACAATTTATCAAAATTTCTATCAAAATCTATCAATAATATAATAGGAAAAAATGAATTCTATGTAAAAGATTCATGGCACTTTAATGAATTTATAAAAAATCAATCCGTACCCGTAAACCATCAACTGATTTCCTTGGACGTTGTTTCTTTATTTACAAATATACCTGTTGTTTTGGCATTGAATAGCATCAAAAAACGTTGGGCAGAGATTAAAAACCACACACCTCTAGATCAATCGGAATTTATAAATGCTGTAAAATTTTGTTTAGAATGCACATACTTTCAGTATGGTGAGCAATTTTTCGGACAAATATTCGGCACAGCAATGGGATCTCCTATTTCAGCTACCATTGCTAACCTCGTTATGGAGTGCCTTGAGGAATCTGTTATGAGTTCATTAGATTTTCGGCCTGTATTCTTTAAACGGTATGTAGACGATTGCCTTATGTGTGTTCCCAACGATAAAATTCAATATGTAATTGATAAATTTAACAATTTTCACTGTAAACTTCAATTCACCTGTGAAATAGAATTAAACAATAACATAAATTTCCTTGATATGAACATTAGGCATGATGTTGACGGTAAAATAAAAACCTCTTGGTTTACTAAAGAAGTATGGTCTCAACGTTATCTTCACTTCAATTCCGTTGCACCAGCTTGTTATAAAAAAAGTGTCATAAACAGCCTTACAGATCGCGCGATAAAATTGTCCCACGCAGATGACCGCCCCAAAAATTTAAAAATTGTTCGTACTACACTAGAATTGAATGGCTACCCAAAAACTTTTTTCAATCCTATCATTAAAGAAAGAATAAACAAAATCTATAATGGTTCGTCTAATAAAAATAACATAAAAGGTAATACAGACAATTTTATAACTCTACCTTACATTCCGGAGACCTCAGAGAAAATCAAAAAATGTTTGAAAAAATTTGATATAAATGTTGCGCATAAACCTACTAACTGTGTTGGGAAATATTTCTCAAATCTAAAACCGTTAATACCCAAAGATAAACAAACCCACACAGTGTATAAATTGAATTGTTCAGATTGTGATGGAACCTATACTGGAATCTCTAAACAATATTTACAAAAAAGAATGTACGGCCATAAATATAGCACAAGAAATAACAACTTAGAAAATTCCACCGCCCTTGCTAAGCATTGCTTTGATTATAACCATCAATTTGATTACAAAAATGTTAATATCTTAACTAAGGAAACCAATTATTATAAAAGATCTATCCTGGAGATGATTCACATAAAACGGGACCCCAAATCTGTAAATCATAGGGTAGACACACAAAATCTAAGTCATATTTATACTAATTTGATTAAATAATCTCTTGCAAATTCTTACATACGTCTTTATAAGTGTAGAAAATGTTTTTAGGAAGAATTCGTAATAGCTATTTCCCAGTACAGGTCTGAAACCGTTCTTAAGGGCCTTGTCATAAATCCTACACATCTGGTTTCGAAAGTAGATACTTGACAAATAGCTTCGTTCTTCTCATTTGTTGTGAGAATACCAATCAATATGCACTCATATATTTTAATAATATTACTGAATTGCGGATTCTTACTACAAAAAAATAATTTTGTATACATTAATTCTGACGATACAATTTCGATTATTCGTGGTTCTGTTCGTTTCGACGGCGTGGGCTCTTTTAATTGAAATTAAATTGTTGCGATTTGGACGCTTGTGCTATAATTAGTTTTAAAAAACCCCCTTTTTGGACATAGTGAGTCTTCTGATGATGGTCGTGAGACCGAAACGTACGTAAAGACGAATAGTTAAAACAAAGTGTTATTATGACCTATTTCCCGAGAATTTTTATATATAAAAAATTAAATAGAATTAGGTATTACATGATAAAAAATCATTCTAAACTTGAATAAAATAACTATTAAAAGCTCAATTTCCACTAGTTTAATAAATGAATGTGACTATATTTTTGCCAACACAATCGCTTTTTCAAACAAATATTACAAAGTACTATGTAATATTTCTTTGAAGCAGCTACTGAGTTAGCGACACCAGTCACATTTATTTATTAAACTACTTAAAAACGAACTGTTAATAGTTATTTTCATTTAAATAAGTGGTTGAAGCTCTACGGATTTGTAAATTATTCGAAATAATAACGGCATTTTCAAATATGATATTCATAACTCGTTGTAATCGAAGTCGACTTTACCATTTTGATTCACTATTTGTGTGCACTATGTTTGTGTCATTGAATCGAAAAACTCCGTATCCATGATCATATGTTTCGTCTCCTCCAAGTCCGCCTGTAACGCGATGAATAACAAGTTTATCAAAGTTGCTATAAAGCTTCTTGTTTCAATATATCTGCTTTTATTCTATAATTTATTCGAATTTACTTGATAATAATAAGGCTTATATAATTTTTTCAAATATGACTCTGTTGGTTCAACTTATATGAAAAATTCTTTGTTTCCAGAATACGGCGAATATTTTGAAATACCCAAGCTTGCTGATAATCAGATAGTAGTGATCACACTCAAAGCAGGAGGCTTGCCTATCGACAAAATCCTAGATCCGTTTATTATAGTTACATTATCGGTGTGGCCCGAAGATAGAGAAGATAGTGTGGGGAAGGCAGATATTATAACATTACTTCCAACAGATTCAACAACACTTTCATTTACAAAACCATCGTATTCATTTACGTATGATTCCGAGTCAAAAAATATCAAGACAGAGACTCCAGTGCAACTAGACCGAACAACTGAAGAAAATTTGATATTAAAAATTGATGGAAGTAAGTATTTCATTAGGAGAAATAGATTTCAGGTGCTGGTGATTACAAAGCTAACGCGGAATTATCACTGCGTTAAAGAGTTTATAACAAACTATCTGATTGGTTCTCATATCTCAGGAGCGCTTCATATAGTGAGTGAAATTATCATATCATAGCGTTTGAAAAAATTACTTAAAATCAATTACAAAAGTAATGTATCTTTTTCTTCGTATTATTGATATAAGTGTTTAAAAAAATTTCGTATTCTTTTACGTATGATTCCGAGTCAAAAAATATTAAGACAGAGACTCCAGTGCAACTAGACCGAACGACTGAGGAAAAGTTGATATTAAAAATTGATGGAAGTAAGTATTTCAATTCTTCAGAGGAATATATTTCAGCTGCTGGTGATTACAAGCCAACGTGCAATTATCACTGCGTTAGAGAGTTATATAACAAACTAGCTGATTGGTTCTCATATCTCAGGAACGCTTCATATATTGAGTGATATTATCATATCACTATAGCGTTAAACATAATTACTTAAAATCAATTACAAAATTGATTTATTTTTCTCAGCATATTATTGATATACGTGGTTAAAAAATTAAATAGAATTAGGTATTACATGATAAAAATTCATTCTAAACTTGAATAAAATAACTATTAAAAGCTCAATTTCCACTAGTTTAATAAATAAATGTGACTATAGTTTTGCCAACACAATCGCTTATTCAAACAAATATTACAAAGTACTATGTAATGTTTCTTTGAAGCAGCTACTGAGTTAGCGAAACTAGTCACATTTATTTATTAAACTACTTAAAATCGAACTCTTAATAGTTACTTTTATTTAAATAAGGGGTTGAGGCTCTAGGGAATTGTAAATTATCCGAAATATCAACGGCATTTTTCAAGTATGATATTCATAACTCGTTGTAATCGAAGTCGACTCTACCATTTTGATTCACTATTTGTGTGCACTATGTTTGTGTCAATGAATCGAAAAACGCCGTATCCATAATCATATGTTTCGTCTCCTCCAAGTCCGCCTGTAACGCGATGAATAAGAAGTTTATCGAAGTTGTTATAAACCTTTCATCCTATGATTTATTCGAATTTACTTAATAATAATAAGGCTTATATAAATTTTCCAAATATGACTCTGTTGGTTCAACTTATATGAAAAATTCTTTGTTTCCAGAATACGGCGAATATTTTGAGACACCCAAGCTTGCTGATAATGAGATAGTAGTGATCACACTCAAAGCAGGAGGCTTGCCTATCGACAAAATCCTAGATCCGTTTATTATTGTTACATTATCGGTGTGGCCCGAAGATAGAGAAGATAGTGTGGGGAAGGCAGATATCATAACATTACTTCCAGCAGATTCAACAACACTTTCATTTACAAAACCGTCGTATTCGTTTACGTATGATTCCGAGTCAAAAAATATCAAGACAGAGACTCCAGTGCAACTAGACCGAACAACTGAAGAAAATTTGATATTAAAAATTGATGGGAGTAAGTATTTCAAATATTTAGAGGAATATATTTTACATGCCGTTGATTACAAGCCAACGTAGTATTATCATATAGGTAGAGAGTTATATAACAAACCTAATACAAAAATATTGATTCATTGTGATCATAAAATATTACATATTATAGTTTACGTATGATCCCGATTTAAGAAGTATCACGTCAGACTTTTCAGTGGAGCTAAACATATCGAGTGAAAAGAAACTGGAACTGAACATTCATGGAGTGAGTATCCCAAATCCACAGAGAAAATCGTGTTATATTTTTGTTACAGGATCGCCCAAAAGATTAATATAATCAATTGATATTCTCGCGATCAGAAATTGTCCAGGGATGTCTTTTCGCGCATGGCTTTTGCTTTTCATTCTCATTGCAGTACATTTTAGCTTCAGATTTCATTTTTTGTATTCATCAGTCTTCAAACGCAATTCTGTATACTAGTGAATATATTCTAAAGCATTAAAATTAATTCCAAAAATATTCATTTTCAGAATACAACGAATGTTTTGAAACACCTACGCTTACTGGAACGGAGATAAGTATTACCCTCAAATCAGATTGTTCGGAATTCGACGAAATCCCAAATCCGTTTATTGTAGTCACCTTAACAGCAAGTCCCGAAAATAGGGGAGATGTTGTAGGTAAAGCAGCTATCATCATATCAATGCCCTCAAGCGGTGATCTAGATACATCGTTCACATCACCTGTCTATCTGGCTGATTACGATGTAGCAGCCCAATCAATAACTATGGCTGAGTTTATATCTGTTACGCAACATTCGGACATAGTACAATTTGAAACAAGTAAGTATTCGAACATTTATTGACAATAATCTGATGAAGTAAGAAGAATCTCGCCTGTTGTTCAACCACGAGATTTCAGATAGGCGAACTAGACGGGTTCAAACTACTCACCCCTTCTTTGTCAAGCTCGAAACCTGCCAAACTTCTTCCTACTAACAGAACAGAAAAGATGTGAAACTCTTTACCTAGTGAGGTGTTTCCCTGTAGCTATAACCTCCAAACTATCAAGAAGAATTCGAATGGCTATCTCTTCTCCCAACAATCCACCCCTGGCTCACGCAATGTTCATCGATCATTATAGGTTTCCGTCTCGTGTAGTCAAAGTATTTAAAAAACGGCAGCACAGTACTTTACGGTTCAAGAAACATGACCGGTGGAAAAAATGTCATGAATGTCACATGCGGTCCACCATAGTTACATAGTTTATACCATTTTACTTGCTTGTTTATACTCCATTTTATTATCGCATTGGAGAAGGTGGATACATTGATGCAAGAGGCATATTCATACATCAACAATATTTGAATATCGAAAAACGTTATTCGTGTCGCCATATCACTAAAATGTGTCTATGCATGTGTTAGTACAATAAATCTGTGAAATATTGTGGAAAAAAAATGACCGAAGCTTTTTTATAAAACTTCAGCGAGGCATTTAACGAGCTTGAAACCAAAAAGTTGTAACCCCACCCGTTCGGCATTTTTGAATATATCTAAATGTTTTTGGATTTGATTTTCCGCGAGGCCGATAGGTCGTGGAGAAAGATTTTGTGTACAAAAACTGTAGTGAATAATATTCTCTAAAATTTGTATCATATAGTCGCTGCGCTACAATCAAAAGTGCAATAAACAGAGGATGCCAAAATTGCCAAAAATTATCTTTTCCACTTTTTCGACTCAAAAAAAAATTGTCGCACTATAGTGGAGATATAAAAGTTGTAGAGCCTAAAAACCTACAAAATGTATACACACTTTTTTTTCCTAACATTCACTGCATGGAAAACACGATTATAAATGTGAGAGATTTTGGTCCTACTGCCCACCCGTCGTTAGACTTTAGGCATGTCATGCAGGGCCCTCTCCTACTTCAACAGCACGTCAACTGCCCGACAGTGACCAAGGCCTTAATTTGAGAGGAGACGGTCCTTTGAGCCATCTGGGCCACTCTCCCCCTGCCTACTCGTGTTCGTGTCAATTAACTGGTTTCGTTTGACGAGTAGCCGTCAGCCTCATCATCGGCCTACCTCATATCATTGCCCTGGCCGCAAATCCATTACCCAGAGACCTGGAATAAGAAGCACAGACACCGGGACCACTTTAGGCGGACCCACTACGGGCGCTTGCTTGCTAGACTTATATTATTGCCCCTTCTGGGCTATAGTCAATTCCACCCCTTCGTGTTACCTGTTTTACCAGAAATATTTGACGAGTCATCATTCGATTTCGTACAAATAGCCTACCGCATATGTCTACCAAGCCCGTGAATCCATTTCGGCCAGAGTTCTGGGATAAGAAGGCACGATATCATTCTTTTAGTGGGGAAATGTATGTGGTGCACAGTTCACCGGATCTTATGCATTGACAACTGTTAGTTTTGCTCCGAGTGGTTACTTATCTCGAGACCCGGGCAAAGGACGTTGCTTGCTGAGTCTATTCACCGAGTCAATCCGGACCATATCAGTGGCGGCTCCTCGAAGGAGGCTAAGGGGGCTCAGCCTCCTCACAAATTTATCTTGTTGATCATCCTTCATTTTATTTCCTGTTTCTCTAATAATTTTTTGAATTTGACAATTAATTCCCCGTTCTCAGTAGTTATTTTTAATCTGGCAACAGTGCCCTGAGGCTAGACTCTATATATCTCAAACGCTGAGCATGTGTTGTTCAACACAGTTTCCGTTTTTCCGACCAGTCAATCGCCAAATAGCGTGAAACAGCGAAAACGGCAACACCCTCTGGAGGCTAGCCTGCCGCCCGCCTCTAAGTTCAGTACGAGTACAGTCGGTCTGGTACGGAATATGACACATGCGTGTTGCGTCAGTGCTTGTTTTGTTTTATGCGGGTATAATGGTTGAGTGACACCACGCGAAATAAGGTTAGATTAGAATTCGTCTGTTCGGTAAATTATTAATTGTAAAAATGGACAACTAGTGGAAAGATTTTTAGGGTTCTACGATGTTAGTTCGGGAAGAACAGCGGTCAGTTTATTCAATTTTTTAATGGAAACATTTCAACGATTCGACTTTGCGAATAAATCAGACTTACGACGGCATCTGTAATGGCGGGACATTTAAACGGTCTTCAAACAAACAAACGTAAGTTTTAAATAACATAGTAGGAAACAGAATTCCCTGTAATGCTCGAACTCGATGGAATTTTACATCACGTGCAATGTTTAGTTTACCATCCATAAAAATAAAGACAAATTAATTGAAACATTTGATTTTATATTAAACAGTGATGACTTTTCAACAGATCAGGTTTCATTAAATGCTGCTGTTGGTTTAAAATCTTATTTAGAAAACGAAGAATTTTCGTTTTTTCTTGATACTTTTAAATTAATATTTGAACAAACTGATCTTATTTTTCAAATTTTACAACATAAATTCACTAATATAATTCATTCAAGAGATCGTTTAAAACATCTCATTGATAAAATTTCAAGTTTCCGTTATACAGAATTTCATTTTAATATTTTATTTGGAAATTATTCAACTGATGAGGCTTCTCCCGTGAAAAGGAGGAAAACATATAATTTGGTAGACAAGAAACTACATTATAAACAACTTTTTTATGAAATTTCAGATACTATTAAAGGTCAAATATTGAGATTCGATTTTCCGATTTACATGAATTGAAGTTTTTCGATTTGACGAATAGAAGATTTTTCGAATCTTTTTCAAAAGAGTTTCTCAATACACTTTCAGATAACTTAGTTCTAAAATATAATTTTTTTGATAAAATAACGCTGCACAATGAATTATGCATTGTATACTGGGATAAAGATATTTTAGGCCAGTACGACAGTCACGCCGATATGATAAAATATATGATAGATAATGATTTGCAACAAGTCTTACCTCAGTTTTATAAACTAGTTTCTTTGACAGTCACCATTCCTGTCACGTCAACATCGGTGGAGAGATCATTTTCTACTCTCAAACGAATTAAAACATACATGCGAAATACAATGGGCCAAAATCGTTTATTCAATGTTAGTTTAATATCTATTGAAAAAGATTTTGTAAAACACTTAAAACATATGATATGATATGATTTTATGATAATATTATTGATCATTTTTCCCAAATTAAAGACCGTAGAATTTCGTTAATATATAAAAAAGTTGATAAAATTAATAAAAAAAACAAAATATGAAAAATTCAAGAAAAAAAATTAAAAATCCAAAAAAAAATAAAAAACAAAATACGAACGAAAAAAAATTTGTGGGCAAGAGAAACTCTATACCTCCACGTTGGTTCTTGCTGGGTAACAATTAATTTTGTCACTGAAGTAGCTGGTACGGTCGCTGTGCAAAGGTTAAAAGGCTGTGAATAGAGTATATTTTTACAAAAACGTTTTATGTCCAGCCTCCTCTCTCAAAAAGTTCACGAGCCGCCACTGGACCATATAGTTCTCTCTCGAGTGTATGGAGGACATATCGAATCTGTGCCTTGTAGAAGAGGTATTGGGATGTAAAGTTTCTCTTGGCACGGAATAGAAAACCAAGTTTCTGTGAAGTGGTTTTCGCAATGGACCTCAGATGATCGTCCCATGAGAGGGTGGTGATCCTGAGTATTATGGAAGACTTCATAGGAATAGTTCTACCTGACGTCATCATATTAGAGATTGTGGGATTCTCCTTCCTGGAGAAGGCTTAAAAAGCTGATAACTAAACCGCATGACTGAAGAACGTCTCGGACTTGACCCTTCGCATTTACATCTAGATACTGCAACAGATCCTGAAAAATGACTATATCGTTTTATTGCTTCGAAAGATCGTCATTTGTATATTGTTATATAGTTCATCGTAATTTACAAATTCAGAATTTTAGTAAGAATTGAAAAGTGATTGGGAGTATTTATTATTTAACTGAAATATATGATATATTCAGTTATACGTATATGTTCAATAATTAGCTGACTTGAAAAAGGGAATTAGTCCCCCTGAAAGATTTTCTGGATCCGCCGTTTAGAAAAAAACTATTTGTATTGTGAAACTGTATAGTTTTCGAACACTTTGGTATGGGCATTCCATTAATGTTGAATACATTTTCTTTCAACTTCTTTGAAAAAATCGATTAGTTGATTCTTCAGAAGAGCGCTACATCTGATTGGTGATGTTACCCATACTAATTCATTGACCTCTCTAGAACAGCGTGAACTCCCATTTCTACGAATATTTCCATTGTCGATGCTCATTAGAAATCTCGTCTGTTATTCCATAACACGACTCCCAAGTGAGGCATGTGAGCATTTCCGGGAACCTATAACCTCCAAACTTTCAAGAAAAATTCCTCCCGTATTTTGGAAGCGAAATACTTTGGTCGGACATGACAGTTTTGGTCCCCATCATAAGACATTTCATTATACGGTGTAAGGGTACAAATTACTCTTACTTTTGGATAAACTATAAGTTCTATTTTATCGCTTGGTTGCCGACAGCTACAGTGAAGACGGTCGTGAGTTATATTTTAGATGTTAAAATTTGGGCACCAGAGTATTTTAACCAACCAATAAATTATGTTTCTGAACTAGGGAATTCAAACACTCAAAAGTCCCCAGGTTAAATTACCTGAAAGTATACAAAAAAATGAAAGACCTGTACCCAGAATGATTGAAATTTACTGGTAATTAAAATAATATTGTTGTTACAATTTATCACAGTACCTAATATTAATGGGTTATGAAATGCATGAATTGAAGTATGAACGAAGTTAAATTTCTAAATCACAGTGAGCAACAGTTAAATTTACATATATATATAAATACTCAAATGATTATTTTGAACATTACATGAGCCAAAAGTTAGATAGCCTGACCTGGTAACTGCTGGGTAAGATGTTATACCTATAACATCGAGTAAGATGTGGGTAAGATCTTACCCACATCTTACTCGATTATGAATTGGTACTTCCTACTTGATGTATGGATTCCTGCCACAAGCCTAGTACAGTTTCCACGATTGTACATCACAAGTCAATTAGCAACTTCTAAATCAGATTTTCCACAGCAGATTCAAGCCATACTCAGAACTTCGTACACTTGTTGAATTTTTCACAACATAAGAAAAAACCTCTATCACGATAGGGTTTTTCCTTTCAATGAAACAAACTTCACTTCCGTCCAAAACCAGTCGCGTTGAAATTAAGTTTTAATCCACTAAGGTGCATCTATCACACTAATAATTCCAATTATTTCAATCCAAATTGGTAATTGATGCCTTTGCTTTCAACGGAAGAATATTCCCAGAATTTGGTTCCAAACATAAGTTTGGTATCACCTCCCTGTTGAAATAACTTAGAAACACGACCTTCCACTTGGACGATTTCACAAAAGGTACGCCATTTTCTCGGCCTTTTCCGGTGCTTCGATGTCTCACAGAACGACCTCGAAATAGAAGCGGTAACTACAGAATCTGACACTGAATAACCATGACTCGGAGAATATACGGTCTAGCATAGCTGACGTCACAGGAGTTACCGATTGTAGTACAGCGGCCATTTCTAAGCCGTTAAGTAGAATTTACACGTCACAACGGTAGTAGAGATATCTATGCCCTTACTTATCCGGTCAACTTCATTAAACCGTACAGTAGGTACCTACCAAGTTGCGTCCAGCGGTTAGAAATATTATGCAGAGTTGCCTCTCGTGGTTAAGCAGAGCCAAATATTTCCACAGGCTTATTATTCGAAATCATAATTTTACAATACAATAAGCATTTTTGAATGATAGTGCATAAATATACAATGAGAAAGATTGAAATGATACATCTATTTATAGGGAGATTAATTATAAGGAAAGGAACTTAATCCCTACTGAAGAAAAACTCAAGAATACATGTGGCATTGCCACGAAAAATGTGGAACCTTCAGTGTAGGTAATGACCATTCAGATTGAAGAAACTCCAATGTTTTTGCATTTTATGAAATAAATTGTCATTTATAAGGAGCCTTAAAAAAAAAAATCTTGGCAAAACTGTTTCATGAAAGTCTCTGGCCTGCAGATTATTACTTGCTTCTCCCCGCTGTTTTTCCACAGTCCACGTCACAGCAGCCCTTTTCTTCTCCTTGATGGTTTTCCTTCATCGGACCCCAGACATCCCAGGAGATCTACGGTGTTTCATACCTTCAGTTATTTCTTTGTCGGTACCTAGATTTCCTAATGAATGATGTAGGGATGAGGTTGCATACTCAGTAGTTTCGGATTTTTAGAAGCCACGGGGATAACTCCATTCAAAAAGTCTTAGACCCTTTGACAATACCAATACCATAAGTATTGGTCTATCGTCGCTGTTATTGTTATCAGTTAATCATTTACTGCAAGAAAAATTAATCGTATTGATATCGAAAATCTATATCATTTGTTTCCAGATAATACAGAAAAATTCACTATAATCCAGGTGGCCGGCAGTTCAGGACATTGGACGATAAAACCGAATGAACCACTTGACGAAAATGATCTTGACGATAAATTTCTCTACTTACTAGTAAGCGTGTTCTTTGATTTTCAAAATCCATCAGATCAAGCTTCAGTGGTCATCACTCTACCGAATGGAAAAACACCTGTACATTTCCAAGAACCTGTTATCGAAGCCAATTATACAATAGACGGAACTCACAATTTAATTGGATCTATACCAAAATTATCAAGTAACTACGTGAAAGTAAACTCTGCCAAACTTAGCGGAGGTAAGTGTAAATACGTATATTATTATACGATGATCCATATTTAATATGTAATATTTAACATTCCAATATTTACGGAATTTTAAGTGGGATGCAGGACCAGACAATAAAAATATATCTATGCCACGATTATCAAGTAACTATGTAAAATTATCATCTCTCAAGATAACGAGACATAAATGCGAAAACATGTATTCATTATTATGCACTTCAATTCAGAATTCAGTTCGTAGTGCAGTCAAATGGGTATTGGGCCCGTAAATATTTGGGAAAAGGGTAGATTTTGATGGGATGAAGTGCGTTCTCTTCAGAATGTTATCAGAAGCAAAGTCTACCTCATAGACAACTTGTATAAGTACAGTACAAGAAACAAAAACTTAGAAAACTTCACCGCACTAAACACTGTTGATTATGATGATTATAACCATAAATTCGATTACAGAAATGTTGATATTTCAACTAAGGAAACCAATTATTATGAAAGATCTATTCTGGAGACTGTTAATTAACTGAACCCCTTGCAAATTCCTACATGCGTCTTTACAATCTCAAAAATATATTTTAGGTAGAATGCTCAAATAGCAATATTTCTAATAAGGTCCGACAACCATTTTCTATTACCTCATAAATCTTTAACATCTGGTTCGAAAGTAGATACTTCAGCGTTATATGTTTTGGTAATTTGTAGGGAATTAATATGTTTAATTAATATTATAATAATTCAAAGTGCTATATTTAACTAGAAGCAGGAGTTGGCCAAACAAAGTAGATAATTAAAGTTTACGGTATTATTCCTCAAAGCGTTTTGACCTGACTGAATGTGGATGTGTAATTTTTGGTAAAAGGTTGATGGTCCCAGATGCTCTTAAAATGATGATACTAGACTTGTTGCGCGAGACACATTTGGGAGTTTTTCGATCTAAACTAGTTGTCAGAAGTACATTTTGGTGGCCTAATTTGAACGATGATTCTGTGGCTGGGGTAAGTAGTTGTGAGGTGGGCCAGGTTGAGCAGAATTATCAACCAAATTCTTCCTTGGCATCGTGGCCATATACGGGAGAGACGAACTCGTATACATGTCGATTTTTTTTCATAAAGATTACCATACGCGTTTGCGTATCCTGGATAGCCATTCCATAGGGTGCAAAATAGTGGAGATGAAAAGTAATCAGTGCTTATGCCATTATGGCTATGCTAAAATATGTTTCGCAGGATTTGACTTCCCAAAATAGTTAGTGTCAGATAATGGACCCCAATTCAGTTCTGAAGAGTTCAATTTGTTTAGCGTATGAAATGGTATTATTCCTACTAAGACGGCACCATACCATCAGCAGTCAAACGGCTAACCGTAAAGAGGAATGGAAATAGTTGAATGAACTATGAGTAATCAGTTGTCAGATTACGAATACAAGTTTTTTCATCATTTTCCGAGACACTGAGTTATTATTTGTTTGCGTATAGGAATACATGAATTGCGTCCATCAGAACTAGTTTTTAAAGTCAAGCTTAGGACGAGATGAGATTCACTAAAACCAGTGTTTGGGAAAAATAAATCATGTAAGAATATGTGTAACAAACCTACATCATCACCTGATAATTTAATATATTTCAATGTGGGGAAAAAATATTTGTGAAAAATGACACTTTTTTTAAAATCATTATTATAATATTGATTAAACATATTGATTCCTAACAAATTAAAAAAGACTTTGTTGACATGAATCCGTATATTATAATAAAATTGCTAAGCAGTGAATTCTTGGTACAGATACATATACTTAAAACATTGATATGGTACAGTTTCGATTATTCGGGTTTCTGCTCGTTTCGGCGACGTGGGCATGTTTAATTGAGATTGGTGTGATAAGGTCGCTTTGTGCTGATACAATTAGTTTTAATAAATCTCATTTTAGACATAAAACGTCTTCTAATGATGGTCGTGAGACCGAAACGTACGAAAAGACGAAAATATAAAGCATATGTGCTATTGTGACCTATGTCTTGAGAATATATATATAGTATCTGATAAATAATATATACGGATCTGTACGGATCTGCAAAGCAATCACTAGCTCAATTTTTCCCGATTGTAAAAGTACTAGACCACCGGGATCTAGCGAGTAGGAAAGTAATAATGTAATAAATTATTGTTAGTACTATCCATTTTATATTTTCAACTTAGATTTTCAGCAATTTTAAAATGTATCTTAATGAAACAATCTTCTCATTTGACGCGTTTCGGCTTTCGCCTTCTTCAGAAATTTATTTATTCAAAATACATTTGAACTTGAATTTATGAAAGAAGAAGAAAAGTCCAGTCATCAAACAGAAACATAATGCAAAATCCACATGTTAGCAATTAAATTTTACTGCAAACAGGCACTGATTTCTAACAAATACAATAAATGATCAATCAGCAGGGTACATTTCTCTTACATTTAGAACGAAAACTTATTCTGCAAACTGATTTCAGTCTGAATTTCAAAACCAAGGTGAGTTGTGGTCTCGTAAAATCAACTCACGTAAGTAAATAAAACATACTAGTCACCAATATTGTTTGAATTAAAGTAATAGAAAAATAATCAGAAAATCCTGAACACCAACATACGCAAACGAAATAAGTTGGTATTCAATTTCGTAATAAGTAGGTATATTCAAAATTCAAATATTTCATGAGAAATTAATTTATTTTATACACAATCACCGAATCAGGTTAGTTATATTTATACAAATAATTTTTTGAATATGAAACTTAAGTTCAATGCTCATAAAGAACAGACAATATTTCATAAATACACATTGTACATACATCTAATTAATATAGGAAAATTTTGATAAACAACAAAAAATTTCTGAAGAAGGCGAAAGCCGAAACGCGTCAAATGAGAAGATTGTTTCATTGTGATGCATCATTTAAATTGCTGAGAACTCACAATTCACTTTAGATAAGCCAGAAAAAGAAAATCACTACAAATTTATATATATTAAAATCATTTTTTTAAAGCTAGTGCTCAAAATTATCATTTTCTTCAGTTGAGAAAATATTTATCATATTTCAATACTTCGAATAATATTTTTCCACATATTTCCAATCATCAATGATTGATAATAATATTGTTTTGAGATAATAATTGATTAATATTAAAATTTAAAACATGTCTTTACAATTACATTTTGTTTTATAGTTTTTAGAGATTTAAATGCTATAGAATTTTTTTATTATTCTACATTATCTTTTTTAATATTTTCTTGTTTCTGGAAACTTTTATCTTGAACTTGTTACCCAAGTGTGAGTTCATTTTACTAATTGTTAAATATTGTAGTTTGATTCTCACAATCCATAATTTTTAAGATATTTATTAAATGTTTCAGAGTATACTAATCATATTCCATTCTCAAGTATATAAGTGAATACAAAAAAGTATATTCCAACAAATTGGTAGTTTATTATTATTGTACCAGACAAAAAAAAACGGACAGTCACAGAGCTCTGCTGACAGAAGTGAAAACTGACATTATGAAGTAACCAATTTATTTTATGTATATCTTTGAATTATTGTAGCATCCGAAATTACAATTTTATTATTTCTAAATGTAAATTAATATAAATAGTTTTTCTTCAGTTTTCACAACTGTCAGCATTTCAATCAACAATTATATACATTTTTATATTTAATAATAAAAAACGTACAATGGGTGGTACAATCCCTGTAAAGAATATGAATGTAACCTTATAGCCATCATAATAAATACACATTATCTTATTTTCAAAACACATTATTTATTGATATTCACATCGATATAAATAAAAGTAATGTTAAACAGCATGTTCTTCATTTGCGTCGTCATCATCGGTATCTTCGAGGATAGTTAAATTATTAGATTAGATTCAAGCATGAAACATACTGTGGAATCAGTTGTGCTCATATATTAGAACAGGCTACTACTACCGATCACACATAACGTAATTATTACTTTTTATTCTGTAATAATTAAAGTATGTATTGTGAAAAAAGGTCAAATTTTTCAGTTAGCATAAAAATATAACTTTCCTCTGCACGAGGACGGAGGATGGAGTAAATGAATATTTGCGAGAATATGCGTGCTGTTGTAGCTGTATACAGTGTATAGTGTGTATACGCAGTGTATACGTCCTGTATACCGTAATCGAGAGCACTGGCTCAAACAGACAGGCTCACCAACACCGACTCAGATATGCACACGTGTGTAAGGGTATAGGGAGACTGCCTGACGCCTGACCCAAGTCCCGCACGGCCGCAGTTGGGCACGCAGCATTATACATAATACCTAATATATATAATAGCTACAGCGTGACGGATTCATGGTCTTACCCCTCATCAGAAATAGCTCAACGCGCCTAAGGAAGTTTTCACTTCAAAAATTGTGACACAATATTACCAATTTGATGAAGTACAATTTTTTTTGTAGTCGTTATATATTTGAGAATGGAATGTAAATGGAACATGTAGTGAGTATCTTGAAAATTATGGTTTGTGAGAATCAAACTACAATATTAACCAATTAGAATTATCATAATCATATTTTAGTGTAGGGGGAAGATGGGAGGGTGGCAAATTTGGGGCCTGGCCAGGGCGGAAGTAACCTATGCTACGCCAGTAAAAAACCATTCAAATTATTCAAGAGTAACTTCGATAGAACTGTATTATATCATGAGTTGATGATATTCTAAAGCAAATGTGTTTTTCTTTTTTGTAGCTCATAACGAATATTTTAAAATCAGCACTGACTTAAAGATAACAATTGAAAAGGATTTACCGGAGGATATATACGACAAATTAAATGTAATACATCTAAATATAGAAGTAAACCTGCAGATGGAAGATGAAGTTACTGTAACTTCAGGTTTACTTATATTTTTACCAAGGAATTTTAATGGTGCGTACTTGATTCGTCGTAAAACGCTGTATATTATTATTAATTCTATCAACAGGTGGAACTGGTGGCAACAGTAATGATGGTGATGATAATTCAGGAACAACGACTGGTCTCATTGTAGGAATTGCAATAATTTCGACTCTGCTGATAGGTTACATCATAGCCACGATAATATTTTACATGAAGAGAATTAGGTAAATATCATTCGATTAGCTACGTTTCGAAAATGTTCGAATCATAATTTTTTATACATTGTTCCTATGAAAGAAACACTAATAATATTTCGTCTGGCTCATTCCACTGATGACCTCATAAAAAAAACAATACAGCAACTAATAGGCGTGTAACTGTTCAACCTAGAGAACCAAAACTTAGTGTAATAATGATTAACCGAATCTAAAGAATATTCATTTGAAACTACTCATATAAATCTGTACTTGATCAAATATTTTTCTGAGTATAGGAAAGACCGGGGCGTAATGGGATAAATAAGGTTTATCTACTATTAAAACGGCATAATATTATTTAAAAACTGCTCTATCAGCTCAAATTGCTTATTTTTGACCTTGCTCAGCGCCGTATTTATCTCCTAGGGGTCCTTGCGAGATCCCATGGGGTGTTCGGTGGGTTGGATGTCGCTGGTAGGAACCGAGGAGGAGCCTACCTGCGGCAAGAAGGAATGCGCCAGTGAGGAGCATTCCGAGCGTTGGGATGGGGAAGGCACCAGCGGTAAGCCTTCTGAGGATTGGGAGGAGGGAGGCACCACTGAGTTGCCTCCTGCCAGGGAAGAAGAAGAAAGAGACACCGATAAGGAGCATCCTTGGGTTTTTTGTTTCTTTTTCGCTTTCATATTGATTCTCACGAGAAATAAGGAAGGATTGGTCGCCATCCGCAGAGGCCTATACGAATGGAGGGTCTGCATACTTCTGGGATTCGACCCGGTTTCAAGAGAAACCGTTTGCGACACTGTACCCCAGTTCCATTCAGCTCTCGGCACGGTAGTCTCATACCTTGGCTTGTGGTTTTGGGGCATCCCGTCCGGGACCCCTTATTCAGTATATTCGAGGCTATCCAGGTACATACCAGTCTGTTCCTGGACGTTCGGCTATCCAGAACCTGCCGACCCGCCTGGTAGCTGACACCCCGAAGCTTCAGGTATCTGGCAGGCTATTTCTGATATACATTAATATTTTCGTTGTCGCACCCCTAGATCATCGATAAAAAACCATTTCCAGGAAAAGTCGATTGCCCTGCTATGGCCCATCTAGGCAAAGGAGAACACCCCAAGAGTCAATGTGGGGTATAGGTTATTAGATGAGAAAATCATACATATCATTCAGAAAATACTTTTTACTAATCGGCTTGACCAAATGAGACCAAAATATGGAACAATAGGTATATTCAGGTACATGGGAATGTTAAAATGATTATGAAAACTTGAGTACACATAGTACAAATATGCTTAGCTTCAACACCCTCATCGTCTTTGCTGGCAGACGAGCAATGTGCCAAGTGTCTGCACCGTCTGCACCTAATCTACCCTTCATTGGACTGGGACCATAGGTACCAACAATATAAACATTCAGCATCTTTATCGTCTTGGTTCCTTTCATTCAACTTCTAAATTCTTCATTATTTTCCTACTGCATACCTTTTTTCTTTTGTATTTTGTTGATCACTTATTTCTGTGTTTCCTCGTCGCTTTGTAACCAGCTGCGTTAACCTTCGTTTTCTTAGATAAAGGCATTATAACCTCAGACGACAGTACAAAGGCAGTTCGAGTTGGCACTTTATTGTTGATTTATAATCAGTGCGGAGATATTTGGCGGACAGCTTGCTTAGAGTCCTCTGATTTTTAAGAGCAAATTATGGAACGGGAGAAATAGGGCATAGAGGGGAGGGGTACTTGCAGAATAAATAGTACCCACGTTGTCCCAGTAGCCTACCTCGTTTTGTCTCGAATGATGTAGCTAAACAAACATGCCTGTAACTCTTACATTTGCACGCATTCGGCCGTGGTGGAAAGAGATTCAAGATACACTTCAATTTCTAGGAAAAATGTTGGTAACTGCAGTAGAAATACTTTATACATAGTTTGAAAGCTAATTTTCACGAAATAAATAAGAAAACTGCATTATTTTTCTATACTTCGAAACAAAAAATACCAAAGCACGTTCACGTCACACTGAGGGCAACTGCAGCTGCATTGTTGACAGCTCTATTGTCACTACCACTCTATGCCTCGCTGATCAACAATTTCCCAGTCTCTCCTAAGCGCCCTGAGTGAGACAAAATAATCTAATGATTCATCGGTACTGTCAACTATTGCCTCATCATCTAAATATGAGATACACTTTTAAGGTTGTAAATATTCCTGAAAAATAATGGGCAAAAGTTGAGGTAATTTGACAAAAGATATGAAAATCAGATATTGAAATATAAATATGAATACATGAAGCTTTTTTTAAGCTTTTTTTTGAGAGAATTGTCAACGAAGAGCTGTCAAGTCAATTTAATTAATCGACATCTTATATCTACAACTCTGTAATGTGTTGCCAACTGGTAAAATGGATACCTGGTTTGACCAAGATAGCGCGGCAGTTATTCAGGGAAATTGTTGAAGAAAATTGAACAGCGCATAGTTGTTGAGATAAAAGAGTGGAGTTTCCAGTAATGTTGGATTACCCCAATAAACGTCGATGTACACTCAATCTTCTGATTGTATAATACTTCAATAATTGGAACGATTATAATGAATACTGCTCATGAATGGAAGGTTGAAGAATTAATGTCTTCTCTTACAATTTCTTGACGAGTTTACTTCAATCTCAGACTGTATCTTATCATATTCTTTTAAAATTGGCATTAATTTATCTAATCTGAACTTTAATTCGGATGGAAAATTGTCTTCAACACTGTTTACTAAATTTGTGAATTTGGTCAGTCTAAATTTTAACGCTCTACGCTTAATGATTAATTTATGCATATCCATTTTGTAATGAATAACTCAGTAATAAGTTTTGATATTGAGAGAATATACAACGTGTCAAATAGATCGAATGGATGATATTTTGGACAATTAGAAAATGTGTTATGGAATGGATTGAATAGATATACTCACTATTCCTTGAGTGTTTCTTGATTCGGTTTATACAGGTATAGTTGATTCACTTCAATCTTCATTGAGTTAAATGCTGCTGGCCCATGCATTCATGGCTGCTTGACTATACCAGACGTGATGAAGATTCGCTTATTGTTGTACGCTCTCTCCAACATGATGTGGACGCAGTTTTTTATTACCAGCATCTGAGTTATCAATGGATGAACTCCAGGGTTTTGATTTGACAATATCTTGTATTATACTTAGAGGCAGTGATTTCAATACCAGTGCAAATCTCTTTTACGATACCAACTGTTTCCATCGTTTTTCCTAATTTTACCTCCCGTTCTCCATCGATAGTCTGGAATGTTTTGTTGAAGTCGTATTGTGGTGTTATTCCATCAGTTAGCATTAGATACCCAAATGAAATATTTTGGTAAGGTCCTTGGTTGAACCTGCGTACCTCCCGGAACCAACTGTTCTATATGCCAATCTACCAGTCTTCTGCCTCCTCTACTATATTATAACCTTTAAGCTACCTACTGCAATGGGAGTAATTTAAAATTTAAAAATTTCATTCAAAAGTTAAATTGATTCAAATCACACTATAAATGAGAAACAGTCATCCTCATCAACTAAAAATACTGGATAACTACTGAGGACCTTCCAGCTACTAAATAAATAATAAATCAGAGTAAACAAATTAGAATTCAAATGTGCCTGTTTGAATACAATTCGGAATTAATAGGGTATATTAGGAATTACCTTGACCTGGAGATAATTCTGAATTCATTGAATAAAACTAAATTACCTAGATATTTGTCATTACTGTGTATTCTTTTATTTTTATTGGTCGTTATCAGTGATATGGAAACCGAATGTAATAATATACAATTAGGTACAAACAGGGAACAGATTCCTACCGCATTTTTCTGTTTTAAATAATTACATACAGCTGCTTATTCTCCTGCAAACATTTGATAAATATGACAACAATTTGTATTATTTGATAAAATAAGTAAAGAACTAACGTTGTATAACACATTTTGCTCAATCAAATGGTTAGGTTAGGTTAGGTTAGCTTAGGTTGGTTGTATTTGAAAACGAAATTTCGGTCGACCTGACAACACTGTATCACATGATTCTATAGCGTCTGTCCTTCCTTATTACAATTCACAGACTTTACTATTACATAGTCCAGTAAATAAGCCGGGAAAAATTGCCGAAAGTGGCAAAGTAGCTCGAATTTGAGAAATTCTTCTTGCATCGTGTTCCTTGGACCTACACACACTTAACACGTTTGCGGGGGTTTAGGAATTGCCTCCGGAATTGAGCTTTAAAAAAAAATATTAAATAACAATTTTTCCTTGAAAATCCATACTTGGAGGTTTTCGAAGTCGCTGTTTACGAATCCGAGGTCCAACTTAGGAAATTCAATATGGCGGACCTTAAGTCGAGCTATTTTCCATTAAAAATGACACTTTAGAATGGAGATTTTGCAATAGTCGGGGGTTTTCGAGATAGGTGAATCTGAGGTCCAATTTCAAAAATTCAAAATGGCAAACCGGAAGTAGAGTCATTTTGTCATGAAAATCCAGTTTTTTTAGGTTTTACGCTGAAAGCGAGTACTTCGGGGTTTTCAAGGTCGCTGATTTCGAATCTGAGGTCTAATTTGGTAAGTTCAAAATGACGGACCAGAATTCGAGTCATTCTCAAATGAAAATCCTGTTTGTTTTAGTTTTCGGGCTAAAAATGGATACTTAGTGATTTTTGAGGTTGCTGATATTTTGTAAATATATAATGCACATACGCCAAGCTTAACTAAATACAAATTCCTAAATTACGATCAAACTGAAATATAAAATATTGTAAATGCTATCTATCATTTTTTTCCGAATTACTTTCTCCTTGTATTATTACCTATATCTAGATAGTAGCATGCTAATAACTATGCAATTGATATGACGATTTCGGAAAAGATATGTCTTTAATTCATAAAACATCAGCAAAAATTTGTAATATATGACCTTTTTTTATATGGAATTCATATGGAATAAATAATAAAAATAAATCAAACAGTCATATTTTGATTTAAAAAAATATTTATTCTATTTGTAGAAAAAAGTCGTATTTATATTTAACTAGCGACCCGCCCCGGCTTCGCACAGGTGCAATGCTGATACTAAGTACACTACAGAAAAACTGTGAACGTTGTATATAAAAACATAGCGGCCCGCTCTGGCCGGTACCGCCGCAAACGCTACGTCCCGCAATTTTTAAATCTGTAATATCTTCGAAAATATTCATTTAAATCATATGCTGTAACGGGCCATATAGATCTATATCAAATCAACAATGTATTTAAGGTATTTAATTGAATGAGGATTAATGCTGTATTGGTTAAAATCGCTTCGAAAATTAGCCATTATTTGTCGTAAAAAGTAAATGACAAAAAAATGGTATTGTGGGATAACCATAAGAGATAGACATATACCATCGCGGAGTTTTCTGTGGACCTTTTCAATGTGTACAATACTTAGTACATTATTTTGATATATCTCGTAGGGTTCAGCCTGCGTTTGCAATGTAAGCGGAAAAAATGTAATTATTCACGACATCACATTAGAAACCTCGAAAATAACAGTATTTCTCCACTATTCAATGGATGTTATTATACATATAAACTTTCCTCTTCAATCACTCTATCTATTAAAAAAAATCGCATCAAAATCCGTTGCGTAGTTTTGAAGATTTAAGAACACATAGGGATATAGGGACAGAGAAAGCGACTTTGTTTTATACTATGTAGTGATAAAATTATCATCTAATTTTCTCACATGATTAGCAAATTTTCCATTGACTCATATTCAAGAATGGGTATTTCTGTATTGGCTGGACTTTTAAATTGTCAACTGTCAAAAATAACAGTAACATTTTCACCAAAATTATGTTTCAAATATGTTATGTATTAGGAATACGTTATTTGATCAAATGCATACACAGTTTTCCACGGCACTTTATGTAAATGCATTCCACCATCGATTATATAATAATAGTTGACTTTGTCTTATTTATCCAATTGATTTTGACATTTTTCATAAAAGTCTTATAAATGTGATTTCGTGTTTTTCCTCATTCCGTTTTTATCGAATAATGCCAATGGACTCTACTTCCTGTCCGGATTTCGATTTTACCAAATTAGACCTCATAGTTGTAATCAGCGAACTCGAAAAATATATTTTCAAGGCATAACGTTCATTCTGAAATTTTATTATCAAAAAAGTGTTATTTATTATGGAAAAATCTCGACTTTCGGTCCGCTATGTTGAATTTCCTATATCGGACCTCAGATCCGTGATCAGCGACCTCGAAAACCCCGAGTACAAATTTTCAAGGCAAAATTGTCATTTGAAAAATTTTTTTTTGGATGCTCAATTTCGGGGGCAATTCGGGGGCCTCAACCGCTCCTAACTCCGTAATTTTTGCCCTCCGCGTACGGGTTAAGTGTAATGATTACTCCTGGGGGTCCAAGAAACTCGATGCAAGAAGAATTATTCAAATCGGAGCTACTCCTCCACTTTCATTATACAAACTTAAATTTTTTTCTAGCCCACGTTTTCTTTCGTATACCTTTCAGAATCAACTCCTTCCAGTTGAACCATCCCCAGTATCTTCTCACCAAATTATTATCGACTCTTAAAATCTACATTAATATACTTTAGAATCTGAATGTATTGTATCCGTATCTTAAAAATGCAAAATAAGATTGTAATCCATACCTTTTTTAGGCCTGCACGTATGCTGAAAACCGATCAAGAAGTCAAAACGAAGTCAGAAAAATTGTCATACTCTAAAAAGCTTTCAAAGGATTCGTAAGTACATTGTTAAATTCCTCATTTTCCTAAAAGAACAACGATATTATTGACTTGCTAATCCGAATTGTTGATTTGGTGGTAAACTTCAAGACAATACAACAATCATAACTCAGGTATTAACTTCATCTTGTGTATACCTCCAACCTACAAGGTATGATAACGGTAGATACCTTGTTGACGAATTTTTACTTCAATTCATAAGCTTTCACTTAATCGAAAATATTCATCCAAATAAATGGTTACGTACATTTTAATTATCTGTCTTAGCACGAAAAAAAAAGAATGAGAATAGTGCTAGGAAATTTTGCTGCTTGTGTGCCCTGAGTAATTGCGAAAAATACGTCATCATCATCATCATCATCATCAATTGAGGTGAGGGGTCTTAACCCCCAAATACACTTAGGCCACTTAGTTGGGCACATTTTTTGCCCCGTGGTCAGAAGCCTATTATATTCTAGCAGGTTTGTGACCCGCCAAACACTCAGAATATTGTTAACGCTGGAATCCATAAGTTCTTCTGGGAGCAGTGCTGCTTCGCCGGAGTAACGGTACCTGAGGGATGTCAAAGCGGGGCATTCCAACAGGATGTGCGAGGCAGTTCCTTCCGCCTTCCTGCATTTCCTACATGTAGGATCATCTGCGATGCCCATTGTATGAGAGTGTTTGTTAAGACGACAGTGACCCGTTAGGATTCCAGCTATCTCTCTAATGTCTCTTCTGTTTGGAAAAAGGAGTTTCTTTGAGAGCCTACACACACAGGCTCTTTGATAAAGAGCTTGACCTGCCTCATGCGTGGGGATTCTGACCAAGAGTCAGACCACTCTTTGTTCAGTAGTTCAGTTGGCTCAAAAGGGCGAGACCCCTACGCAATTTGATATAGCGACCATTGGCTCCCGCCTGCCCAGGGAGTGGGCCATTTCATTTCCTTCAACTCCGCTGTGTCCAGGGACCCAGATGAGTTGAACTTTATTTCTACTGGCTAGTTCAGTCAGTGTATCTCTGCGTTCTTTGGGAAGTCTTGATGTGTCGACTCTAGGTGACGTGAGAGCTCCCAGGGCCAAACGGCTGTCTGTGCAGATGTAGATGTATATTTACATAGTTTCTTCGCTGCTTCTCCATGGCGCAAGTCAGTATTGCGTAGACCTCCGCCTGGAAAACTGTGCAGATGTGAACTTGCTCGTTGTACTGATGAGTTCTATGAGTAGAAACAGCTGCCTGGAACTAAAGTTTTGTGACGTTACTGATCGATCTGGACTAGAGAGACCTTATCACTGAAATATTTATCATGTCATGTCATGGTATCATGAGAGAAACCTTTACTGTACAAAATAGTTGAACCTAATTTGAATTTAATATTAAATGTGCAATTATATAAATATATTCTATGACTATTATATCGTTGTAGGACCTATAAAAATGTGAACACAAGACGACCTACTGGTTATATTCGCTATAACCCTAATCTCCTCGATGATATAGAAGAAGACGTCGACAACTCTAAGCAAGAAGCACCTTCTGAAAAATTCTCCAAGCTCCCGGGAAATGATTCTTCTGAAAATATACCGCGATTCACTTTTATCAAGTCAGAAGGACCTGCCGTTGAAGAGTCTGATGATATACCAGGAGTACCAGCAGAGAACATTCTGAATCTGGAAGAAGACGCGCCTAACATGCAAGTATCATTAGAATCTACACTTCCGAGAAAGAATGTTGCTTTCAATCTTAACGACCAGATTTCGGATGACCTTGACGATGAAAATTACACAGCTCCATTTGATTCTGTCGACAACGAACCTACATATGATCAGAAGCCGGAAGTATCAGGAAATGACACTTCAAAATCAGAAGAAACGTCTCATATATATGATTTGATAGATACACCCTCACCACCTTACAGGGAGAAATCAGTTGTTTTTAATGATACCGTCCAAATTTCCGACGATTCAATCTAATCGTTAAGAAAATGATATTATGATATTATAATTAGATGATGTAATTTACTTATATCCGTTAATTGAATAAATATTCAACCAAATAATAAATATGTTGACTCTAACTTCAAAGTGTGAAGTATCAATCCCAAGAACAATGAAGGCCATTGGAAAGAATGGAAAAATTACAATCCTTCGATTTTATCTGGCCACAGCTTCTGTTACTTTTACTACATTCATTATTCTATAGTTTTGTGCCTAAAATTCCTAAAACATGAACGAAAATATATTTGTTTTGCTCCGTCAAGGCGTAATTTGACTGAGTCAACACTAAACGACATGAGGCACGCTACATGTCTTCTAGTATTGTGTGTTTCTAGGTTGCCACAAAGCTCAGCTAATTTCAGTGGCGGCTCGTGAGTCATGAAAGAGGGTAGCACAAGATAAAACTTACCTATTTTTCTGTACATAAAAATCATTCTCCTATTTTTCATGCTGAAAAAACGACTATGACTTTGTTGTCATAACCGGGATAGACTGGACGAACTTATTTTCTATTGATAGGACCGCCAATGAGTTCAGTCGATCTTCTGACATTGCGCTTCACAGAAAAGTTTTAATGCGTTTGAGGGTGGAAAAACATCGTTCATATTCTGCTGTCGACATGGGCGTTGTGCAAATAATATCCAACAGCTTGTATGTTTCCGTCAACACCTTTTTTAGATTGTTGTCTAAAAGTAGCAAAATACCACCTACGTCACACATGTCATCGCGCTCATAAATTGCTGAAAGTTCACTTTTTAATTTTACACTGACCAACATAGGATAAGATTTCACAGTTTCATCAAATTGTTTTTGTGGAAATGCAAGCCTAAGTTTTAAAATTTTGGAATCAGATAATTTTGTCGCACTTAAGTGATCCCTTAAATCAAATCGGTCGCTAATTTGAATTAAAATAGTGTCACATACTTCCTTTGCAAGCAGCTCTATTATCTTCACCTGCCGTTTTTTTTTTCAAGCAGGTTTTTAGTTATTGCGATTTCTGATTCGAATAATTTGCTATTGGAATTGTTCAAATTCCTTTTGCAGTTGAGCACTGTCAATCCCGTGCATTTGAGTTTGATCAAATGATATTCCAACATGTGGCATGATGAAATGAGATATTTTCAACCAGTAGAGAAATTCCAGGCAATTCAAATGTTTCAATAAACCACTTGCTTCACTATTAGTAACTGAATCCATCCCTTTTTTATCAAACATTCTTTGAATAAAGAATCCTGATGTTCAAATAATGTGTTCACAGTTCGACATTTGAATAACCAGTGTGTAGAAACAACGCATGGTAATCTACGTTTGACCATTTCAAGATCAAGATTTACCGTTCGTTTTGGCGATCGAGAAAAAAGCTTGAAAATTTTTACTTTTTATTGCACTGTGCCGCTCGTTCAATAATTGAATTGAATTGATGCGCGTAACGGTGAATATAATGTGCATGTGGAAATGTTCTTTTCATAATGGCTTGAACACCATTTGTCTTACCACTCATCACGGACGCTCCATCGTAACTTTGAGCGATTAGTTTATTGTTATCAGACCCAGAAGGAGAGTTTAAAATAGTTTGCAATTCATTCAGCAAAGTTTTTGCTAATACATCAGCATAATGTTCACCTGGCTTAAAAAAAGAAAGCGAGTATGAAGTAAGAGACTAGAAAGAGAACTCTATGTCAGTGTGTCTTTTCGGACCAATTAACGGCGGGCGGCGGTTGTGTGACGTCAGACGATACTTCAGCAGCTATATATATAGCTGCTGAAGTAATATTAAGTAGATGTAAACAAATCGATCGCTTATTGTTTTGTTTATGAATGTAACAGAAAGTTAAGGTCTTCAGTAAACTATTTAACCCACATGATATGTGAATTCATGAATACTTCAAGTAAAATAAGCATGCATTCAAAAATAAACAAAGATCAGTATACAAAATGCATTTTAATAAACTACTATTTCCTGCACTCCTAAACGTTCCTAAACGGCCGCCATTTATCGGTCCCGCGATCTATTCTCCAATCGCGTGTTGTGACCATTTATATCTGGGTACTTTGACTTTAGTTAGATTGGAAGATATGTGTGGCATCCGTCATTGCCGAATGCTACATGTTGCCTGAGTGTTATTGCGCCTTTGGACTGTCACTTCATTTAGTGTCATTAATTGTTTCCAAACTATTTTGAAAATTATATCGATTGCTCAAACATTGAAAGCGACCTCATCTGCGCTTCAAATGTTTGAACTTAACACGACTCTCCAAGTTTATGTAGCCCTTCGAAATATAAAGCCTCGTTCTTAGACCTTCCTTCTGCCAGTATCAAATATATTGTTACCAATAGGCATAGACTCCTCACTCCCACACTTTTGTCACCCACAACACTAGTCGTTGTAGTTGAATTTTCTCGACTTCAACCACAGAGTAAGTATTGCACATGGGAGAAGGTCAGAAAAGGAACAACATTGGAAAGAGACAGTAATGATGTTCCAATTTGAAGCCCAACGAATCACAGCCAATCGCTGAGCTTTTCAGAGTTATGCGAAGAAAATATCATGAGTTACTCCTTTGGGTTTTAATCTCAAGCTATTTGATTCCTCCAATAGCCTTAAATTAAAAACCACTTTGCTGCATGTCCTGGATGAGTTTTCACATGTTTGGAGTTCAGCTCCCAAACATACGCTTGAAGCTCTTGGAGAGCTATTCGTCTGATTGATGTCGTCACACTTCAGGGACCTCTCTTCCTTTTATATAGGTATTTCCATGGTATGTGTTCACTCCAAACTTTTTGTATGGGAAGATCTTCTTTATAAGAATATTATATTCATTTACCAGGGTTATTGCACATTACTGCACGTCATAGCTTTAACAAAAAAACAGGTCCCAATACAATTCTAATAATGATTGTTGCCGATTGCCAAATCTTTCTGCAGTACATTATCTTGTAGATCGTATCTTAGTTCGTAAGGTTATGACACGGTCGTACATACAGGTCTGGGAACTCGAGGCTGTTTCCTATGTGAGAAGTGACTCCGCTAAGCGTCAACTGTCGCGTAGTACCAAAAAGGGTGGCGCAGTAGTCGAAGAGTGTTCCCTGATAACTGTCATTCTTGACTTGTAAACACAAGGAATACCTCCGTTTTTGGAAGCAAATTACGAAACCGTGCATTGTGCCGAAATGCAAAACGGGGTACAAAAGTGTAAAGCAAGAAACTTCTGTTTTTAAAGTGTCGAAAGATGCGGAAAAGCGAAAAAAGTGGATGCTTGCGATTCCGGAAAGAAATCGTTTTAACGAGGTCTTTTATGTGTGCGAAAAAGGGGAAGTTATTTTTAAGGTGAGTAATACATTTTGACAAGAGTAACAGTTCTATTCCTCTCTCAAATCAGAATACTTAGTAACACTGCTTGCGATTCCGGAAAGAAATCGTTTTACCACTTCGATCCAAGCGCTAGCTAGTGGCTGAGCGAGGGACTACGAGTTTGGCGACGCGTAAGAGACCCATGTCAAACATACGAGTTCCCAGACCTGTATGTACGACCGTGGGTTATGAGAACTCAACACACTACCAATGTATCTGGGATTACCCGAATAACACGAATAACCATCTAGGTAGCTCAGTAAAAATACTATTGTACTTCAAGTTGTCCTAATGAAACGTTTCCTTCGATCCTTGATTATTGATGGGTGGCCCAAGGGCGCCAAAATATATGAAAAATAACCCTCAATCAATAACTTCTGGCAACAGGCAGTTGACGAATTAAATAAGATAAAATAAAAGAACGATTGTTTCGAAATAAACACAATCAATATTTGATGTAATAACTTCTAGTGAACTAGTTTTACAATTTGAAAAATGGTGAAAAATCAATTATGATTACTTTTAGAAGAATACAAACATAATAATACTTATATTAAAACTGAATTTTAGCATGCAAATAATATAAATTAACATCGAATTTTAATATTAAATTTATAGAATCTATGAAATTTGAATATGTGAAATTTGAGTTATGTCAATAGGTCTGTGAAAGGCGAAAGCATTTTTTCAATGAGAATGGATGGAATATCACCATAATACATTTTCGATGAAAAGGATGGTATAAGTGTACGCTCCGAAGATGACAACAATAACAACAAATCGGTCTTCCCAACCGATGGTGAAATCTGGTTCACTTACGAGGGCAAGGGAAAAGTCCCTGAAAAATAAAATTGATGACGTCACAATCAAAAATCCAATGTGACATTTGTAATATACCGGGATATCAAAAATTATCTTGGTCAAGGGTGGTTGTGGAATCTAAAACGTGTGTCTTACTTTACGTTTGAAATAATTATGTCACCTTCACACTGACATCATCAATAACCTACAAATTTCATACCTATTTATTTCAGTTTAAAACAATAATGAACTACAAATTATGAAATATCGGTTTTAGTGACAATAAAAACTAAATTACAGTAATTGTTGGAAATGTCCCCCGTTTTGTTCGATGCACAGGTTGACGCGCATCCTCACATTGCTGAACTATTTTTTTTTTGAAGTTCTTGCAAATTATTTACTAAAGTTGCGAAAATCTTGTTTGTTAAGTAAGGAATTATAAAATAGTTCATAATTGTCAAACAAGGTGATCTCGGAGGAAACTCAACTTCTGTATGCAAACTTATCAGCCGGTCATCAAAAAACTCGTGGAGAAAAGCAATATTTTCTCGTGTAGTATGTGCTGTTGCACCGTCATGCTGGAAATAACCGTACCGAAGTTCATCATCGTTTAACTGTTGCACAAATTCAGCCAAAAAGTTGTGTCTGTACCTTTCTGAGTTGACGGTAAAATCGAAAAAAATTGGCCCAATCATTCTTCTGCGAAAAACTGCCATCAAAACACCGATTTTTTGAGCATGTAGTGATTCAGTAGAAACATGAGGGTTATCATTGCTCCACATTCGCATATTTTGAGAATTGATGTATCCCGAAAGGTGTAACCACGATTCGTCAGAAAAAGAAGTTAAGTCCAGAAGATCGTCATTCATTAAATTATTGACAAACCAATGGTAGTAAGCAAGGCGTCTGGGGTGGTCTGCGGGCAGAAGAGCTTGATGTGCTTGCATCTTATATGGATGCATGTTCAAGTCTTTCTTTAAAATCTTCTGACATGTTCCATAAGAAAGTCCAATTTTCTGAGAAAGACGTTTCAAAGGTTTTGCAGGCGCCTCTTCCATACGTTGACGAACGTCATTGACAACTTCTTCTGTACGAACTCTTGGTCTACCAGCACCTTTTTCATGAGTTACCCAACCAGTTTCGCGAAACACTTCAACACAATGTGTAAGGCACGCATAAAAATTGTCCGGTAATATTGCCACGTTTGGGAAGTGCTCTCGAAAATTGTCCAAACACAAACGTTCACTGTATTGCCAATTTCCATTAACTAGCGCACTCGTTCGAAAATAGGCTTTGATCATGAAAATTTTGTGCTGTGTGGTAAGAGGCATGATTCAAAAACTGGATTAGAAAATTTCAGCACAATGACTCAACAGATTCTGACACAACAAAACATACTCAAAAATTTAAAGTAAGACACAAGTTTTAAATTCCACAACCACCCTAGACCAAGATAATTTTTGATATCCCGGTACCATCTTTAACTAAGAGGCACTAAAATTTTCAGACTGATATGTCACTCAGTTCTGTTTTGAGGTTAGAACACCAAAAATCGTCGAAAAAATCCATGGTATGATATTGGACGATCGGATAGTTGAAGAGCACGGGATTGCTGAGATTGCTGAGGCTATGGGCATCTCAACTGAGAAGGTACGAAAATTTTGCATACATTTTTGAATATGAGAAAGCTTTCTGCCAGATGGGTGCCGCATTTGCTCTCTATTGACAAGAATCGCGACCTTGTGACAACTTCTAAGGAGTGTTTGGCTATGTTCAAGCGCGATAAGAAAGACTTTTTGCGCCGTTTCGTAACTGTGAACGAAACATGGATCCATCACAATACACCAGAGACCAGATAACAGTCGAAACAGTGGATTTGTCCTGGCAAATCGAAAGGTCAAAACGATCACCGGCGATTTGAAGCGAAAGCGGCCGCATTTCGCAAAGAAAAAAGTGCTCTTCCACCAGGACAAGGCACCGGCGCGCAGGTCCTCAGTCGCTATGGCATGATTGCCCTACAAATTGGTTAGTCATCCACCTTATTCTCTAGATTTGGCCCCCTGCAATTATCGTCTATTCCCAAACTTGAATAAATGGCTCGGCGGAAAGAGATTTGCCTCCAACGATGAGATCATCGCTGAAACAAACGCCTATTTTGAAGAATTTCCTAAATCGTATTATTTAGAAGGGATCGAAAAATTATAAAAACTTCGGACGAAGTGTATCGGGCTACGAGGAGATTATGTTGAGGAATAAAATAAGTTTTGACCAAATAAATCATTTCTTGTTTCATTTTTCAGAAACTTTTCACCTTTCCCTAGTAAGTCAATAGGTCTGTGGAAGACGAAAGGTAGTCACATCTTACCACTAATTTGTGAAAAAACTCATCCCATTTCTTCAATGAGAACGGATGGTATCCACCATGGTACATTTTCCTAGCAACCGAAGGTGCAATCTGATTCAGTGATGGAGCCAGAAACCATCGATGGGTTTGAGGAGGAATACACCGCAAACGCCCAGGCTAAGGTGTTGTATACCTCTAGGCAAACAAGCCACTATTCTCCAAGCGAAAATACTGGGTATAATGTCCTTTGCCAAAACACCTCTTAAAGAGAGAACGCAAAATCTGACGAGCATAATATGCACAGACAACGCAGCAGCACTGAATAGCACGAAAATAACATTGCATGAACATGTCAAACAATCTTGGCAGAGATTAAAGCAGACTCACCCTATACTGGGTCACCAGCGACTCTGGAATAAGGGGAAATGAAATTGTCTATAAGTTGTCTGTAATTTTTACAGTTGGTATATTGCAAATCCACCTAGAATTGGGTACGAAAAGGAATTGATGTTGCTAGCAACTAAATTAGCTATTACACTGGCATAGACTCAATTCTATCATACACAAGTCATCCTAGCCTGGTAGGCCAGTTGCTGCATTTAGTTACTGTTTGGCATCAATCTAGATATACGTAGAATGTCTAGGTTGGAACCGATAATTTTCTGATAGTAACAAACCGAATAAGGCAAATAAGACACTTTATGGTGAAATGGATGGAAGTAGAATATGAATGTTAACTGATTGAATAGAAGCAGGATAATAATGAGAATGAAGGATATTGGTGTTACCATGACGTTAAGTCACTTCCATAAGTAAACAATTAGATAAAGAAAGACATTACATTCACCGTTAATTATAATCTTTCAATAGAGGGAACTACCCAAATTAAAAAGACTTTGAATAAGACTGAACCTACCTTGACCAAGTATAGCACCAAGATGATTCCCTACATAATATCTAGGGATATTTCTCCCAATTTTTCTGCTGTTGTTCCCACGCCAATTCGATCGCGGAATAAGTGTATAATGAGACACCTTGCGATGATCTCATTAAGTTCATGATATATTTCCTACTAAAATACTATGTGTCATTGGGATGCGCTACTTCATTCTAGATGGCAATAATAGTATCATTTTCAATTAGTTTTATAATAAGACATCTTGCGATCATCTCATTAAGTTCATGATATATTTCCTACTAAAATACTATGTTTCATTGGGATGCGTTAATTCACTCTAGATGGCAATAATAGTATCATTCTCAATTAGTTTATAGAAACACTACTAATACAACTTTTACAAGTATTGTTTTCAAATGTGTTCTTCAAACAGATGAACTGCCCTATGTGATCCGATAAACACGTTCAATCACACCCACGGTCGTACATACAGGTCTAGAAACTCGGGGATGTTTCCTATGTGAGAAGTGGGACCGCTAAGCGTCGACTGTCGCGTAGTACCAAAAGACGTCACGGGTGACGCAGTAGTCTACGAGAATTCTCTGACAACTGTCAGTTGACTTGTAAACACAAGGAATACCTGCGTTTTTAGAAACAAATTACGGAACCGCATTGTGCCGAAATGCAAAACGGGGTACAAAAGTGTAAAGCAAGTAACTTCTGTTTTTGAAGTGTCGAAAGATGCGGAAATGCGAAAAAAGTGGATGCTTGCGATTCATCGTTTCAACTAGGTCTTTTATCTGTGCGAGCATGTATAACGGAAAAGGGGAGTGAGTAATAAATTTTGACAAGAGTAACAGTTCTATTCCTCTCTCAAATCAGAATACTTAGTAACACTGCTTGCGATTCCGGAAACAAATCGTTTTACCACGTCGATCCAAGCGCTAGCTAGTGGCTGAGCGGGGGACTACGAGTTTGGCGACGCGTAAGAGACCCATGTCAAACATACGAGTCCCCAGATCTGTATGTACGACCGTGATCGCACCCACTTCATAGGCTACCTTATGCATGTGGATGAACATGCTGGCCAATTCAAGTTTAGTCTTCAATAGAGACTGACGAGGTAGTCGAAGCTACCAGTTACCTTTTGCAAGTCATATTTGAAGTTGAATTTGAAATAGCCAAGTGAAATAAGTTTTTAAGACTTTGAATGCTCGCAAGAAACTCCTGCTTATTCAGAAGCACCTGTGAATTTTCGAATGCAATGCAGTTTTACAATGTTTACGCCGAATTCTGAACAGATTTATAGTGAAGTTATGATTGTTTAGTTGTAAGCTTTTGCAATCGATATGCTGAAATTTGTATATCGTGACACCATATTTTTGAAGTTTAAGTTGGAATAGCCAAATAAGATAAGATTTTCACAGTGTGAGGTGGAAGCTCGATCCACCAGATTAATCAATAACAGCCTTGGGCGTGTTGGACTGCGTGTCTTGCATCAAGGAGCGCACAATGGACCCAATCAAGCTGTCTAAGTGATCAGGACTTGTCCGCTCCCATTTTGGAGTTTTGATACCGTCAATTCAGAATACATTTCTTGTATCTTATGTCTATAGTTCATTCAAAACTGACAAGTAGGTGTCACTATGAAACATTGAGTTTTGAAATACTTTATGTAGACTATTTGGATAAAATTTTCAATGTAATCTAACATCCTTGATTGGAGGTTTCTGAGTCACTTTATATTTTCTGTTCCTACAATCATTTACATTTGACCCGCAAGAGTGTCGGAAAGCTATTTTGCTAACAAAAGTGAGAGAAGTCACGTGAACAATTTATACAGCTTTTTTTTCACCATGTACAAGTTTTTTAAATGTACATTCTCTCTAGAAAGAGTACGTCTTACAGTAGCAGCATTTAGATCAGATAAATTAATTTATTGTCCAGGATTTTTTTGGTTAATTCACAACATATCATCCTTAAACTATCAATATTAATATTATACGATAATTGACTGTGAACACACAGTCTCCACGGTGCATAGGTCCATAATTTACATATATTGAAGTTATTGAACGTTTGGAGATTTCAGATTCACAACCTCCTAGTCTGTCATTTCCTATAGTCACCAAAAGTTATTATTATTATTGAGTAAATGAAGCTTTTGAAAATCTTGGCTCCCGGATGAATTCCGCTTCACAATAGCACTACTTGATGCCGACGTTTCGCCAACCATTACAGGTGGCACCTTCAGGACAGACTTGAGGCTTGAATTGAGACTGATTCTACTGGTTTCTGTAGCCGTATTCATTGTAGGAAAAAATCCTTCCTACACAGTTCACTGCCTTTCAGTTCAGTGGTTTCCAAATGTCGTGCTAGGATTTTAGTAATTTCGAAATGAATTTTATGATTAGTGTCAAACTTGTGTTCAGCAAGTGCAGATCTGCTGGTATCACGAAGCGAAGCCTTTTACAGCGCTCATGTTGTTTCACATGAGTATCTACTGTACGACCTGTTTCACCAATATAGACTTTACCGCAAGAACCGGGAATGCTATAAACATGTTCCAAGTGAAGAGGACGAAGGGGATCTTTGATATATTTGTAAAACTGAGATAGTTTTGGAAGTGTGGAAATCCAAGTAGAAATATCATGTTTTTTAAAGATTTTGAAAATTCGATCTGCTATATTTTCAATATATGGAAGATAGGCAGAGGATAAAGCAGGCGGGAGGGTTTGTGACTCAGGTTATTTGAAATTTTAGGAGAAGCGGCTTTATGGCTTTTTGAATGTTATAATGTGAGAAATTATTTGATAATAAGACAGATGAAAGATGTTTTAAGGATTGGGGTTGAAAGCTCTGTGGACCAAGGAGTTTATGACAGATTGCTTTTGGGCAGGGTGGTGGTGAGAAAGACCATTGAGTCGACATATCTAAACGAACATTTCGGCTTGAGAACAGATGAATCAATAGCATCTTGCTCAAAAGTGTCCATGAAGATATTAGCTATGACCGGAGGAAGTGAGGAATCCATGGCAGCTCTCGAGGACCACTTGTAATACTTGCTATCGTACAGAAAATATGTGAATGATAGACAAAAATCAAATAAAGAACAAGAGCGTACAACGCTTAGTGGCACCAGTAGATCTGCACTTGCGGAACACAAGTTTGACACTAATCATGAAATCCTTTTCGGGAATACTAAAACCCTAGCCCAAGCCCCAAACTACTATCAGCGAAAAGTCCTTGAAGCTATAGAAATCCTAAAACATCTGAATAATCTAAACCGTGACTCAGGATATTACCTTCTCAACATTTGGAAAACCATCTTCGGAAATTCCACTTCGCACATGATCACACAACGACAGGGTCAGGTGCCAGAACGGAGTTAACCACCGGAATAAAGGCAGTGAGCTGTGTAGTGTGGAGGATTTCTATTATAAATACCAGTAGAATCAGTTTCAGTTCAAGCTTCAAGCCCGCCCTGAAAATTCCACCTGTAATCGTTGGCGAAACGTTGGCATCAAGTCGTGCTATTGTGACGCTGAATCAAGATTCAAAATTAGCTATTCGCGGAAGTCTACTATTCAAGAAATGAAGCTTTGTTTACATGCTTTTGCGAGTTGAGTAATCATTTTCAACATAGATTGTTCTAAGTTGAGTAGAAAATGCATTTACTTGAGACTAAACGGCTTAATGAAAACCACCAAGGGGAAAAATACAAAATAATAATTCACTCGTATATTAAAAAACGAAAATATTGCTTCTTTCTAGCTTAAATACATTCCGTGTAGTTGATAATCAATTTGTTACAATAAACTACGATGATAAAAATGTTTACACTGTATAGATTACTACTAAATCAAGTATTTTTAGAACATATTGCATTAGGTTTCAGATCAATATCTTTCATGCAAACTAATATATGTTTTGAAACTTACTCGCATGTACCTACTGTTTCTAACTTATTCCCAAAAGATTAGTGGCAATAACCCATTTTTTCCTTCCTCACTATTTACTTTGAGCGATGTTGAAAGCAATTACAATAATGTGTACATTGAAGTTTTATAATGTGTTGTAAGATTGTAAATATAAAACTCATGAACTATAAACATTTATCTGTAAAGGAATGAGTATTAATAAGCATCATAGATATAATTGGAAATGGTTTGAATTCATTATTTACACACACGAGTATGTAGGTATACATAAGATAAGAGAGAAGTATTATACTATCTAATCCTTCAATTAGCTCTAGAGCATTGCGCGACAAATGCAATGGCCTTTTCAATTCAATTTAATTCACTTACTTAAATTGTTTACGAATGTTAGCTTGAAGCTCTTAGTATGTGATAATCAACATTCAACAAAGTCGTAATCTGGAAAATGGCTCAGAAATTCAGAAGTTTTCTCACCATGGGTACTGTGAAAGACGAACAAATACTGGATGGACCACAATTAGGATTCCAAGTGATATTTTGTGAAAGTACTTGTGAATTGAAAGTAAAAGTAAAAGGTGCTAAACAGTTGCCAACAATGTATGGAAACAGTAAGGCACGTGGTTATACAACAAAGGTAAGTCCCTTTCAGTGCCAAAAGGTTTTTGGTAATTCAGAACAAAATCATGCATTTTACCAACTGTGTCACAAGGAGTTTCTATTTCATTTTCACTTTCTGATTCATTTTTTTGGGAAGTGGTTGAAACCTTCATGTTATGGGCACCTTATGATCCTGTAGCATCCCATGAGGTAGTCTGGGAGTCCCTGAGTCCGAATTTAATCACCTCAGATATACCCACTAAACACTCCACCTCGAGTGTTAGGCTCGATCCTCCAACCAGGGCAGTCTCGATGACACTCAGGCTTGACGGCCCATTGTATCTTGCCTCGCCACTTTCTCGAATCATCGGAAGAATTCCGCGTTTGCTGGATTCGAACCCGCTACCGGCAGTCACAGTGATTAGAAGATTGATGCTTCTAGCCTTTTCTATTACTTTGTGATCCAAATAGGGGATAAATAATAACCCTTATCCACTAAAAATATCATTGAAGTACTAAGGACCTTTCAGCTTAGTCGAGGATATGAAGCATTTCACATTCTAAACCCGGCGCAGTTGGATGGATTGAGATGCGATTTTTTGCATTCGATTCAGAAAGTGATTAAGAAAATTTGTCTGGTATTTTTTTCTTGCGGATAAAATTTAATGCATTTCTACAGCCAATAAATTTATTTTTCTGAGTGCACTTTGGAGGTGAATAAAAAAACGAACTCGAATTGGTTTTTCGGGAGGTTTTTGGCATCACTGAACTGGAATATGCTATCAAGAAAATTCCCTGATGTCCTCTTGGCCCTCCCCCGGGGTATCCGGGCGTCCTGACGCTCTAGATATCGATGAAATTGATCAAAAAATTATTTTTAATGTTTGTTAACTGTTCAAGAGGTGATATAAAGGTTACTAGTGATGATTACGACGTGAAAAAACTCTTCTGCAATACCTGGTCTACCTTGAGCTTGGCTAACCACGTCATCTTCTGGGAATTTTTTAATTTCTCCTAATTAAATGTAACGAATTTTAGCTCTCGGGGGTTTTCAAAGTCGCCGATCACGACTATGACACTCGCAATGTTTTTCAAATTACCTGGGGGTGTTTCCGAGTCCCTGGAGAGCTCTGTAACTACGTCATATTCTAGGAATTTATTAATTTTTCTTCATAAAAGGTAACAAATTCTGGCTTTCGAGGGTTTTCAAAGTCGCCGATCACGACTATGAAACTCACAACGTTCTGGAAATTTTCTTGGCGTGTCCCCGGGTCCCCGGAGCCCTCTGTATCAATGTCATCTTCTAGGAATTTGTTAATTTTTTGTCATAAAATATAACAAATTACCTCCAGGTAATTTGAAGAACATTGTGAATGTCATAGTCGTGATCGGCGCCTTTGAATATCCCCCGAGGGCCAGAATTTGTTACATTTAATTCAGAAAAGTTAACTAATTACTAGAATATGACGTAGATACACAGGGCTCCGGAAACCTGGAAACACGCCCACGTAATTTGCAGAACATTGCGAGTGTCATAGTCGTGATCGGCGACTTTGAAAACCCCCGAGAGCTAGAATTTGTTACATTAAATCAAGAAAAATTAACAAATTCCCAGAAGATGACTGGTTACTCGAACTCAGGGAACACCAGGTATTGCAGAAGAGTTTTTTCACATCGTAATCATCTTAGCAACCTTCATATCACCTCTTGAACAGTTAACAAACATTAAAAAAATTCTTTTCATCAATTTCCTCGATATCTGGGGCTTCAGGACGCCCGGATACCCCGAGGGAGGACCAAGGGGACCTCAGAGAATTTTCTTGATAGCATATTCGTGTTTAGCGACCCCAAAAACTCCCGAGAAACCAATTCGAGTCCGTTTTTTTATTCACCCCAAAAAGTGCACTCAGAAAAATGCATTTTTTGGTTGTAGAAATGCAATAAATTTTTTCCGCAAAAAAAAATAGCGGACGAATTTTCTAAATCACTTTCTGAATAGAATGCAGAAAACCGCATCTCAATCCATCCAACTGCGCCAAGTTTGAAAGGTTTGGCCTATTTTAGTGCTTTATTTCCTCGACTAGCTACCACGTAACCATCATCAGAGTAAAATAAATTAGAAAAGAAAATGTACCTGCTTAAATATTAGTTGAGATTAATAATGCAAGCAATTTATTTGTCTAGATATTTGTCCGTACTGTGTTTTAAAAATGATAAGCTTTCTTGAGAATAGGTGTGGCCTGTATTTGAAATATGTTCTGCTAATGCTGATTTTTCACCATTATTCTTCTTTATATGGGCAGAATTTTCTTCATAACAGGTTGTCCCTTCCAGTTTGACCCACACAGCATTTTGAACACGACTCGCAATCAATTTTGCAAAGATACTGTTAACTTTACGTTATAATCAGAATTTCTTCTTAACTCATGATTAAATAATTCAAATAACAATTCTATTGCATCCAGAGAATGCAATTATAAACGTCGTGATGCGGCTCACAATCTGGGCACCTGTATTGGTAATTTGCGAAAGGAAAAACTGGAAACACCTGGTACTCAAAATATTATCTTGAACCTCATTCGTTTTCTACAACCTTTCTAGCTTTTGTTAAATGATAGATTTATAACTTCATATCGAAGTAGTAAGAAACAAACTGATCTCTTTGCGGATACTTTGAATTGACTCAAATTAACATAATCTATTCTTCTAAGAATTTACTTTTAAGTTTTGTCTGACAGAAATCTAAAGGAACAAAGTATCCTATTTCAATTATTTCATTATTATTAACAGTTCACCACACTTAGAGTACTTTTTAAATATGAAATATATTCAATCGCTCGTGGAATACCCTTGTTACAATGAATAAGTTTCTTAATGTATGTCCTGCAACGTCATCCAAATTACAGACTATGGAATGAACGTATAATGAATATCAACTGATACTAAGACCACAGAAGAATGTAAACAAAGTTCTTAAGATTTGACAGCTGTTTCGGCCTGTTGCGTCTCTTCTGAATTCCGTGGCAACCTTCATCACCATTTGCCAAATGGTACGATTCTCAAACGATACGTATGACTTACGTTTTTCCAGTTTTTTATTATTTTCTAGTAGAACAATGCATGATTTCAATGTTTCTTCTTATCTTCTTAAAGAGAGGTCAGCTATTATCTGTATGAGTCAAAACACTTCATGAATAGATAACTTTAGAGGATATTTAGATCTTCTAATGTACTGAATTTTTGCGATGATGTTTCTAGGACGAAAACATTATATTAATGTCAGTAGAATCCTTGAGGAAATTCACGTGTCGATTAAAATCGATAAGCATTGTTGGAATATGATTCCATATAATTTGTTCATGAATCAAGAGAATAGGTGTTGAAGATACTATGTTTAATATGGATCATGATACCAAACTTTATTAATTTCCAAATTTTTTCGTATATTATCTCGACAACTATTGCATTACTTAAAATGTATTTAAAAGAAAAATGAAACGTGTGGCACTCGGGGACTGCCGCGGTAAAGCTATTGCATAGCACTACGCCACTGGGAAAAGTTGGTCAGAAAAACATCCACTACCCCTTCAAAGTTTTCACGAATTATGAGTAAAAAGAGTATCATCTTGATCTCTATGAAGAGTATTCTGTGACAAGCATAGATAACTCTACTACCGGTAGTAGAGTTATCTATGGTGACCAGTGTCTGTTGACTTGTAAACACAATTTTATACGAAAGTTTTAATGTTCAGATCTCGATAGCGCTTCCGGCTCCGGGATTTTCACGTGGCCTATCGAAATTAGAAGGTTCGAATTATATAAAAACACAATTGCATGAACGCCAGACGTCTTATGTGAATGGGTACGAACGTGATAATTTTGACATATCCTCGAGGAGCTCGCTGCGCGTAGGTTAGAGTTTATACATTTTACCTCTATTTTGTCAATTTGGGGCCATTTCGAACCCCGTGCGGCCGGCGCCAGTTGTAATAAAGTATTTTGGGCTATGGGCCGCTAGCTTTTACCCGCTTTCGGTATATTTAAGTAGCTAGAAAATTCCCTTTCGTACGTCACATGTCAGATGCTAGTAGGTGACAGCTGAGAATACCTCAAACTGTTTTAATTAAATTTTCCTATTTAATCGACATTTTGGGGCCCGAGACTATGCTATTTAGTTGGCCCCGCTCATAAACTAACGACATGGAGCGAAAACCGCATGCGAAAAGTCCTCGTTAAGACGTTCTATGTACCGTAAATTTGCACTTTTCTAACTCGCGAGCTACGCGCTTCTCACGTGAACGTCATTCGATTTATCGAAAATTAACCAATTCAAAACTGTTTTCGACCCACTTTGGGGCTATCACGACCTTTTAAAAGGTTCAAAGTTAACATTTCGACAATTTTAAGCTCGGCCGAGCTACATGGTGGGCGGAGTGGTGGGTCTTAGGATATTTCGTTACGGTATTTGTTTTTTGTTTTTTTTAGATTTTCGTTACGGTATTTGTCTTTTGTTTTTTTTTTCTTGATTCGGTCGCCGCGCTCGAAGCTCGCGATAAAAGCTATATGCAATAGCCTTAAAAAGGATATCATAAATATTGATAAGTACAAGCGCAATTTAGACTTCTGCATAGCATATAGAAGTTTTCTGCCTATTAGTTCAGGAAAATTAGCCAAAAAGGGACATTACTATGGGGTTAATAAGAAATTCGAGATATGCAATTTTCTCGTACTCCCTCAATCGTTCAACAATTTTCAAAAAAATAAGGGCAATTTCTGATTGAAATGACCTGAAAAGGTTTTTGGCGACGCTAATTATGAATCCGGTGACAAGGGCCTAATAAACAAATGCAATATCTATGCAACGAAATAAAATAATACATTTAGTTTTGAACTGGAAGTTTTAGATCCTCCAAACTTCAGGAAGTTATTTCCTACATATGTAGTAATATTTTTGCAACACTTTAGCTCTATCTATTCTTTCATTTTTGTTTACTTACCGTACATTTGATGATGCGTAATTTTTTTGTCTTATCACCACTATTTGAATACCTGAAGTCGTGAATCTTCCAAACTCTGAGAAGTTATTGTATACAAATGTCTAATATCTCTAGTTTCATACGTATGTTATTTTGTTTCCTTGTGAAATAAGTCTTATTGGAAGCTGTTTTTAATTTTTCAAAGGAAAATGAAGCAATTTCTTCCCAAACATTATATACATCATTATTATATCGCGTAAATCATTATCCGCTCCCTTAAAATGGCCTGGAGCTAAGTTTCATTTGGTTCAAATCGATGAGCAAGGAAATAATTAGGTTGCTTGATAATGTTATTTGAATAAACAAATGAGCACTCAAGCAGTTTAACTAGGCTTTTGCTTATTTTTTCAAAACTGTTTCATTTGTTTTAATAAATTTTAGTGGTTATAGAGTGAAATTTCCTGTAAATTTTCAATAACTGGGTTAATGATGACTAAGTGATGGATTTTAGTTATATCGGCAGGGCTCTCACGCCAAAAATTACGCGTATAGCCGCCAAACTGCGCTGCCACCATCACACACTGAAGCTTACAGTATTGCAGACCATCAAGCAACATTATTCAGATAGGATTCGAGCCCTGCACGAGTAAGGAGAAATCTGCCCAGACAGGTTGGACGCACCGAAGAAAATTCCTTGTTTCGCGATAGCCTTTTTGAATCTCCACCACCCGACTGTGGAGAAGGTCGAGCAGTTCTGAAGAGGAGCATCCAATTCACCTAGACACTTCAGCCCTAGCACACTTCCAAATATTTTGCACTGAACATCAACTTCCACAAACAGAAGTGTGCGAGGCAGTCAGCAAGGATGAGGTCCGACAAGCTCTTGTCGGTACCAAAAACTTTGCTGCTCCCGGTCCTGACGGCATTAACATATAGTGGTGGAAGAAATTTTCTCCCACTCACCGCCGTTTGGCCAGAGTTTTTGACTCTCGGCTTAAAGAGGTGTGGCAAATTCCGAGCTGGGCTATCGAGGGGTACAACACAGCTGCTTCCAAATAATGGAGACTTCTCTGATCCCAAGAACTACCGGACGATCACTTGTCTCAACACCTGCTACAAGTTATTTATATCTTGCATGCTAGGCTGTTGAGATCAATCGGTCTGGTAATTAATAACATCAAAAAGCAGCGTGAGGCAAAAAACGCATGGAGGGTTGCCAGGAGAACCTGGTGCTTCGATAGATCTATCACTCAGGACTCCGTACTCTACAAGTGCAACCTTTCCACGGCCTGGATTGACTACCACAAGGCATTTGATTCAACAGAACATGATCTATTATTATACTTCCTCCAATGCCTTGCGGTACCAACCCCACTAATGAGATTCATAGAACATCTGTTGCCACTCTGGGAGACTCGTTTTGCTATCACATCAGACACACCGACTAGTCTTGACAGAATTGGTAACATTCAAGAGGGATGTTTTCCAAGGAGACTCCTTGAGTCCCCTCTTGTTCAACATCTCACTGCTGCCGCTCTCCATTGCGTTAAGACGAACTCGTGGATTTATTACTCTAAATCACCACATGGATGATCTGAAACCGTATGCCTCTGGTGAGAAAAACCTCCCTCAAGCACTCAACGTGGTTCAATAATATATACAAGCCTTAGGCATGGACTTGGAATTGGAGAAGTACGCAGTGTTCCATTTGAGGAGAGGACAGAACAGACAGAAATGATTATTTCTTATTTATGAACATACTAAATACTTAATTTCTATTATTAAGTATTTCGAGAATCATGAAAAGTATGATATGATAGTGTTTTAATCTGAGTAAGAAGCAGGTGATTCATACTTCAATAGATACTCAGAAAAAAGGTAACCTAACAGAACCATTTTGAGAAAATTATCAGTCTTGAATTAGTAAACAACAACGGTCACATGTCAATTGGGCGCAAAACTAGGGATCTCGGCATGAGCAAGGATTCTAAATTGTATGTTGTGATTCAGCGCAAGGCGGAGAAAAGTTATTGCATATTTCAAATATGTGTAAGAAGGAACATCAATCAATCGACCACATCTCGAATAACCTACCAACCTAATATTCCCAAAATTATTCAAAAATTTGATAAACTAAACCTTGAAAAATTTAACACACTAACCTGCGATGATCTTGCCGCTTGGAAGTTTTGAACCTACGCTATTATTTCAAGCACATTGGAAGCAAAAGCAGTAAAAGTAAATCTCATTAACTTAATACTTCCACTGCGCCCAACCGGCTTGTTAAGTTGCAGGTGAAATTTCTGCTGTCCATGGGGTAAAGTACGGGTGTTCAATGGGCACATATATATTCTCCCGAATGATCCTAAACGACGGCGACGCCTACAGTTTTGTAACTGGTATATGAGGCAACTTCAGTGGCTGATTTTTTAAAAAGGTTATTTGGAAAGTAGAAGCATATGTCAGCAGTGTGGGCCGTTTCAACAGGCACAATGAGCGTTGGTGGTCTGATGTTGATCACCATCGTACCGTCGACGTTCAAAATAAGGAAGATTTTGGTTTCAGTGTTGTGTGTTGTGCCTTATTTCACAATAGGGTTACGGCTTATCGAATTTCTAATGAAACCATGAATGGCCAATAGTATTATGCTATTTTGAATCAACTTATCATTGATGAATTGCCACTTAATGAATAATTTAACTGGATGGGAACGAAAGAACAGGTAAGGTGGCCACCACGTTCACCAGATTTGACACCGATTGATTTTTTTTGGTGGCTTCATTGAAGACCATTTATATCAAAAGAATAGTAAAAATATGAACTAATTAAACTGAAATTTTTATACAGTGCCTCAATATAGTATCCAATTCTCTTATTTATGATACAGATATTTCCTATGTGTTACAAATAATGGACATTAGTTGGAACATTTATTGTAAATAGTGAATTTTTTTTGTTTTAATTTAATTCATTATCTTAGTTCTCATTAGCATTTTCTATCGTCTCAAATGTTTGACGTTTTTCGTTATACTTTTTTGTTTAATTAAATGTCATATAATAGATAATTTTTTCATTTCATCTCATAAAAATGTATCTACCATCAGTTTGTATTCTCCTGGGTAAAGATTAAAATATATTTTATTTGCAATTTCAGAATAATTGTTACGCAGAATAAACGTTTTACAACTTTTCATACATTCACATACACTTTTCTACATGAACAACCTTTGTTAGAATAAGCATTTCATTGTTCTAAATTCTGTAAAATTGTACAACAATGCAATGTTAGATTATTTGTTTAATTAGGCCTTTTCTAAATGTCATAAGCCAACTATTTATTTTGAAATTATTCAATAAATACAATTTTCTCTAAAATCTAGTAAGAACGGTAAAATCGAGCATACATAATATATGGGAACATTTTTTTCTTCCAATGATGTCTGAGCCAACTATGACTTCAGTATGAAAAAAAATACAACTTTACGGCATAACTGGCATTTTGAAATTTTTTTGGAAAAGTAACTACGCCACTGCATTCCACTTGTAACATTGCTTAAGGGATGTGGAGATAATGTTATTCCAATTCCATAAGCAACTTAAGTGTACTTGAAAAACGAAAACTCGAAGAACCGAGTTTTTCGGATAACTCGAAAACGAAAGACGATAGCCAATTTTTGATTTCACCATAGACATTTACCCAAATAAGAAAATGAGGATGGAGTTCACGTTTTGGTATCAATTATAGTTATCGTGATTTCCTGAAAACATAGAAATTTAGCCACCTTGTACGATTATAATTGGCATTCAATCAATGAAATAATTTACAGGTAACAGTTTTCCCGAAGAAAGACAAATTCGAAACTGCTGTAGTTCAAGAATCGTGGCCCACTTTTGACGAAGAATTCACATTTAAGCTAGATCGCTCTGGCAGATATGAAGATTGCCTGAAAGGGCAATTTATATCATTCACCGTTTATGCGCTGCTGATTGGAGATGACTCAACCCAACAAAAGAAGAACATTTTCAGTAAACTATTTTCTATTGGAAGAAGTGATAACTCATTCAAAAGATCAAGGAGTAGTTTTAGACATTCTTTAAATGGTCGTAGAACCGTAGGCACTGTGACTTACTATTTAGGAATGAACTTTTTTCCTTTGAAGATATCGGCCACTACAATAGGAACACCAGAAGTATGGCGCCAGCTGAGTGTTATATCCAGTGGCCTACAAAATAGTATAGTAAGTACAAACCGCATGACACTTGGTCAATCGTGATATTCCGAAATCTCTATAAGAACGAAATAAAAATAAAAGTTTTTTCGCTAGAAATGCGGCCTTCAATGTTTTCTTGCGTCAAATTTCCTCTTGAAGATTCTCTATTTGTATTAATGTAATTTAAGGGAATGCCTATTGTAAGATATAAGTACTCATTTAATTATGTGCATTGAAGATAATGAATATCATCCCAGCCTTGCATGATTCAGAATACAGGCATTTATCAGAGTTGGTTTGTTTGTTTACTATCAATTACTGTATTTATTCTCTCCTGTCAGATAAATTTCTACTTTAAACGCTGTCAAAACAAAGTTAGAGTTCAAGAATTCTGAATTTTCTTTTGCAGAAAATTACATTTTCTACGATACTGTGCCAGTCAAGTCAACCGGCGGTCGCGTTGTTCGATCCAAAGTAGACCAAAACTGGGAAAATTTGCGGAAAACTGTGGAAAACCTGAAAAAAAAAATCTTCCACGTCATTGAAATTATAGTGTGATAAGTCGCTATAGGAGTTTTTGTGGTCGATAATTAAGAATTTGACATCAAAAACGTTTGAAAATAACATTAGGATTATGTGGAGAAAGAAGGAACATTAAAAAAATACAGGTATCTTTGTTTTAATTTATACAAGTTTGTAACTGTTTATTTAAAGCTACAATATTGAAATTTGTAATTTTCTTCGATTTTCCGGAATTTTCAAACAATTGTTTTTTGACATTACTCTTAATTTTTGTAATTTAACATGCACATCGAAAACACAAATACTAATCAACACGACACTCAAAAAATTACATTTTAAAAACATAAGATTTCATTTAAAAAAATTTTCCGGAAAATGACATTTTCCAATTTTTTAATTATCAAATTCGTAATCAGCGACCACAAAAACCCCTATAGCGACTTATCACACGATAATTTCAATGACGTGGAAAGGTTTTCTTTTCAGGTTTTCCACAGTTTTCCGCAAATTTCCCCAGTTTTGTTCTAATTTGGATCGAAATACGCGACTGCCAACATCTTTTATGCATAAAACGATAATCGCGTGAACAATGAGCAATTTTGTATGAAAATGGCGAAATTTCCATGATTTCCAGCCCATTGAATGAGTTTTCTGGGAAAATGACCTCGGATTCATGTTCAGAGACCCAAAAAAAAACATTTTTCTATAAACTCGAAGCTATCTTGAGAAATAGGGCGAAAATAGGGTCAATCTAGCGTTTATGGAAGTGTCCACTTAGATCAACCCTTACGAATGATTCAAATCGACCACAGAACATTATTTACATTTGATATGACCACTTTTTTTTAGAAAGTTCCCCAGTTCATTGACTGGACTATTACGAAAGTATCAGACTCTCCCAACTCTGAACAAATTTGGTTCATAATGAGTTCTTATTGCGAATTTTCTCTATACTTAAGTGTTAGTTATATAACAATGAAATTGAGAAAAAAATTGCCCTGAGGTTTGGCTAGAATATCTACATAATTTAAATGGCCTACATTCTTCGGACAAACTGCTGTCATTTTGTGCAATGTCTCTAAGTTCTATAACTACAACAGTGATTTTGAACATAGTATGTAGAACATTATCTCTTCATTTATCAACGCAACGGTACAATTAATAAATTCTAATATGACAAGTTGTTATTTACAATTTTCTCTATATATTTCATTCACGTTAAGAATGGTATGACGTCATGGATCAAGGTCAGCCATTGTTGCCAGATTGGACTGGTTTTGATAATAATAAACAACGAAATTAAGAGTTATTTACTTATTATATCAAATAGGACAAATTATTCATAATCTTAAATGCAATTGACAAACTGTTGGTTTGAAGAAAATAAAGCAAGTATACTATCTTCATACTGTTTTTGTCCACTCGAAAGGCTTAGATAAAGATATGGAAAATTTTCTTCCACCTTCAAGTCAATATTATTAATCCATACTGTAAACTAAACACTTATCACAAAGTGGAGCTTAGAAATTAATAGCTCATTTTAGAAATAAAAGTGAACTTTTTATTTCTTCTTCTTTCAACTGTCAAACTTGACATAAACCCGTCTTTATATTTTAAATACAAAGTCAACTAATAATTTCATTTCAGTCATTACATTCTCCAACCTCCAGTCGAAGTAAGAAGTTCACGGTCTATTCAAAGTAGAGTTCGATGTTTTCAACTCGATGGCGGTGCTTCGAATTTGTCCATCTCTGCTGGGGGGGAGTTTTGATTATTCTGCCCATTTTCCATCTGCTCCGTATGCTAGGGTCAGGTATAGCGACAACGTCTCCAACACTCAGAGGTCGACTTTTGTCTTGCAATTTTTGCCTCTTTTGCAATGATGGAAGATAGAACGATATCCACTTTTTCCAGAAGTCTTCTGCCATAATTTGTAATTCTATTATTATCTTTATTACATGACACGTAAGCTATGGGCCTAGAGTTCATCACGATGCTTTCAGCTTCTAGTAGGAAGGTTATTAGAATTTCCTCCTTCGGATTTCATTCCTCAAACATCTTGTACAATATTTGTTTTATGGACATTCTTCCCCAAACTCCTCCGGTATGAGGGGCTGCGGGAGTATTGAATATCCATTTGATTTTCTTCATACCAAGTTCTGCTACAATTTTGTTCGGATCCAATTCCTCTATATATTTTTTCATTTCGTTCTCAGCTCCTACAAAGTTGTTAGATTGAAGTTCAATTGGTTATCCTCGTCTTGCAATAAATCTTCTTATTGCCATCAAAGCTGATGTATTCAGTGAATTAGACACTTCGGTATGAATTGATCTCGTAGTGAAACATGTAAACAGAGCACCATATCTTTTTTCTACACTTCTCCTGACCTTTATTGTGAGAGGACCAAAATAATCAAGATCACAGTAGGTGAAAGGTCTACAATAGGCTTTCGGACGACACCCTGGTAACGGAGACATTTCAGGTTGTATTACCTTGGCCTTGTGAATTTTGCAGAATTGACAATTACGAATTTCCATTTTCCACAGTTTGGTCATTTTCAAGATCCAAAATTTCTGTTTCAGGTTATTCAGTACGGTTTCTTGTCCTATGTGTCTTACCATTTCATGATGATGTTGTACAAGTATTTTGACAAATCTTTCGTCTTTTCCAGAAGGTAGAATGATGGGGAATTTGACATCATGATTAACATTCGCATATTTAATTTGTTATCATTTTCATCTAAAGACGTCGAAAGTTGATGTACTTCAGAATTTCCTTCTATTTTCTGTCTTTTTAAATTCATTATTTCCTTCATGAAATGATCCGTTTGCACTTTCTTCCACCATATAATTTCCGCTTCAAATATCTCTTCCACTATTAGCTCTCCTGTCAGCATAGGTACTTTTCTTTTTAGATTTGATACAAACCTCAACATCAACATGCGGTGTACTTCTCATCAGTTTGAGCCAGAAAATCTTTGTACATCTGGCAAAAAATCACTAATTTAGTGGGATGAATGTAAGATTTCATCAAATATTCCATTTTTAGAGACATACAAGTTGAAAGATTATCTTGGATCATGTGGAACTGTAATACATTTTCTGTTGCATACTCATGTAATAATGGGTGAATTTTGTCCAACATACTATGAAATAAACAGCTTACGTAATTTGGTAGCACCACTTTCATCACTTAGTTGAACGAAAACCGAGTGCAAGTTAAAAGAAAATATTCTTGACAAGATTCATTTCGGTTAGTCTTGCATATATTTTAAAAGAGGTTCATAAAAGATATAAGAAATAAAACTGATAACTAACAGTTTCAAATATAGGTATGAAAATTAAACTTCAGAATAGGGAACGTATAGCTTTAAATCGATAACATTCATTTGTATTAAATTAAATTTGCTGTTGCGAGTATTAACATTGAAATTACTGTTTTAACTTGAGGTTATTGCACTAGCTCATCAAAATAATGAATATTACTCCTCTACCTCAAACACTAGTTCTTTTAAACAATGCACATTATTCAGTTTATCATCATGTCGAATAGTCTTCGCCCATATTTCTGATGTTATTTTCCTAACCTCTTTCCACATAGCCACTGATTTATCCACCAAATTATCATCTGGGCCAACTTGATCATCACTGAAGTAGCTAGTTATACCCAAAATGTGTAGAATAGGGTTAAAAATGTAATGGTAAGCAGTGGCGGCTCGTGAACTTTTTAAGAGAGGAGGCTGGACATAAAGCGTTCTTGTAAAAATATACTCTATTCAGCCAATAAATTTAACCTTTGCACAGCGACCGTACCAGCTACTTCAGTGCCAAAATTAATTGTTGCCAAACAAGAACCAACGTGGAGGTGTGGTTTCTCTTGGCAAAAAATTTTTTTGTTCGTTTTTTTTTCTTTGGATTTTTGATATTTTTTATTTTTTTTTTGAAATTTTTTATATTTTGTTTTTTTTATTATTTTTATAAACTTTTTTATATATTAACGGAATTCTACGGTCTTTAGTTTGCGAAAAATGATCAATAATATTATCATAAAATGTATCATTTTGTTTTAAGTGTTTTACTGAATCTTTTTCAATAGATATCAAACTAACACTGTATAAACGATTTTGGCTCATTGTATTTCGCATGTAAGTTTTAATTCGTTTGAGAGTAGAAAATGATCTCTCCACCGATGCCGACGTGACAGGAATGGTGACTGTCAAACAAAGTAGTTTATAAAACTGAGGTAAAACTTGTTGCAAATCATTGTCTATCATATATTTTATCATATCGGCGTGAATGTCGTACTGGCCTAAAATATCTTTATCCGAGTAGGTATATAACCCATAATTCATTGTGCAGTGCTATTTTATCAAAAAATTTATATTTTAGAACTAAGTTATCTACAAGTGTATTGGGAAACTCTTTTGAAAAAGATTCGAAAAATCTTCTATTCGTCATGTCGAAAAATTTCAATTCATGTAAATCGGAAAATCTAATCTCAATTTGACCTTTAATAGTATCTAAAATTTCATAAAAAAAGTTGTTTATAATGTAGTTTCTTGTCTACCAAATTATATGTTTTCCTCCTTTAACAATATTCTGTTTACCGGTTAATTTAAACTTAATACTCGATGTAATATGTTCCTGCGATTTTTCATGTCTATCTATACCACGAGCTAAATTTTTCAAATTATCATAACCCGAGTGTCCCCAACATGAAGTTGTATCAGATGTAAATAGCAAGCAATATAATTTATTGTGTATTTCGATTTTGAAACATACCTGTCATCGTCACCACTAATCCTTTCAAATCCGGTAAAGGCCGTTTATTTTGAACAAAACACTTTTCTATCATATGTTAATCCACTGAATGGATTTTCTAACAACCCAGCAACTAAGTCACTCATCATTTTAACGTTCACCGATTAGATAAATTATAACTTAACTACTTAACCTTACTTTGCCTCGCGGTACAAATTACAAAACCAAGAACTAACGGAACACGACACGTGTGGCATTCTTCTAGCGGAAGGGCGGTAGCAAGTAATCGTATTTCATTCGACCGACGATTCCATACGAGAAGCTAGCTTCCTTAGGATGTTGCCATATTCGCTCTTTTACCCTATCTAGCAATTGAACTGCTTGAAAAACGGCAACTGTGTTGACCACACGTATTTAGCGTTTGAGATATATAGAGAATCTAGCCTCTGGCCACTGTTGCCAGATTAAAAATAACTACTGAGAACGGGGAATTAATTGTAAAAATTAAAGAATTATCAGAGAAACAGGAAATAAAATGGAGAATGATCATTAAGATAAATTGGTGAGGAGGCTGAGCCTCCTTAGCCTCCTTCGAGGAGCCGCCACTGATGGTAAGGTTGTAGCGAAAGCACTTCCTTGGTCATCATCACCATCACTTGAGGGGAGGGGGCTTAGCCCCCAAATGCACTTAGGCCACTTAGTTGCCCCATTGTGCGTACCTATTCTATCCTGGCAGATTTGTAGCCCGTCAGAAACCCAGAATATTGCCAGTACTTCTGGGAGCAGTTTTAATTCTCTGAAGTGTCGGTGCATGAAGGATGCTAATGCTGGGCATTCCAACAGGATGTGAAAGGCAGTTTGTTCCTCATCTCTGCATTTCCTACATACTGGGTCATCTGTGATGCCCATAGTGTGTAGATGTTTGTTAAGACGACAGTGACCGGTTAGGATTCCAGTCATCTCCCTGATGTCCTTTCTGTTCAGAGAAAGGAGTTTCTTTGAGAACCTAGGCACAGGCTTTTTGATGAAGAGCTTGACCTGCCTCATGCATAATGATTCTTACCACTCTTTATTCAGTTAGCCCAGAAGGGCGAGAACCCCCACGCATGTTGATAGAGCGATTGGCTCCGGCCCGACGAGGGCTCTAGACGACCCTCGACTGGCCAGGGAGTCGGCCGTTTCGTAGCCTACAACTCCACTGTGTCCAGGGACCCAGTTTTTTTTTGTTGGACATATTTTTCAGGTAATTAGTATGTGGTGGTGATTCTTCTAAATTCACGAAATGTTGAAATTCAAACCAATTTAGGATGATTTTGATACATTTCACCATGATGATCGATATCCTTGGTTTTGAAGAAATTATTAGTTCTACACTAAGAATAAAACCTGCTCTACAACCCGCATGGAGTACGATACACGTTACTTCACCAACATTCATCGTTTATACAGTTTTAGTGCTCGAATCTTGTAAGGAATGACCTGCAGTACCGTCTATGAAGACTCACGTCTCGTCGAGATAATCAAATAGACGTATTTATACATTCAATTTTCAATGTACATAGCACATGACGTAAATGTACGTAGAACGTAAAATTTCAGCCCTGGGAAGAATTATTTCTGTACTTTTGAAGTTTAATTCTACTAAAATTCAGATTCACAATAAATATATGAACTGTCATGTCAAATCAAGAATGTACAATTTGAATCGGCAATTCTGTAATGTGTTGCCAACAGTAAAAATTAAATATACCTGGTTTGACTAAGATAGCACGACACTTATTTAGGGAAATTATTGAAATGAATTGGTTGCAAAGGTAACCAAGTATGACGTCACGTAATAATACTATACTCAAGTGTGTTTTTCAGGTAATTTTACAATCAAATTGAAATAAATAAAAACCCGATTTAGGATTTTCAAAATATCTTCATTAAACTTGTTGAAAATATCTTCGTTTTCAATTGGTCTGAATATTTCAAACTTTGATGTTAGTTTCAACTTTTTGTACAATATCTATATTTTCTCAATCTCAACTACAGTGACCGCCAACATATATAGAACATTATCTTTTATTTATTAACGGTATATATTGCGCTGGGATCGACAATTTTTTTCCGTCTATGTTATGTTTACTGCTGTTTTAATTTTTGCAGTATATTCCCTCATATGATGGATTCAATTTTCTAATAATATTTTGTTGTAGAAGGAGACCAAAAAATTGACAGTTGAAGTAACAATGACCTACAATGTTATTGAAACAGGACTTGATGACACAGTAGAGATCTCAGTTTCCAATCTTAGGTGTAATGTAAAGACCATGCAAGAACATGAAACATTAAAAAGTAAGTTATACATCAACAGGGAATCAGTATTCGTTTACAATTGAGGGCATCAACCGATTAATATATTTCGTTGGGAAGATTGTTTAAATGAGATATGCTATTATATATTCCATTCAATATAATACGCCATCTATGTTATAAAAGGTGAATCAAGAATAACACAAGAAGTCGTAATAATATTCCTTGAGAAATGTGGAGTCGGTCATGAATGCTCCTGCTGGGAGGTGGTGGGATTTATCATGATATTTAATGAACATTTTTATGGTGCGTCGAGGCTTAAACGAAGCCCGCCCGAACGAACAGTACATACAAGACGAACGAATCTAATTTGTGTAGTGTGGACTTTTCTGCGAGCCGAATAGAACGCGTTGAATGCTTCTAGATCGTTGAATTGCTCAAAGAAAGTTATTGTTCGCCGAAGTTTATTATTCATATACCTACATAAATAATATACTACATTGAAAACAGAATGAGATAAAGAAAATTATCTAAAATTATTAAATATGTTTTCGTTATTTTTTCCTATTTTAAATCGATTTACGAACAATAAAAAAGCAATAAAAGCTACCGTATGGTCACTATCCATGTTTGAGTCAAACTACATATTTTTATTTATACTTGTTTGTAGTTCTGTTTTCTCAGTCGATAAGAACAAAAATTGCAATTAGATTAGGCACTATGAATACTTCGACCAAGTTAATGTTAAATTTGCAGAAATTAATACCTGGAAAAAAAATATGAGCGTATAGAAAATTAAATTTAAAGGTGAGTTTCTGTTTCATGCAACTCGCTCCGAAATGGCGAACATAACCTAAAAAATTGGCAAAGTTGCAAAAAGCGGTTTTTCTTAAATAAGTAAAAAAACTATAGCTCGGATCGAAAAAAGTTGAATGAGAAAGTTGTAGCTGTCAAAAAGATCGATATCTTTCATACTTTTCGAGTTATATTGAAAAAACCGTTAAAAATCGGGGTATCGAGAAATCGTTTCCATACTTGTTATTTGCTATACGTATAATTCATGGTGAGCTTAAGAAGTGATTTTTTTTTAAATTTAAAATATAGATAATTTTTTGAGATATATCGATTTTACGAAAAAAAGGCACTCTCATAAATTAGCTAGATCTTCTCAACGATTCCGAGTTCATTTTCTTTTTGAAGAACTGTGCTATGAAGTTATTAAAGATATATCCATTTTTCAAATTTTAGTAGTAAAAAGTGGCCTTGAAAAATTGCACCTTCTTTCAACATGTTTTTTCTAGATAAATTTTACAATTTTTATTTTAGGGAAATGTCTTTGACGGAAATCGATTCCTGACTTTTTTTCACGAATTAGCAAAAACATTTTTCATCTACGACCTTCTGGACCCGAGATAATTTTTTTTCCAAAAAAATCTGTAAGACGTAATAAACATTTTACAGAAGTGTGCTTTATGGATGCTAATGTTAAATACCTACATTTTCAATAAAAAAATACTAGGATATGTTTCATTGATTTATTAGAAATTTAGTAACAAAGTGAAGCGTACGCGGCTGTCAAAGCATGCGGCGGAGTGGGGGAAACTGATTTCGTGCGTTCAAAGAGTGATGCTTGCAGAATCTTCAATATTTCGGCTTTTGCATCACGTACTAAAATCCTTTTGTACTTAATCTGGGGAATATCGTTTTTTTGCTTAGTGAATCATACTGATGTTATACTAGTTGTGCGATACTTGTGAAAACTGATATAAGACTGCTGTATACCGCTACTTTGATTGTAATAATTTCGCTATATTTCTTCAATAACATTATAACACAGCTCTTCGAGAAGAAAATAAGTTCAAAACTGTTACTCTAGGACGATCCGCTGAGAAGATCTGGCGAATTTATGAGAGCATATTTTTTTCAAAAAATTGATATATTTCGAAAAATTATTAATATTTTAAATTTTAAAAACAAATTACTTTTCAAGATTGCCATGGGCTATACGTACAGCAGATAATAAGTATGGAAACGTAAAAGTTAACGACTTCTCGATATCCCGATTCTTAACGGTTTTCTCAATATGACTCGGAAAGTATGGAGGATATCGATAATTATCTGAGCAAATCGATAGATCTATTTGAGAACTACAACTTTCTTATTTAACATTTTTCGATCCGAGGAATCCGAGCTATAGTTTTTTACCTATTCAAGAAAAACCACTTTTTGCAACATTGCCAATTTTTTAGGTTATGTTCGCCATTTCGAATCGAGTTGCATGAAACAGAAACTCACCTTTAAATTCAATTTCCTATACGATCATTGTTTTTTCCAGGTATTAATTTCTGCACGTACTTCTGTCTATTGCTTGGACTAAAGTGGAAACTTTAATAATCGCGAGAATGTTTTGAACGCAACAAGCGTTTGTTCGTACTATTCTATTCGTCTTGTTCCTGCGCCCTCGGCTCGTGCTGTTCGTTCGGGCTGACATGTTCAAGTCTAGAAGCACCATTAGAATTATTTTTTGCCTAATTTGTCGGTAATATGAGTAGTTTAATTAGCAGATTATAAATTGATAACTCATTTCAAAATAATCAGTACCAAGATGGATTTTTTTTGTATCTAACTTTGGGCTCACTCTGCTACCAGGTCGAATCACCGACATGGTATTCCAAACAGAGGTAGGGACCTTTAACGAGCCCAACATCGTTGGACTCGGAGCCTCTGGTTAAACGACCTCTGATGGACGACATATCTGCAATATGTATCATTTATATATTCGCCTGTGAGCTCTGATGTGCTACTTCGGACTCACGCAGGATTCGCTGCTTGAGGTATTCCTTCCAAGTACCTACTAACAATGCTCAGATATCGAATGACAATCGTCAAACCTGATGAGCTGTTCTGTGCCTTTGAGATGGATGTCAAATATCATCAAAATTTGACATAGAACTGGTAATAACATGAAGATAAGAGAAATAATCATCAGCATATTCATGAGGAATTTATTCCAGAGCTCAACTCTCGAACAACTAGCTGAGCGCTCCGCTTTTATGTCCGATGTTTTATAGTAGTTGTAGCTCATACCATAGCGTGTAATCATTTGCTTACTTGTTTCTGAAGTAATTTGTTAATGAGGCAAGATAACAAAACATTTCTTCATATTTAACGAAGAGATTCAATATTCCTTTCAATGTCCATGAGAAATCATGTAAAATTGATTGTACTTTTCCTGACGGGACAATTTTGGTTTTTCAATGTAAATGTTTCCCGTTCCAACCAATCTGATGAAAAAGATAGATGCTGCATTATCAAGAAATGTGTTTTTTAGATTCAGCTATCTTTATTTTTGCTCCGCGGTCCCGCCTAGTAAGCGAGGGAAGCTACGCCTCCTCATAAATTGCCAGCTAATGATTAATATATTTTTCATCAAGTAACTTTCCGCCTTCGCTAGTGAAGTGGTAAGTATGGTTATCACTGACACCGACACCCGGTTCCATACTCTGATGATGTCTGAGATGTTTTCCCATATCTCAGGCAAAAGGCGGTGACAACCATTGGACAAGACAATATCTAACCGGATAACTTCCTTCGGATGGGAAGTACAACAGTAGGTCCCGTGTGCTGTACGTTGTCACCGTTCGTTAAAGATCCCTAGCTGTACGAACTTATAAAAAGTCAGAATTGGGCAAAATTTTCCAGGTGAACTTTCCTCCTGACGGTAATAGGCCGACGTTAAATAAAATATACAACGAGGACGGTTTTAACTTCTTTAGGGCTCGCTCAATTGAAGGGGCATGGTGAACACTCTCGAGTGAGAACCACCCTATAGTTGCTGAGTGAACACTCGAGTGGGAACCGCCTGTTGGTTGCTGAGTGAACACTCTAGAGTGGAAACCGCTCCACTAGATGATACGTGACACGGGAAGCAAACGGCCTTGACCAAGTTAATAAGAAATCTCAACGCCCCCCTCCCCTTAATAATAGCTCTTGATTGGCAATGTATGGATAAGATGGGTAAGTTCTGTGAAAACGAAATTTACACACAACGTCAAAAGTCTTGGACTCCCTATATATCAAATGATTCGATTACGCCCGATTAATTTTCTTACTGTAAAAAGTAACATGTATTTAAGGTATAAAAAAGACAAAAAAGAGATGTCAATAATGAATCCTGACTTCATTATCAACGTTTTGACAGCAGTGGCAGTGAAAGCATATTCAGCCAAGTGACTAGTATATTAATTTCTTTTGATTTTTTGGATTATCATGCCTGGTCGTGAAATTTTTGCGTTTAATCAAGCAAGAATGACTGCTCTACACGATGGAGGGCACTCTGATCATCAGATCTCGGAAATGTTGGGCATTCCTAGATCATCTATTGTGCGAATAGTTCGCAGGTACCAATAATTCGATACAGTGGAAAACAGACCACGTAGTGGACGTCCTCGACTGTCTAACGGAAGGGACATATCACACTTCAAGAAGGATATATCAATAGGTTGGATTGGCAAGCCAACTCGCCGAATATGGATCCGATTGAAAAGATGTGGGATTACATAAGCAAAGCCATTCGCAATCGAATTAACCCACCTCAGACTGCAGATGAGTCGCGGCGGTAGAGGAATGGAACAATATTCCACAAGACACAATAAACCGCTTGATTATTTCAATGCACAGACGAGTCAACATGTTATTCCAACGTGTAGGAAGTCATACCGACTATTAATCAGTGTACAACATCATTACTTTTTTGATTCAATAATTTTTTTCAACAAATTTACACATTTCATACTTTTTAATCTTCTAAGTATCCCAGTTTGTGTAAAATAATCATTTCACAAGAAATAGATTGATCAAACAATATACTTTGATAGATATCTTTTGTTTTTCTAACAAAACATTTCATTAACAAGACTGAATGGGAGGCCAAGACTTTTGACAATTACTACACTGTTACTACGAATTTGTGAAACTAATGAAATTCAAACTTAGAGGACTGAATTGACTCATGTCCTTATTAAGAAATAGATTGATATTTCTTATTAGCTTTCCCCAGGTATATAACAATGGTGAATCTTCTCTAGACCAAGCAGTAACATTACAACTAATATTTCCGTACAGCTGTTTCGCTATTGAACTCATCAGTGGAGTTAGTAAGAATCAATACTACTGAACGATAACTCGTTCAAGTTATTAATAACAGTAGCATTGCAACTCACTTGTTCAACTGATGAAATCGAAAGAGCGAAACAGTTGTTCTTATACGTGTCACATTATTTGAGCATTAACGTCAAAATTTTTAACATTTATAATATTTTCAACATTCAAGTACTAATATTCCTTTTCAGGTAAGTTATATATAAAAATTTCCGCACTCGAATACGATGGAATTCTCCAGAAGATAAAGAGTCAGAGTTTTGATCCAACCATTAGCTTGAAATTAGAAAAAAACGCAAGACTAAAAGTCAAAGCGAATAAATTCAACTTAAACCAACTGAAAATTTTAATTCGACTGCTTTCTAAACCCATAATGAAGCAAAAGGTCGAATTGGGTAGAGTCGAAATCAACCATGAAAGTGAATTATGGAAAGAAGTGATGAGAAGTCCTACCACGGCTATAACAAGAAAAATCACTATGGAATAATGTATTATAGATAATAAATTAACAAAAAAACAAAAATCTTACAATAATCCACTTTTATAATTTTTCCTTATATGTATATATGATGACGGCGATTGGTCGCATGAAGTGAAGTGAAGAAACGAACTCAAAATTTGCTCCTACTAAGATCCAACGAGCAATTTATCTTTGCTGAATGCTAAATAAATACTTATAAGTTCTGTGAGTTTCGATTCCTTCTAATGTGTTCAAATTGTGATCTAAAAACATTCAAGCTATGAAATGGTGTAGCCTGAAGACAATATATGGTATGTCCGTAATAGACCAGGGTCGATAATTTTTGAAACCAAAAAAAATAATAGTAGGATGAAACCCACTGGAAAAGGAAGAGAATATAACAAAAATGGAAGGAAAAATAATTTACGGGCGATCTGAGGTCGGGAAGTGGAAGGGGGTGAGTTTTAAGGGTAAAAAACGGTTTACCTCGATTTCCGGCAAAACTACAAGTCCTACGCGGAAAAAAGTGGAATGGCAAAGTTGTAGGTAATAAAAAGATCTACAACTTTTGTATTTACACTTTTTTCACATAACCTCAAAATATACGTGAAAAATTCAAATAACCAAGTTTTTGGTTTTACAAAAAAAAAATTTTTTTCACGAAATTTGGTGAAAGCTCACCTTTTTATGTCCCAAACACACTGTAATTTTTTGATTTGAAATATTTATTTTTTCACCTTATTTTGACTTAATATCGAAAAAGCACCCTAATTTTCAATCGAAAATTCTCGCGTCAATATATCTGTTTTTTTAAAAAAGTCGTTGGGCTTTTTGTTCGTTGAAATCTCTACTTTTTGATGGTGTAAAAAAATATGTACATTACTATGATGAATGTTCTCAAAAAATGCAAAGAAACGAAAAAAACTCGAATCCGAAAATCATTATGTACAATTTTGTAGGTAGGATTTAAAGGGAGATTTCATCTAAAAAATGTGACTGCTATTTTTTCAGTAAAAAAGTTGATTTATTAAATTCTAATTACGTTTATGTCATAGAAAATGTTATAATATATAAATATACATGTAAATCGTATTATTGAATTTAGATACTTTACATTGATTATGTTATTCATTATAATATTTTTAAAAACATCAATCTTGTTATTTATAAATACCTAATCTTGATTTGTAATCACTTATCTATTAGCTTTTGTCCTTTTGATGGCATTTCTTCATCGTTAGATTCGACAAACCTTCCCGATTCTAGTAGATCTTCGAAATCTTCAAGACCATCACCGTCTTCGTCTCCAATATTATTTCCAGTCTGCATTGTTTCTTCATCCACAATTTCATTTGGATCATTAACTTCCTCGTAGCTTTTTCTTCCACATTGGAGCATTTTTCAGAACCATGACATTTTGAGTATTAATTTGTGCATTTTAAACAATGTTTTCGGCAGCCACATTTTAAACTGTTACATCCAGTTTCACAGTTGCAGCAAATACTTTCGAGCAATATTTCCGGAATTAATTCATTTTCTGTAAATTTGGGCATGATGCCACGTTGATGTTGTTCCCAGCCCTAATCTGTTGCTGTCAGTTCGTTACCCAGCCAAGTTTGAAGCTTTTCGAGTGATCAAAATATAAATTTTAATAAAAAGCTCAAAATTGTACATAATGATTTTCGGATTCGAGTTTGTTTCGTTTCTTTGCATTTTTTGAGAACATTTACCATAGTAATGTATATTTTTTTCACACCATCAGAAAGTAGAGATTTCAACGAACCAGCAGCTCACCGACTTTTTCAAAAAAGCAGATATTTTGACGTGAGAATTTTCGATTGAAAATTAGGGTGTTTTTTCGATATTAAGTCAAAATAAGGTGAAAAAATAAATATTTTGAATCAAAAAAATTACAGTGTGTTAAGGACATGAAAAGGTGAGCTTTCATCAAATTTCGTGAAAAAATTTTTTTTTTGTAAAAGATAAAAATAAAAAACAAAAAACTTGGTTATTTGAATTTTTCACATAAATTTTGAGGTTATGTGAAAAAGTGTGGGAACAAAAGTTGTAGATCTTTCTATTACCTACAACTTTGTCGTTCAACTTTTTTTCATAGGACTTGTAGTTTTGCCGGAAATCGGGATAAACCGTTAAAAACTCACCCCCTTCCACTTCCCGACCTCAGATCGCCCGTAAATTATTTTTCCTTTCATTTTTGTTATATTCTCTTCCTTTTCCAATGGGTTTCATCCTACTATTATTTTGTTTCACTTTTTACCATTCTCAAAGGCTCCAGCCCTGGTCTATAAAGTTTGCAGTATCACTTAAACAGATATCGAATACGTGTCAGTTGCAAAAATTGGCGCAAATCAATCGTGAAGACGAAAAATCTGTACCGCTTTACATCAGAAAAGGCCAGTGGTAATACTAGCTTAACAATTAGGTTAGTATTACCCTCCCCATAACTTGAATGGTAAAATTTTTGGGTATTCATCATTAGTCGTGCAAAATTGTTTCTCATCAATATATCTTTTTTTGTGAGCCCGGAAATAGAATTATCAACTTTTGGAAAAAACATTCAAATGTTCAATTAAGGGAAATTTGTCGTGTATTGTAGAAAATTAGTAATGCACATTATTACCTGTTATTATAATAAGTAGAAAAGCAGCAGGCTCATGAGCGCAGGTACAGGGTAATGAATTGGTTAGATTGAAATATGAGCATATGCATGTGTTTGAAAGAGATGGTTTCATGCAATATTGATTTGAATAAAAAAAATACGGGCAGTCACCGAGCACTGCTGACAAGTGAAAACTGACATTATGAAGTAACCAATTTATTTTGGAAATTTCATCCAAATTCGTATGATTTCACCAGTATCATCTCTTTCTACATGACACAATTTTCCGACAGTGCCATTGGACAATCCATCCCCAACATCTATGTTGTTAAATATCATGTATGGTCGGTTAAGAACTAAAATTAACTCGTATGGTAATCCACCCGTATCATCGGTTCTCATTTTATGCAACTTCTGCCTGACGAAATTTTGTTGCTCAGCATTATGACAACCAACGAAGACATCCGATGCCACAGATACTATTGTCTACGGAGTTTAGTTATACTCGTTGTAGCATCCGAAATTACAATTTTATTATTTTTAAATGATAATTAATATTATTAGTTTTTCTTTAGTTTTCATAACTGTCAGCATTCCAATCAACAATTATATACATTTTTATATTCAATAATAAAAACGTATAATGGGCGGTACATTCCCTGTAAAGAGTATGAATGTAACCCGATGGCCATTTTAATAAATACACATTATTTCATTTTCTAAACGTATTATTTATTGATATTTACATCGATGTAAATGAAAGTAATGTTAAACAGCATTGGTCCGAATTGAAGATGTCTACGGATGGTGGTAAAAGAAAACATCTTCAATTCAGACCAATGAACAAATAATCTAGAAAGAAACGTAAAATGTAAACATATAAACATTTCCGTCAAATGTCAGTATGATCGTAAATTACACCATAAATAATTATTTGAAATAAAGTTTTGTACTTTCCTATTAGTAGTATTAAAAAAAACATCAAAACGATACTCACTATCATATTTGATGCTGTGATTTAACATTCGAACAATGAAAATAATAAAGTAGATATAACACAACTTCATCAATGTGTAGTACACATGCAAAAGTTCTCACTTATACACATCGCCAGCCAATGTTATATTCTTATGACAAGAATTATATTCACATACTTAAAACCTTGCACGTAGATACGATACTAAGTACAGGATGTTCCATCTCAGACGAGCCACCCCGTATATTTCTTATCCCATAGTGAGTGGAAAAATCTCCCGAAACACGTCGAATGATTTTGTTTGGGGGACATCTTTTGACGTATATTTGAGGCTTGAACGAGCAACCCCCTCAGAGGGGGCGCTTCAACCCCTCAAAATTGAATAGGGGAGTGGGGTTGAGTGATACGTCATTTGAAAGATCTTGGAAGCCTCTTCACAACGGTGTATGAAAAACGTAAATTTGATGAACCGTTTTCGCCAAAAGTTATTTTTATTGCTCGAATGCGCCACCTTGAATATTTTGGTTATTTGTACAATGTACAAGCTCATTTTTATTAACCCTTTTTTACAAACTTAAACAATCTTCGAAAAATCACATTCGTAAAAAAATGGAATTGTGTTGTCATGCTTACAATGAAAAAAATTAAATCTGCGTGTTTAAATCAAATGTTCAAATTGTCCTCCATTGACTTCCATATAATAATACATTCTCTCAAACTAATAAATAAAAAAACAGCAAAACATTTCCTTATGTTGCCTTCATTTTTTTTTCTTAGAAGGTGTTTAGGCATAACTGTAGAATTTGGAGCGATACAAATCCTCATGTATTTCGAGAAGCTCACACTCAACATCGGGAAAAGCTAAACGTTTGGGTAGGAATTTTGGGAGACCACCTAATTGGACCTCTGTTTATTCCTGGTAATTTAAATGGCGAAATTTATCTTGAAATGTTGGGAAATGCGATTGATCCGTTAATAACTGAACAATTAGAAAACGATCCTCTACTACTTGAACAACAATTGCATTTCCAACAAGCGGAGCTCCTCCTCACTACGCCGCACCAGTTCGCCAATACCTCAATTTGCAATACCCCGGTCGTTGGATTGGAAGAAGAGGTCCTATGGAGTGGCCTGCCCGATCTCCTAACCTGAACCCTCTGGAGTTCTTCTTGTGGGGACATCTTAAGTCCAAGATTTTTGTGACTCAGCCTGAAAATTTGGACGAACTACGCCAACGAATTGTAAATGAGTGTCGTCAAATAACTCCAATTATGCTGAACCATGTTAGAGACGGTTTTTAGTCAAGATTGTATTATTGTATCGAAGTCAATGGAGGACAATTTGAACATTTGATTTAAACACGCAGATTTAATTTTTTTCATTGTAAGCATGACAACACAATTCAATTTTTTTACGAATGGGATTTTTTGAAGATTGTTCAAGTTTGTAAAAAGGCTTAGTAAAAATGAGCTTGTACATTGTACAAATAACCAAAATATTCAAGGTGGCGCATTCGAGCAACAAAATTAATTTTGGCGAAAACGGTTCATCAAATTTACGTTTTTCATACACCGTTGTAAAGAGGCTTCCAAGACCTTTCAAATGACGTATCACTCAACCTCTCTCCCCTATTCAATTTTGAGGGGTTGAAGCGCCCCCTATTAGGGGGTTGCTCGTTCAAACCTCAAATATACGTCAATAGATGTCCCCCAAACAAAATCATTCGACGTGTTTCGGGAGATTTTTCCACTCACTATGGGATAAGAAATATACGGGGTGGCTCGTCTGAGGTGGAACATCCTGTATATAGCTACAGCGTGACGACACGTGACGGACCCATGATTCACCCCCCATCTGAAAAAATAGCTCAACACGCCTAAAGAAGTTTTCACTTCAAAAATGTTCCACCATTTGGATCGAACCAGTGCCCTGATGTATCAGGAGAATATTCAGCTATGCCATTGCATATCCTAATGTAAAAGTTAAACGGTACGGCTTTTTCGCTGGAACAATGATATGATCATGGATCATGGATCAAGGTAAGCCATTGTTGTCTGGTTGAGTAGTTTTCATGGTTTTTGAATACAAAACTTTAAATTGTAATTTCAAATGTAATTCACGAACTGTTTAGTGTTAACCAAATGTGTGAAGAAAAATTAAATACGTACATACTGATTCTGCTTGCATTGAATTCAAATTCAAAAATATACATTTGGTACTAAATGACGGTAAGACAGTAAATGTCAAAAGGAATTATTTTTCATAAGGTTGAGAAGGTTACCAAATGCTTTTTAAGAGTTTAATTTATCGATTTTTCACATAAAACTGATCCTACACCTGAAAGATTTAGATAAAGATATGGAAACTTAACTTCCACTTCAAGTCAATATTATTAATCCATATTGTGATCTTAAAGTAAGCATTCAAACATCCCGATTATAAATGCTTCAAATCAATTCATGATTTTCAAATATAGTTTCGATAATTTCATTACCACTATTTAAGTATGATAAATATTATATCTCAACAAATAGAAGCCGTAAAAATTGGAAGATTATCTATCATATTAATCATCTTTGATACTGTGAAAGTGTATTTTCTGTTGCATACTTATACATTAATGATATTACATGAGTATATATTGTACTATGGAATAAACAGCTCACTTACTTTTGAAGCACCAAATAAAAACACATCACTTGAACGAAAATCGAGTGGATATGAAAAGAATTCATTTCGGTTACATCTTCCATATATTTTACAAGAGGTTCATAAACGTTCTGTAAAATAAAACTACTCTGATAATAAGTTTCAAATATAGGTATCAAGAATTAAACTTCAGTAAAGGAAGCGTATGTAGCTTCAAATCCATAACATTTATTTTTATTAATTTGCGGTTGTGAGTATTAAAATTGCTGTTGTAACTTGAGGCTATTGTATAAGCACATCAAAAAAAATAAATTTTAATTTACTGCCTTAAACACGATAATTACATTAAATATTGGACATTAACAAAAAAACAGAATTATTACTTCAGCTGTATGTCGAATGGTATTTGCCTATATATCCCGTGATATCTGTGATAGTTTCAGTTATATCCGAGATGAGTTCAATGGCGTTAAAATTCTAATGGTAAGGGGGTATTTTTTACAGCTGTCAACTTGACAGCAGGTGTCAGTATGAAACATAGAGTTGTGAAATACAGTAAACCAATTAAATAAAATATCAATCTAACATAGAATATAATTTAAACTCTTTCATTAGTGGTTTCTAAATCATTTCCAATATATTTTCTGCTACTACAATAATTTACATTCGACCCTCAATTGTGTGCGGATGTAAAAATGTATACGTTTCGCAGTTTATCCAACACACGACGTAAATGTGCGTATAATTGCAGTGCTGAGAAGAATAATTGCTTCTGTACTGAAGTTTGTTTTACTGAAATTCAGATTCACAATAAATTATGAACTTTCAACAGGGAGTTGTCGAGTCAATTTAATAAATCGACAGTTTATATTGGCAACTCTATAATGTGTTGTCAACTGTTAAAATGGAATATAACTGATTTGACGAAGATAACAGTAACTTATTTAGGAAAATTGTTGAAGAGGACTGGTTGTGAATATAATCAAGTATGACATTATTCGGCGAACAGCGCATAGGTTGAGATCTTTAAAGTTAAGGGGAGTAGATGGGTGAACATCTCTACAACATTAAACATAATGTGAAGCCTAGATATAGCAAATGTAATATGTAAAACTATACATATTGACTAGTGTAAAATACCATCAATATGTCAGTGGTGGCTGATACTAAAGGAAAGGGCACAAGACCACGTGTCCACCACCACTAACGTGCCCATCCAAACACCAAGATAAACACAATAGAAATTCGCATGTAATTCAGTGCATTATTTTATTCCGCAGGTCAGGCGCATGTATTGATAACGCTCAAAACTATGTTCCGGGGAACGTTCTGATTTATACCTACTCCAAGTATGATTCGGCTGACTACGGTTATCTTCGCCATACGCGCTTATACCGTCGGTTTGGGGCACAAAGCATCGTATATTCAGTAAACCTCTTGCCTTCATAGTGTACAGTATGTGAATTCAATTTGAAGACGTGAAGTCTGAAGTGAGCCTTTGAATTAGACGTTGTGCTTGCAATACATATGAAAGGTTCGTGTTCACAAGTGCTTAAATTCGTCTCAAAAAACTATTCAGAACGAATTGCTAGATGCAATGTTGCAAATTTACAAGCAGGAAATATTAAAAGAAATTAAATCGGCAAATTGTATTGCTTTGGAGGCCGATAAGACTACAGACACCTCTAATCATCAGCAAATGGTTGTTATTAATCGATACTTGCTTAATGGACAAATTTTTGAACACTTTTGGTCTTTTTCAAGCCAAATGGATATAATACTGATGTAGTAGCAAAAACATTGCTGAATGAATTGCAAAGTATTTTAAAATCTCCTTCTGGGTCTAATAACAATAAAATAATCGCTCAAAGTGACGATGAGGCGTCCGTGATGAGTGATAAGACAAATGGTGTCCAAGCCATTATCAAAAGAACATTTCCACATGCACATTATATTCACTGTTACGCGAATCAATTTAATTTGATTGTTGAACGAGCGGCACAGTGCAATAAAAAAGTAAAAATTTTCTTTGCAAATTTGCAGTCATTTTCAAGCTTTTTTATGGACATGCATTTCCACAAAAACATTTCGATGAAACTGTGAAATCTTATCCTATGTTGGACAGTGTGAAATTAAAAAGTTAACTTTCAGCAATTTATGAGCGCGATGACATGTATTTGTAGGTGGTATTCCGCCAATTTGAGTGTTCATAACAGATAACAACCTAAAAAAGGTTTTGACGGAAACATACAGACTGTTGGATATTATTTGTATAACGCCCATGTCGACAGCAGAACGTGAACGATGTTTTTCCACCCTCAAACGCATTAAAACTTTTTGAGAAGCACAATGTCAGAAAATCGACTGCACGCATTGGAGATCCTATCGATAGAAAAGAAGTTCGTCCAGTCTATCCCGGATTTTGTCAAACAAAGTCATAGACGTTTTACCCAGCATGAGAAATAGGAGAATGAATGTTATGTATTTATGTACAAAAAATAGATAATTGTTTTTTTGTGGTCACCATCGTTCATAATTCATGACCCGTCACTGCAATATGTACAAACAAAACATAATTTCTGTGCATACTTAACTTTGGAATGTATTGCCAAGAGATATTCCTGGTTTAACGAAGATAGCTCGGCACTTATTTAAGTAAATTGTTCGAATGAATTGGTTGCACTGACTCCCGGTCCTTGTCCTGTACCTGAAATCCGTCCGCAAAGAACCTTTGGAAAATATCTGGTTCTCGGAAGAATTTGTACTTAAACAACATGATTCTCTATGTACCTCATTACCTGTTGGTATCACCACAGCCGTGCTAAAATCTTGCAGTTCCGCTCTTGCAGGTCCTTTTGCCCATCTTATGTTAGTCTCTTCTAACACTGAGTTAACATCTATGTGGCAGACAGCTTCTGTTAGAGCTATTTCTAGAAACGAGGACAAGCTGGAAACAAATGCTAACTAAGTTTCTATTATCGTTCAACATCATATCAGAAGCTCAGCATGGCATCCTTCCAAGAAGACCAACAGTCACACATTTTTGACAAGAAACAACCAGTTGACATGTTTAACCTTGAGGTTTCGAAAGCCTTCGACGGCGCCCCGACAACTAAGCTGCGGACTAACTCGAACATCATGGCGTCTATTGGTTCGTTGCATCGATGGATTACATCCCTTTTAACAAACATATCCAGTACTTATTGGAACTAGCTATTCCATTAAACATCTGAGTTCCCCAAGATCCGGTGTTGGGTCCGTATAATATAATGTTCAGTATATACATGCTTCTTATGTGGGCTATATCAAAATATTTGGAAACCCTTTGGCCAGTAGTGATAATCTGCAATACTTCTTACCACTGAAAAGTGATGAGCAGACTGAATTGTTTTGTTCAATTTCATTGAATACACCGTACTCCATCTAGGTCTTAACAACCCACATTATGCATATATGTTCAGCAATGGTCTACTGATTTATCCTGTGGGAATACAGATGGATCTTGCAATTGTTATCAACAAACAACTTAGATGGTCAGAACCTTCAGTCAACTATGATCGAAGGTTAGAACACATTAATTCTATGGTGCGTAGCTAGCTCTACCTTTATTATCGTATAGTATCCGCAAAACTTTACTAAATCCTGTTAATCAAGCTTTACTAAATTATTATGCGTCCACTCCCGGAATATACAGTAACTATCTGGTCGCCAAGGAGTCACATGCTGGAGGCAGTCTTCATCTCATCTACCACATAGAAGAAAACGATATGATCTTGCTCAAACTTTAAAGATATTCAATGATCACTTCATAATTGATTCGAAAGGGCTTTTTTAGTTGCTAAATTATGATACCAGGCCTAGTGGTCACTAATTGTGAAAATTTAAAAGCAACTGTCCCTCAGCATTTCTTCACAAATCGAGTTTTCCACACCTGGAATCTTCTTCCTGATGATGTGGTGTCTGCGCCCTCGGTCAACGTATGCAAGACAAGTTCGATTGTGACAGCAGTACCTTAAGTAGTCTGTTTTCTGTACCTGTGGGCTCGGTATATTACCGATTTTTGATCTTAATAATACTGTTTTTATTTTTACGATGCTCAGAAAGTGTAACACAAATAAAAATAAAACTTAACCCGGAAGTACTTGCAGCAGAAAACTTACGTTCTGTTTATATTAAATAAATAAAGCCAGCATATGAGACTGCAATAGAGATTAAACAATTAAATATTTTGTCATAAGCTTTTGAATACATTTGTTTGTGTGTTCAACTATTTCTAGTATGACCAAATCGGAAAAAAAATTTTCAAGCATCTAGAATTGTTTTTGGTTCTTTGGCTTCTCCAATTACTCCAAAGGATTGAGTCACTATATTTGTACTTCGGGTCTCCATTTTTGCCGCAGCAAATTTACTCTACAACGTTTTTGTGTACCTTCCCAAAAAACACACTTGCGAGGTCCAAAGCACCGACTCCATCGAACGAACTATATACCAACTAAGAACTAGAATAATGTCTGTAGTATAAACATCACTTCGGAATTTTCTGGAAACCATTCCAGCGGTGTGATTACTGATTTTACTAAAGCTGGGTCCTTTCGACCGACAAGCGTGTACTGCTAAGTAATAAATCAAAGTTAGATGATGGTGTAAAAATGGAATAGGCTACAACTAGTCAAGAAGGATGTGATGAACCTGGTAATGCAAGAGATTGTATACAGACTTTGTTTGCTGAATTTTTGATAACTACATTTCTTTTCAGTAATCTTTGTTTCGAAGATAAGTTGTACCTAAAACTTTGGATATTGTAGACCCCAAATCATGAATTCGATGATATTATATGACTCATAGGAAGTGAGTGAATTATTGAAAAATTATTTTGTTGATCTTGTGTTCTTTTTCCGAAAGGTAGTGAAACAACATGGTGGAAAACGGGATATTAAGATATGAATGTTGTACTTTAGAGAAACATAACAGGAGTAAGTTCATCATGTCAGGTAAGCAAAACATTGCCAAAGCAATAGATATCTCACGACAAATTGAAATTGAACATTATAATAGTAGAGCTCTGGGGAATCCGGGAAGCAAATTTGATCGATTTATCAATATTTATACACGATCAGCCATTCCTGGGACACGATGAGAGTGATAATTATTTTTCGGATAGAGGTAATTTGAAAAACCTTGTTTTGTTTGATTAGCAAACGCGATTTTCAGAGAAATATATTTGATACTATGTCTCATTTCACCGACACATCAAAAACTATAGCGTACGACTTGATTGATTCCATTATTTCCGTTTTGCATGAAAAAATTGACGAAGAAATTTCGAAATCTTCCTTCGTTTCTTGGCAAGTTTACGAAACCACGAAAATTAGCTGAATTAGCCAGGGCTTCATAGTGTGAAACATCCGAGGAAACATCATTTAAAATATAAAATGGGCAATAGATATCTCACGACAAATTGAAATTGAACATTATAATAGTAGAGTTCTGGAGAATCGGGGAGCAAATTTGATCGATTTATCGATATTTATACACGATCAGCCATTCCTGGGACACGATGAGAGTAATAATTATTTTTCGGATAGAGGTAATTTGAAAGAACTTGTTTCGTTTAATTAGCAAACGCGATTTTCAGAGAAATATATTTGATACTTCTGAATTCACCGACACCTCAAAAACTATAGCGAACGATTTGATTGATTCCATTACTTCCGTTTTCCATGAGAAAATTGACGAAGAAATTTCGAAATCTTTCTTCGTTTCTTGGCAAGTTTACGAAACCACGAAAATTAGCTGAATTAGTCAGGGCTTCATAGTGTGAAACATCCGAGGAAACATCATGTAAAATATAAAATGAGGTCGAGTAAAGCTTAGGTATCAAAATCTGAAAAAAAAATAGCCTCAGACCCCCTACGACCTCTGAATTTGCTAATAGAATGTCACAATGTTTCTAATTTGACAGGAGGTTTTTACCTTCCCGCTTGGGAAGTTAATATATAACTATCAACATAATTATATAAATGAGTATCAATTCTGATAAACAATACCCATATGTAGATTGTTTGATGCGAGCGAAGAGCAATAATTCTTCAGTACCAGGTATGGTATAATAAATACAATTACATGGCCTAGTATCACTTTATAAGGCTCGATGTAGTGCTCTCAGATATTTATATCTCGATGGAAGATCTACTGAACGTTTTTAGGTAATTCTGAAATTTTAAGTATAACATCCTAGATCGTCTAGATCAGTGTTAACCTTGTTTGGGATGCCCCCAAAAGTGTTTGTCCCGAATAATGAGCATGTCGGATAATAATAAACTTCTGAATTTTTATTAACAGAAAATACGGAAACGATACTTCAATGAGTTATAATCAGAGGTAGCGCTCTTTACAAGGCAGATACAACCATGTTTTGCCAAATATAGTAACATAATGAATGCAACAGTTGACGGTACAAGAAATAGCTTGAATAAGATGGTTGACTATATTTTCTCATTACAAATACTACCTACTAATAGGTGATTCATCTAAAACGTTCGTAATAGGTTCAAAAGACAGCATATCCAAATTTATTTATTTATTTATTTCACAAATAAAAACTGGCAAAATTGAGTTTTTATGAACAGAAAGTGGTTTAAAAATATAACACTAAATTCACGTGTTTTAATACGTAAATAGGTATATTTCCATGTTCCATCTAAACGGTAGACATCCCCCACAAACAGGACACTCACCAGTATTTCTTTTTATTTCCAACAAGTCCTCAGAAAATATGTATATAAAAAAGATATGTAACAAATGGTCATACGGTGTGGATGATATACCTGGAACCATCTTGATAGAGGTAGTCGATGTACTAGGGGACCCTCTATCAACCACAGTTTGCTAAGGTAGTAAACCCTAAAAAACAGAATCCCGCGTAATTCCTATATACAAGGGCAAAGGGGAAAAATCGGATGAAAGATTATAGACATATCGCGTTACAGAGTCATTTCGAAAAAATGTTTGAATACGTTTTCAATCAACTTTTTTCAAAATACACGATGCCTTCAATAAAAGTTACGAGGACCAGCCTTAAAATGGATACACTCGTATCTCGAGGAAAGAACTCGGACGGAGTTAGATCAGAAGAGAAGAAGAAGTTAAAGTTGGCCCTCCACAGGGCTCCTACTCTTTTCATTGTATACATTAATGATTAATAGAACACGCCCTACCAGCGGAAAACCAGTACAGTACGACGATGACAGTAATGTTATAGTTACGGCCGATAATAAGAAAGAACTCATAGAAAAGAGTGAGTCCGCCGTGAGATTAATATCGACATGGTGCGATTTGAACGGGCTCAAGCTAAATACAACTAAATCAAATGCAATGCAATTTGCACAAAACAAAACACTGGATTATAGTACTCATCCAAACGGAATATAAATCATCGGAAAACATAACAAACACAAAATTTTTGGGAGTTCATATAGATCAAAATCTAACATGGAGTGTTCATGTATGTGTAAATCGTATTACCAATACTGAGTTTCTGATGTTTCTTGATAAAAAATATCAGGAACACCGTCTCTCATAATGTACTAAAATTACTCTATTTTGGCTTATGTCAGTCCATCATCTCATATGGCATTATATACTAGGGCCAGACGCATAATGCAATTCCAGTATTCACTGTAACGAAGTGTCCTCGTTACTTATAAATTACTGTACTCCTATGGTTAATAAGAAATAACACCGACGAGGCTGAGATTCTAACGCATCAAAGTTTTGTACATCCTATATAGAATACATAGGATGTACAAAACTTTGATGAGTTAGAATCTCAGCCTCGTCGGTGTTATTTCTTATTAACCATAGGAGTACAGTAATTTATAAGTAACGAGGACACTTCGTTACAGTGAATACTGGAATTGCATTATGCGTCTGGCCCTAGTATATAATGCCATATGAGATGATGGACTGACATAAACCAAAATAGAGTAATTCAATTCACCGCTGACTGCCAGAATCTCAGAACACCTCTGACGTTTTATTTCTTTTGGCCCAAAACCAGTATAAAAGGAGAACGGATTTCACACGAAAGGGGATTGAAGAATCAGCCGTTAGACCGCTAAGCCGCTACGATTTAGATGCATTATTACCGACCGTTTAATTAATTCAACTCCGTTAATTTTCGAGAATTTATTTATATTTCTCATTCTAAACTCCGTCCGCGCTCCGTAGGATGCACTCATATACTTTGACCAAGTCCGAAGGTAAATATCTTACAACTAACTCCAGTCCTAACTTCACTTACCGGAAACCAAATAAGTTATTATTTGTGTTGAGGAAAAAAATACATTCCTTCCGACTGACTGTGCCGAAAACCAAATATTTTATTATTTGAGTTACAGGATTTCATGTACCGAAAAGCAAATAATTTATTGTTTGCGTTGAGGAAAAATAGACCGCTTGCCTACAGGATTTCCAGTACCGAAAACTAAATAATTTCTCATTTATGTTGAGGAATTGACCCGATTATTAAAGAACTCGAAATTATTAGCGAACACGTGAATTTCCACGGTTCGAAATAAATAAAACCATCGGTGTCGACAGTGCTCCAGATACTGACTAAATATTAACTTATTTCTGCTGGTTTCTTATTACAGCTCAACGTTCCAAACATACATCACTTGGTGTTTAAGTTTTTTTTTTCGAAGACCATCTGTTCGAGGTAAACAACTGTATCACGCGAATAGACATTCTGATTTGAATTATATTCTAAAACTTTCGATTGTTTAATTGTTGCAAACTATCCCGACTGGGTTAAATACTTGAACTAATTATTTAAATTGATTGTATGAAATTTTTGTTCATTTAGACTAGGTGGGAATATTTATTTTCGTTTGTACATATATTTTCTATAATCAATCATTTCATTTAATAAACTGTATCTGTAACATCTGCGTTTTACTGGTGAGGAATCAATCCATTCATATCTGTCAGATTTATTTCAACAGATAATATACAAGCCTGGACCACCCATCCCCGGGGGTCACCCCTTTCAAATTTTCCGTTTAACTAGAAAACTTATCTTTTCGCGAGAAAGGCGTGCATCACAATGCATCACAATGCAACAACAAATTATCAGTAATATGATGAAGATACCGCAGTTATATTCTTGCAAAAAGTATTACGGATCATTAAACATAATGACATATCCCTTGTACATATACTCAATAATATTATATCCAATAAAAAATGGGTAATGCACATCGGAGGCAGGACATTCACACTTATGACCAAAAACGATCTTCATTCACCGTTTTCCAGACTATCTGTTGGCCAACATAATCCCAATTATATCGGGAAGAAATGCATAAACAAATTGAACAGAATAACCTCCGATTTCGCACATATTAAATTGAACTCCATTTTCAAACTGGAAAGATTTTTCATATAAAAATGTTATTACTCGGTAGACGAGGTTTTAGAAGAGACCGAACGAACAAGCCAGTGAACAAACAATTGAATCACAACAATTCTTTTTTAACTGAAATATTTGCTCTGTTTTGTTTTAATTAGTAATTATTATTATCGAACACTGATCCAAAAATTTCTTTTTTTAACTGAAATGTTTGCTCTGTTTTGTTTTAATTAGTGACTATTCATCGAACACTGATCCTAATAATACTGTGCTCGTAAATGATATAATTATTTTATTGATATATCTGTTTTTATATTATATATTTATATTTTTATACTATTTTGATATGTAAATTCTGACGCATGTGAACATTTTATGTACTTAACACAAATAAATCTATCTATCTATATCCTTAAATATATTACATACTCGAGTTCCACAATTCTATTTTAATTTCAATTGAACCGAACAACATTTTTAAGCTATTTTTTCATGTACCCAAGCCTGGAATACATCTAACAAGCGTTGTCATCCATTCGCGTCGTTGAAGGCTTATTCGCATGTGTTCGGCAAGTGTAGGCAGTAGTCAACAACGAATTAATTGTCGTGCGAATATTTGCGAATGGTCAGCAGTGCGAACGCACGTTTTCCATCGAGTCCCATTAAAAAAATAAAAAAAGAAAATGTTAGTCACGAATGTGTAATAACGGTTGAAGATCTGTCAATCGACATTGTAAATATTAGATGCTATAGATAAAATAATCTATTTCATAAGAGATAAAAATAAGGAATGTTAATATAGATTTGTCGTTTTTCGCAAAATACATATCACAACATTTCATTCGAATCAATAAAAGCATTTAGATAAGGTGAAATCAAAACTGTGTGTAACATTACAATCTATTAGTTCTAAACAGCTATTTTTCTCTCTCGAGCTCACCACTATTTATTTATGTTTCGGTTTGGATTTCACCTTATCTTATCTAAATGCTTTTATTGATTCGAATGAAATGTTGTGATACGGATTTTGCGAAAAACGACAAATCCGTATTAACATTCCCTATTTTTATCTCTTATCATTATTATTATTTATTATCGATATTTTTATCGTTAGCATCTAACATTTATTCATTAAAATATGTCGTATATGGAGATTCAAACAATTTCAATACTTCTTGTTGTTACATGTATTTTTCATTCATGGAATGTAATATTGGATTGGATTAGATTAGGGTTATTTTCCTACCGCATCCTTGAATGACTTTTATATTTCATATTTTATTTTCCACGTGATATGTTTGCTTTACAAAATGATCAATACTTCTATTACAGCTATTAAATTTTGTTTTATCTCATCAGGGATTCATTTTATATTCTAGTTTAGTATTAAGGTTAGGTTTAGGTATATGTTTGAAATTTTATAAATCATTTCAATGATAACTGTATTAAAGTTTATCTATCTATCTGTCCTCACTCGGTATTGTTTCATATTAGTACATCGATGGGCTCGAAATCTTTTGGAAAGACTGAGATTTTTCCCAACTTCAATGGTGTAATTTCTAATAATATGATGTTTCAAATGCTTCTGCGGAGTCACGATAAGAATTACGTGGACATTAGGCTCTTGTGGGATGAACATCTATTATGCAATGGTGGTAGGTACAAGTAACATTATCATTAACACAATTGTTTCTTTTAATTAGGATATTTTCTAATATCAAACGTTTATTATTCTTTTCAATATTCGAAATTTTTTTATTTTTGTAGTCTAATAAATGTCTTTTACATGTTTACTAAGTGCAGTGGATGAATTCTTTGTATATTTATGCCCATTCAATCTTTTATCAAGGTATTGGGAAGATTAACCTTATGTTTTTCCTCAATCTGTACAAGGGATGGAATATAAAGAATCGCGGCCATCACCTGGTGGTAGTACTTCCAACTGTTTCCACGTCGATTATCGCGAGGTCTGTTTTATCAATGCATGGCATTGTAAATAACATCATCAGTGGGACATCTGCTTCCACTATCTAATGTGGTAGTTTAACCTTTGATAGAGATGATTGAGCAGTCTGAAACTAATAGACGTGTTGTCATTGTTCCACCTCGAGAAATAAAAACTTTGTCTATCGTATGATTCTAACGCGAAATGTGTTTGTATTTACTTTGCATATTTCTATATTATATTCATTCATTTTTATATAACAATTTTGTGCTCTTTGTAGTTTGCACTATTATGGAACAAATGAATCTATGTATAGATCAGGAAACCAACTGGGGGATATGCTGTTCTCCGATACATATTTGCTTTTGATATTAGCTGTACTCGTTTATTTAATCGTTATTCGTTAATGAACTAACATCAAAAGTAAATACGTATAACGTTAGATTACACATTTCAAGAATAGTTCTTTTTATGTTATATATAAAACACTTCGAATTGATATTTCAATTTTTGATTAGGATCAAGAAACTTCCAACGAATTATTTGATCATATCAGTTAACTCTGCTATACTAAATTTTGGTCATATGCAAGTAATAAAGGCAATAATTCAAATAAAAATACCGAATACTTCAATCATTTTCCTTCCATAAAATTAGACAATAACATATGTAATAAGTGTTCACATAAACAAAAAAATTATTGCAGGTAGGACAGGTTACTTATGGAGTGCATAGTGTTCATAATCTGCCGGGAGTGAGTAAGGCACTTAGATAGATCCTAGAACGGGAGCATTAATTTTGGTATTGTAAGGAGCTCTGGTAAATATGAATTAATCATTCACATCAAATAAATTTGAATCGCAAACTTAATTTTTGATATACATTCGTATACTAAGATTTGTAAGAACTTGTTCAGACTAACGTTCATCTGAATCCAAATAGACCATTTTGGAACATGTGTTTTCATCTCTGTGTAAAACCTTGGCTAGTTGGAACGGCTTTTCCATGATAGCAAGTACATACAATTTATAAGTAGTATCTGAAGTCCAATTTCTTCAGAATGTTCCATAACGAATAGGCCATAGAGGTGTTGTATGTTCCTAGACCAAAATATTGCAATTGAACCCAAGAATGGTTGATCAACCATTATTCGCCCCCCACATAATTTTATCACTATCAAAAATATATCGGGAAGGAAAAAAATATTATTAAAAATTTGTTTCAATTTACTGGAAGAAAAGCAACAAAATACATTCTCATAAAAAAAATACACGTTTACACTGTTATAATACACTTATAAATAAGATTGTATCTGTACTGCACAATGTATTTTATAATTAACTTATCAATATTAAATCAAAAACAAGATGAATTATAAGTGACTCCCTTGGACCCATCTTGCAAAGCAAAGTTTTTCGAAAGAAAGTTTAATATTAGAAATTGACACTCTAAGCTCTTTTTCTATATTTAATTGAGATCTACATCTTGTCTTCAAGTCAGCCACCGCAGAAAATCGGATTTTGCAAAGGTAGGATGTTGAAAATAGTAATAGTACGTATACGAAATGCTCATGTTTTCAGTCCAGAAAACTCATTATACAACCCAAAATTCGAAGAGTGTTTTATCACTCAATTGTCTTTTGATTTCACCACTTGTCGTTTAGTATATAAAGATTTGAGAGTTGAGAGACCTTCGGGAGTATTTTGAAATGGGTTCCTAGCCCACTCGTAACTTGCTATCAAGTTGAAGTGCATGGTTAAGTGATTTTCAATGGTTACAAAAGCAACTTTCACATCTTGTTCTTCAGTCTTGTAAGTTTGATCACATTCATCCACATTTGCAAACATTTCTAGGTTTTTTTGCCTTACTTTTCTGCTTCGCAATTCCAGTTTTCTACAGAAAGCATTAACTTTGTCACTGGTACCAACATATGTGTGTTTGCTCTTTGGAGTTGAAGGTATTTAATTTCTCGAATATGTCGACCAAGTAGCTCAATTTTCTCACACATAAATCATCTCCAAACTAATTTTAATATAATTTGCTACGGTTACCACTGTCGCTAGCACAATATTCAGACCAGGACTCATTCCTTTGGAGGCCAGAGCTTCTTTGTGGATCATTCAATGTGTCCAGATACACTGTGGAGATTTCTGATTCACCTGTGCTTCTACTCTTTGGAATCTACCAGACATTGTATGTACGAGCACCATCGGTGCATATTCCGACGCAATTTCTCCACTCTATATTTACCGCGTTTAAAAAATCATTCAAGATAGCAAATAATGCAAGTGCTGTTGCTTTGAGTTCTATTGGTTTGCAGAATAGTTGTTCTTTTACTGCTGACATACCATCACATAATCGAACATGAGCATCTTTATTGCTATCTGTTGCCTTATCAAGCTGAATTGAAAGAAAAAATTTGACGCAACTTTCCGAAAAGCTGATGCTGTATCACCAATTCGACGACAGTATCATTTGATAGAGGAATGGACTGCAATTGCTTAGCAAAATTATCTCCAAACATAGTTTCTTCAACTATCAATTGCAGCTGGCAGAATAAGCTCACCACCAATGGTGTGAGGCTTTTTACATCTGGCTATATGATATGAAACTTTGTAAGAGGCAAGTAAACTTTCTTATTCTATTTTTCTTTAAACGATTTTCGCTTTTCATATGATTTTAATTCTAATTCGAAGGATTCTCGAGATTAGCTAAAGTACTTACTATGAAGCGGTCCAAATGTTGATAAGTTTATTAGGTTTCAAACTGTCTGCTGCCAAAAATGTTGAGCAAATGACAAACAGGGGCCTTTTTTTCGCCTCATTTCTATAAGGCGTTGTCTTCTGTCGGGCAGTACGGTGTAGCTGCATAATGGGGAGGAACCCATGGAAAGGGCTAAAGTCGGAAGACGGATGACTTGGTGAAGATTCTACATTCCTTAAGCTCGATTGTTCGGCGTTGATGAGAAAACGTATTCACAATAATCATCGGTATTCAGAAAACGGTCCCAAGACTTTTCTCACGCGAAAATCGAGCTTTGGCATCAACATGGGTTTCTTCTGTTCCTCTGCTCCACTTCAAACTCACTTGTTCTAGTACATATGTATAGTGGTCGACTAAAAGAAAGCTCCATGATGAAGCGCTGGATAATCGATGATTGAACCTTTTATCAATTATCATGATGTTACTTAGTGTAATAATCTGAGGAATTATTACTTTTGGGTTCCTTGAAATAATTCAATTTACTTCGGAATAAAGTTTTATAAATTATTATATCTTGATAGAACATACGAGATGTCAGGGAGGCCTAGCGACGAGGTGTCTAGTAATCCGATGTCTCGTATCCGGGGCACCGACCACCGACTTCTTGGTCAGCAAATAAGTGTGCTTAGCGACGTAAGCGCAGCACGAACCCAGTGAAAAGTTTTCCGTGAGTCAGAAGAAAACCATGTGGTCTTGAAATCTCGGACCGTTATTGCTCTTATTTCTGTAGAAAATAATTTTAAAGAGCCTTATAGATCATATTTTTTCGAAATCAAATAATACCTTATTAGTTAGTATTATAACAGATTAAATTCAAATAACCATATTGCGATTAAATTAATTCATCAAGTTCTGTCTATCTAATTTGTGTTCATATGAGTCAACGAAGGCATTCTTCAAATTCGATTGACTCCATAAGAGCACAACCTACGTTAATTTTTGCTTGTAGTATTGTAAAAGAAAGGAACTTGGAGTTGTAGGTAGCTTGCGTAGGAGTAGTTTGAAACATTGAATTGGCTCAAGGTCAGAATCCAGTTGTGAAGCAATATTAAACGTAGTACTTGCGCGACAGGTGATATTTGTTCCTAAGGGTAAGACAGCGCTAGACTTGTACGCGTCTTTCACGTTTCGCGCAAAGTATTAGCTCCCTTTAAATCATTTAGTAATACCCATAATTTAATCCAAAATAGAACTCGAGTGTGTAAATTCTCTGTGCCTTACTCCTACTAAGGATTCCAGAGGAAATTGTGATATTAGACCAACAAGGTAAGTGCATTTTGATTGCCAAAGAACAACTGTTAGATTGACTTCAACCTCTCAGTCGGCGATATAATATAAAGTGGGTTATTTTTTAGATCATACTCAACCCGCCAATTTTATCTTGTTAATATATCTTATCTCCAGCCATTCAAGCTGGTTTGAGTCTTCAATTGTAATTCCGCTTATTGCAGATCCATTAGGGGAAAGGATAGAGTACAGGTCGTTAGGCTTGCCCCAGGTTACCCGAAAGAGAGAGGAATTCTTCTTTAATTCTGAATATTATCTATCAAGCATCGTCGTGGTTGAGCGCGAAATCGATCACTGTTCGAAGTTTGTGGTAATTAACTCTCACTGATTTCAACTCTCTTAAGAGAACCTGAGCAGATGCTCCCTCGCTGGCGAAAGGGGTAAAACTAACGACAGTGATAACCTTCCGCCAGGTTCCTACTTGGGGTGAACCTGAATTAGACCTGTCTTTAAATTCATATTCTATCATCCCATAACCAGATTTTGGGACTTACTTTATACTCGGGTTGTTGTTTTGTTAAATACAAAATTTTTAGGCGATATATATTCATCATTTAATTTGGTTAAAGTGTTTAACTGGTAATTCCTAATCAGTTCAACTGGTAATTCCTAATCACCTGTCCGCAAATGCGTCTTTCAGAAGGGTCTTCAGAATGAACGCTTGAATAGATATAAATATATAATCATGCGTAATCCGAGATGGTTCCTGGGAAGGGAGCAAGGCAACGTAATCAGAAACAGTTTCTAGGTGAGCTACATTGAACACCTAATGGTGGCAGCTTTGAAGAACCTTAAGGGTATGCACATCAACAGGGGCTTTGATACCCGAGCTGGTTCCAACAAAAACTTCAATATAACACTTCGATAATGTATTATCGCTACCTAAAATAATAAATACCGAGCCGACTGTTACATTAGTAAGGAAAGTTGCTAGCCACTTCACCACAGCACAGGAACTTACAATGTGGTGAAGCTACGCACCGCTCAGTTCACTTCACTAACAGTATTATGGTAATTTTCAGTTATATTTGATCCCCCTCGTATGTAGATTCTCGCATATAACAGGGCACCTGGCAGATGTAATGTAACTAATCTAATATTATTGGTATCTTATTATCAAACAACTTTTAGATTATATTTTTATGAACAGTAAATAGGTAATGAAGGCTATACTGTTTGTAAAGCTAATTCGTGGAACTAGACATCAATAGAATAGAATTACAAGGCCTTGAATAAACATGAAAATATTCAATTTCATTTTGGATCATTATCATCAATAAATAAGGTTATTTATGTTTTATTGAAGAAACGCATTATATGTTTGTAATAACCAATCATCTAACGATATGACCCTTCCAGTAACCTCTAATTTGAATGAAATTAAGAATGTGCCCATGTGTAAAACTGATCTCACATGATCTATGACAACAGTGCGTTTTATCCGAGCACTTCTGGCGTCTGTTCAAGACCAACTAATTTACACGCTTCATTTGGGTTATGATTCAGTTGATTCCATAAAATTGATCGAACCAATCCATTTGAAAATGGCACTTAATTCATAATCAAATGCTGGTCTTATGGTCAATTTATGGTCAACTGAACAGAATGGTCAACTTAAACACAGTGAGTGAGGGGTAAAGCACACTAGCTTTATTTTCAAGATCGTCACACAGCTATCTCTTTTTATGAATCAAACAAGTAGGTATTTAGATTTAGATAAGAAAATATTTATCATGAATTTAAAGTCAAATACAATTTATTAAATATGGCGACCATTAATATAAAAAGAAACGAATTATTTTGTGAAATTTAAAACCAAATTAGAAATGTATGGCAATGTTAGTCAAATGTCAGAAATATAACTGGTTTTATGTACTATCAAAAATAAAATATGTCATGTGATTTGAATAATAACAATGTATAAAATATAACGGGCTTTAAAATACAACAAAATATATAGTACAAAAAAAACCAAAAATATGTTTTAATGATGAATATATAATAGTAACAACAATCTATAAAATATACCTACAGATTTCAGATAATATTAAAAACGAAGTAATTCATATAGTTCAAAGTGAAAAGTTCCATTAAGAAAATTCTTATTTCAGGTAAACACATCAGTTTTAGATTTGTTGAACACGAAAAACCAATAATATGCAATTCATTGTAATGAAACGTGAAAAATCTTCCCCTTTGTTTGTTTTTCCCTTAACTGTGTTTGCAGCATCATCCGCATCCATTATATTAATTGGAAGAAGTGGAATTACTTTGCGTCGACTCCCACTCCGGAAAATGGTTTTTTTCAAATTCGATATGAGTAAGTTCCTTTCCATATGCTGGAGAAGTTACTGTTTCAGTACGAATTGATTTCAACAGCCTTACTGCTAAATGCTTACGCTTAATATTATTGCTTTTTGCCTGAACAGTTATTTTGTCGCACAGTGCGATTCTGGGTGCCTTGTTAACTAAAACTCATTGTATTCCTTCATTATTGGTTATTTTAGATTTGCAACTTCACACAGCACATCCCCATGTCTCGACATTATCCTTGGAAGGAAGACGCGTTTTCTGATAAACCACACTATGCATCATTTTATCGTAAAAATAACACCGCAAGTTATCTGCGTGAATGAAAATGGCAATATGCCATTGGTTAGTTTTGTACGGGTGTGTAAACTTTAAAAAAGGAAAAATTCAAACACTTAAAATGCATCTAGGGTGCCCTGAAATCAAAATTAGTTTAAAGCCAAAGCAATTGGTAGAAATTTCATTTCAACGTTAGACCCACAAGGGAAGGACCCTCCAAATATTGCTGCCATCGATAGCCACATGCCTGAAATTGTCTTTCGTCAGCGCACAATTAGGCATATTCTACTTGATTTCAATATCAAAATATCTATGGGGCTAGACGGAATTCCACCAGTCGTGTTTTATAAAAACTTGCTGTGTTTCCTTCTGGAAGACAGCTGGAGTGCAACCAATTCCAAAAAAAAGGAAAGAAGACCCTTCCTAATAATTATAGACCCATTGCACTTTTATCTGTGATCTCTAAAACGATGGAGAAGGCAATCAACCTCGAACTCATCAAATACCCACAGAGCTACAAAATTGTGAATGACTAGCAATATGGCTTTCGTAGCAGATATCAGCAGGAGACCTGCTTGCCTACGTAACACACATATGGCCGAAATCTATTGAAAAACATGGGGAATCTCTAGCTGTATCATTGGATATCTCCAAAGCATTTGATCGAGTCTGGCACCAAACCATCTTGGGAAACTTCCGTCATATAGTTTGCTTGTCGCTTACTAGCGAGTTTTCTCTCAGATAAATTACTCCATGTTGTGGTTGATGTATGTAACACATATAAGGCAGATATCTACTGAAAAATACATGGAATCTCTAGCTGTAGCATTGGGAGTGAAGTTCATGGTACATCAACTTGCCTTGAAGAATTGTGCTTTTTGATCACCACCTGGAAGCACATCATCAGGCTTAGCTATATGCGATAAGGTTCCATGATGTAAATAATCATTATTTGTTCAGTTATAGCTACAGTAGTTGGAATAAAATATTAACGTCGCACAATTCTCATCAGAATAGATAGACCGCAAATCAGAGAACCCTACAGGATTTCCCACTTTTGGTAAAGGTCTAACTATAGACAGTTCCCATACTTCAGGGAAATATCGGATCTCAAGGCATGAATTAATTATGTGTGTCAAATGACTACTTATAACCGGCATTACATACTGCAGCATGCGTGCAGAAACGCCATCACTACCGTATGCGTTTTATTTTAGTGATTTAACAAATGGTGTGAGGAATTTCACAGAAGTACATTCAAAGAGCTGTAAAAGGGATATTTAGATGATATGAACGAGAAATCAAGTTTGGCTTCCAAGAAATTTCCTCACTGCTTATTAGTATTGAACATAGAGTTGTAAAACACATATGTTGTCAATTCGAATTGACTTTCAACGTATAATGACATAGAGTATATCTGTTTCTAATCATTTGCAATATATTTTCGGTTCCTACATGAGAGGGAAGTTAGTGATGTAGTTAATTCCACTTTGAGAATAGTCCGTACACAAATCAGCTGATGCATATAACAATATGCATAAAGTAGTATCTACTCTTGATGTTTATACATTGCAAGTTAGTTGTTGTCCATTGCGTGTAACGAGTGCATCATATCATCAGAATTCCCGCTACACGTGCTTGTCGACTCGTTCAGTAACTAATTACATCGTCTATTATAATTATAGAATATCGGTCTATTAATTAGAGAATCGCAGCATCGCAAATAATAAAGAATAAACATTATCGTGCGATATCGATTATAATAAATTAATATTGATGCCTGGAGACAAGTATGTTTTATCTATCACTATCTTCATCTATTTGTGTAATCAATTTTTGGTATACCCGGTAAGTACCTACAATGTGTAAATTCCAATGACTATCAAATTACGTAATGATATATTGCGTTCTTGGAAACTAACAAAGATAAAATAGTAGATTAAATTGCTTGCTGAAAAGAATTCAGTAGTCAGGGAACTATGCAGACTTCGTTATAAACATTCTGAGAATGAAAAAAAAAACGAAACTCTCTAGATTTATATGGGTAACACCTTTTAAAAGATTGAATATGTAAAACAATATATCACTGGATAGAATCCCTCAAGGATTCGATTTTACTATGTTATTGAAAACTTCAAGTGACATACCGTCTATTATTTTGCAGAATCGATAGATTTGACTTCTTGAACACAAATATCCAAATTAACCCTTCGGGAACTTCTTTTTTCATTGACGGGACCTTTCTTTTGAATCAAGGTTTGTCTGGTATTTTAGAGCAAACAATAATAAACTATAAAAGAGTTCACACCTGGATACATAAAAATACTATAAAAAGAAACAATCACCCACTCTCACTAAAAATGCTGTTAAAGTACTGAGGACTCTTCGGTGTGAACTAAATTAAAAATCAATATGTGCCTGTTCAAATACTATTTGAAACTAATAGGCTATACAGGATGTTCCTTGATGATATGCGAATATTTTAAGGGGTGATTCCTGGGTCTATTTTAAGTAAAAAAGTTCCTATAAACTTGTTCTGAAACGCTCTGTTTTCGATATACAGAGTGGCAAAGTTATCACTTATCGTCCTTCAGTAATTAATAAATTCCATAATTTGTTTCCTGAATTTGCAATAGAACCCATTCATAGATGTAAGAACAACTTAAAAGAACCATTTGGGCAACATCTTTGATAAAGTTTCCGACTTCGACAAATCCGAGAGTTACATAATAGTCCAAGCAATAGACGGCCTAAAGTTAAATTTTCAAAAATTAATACCTGGAAAAAAATATGAGCGTATAGGAAATTAAATTTAAAAGTGAGTTTCTGTTTCATGCAACTCGATCCGAAATGGCGAACATAACCTAAAAAATTGGGAAAGTTGTAAAAAGCCGTTTTTCTTAAATACTATCGCGTTTCCATAGTTGTTATTTACTGTACGTATATTCCATGACAAGTTTAGGAAGAGTTTTCTTTCAAATTTAAAATATTGACAGTTTTTCGAGATTTATCGATTTTTCGAAAAAAAAAGCGCTCTCACAAATTGGCTAGATCTTCTCAGCGGATAGTCCTAGAGTAACTATTCCGGCCCATTTTCTTCTTGAAGAGTTGTGCTATAATGTTATTGAAGAAATATAGCGATTTTTCGAATTTTGAGGGTGTAAAAATGTCTTCGAAAAACTGCATTTTTTTTCAGATAAGTTTTAGAATTCTTATCGTAGGGAAATGCCTTTGACGGAAGTCGATTCCTGATATTTTTTCACGAATCACCAAAAACATTTTTCATCTACGACCTTCTGGACCAAAGATAATTTTTTCATTTCAAAAAAATCTCTAAGACGTAATAAATATTTTACAGAAGTGCGCTTTATGGATGCTAATGTTGAATACCTACATTTTCAATAGAAAAATACTAGGATACCTTTTATTGATTTAAAGTATTAGAAACTGAGTTACAAAGTAAAGCGTACGCGGCTGCCGGAGCGTGCGGCGGACTGGGAGAAACTAATTTCGTGCGTTCAAAGTGGCTTGTGCTTGCAAAATATTCAATATATCGGCTTTTGGATCACGTACAAACACAACACAAACACCAATATCGTATATATATTCGCCTTAGAAGCAAAATAGACTCGGAAATATTTTTTTTACATTTCTAATATGTTTTACTTTTACGTCATTTGAATTATTATTTATCATCAAAACAGTATTTTCCTTGTAATACCTCAAATTTTTTGCTTAGTGAATCATACTGACGTTTTGCTTGCGCATCTTTTCAACATTTATTTAATCATTTGAGTAAATAATTTTTTATGGTACAAAATTAATTAAATGCAACATATTAAGATAAGTTTGAAATTTCATTTATTTACAAAATTATTATAAAATATTTATAAAATCCTTACAATCGAAGTAGCGGTATACAACAGTCTTATATTAGTTTTCACAAGTGTGGCACAACAAGCGTAACGTCAGTATGATTCACTAAGCAAAAAACGATATTACCCAGATTCAGTAGAAAAGGATTTTTGTACGTGATCCAAAAGCCGAGATATTGAAGATTTTGCAAGCACAAGCCATTTTGAATGCACGAAGTCAGTTTCCCCTGCTGCGCCGCACGCTCCGGCAGCCTCGTACGCTTCACTTTGTTACTCAATTTCTAATACTATGAATCAATAAAACATATCCTAGTATTTTTTTATTGAAAATGTAGGTATTTAACATTAACATCTATAACGTATGTTTATGTTTATTGAGTCTTACAGATTTTTTTAAATAAAAAAATAATCTCTGATCTAGAAGGTCGTAGATGAGAGATATTTCTTTGGTAATTCGTGAAAAAATGTCAGGAATCGATTAGCGTTAAAGACATTTCCCTAAAATAAAAATTGTAAGACTTATCTGAAAGAAACATGTTCAAAAAAGATGCAATTTTTTCAAAGTCATTTTTTTATCTCCAAAATCCTGAAAATCGCTATATTTCTTCAATAGCATTATAGCACAACTCTTCAAGAATAAAACAAGCCCAAAATCGTTACTCTATGACTATCCGCTGAGAAGATCTAGCCAATTTATGAGAGTACCTTTTTTTTCGAAAAATTCTCAATAAGTAATTCAATGAATTCTGATTTATCTCCAGCTGAGGCCGATTCCTTATTCCTTAATGATATGCGAATATCTTAAGGGGTGATTCCTGGGTCTATTTTAAATAAAAAAGACCCTATAAGCCTGTCCTAGGCTTTCGATATACAAAGTGGTTTTATTTTTTGCAGATTTTTTTCAAAAATCTATAAAGTGGTTTGAGATTTCGAGCTGAGTTTTGGAACAAATTAATAAGACTTAGCAACACGCTTTTACTCATAATACGTTGTTTCAAAATTTAATCAGTATCGTAGTTATGGGTTAGCGTTACAGCAATTTTAACAAAAAAAGTGGTACGGCACTGAGATGTTTCGATCTAGAAAAAAGAGCTCTCCAGAAATTTGTTCGCCAGATGCGCCGTTTTTGAGTAAAAAAATAAAAACCGTTGTATTGACCGAAAAAATTAATGGAATGAATTTTATTGAAGAATAGATACAATTTTGCAAAAATCCAATTGGCTTGGGATAATGCCAACAAAATCTAACACCAGCATTAACATAACATTACAACTATCATTATAAAAGTTGCTGAAAATGGCCCCATCCGGATGATATGCACGCTTCCGCTCACCTTCTCCTAAATTAGACCTAGATATTTGTAATTGCTGTTTTTCAAGCGTGATAAACTTCTTTGGGAAATGGTGCAACTTTATTTGAATAATGTTCGGCTGACGCTGATTATTCATCATTATTTTTCTTTGTATGGCAAAATCTTCTTTATATCGAGTTAGAATATTCCCTCCTACATAGCATTTGAACATGACTGACAATCGATTACGTAAATCCCAGATTTGTTGAAGTCAGAAACTTTATCAAAGATGTTGCCAGCATTAACATAACATTACAACTATCATTACAAAAGTTGCTGAAAATGGCCCCATCCGGATAATATGCACGCTTCCGCTCACCTTCTCCTAAATTAGACCTAGATATTTGTAATCTCTGTTTTTCAAGCGTGATAACCTTCTTTGGGAAATGGTGCAACTTTATTTGAATAATGTTCGGCTGACGCTGATTATTCATCATTATTTTTCTTTGTATGGCAAAATCTTCTTATATTGAGTTAGAATATTCCCTCCCACATAGCATTTGAACATGACTGACAATCGATATGTAAATCCCAGATTTGTTGAAGTCAGAAACTTCATCAAAGATGTTGCCTAAATGGTTCTTTTAGCTATGAACAGGTTGTATTGCAAATTTAGAAAACTAATTATGGAATTTATTAATTACTGAAATATGATAAGTGGCACTTTATTGATCTATTTGACAGTAGTGGCTCTAATTTGGATAATTGGTTGCGTTCCAATTTTTTTTTTTTTAATTTAAGTTATTGATCAAAGATTTGTCGTAGCCATTGTCCGATGCTATTTGCTGAAGTTTCTCATTTTGCTGCCTCAAAAGGACGTTAAATAATCTATGAACAAGACTATCAAATAGAGCTATTTTATAATTAATTGATGTGACTGGATCCGTTAGACCGTTAGAGTATACTTATTTGTTTGAATGTGTTTTCTGTATTATGTTGAATTCAGAGTAATTACTATCTTTTATAACGATAAATATCAAGGAAAGAAAGTTGCTTATCTGTTTCTATTTGTACAGTGAATTTGAGTGAATCAAATTGGCAATTAAGCGTGTAAAAAAGCCATGTAAATCTAAATCTTTAATAACAATAATTTATAAAAATGTGATGGATGCCCATGTTTCACACTCATGTCCCGCTTCAGCTTATTGCACGAACAAATTAAAATGGTGAATATCACTTCACTGTTCTACATACTAAAGTTCCTTCAACCAAATCTTGCACATTAACCAATAACAGGCAATTATTTACTTTATCAGTATGTCAAATATTCTTTGTCCATATTTCTGGATTGCTTTTCTGACTATAAAATGTAGCAGCGTGATCCCTATAGAAGCTTTAGTTATACCATAATCATAGATAAGTTTAATGTAGTTAGAAACACAATGGGAAGAGGGTAAACGAAACACTCAATGCCCATATCTTTCAGCTAACAGATCAGTTCTAATAGTTGTGGCTTATTCACTGTCACCAAGTCCAACATGTATATTATTACTATGCCTACTCAACAATTATAACGAATTTTTAATTTTAGTTATCCATTATCATAATGACTTCTGCATCCAATTCATTTCAATAATTTCCCTAAATAACTGCCACACTACCTCCGTCAAATTAGGTATATTTCATTTTTACTGTTGGCAACACATTACAGAGTTGCCGATATAAATTGTTGTTTAAAGGAGCTATAGTGTTCACGGAAGTGAAGTAATATTCATTATTCTGATGTGCTAGTGCAATAACCTAAAGTTAAACAGCAATCTTAATACTCACAACAGCAAATTCAATACAAATAAATGATATTGATTTAAAGCTATAAGCTTCCTCTTCTGAAGTTTAATTTTTATAGAATTACAGAAGTTCTATTTCTTATATCATTTATAAACCTATTGTAGAATATATGCAAGATGAACCGAATTGAATCTTGTCAAGAATATTTCCTTTCAACTTCCACTCGGTTTATGTTCAACTAAGTGATGAACGTGGTGCTACCAAAGTAAGTAAGCTCTTTATTTCATAGTACCTATGTTGAACAAAATTTACCCATATCCATATCATTAATAAGTAAGTATGCAACAGAAAATGATCCAAGATAATCTTTTAACTTGTATGACTCCAAAAATGGATTCTAACTTGAATATTTGTTGAAATATTATAATCATCCTACTAAATTAGTGTGATAATCGAAAATAGATTTGGCTATCGCGCATTGATTTGAATATTTTGATAATCGGGTATTTTGAGTGTTTGTTTCCATAAATAATAATGCTTACTTTAGCATTACAGTATGAATTAATAATATTGACTTGAAACTGAAAGTAAATTTTCCATACGTTCATCTAAATCTTTCAGGTCGAAGTAGCAATAGTAGGTAGGGTAGGTACCTACTTTATTTCCTTTTTTACATTTGGTAAACACCAACAGTTTGTTAATTACGTTTAAGATTATAAATAATTTGTCTTATTTGATATAATCAGTAAAGAACTTTCAATTTTGTTTGTAAATATGTTATTGAATCAAATCGTTAGCTATATCCAAAAACATTTTAAAACTGCCCAATCAACTGCCCAATCTGACAATAATGGCTGACCTTGATCCATGACGTCACATCGTTCTTAACGTAAATGAACTATATAACTCGCTTTTGAATAATCGTTAATACACGGTCTCTCTGTCTTGAAAATTGACAGTGCATCTTGTTCGGGCGACATAAACAAGCAAATTCGTAAAGAAGTACGAGAAAAATAATTTGATAAAATTATGAATATTTGCGAGATTTATTATAAAAGAAAAGTCTGGAAAGTGTCGCTAGGTAATACTTTCCTGTCTCGTGATGTAACGTTCCACATTCCGGTTGCAACTTTTTGACGTAAAGTTGAATTTTCCAGAATTTATGAAATAAATGTTATTGTCTTGAACGTGCGTGAGTCTTATTGGCATGATTCTTTGTGTGCATGATAATACGTGAGTGAAATCTTCAGTATCGCGAGCTTGCGTGAACGTGAGTCAAAAATTAGGTACTCATGCGTCATATTATAAATTAACACTACGCTGAATAACATGCTGTAGAAAAATTTCGAAAAATAAACTTTTATCATCAAAATAATAATAATAATAATAATATAATGGAATTCCAAAAAGAAAAGACCAATTCCACCCTAAAATTAGTCATGCCTCCATCCCTAGCTCAACCTCCTCATCTTATCCGCTTCGGAAACGCGGATTAGTTCAAATAATATGTCCACGGAAGCCTCCAATACCACTATTTGTAACTAATTGCTGCACTTCTGTGAAAATTACTTCTCTCTCTCTTTTGTGATATTTATTCAGAATGTACAGAGTGGTCCAAATTGGACACTTTTGATAGGAAACACCAATTTCTAGAGAAGATAGAGAAAAACTAGCCTACATGTTACGAGGTCGATTTTTGAGAGAAAATGAATGCCGAAAACCGCACTTTGATATCTTGACTTGTTCAAAAGATACAAGGTGTTTTTCAATTTTGTGCATTTCTGACCCATCCCCGTAACTTGTTTATTTATGAATATTTCTGATTTCTGTGAAAACATTCTTGAGACACTTTTTTGAATGGAATCTAATGGTGCTCCTTGTTTTTTATTGAAAAATATGGTTTTGAAGTTATGACATAAACTTGTATTTTTTCTTATGGACTATCCTGTATATTTTTACATATTCGTGTTTGAAATAAAATTCTGTTTTCAAATATATATAATAGTTGCTACTTCTCTTTCAAAACATTTATTTTGTGGCTTTTTTCGACTTATTTTAGATGAATAATCAAAATCTGGGTTGTCATGCCTGAATACGAAACAAAATAGTTCTACATAACTGCTGTTGAAAACAATAATTAGTGCCTGTTTTATAATAACTCATTAATTTAATCAAAAAACAGAATAACAAGAACAAAAATATTACATTTTTAAACTACATATTTACAACATGTGTTCAAATTGAGCACCATTTAAATCGAAACATAATTGACTTCGCTTCCTAACATTATTGACAGCATTAATTAATTCTACCGCAGGTATTGAACGAAAAGCATGGGAATCAGCATGCCGTTTATATGTGAGGTCCTTCATTCTTCCCCAGAGGTAAAAATCTGGAGGCGTAAGATCGGGGGATCTTGCCGCCCAATGAACAGGACCCCAGTTGCCAAGCCAATTATTGTCCCCAAATATTTCGTTCAAATACGTCGTTACAATGTGTGCGTTATGACACGGTGTCCCGTCTTGTTGGAAGTATACGTGTCCAATTTGTTGTAATGGCAAATCATCCATTATAGGTTCGACAAATTCCCGCAATATTTCCACATATCGGGCTGCTGTAAGGTTACCCTCATAGATATGGGAACCGATAAACCTTCCTCTAAAAATACCGACCCAAACATTAAAACTGTATCGGCCTTGATTTTGTGTCTCCACTGTAATATATGGATTTTCCAAAGTCCAATTGTAGGTATTGTATCCATTAAAAATACCAGCGCTGCTAACGCATGCTTCATCAGTCCATATGATGTTCTGTCCAAAGTTTAAGTTTTCAGCACATTTTCCTAAATACCATTGGCAGAATTCGAGCCGGAATTGTAGGTCATTTGGTAGTAACTTGTGAACTTTTCTTACTCTATACGGTTTGAATTTATTTTTTCTTAGAATTCGCATTACTGTAGTCTTTGGAATACCTGTATACAACTGCATTTTGCGTAGTGAAATATTGGGTTGATTTTGTATTTCCCCCAAAACTACTATTTCTTCTAACTCTCTATCTCTATTCCTGGCTTCGTAAACTCTTGTCCTTGGTTTTGAAAAAGAACCGTAATTAACTAGGTTTTGCTGCAATCTAGTGAACATATCCCGAAACGGTTGTCTCCTTTCAGGGTATCGGTCAAAGTAAATATTGCTGCCTGTGCATCTTCATGTAATTCCCAATAACACTTTAGCATATCATATTTTTCGTAATTTTCATACATTTTGAATTAACAGGAAGATAAAAATATTGTCGTAAGTTCAAAACTCAGTTCAAAGAAGCACACTAAACTTGTGAAGCAAACTGCAATTATTAATAATTGTTTGACAGTACGCATAGACTGTAGTTGCTAAGGTATTTTGTTTCGTATTCAGGCATGGCAACCCAGATTTTGATTATTCATCTAAAATAAGTCGAAAAAAGCCACAAAATAAATGTTTTGAAAGAGAAGTAGCAACTATTATGTATATTTGTAAAGAGAATTTTATTTCAAACACGAATATGTAAAAATATACAGGATAGTCGATAAGAAAAAATACAAGTTTATGTCATAACTTCAAAACCATATTTTTCAATAAAAAACAAGGAACACCATTAGATTCCTTTCAGAAAAGTGTCTCGATAATGTTTTCACAGAAATCAGAAATATTCATAAATAAACAAGTTACGGGGGTGGGTCAGAAATGCACAAAATTGAAAAACACCTTGTATCTTTTGAACAAGTCAAGATATCAAAGTGCGGTTTTCGGCTTTCATTTTCTCTCAAAAATCGACCTCGTAACATGTAGGCTAGTTTTTCTCTATCTTCTCTAGAAATTGGTGTTTCCTATCAAAACTGTCCAATTTGGACCACTCTGTACATATATCAGGAAATAGCTTTATTTTGTTGTCAAATTCGTAGTAGTTTATTCATTCATAATACATAATACATCAAGCTTCAGTATTATATTACAACTCGCTTCAAAATAGATAACGTTCATAATTAGGTAAACATGTTCATGTAATATAAAGAATTGCTTTACTCCTGTCTCAGAGTGATGTATGTCTGATCCAGATGTTAACAGTGATTTCAACACACGAATTTGCGAACTTCAAATAGTATAAACATGAAATGCGGTTAATGACACTGCTGAAGTATATAATTTACATCGAATATTGTCGCGAATTTTAATGGCTTTAGCAAGTCTCGTTCCAAAAATATCTCGCATGCTGCTTTCGCGTTTGAAATAGATATAGGCAAATTATTCAATTAGTTCTACTTGCAGGAAAGTCTCTATACGTCTGCATACATATTATAAGTTACATCTTAATTCTTTAATTGAAATCATCTGTCTATACTATTTTGCGCGCACCACAAAAACAATACGCTCATTTACAACAACATTGATTATCGTTTCAATTGAACCAGATGAAAATACTCCTAACAATTTTGTTACCGAAAAAGAACTAGGATGAAAAATATAAAGGTGAAAAATAATGAACTTCCTCAGATATTTATATATTTTAACATAGAATATGTTTTTACAGGGGTCCTAATTAAGACCATAACAGGTCGAAATGACATGACCACTAATAGGCTCCTCATTCTCCTCTAGTACTTGTTATATATAATATCATACCAGAATTGTTGTTGTTTAATTTAAGTTTTTTTATTCTTTTACTTTTGTTCTCTGCAGGTAATCTATTAATTTGGAACATGTTATGTATTTCAAGGTTTTTTTTTTAATATTTATGCATTAAATTTATGATAGTGAACTCAGCTCGGTGTTTGTGAAGGATTGCCGTTGTTAAAATAGCACAGGACAGAGCACTGCAGTCCTATTTTTCAGAAACATGTCTCGAACCGGATGGAGAATATGATGAAGAAGCAGATAAATATGAACAACTGAACAACAAGAAGAGAACGACGCCCATGTGGAGGGTTCCAGTAACGAAAGTCGGCGAGCCTTGCACTTCTACAGAGAAACTACCCAAAAAATATTTTAAATAGAACAATTCTTGCTCTTTCCGAAACTTTTCATAATTTTATAATCTCAACATTGTCCAAAAACTTATGATTTTATTATATACAATATTTAAACATTTTTATTGAACTAGGTAAGATATGTTTCTGTAAAAATTCAACAAATTTTGTGTTTTGACTAAAGAATAATAATTACTTTGAAATGGACGATTGTTATAATCTTCTGTACTTCACATTCCCACATATCTCCCATACATCACAGCTGTGTTCAAAGTCATGAATTTATTACATAAACAATTAAAAAAACTAAAAACACGAATACAAAGCATGAAATTAATAACATGGTCAATAGTAATTGAGGTTTCAAGTTGAAGGTAATTATGTTTCCTACATTTTTAATGCTTACTTTTACAGGCGGAAGTTCCATTAAATAGGATAAAAAAGGGAAAAAGAACATTTTTAACGCTGTAAATTTCACAACATCAGTCGTACCGGGATAAAAAATGAAAGATTGATTAATTTTCTACAACTTTGATCGACGTGATTTTACATCACAGTACCGGGTTTTTGAATTTAGAATCTACCCATATCCCCCTTTCATTTAGGGAAAAATCAGCCTTCTTGTATTTTTTCAAAAACCTTACATTGTTTTTGGTCTAACTCCACTGTACTATGTATAGAAGAAGGTGCTACACATTTCTTTCAATTTTTTATTCCAAAATATTACATTCCAAGTATTTTTGGCTGCCACCAGGTTCGATGCTATTTTACGATTAGAATGACCTTTTTTGTTTTCCAGATGTTTTTGTGCCATAGGGCTTTTAGTTTGTTTGTATTGTTTACTCAAGATGTACCAAGGGATGGTGGCAAATAGGATCATTATGTATTCTAAAAAACGTAACATGTAGGTTACCTATAGATATTATAACTCCCAAAGTTAACGAAAAAATTAGGCAAATTCATACTTTGAACTGTACCTCTAACCGGCATTGGATGTGAGAATTTAAGAATTATTCCGATTCCCTTGGTACAAAAAGATCTTATCAACATTTAAAATTATTCTTTTAAGGTGAAATTTGTATTAGAACGGCAAATCGCTCTCAAATATTCATAATATTCTAAATATGGAGTACATATCGTCAAAATAGTTGAAACAAAATCTCTTAAATATTTCACATTTACTAAACAACAACAACGCAAAACGTGTGCTCAATTCAAAACCAAGCAGCTAACTGTCATATGCCTGAAAACATATTATTTTTTTCTATATAATAAGAACTGTCACTTTTTGTTTGAAAAACGTGGTTTCATTCTCAAGATCATTTTCAAATTTCGTGATATTCTGCTTGATTCAAATTTGAGATTTATGTAGATTTATAGCAGTCAAGCTGACAACAATTCGTGTTATACTTCACGTAGAAGGTGTTTCAATTTCGAGTTTTCCTCACTTCAATTATTTAAAATGATTCTTAGAATTAATCGAATTCAATCCACTCATTCTGTAGATGTGAAACAGGTGAACATGAAATATCACATTTTCTGAGATAATTTGAGCTATATAATAATATAGATTTTTTTATACTTTGACTACACCTATAATGTTCGGAGAACATCGATATAATACTATTTTATTGTGTACAGCTAATTGATTATTCTTGATGTAATAGTGGACTGTATAATAATTACTTCTTCTAATCTTTTAACAGATATTCCTTTATTCGTTAAGTATACAAATTCTGACTGACATAATAATTTCAATTCTAATGTCAATCTGACAAATTCTGCACTGATTGTGAAAACCGTACGAAAAATACAGCTCATTTAGTACATCAGGTTTAGAATTGATTAGAGAACTAGTAGCATGGATTTCCGATTTTCCAATTGAAACTGCAAAACAATTATCAAGGAGTCTTTTTATTATGTTATATAATAAGAAAGCCAAAGTTTTTTGCAAATTAAATTACTTTTGACCATATTGTAAAATTAGACACTACTACGTTATCACTTTCATTTGTGTCTTCCGTTACTCAAGTTTCAGGATTATTACACCATCTTCAGACGGTATTCAAATACAAAGTTACAAATAAAAGTGGTGTTTGATTTTACAATATGGATAAAATTTCTTATCGCATAGTAAAGGTAGACTTTCAGATGACTTAAAATACTCATGAATTAATAAATATAAGCACTGCAATATTTTCTGAATAATCATATTCTTCGCTTCTTAATCTCTTCCCACATAAACAACCTGTCGCGAACTGATGATCAAATTTTAATCCTTTTTGTAAACAAACTATTCATCAAGTTAGCAGTAAACAATCAGAATTCTCAATCATTAAGTCTACCTCCTTGGTCAGTATCTATTTCTGTGTATATAGCTAGTAATTAGTAAGATAAAGTATTTATTCACCTGAAGAAGTCACTGTGTGGCGAAACATGTCGTGTTTTCTCTTATTTTTATAACAAAAGTATTTGGGTATTTTTCTACAGTGTATAATTTATTGTAGTGTTTATTTATGAGTTGTTTTATATTTTATGTTGCTATTGCTTTATTATTTTTCATATACGAATTTTATTTTTTGTTGCATTTTATAAAAAATATGCAATAAGAAGTTTAATTTATTTACATACTTATAAAGCTCACATAATTGGATTTGTCCCACCATACGAAAAATTTTTCGGGCGCCTATGATGTGCATATATGAGGTACAAGTATAATTACTGTTATATTCAATGCGGATGTAATCTCAGACGTATTAGTTAGTATTATTAATTGATGAGAATATGTTGAAAAATGTCGAGCTGAACTGCAAAAATGCATCAAAGCACTAAACCGAATCGCCATTAGGACCTGAAGTTATGGTAACATAAATAATTCACCTCAAAAAACTGCAAAAACTTCTTGAACAAATGAAGGTGAAGGAAACATTTTCAAGTCAACAGCATATAAGTCTAATACATGTGTAAGTCACATCTAGTGTGAATTTATATTCATAAGTTACTCAATATTAAATTAGGTTGAAATAAGAACACGCTACGCCTACCTTCAATTATATAAACATATGAAATTAATTTCATACCCTATTAAATTTTTCCCTATTCATCCATAGAGTTATCTTTCCGGTCAATAAATGAATACAATAAGATTCTGTTAATTGTTCCTTCAAATTTATGTACATCAATTGGAGTTTCGCAACATTTTTATTACGTCCTCTTTAACGAGGGTGTTGCCACTTACCGAAAATTCCTGATGTTCTGTGTCTAATAGAATCATTAGTTGAAGGATATCTACTATCTCTCTTCTATCGTTAACGTATTGAATTTATGTAGTCTTTCTACTTCTATCATTCTCAGGACTTGGATAATTGATTTAAACATTATTTATGTATTTTACAAACTATTGATATTTTTTTTAAAAATTGAAAGCGAGGAACGAGTACAAAACATAATGTATTATATCTATGGTTTCGGCGTTAACGTAGTGTAAATTCATTTTAATTTAGAATTAATGCTGACAAATTGTGTCACCACACTGTGTAATTCTCAAACCAAAGAGTTATCAACCTACAGCTAAATCCAAAATTATGTCCTTAAATATTACAAATCAAATTGAATGTGGTACAAATTGAGGATGGGGGTAAACATTGGTTAGGGTTGGAATTTATTTACAAAATTGTCTACAAGTGGTGAATTATAGGTATCGTTTTGATCATTTAATATTGTTACTATTGTTTTATGAATGTTTAAAAATGTCTATAGATTCTAGAACATTGAGTTTATGTCCCTTTTCTTGAACATATAAAATATCGGGATTAAGAGTGAAATTGTGATTCCAATAGGTGATTTGTATAATCAGAGTCTTCTTTGTTGAACCTGCAACTTCTAAAATATTCGTGGTACCTTACACTGAAACTGCGTCCAGTTTGTCCTATGTACAAGACATTACAGTCTTCACACTTCAGCCTGTAAACTTCATCATCATCATCATCAAAAAGAGGGTGGGAGGCTAAGCTCCCTGATGCACTTTGGCCACTTAGTTGGGTCCATTGTGCGCCCCGTAGTCAGAAGCCTATTCTATTCTAGCAGGTTTGTGGCCCGCCAGAAACTGGCTTCCATAAGTTCCTCCGGGAGCAGCTCTAATTTTCCGAAGTGTCGGTGCTTGAGGGATGCCAACGCTGGGCATTCCAACAGGATGTGAGAGGCAGTTTCTTCCACCTCTCTGCATTTCCTACATATTGGGTCATCTGCGATGCCCATAGTGTGGAGATGTTTGTTAAGACGACAGTGACCGGTTAGGATTCCAGTCATCTCTCGGATGTCCCTTCTGTTCAGAGAAAGGAGTTTCTTTGAGAGCCTAGGCACAGGCTCTTTGATGAAGAGCTTGGCCTGCCTCATGCGTGGTGATTCTCGCCACAGTTTAGACCACTCTTTATTCAGTTGGTCCAAAAGGGTGAGGCCACCTACGCAGTTTGATAAAGCGACCATTGGCTCCGGCCCGATAGGAGCGCTAGACGACCCTCGCCTGGCCAGAGAGTCAGCCATTTCGTTCCCTACAACTCCGCTGTGTCCGGGGACCCAGATGAGTTGAACTTTATTTCTCCTAGCTAGTTCAGCCAGTGTATCCCTGCATTCTTTGACGAGCCTTGATGTGACTCTGGGTGATTTGAGAGCTCCCAGAGCCGACCGGCTGTCTGTGCAAATATATATGCGTCTATTTACATAGTTTCTTCGCAAGTTTTCCATGGCACAAGTCAGTATTGCGTAGACCTCCGCCTGAAAAACCGTGCAGTAAGCGCCTAGAGTCACTGATATAGTGGTCCTTGGCCTTTTAGGTACACTCCAGCCCCAGAAGCCTGACCTACCTTGGACCCATCTGTGAACCATACGAGCCCGTCTGTGGTAGTAGGGTGAGGGTATCGTTGTTCCAATCTCCTCTATCCGGGATGAGGATTTTGGGAGAAGTGAGACATATAGCAGGAATCATGCTATCTTGCTTCATTTCTAATATGGGGCATTTAGAGATTGCCTCACTTAAAATCGATGAGTGTCCACGAGAATGGTACGTTTTGGTCCAGTGGCCTAGGGCCTTCAACCTATACGCCGTTCTCATGGCCTCAGTTTTAATGTATAAGTGTAGAGGTGGTAATCCAGCGAGAGCTTCAAGGGCTCTCGTCGGAGCCGACCTCATGCCGCTCAGTATGCCTACGCATGCAAGTCGCTGCAGACGGTCAAGGGGGCGCTGGGAAATACCAGTCCTTGTCCCTGACCACCACACTACCACCGCGTAGGTAACCATAGGCCTAATCACAGCAGTATAGATCCAATAAAGGATCTTTGGCTGTAACCCCCATGTGCTGCTGAAAGCTCTTCTGCACGCCCAAAATGACGCAGAGGCCTTCCTCACTCGATATTCGAGGTGTTCGCACCAGGTCAATTTAGAGTCTAGGATTACTCCCAGAAACTTCACCGACCCTTTGAAAGGCAGGACCCTGCCAGAGAAACTAATCTTTGGTAGTGTGCCCAGCTTGCGTTTCCTTGTGAACAGAACAACTTCCGTTTTGTCAGGATTTACCCTTAGCCCCTCCGTGCGGCACCAGCCGTCCACTATGCTGAGCAGCGTATTTTGCAGCTCACACAGCGTCCCCAAGTGCCGCCCGAAGGTGACGCCAGCCAAGTCATCGGCATAGGCTTGGGCATAAAACCCAGCCTCTTCCAGTTCCTCCAATAATCCATCGACTACAAGGCACCACAGAAGCGGAGATAGGACACCTCCCTGTGGACAGCCTTTTGTAGCGGTGGTTTGTACAACGCATCCGTTATGTTGCGCCTTTATCGCACGCGTAGATAGCATGGCCCCAATCCACCGGATCAATGTTGAACTGAATCCATGCTTCTCAGCGGCTGAGCAGATAGACTCGACGGACGTGTTATCAAATGCCCCCTCGATGTCCATAAATACCCCCAGGGCGTGTTCCTCACGGGCCATAGCACCATCTATTATTGTGACTAGATGATGCAAGGCCGTTTCAGTCGAGAGGCCAGCCTGGTAAGCGTGTTGACGACAGTGTAAGCCTTCAGTGGGCCATCTCTCAAGTATCGGTCAATCAGTCTCTCCATTGCCTTTAATAGAAATGAGGTTAGACTGATAGGGCGGAATGCCTTAGCTTGGGTATAATCAGTTTTACCCATCTTTGGAATAAACACGACTTTCACTGCCCGCCATAGCTTTGGAATAAAGCCAGTGGCTATGCAAAATCGGAAGATTTTCACCAATAGCTTGATGATAATTTCTTGTCCCTCTTGTAGGAGAGCCGGGAATATTCCATCTTCGTCTGGTGATTTGTACGGTGCGAACTCGGATATGGCCCACTTCACCTTGTCATAATTGACTATGTCAGAGGACAGACGAAAGTCACCGTTATGACGGTCACTCTGTCCATCGTCTCTTTCAGTAGTCAGATCTCCGTCTCCAGTGTCTCCTCCGGAGTCGTGGTGTACTCACCACTCGGAAGAATCACTGATCCAATTCTGGCTCTGTTGTCTTTTGAGAGAACTTTGCAGTCTTGCCGCAGAGGGTAGCTTGTTGATATCCCCGCAGAAAGTCCGCCAAGTGTCTCGTTTTGACGTTCTCAACGCTTTTTTATAGTCTCTTTGGGCCTGTAAACTTGAGATTTCTCCAATTTATGTTTTTCAGATATTGAATTATTAATATATGAGTATAAATCATTTGTTCTTTTGAAGGCAACGTTTTTAGTTTTTTGTGAGTAATTACTTGAATATGTTAGACATGCAAAATTTGATTTGGTATTATTATTAATCTGCGGATAAATAAAGCTTAGGGATTTTATATTAAGCTTATTTTGAAGTATTTTATTTATTATCTTGACATTAAAACGGTTATTTTCAGCAATACCTATGGTTTAATTCTAAATTAAGTTATGTTTACATTAACTAATGCATCATTAGTCAACATGATAACAAAATATACAAACTTTAGCCGTAAATACAGTTTTAAAAAATGCATTTCAGTAAATAGAAAATATTACATATATTGAACTGAAGACAAAAATCATATATAGATATGGAATATCCTTCAGAAATGCGAAGCAATTATGCAAATAAAATAATTTTTTTTTGATGAGAATAGATTAAATGTAATTGCTGAACCGTTTCGTATAATGATGTGAAAATTGAGCTACAGTGATTTCATCACTTTCCGATTAACATAATAATAGTATCGACGGTCAATACCTTTTCTGCCTTATGGGAACTTGCACAAACAATTGCTATTTATTCAAATTTATAGCTGTCAATATCTCACCTAATCACTCAGGGTTTAGGTACAAACGAATTATATACAATTATATCCGGTATTTTGCCATTGAATTACGAAGATAATGTCATATAAAATCAGTTCCATATCCGATCGCTCCTATATTATACATCAGATTGTGTTTCTACCATATGTTACAATTATGCAAATCAAAAAATAAAATGTTGTAGAAGGATGAATAAATTGGAACTAATAGAACGGAAAGTTATAAACAAATTTGAGTATTCGAATCATTCTTATCAAAGCTTAATCTAATATTCCTTCTCCAAATTTAAAGTTTCCTACTTTTTTTTACCTTTCTCTATTACCACCAAATAGCCGTTGAAAAGAAATGTAAATAAGCAATTTGCTCGTTCTAATTAGCTTAACCAAATACGAATATATTATATATTCAGATTCAGACAAAGTGCAACTCCATCTTTAAACATTGGCATAACCACCTCCCGGAGAATGCCCCCTGACATAAGGTAAGTAGTTAATTATTTAACAGGATGTGTTACCACAACAAGGAAATCTCTGAAACTATAAACTAAAAAGCGAACCGACTTGAAACTTGGGATATATGTTCCTAATTCGACGTAAGACACTAGTTAAGAACGGATTTTTCCTATACTTTGACGTTTTTGACAGAAAACCTAATCACGTTCAATTTACATGACAGAAAGATCCATAGATTAAGGGATCATTTTCACAGTTGAGACTGTCTATTCTATGACAACAACACATAACCCATTGAGACAGGTAACTTTTACTTGACAGACAGGTGATACATTGACAGTCACATGATATCCATATCATAGATATCCCTGTCAATTCCATTAAACTTTCGCATAACATAGAGTATAATTTTATGTCTTCCCACGCCTTCAGCTGCTTCCACTCATTTCATTAAGTATTGAAACTCGGGTATTACATCGCGACGCTTTCTTCTACTGGTGTATATTCCCTATTAATTCCAAATAGTATTTAAATTTTGATTTCTTATTTAGGTTAATCTGATGATGGCACCTTGGTAGCTGAAAGGTCCTCAGTACTTTAACAATATCATCAGTGGACAAGGGTGATTGTTTCTTGTTTATAGTTCGATGTATATCCTTCTACCATAGGTATACTAGGATAATCAATATCTGTGGTTGTTTAATTTTGCCAACATATTCTGAATCAGAAGAATCGATCAATTCAATGTACAAAGTCAACAATTCAACAAGGATTCTAGAGGAACCGTTTTCATTCTCATACGTTTTGAAAAAATTTCTTCAGTCATATTCATCTGCAATTTATGGTGGTATTGTTAAGACACGATTCAGCAAACTCAAAACGGCCACAAACAAAATTTGTATCGTGGTTCTTTTAATATTTGATACAACGCATTGAGTAAACTCCATAACTGGTTCTGGACTGTAGTTGATGCGCTATGATGCGACATAACAAAAATAACTCAAAAATTTCTAATAGACAATATATTTCAATTAAACACAACAAAATATTTTTCAAAAATAATATGTAATAAATGATATTGATTCTTTTTCTTCATTGAGCTATATCTTTATACTTGGATTTACGATTTCCTGGGAATAAAAATAAAAATTAGGTTTTCTTTTCACTTTGTGAGAATTACCTACCTATTAATAATTTGAATCCCGCCTATGATTCAATGTTTTACGTTTATTCATCTTTATAATTCTATGTTAAATTATCTAAGTTATAATTCAGAAAATTTGATTCTATATCTCTTAATCTACTTACACGAATTGTGGCCAATTAGGCAAAGAAACCCTGAAACTAATTTTTTCGGTCAGTTTTATTGAAATATATAAGAACCGGGATGCTGTGATTGAATGAGTACTGTCAGAGTAATTGCCGACCATAGCAATACTCATAGCTACACTTCTTAATTCAAAACCATTGAACTTTAGATGAATGTGCGTGAATAATTGATCTACAGCAGAGTATCGAATTGCATTGTGTTCATCAATGATCTATTATCCATCCAATGTTTATATTTACAAAAATATAAGACTCTGACGGGACCAAAGTGGTGTACTTGGTAAACATGCTGGACTAGACATCCAAGAATGTGGGTTCGAATCCCGCCTATGATTCAATGTTTTACCTTTGTTCAATTATCTATGTTAAATTATCTACGTTATCTTCGTAATTCATAAAATTCAATTATAGATCTCTTAATGTACTTACACCAAATTGTGACCAATTAGGTAAAAAAAACCTTAAACTAGTTTATACTTACCCAGAACATTTCTCAATCAGTTCTATTGAAATATATAAGAACCGGGATGTTGTCATTGAATGAGTACTGTCAGAGTAATTGCCAATCATAGTAATACTCATACCTACACTCCTCAATTCAGAACGATTGAACTTTTGATGAATGTGAGTGAATAGTTAATCTATAGCTGAGCATCGAATCGCATTGTGTTCATCAATGGTCTACTATCCTTTCAGATGTTTATATTTATAAAAATATAGGACTCTAACGGGACACGCTGGACTAGACTTCCAGGAATGTGGGTCGAATCCCGCCTATGGTTCAATGTTTTACGTTTATTCATCTTGGTAACCTAATGTTAAATTATCTAATTTATCTTTATAATTCAGAAAATTTTATTCTATATATTTTCCCCATAATTTTTATATGTGCAAAATGTACTTTATACCGAGTTAGAAATTTTATCATATATTATACTAGCGACCCGCCCCGGCTTCACACGGGTGCAATGCTGATAAATTCAAAGTGCTATAGGGAGAACAGCGGCCTCCGACGCGCTATTTATAGGCACGCTCCCGCCCGGCCGGCCGGTACCGCCGCAAACGCTACGTCCCGCAATTTTTAAATCTGTAATATCTTCGAAAATATTCATTTAAATCATATGCTGTAAAAGATCTATATTAAATCAACAATGTATTTAAGCTATTAAATTGGATAAGGATTAACGCTGTATTGGTTAAAATCGCTTCGAAAATTAGTCGTAAAAAGTAAATGACAAAAAAATGGTATTGTGGGATAACCATAAGAGATAGACGTATACCATCGTTGAGTTTTCTGTAGACCTTTTCAATGTGTACAATACTTAGTACATTATTTTGATATATCTCGTAGGGTTCAGCCTGCATTTGCAATGTAAGCGGAAAAAATGTAATTATTTACGACATCACATTAGAAACCTCAAAAATAACAGTATTTCTCCACTATTTAATGGATGTTATTATACATATAAACCTTCCTCTTCAATCACTCTATCTATTAAAAAAAAAAACGCATCAAAATCCGTTGCGTAGTTTTAAAAATTTAAGCATACATAGGGATATAGGGACAGAGAAAGCCACTTTGTTTTATACTATGTAGTGATTGTTATTTTCCTCGCAAGAGAGCTCCGATAATAAACGCGTCCGATCGCTGCTAAATTCAAAGTGCTACAGGGAGAACCCCGGCGTCCGACGCGCTATTTATAGGCACGCTACCGGCCGGCCGGTACCGCCGCAAACGCTACGTCCCGCAATTTTCAAATCTGTAATATCTTCGAAAATATTCATTTAAATCACATGCTGTAAAGGGCCATATAGATCTATATTAAATCAACAATGTATTTAAGGTATTCAATTGGATGAGGATTAATGCTGTATTGGTTAAAATCGCTTCGAAAATTAGCCATTATTTGTCGTAAGAAGTAAATGACAAAAAAATGGTATTGTGGGATAACCATAAGAAATAGGCATATACCATCGCGGAGTTTTCTGTAGACCTTTTCAATGTGTACAATACTTAGTACATTATTTTGATATATCTCGTAGGGTTCAGCCTGCGTTTGCAATGTAAGCGGAAAAAATTGAATTCCTTACGACATCACATTAGAAACCTCAAAAATAACAGTATTTCTCCACTATTTAATGGATGTTATTATACATATAAACCTTCCTCTTCAATCACTCTATCTATTAAAGAAAACCGCATCAAAATCCGTTGCGTAGTTTTAAAGATCTAAGCATACATAGGGATATAGGGACAGAGAAAGCGACTTTGTTTTATACTATGTAGTGATTCGACAAATCCGGGATTTACAAAACAGTTTGTGAGTCGTGTTCAAAATGCTATGTGGCCCAAACTAGAAGGAATAGTTTAACTCAGTAAGAACAATAATTTTCCATATAAAGAAAAGTAATGATGAAAAGCATATTTTAAATACAGGTCAGACCATTTCTCAAGAAAGTTTGTCACTCTTGAAAGACAGTAATGAGTAATGACAAATAGCTAGGTATTTTAGAGGTAATGGAAATGTATAAGCGAAAAAGCAATTCAATGAATTCAGTTTTATTTCCAGCAGAGAGCCCTTATATTCCCTATTAATTCCAAATAGTATTTGAACATGCACATATTGATTACTAATTTAGTTTACTCTGATGATGGCTACTTCAACAGTATTTTAGTGAATGAGGGTGATTGTTTCTCATTCTTAGTGTTATAGTGTATCCAGTGTGAACTCTTTTATAATCCATCCAACTGTTTAACCGTTCTGGTATGGAATGATGATATTAGTTGCCAATTTTTGCAACTGATTAACGCCTACTATTTTGTTTTAGAACGAATCAAGTCAAGGATTTTTTCCTAATTCGAAATGATCATTATAATAATAAAAATTCGCTTCGTGTGTTATTATGTTATTAATTATGTTCTACTGATTCAGGTCTGCGCGAAGAACAGTAACGAGTTGGAAGATACATTCGACAAACCTAGTAAAAGAAGTAGAAACTCACACAACAAAAAGAAGATTGGTTACTCACGGGAAATGTTGAAGGATAATAACAGTATTATGGATTCACTTGAATGGACTAATTGGTCCAAATGTATCAAGTGCTTTCAAACCAGAAGTCTCCAAATTTGCCATAAGCCAAAATGTAAATATGACAATTTACAACATGAAAAACAGTGTTACACTAAACGCTGTAAACGGAAAATTAAAGCCAACAGATCGTTCCAAACTGTACTTTTTCATAAGGTTTGTATAACCTATTCAAGATGACTTTTATTCGTGATTTGATGTAAACTTTTTAGAATTAATCCTTCCTATAGAAATGTGTTGCATATAATCTTAATATGATGACTTCTTCAAACCAAATATAAACATCAGATTTATCTATCTAGGAAAATCATGAGATAGTGATGAAGGAAGGAAATCTAAGATCGTGGACCAGATGGACAAATTGGACACCTTGTACTATAACTTGCAGGACTGAACGATTCAGATTTTGTAGAAAACAAGGAAGATGTTACAAGCAACAGGAACACCAAAATGCTTATTGCTATCACGAGCAGAGTAATTGCGAATTATTTGTAGTGAATTTGATGAATAAACAGAGAACTGAAAACGGTTTGTACATATTCATCATATTTAATATAATGTAGAATTTGTAGAATATTATAAAAAGACATATCTATTTCAGTATAAATTTCCAACAGAACACGATAAAAAATTCTATCATAAGTAAATGATCATGATTATAACAATTCTTTGCACTTGGTGAAAATGAAAACTAAAAGTAACTTTATTGAATCAAAAATTTGAATTTTTCTTCATTTATTTTCCCCATTAGATCAAGATTTCTTCATGTTTATGAAGTTGGATAATTTCTGTAGATTCATAGTTCAATTGTAAATCCCAATTTACAAATACCGTTTTTTCTGACTAAAATATATTTGCTTCTCATGTCATATTCATAGATTATTTCAGATAATAGATACCAATATCAATATGGAGGCGTTCAGACTGAAGCACCTCCAAATAGATACCAACATTATCCGTATAAAAGAAAGTACTCTGCAAGACAACATCGTCGAAGGAGATTTTCTAAGCGCTGTGGGAGACCAAACAGAAGATCAGCAATGCTGAAAATTATCGGTGGTGCAGAATCTGAAAAATACAAATGGCCTTGGCACGTAGCTCTTTTGAATCAGTATTCGGTAGGTGAAAGTGAATACCATAATTTGATTGGTGTATCATCGTTTTAGAAAATTTCCTGAAATTTAAGCTTCAATATTATCTTTATCTCTACACGGTTAGAACAATGTTTCTATCAAAGGATATCATAGAATCATTATTGCAAAAATAAGAGAACGACAATTTTTTCCTATCCTTTCGCCACCCGTTTATCTCGGAACGATCTTCTTTGGCATCCATCCTCGTAGCAACTTTTCAGAAGAATGACTACATTTCAAGGAAAGGGAACAAAATATAGATAGTTTCATGTGCTCTCTTTTTGATGAAAAATATTTCAAGCAAAGAATTGTAACGATTCTGAGCTGGATTAGAAATTTTTTAATAAAAAACATTCAACTTGGTATAATCGTAACAAGATAAATGTACCAATTCCACCAAAATAATATTTTCGGACGTTTTCATTACAACGTAAGAAATTAGATATAAATGAATATATGAGTATAATGTTGACAATAATAAGGTCTCCCTAGACTAGATCGATAAGTAACGCCACAAACTAATAGTTCTAGACAGCTGTTTCACCCTCCTCCTAGAGCTCAACAGTAGAACGAGCAAGTTTGCAACGTAACTGAACGATATACGTTGAAGGTGGACATAACAGTGTTGTAAAAAGACCAAAATATCTCACGCCATCTATGAATAGATGTCCTACTAAGAAATTAAACAATGTACGACATTGACTTAAGATTTCTAGAACTTTATAAAAGGTACGGGGAATGTAAGTCTACTTGAGTGCGGCAGATTGCGACACCAACATTAGAAATAAATGAATATATTAATTTATTTTTCAGGATGTATTTTGTGGAGGTACATTGATAGCACCTCAATGGGTATTAACAGCATGTCACTGTGTTCGACCATTCCTTAAAGTTAGATTGAATGAACATGACTTACTTCGCACAGATGGAAGAGAATTAGAACTAACAGTGCATCGTATTTTCCAACATCCCTTGTATAATCCACACACAGTAGATGGAGACATTGCTTTGCTTCAGCTGCCCACTACAGTTAAGACACCTATAGCATGTCTTCCAAATAAAGAACCTTCACCTCAAGAACTTTGTCATGTGATGGGATGGGGGAAAATTAGAACAGATTCCCTCTATGGAACCAGCAGATTACGAGAAACTAAGGTAAATGTAACTAAATATTTATTGTTCTCATCATTCCATCTTCCTATAATGAAAGGCTAACTGCCATAACACCTGGCCGAACCTTTGCCACTCCGACAAGAGACTTAAAAATTCTAAACATTTACAAAGGCGAGTTGTTGCGATGTAAATACTCATTATATGGTTATTCTCAACTTATCTGCTTATTCATTTTAAAAAATTTATTCATTTCGTATATTTCAGATACCAATAGTGAACACAGAAACTTGTGAATGGTCCTACAGAAACTTCATGATCACCTCAAATATGGTGTGTGCAGGTTGGAGATCGGGACGGTCTGATACATGTGCAGGTGATAGTGGAGGTGGGCTAATGTGCCCTAAACAATCGATTAGAGGAAATCTAGCTTACAGTGTTCAGGGAATCACCAGTTTCGGAAAGGGCTGTGGCAAACGGAATAAATACGGAATTTATACTAAAGTGTTCAATTACATCAATTGGATCAAATATATTATAAGATATTATCACATATAGTATCACCATAGATTAGCAAATAAAATTTTATTTATTTTAGTACTTACTTATTGTTTAATTAATTTCATCAGTTTTCCGATTTGGATCATCCCAAAAAGGTATGCTTAACTCTTGAGCAGGAAATTTTGTATAGAAATTGGGAATAAGTACCTACTTATATTATAGGTAATTATTAATTATTATAATATTATTTAACAAATAGGGTTAGTCGACATTTGGATATTTGATACATTCATAATGAACATCCTGTATGAATTCCAAATAACAAAAAACATGAGGAACATCTGAAAAAAAGATATTTCCAAGCAGGCTTTAGGTTTTTCCTTTTGGGTTGTTATATTTCAGTTTTATTGTGATACAATTAATTACTCGTTAAGAATTTTTATATTTATTATATCTGGTTGGTATTGTGTAGATACTTCATTTATTGCTAAAAGAGAAAGCACTGCTCCTATTCCCTAGGTACATGTTTGTCTACTCGCTACTCCAATAACTATTATATAGCTTCAGTATTCTGGAATTACAAAGGTTAAAGGAATATTAACTCCCGACTCCTCAGAATCCTCCTTTGATTTCAAATGGAAGTGAGTTATATAACCTTGATTACAGGTAAGTATGACATCTTTGACCTATTGTTTTTCCAGCGACAGTGGTTTTCGACAGTAATTTTTTAGCACCTCTAGTTGAATATTGATATTCTACTAATGGTAACGAGTTTTTATTTTTGTGATGGTAAGTAACAACATTTAAAAAGTATATTTGTCTAATATCTAACATCTTGGTTTCAGACAAAAGTAGTTTTGATGGATACCTTCTGTCTTTCTAGTAGATTATTTTCAAAAACCGTTTTTGTGAAATTGACAGCTTTTTCAAATGAGTATCGGCCAAACCACCCCAACTCAATATTCCGTATGACCAACGAGATTCTACTAAAGCAAAGTATATTACTCCCATAAGCGATGTATCTAATATTTTTCTTAAATATTTAAATGTGTACAGGATACTTCTTTAAGTATGTATACAATTGTCAATATGATAGTTCCATTTTAAACCTACTATCTATATACCTAAGTATTTAATGCATTGGGACCAGTGGCGGCTCGGGAACTTTTTAAGAGAGGAGGCTGGACAAAAAACGTTGGTATTTTATCAAAAAAATTATATTTTAGAACTAAGTTATCTAAAAGTGTATTGGGAAACTCTTTTGAAGAGGATTCGAAAAATCTTCTATTCGTCAAGTCGAAAAACTTCAATTCATGTAAATCGGAAAATCGAATCTCAATTTGACCTTTAATAATATCTAAAATTTCATTAAAAAGTTGTTTATAATGTAGTTTCTTGTCTACCAAATTATACATTTTCCTCCTTTTTGCGGGAGAAGCCTCATCAGTTGAAAAATTTTCAAATAAAATATTAAAATGAAATTCTGTATTACAGAAACTTGAAATTTTATCAATGAGATGTTTCAAACGATCTCTTGAATAAATTATATCAGTGAATTTATGTTGTAAAATTTGAAAAATAAGATTAGTTTATTGAAATATTAATTTAAAAGTATAAAGAAAAAATAAAAATTCTTCATTTTCTAAATAAGATTTTCAACCAACAGCAGCATTTAATGAAACCTGATCTGTTGAAAAGTCATCACTCTTTAATATAAAATCAAATGTTTCGATTAATTTGTCTTTATTTTTATGGATGGTAAACACTGCACGTGATGTAAAATTCTATCAAGTTGGAGCATTACAGGGAATTCTGTTTCCTACTATGTTATTTAAAATTTCAGTTCGTTTGGTGGATTTGCTAAAAAAATTTGAAAATGACGATAAGTTGGAAAAGAAAATTCTAACTTCCTTAATGGAACTACATACATTACTTAAAACCAAATTCATGTTGTGAGCGTAACAATTAGTTAAACTGATTTTATTTTTGTTTGAAGACCGTTTAAATGTCCCGCCATTACAGATGCGCCGTCGTAGGTTTGAGCAATTAATTTATTCGCAAAGTCAAATCGTCGAAATGTTTCCATTAAGAAATTAAATAAATTGACCGCTGTTCTTCCCGAACTAACATCGTAAAACCCTAAAAATCTTTCCACTAGTTGTCCATTTTTTACAAATCTAAAAATTATTGATAATTGTGATTTACACGTTATATCTGTTTTTTCGTCAACCTGCCACGAAAAAAAGGGACATCCAATAATTCATCCTCTATGTGATTTCGGAGGACATAATTTATTGAATCAAAAATTTCATTTTGTATTGTTTCTGAGGTGCCTGCAAATACTGACGCGTTACTCATAAAATCGCGAAGCTTACTGTCGTAATTACAAAACTAATCTAACAATTCTCTAAAATTACATTTATTAACTGAATTTTCAGTTTCATCATGCTCTATAAAAACCAATTCTTGAGATGATAAATACAATAAGAAATCAATGATTTTTTTCAAAACTTCGCGGTTGTCTTCAACTGTATTGTTATGATTTACTATTTCGCGTGTACGAACAGAATCAACCACATTAACAATATTCTGTTTACCGGTTAATTTAAACTTGATACTCGATGTAATATGTTCCTGCGATTTTTCAATGTCTGTCTAGACCACGAGCTAAATTTTTCAAATCATTATAACCCAAGTGCCCCAACATGAAGTTGTATCAGATGTAAATAGCAAGCAATACCAGCAATATAATTTATTGTGTACCTCAGATCCCGTTAACCATAAATATTTTTTATAATTGTCAGTATTAAATGATCGATTTTGATACTTACCTGCCATTACTAATCCTTTCAAATCCGGTAAAGGCCGTTTATTTTTAAAAAACACTTTTTTGTCATATGGTAATCTACTAAATGGATTTTCTAAAAAGACAGCAACTAAATAACTAGCACTCATTTTAAATTTTAATAATTTACCGAACAGACAAATTCTAATCTACCCCTACTTCGCGTGGCGTGACAACTCATAAACAAGCAATGACGCAGCAGTCGGCAGCACGCATGTGTCGTATTTCATAGACTGCGGGCGGCTAGTCTACAGAGTGTTGCCATTTTAGCTGTTTTACGCTATTCGGCAATTGGACTGGTCGGAAAAACGGCAACTGTGTTGAGCAACACATGCTTAGCGTTTGAGATATATAGTCTAGCCTCAGGGCACTGTTTCCAGATTAAAAATAACTACTGAGAACGGGGAATTAATTGTTAAATTAAAAAAATTATCAGAGAAACAGGAAATAAAATGGAGAATGATCATTAAGATAAATTGGTGAGGAGGTTGAGCCTCCTTAGCCTCCTTCGAGGAACCGCCACTGATTCGGACCTTTTTACTTTGATTACAGATTCATGATATTTTGTAATTAACTCTTCATATGGTGGTAAGCTATTTTTATAAAAACCAAATGTTAAAAATGTAGTTTTTTCATAATTTATTGTTAAGTTCATATGACTAAACCATTGTGTAATATATTAAAATTTGAAAAACTCATCAAGTGTATAAAAACATTTGTTCAGTATGTGGGTTTTAATTGACCTTTGTTTATTATATGTATTTGAGTTAATAATTTGAGTAGTGCATTATACTTTCATTGATCTGTATTACGCTCCCATCACATAACTCATAGTTCTGTGACATGGTACACTAAGGACGCACAGTATCTAGTTCCCATATTATATATTTTTAGATCTTCATTTCCCATAAATAAGCATATATCAGCCAATAACACACAAGGTTCGTCATGCTAGTGCATCAAACTCAAATTTTCCTATTTGGTCAAGAATCGAGTTTTAAACTTAGGCACTCATATAATCTAGGGTCATAAACTACGTAAATACAAAAAACAAAGATATCAGACCAGAATTTTAATGTCTTTTCACACTTCAATTTCCAGCTCAATCATACGACAAAAACATAGAAACTGAATTTACATTACAAGTAAATTAGATTGTTTTAAACTGGTTGTCATCGATGAGTAAATGCGAAATGGGTGCTTCAAGTATCCTCAATCGGCAAATTTCTGTTAGGATGAATCATTCACTGCGATTAATGCAAATAAAAATTGGACAAGTCGAGCAGTAAAACTGTTGAACAAAATATCGCTTATAACTAAGTAATCCCTGTTGTATTTTGTATCACATTTATCCACACTTGGTCCTTAAATTTCCATTAAAAGATCATCTAAAATTGAATCATCACTATCTAATTCGTTTGAGGATAGGCTAGTCCAACTTTCTGATTCACTGTCACTGCCATCATCATCATCATTGTTGCCATTTTCATTGTTATCCATTCCCAACTCAAGTAAAACTGTATCTAGAACAAATACTCGAAATCATTGAAATTTCAGTCAGTCGTGGGGTTGAGTTTGTACACCTGTTATCAAATTATATAAAAAATTCACTTTACATTCTATGATGTGTGGAATGCATGGATTATTATGCATATTTATTATATATTCAACTTGATTTACAAAGTACCCTTGTTAAAAATTACACTCGTTAAGTTTCAATGACCTTGAAGCGTTTGGTCCTCTGCAAATAGTTATATAATCCAAATCAGCGGACAGCAGGAAACTAACCAGCCATAATGACTCTCGCCCAATACGATAGCTTACAAGAGAACAACCAACCAAAAGTAACATAGTATATCGACGATGGTTCTTTGAACTTGATGTGATACTTTATCTGTCTTGAAGTTAGGTTTCCTTATTCAAGTTTCGCTTCTTATAGATTACTCTTCTTTGGCTGTGAATGAGTTAGAATATGGAAGCAAACAAATACTAGATATACCCAATCGCGTCTCCTATGCATTGATCACGTAGATATGAAATTGCAATAGCCCCATAATCTAATCCTCGGTAGGAGTTTGGTCTACTATATCTAGTCTTCTTGTTATCAACATATCAGATAATTCTAGAATGTTCACGTCTACCAAGATAAATTCATACAAAATTAGTAGTATACTTGAATAAACCAATAAAATTACTATTTCCAAAGTGTATATTTGAGTTTCATCAACATTTTACTATTTAAGCAGCACAGAATTTCGGTCCCTGCTCGGGCGCCATTTTTCGACGCGTCTTGACACTTTTTTGGCGATTGTTACTTACGACGGCTTCAACACTCTTTCAAGTCTACCAGATCTGAATTCAATTGACTTTATGTTGATTTCTCGGACGCCAGATTTTTTGTAAGGTTTACTCCTCGTTGAGGGCTTCTGCTAGGGCCCTCACCACAAAGTGTATCACAGTGCTATCTATGGATAGTGTTGTCCCAGGGTAGTCTCAGTGGAGTAAGTAACCAGGGATCAATAGGGCAGACATTATTTAAATTGAAGGCTTTAATGTCAATTATTACTTGGTTACTTCTCGGCTACTTGAGTGAAGTTGCAGAAAGTTATACTTTTCGTTAAATAAACAAGGAACTTCCCTATAATAAGTTTATTTAAGCAGGAAGCTTTTAACATTGATAAATATATGACTCTATCTATGTAATAACAATTTATCCGACCCGGGGGAAGCAGAAGGAAGCTCATAAACAATAATTGCAAAGAAAGCGGTCCAAACAGGCTATTTCATTATTAAAACTTTTCGATTTTGTCGGTACAACTGATTGCTTATTCCCATACTTTGGAAAACTCACTAACTGACTCTCTAACTCAGGCTGTCTACCTAACTCATCAACACTTGCGAGTCGTTCTTTTATACAAATCGAGGTGCTGGACAAATCACCTCCACCAGTTGCTGCAGACCCCTTTTTTACTCATTTCGCGCGAATGATGCTCCACCAATTCTGAAATTCTGTGTCGTGGTTTTTATGCTTACGACATCTGTTTCGTTATCTTATGTTGACATGAAATATGCACGGTTTTGAATGAAATCAAACATACGCGGTTTATGAGTTGAAATGAATGCAAATCTGATCCTATACTACACGGGTGTCTACACTCGGTACTATATATATATTCGTATACATATTAACATTATAACTATTCGGAATTATGAATTCCATTATATCACGCGTTTCGGCTATACTAATATAAACAAAATCGTGTTTGCCATTGAATAATTATTCAAGATTTTCGAGTCGTTACAATTTCGGGAAATATGCAATCGCATACGAGCAGTATCTCAACTTTGACATTGTCAGGACTGCCGGACATTGACTCATTCTATCTTTTATTTTTTTTAATGCATGAACTAGAACATGATGAATTGTTGAAATTTGTATATTCTTCGATTTTGTGAGCACTGTATCGCACAAATTTGGAATTTCAAAATGTTAAAGTAGTCCTCAAGGTATTCAATGAATATGTCATACAGACTACTTCAGATATAGAGCATTTCCAAATCCACAACCAAGCGTATAAATATTAAATTAACTTGGAAAATAATGAATATAAAAAAAACCCTCTCAAAAGGCAAAGATTAAGGGACATTTCCCAGGAACCTATCATCAAAGGTAACTTAGAGGATGATTCGAAAATCAAGTGTTTAAGAAATTTATTAATTTGGTTAGATTCGTGCAAGTCTAGTTTGGCTTTAAATAAATTAACAGCATCGACACACAGTTCACGCAATTGTAACAAAAATTTCCTATTGTTTCAATGAGCTTAATTTAAATTACATATTCTTAGGAACATTTCAAACAGATCCATTAGAATATAAGGTTTTTTACATGAAAAAAGCAAATGGGGTGCAACCAACGACTCAGTCCTCGTCTGACAACCCCGTTTAAACAGGAAGTCTTTATACATGTCCTAAAAAAGTAAATAAAACTTCTGTTTTACTGTCGGTATTGCAGCATTGTGCCTTAACGTATGGGTGACCAGCTGCAATATAGGCTCTGGCTTGTGAGGTCACGATAGCGCGGAGGCATTGTGTACCTAGAGGGTATTGGATAAATATATATTACAAATTCAACAATTACAATTCTTCTCAACACAGAGTTATGGAACACGAAAACCAATACTATTTGTTTCCGCATCTAGTTTGATTCCACAAACTGAACAGACAAAAAACGTTGTATGGTGGTGGTTTAATTTTTTATTTTCTCGCGTTATAATCCAGATTCTCATTATATTGTTCGTGCAATTGGCAACTATTGCATAACCCAATTTGAAAATCAAATAATTGGAATTTGGAAATTATTCTCACTTATTATTTTCTATTATGAAGTACTTTATAATTCAGAAGTTATGATAAAACCATAGACCTAATAAAATCCAATTCCATTCGTCTATTCTATATTCTGGCTTATTAAATATAAAAAATGATAATCTTACCATCATTATCCGAACCATCATCATCAGATCCATCCATATCATCTTCTTCATCATCTTCCTCCTGTGACAAATCAAGGAAATTAATGAAGACTATACAATTAGAGATTATACAATTTAAATAGGTTTTGGAAAGTATATTACTCCTAGCCAAAGATGGCGCCACTCTGGCTATTACACCACAAGTAAAAGCCAACCTTTTTGCTGGAATGTTTGCAGCAAATTCTACTTTGGATCCACAAGGGAAGAGGACTCCCCTAATATTGCTACCATCGATAGCCGTACGCGTGAAATAGTCTTTCGTCAGCGCACAATTAGGCGCATCCCGCTTGATATCAACCAAAAAGTCTATGGTGCCAGAAGGAATTCCACCTGTCGTTCTCAAGGAATGTGCGACTGAATTAACACCAGTTTTCTGCAGGATGTTTACCTTTTCATACAAACTTGGTCTTTCCTTCCAGCTGGAAGACAGCTAGAGTCCAACCAATTCCAAAGAAAAGGAAAGAATATCGTTCCTAATAATTATAGACCCAGTGCACTATAATCTGCGATCTCTAAAGTGATGGAGAAAGCAATCAGCATCGAGCTCATCCAATACCTAGAGAGCTACAAAATCGTAAATGACAATATGGCTTTCGTCAGCAGAGATCAACAGGAGACCTGCTAGCCTACGTAACACAAGTATGGAAGAAATCTATCGAAAAACATGGGGAATCTCTAGCTGTAACATTGGATTTCTCCAAAACATTTGACTGAGTCTGGCACCAAAGCCTTCTTGGGGAACTTCCGTTATGTTTTGCCACTTACTATCGAGTTTCCTCTCAGATAGATCACTCCATGTGGTGGTTGATGGAGTATCCTCCGATACAATGGCTATCAACGCTGGTGTTCCACATAGACCTGTTTTGGCACCAACTTTGTTTCTGCTCCATATCAACGATCTGCTGGAAGTGTCCACCTGTCCCGTCATACCGCTCTCACATCTAGAGCTCCTATACCATCCAATGAAGCCAGAGAAGCGAGACAGAAAGAGGTTGACGCAATTAATGGAGATCTGTTGATGATTTTGAAATGGGGATCTGATAATCTAGTAGAGTTTAATGTAACCAAAATTCTAGCTTGCGTCTTCTCCAGGAAGGATGCCTCAATCCCTAATATGATGTATGGTACAACTGTTCCTCGGGAGCACCACCAACTGCACAGTCTCATGGGATGATCATGTGTCCATGGTCGGTGTTCATTGGAAAACTCGTCTGTTGTTCCACCATGAGATTCCAGATAGGCGGACTAGATGAGCTGAAGCTAATCACCCCTTCATTGTCCAGCTCGAGACCTACCGAACTTCTTCCTACCAGACATCATTCTATTGAACAGCGAAGTTGTGAAACTCTTTGCCTATGCCTATAACCTCCAAACCTTCAAGAAGAATTCGAATGCCTATCTCCTCTCCCAACATTCCACCGCTGGCTCACACGGTGTTATTCGAACATTATAGGTTTCCCTCTCGTGTAGTCAAAGTATAGTAAAAAAAAATTATATTAACCTGTTCATCTTCATCATCTCTCCTTCTGCCAACATCATAAATGCGCACTACTGATTCTTGTACTGTCTGATACATTCCTTGGTTTTCCACTAGAGCTACTTGACTGCCGTAACGATTTACCGCTAAGTCGTAGATATTTTTCTTAACATCAATAGTTGCTAAAAAGTAAACAGGATATTGTATCGTCAATAAAATTGATATTACTCAGCATAAATGGAAATCAAAATAGACAGGGAAGCTTGTATTGTTCGGGCCCATTTATTTAATGAATTAAAAGTAGTAAAAGTAAGAACTATGACTTTCCATTCCACACTCAAAATAAAAATCTATATTTTCCTTAGGGCCAGTTTTATAGGTTTAAACCACGGTCGTACATACAGGTCTGGGAACTCGAAGCTGTTCCCTATGTGAGAAGTGACTCCGCTAAGCGTCAACTGTCGCGTAGTACCAAAAAGGGTGCCGCAGTAGTCGAAGATTGATCTCTGACAACTGTATTTCTTGACTTGTAAACACAAGGAATACCTGCGTTTTTAGAAACAAATTACGAAACCGTGCATTGAGCCGAAATGCAAAACGGGGTACAAAAGTGTAAAGCAAGAAACTTCTTTTTTTAAAGTGCCGAAAGATGCGGAAATCCGAAAAAAGTGGATGCTTGAGATTCCGGATAAAAATCGTTTTAACGAGGTCTTTTATGAAGTTATTTTCAAGGTGAGTTTGACAAGAGTAACAGTTCTATTCCTCTCTCAAATCAGAATAGTAAATATTGCGATACGAGAAAAATTATTTTACTTAAAATGTGCGGTTATTATCTATCTATCTTTGTATTGTGGGGCTTGAAATTTGAACGATATGACGCCTAATCCTGACATCAAACTTCGATCCAAGCGCTAGCTAGTGGCTGAGCGAGGGACTACGAGTTTGGCGACGCGTAAGAGACTCATGTCAAACATACGAGTTCCCAGACCTGTATGTACGACCGTAGTTTAAACTGAAGGCCTTTTACTATTACTTTGTATTTGGTATTCATAGGTTTTGGTTTATTTCAGCCAATTTTTTTGCTGCTGGTTTGTTGACACTGGCTGTGTTGCAGGAATAAATATAATTAACGTATTCATTGTTTATTTCAATCATCTCATTTTCTTAAAAATTCGAGAAATGACATTTTTATATTTTGGATTTGAAAAATGCCCAAAAACGATGAAAGTATTAAAGAAGAGAAATCTGTATGAAGACGAAATTAATGTTCTTATAAGTCGTGGGAGTCAAACTCCAATTCCTAAAAAGTATTATTTATTAATATAAATTTCCGACAAATTCGAGAAATATTGAAACAAATAATTGATTTGTTGAACGTTCCAACAGATGCTCTATTTGCTGGAGCAAGATTTCCACAGAATGTGGAAATTTGAAACGAATAATGAATTAATCATCATTCAAGAAATCGAAGTTACTTGGCTTAGTTTGGAATTCCCTACCATTTTGCAGAGCTTCTACAACATTGATAAACGCTTCTTCATCGTCCAATAAAAGTTCTCCGCAACATCTTCCATCATTGTAAAAAATATTTTCAAAACTTCAAACAATCAACAATAGTAAACGACTTAAATTCTGTTTTACTCCTATTCAACAAATACACAAGCTTAACTTCAATCTGGAGTTTAACTGGTACAATTTCCACCGCTACCTATTAGTAATAAATCAATTTGCATTTTTCAACTAATTTCTATTAATTTTGATATTATTTCATATTGAAATTTAGGTGCAGTCTGAATGAGTAAAGGTATTGGTGCCAACATTCAAAATATCCTGTCAGAGCAAACAGAAATTAGACATGGTCACTGACGATATCAGTAATTAAAAATAAAGACCAGAACGTAGTGATGATATTTCAAACGTAAATTGGATCGAAAAAAAGCGCGGAAGTGTATAACTTGGGTTGGACAAGCAAATAAGTTTTGGTGGATCTCAATATAGCTATTCAGTAAAAAAAACGAATTTCGAATTAAAAAATATTCCGATTCATCGAAATTAAGTAATTTCCAAACGTAAAAAAGCCAAAACGGATGCTGACATTTTAAATTGTCATTTCAAAAATAGTTTTTCTGAAAGGAAATGTTTAAAATGTCTAAAGCAAGGTTGACTGATACTTCAAGTCGAATAGTATTCTAAATAAACATTTAAAAGATGTTTACCGCTTCTCGTCGCAAAACTTTTAGAAAATTATCATGTGTTTATTAAGGCATATGTTGATAAAATAAATGATAAAGGTCTTAAGTTGTAGAAGAAAGGAATAGTGAATTGAAAAAAAAAATCTCTCATAGTTAGAAATAATTAAAATTAATTTAAAACATTGTTTGCCTCGAACAATCCAAGTCAAGAGGTGGCCTTTGGACGCAAGTTTCCCTTCAAATGTATTGTTAACTAATCTCTACTTAGTTTTGATTGCTCCACTTTGTGGTGACAATTATTAAGATACTACTCTACGGAGTTTATTAATTTTAAATGAATCATATTTTGTTATATGATTTTTTTTTCCTCCGGCTAGCTCTTTATTGATTTTTATTTATTCTGATTGAATTGATTTGATATTATATTATATGGAATGGAATAAAACTTTATTTAAAATGTTAAAACTTTTATAATCTATTTATTTATGAACCCTGTATCTAATTATGTTTACAAATTAACTTTATGCTACCAAAATCTTCTATGCTTACAAATTTCTATCTTATGCTTTAAAAAAATTCTCTATGTTTCAAGTTAACCTCAATTTCCTTAATTTAATACACAACTACAATAACAAATTTCGAATGCAGATGCTCCTACACAATGATGAAATTTTTAAATGGACTCACTTGTTATATCTTACAAATATTGGAATAAATGTTAGTAATATTTCGTTGGTTTTAATATCTTCTTATTTTTCTTGATAATTCACTTTAAACACATTCACTCTGCTTTAAACCATGTGCACAGGTAACACTTGTTGATACTTCTGATTTAGGAACTTGTTGTGGTATTTTGTTGATAATTGTTTTATTCTTTTTTTAACTTTGTTATTTATTACAAACTGGAACTGCACTCGGGATTTGGTTTCTCTCCGATGCCACTTAATTAAATAACTTTGGTTATGTTACGAATACTATTTGCTGCCTCACAGGAAGTACTAATGAACTTTGTTTATGTTAACTTTGAGGAGATACAGAGACACCTTCAGTGCTCCGATGTTACTACAAACTTTGGTTATGTAAACTAAATGAGTTGCACGGGAAGTACAGCTTCAGCCAAGATATTATTGCAAACTAAACTAGCCTTCCTTTGATTTGCCTTTTATAGGTCCCACCAAAACGAAGCTCGTTTTATAATTTTCAACCAATGAGGTAATTCTTCTGAATATATAGTTAGCTATTCCCATTGTTGAGACTGACAGTTCTTTAGTATTATTGTAAATTGACCAATAGGATTAAGTATTTTGAAATTTTTGAGATATTGAAGATTTTCAAATTAATTAAAGTTATTGTTCATTCTACTATTTGAATTCATGTTACCAACATTTTTCCCCATATTTTGATATATAATAACCTATGATTAGGTTCCAATTAACTTAATAATTCTGATTATAATGTCTATTTTGACAGTTGTCATTGCTTAAATTTAATACATGATTTTAAATATAAATAAAACTTATACAACTTTGTAGAACTGAAATGTCTTAATACTATCTTATATCTATTACTTATTCTTAATCTATTCTAAAAGTTTGCTATCTTCAGATAGTCTTTAAATCATTTTAATTGTGATTTTCCCCTTTCGTATCACTGTACGTTTATCCACTTTTCACTGTTTCTTCTTTACATTCCTATAAACTACTTTACATTTTGGTTTTTATTATAATACAATCATTAATATCTTATTCTATTTATATATTTAACTTTAAATAATGTTTTTAATTCCATATTATATATAATATACTTTTTAAACTTTTCTATTTTTAATGTCTCGGTAAATGCTAATTCTACCATTTTATTTTATATCGGAAACGAAATCATAACAGTATGTAAAATAGAGGGAGTTTGACGTATAATAACAGTCTATACTATTTTAATGTAATGCAAACTTGTTCTACTGATGAGCTCTATGAGAAGAGCGAAACAGTGGTCTAGAACTGTAATAAGTTTGTGGCTTTAGTGATCGATCCAGACTAGAGAGACCTTATTATTACTATCTGGCGAAAGCCAACATGGAGATAAATGGATATATTAACATATTCATTTATATCTATATTCTTACATTAAGTAATCTTACCTATGCTGGAATAATCGATCGCATCAACCGTTTTGAAACTAGAATCAAATTGGGAGTCGCCGTCTTCTAGCTCTTGCTCCATTGCGAAAGCGTAAATTACATTATTGTCAGGTGAAAAACTAACAGAACATTGATTGAGAAAAGGAACCGTTTTCAGCAGATGAAAAGTCCTAATATCCCAAACTTCACTATTGGACATAATCTCCAAGCCATTTGGATGAAATACGCCACTCTGCGTTTGATTCAGTTTGTCCAGTTTGTGAATCTGTTTTCCAGAAAGAGCGTCAAAAAGCACTCCATCAGACAATATCAGATCATCCTGTGGACTGAATGTGGCTTTGTTCTTCGTGTATTGATTACTGATAGTAGGAACTAACTTTGAGACCAAAGTACCAGTGTTAGCATCAAATATCTGCAATTGTTTTTATACTTAGATGTGAACAGAGCAATTTGTAAAAATGGGTCTTACCGAAGCAACTTCCCCTCTGGTTCCTAAAACTTTATCTTGTGTTAATTTACTGAATTCCACATATTCTTCGGCTCCTAAAGAAAATCTGTAAATGAATGTGAAAAACATATTTTTATTACCAGTGGTATCTAAAACACTACAAAAGACAATGGATGTACTACAGGCTACCATTGGGAATAAAATGTTTAGAATAATTACAAGTTTCCTTTAACTGGCCTACTTACTTCATTTGGTAATCTCTGACTGTCCACAGTGCAGAAATAGGTCTTCCCCATGTAGAACTGGTCAGCATAAGTTCCCCGGTTCTGTTAGGTTCGATGTGTACAATATAATTATCGTGAGCTTGAAACATCGATTCTTCATTACCAGAATGTAAATTGAAAAGATGGATTTCTCCGTTGTAATCACCTACTGCAATTTTTTTATCTCCTGGCTGCAATAAAGAAGAATTACATATTCACCTTTTGTTATAAAACAATTTAATTGTCTGGTTATAACCAACTGGAAAAAAGTAATAAAACGGGTTCGCTATATCCGAAAGTATAAGTATGTACGAGGGCAAGGTGAAAAGTCCCTAAAAAATTAGACAAGAAATTATTTATTTGGTCAAAACTTGTTTTATTTCTCAACATAATCTCCTTTCAACCCGATACACATCGTCCAACGTTTTTCTAATTTTTCGATGCTTTCCAAATAATACGATTTCGGCAATCCTTCAAAATAGGCGGTTGTTTCAGCGATTACCTCATTGTTGGAGCCAAATCTCTTTCCGCCGAGCCATTTCTCAAGTTTGAAAATAGATAAAAATCGCAGGAGGTCAAATCTGGAGAATATGGTGGATGACGAACCAATTCGTAGCGCAATTTATGGAATTTTGCCATTGCGACTCGACTGCGGACCTATGCGCCGGTGCGCTTTCCTGGTGGAAGAGCACTTTTTTCTTTGCCAATGTGACCGCTTTCGCTCCAAATCGGCGTCGAATCGATCCAACAGCTCTGCATAATATACGCCGGTGATCGTTTTGCCCTTTTCAATGTAATCGATATGAACGATACCGTGTACATCCCAAAAAACTGTCGCCATGACTTTGTTGGCCGATAAACCCACTATGGCCTTTTTCTGCTTCGATTCGCCAGGACAAGTTCACCGTTACGATTGGTCTTCGGTGTGTCGTGATGGTTACGAAACGGCACAAAAAGTCCTTCTTATCGCGCTTGAACATCGCCAAACTCCCTAAAGTTGTCACACGGTCGCGCTTGTTGTCAACGGAGAGTAAATGCGGCACCCAACTGGCAGATGATAGCTTTCTCATATTCAAAAATGTATGCAAAATGTTCCGTACCCGTTCGGTTGAGATGCCCATAGCTTCAGCCATCTCGTGCACTTTAACTCGCCGATCGCCCATATCATAATTTCTGGCATTTTAACCTCATTTGGACGACCAGAACGTTCGGCATCCTTTGTGGTCATACTACCTCAACGAAAATCAGTAAACCACTTGTGAATCGTTTCAATCGATGGTGAAAAGTCCTCATAATGTTTAATCAAGACGCGAAATTCACTTTTTTTCATGTTTACAAGAATCTGCAAGGTTGCTTGCTTTCGATGGATGTCAAAACAGAACTGAAAGACATGTTAGTCTGAAAATTTCAACGCGTTCTAGTGTAACGAAGTGCCCTCGTTACTTATAATTTACTGTACTCCTCTGGTTAAAAAGAAATAACACCGACGAGGCTGCATCAAAGTTTTGTACATCCTATGTAGAAAAAGTTGAAGCTAATAGGAGATAAGGAAATTCTTATTCAATTCACCACTGACTGCCAGAATCTCAGGCCACCTCTGACGTTTTATTTCTTTTGGCACAAAACAGTATAAAAGGACAACGGATTTCACACGAAAGGGATTGAAGAATCAGCCGTCCTACCACTAAGCTGCTACGATTCCGATATATTATTACCGACCGTTCAAATTAATTCAACTCTGTTAATTTCCGAGAATTTATTTTTATTTTTCATTATAAACTCCGTCCGCGCTCCGTAGGATCCACTAATATACTTTGACCAAGTCCGAAGGTAAATATTCTACAACTAACTCCAGTTTCAACTGACTGCCAAAAACCCAATAATTTATTATTTGTGTTGAGGGAAAATACCTGACATCCCTACGACTACCTACAAATCCCGAAAACCGAATAATTTATCATTTGTGTTGGTGAAAAACAGACCGTTTGCCCACAGGATCTCATTTACCAAAAAACGAATAATTTATTATTTGTGTTGAGGAAAAGACCTGACATCCCTACGACTAACTACAAGTAACGGAAACCGAACCATTTATTATTTGTGTTGAGGAATTGACCCGATCCGTAAAGAACTCGAATATTATTAGCGAACTCGTAAATTACCACGATTCGAAATCAATCCACCACCTGTGTCGACAGCGCGACAGATACTAAAGAACTATTAACTTATTTCAGCTGGTTTCTTATTGCGGGTCAACGTTCCAAACGTACACTACTTGGCGTCTCCTCTCGGCGGCATTTTTTTCCTCGAAGATCATCTGTGCGAAGTAAACAACTGTATCACGCGAATAGAAATTCTGATTTGAATTAGATTCTAGAACTTCCGATTGTTTAAATTGTTACAAACTAGCCCGACTAGGTCAAACACTTCACTTTATTATCTAAGGTGATTTTATGAAATTGTTGTTCATTTAAAAAGACTAGGTGTAAATATTTTTAGTTTCTTTTGTACATATATTTTTGACAATCAGTTCCTTTAATAAACTGTATATATATAAACATCTGTGTTTTACTGGTGAGGAATCAATCAATTCATATCTGTCATATTTCATTCAACGGGAAATATACGACCCTGGACCACTAATCCCGGTGGTGACCCCTTTCTACTTCTTCGTGTAACAAGAAAAATTATCTTTTCCCGAGAAAGGCGGTCACACTAGTTAAAGGTGGTACATCACAAACGTCACATGGGATTTTCGATTGTGGCGCCATCTGTTTTATTTTTCAGGGACTTTTCGCCTTGCCCTCGTATTTTTGTATTTTATTATTGAATATACCAGTTATATATATGTTCCTAACATTCCGTAGAAAAAAATGATAAAACAATTATTAATGTAAAAAATGTAAAGAGACAAAAGACCTAGAATAAAGTAAGAAGGAAAGTAAAATTGAGTAAGGAAGACCCTATATTACACTACTAATGTAGAATTGCCAAATAAAGATATTTCACTGTCACCTATATGACAAAAAAAAATGTACCAAGAAAGAGTTTATTTGTGTAAATTTTTTCGATTCTTTACTCGTCACTTGACTAAAAGAATCGAGTTTCTCCGACATCAATCTCGCCAGGAAATACGCGCTTTGACATTAAATACTATCTACAACAGTTTGCTTATTCCCATAGACTTAACATGGGAAATAAAAAATAGAAACTTTTTACAAGCTTTTTACCCTTCGTTTCCTCATGTTGGGACTAGTGTCGATCGATTCTCCACGTTGAGTACTACACCTAAGAATATATCGGTTTGTAGAATAGTGAAGATGACATGAAACAAAGTATACCTCAACTGATATTCTATTCGTAAGCTATAATTCGCGATTTACATCGGAAATCAATTCATCAAAAAACTCACCATAAACTTGGCACACGTGAAAAATCCTTCATCTGTAGCAGATCTGATGGTTTGAGTTGGACAGAATCTTGAGTGAATGAACTTGCGGTCCATCGCTTTGCATTGATAACCAATTGCTCTCCTCGCACATCTTATGGCGAAATTATTAGCAGTTGAAATTCTCGGTTTTGGATCTGGGCATTTATGAGGTCTAAGAAGGAAATAAACGCTAGTAAATGAAAAACTTTCCGAAGTTATAGAAAAGATGATACGTAGAAATAGTGAAATATCAAAACTATCAAAAGAATCCTACCACAAACTAATTTCAGATAGAGAAAAACATTGGAGTATTATTATAGTAGGATAAGTACTTACACAAAAAGATTGAACTGTGGACATGTAGCCATGGGATTTTTACAGAGAGCATGTTGATTTGTTAAATATTCTGTTATTATAGATGTTAACGATACTCTTGGTGGTTCTAGGGATGTTGGCAAATCCTCCAACATAGGTAGTCCAATCCTAATATGTGGCTCGGCGTTTGTTTGTTTTTGCAGTCTTGAATTTTGAACTGGTGTTGTAGGGAACAAATTTTGATTTTTTCTATAAATAAAAAGTTACATTAAATGAATTTTCGCTGAATGAGAATATAGGTTGACTTACTTTATGATCTTTATTTGTGGACAAGTCGATCCGTTAGGTGTTAATTCTGTCAATGGTTGAGGTGTATTACTGGCAGTTAAACTCCGAACATGGACAGGAGAATTGAACATAGAACGATTCTAGAATAATCGATATTTCTAAATAATTCATGTTTTTACAGATATGAGATGAATATGCTAACATTAGTTCTAGATTGTACACACTGACGAGTGCACTACTTGTAATAACCGTTGCCGAAATTTTTTTTTATTGTGGAATCATTGAATTATTCTATGATACGTTTTTCAACCTTCATGTCAAAAAAAGCATTCGATTTGCAACACAAATTCTCATTTCAATATTTTCTATTACTATTTATTAGGAAAATATTAAAACAAAAGACAAATTCACGTCTGAGTTGCTAGATTATATTGTAAGAAAGATGCATACATGTATTCAGTATTATTCCTAAAATTCCGGGAGACCAAATCACGGAATAACTAAATCAGTACTGAGGCCATCGAATACAAATAGAACTTATGTGAAGATGTGATACCAAGTTGAACTTGCAGTGTAACTCAATGAAGTATGCATTAGTAACTAAAGTGGTTCAAGTGGGACATATGATATTACAATTCTTAAATTAATAAATACACCAGCTGTTGTTCGTGGAGACAGTTAACGGTGTCCATTTCGCCGCCGCTTAAACTAATTTATTGCAAATAATTAAAAACAACTGAAGGTGTTGATAAACGTGAAAGTTTATTTAAATGGAAGGAATAATCGAAAAACAGATTGACATAAACATGTTCTACAACTCTGTTAATGTAGAGAGGGGTTCAACATTGAAAAATATACACTTGATGCTAGACCTCTGTAAAATTCGAGGTCTTAGCAAAATCGTGAAAGATTCTCATTACCACCTGCAGACAGACAAACCAGACATACTGGCCTCAACTGAGACGCAGGTCAATCCATCTACCAACACGACCTATATGCTCTGCTCCACACTCGTTTCAGATTTAAAGAAGGTGTGTCTCTATTCTAGAAATAATCTCTCATGCCACCGGGAGGAGAATCCAGAACACAAGAATTCGATATTATATGGTTCGACGTTGTCTTTATTTATAACCAAATGAACCAGCTCATGCTGAACTCTTTGAATTTCTTTCTCTGAAACTTGACCTTATTCGGCAAAACTATGCAGCAGCTGAAAGTATCATATGGGGGGTTTCAACGTTCACAACTCCGCTTGGCTCAAGTTCTGAAAGAAGACAGATGACGCAAGGCGACAGACCCCTTCGTCATTACCTATGGTCTCGAGCACTTAATTAATGAAACAACACGGATCCCTGATAACAATTATCATTAGGTCAATACTCTTGACTTATTCCTCACTAACAATCCAGACCCCTATGACGTAAAGGTCCGTGCACCATTGGGAAACTGATCATTCACTCATCACTACGACCTGTCCCGATATCACTCCACGAACCAATCCAACACCTCCACGCACAGTTTGGCATTACAACTCAGTTCAGACGGTCTTCGCATGTTTTTCTCCGAGTTTTCTTGGAGAAGCGTATGTTTTGAATCTGATGACCCAACGCAATGTGCCACAGAGATCTTGGATATTATCAGGCTAGGAATAAAAACTTACATACCCCATACCAACAAATCACAATCATCTGGTGAACGATCGTTTAATAAAATCTGTTCTAGGGCCGTCGCTTCAAAACGAACAGCATACCGTCGTTGGCGCGGTAACCCATGTCTAGAGACCAGAACAAAATATGTTGAAGCCAGAAATATGTGCAATGAAACAATTAACGTTTCGAAAGATGCATACAATGCCAAAATAAGATCAAAGCTTATCGAATGCCCGAATGGCTCCCGTTCGTTTTGAACTTTCGTCTAAACAATTGGTAGAAATTTCACTTTCAGTTCATTCCCTCCCCTATCCAAAGATGATGACACTCTAGCTACACCACCACAAGAAAAAGTCAACCTTTTTGAAGCAGATTCCATTTTGGATCCACAAGGGAAGGACTCTCATAATATTGCTGCCATCTATAGCTATATGCCCGATATTGTCTTTCGTCAGCGCACAATTGGGCGCATTCAGCTTGATCTCAATACCAAAAAGTCTATGGAGCCAGACGGAGATCTACAGGATATGCTTGCCTACGTAACACATGTATGGCAGAAATCTATTGAAAAACATGGGGAATCTCTAGCTATATCATTGGTAATCTCTAAAGCATTTGACCGAGTCTTGCACCAAAGCCTTCTTGAGAAACTTCCGTCAAATGATTTGCCGCCTCAATTTTGTCGCTTACTATCGAGTTTTCTCTTACACAGATGAATCTATGTGGTGTTTGACGGATTATCCTCCGCTGGTGTTCCACAGTGTGACCACCTGTCCCGTCCACAGCTTTGTCGATGATGGTACACTTCATACCGCTTTCTCATCTAGAACCCCTATACCATACAGCGAGAGGAGCGAGACAGTGACAGCTTGACGCAATTAATGGAGATCTGGCAAATATTTTCAAATGGGGATCTGATAATCTAGTAGTTTAATGCAACCAAAACTCAAGCTTGCGTCTTCTCCAAGAAGGTGGATCTCACAATTCCTAATATGATCATGTCAGGTACAACTATTCCTATGAAGTCTTCCATAATCATGCTCGGGATCATCACCAACACCACCCTCTCATGGGACGATCATGTGAGTTCCATTGCGAAAACCGCTTCACAAAAACTTGGTTTTCTATTCCGTGCCAAGAGCTACTTGAAATCCCAGCAGCTCCTCATAATCTAGAAAGCACAGATTCGACCTGCCCTGGAGTACTGTTCACATGTTTGAATTTCGGTTTCCAAACATACCGGAAGCTCTTGGATTCTATCCAGAAGAGAGCTATTCATTTGATTGATGATGTCACACCAAAACCATTGCCCTCTAGAATATCGTAGAAAGGTGGGAGATTTCTCCATTTTCTATAGATATTGTCATGGTCGGTGTTTATTAGAAATCTCTTCTGTTGTTAAACCATCAGAGATACCAGATAGGCGGACTAGACGAGCTCAAACTAGTCACCCCTTCACTGTCAAGCCCGAGACCTGTCGAACTTCTTCCTAACATAGTTCATTTTTTATCGAACAGCCTAGTGAGGTCTCCCTATGTCCATCACCTCTAAACCGCAAAAAAAATACATATCTTCCAACATTCCACAGCTGGCTCACACTCTGTTCATTATAGGTTTCCCTCTCGTGTAGTCAAAGTATTTAAAAAAATGCTCTATGTATTATTATAATATTTTGGTATCCGGTGAATTGTCAAAATCATTGAAGTATTACAACGCCTTAGAGGTTGAGTTTAGAATTTCTTTCTTAGCGGGTACCGACGTCGTATAAGGAACCTATATGCCGAATTTCAAGTCTGTCAACTTTAAAGTTCCGGAGATTTCGTGAGTGAGTGAGTCAGTCAATGAGTGGTATTCTCCTTTGTATACAGTTTGAGTTTATATCAGCGGTGTTCAGGAGTCTGTCGGTCAAAGCGAGTCACACATTGGATTGTTTTACAAAAGAAACAAACGAAGCACAAGCCGACTGACTCTCACTTCACTTACGAGTTACTGTAGTCGGTATATTTCGAGTTTATATGGAAATAGAAATTAGGAAATTAAAGATAAGATCATATACACTATACAGGGCTGGGCGATTTGTAATTTAAGGAGGATAATAAAAAGGTAGATAGATGGGATCAAAATAAACAAGTTTTATCAATAAGCTTTCCACAAAAGTTCAATATAAAGTTAAATTGCTTAATAACTATTCTTAAATAATAATAAATTGTGTTTCAAATTTTATATTGGAGATATCTGGATTAACTGAAATATTATTTAGTTCAAGAAACTATAAAAGAATTGTGAAATAAAAAACACTTCTTCTTTTCTTCGCAATTTTTATAGTGATGAGATAAAATTCACATCTAAATTAAAAACTAGGGGAGGAGAGTAATCAAAATGAGGTTTAATTATCTTACTATAAACTCTTAAAGTTTGAAATGATAAACATCTTCTAGTGCATGTAAAAAAGAATATTTTCATTGCAATTTTCTTATAAATATAATGGAAGTGCCTTTTCAGATTCAGAAAATTGTTTAACATGAAACCAAGATATTTGAAATTTTCAACCAATACTATTGTACTACCATTGATTTGTATATAAAAAGTATTATAGTTAATTGTGCTTTTATTTGGAGTGGTTCCAATGATAATTTTGTTTTGTTAACATTGAGTTCACATTGTTATCATTCAGCTCAAGTAATTGTTCCAAACAGGTTAAAGTATTGATTTGTCAAAAATTAATTGTTTAGTTTGTGTTGGAATTTTAGGTACTGGCACAACTGGAGAGTTCTAGAGATGCTGAGGGAAAACTCCAGTTTCTAAAAAGTGTTAACCAAGTATAAAATTATGGAACCAAAAACATTATTTAAAACTTTGTTACATTTATCATATTAGCTATTTTTAATCAAATTCAACTCCTTCAAAGTTAGTCAAGGGTTGGTGGATTTCCACCCTCGATTGTAATAAAGCTTTCTATAAAAAAGTATCGAACTTTTCAGCTTTAGTTTGATCTGACAAGTTTTGTTTTTATATGATTTCCTTTGAAAATAATTTGTTTGGTTACAGATTCTTTGGTTTAATTTGTTTTCAGTGTTGCCCACTTGTTTCCCCGCTTAGAGTACAATTATCAATTTGTTTTATAATGATCAATTTTTTTTGTTTGAGGACATTCACTACTCCATTTCTGTAACTCTTATATTTGGCCCAATCAATTTGTTTTAGATTTCCAAAATTGCTATTTCTAAAAGATTTATTTATAATTATTTATAAGCTCTATCCCTTGATTTGCTGAGTTCCACAACTAGTGTGATAGAATTAGCTTTTTGGAGTTTTTAATTCTGAGTTCGGAGAAAAAAATTGCTTTAGGTAGATAATTATGATACAAATTGAAGGAACTAAAATCGAACACTTTTTGATCGTCGCAAATGGTCCAAAAAAAAATGGTAAAAATGGCCAAAACCTGTTTTTCGAGTCGGACATCGTCGGAATGAGTTAAAAAGAAAAAAAGCTTTCAATAAGCTTATACGCCGTGAAAAGACGGAAAAAATGAGCTACGGATGAACCCGATTGGACCAGCGGTGACACCGCAAATTGCAAAAAACCATCGATTTTGCTCGAAATTTCAAATATTCATAACCCTTGTACTTTTAAAGATTAAGAGCTGAAATTTTAATAGGTTGTAGCTTTAATGCCCACCAAAAACCACACAAAAACAAACAATATCTCGGGAACCCTTGCTCGAAAATCGATGTTTCTTTTTAATCATCCGTACTACCATTCAATAATATTAAGATTGCGCGTATTTTCAAACTTCTAGTAATGTCGGAAGTACTCTAAAAAAATACATTGCGCTATTCGATCTATTCATTCGCTATTTTCGAATGTGTATGGTATTTTGGCATAATTTTTATTGTAATATTGTAATGAAGTATTCTCCATTACTTACAAATCAATTTGAATATTCAGTAGAGTCGAATTACATAGGCAAAGTTAAGAGATCAAACTTCGTGCACATCTGTGCATAAAAACTGGTGAACAGAATTCGCAAGCCGGCCACCTGTTCACGTTACGTCACACGCCGCGATCTGTATAAAAGCCAGCCCATTTCATAGCTAAAAGGGACTTACTTGCCAGACGAGCATCAAGATTGAGCTGCAGTAATTTATTTTCCGAAACAACCCGAAGCCGTTGCCGTTGTGCAAATCCGAGAGATAGAAAGTGAGTATTAATTGCCGTATAAAATCTTCTCAAGTTATTGAATTAACATTCCAGTATATAAGTCCGATTCCAAATTCGAACTTTGTTAATAAATTCAATAGTCTACAAATAAATCCTGGTAGCTTGGACGTTTGCGATTTAGCTCCTGCGAATTGTTTTCTAGAGGCTAAGTTAGGATATTTCCCGAGACCGATTTGTAAAATTGTGAATAAATTCACAGCAGGAACAGCCTGAAAAATCAATCATGGTAGCTTGGAAGTTTGAGATTCAGCTCCTGCGAATTGTTTTCTAGAGGCTAAGTTAGGATATTTCACGAGACCGATTTGTAGAATTGTGAATAAATTCACAGCAGGAACAGCCTGAAAAATCAATCTTGGTAGCTTGGACGTTTGCGATTCAGCTCCTGCGAATTGTTTTCTAGAGGCTAAGTTAGGATATTTCCCGAGACCGATTTGTAGAATTGGGAATAAATTCACAGCAGGAACAGCCTGAAAAATCAATCCTGGTAGCTTGGACGTTTGCGATTCAGCTCCTGCGAATTGTTTTCTAAGGGCTAAGCGGAGATATTTCCCGATACCGATTTGTAGAATTGTGAATAAATTCACAGCCGGAAAAGCCTGAAAAATCAATCCTGGTAGCTTGGACGTTTGTGATTCAGCTCCTGCGAAATGATTTCAGGGGCTACGTTGTGACACTTCCCGAGACCGACGTAAAAAATTACTAATTCAGTCATAGCCGAAGATCACTGACAAATCAACCTGGTCCGAAATGTCCCGCTCCGTAAGAAATTACGTCTGAAATACAGGCCAGAATAAATATACGATCCACGCTCCGTCGAAGTTAAAGGTGTACTAAACATTTAGATTGTCGCGTTTCATTTCTAGACCTAGGGACAAAAACTTATCTATCATCTCACGCAGATGTTGGAGATTCCGGCGCTAATCGACGACAAGAAAACATCTAATTAACGCGTTATTTTATGCACGGAAAACGAACGCATGAAACGGCCTGTTCTGAGGATTGCAACATTTTGTAAATATATTGTACATAGCCAGTGTAAATATACCAAATGTAAATAGGGATAATTAATAAACTTAGTTGAACAAGGAAACATCTGTTTTATTTGGCAATCCACACGAAAGAGAAATAGCAATTTTAAAACCTATATAGACAGTAAGTGACAACCTCCCCCACTTGTAATTAACCATTCAAGCGGAAGGAGGTTACAATATATCAAATAACGATAAAAAGTAATACAAAAAATTTGAAAAGTTACATTGATAAAACGTGTGTAGTACATATTGTACTAAAAAATTGAATGTAAGTAGTAATATACGAAATTGCTCTTACTTATAGCATGTAAAACATTACAAAATATTTTGTTATTTACTTCAGTTCCCGAAATATTGTTGTTTTTTACGTGCATTTGCATTTTGAACCAATACGATCGAAAACGCGGAATAGCCGAGCTGCACCACAACTTTTTTAGGGTCATTTTAAAAAGTGCTTTTTTTTGCATTAAGCTACGGTTTGCAAAAAGTGTACATCCGATCTTGCTGAAATTTTGTGTGGTACTTGGTGGGCACAAAAGCTACAACCTATTAAAATGTCAGCTCTTAATCTTTAAAAGAACAAGAGTTATGAATATTATTATTAAAAGCTTTTTTCGTTTTAACTCAATCCGACGATGTCCGACGCGAGAAACTGGTTTTGGCCATTTTTACCATTTTTTTGGACCATTTGCGACGATTAAAAAGTGTTCGATTTTAGTTTCTTCAATTTGTATCATAATTATCTACTTAAGGCAATTTTTTTCTCCGGACTCAGAATTATGCAAAAATTACCGACATTTATTGCTAATTCTATCACACTAAACTTCATGGCACTACCAAGCCAGTTGCCTTTTTTAACTTCAATTATACATATATCTTCTGGTTTCATTTATGATAGAATTGCATATGTTTTTCTTGTAACACAAATAGTTACAAAAATTAGAGTCAATTCAATAACTGGGTAAATAAAGAATTTTTTGGACTTACTCTAACGGGAGTCAAACTAGACGAATATCTAAACTTCGGTTGCGGATGGTGATTGTAGCTTATAATGGACTGGGTTAAGCTGGCTTCCTTTATTAAATGTGTTGCAGTATCTTGTAAACCTTTTCCTACTAAATGTTGATGTATCAATTGAAGTAATTGCACTTCGTTGAACTGTATTTTAGTTTGTGCAACAACATTCGCCTGAAATCGAATACACCAAGATTATTTACCATTTTTCTTGAATAGATGAAGTGCTTACCCTATGAATATTCGCAAGTGATACTTCCAAATCGTTAACTGCATGCTTCGTTCTCCCAGAAAGCCTTTCCATTAATTCTAATGCGTGCTTTTGGAACGAAACATGTTCTTGTCGCTTTTCTTGTAATATTGGATCCCTCATCAAATCTGAAAAATGAGTTAAACTTGAAATGCAGGCTCGATTTGATTGTGAAAGTACCGAAATATTCCAAATCAGGACTTTCGCAGTAATGTATTTTTGAATGATTGCCCTATAGGATTGAAGTAATTATGATTAGAGAAATCGATAAATGGAAATGCAGTAGGAGCAGTTTCACAACACGAAAAATGGAGAACGGAAAACAGAACTTACTCTGCAATTGGCCGCCAGTAAATAATGGTAATTTAGAGACAATCTGTCTAACTGTTTCTGATCTTGCTAGTCCAGCTAAAGCTTTGCACGCTAATGTACGAAGACAATCAGCGTCTGTTATAGGTGTTTTTATATTCATTAATTGTAACAGCACCTGGAAGAAGATAATTGCAGATCAAATAAGACAAATCTATAAACATTTCTTACCATTATTCCACTATTGGATCTAACACAGTCCCACACTTTCTGCATCAGTTCCTCTGAACTCTTAAATTTCATCTTTTTATTTGGCGAATTTTGTGTGACAGAGAAGCGTCCAACGTTTCCTCCAACCTGATGAAGAAAACATAGCGATGAATAGAGTTGTCCCAACGGATCTTGACCGCAGTGTGACCTTGCATTGGGTTATTGAAAACAAACATAAGACAGGTTCTTTTGTATCCTCATAAATTTGAAGGTAGGGAGAGAAACTCGAGAGTTCAAGCTTAGACTAATCTGAGACATGCATCCGAATTTTGTTCACTTAGATAGACAAAGGCAACCAATATTCTGGGCTCGCTAGGTCATCGAAAGGATTCGTTCCAGAAGTGGGATTATTATTTGCTTCATAGCAAGATTAATAAAGGAATAAAAAACGTTCACAGAAATAATGTGAAGAATTTTTACTGTATTACAGTATTTCATTAGAAATGGATCGATCAAAAGCAGAGTTAATACAAATTGCAAAGTTTAATAAAAACCTAAATCGTCATCGATGAACTATTGACAAGATTACTATCATATCTTTGTGACACTAACCCGATTTAATTGTTGGGGCTAAAGTTAACTATTATAAACCTCATTAACTCATTGGGAGGAATGGTTATATTCCTTTCAGAACCTTAGACCATATAGGTACATGAACTAAGCATCCAATTGGGAAATAAGCAATGCATCTTGATTATGTTTGATGCAGCAAAGTCAATATACAGTATGGCGGACTAGATTTGATGTTTATCGTGTCATTCACAATATTTAATGTGAGGAGCAATTAAAAATAATTTTTCAATAAATATAAGAATGTCAATGCATGCGGGAATATGTCGGATATGACAAAAAGTCGAGAAACTTTTTTTTTGTGATTTAGTGAAAGCTAACCGGTGGCAAAAATAATGGTTATGATACCAAATAAAATTCTTCAAAATAAACTTAATAAAAAAGCCCTAAGCCTAATTTTACAAATTAATAATAATTTTATTAAGTGAACACTCACAAAAAAAATCTCAATTTCTTATAAGTCTCCTTGAAAACAACAAATTATCTATACTCATTAATTATAATTCAAAATCTAGAAGAGATAAATTAAAGAAATCTAGAGTTTATAGACTGAGGTATGATTACTGTGATGCTTTGTAAATAGGACAACTTGGACGCAGTTTCAGTGTAAGGTTCCAAGAATATTTGAGGAATCTAATTACGCGAATCACCTATAGCAACAGATCACAATTTCACCGATATTTGACATATTCCGAAAAAAAATAAAATTCAATATTAAGAAATGTTAAAATATTCAAAAAATAGTAATGTAATATTAAATGACAAAACAGATACCAAATTTCCTCTTTTTACATAACTTAATTAACAATGTTCAGTGTCTGTACTTGACAGCGAAATTAAATTTCTCAATTCCTTGAATTATAAATAGAAGTAGTAATTAGTTTTAGTTCAGGCAAAATCAAATTTATTATAAATTCTTTAATTAAGAGAATCTGCAGATATTTTAATTTAAGTTTAAATTTCTCTTTTCTATATGATGAGATTTACGAATTATTTAAAAATCGCTGCGAGCGTGAGTCAGCAAATTGGCTGGAATTTTTTTAAGTTGATGCACCTTTGAAATGGAGCTCTTTTCCATAATTTCAGACTTTGAGGGGTCAGGGGTCCCGAGAACTGGCCCTTTTTAGGCTGAAATATAGCTCTGTTTAGCCTATCTTTGAAATCATGGTTCTCAGCGCCCTTTCAACCAATAAACTATTGCGGGGGCTCATTGTTTTTGTAATGTCTTCTAGTCCTTACGAGAAAAAATTCAGACCATCCGAACTAGTTAAAGTGGAACCCGAATTTCGAAAAATTGACTATCTTCTAGGTGGTGCCAACAGTAAAAATTTTATTCAAAATATATCTCACAAGTTTCATTTTGTTTGTCTGTTTTTGACCTTCCAAATTTGCACTTGCATGTCGAAATTGGTCAACTGGGGCCCAAGTTACAGCTATTTAAAGAAAGCAGTTTTGCCAAAAAACTCGTTTTTCACGAAATTTAACCAGCTTGAACTTTTTTCTCTATTAACCGAAATCAACAAAACTTTATGAGAAGATATTACTGTAATTCTTCTCTCACCCAAAAAATTTTGTAGCAAAATATCTGATTGCTCTAGACACAGCGAATTTTTAAATATTGCGAAATATCGGTTTGTCTTCTTCAGTGTTATTAACTAAAAACTCATTTCAGATGTTGCAAAATTAACAAATTATAATATGAGTCATCATTATTTGATGATTTTAATACATATTATTTCACAATAATTCAATTATAACCACTGACAAGGTTTAAAAGAATTTTAAAAATGTGGTATTTTTGAGAGAAATGTGCGACATCTATGCGTGAAAATGTAAGACAGCAGCTCTCCTTTGTTATTAAATTAGTGCATGGGTTAGTTCTTCAGTTATATAGTTCTTATTTAGCTAGTAGTTTCGAGTTTTATTTTAAGTTGTAGTTATGTATTATAGTTAAAATAAGATTAATAGCAAGTGTGTCGATGAAATTCGTCGAAAAAGTTCTGTAACTCTGTACCTATTCTTCTGTAGTGTGTATAGTTTTACAGCTGTATATTAACTAGCTTTCCAAACTGATCGAAAAAATAATCCTGTTAAGCACAGTGCATATTTCGATAATATAAACTTGCTAAATGTTAAATTATACTTGAATTCAGAGTGTTATCCATATGAAGCAATGAAATTGAATTTCACCGACCAGCAATACGTGGAAGCATACCAGATGTACTATGATTTCCAGAAATCATTTTCAAATAAAATAATAAGCGAACCCATGTTAGATTATATAGCATTCAAGAATAGAGCAATTTTTGTGATTGACTGTTCAAAACAAAACGATGCTATAAAGTCATCAACAGTTGACGTCAAACTAGAGATGGAAAGTTTCCTGAATTTCCCCAAAAACACCAGGGCTTATTGCATCATCATTAACGATCGTATAATGGAGTATTCTCCGATTACAGGATCAGTTCGGAATTTGGTGTGAAGAACCAGGTGATGAATCATAATGTTATAATTTATGTTCTAAATGATGTACTATCAAAAATGTATCTTTCCCAATAAATGTTATTATTATTATATTTGATATTTTATTTCTCAAACGGTAGGTGGTGATGTAAACATCCGACGATCATAGTTTGTAAACTATGGTAGTCGGTTGCTGGAAATGAAACAAATTGAAACAACTAGTGACGTTATCAGTCAGTTATCAACGTTTGCAATGACATCGAAACGGAGAGTTACCCCCCACCCTCACTATTCACGTTCACGTTCTCACGTATGTAAGAGAGAATCATTTCAGAAAATGTTCAGTTATAAAAATGAAAATTCGATGAATTTTCTTGCTATGGAAATTGGAACGTGCACGATTGGTAATTTGACAAGCACCTCGTCATTCACACTCACTTACAAAAAAACCTAGCTGTGCACAACCTAGAAACTTTGAGTGAAATTGATATTGAGATGCTAGAGTATACCACTCGTAACTTTTTTGCATGTTTGCCGGAAGGGTCACAACATTTGACATTATTTCTTGAATAATAAAGCAAATATTCACATTTGTGATGTTTACAAATATTTCCTCTAACTAATTTATTAAAATGTTGCACTCTTCACTTTAGCATCTGTATCAATTTTACTAAAAGTTTCTAGGTTATGCACAAGTAGTTTTCTTGTAAGTGATTGCAAATGAATGTACTTGTCAAATTACAAATCGTCCAAGTTTCAGTTTCCATAGTAAGAAAATTCATCAAATAAGTTTGTTTGAAAAACGCGAAAAGGTAGAGTTAGAGAATTATTTTAACGAATTTCATCGATACAATGGCTATTAATCTTATTTTAACTATAATACCAAACTACAGCTTAAAATAAAACTCAAACTACGGGATAAGCAAGAACTATATAACTGAACAACTAACCGATGAACTAATTTAATGACAAAGAACAGCTGCTGTCTCCCGTATTGCAACAACAACTTACAATTTTACGCATAGATGTCGCACAATTCTCTCAAAGTTAGCACATTTTTAAAAATATTTTAAAACTTGTCAGTGATTATAAATGACTTTGTGAAATAATATGTATTAAAATCATCAAATAATGATGACTCATATTATAATTTGTTAATTTTGCGACATCTGAAATGAGTTTTTAGTTAATAACGCTGAAAAAGGCAAACCGATATTTCGCAATATTTCAAAATTCGCAGTGCCTAGAGCAATCAGATATTTTGCTACAACATTTTTTGGGTAAGAGAAGAGTTACAGACTATCTTCTCATAAAGTTTTGTTGATTTCGGTCAATAGAGAAAAGTTCAAGCTGGTCAAAATTCGTGGAAAACGAGTTTTCTGGCAAAACTGCTTTCTTTAAATAGCTGTAACTTAGGCCCTAGTCAACCAATTTTGACATGCTCATTTGGAAGGTCAAAGACAGACAAACAAAATAAAACCTGTGAGACATATTTTAAATGACATTTTGACTGTTGGCACCAGCTAGAAGATAGTTTATTTTTCAAAATTTGGGTTCCTTTTTAACAGGTCGCCTTTAGTTCGAGGTGTCTAAATTTTTTTGTAAGTACTAGAAGACATTACGAAAAAAATGAGCCCCCCTCTTAAGTTTTTTGGTTGGAAGGGCGCTGAGAAACAGCATATCAAAGAAAGGCTAAAGAGGGCCATATTTCAGCCTAAAAAGGGCCCCTTCTCGGGACCCCTGACCCCTCGAAATCTGAAATTATGGAAAAGAGAGCTCTATTTCAAAGGTGCATCGACTTGAAAAATTCCAGCCAATTTGCTGACCCATGCGCGCTGCGATTTTTAAATAATCCATGGATCTCTTCATATATATAAATTCAAAAACGTGTTCATTAACTCTCTAGAATTAGTTATAATTCATAAATTTTTAAACAGTATTACTGAATGGACCATGACATAATAATATACATGTATACTGTCCTCCAAATGGTTTGTTATTCCTGTTGGGTTTGTGATAATAAAAGAATAAAATTAATTATAAATTAAATGTTACAAGTTTTTATGCAAATTTGAGTATAATTTTCCAACTTAAAGTTTTAGAATGATTTTACACCAAGTAAACGCCGAAACCATTTAAGAAAATTACTGTATTTATAAGTAAACCAAATCTGTACTTTGGGAAAATGAAGAATATATTCTATGATCGAACGAAATTTCAACAGATAACTAACTTACCCTATGAATAGGTCCACATACACAGTTTACAATAACCCTCAATGCCGCTTTTTGTACGTCTGCATCTGCTACAATTTCTCCTTCAGCAGCTCCCAATATGATGTTTATGCCTTCGTGGAAAAATAAAACGTTACTTTTCGTAATAATACATGGATATTTTGTAACCTACCTACTGTAATACTCTCTTCAGGCAAATCGACTCTTTCACAGAATAGTAATTGAACTTTTGGCATTACACACGCTATCGCAAGGACGTCTAAAGCTGATCTTACCGTTTCCGCCCGACCACTATAATTCCATTCATAGGCAAATGCGATTATTTTTAATAGTAGATTGATGCAACCCAATTTCAATAATTGATCTACAGGACCCCAGTGTCCTCTGAAAGGCATATGCTGAAGTAGAGTCTCTATTTGTTGTTGTATTTCTTCTGGAGATGTTTTACAAGCCTGCAGGAAATAAAACAATTAATCAACACGATATGTATATATGTTAATTTTATAGCTAATCAATGATTTAAAAATTCAAATAATCATTTTAGAAAAGGTATTCAAGATGATTTTTTTAATTATTCATTCAACAGTATTTGAATAGAATCAGCCATTACATGATGAAAATCCATTCTAAACATAAATAAAATACCTATTAAAAGTTCGATTTTAACTAGTTTAATAAATAAATGTAACTGATTTTCGCTAACACCGTAGTAGTCGAGGAAATAAAGCCGTAAAAAGGCCAAAACCTTCAATTTTTTACTGGCAACCTGTACCGAGATGCGGTTTTCGCCATTTGCTTCAGAAACACAATAGAAAAAAATGTGCCATATTTGTTTTACCAGGAAAAGCTTGGTTGCACTTGTGCATGCAAAAAATGCATCAAAATAATGCGATTTGCGGAACCAAATATTAACCAAAATTGGCCAAAATTTGTTACTCGGGGGTTTTTGGAGCCGCTGATTACAAATTTGATGTTTACAAAACGCCACGCTGCATTCTGGGGCAAATTTCAGGGGCTTGGGGGGGATTTGCAGTATAAAGCGGAAATCCTCAAATTTTCTCAATTATTCTCTATTATATGGCAATTTTGGGATTTTTAAGCACAGACTAAGTGATGTTCGTTAACTCAAGTGCCCGGGGTGAAGTGGGGCAATGTTGGGCACTTGGGACTATTAGGGAATTTCAACCATCAAACCTAAAAACCTTGTTCCCTGGGGGTATTTAGGGTCGCTGATTACAAAACGCCAGGCTGCACCCTGAAATCTGCCCCAGGGTGCAGCGTGGCGTTTTGTAATCATCAAATTCGTAATCAGCGACCCCAAAAGCCCCTGAGTAACAAATTTTGGCCAATTTTAGTTAATATTTGGTGAGCAATAATACAGTTCCGCAAATCGCATTATTTAGATGCATTTTTAACATGCACAAGTGCAACCAAGCTTTTCCTGGTAAAACAAATATGGCACATTTTTTTCTATTGTGTTTCTGAAGCAAATGGCGAAAACAGCATCTTGATACAGGTTGCCAGTGAAAAATTGAAGGTATTTGGCTATGATTCCTCGACTATAGCCTCTTCAAACAAATATTACAAAGTATTGGAATATATTTTGGGACCTCGCTTTTTATATTTAAAAACCATGTACTATACGAGATTACCTAAAATCCCTCAATTAGCGAATACAACCTTATTTCTATTATTAAATATATATAATCGATATGTTTGTAAATGCATAAGTAATACACAAACACAATATGTTTAGTGTTATGATTACCTTGTAATAATATAAACATATTGTTTAGTATAAGCTGTACAACAAGGGACCCTGACATCACGAGCGTGGGAACCTTGTAACCAAGGTAGATATCGATAAGGCTGATATATTGATATTTTGAGTAGCTAGTCTGCTTCGGATGAGTAATTTGAAATACCAAATGGCTAAAAACTGTTATCAACTTCTTTCAAAAATTGAATAGAATCAAGCCATTATGTAATGAAAATTCATTCTAAGCTTGAATAAAATAACTATTAAAACTTCGATTTTCACTAGTTTAATAAATAAATGCATCTAGAGTTTCGCCAACACCATAGCTTGTTCAAACAAATATTACAAAGTACTTTGTTTGAAGAAGCTACGGTGTTAGCGAAACTATAATTACATTTATTTACGAAACTAGTGAAAATCGAACTTTTAATAGTCATCTTTAAAAGTATTCTTTATTTTCCAGACCATTACAGAAAACATATTTTCAACATTATAAAACAAATTAATCTAGCACCAGGAATTCTACTTTTGGCATATCTTTTTGTTTTGTTTTAGATTTCAGGAAAAAGTCGAATTGAAATTTGTGAATGTTTACAGAAATGCGATATCCTATAAATGAAGAAATAACTTCGTGAACCCAACACTGTCCGTTATCAGATCTAAACAATATGTATCTCACCTTATAACTGGGTTGTGAAGTTAATGCTGGTTGGCATGTACGGTCATTGGGTCTCATCTGTGACCTTCTGATAATTTCTACTTTTGAAAATAAGTGAGCTTCCAAATATCTTCTGTATGCAACACAGACATGTCTTACAATCTGCCTAGATGCGCATTCCTGATCTTCATTCAATTGTCCTGTATCTGCATCAGGTAACAATATTGGCAAAGTTGCAATCTGAAAAAGGAATTGCTATTAGTATGCTTCGTCCGTTGGATATTTTTTCGAGTATAGACAAATTTACGTCATACTTTTCTCATGCTACGAACCTCAGTGAATAAAGACAGACAAGAAATAATTGACATGTGTTCCTCAAGTTGTAACATATGTAAGGTATTCAGGACGCCATAAGAGAAACTAAGAATTCATGTTTGTCATTTAGTGTATTCACAGCAAATGAATGTGTTTAATTGACTCATCGTCATCAAAAGTATTCATGAGTTAACCTCTACAATTCCCGCATTCAGTCAGTTATGCTTTCTTTTTTATTGTTTTCATTTTTGCTATAATTCTTTACACAGTATACTTTTAATATCTGTACTTTTCAGAGCTATTAATTCTGCTTCTTATTCAAATGGGAGTTTCATATAATGCATATAACAAGTTTCTCGCATAGTTCCATTAGAATAATAATAACTGCAATCAATATTCAGAATATTCGTTTCAACTTTCAGATAATGCCCAGTAAACGCTTGAATTCCCAAGCGAAACAATCAGTGTTGAATCTCCTGGGAAATATTGAGTAGGAAAAATGAAATAGAGATGTGTTCATCTCATTGAATGCAGTACAAGATAGGGTAACAGCCAGCCTGCCAATATCCAAAATAAAGTAAAGGAAACAGAACCATCCTGCTATTTTATCCCCTGGCTAACATAGACATAGTCTTGCATATGAAACAAAACAATTGGTTAAAGGAGCTGAAATGGCAATCCAACATTACTTTATATAATGTAAGTATCAAGAAAAATTACAGAAGAGCGTTAACTGAAAGTATCAATATTGTAGCTATGAGGCACTCATTTAAAAAGAAACTATTAAATGCGAGCAAGGATCAATAATCGCAACATTACGCAAGAGTAACAATAGGAGGAAACTCCATGTTGTAGACAGGCCAAGGAAACGATGAACGTTCCTGGTTCAAACACAGCCAATTATCACTTGAGGCTGTCTCTGAAGAACCAGGGACAGGAATCACTACCTACGGGAAACTGAAAACTGGCCACATTGACATTGAAATTTATGGAATATAAAACCTCAGGAAGGAGTAGAGGATAGGGATATGTATTATGTAAGCAAAAAATCGCCATTTTGAACTGATTAGTTTTCGTTCCTCAATGCTCTGTGCTTATTTTCTGCGAAAACATAATTTGTTTTAAATGTTTGTAGATATTTACTCGCGAGTAGTGTGTAGTGTACTCTAAATTGAACAATAAATAGTGATTTTTGCATTAAAATATTATGATCAGTTGTGCAGCTTGAGGATGTTCAAAGACAAGAAAGGATAAAGACCAAAATATTACATTTCATATTTGAGTACCCCATCATGAGAATTTGCAGAGGTATTAAAGAAAAGTAAAATAATACCACTTCATAAAAATAATGATAATAAAAAAATGGAAAACTACAGGCCAGTGGCGCTATCTTCTGTATTTTCAAAGATTTTTGAATATGCCTTCCTAAATAGACTAGACAGTTTTATTGAAAAATTTAACATCATCTCCAAAAATCAACATGGATTCCGCACGAATCACTCAACTATGACAGCAGCATTGCAATTATATGACAATATCATAACCTCGCTAGATAAAGGTGAAAATCCGGTAGAGATTTTCTGTAACCTCAGCAGGGCGTTTGACTGCGTCAACCATAAAAATCTGTTACTTAAATTGGAGAAATATGGAATCAGAGGTAACTCTCTAAATTGGATATCATCTTTTCTTGCCAACAGACAACAATATGTATCGATAAACGTGTAACTGGGAATGTAAGAACATCCGTGAATTCCACTTGTTTAGAAACAGATATAGGAATACCACAGGGCACAATTATGGAACCTAAACTATTCTTTATCTACATTAAACGATCTAGAGAAACCTGTACCACCTACAGAATCTCCATCTATATATGCTGATGACACATCCGTGATAATCACGAGTGAGAAATCAGAAATACAAAATAATTGTAAGGAAGCTATTCTGGCGCTTTCCAATTGGTTTACCCAAAATGTATTGCACCTAAACGTATCTAAGACACACTACATCCAATTTCATTCTTACCAGAATAACAATGACTTAATATTAAACTTAAGTATTGATAATAATATCTTACACTGCGCAGATAATATAAAATTTCTAGGGCTAACCATAGATACGAATTTAAACTGGAAATTGGACTGCCAGGATCTAATGACTAAATTGAACTCAATTAATTAGCTGTTTAGAAATATTACACGTTTTAAATTTAAATCATCTGCTAGCTATATATTTTGGACATGTTGCTTCCAGATTAGCATATGGAATTTGCCTCTGGGGAATGTCTGCTCTAGCCTCTGATGTATTCGTTCATCAGAAGAAAATAATCAGGTGCATTGCAGGCGTACCACGAAATTATTCATGCAGATCATTATTCAAAACATGAAATTTTAACCCTTACAGGAATTTTAATTTCGGAAATGTGTTTATACGTATTTTTAAATAAAGAAAACTTGACTACAAACAGAGAAATACACAACTATGACACAAGACAAAATGAGCATATTCGGCTCACATATAGGAGGCGGCCCACATATAGGAGGCTTAAAATAGGACAAATTTATTGAGCCATATTCAATAACCTCCCAGATGATATTAAAAACTGTGATTCTATATCCTCTTTCAAGATTGGTCTGAAATCCTTCCTACTGGAAAATATTTTTTATACATTGAGTGAATATAATGAACATGCTAAATCCCAGTATTACTTTTATATCATGTTGAACTTTGTATTGAATTTTATTATTTTAGATTTAAATGTACGCGCTCTGCTTTTTACTTATTTAATTAAGACATTTTATCATATTTAATGCTCTTTAACTGTGATTATTCCTATACATTCCATGTAATGTCAACAGGAAAATGAAGATTATTATTATTATTATTATTATTATCATTACTTATATTTAAGTGTATTTAGGAATTTTCATTTCAAACACGACATGGCAGGTTACAATTACCGGCATCATAGGCGTAACAAGTATTAGGTTCGAAAGATTCAACATCAATAAACTAGATTTTCTTTATAGAAACATGAAAAATATGACTTCAATTTTAAATGAGCACTGGATAAAAATTAATTTTCAGTTTTCCCTTGAATGTTACGCCACTGCGTAATCGAAAACAAAAGTCCGCTACATGCAACAACTATCCCAATGCTCCTTCGTCACGTTTTACATTCAAAGAAGCAATTATTTTTCGTAGTTCATGTTAATTAATTTTTTTCTTCTATTTCGTTATTCTACATTGTTTTTCATATAAAAAGTTAAGTGAGATTTTGATAGAGGTTCCTAGATTTCTATGATAAAGAAACTTGACTTACCACGTTATGCAATTTCCTTAAACCATCCTGGGAATCAAATTCTTCTAAAATAACTCTGAATTGAAATGTTAGGGCGAAAAACATGATTGCATGGCATCTGCCTGAATCATGTGAACATTCTAACAACCATAGAGCATATCTGCAACAATTACAAAAACACCCTTGAGAAATCTTTCTCAAACTATATAAAGATCACATTGTACCATGTTTAATTTTATGTTGCAAGTATAATTTTGCATCTATCAGCTATCAAAGTAATTTACTGTTGAGAATTGATCAATTGACAGCTGACCCGACCTATCCCAATCTTGACCCTATCCTAACTTCACACTTTACTTTTGTTTTATATAGAGTCAAAGTTGGCAATTATGTATTCTGATAATTTTTGTGTAATTAAGTTGGCAGGTGACAAGTATTATTTTTGTGAACTTTGTGTGATAGTGTAAAAAGAGAAACTGAATGGCAAAAGGAAAACGTGCTCCGAAAATTGTAATTTAGTTTATTTGAAGTATTGAGCAACAATCCGTTGATTGTTTAGCGAGAGTTTAGTTAAATAAAACTAACATTGTCAAGGTATTCAAAAGGTATGTCAATTTTATATAAAGTTAGAAATAATTCTTTCTATTGAATTGTCAAAACTCAGTCAATAAACTGAAAATTTGTTAACTCTGGACTTCATCTTTTCTCAACAAAGAACCCAAAACCCACTCAAATTAACATCATTCACTTACTTTACAAAGTTACTAATAACGTATTTTGGTAGTAGGCAAACTCTTTCCATCGCTTCTTCACAATAACCCAAGTAATACAAGCAAATAGATACACCTGTAGCTGCTATCGACGGTCTTGGTACCTCCAACAACGCCTGTGAAAAAGGATCATTTATTGTTAAATAATTAAAATGGAAAGCCAGAAAATTCAGCACACAATCTTACCTCCAATCCCTCATATTGTATGAATTCTATTGAAAACTTCTTATGGCAAAGTATCGCGGCCAAATACTTCAATGCTTCAAAACCCAATCTGGCCTCTTTTGTTTCTCTTATATTTACATATGTGAGAATTAATTTTAGGGCATTGTTTTCAAACACATGGCTAAGAAATTCTTGGTATTCTCCCATAGGCGTGAGGTAACGTAAAATTAAAATCTGTCTTGTGGCCTGAGTAGGTGGGAAAATTTGTACAGTACCAATCATGAAACTTTCCAATTCTGCCCATGACGAATTGCTAGTTTCAGAAAACAATAAAGATTTCTGAGGACTGCTCTCTGGTGTTGATACATCTTGGTCTAACTTTATTCGTTTTCTTTTTGAACCGCTGTTTTCCGTTTTCTGTAAAATAAGTATAAAGCTGTAAAACATCTACTGTATAATATGACCATCGATTAATATTTTCCGAAGATAGCAATATAACATACTAGCTCTTCCCAGACGTACAGGAGAGACTCAAAGCTCAAATATGCTCACAATAATAATAATAATTTTATTTCTCCAAGTAACTACAAATATATTGTACATTTCGATTACATTAATTTATGATATATTCAGCATGTTGTAAAATGTTATTTACAGTAATATCTGTATAAGCAAAGCTTGTGCACAGATATTATTGTCAGTTTTGGAGTGCATAAGTTAAAACAATAATTAAAATAGTAAGTAAATAGAGAGAAAAGTATATTCTAACATAAATACCATATATATATCATTGAAATGAAATTTCGTATTTATTTAGTAATAAGGGTTACAGATATCGCATAAAAGGTTGTGTGAATTATTGTTGAATAAATATTGATTCATTTTGTTGCCAAGATGTTTCTTATTTTTTATTTCTCTTATTGATTCACTAAGGGCGTTATAGAAACGGGGTCCTAGATATGAACTACTCCTCTGACCTATTCGTTTCCTTGCTATCGGTAAAATGATATCTGAGTTTAAGTTTTTACGTGTAGCGTGTGCATGTGATATAGTATTCATCCAGGATATATTTTTTTCTTAAGGCAGATTGAAAGTAGAACAGTCTTTATGAATATTTGTTTTACATTGTGAACTCTTGATATTTTGAAAAGGTCTTTAGTTGGATATAATCTTGGTTTATTATGAATTATTTTTAATAGTTTATTTTGTATTCGAAAGAGTGGTTCTAGGACGTTGTTATATGCTCCACTCCAGGCGATAATACCATATTGGATAATCGACTGGGCGAGGGCATAATAGACTATTTTTAGTTCACTAGTATTTAAGAAGTTTCTCAGTTCCTTAAAAATATATAATAATTTTCTTAGTCTTTTCGTCAGTAATGTTATATGAAGATCCCAGTTTAAGTGAGAATCAATCGTTAATAAATATTTCGGTTTGTTTAAAAGTTTCAATTTATATTCACAAGAGCAGTCTCCATTCCTACAGCAATTTATATCTTCGTGTAAAATTATCTCATTATATTAAGATAAGTTGTTTTTATAACAAGTGAATGGTATGCAAACTGTTTTATCTATGTTCAATGTGAGAAGATTTTGTGTTAACCAGAAATTTAATTTTTTCATTGTGTTCTCCATATTATATTTCAGAGATAACCAATTTTTACCTTTGAAGAGAAGAACAGTATCATCTGCATAAGATATTATAAGACAATCTGGATCCAACTCTAGCAGGTCATTTATATATATTAGGAATAGTAGGACCTAACCTTGTGGTACGCCGTAATTTATATTCTGTTCGTGGCTATACGTATCACCCATTTTGACTTGCTGTGTTCTGTTTTCAAGGTATGACCTGAATAAATTGTTGCAGAGACCTCTGACTTCCATATTGTGGAGTTTTATCAATAATATATCATGACTTAAAGTACCAAAGCTTTTGCAAGGTCAAGGAATAATGCAGCACAATGATCTCCTTCATCAAGGTTTTTGTAGATTTCTTCCGTAAGTAATTTAATTGCATCTTCAGTACCCTTTTTTCATGAAATCCGAATTGATTTGAAGATAATAAATTATTTTTTTCCAAAAAAGATTAAGCTTATTCTTTATAATTTGTTCTATTCTTTTTGTAATATTTGATAAAACTGAAATGGGGCGATAATTATTTATATTCTCAATATTACCAGATTTGAAGATAGAGGTTATGATTGCTTTTTTTAGTTCTTGTGGGAAAATCCCTGTTGAGAAAATTGAATTAGAAATATGTTTTAGTGATGGAATTATATAATGCTTAACTTTTTGTATCAAATTAGTTGATAGATTATCTGAACCGTAAGATCTATTATTTTTTAAAGAGTGGATTATAATTTCTATTTCGTTTTCTGTTATAGGTGTAAAAAAATACTGAGATCCGATGATTTAGTTTTACGTTCGTATCTAATTTTTCTTGCTGTTAGAATAGTTTCCGCCATGTTCTGTCCAACATTACTAAAATAGTTTCTGGTTATCCAGTTCTTACGTTTCCTATCTTTGCTATTTTGAGTGATATATATATTTTTAATACATTTACTCTGTCAGTTGCATAAACATTGAATCAGTTAGTTTGTTGGAACCACTCATACCAATACATCGTTTTCGATGGAAAGAAATTTACAAAAAGAAATAAGTCATGAAAATAAAGTTGATTCAGTCAATGATTTTGACAGTTCACCTCAGCTAAATATAAATTTCATCTATTCTATTCATTTATTTAACGTTGGGCCATTTTTGCTAATCGCCGACGTCAGGAGGCAAGCTCACCCCAATCTGGAATTTCGCCGAATCACGACTATTTGTGCAGGAAGAAATCTAGATACCTACTCCAAAATTGAACTATTGGCCGCTTGTGGCACGACTAGGATAAGTGCAGTGTTAAGACAACAACAGTTGTGTTGCACGCTGGTAATCAAGGTTTTATCCCTGGACCAGAACTTATATTTGGTTCAAAAACTGGTAGTTCAGATCATGGTCAAATGATCAAAAAGAATTTTCAGAAATTGCTTCCAAATTATACAATAGCAAAGTAGCGGAAAACTCACCAAATGCCTTATAGAAAATGTGTGGTTGAAACAACATAACATCACATTTCAAAAAGTAAGTATCGTCATTCTTTTGGTGATATTTATCTATACTTGCATATTTTCTACAAAATAAACCACCGAAGAGGTACGAAATTGATAAATTAGCTCCCGAATGGGGACATACAGTTCTGAGATTATCTCTATATTACTGACTGTGTATTGAATGCAATAGAAATGGTATGGGGAATTTTAAAGAAGTTTTATAACCGCCAAATCGGATGAGATGGCAAGTATATTAATCACTAATGAAATATATCGAAGGAGGCTTTGAGCACCGTTACACCTTAGTCTTTTAATAAATGTGCTCATGTTGAAGAATATTAATATGGTATGAGGATGAATATGGTATTAAAAAGAAATCAATTTTGACTTCCAAGAAATTGTCCTACTAATTTTAAGTTCAAATGTAGAACATAGAATTGTAAAACACATATGTGGTTAATTAGAATAAGCTTTCAATGACCATATAATTTGATGACTGTCGACTTTATTAACTGTCCGCGGACCACAACTAGTAAATATATATCACAATCATATATTGAACCCGCAGAAGTGTCTGAGTGGAAAATTGTGATATCAAAAGGAAGTAAGGTAAAGTAGATAAATCATTCGTATATTATATAATAATACGATATGGATCCTGGTATGGACTCTTATAAAACACATTATGTTCGAATTAACCTTTTATGCAATGCGATATAGTTAATGTTCCTAGGAGTGCGAGTAGCCAGTGATCTATGGATCACAGACCATTTTATATAATGAAATTGAAGGTCAAGGTATTTCTATCGACTAGAAAGAGATCGCGATATTTGAGACAGTAAATGAGAATTGTTGTAATAAAGTAAACCTATATACGAGCTATAATTCATATAAAAGGCACTCGCACTCACTGACTCACTCTTCACGAAATCCCCGAAACTATAAAGCGGATCGACTTGAAACTTGTCAGATATGTTCCTTATACGACGTATAGACACCCGCTAAGAACGGATTTTTCGAAACTCAATCCCAAACGGGGTAAAAGGGGTTCAATATATTTTGCCGTTTGTGACTAATAATATAATCATGTACAATTTACATGACAGACATTATCACAATTCAGACTGTCTACGCTATCCATATCCATATCATAGATAACCCTGTCAATTCAAATACACTTTCACATGACATTCCAAACTTTGCTTTTTCTACTAATTTCAAATATGCATCAAGTTTAAAAACCCCGGCGGTGGAACCAACACCTTATTCTACGAGTATCAGCTGTTTCTGCATGTGTTGGGCTTCTTTTTTACTGATTTTTGCGGACAACCATTTTGAGCATTTAGTGCAGTCAAATGGGTATCAAAATAGACCAAATCTCGAAATCCTTGGGAAATGGACCGATTTTGACGGGACAAAAAGTAATCTCTTCGGAATTTTATCAGGAACAAAGTCTACCCCGTCTAAAATTGCGCAAAAATTTTGCATTGTTTATAAACATTACATTGACAATTTCATTAGCGTATTTATGAGATTAAATAAAAATTCATAAAAAATGATCGGGTAAAGACTATTTTTGGTCAGTGAACATATGAAAATAGTTAAACAAGTAGTTGAATTACCTTCATTTGTTATAAATAATTTATTTATCAAGAAATAGACGAATTCGACCAAAGCTACGAGTTTAGGATCGTTTTCGAATAATTTTGGCCTTCTAAGTTCCATTTTGTAGTCAATATCGTCGAATGTATACCAGCTAATTTGTTAATATGCTATAAACAAATTATATTATTGATAAATATTCGAATTTGACCAAAATGTAGAGTTTATTGTCGTTGTCCGCTAATTTCTTCTTAGTAAGATTTTATTGTTATTATGGTCTTAAATGCATACATAAATTTTTGAATTATCATAAATAAATTATCCATTAATAATTATACGAATTTGACCAAAACGTCGAGTTTATACTCGTTTTCAGCTAATGTTGGCCTCTTGAGTACTATTTTATTGTTAATATAGTACTTAAATGTATAGATGCATTTTTAAATGGTTATAAATAAATTAGTTGTTACTAAATATATGAATTGCGCCAAAATTTCAAGTGTAAAGTGTTTTTAAAATTAATGTGTTAATAAAATTATATCGAAAAAAAAAATAGATATGTATGTTACTAGAAAAATCTCTATTTTGAAACGAACAAATAAGAAATATTTTATTCTCCTTCATCTTAGGGTATATATAATACGATGCTCATTTAAAATTCCCTGATGCTGGAAATAAAAAAAATATTCTTTTCGGGGCATTATAGCGGAAATTTAGAAGTATTATTCGTGATACGTTTGAATTAAATTTTTTTTTTTCTTTAACATGGCATTTTCTTATTAATTAATTTGTTATTTGGCTATTAACACTTGATACTGTTTTTTTACGATATAATTTATTTGACTATCGATACATTAATTTTAAAAACACTTTACACTTGAAATTTTGGCGCAATTAGTATATTTATTAATAAATAATTTATTTATAACAATTCAAAAATGTATCTATGCATTTAAGAACTATAATAACAATAAAATCGTACTCAAGAGGTCAAAATTAGCTGAAAACTACTATAAACTCGACATGTTGGTCAAATTCATACATTTATTAATAAATATAGTTTGTTTATAATATATTAACTAATCAGCTAGTATATATCCGACGATATTGACGACAAAATCAAACTCAGAAGGCCAAAATTATTCGAAAACAATCCTCTAGTTTTGGTCGAATTCATCTATTTGTTACTAGAAAAATTGTTTATAACAAATGAAGTTAATTCAACTACTTGTTCAACTATTTTCATATGTTCACTGGCCAAAAATAGTCTTTACCCGATTATTTTTTATGAATTTTTATGTAATCTCATAAATACGTTAATTAAAATGTTAATTTATTGTTTATAAGCAATGCAGAATTTTTGCGCAATTTTAGAGTAGATAGACTTTGTTTCTGATAAAATTCCGAAGAGAATGCACTTTGTCCCATCAAAATCGGTCAATTTCTCAAGGATTTCGACCTCTAATACCTATTTGACTGCACTAATTGATATGATCCCTATGTGTGCATGCGTATGTGTTCCCATTGGTCCTACGGATTTGAAAATTTGAAAATGAGAATTGTATTCCTTTTGGGTGAGTTACTCCGTTTCAAGTTGTATTTTTGACATCAATCTTCAGTTTTCGAATGGAATTACAGTATTTTATTGAATTAAATTACAACATTGTTTTTCTGCTTTTATATTATACTCTGTGGTAACATGGAAGTAAGGTTATATAGTGCCAATAATTTCTATGTTCATCTGACGGCTGGTGTCAATATAAAACGGAGTTATATTATAGTGTCAATAATTTCGAAAGTCTACCTGGCAGCAGTGGCAGCAGTGTATGAAACATAGACTTGTAAAATACATTATGTAGTATAGTTGGATAAAATTTCAATGTAACCTAGAGTATAATTTAACGTCTTTATAAGTTCTGAATCATTTACAATATATTTTCTGTTGATGAAATTAGCTGAAACGGGCGTGCCGTCACGATTCTACTCTCTGAATGTGTTGCCTGATAAAGTAAATAGGGAATTCGGTCTTCAGCGAATATATATTTAAAATATCGAATATAAAACTAAAGTGCCAATGGAGTTTATAAAAGCCAAAATCTAATCATTTGCTACAATTTCCGCAATGCGCCTCTTCCTACTTAGCTTCTCATGAACACAATGTGTTATAATTATTATTGCAGCGGCAGTTGCTGCTTGGTAGGTGAAAAACCTTGGTACCACATGCATTTTAATCTTAATGAATCACCTATTAAAGAAAATCTAACAAAATTTTCTAGTTCCTCCTTTAATTTTGGTTATGTTCTTTCATGTCTCCATATTAACGCATTTCCGGCAATTATCATTAAAGGGTCAAAAAAGGTATATTGATGCTCAATATTTACATTAAAATGATCTTTGAAACAAAAATTTGTCATATTTGGATTCATGTATCTGCGTCGATTCAATTTGAGCTACTTTTTCAGTTCACTTCTCTTTGGAATCAATCAAAGTTTTGTTGGGACTATTCTTGACGTATTTGTGAGCAAGGGTATAAAACAACATTTGTAAGTACTCTTTTTCTAACTTCACCTCTGCTATTAAATCATGTAAATTATGTTTAGATTCTGATTTATGCTTACTGGGCATATTCTCAAACGGTAAAAAGTAGAATCGCGACGTAACAGCGCGTTCGGAATACTTGGGATCTTGCCGGCGCATTTATGTCACTTCAAATTATTATATTTTTCTATTTCATTTTTTGACAATGTTTTTGAAGATAAATTAAATAGAAAAAGCATTTGTTATATGAAGTGGGTATTCTTGACAGGTTGAAAGTGTTGTTTTTAAATAGGTCAGAACCACGGTCGTACATACAGGTCTGGGAACTCGAGGCTGTTTCCTATGTAAGCAGTGACTCCGCTAAGGGTCAACTGTCGCGTAGTACCAAAAAGGGTGGCGCAGTAGTCGAAGAGTGTTCTCTGACAAATGTCATTCTTGACTTGTAAACACAAGGAATACCTGCGTTTTTAGAAACAAATTACGAAACCGTGCATTGTGCCGAAATGCAAAAAGGGGGTACAAAAGTGTAAAGCAAGAAACTTCTGTTTTTAAAGTGCCGAAAGATGCGGAAATCCGAATAAAGTGGATGCTTGAGATTCCGGATAGAAATCGTTTTAACGAGGTCTTCTATGTGTGCGAGCATGTATAACGAAAAAAAAAATCGGTTGTCTGTAAAGTCGGTTTACTGACGATAGTTGAACGTGACAACGTCATAATAAAATACTGATGGAATGGTTTCATTTTTCAAAAGAAAATTTTAATTTTATTTGTTTGATAGATATTTTGTATGGATATAGAGAAGGAGGTAAATGGAAATCACAATTGAATTGATCAAGTTACATTTATTTGTACGCATAAATACAATTATGTGAATTTAGCTTTTAAAAAGCCCGCCTCAATGTGTTTGATATAGGAGTAAATTGTTCCCTTTGACGGCTGGCTGGTCCAACCTGTCATTTCAGACACGTTGTTATGATATGTGGAAAATTTAACATTTGTTTTAATTTTTTGAAATCATAGCTACACTCGATAATTATTTCGATCGAATAGTAAAGCAATTGATTTTTTACTCATCGTGAAATAGTTCTGTTAACTTATTGTTATAGTTTTGTCAATTATAGCATAACCTACAATCGCTGCACTAGCGGACCGATGCTATTTATTTTAATGATGAAAGCACGAATATTCGACAATATATCACTGAACATATATTTAATATCGAAAGAATCATTACCTTTATCGCCGCAATTATCGTTGCTATAAACAATTGACACCACATTCACTTTTCACTGCACTTCATACTTAACGAAAACATGTAAATGTATTATTTTGTATAGCAGCTGTCCACGTGGACGCATCGCTCACTCAAGTAGGAGACGCTTTCGCTTGCACTTCAAGCTTTAAATGGAACGCCTTAGAGCGAGGTAACGCCGCATGCTTAAATGGAACGCATCAGAGCGAGGTAAAGCCGCATGAGTCATGTTTTCTCGTGCGTGCCGCCGGCTCCATCGAATTATAAGACGTTGTCACGTCAAAAAAGGGAAGTTATTTTCAAGGCGAGTGATACATTTTGACAAGAGTAACAGTTCTATTCCTCGCTCAAATCAAAATAGTAAATATTGCGTTAAGAGAAAAATTATTTTACTTAAAATGTGCGGTTATTGTCTATCAATCTTTGTATTGTGGGGCTTGAAATTTGAACGATATGACGCCTAATCCTGACATCAAACTTCGATCCAAGCGCTAGCTAGTGGTTGAGCGAGGGACTACGAGTTTGACGATGCGTAAGAGACTCATGTCAAACATACGAGTTCCCAGACCTGTATGTACGACCGTGGTCAGAACTTCATTTTAGAGCATTTTCGTTTTCATATCATGTTGTTATGTTTTCAGATTGACAGATAATGCATGATAAGTACTCACTTGAAGAACATTATTAGGCTGTTTTGAAGGAGTTGCTCCACTTAAATCATCACCCTCATGACTTTTTTCATAACCATTTTCTCTACCTGAAATAAGATCAAATAAATAAAATAAAATAGTATCTCAATACTATTTCTACAGCTCGCACCAGTTTCCAAATGGACTTCAGCAATTTCAATTATAAATTATACCTGGAACATTCCTGCAGCAATATATCCAATTAAATGCTTTTGTTAGCTACTTAGTTCACAAATAATTTGCATAATTTTGATATTGTAGAATAACTCTGTCACATTCTCATATACTGTTAAATTATATCAGAAATACTAGGAAATAAAAATGAGCTGACAATTTTTTTAAATTCAATTTATAAATGCCTTAGTTGATTTACATAAAATCAAGCAATGAAATATTATTACTAATTATGACCTATGTTCAAAAAACAACTTACTACGTTTGGTACTATTCACTTGATTTGTAGTTGGTTTGGCAATGTCGCCAAGATGTGGAGGTGATTTTAGAGAAGACAAATGGGCGAATGGCCTGACAAAATGATTGGAGTTGGCACAAAAGTCAGATCCGGACTGTAACCGTTTCAACCTCTGAAGTAACAGAGGAACCAATCTACCATTTTGTTCCCTACAAAAATACAAAAGAAGAATTAATAAATCAAATATAATTTCAATAGCAGTAAAGTTACTTTCTTCATTGAAACAGTAAAAAAACATTTGAATAGATTCATATGTGGGGAACAAAAAATATTACGAAATCATCAAGTTAAAATCACAAAAAGATGTTAACAAAGTCCCTAAGAATTGAAAACTATTTGGACCTCTGAGATAACTACACTCATCCCTAATTGTGCAATTCACAATTCCTGCAAATGAGTAATATTGTTTAAATCATGATAGACTATTGAAAATCTAGCATTGATTAGAATTTGATACAATATCAATATTTGAGAAACGAAAACTTACTAGGTTTTGAAACTCAGATCAATAGGAACTAATTTCTAGTTTGTAAACAAATTTACATTTGTTGACGTTGAAAGTGATTTGAGTCCTGGCTGTATTTGGCCATCCCATATCAAGGTATGGTATCTATCAATTTGGGAATTATTTGTTGAACTGTGGTTCATAGAATGGTTGTCTTGCAATGCTTGTTTAATAGTACAACACCAGATACTTCAACACAATTGAGTAAATCTGTAGATCAGTCTTCGATAAAAATTAATGAAAGTAAAGAAATAAAAACATACCGAAACTTGGTGGCAATTTCAGGAATTTCCATAGCAGGAGCTAGAAGACCAGTAGCATAACTCTGAAGTGGTTCTATAGAATTTGTTGTCCATTTGATCAATCTAAGAATCAAACCATCCTGATCAGGCTGTAAAAAAATATGTCATAATAATTAAGATTCATGTAATATCATATTTTTTCCTCCAAATATTTCAGAACAAAAAAATAATTATTTATGTACTAATAATGTTGAATCCAGAAGAAAATTTAATGAAAAATCAACTTTTGAGATATCCATGACATTTCATTTAACCTGAATTCAAAAGGGCAAAATGTTTTATTGTAACCATTCAATTATTAAATGAGAATATTCATTGCAATTATAATGTTCATATTTATATATCAACAATTTATTAGAACCAATTACAGAACATTTGTACTTTTCTAAGGGAAGTAGAATACAAAACAATTGTTGAATGTTTGCAATTATTACATTGAAATAACAGAAGTAATTGATCAACTAATGTTAGTCCCAGGGAAATTTTCTACTGGCCCTGATGGAATTCCTTTATATTTCATAAAAAATTGTGTATTCACTCTGGCGAAACCCCTTCAAATAATTTTCAATATACCTCTATCAGGAACATTCCCTGAGTTTTGGAAACCGAGTTTTCTCACTGCAATCTATAAATCGGGAGTTAGAGTTGATATAAAGAATTATCGTCCCGTGAGTAAGCAATCTGAAATCCCCAATTTACTTGACTATTTGATTACTAAGAAACTTACTCATGACACAAGGAACATAATTAATGAAAACCAACATGGCTTCACCTCAGGAAGATTCACCAACAAAAATTTAGTTATCAACATTTTCTTCTAAACAGTTTGGAGGAAAGGCACCAGGTTGACTCTATTTATACTGACTTTTCAAAAGCATTTGATAGAGTCAATCATGACCTTCTAATTGCAAAACTCTCTGCTTTAGGCATTGACAGTAACTTTTTGAACTGGATCGGAACTTATTTCAGAGGTAGAATATGCTGGTTCTGTGTCATCAGAAATTTCTGTAATGTCTGGGGTTCCCCAGGGATCCCATATAGGTCCACTACTCTTTTATTATTTATTAATGATATATCAGAAGTAATACAACACAGCTGCTATTTGATGTTTGCAGATGACTTCAAACTCTATAGGATCATTGACAATGTCGGTGATGCTGAACTGTTGCAAATAGATTTGAGCAATCTGGCCCGTTGGTGCGATATAAATATGCTTCATCTAAATATAAACAAATGCTATCAAAACACATTTTCGAGAATTATGAATCCAATTCAATACTCTTACCAAGTGAAAAATGTTAATTTGTCAGTGGCTGATAGTGTTCGAGATCTTGGCATATTATTTGATTCCAAAGTAACATTTAAGACACACATTGATAATATTGTTTCTAAATCATTCAAATTATTGGGCTTCATTGCAAGATCTTCAGACAAATTTTCCCTATACACTTCTAAAATATTATACTGCTCTCTTGTTCAATCAGTTATTGAATATAATTGTAAGATATGGTGTCCGTTTTATCAAGCGGATAACAATAGAATTAAGAGAGTTCAAAATAAATTTTTAAGGTCATGTGCATTCAAACTTGGATATCAGGGGAAACTATGAATATTCTGACATTTTGAACATCTTAAATTTATCAAGTTTGGAACATCAAAGAGCTGAAATAGACTTGAGATTTCTGCACAAGGTTATAAATGGAGCTATAACTTGTCCTAATTTAATTGAACTCTTTAATCTGAATGCAAATCCCAGAAGAACAAGAATTTCAGAACTGTTCATGGTTCCTCATCACAGTATGAATATGGCCAAATGAGCAAATTACAAGGATAGTTAAATTGGCAAATAAAAATAGTGAAATCATTGATCTATTCGATACATCTACATATTCATTCAAAAATCAAATGAGGCACATTAATTTATTGTAACTTAGTATTAGTTGATTATGATTATAATTGTAGATAAGATGGCGTAAAAATTGTCTCTTAAATATTTATGTTTTTTGTAAATTGGCATGTCCGTATATAAATAAATAAATAAATTAAAAATTTAGGCTAATGTAAATGTCTGTATGTAAAATTAATTATGGCTTGAATAGATGTTTGGCAGTTGATGAGACTATGAAAGCTACCTAAATGTATTACACAATTCCAAATACTGCTAAAATTTCTGCACATTACATAAAGTGGTGAATTAAGAAGTATAGAGTACAGTAACGTATTTTTTTATGTCTAGCCCATCGATCATAGATAAAATGATTGTGACACTCCTTCACAACATGTACCATCTTGATACTGTCAATGTTTCTTCTTGTTTCAAGTGAGTTAGATCAAATCTTTGCAATGTGTTTGGATAGAATTCATTTATCTTGAAAGACAAAATATTTCAGAACCTTCTCTGAATTTGATCTATTTGAGAATTATGAATATCTTAATTTGGATACCATATAGACGAGCAGTCTATTTATGAAATTAATACATTGGATAGAATAGAACAAATAAAATCCTTTCAGCTTTTACACTTGTCAATAATGGTTGAAATAAATATTCTGCAAAGTATATCTCGTTCAGATCATTGATAAAAATAAGAAATAATAAGTGGCCTAAGTTCGATTCTTGGGGATCTCCTCTATTTACTATACATTTCTCACATGCAAAACAGTTGAAAGTTACATATTGCCCCCTGTTGTGTACTGACCCTGTGTCAGTAGAGTGTCATATTTGTTCTCAGAAAATACTTCAGTCAAATTATGTAATAATGTATAAAAAAGGATCAGTAATATGAAATTAAATGTAATCTTCAAATTATACAATATAATATAGTGTGAAATGTGATGTTGACAAAATTTAACATAGAAACATATTTCATTATTATCAAAACTACTTACTTGAAACACTACAGATGTCTCCAAACCTGGCATTATATCCAACATTAGTCGACAAGCAGATATGTTAAGTTGATCAATATCTCTTCCAGTTATTCCCAATCTAGTATAATATGTGTCTCTTAAATAATCATTTACAAGCTGAAAATAAAATCAATTTAAAAATATGCCATGCCTACCTATTCCTGTTTGAATTATAAATAGAATTCAAATTCAAAAAAGAATGTCAAAATGACTTGAAATGGTTTTATATTGAATTTTGGGATGATAAATTTTTGTTGACAAAATTTCAGGATAGAAATATAAACGACTGTGTTGATTCATCAATAATTCTGTTGTAGAACAACTATGTGGCCAAGTTTTAATGATATTAGTCTTCCCTACATTTAGTACAGTTGGAATTTTTCATGCCAAACCAAGTCATTAATATCAATTTCTATTTCTAATCTATCATCGCTGTGGTATAGTAGTTGCAACGAAATGACTAATGTGTGCATCATATCACCAAAGTAGATGTTACTTTGTTACAAATTGTTGAGAATTTAAATCAGCCAAAATTACTTTAATTTTATTTATAATAGGTAGGTTCTGTAAGTGCATTCACTGATATCAAAAGGTCTCAGTCAACTCTTTCTTCTTCAAAATATCAAATTAGAAACACCACTAGATCTTTGAACAGCTACACTAATTATTAGGCAATAATTTTACCAATTCATTTTTGTTATACAAAAATAATACAGTACCAGTGATTGGACAAGTTCAATATTTTATGCAATTCCTTTCAATTCAAACCTAATATGGATTTGGTTATTAGAACAGGCACACCAATTGCATAATTGTTGGAAAACAAAATAAACGATTAATAAGTACGAGTACTGGCCAAATAGATGGAGAATTTTTATCATTGATGTTAACAGAAATTGTTCTAGACTACTATATAATATACATTACCCATATTTAATTACAAAAACTACCTTAGTCATAAAATTATCTTTTCGAAAAAGTGCTTTTAGGATTTGGCCCAATTTACAGTCAGGATCTGTTCTGGAAGGATGACGTTCATCAAAAGGATCAGGATCCATTTTTTGATAGTTTTCTGCTTCAATTTCGATAATCTCTGCCAACCTATAAATCATATCCAATGAAATCAGTATTACACATCATTGCCGAAGTGCGTATTATTTACCGAGTTAAACATGGTAACGGGTCATAATTGGTCTGGCCATGTTCATCTTCCCAACATCTGATTAATGTTGTCACTTCGTTCATCATTAAACTGAAAAATACAGCATGAGACAATGTAACATAACCTAAACGTATTTGTCATGCAAATTCACATACCTTGTACGAAAAACGTTAGTATTTGAAAGATTTATTAGTTTCAATGTTTCACATTAACTAATTAACCGATTAAAAGTTAAGACGTAGAAATTCTTAGTAAAAAGTTAAAAAATTAGCGTCTAAAATTCTAAAATATGACTTATGTTTTTATCCATAGAACAACTATAAATTTGGCAAACACAGCAAATACTGTTGAAGGAATTAAAAAAAAGTTCATGTATGTTCATTGTTCAGTGATAGTTGATAATAAAAGTTACCTGTAATGAGCAACGTGAAACTGGATGCCAAAGTTGAATGCTAAAATTTCAGAAAATATCGATCGATCAGTGGCTTCCGCGAAATGAATTCCCAAATGAAATATTCAATGTATTCTTATAGTTTTCTTATTTTGTAAATCTGAATAACATATGGAAGATGTATGGTAGAATGAGTCAATTTACATATCAAAAGTTCTTCGATTCAATTTCATCCACTATTGGAAATGATTTCCAAGATGAAATATCTTTACGATTTCTTTTGACTAGGACTGGTAGATTCTATAACTATCAAGAAAATCGGGCTTGTAAAACACATTTACTACTGTCAGTACAAATTGATGTAGAGCTGCTTGCTCTTCAATTTGAGATACCACCATAATTTCTTGCAACCGGAGATTACTAGTTTACATACGGGGAAAAATGAATTTTCGAAAATAATTTTTTTTTCAACTTTTCGGATCGACTGCCAAAATCAAAACACATGGAAAGGCATGCCCTTGATGTGTAGAATCTCAAGATACCAAAATAATTCCTTGCACTCGGAGACTACTAGGTTATATACGGGGACAAATCGATTTCCAAAAATATTTTTTTTTTCAATTTTCCGGAGCAACTGTCAAAATCAAAAAATATAGAAAGGCATCCCCTTGATTCGTAAAATCTCAAAATACTAAAATAATTTCTTGCACTTGGGGACTACTAGGTTACATACGGGGACACATGAATTTTCGAAAATAATTTTTTTTTCAACTTTCCGGAGCGACTGCCAAAATTAAAAACTGTAACTTCCAACTATACGAAATTTGATTCGCTCGACGTTACTATATTTACTACTTTGTCACAAATAGCAAAATAATGCAATAATAAATTGATCTGCACACAGGTGTACTGTACACACTAGTATATAATCTTAGAAAAATACTTGTATGACCTGTATGAAATAATGAAATGTAAATACTTACTCTACGTATATTATTATTGTAATGTATACCCTATTGTAATATCGATTAATTACTAGAAAGCACATTTTTCTATTTTCTATTAAATCTAAAAATCTAAATCTATTGCTTGTAATAATTTTGAAGTTGACGATTGCACATCAATCTACGGCTACATAAGAACTTCGGTAATTTTCAGTTCTTAATCCCAGCTTACCTCTCCAGGGTTACCAGCGCCACTCTATCAGGAATCGTTCAATGTGAAGGAAATAAGTAGTCTCACCATACTGCAAATTTTTTTCGAATGAGTTTCTTACGGATACTACACTTCCCAATAATTAAGAAATGATTTAAGGTGACAAAATTGGAAAAGTGGTTTATTCAGCTACTAGCGAGAAGCTGAACATGAAACTTAACAAAAGCGGAAAATTGTTAATAAACATTTTTGTGCCTCCTAGTTATTGGTACGGTGGCTAACGAGCTGCAAACAAATATTCTCTACATATAATATACAGGATGTCCCAGGTTTTAGTAGCAGAACTTCAACAGTCGATCGAAAAATCATTAACATATATGCACAGACGCTTTGTTTTTGAGATACAGGGTGTTGAAATTGGAAAAAAATTATAATTGGTGAAGATTTTGAAGGGATAGTAGGTGTTTTTCTCCCCAACTTCTACGCCACTGGAAAAAGTACGGTTTTGAGACAACCATTTGAACCGTCAATGTCTTCTACACCAAAAAGATACTCGATCATGAGCTATAAATTTTACCGTTTTCGAGAAAAATCAACTTTTATGTTGAAAAACATGGTCCATTCTTTGAAATAAAATTTATGTTTTACGAATTAAACAAAATTTATTTAAACGTTAGAACAAGTAACAAAATCAAAAAATTGACCATGTTTTTCAACATAAAAGTTGATTTTTCTAGGAAACGGTCAACTTTAGAGCTTATGACCAAGAGTACCTTTTTTGTGTAGAAAACATTGGTGGTTCAAATAGATTTCCCAAAACCGTAGTTTTTTCAGTGGCGTAGAAGTTGGGAAGAAAAACACCCACTACCCCTTCAAAATCTTCACCAATTATGACTAGGAAAAAATTTTTTATAGCACAGAACTTAGCTTACTATGAGTACAAAATGCTTGCAAAAGCTGTTTTCTGTACGATAAACGGTTCCGGAGATATTCGCAAAAAACGAATTTTTTTTTCAATTTCAATCTCAAAAACTAAGCGTCTGTGCATATATGTTAATAGGAACTTTTTTTCTCAAAATCAAATTTTCTATCGACTGTTGAAGTTCTGCTACTAAAACCTGGGACATCCTGTATAGTTATTCATTAAACTGCTGTGAACCAAATGCTCATCAAATATACGTTATTCACAAATGAATAATTTGTAAAGCCTGTTGTTTCGGGGGATTTCAACATCACTGGCTACTATAAGAGTACCTTTAAATTTTGGAAATCGTTTCAAAATATTACCAGTCTGCGTACGCCTATGCTTAGGCCGAAAGCATAAACCTAATATAAAAGTGGTTTCGCCAACTTGAATATGTAGGAATGATGTAAGAATGGGTAGAAATTAGAAACAATCAGTGTACTTACTGTATGGAAGTAATGGACATATTCTATTAAAGAGTACTAGTCTGTCATAATAAGGTTATAACGTTATCTATGCTTGTCTATTCTAAAGTGAAAATTTCTATGATATTTATTATCTGATCTGTTGTCAGTGCTGTTAAAAAGTACAGTTCAAATTTTTGAAATTGTGTTTTGAATTAACTCAAGCAATATGAGCGGAGACGGCGACAAAATCGAACATTTTGATACGCTGTTTTTATCCATAGCACAACATCATCCACATGGTGCTTCACAGGTACTAAAATTTGCTATAAGATTTAATTTATAACCTCAAATTTACATCGGTATTTATATTTTAATTTTCATTTCCAGTTGTTAGATACTTTTGTCAGTTTTCTGGGTAGAAAAACAGACTTCTTCACTGGTGGCAATGAGGGAGCTTGGGAAAAGGTAAGTACCAAATAGTCTCATCCTTTATCCTGAGTGTGAAATATTCTATTTCAGTTGGTGATGTCTACCTTCAAAAAACATGAGCAAATAAGTAGGGCTAACCACGAGACAGAAGCACGTGAAAAAAAGCAAAAGGAGGCGCTGAAGAAAGCTGCTACAGCTAAAAAAGAGGAGGAAACCCTCAAGAAAAAAGCAGAAATTACAGAACTGACTGATGCTGAAGCAGATAAGTTGCAATCTGAATTGGATGCAGGACAACAGGGTTGCAGTTCTTCGGCAGAGACAGAGCCAGAGCCAGATTTAATTTCCCCGAAAGTAGAAGATGATGATGAAGATGAAGCTGAAAGAGGTAAATTAAAACCCAACAATGGAAATGGCTGTGATCTGGATAAATATAATTGGACGCAGACACTGCAAGATGTAGAGGTAAGTACCTAGATAAGATAATATATATACATAGGCAGGTTTTTGCTGGAAAGCTAAAATTTTTCGTAAGTGGACATAAATTACAATTAATGCAAGTATGAGGAATTGTTTACCTAAACTGAACATTCTGCAATCAAAGATGTATTTACAGAAATAAGGAATGAAAAATCTGCATGATATTGATTTTTGTTACTATGGTAACATGATGTTTGCATGAAAGTAACTTGGAGGATTTTATTATTCGATCTGAATACATTAGTTATCTCTGCAGATGTTAGAAGTTATTGCTGCAACAAACCAGCACTGTCTCTTTATTTTAATCTAGTCATTATTGACCTGTTAGTAAAGAACACTGAAGTGATTTTGATACCTCAATCGAGTTATGTGAAGAAACTCACTAATTTCTTGAGTATATTATGCTACTTTGAACGGCAACCCTGTCTGAGTAAATATTGCTGGGAATGCCTTTTGTTGAAAAGTTAGTGACATCACCTCCATCTCTGTTTGTAACGAAAAATACGTTGATAGGTAGAGGACAGTGCAGGGCTTAAGAATATACGACACAGTCTTGTCTACATCTCCCACGCAACCCTAGCACACTGTGCAAAGGGGTTGTTTGTTTTCTTTGAACTAGACCCATGTAGTATTTCCCTAAATTAGGTATCGAACAAAAAGTCTTGACGTCCTCTGTCTGAAAAATTAATCTTGCCCCACAAAAATCTGCTTGGTGTGGGTTATTGAAGGGTTTAATCATGAAGGAATCAGTATTTTGAGTAGATGATGATGACATTATAACATAGATCTTTGGAATAAGTTTTTATTTGCCACTATAATCATTTTGTATGTACACAGATTATATCTGAAACAGAATATTATACTAATACAATCAAACAATTCTTCCACACGTTTCATAAAGTTTGTATTTTTCCGCTGTTATATCCAAAAAACCACTTCTATAAAGAACCAATAAGTGTTATATTCTTAACAATCTTGATTCTAAATTCTATTCTGAATCTAAACCCCCCTTGTCATTGTATATATCATTGTCCTTTTCACTCTTATCATCTTCGTTTAAAAGTTAAATGTTTTTGACGACCATTGGAGTTGAATTTCCCAAATAGTGGCTTCAATTTATTATCGATAAGCTAGCAGTCTGTAAACTCCAAAAAGGAGCAGGTTTTTCTGGTGGTATTTTGACACATACACTGTTCACATTTTTTGTTCCATAAAATGCCAGCAATATGGCATGGCACTGGAGTCGAAATATTTTTGTACAGTATAATTTCCCAAAAAGTTCATATAGTCGAGTCATATTAGCAAAAAAGCTGGGAAAATTTGCGGGCAACTCCGATCGACTCCGGGTTTTTGCAAAATTTTCCTGAACGGATTTACAACATTCCCGAAAAAAAATAATATGTGCTTTTCTATTTTTCAATTGTTATAGAGGAATATAGAGGAAAATGGCCAATTTTCATGGCCAAAAAATTATGAAATTTCTAAAATTTCGAAATCATGTCAGCAAATTGAAATCTATGAAAAAAAAATTATTAGGAAAAAAAATTTTTTCAAAATATCTGTGTTGATATGGAACAAAAGAATTTAAATACTTGCAATTCATAATTAGTGGATGTGAAAAAAAAATAATTTGTGGATGAATAATTAATTATTCCAAAAAATAATAAGTTTGAAAAAATGTCGTTTACACAATAAACACAATTACATAATAAACACAATAAAATTCAACAGCCACGTGCTCAATCAACGGTTTTGAAAGAATGCGTCTCCCCGAGATGATCTTGATATGATTCCAATAAAGAAAGTGATCCCTCCTTAATCTTCTCCATTACCATGCGTCTTCCTTTCACATTTCCCCTTCTAGTCCAGTAACTTTATACATCACAGCATGCGTCAAATCCGGTAGTTCTGATTTTTTGCAGACTTGTTTTATGATGTTGACCTAATGAATAATCCAAGTTTGTGACCTCGAGCGCCGAACGCAACTTTGTCAAAAATCGAAAAATTCGTGTTTTTTTCAAATTTTGGCGATTATAACCCTAAAGGACTAGTTTTTCAAAAAACTTTCTTGGGATGTTTTTAAAGTAGAGTAAATTTGCTACAATATGATACTAGAACTGTCTCTGTAGACCAAATAGTTTCCGAGATTAATCCTATCAAAGTTTATCATCTTTTTCGAACTTCGCAATTTTTTGCAAGTCTGTCGTTCTGACTGAATTTTATTCATCTTTTTGCGAACAGCTGTCATATAGACGGTCACGCCAGCATATTATCTTGACGCATACAGATACATTAATACTAGATAATCTCTTGGCCCACCCCTTTCTAAAATTTCTATATATATTATAGTTCCATCATATTCAGAATTGAGGCTTGAGTGGGCATTTCCAGCCATTTTTGGCATGAAAATTGGCCATTTTCCTCTATATTCCTCTTTAACAATTGAAAAATGGAAAATCACATATTAGTTTTTTCCGGGAATGTTGTAAATCCGTTCAGGAAAATTTTGCAAAAAACCCGAAGTCGATCGGAGTTGCCCGCAAATTTTCCCAGCTTTTATACTTTTTTCGTCTAATTTGACCCGACTTATACCAGACCTAATCTATGCTTTTACAGTTTTTTATCGAGTGAATCCATAACATAAATTTTTCAATCCCGGCATTTTCAACACTCAAGTTGACCTTCTCATTCAAAGAGCCAAAAAAATGAAGTGAAACGAAAACTATGTTCTCGATTTCTCTTTGCGGTGTAATGACACGGTGAAATGACACCCCATAAAAGCTGGGAGTGCAGGTAAAGCTCTGCACAATTCTTGCGCCAACCGTGTGCAATGTATTAGTTTCTCTGCATTTTATTCAAACAGCTATTTGTCATCCAAATCTCACGAGTTTTGATCCGGATTCGAGCTTCAACAAATGAATGATCATCTGCATGTCGGCTTTTTCATGGGAGCATTCGAACTCTGTTTCCTCAATTTTGAGAAATCAATTGTTCAAATATTAAAACATTTATCTTCAACTCTGAGATTCACTTTTTTATTTCCTAAAATTGTTGAATCACCCTTGACATCACCTTTGCAAGCCTCTGTCAGGGTTGCGCGGCAGTATCGGGCGAGGCAGGGTTGCTGACGCCCTGCACTGCCCTCTACACGTCTATTCATTTTTCATTACAACTAGACATGAAGATACTGCTACTGATTTTTCAATTTGTTTACAATTTGAATTTGTGAAAATGTATTTCCTGCAGATTAACTCTGACAGGGTTGCTGTTTTTGGTTGCTCATATTAACTTGATAAATTAGTGATATTATCTACACATAACTCGATCAGAGTACTAAAAATGCGTCTGTCTCCCGGACTATATGTTGGAGAACGCGAATGTGTACTTTTAACATATGAGATGCAACGGGTACAAGAGACAATTTAAAAATTACTTGGTAATTGCTAAAATGATTGTTTATAAATGAAAAAACCCGGGTAATAAAAACTAGGTCGCTTCAACTGGTTGTTGGAACTCGGTTTTGTCGCCAATTAATTGAGGCCACTCTTGTAAGTGTCATGTTTTGATGACGATACAAACGTCCTGACTGTCTAAAGGTATGGTTGCTTTTGCGCGTCTGGCGGTCGCGTTCGGTTAAATAATAATATATGGTTTTCTGGACTTTCAATAATTACCTTTCGATTTGCAATTTTTTTTTGTGGTTGGATTACAAAAAAACTAATTTTCAGAACAAATTTATCTTGACCAATTCGTACCTCGATTCGTACGTATTGTAATGTTACAGTGTTAATGCGAATAATCAGTTTTTTTCTGCAACACAACCAGATAAGTTGCAATAAAGATGGAAACATAGGTTTCCAATTTGATTATGTTTGAACAAACTAAAATTCTCTGATCTCACTCGGATTTTATAAAACTATAAATTAGAATTTAAATCTTTGGTCAAATTTATTTTTCTGTATAGTAACGAAATGCCCTCCCTTGGGCTATTTTCACTTCACTGTGTCACTCAGTTACATGAAAGTAATGCATTTCAAAAATAACATTTGTTTGAACTGTTCTGACAACGACACGACGTTAGATATAGTGCAATCACAAAATGAGCCCATCAAAAGGTTCTAGATTATTTTCCCTTGTCTAATAACATACACCATTGAAGATTAAAGTACGTAATTCAATACCCGAAATTTTAGTCATTTTGTGAACTGTCCTTCCATCAGAGCTGCAAGTATTTCAAATAGAAGTATTTGAAGCACTGTATTTCAAATATTTTCTAATCTTTGTATTTGGTACTTGGTATTGAAATACTTGTTTTTCGTATTTGTTTTTAGTATTTCGTTTTTAGAATGTCTGGTATTTGAATTAAAGAGCTTGGTATTTGCATTACTTGTTGGTATTTCAAATAGTTAAAATACTACGTTGGGGCTTCAAATACTGCCACGGTATTTCAATTACATTCCGATATTTCAAATACTTTTTAAAATGAGTACTAGAATAACTGATAACTTAATTCGTCATGCTTCGGCAATAGCGCAAATGGGAACAAATCATATCGACACTGAACTCCGAGTACTGTAAAATTCTGAAACAACTTGCAACTGCATTGAACATTTTACAAGGAAAACGTAATACATTTTATGGGTACTTTATTCCATGTTTGGGTTTGGTTCTAACAAAGTTTGAAAAGTTTGGAAATGATAACTTTACCTACGCTAATCTAATTTTAGAAGCTTGTAAAAAGGGAATTCCTCAAGAGATTCAAGAATTCTTTCGATTTGTCTAGCCCAGATGGTGAAGAAACAGCTCAATTTACTCTTGCTCCATTTACATTGCCATAATTCAAACTAAGGTGGATATGCAATTTTAAAAATTACACGCAGAATGATTTGAGCGAATCTATTCCAAAAATGGTTTCATAAATGACTTATCAATATTCTTGTAGCAAAGATGATGTTTGTGTCAACGAGCCTAGTGAGTCAAACTTAGGATAAATTTTCTGAATTAGACGATTTTGGTGCTTGAAATGGTAATATGAATAGTCAAATTAGAAAGTACAGTGTAAAAAACCGAATAAAACTCGAAATATTACAATATTTAATTGACCCCATTACACAAATTACAATATTGAACAAATGCCCATCTACCAGGAACATTTTTATCGATATAACACGTGTCTGACTTCATCAGCACCTGTTGAAAGGTTGATTTCTTTTGCGGAAATTATAAATGCGCCACGAAGGAATGCACTAAGTGACATAAACTCTGAAAATAAAATGTTAATCGTGATTTCGATTTACTTAGAACTTACAAGTTAGGTCTGATACTATTGCGTGTTTACTTGTTATTTTTATATATTATTTTTTGAAATGTATTTTGCAAGTAATTTCACCTTTATTGTCCTTTTTTATAATATATTTACTACAATTTTTCATGTAAACGTTTTGTTTCCTTCACCAGAAATCCACAGAAAGATAAAGGTTAATATTTTTGTGGCTTAAAAAATTGTAAGGGTTTATACAAACATAATTTCATGCTTTTTTAAATAGGTATCATAAGTAGTTATCTCAAATAACCTAAAATAATTAAACTAATTTGAGTATTTCAAATATTTAGAGTAGTTTCATTATTTTGAACACTTCATAAGTATTTCAACTACCTACTCCTTTCAAATACAACTTGCGGTATTTCAAATAGTAGATAATATCTCAAATACTAGGAAGTATTTCAAATACTAGATAGTATTTCAAATACTAGATAATATTTCAAATACTAGAGAGTATATCAAATACTAGAAAATATTTGAAATACTAGAAAGTATTTCAAATACTTTATTTGTTCGAAATTACTTTTTCTGAGTATTTCGTATTTCGAATCATTTATGTAAAGTAAAGTATTTGGTAATTGAAGTTGCAAATTTGTTGGGCAGTATTTGGTATTTGATATTTGAAATACTTTTGTTTAGTATTTTGAACAGCTCTGCCTTCCATATATATAATAAAAATGATATTTAGCGCATAACATAGCATGATCTTGTTGATTTTCAAGTATAACCGGGACTGATTTTACAGACAAATTAATATTTCATTACTCACTCGATTGCTTTGAAAATAACATCAAACCTGCTGTTCCATTATTTAGCTTCTATTTATTAACTTTACATTACATTTTTGTGTCTATCTCCGTCATATTTTATGATAATTGAACTTTCTAAGAGCTAGATTGCATTACTGATGCATCATCAACAAACCGATGATTAGAGTCCACTCCCAAATCAGATTTGAGTTCTTTGACATATACAAAGACATATTATGTTGAAATTCGTGCTTCATCTCGCAGAAAAAATCTATGTAACTTGTGCCAATGAACAATCTGATGTGACCAACAATGCTCTTGATTAATTTATATCTTTCCAAAATATTGGTAAAGTAAAGTCAATTACAATCATATAATTTATTTTAAAGTAAGTACACAATTAAATATATAAATACTATACATTGTTCTAACGTTAATTATATCACAGTATATCAATATAAATGGACTTGGTCTCATTTGGTAAAAGAACCACTATTTTGATTCAAATTACATATATTCATTACACATTTATACGGTATTATCTTAATATTAATTGAAAACGATTTCATAAATAAACGACGGATTGGCAATTATTATCTGCGGTAACCTCAGTTCCCAAAGTTGATTTCCTCATTTATACTCCAATGCTATAAATTTTTCTGGCTGTTAGCTCTCACTGAAACAAAAATGTAAATCATTAGGATCATGAATAACCGTATGAAAATATATCAGAGACTCATTATATTGTTAAAGGGTGAGATACAAATGTCTAAACATAGTAAGGATATTGATTGTTAGTTAATATCATTCAGTTATCATATTTCTTTTAAAATACGTTTTTCCACATTTTATTGCACAAAGATCCCTGAATAAAATGCATGGTTGACTGCAACTGTCAAACTTGAAACAATATACTACTTGAATTGAATAGAATTAGCCATTAAGTGATGAAAATCCTTTCTAAACCTTAGTAAAATTTTTGATAGTTATTTTATTTGACAATATAATACCTCTATAAATGAGAAAAAATCACCCTTATCCACTAAACATACTGTTAAAGTACTGATGATCTTTCAGCTATCAAGAAGCCATGATCAGAGTATACTAAATTAGAATTCAAAAAGTGCCTGTTTAAATATAATTTGGAATCAATAGGATATTAAATGCATTACCCTCAGTTAGAGATAAATATAAATTCATTAAATTGGTTCTTCGCTTCTACATTTCCAAAGTATTGTAGCTTTGAGGTCTTGAGGGAACCATTGAGATTCAGATGAAATTATGACAAATGAAGTGATTGATAACTTACTTTCTAAGAAGAATATAGCTGCAATAATTCCAATGGTAAATAACGTGGACATGGTGACCACAAGTATGGTTAACTGGTGTTTCCTACAGTAACTCCGAGTTTTTGGTGGTCTTGTATGCATGTTGACGACGGTGAAGTGCGTGGAACTAGCTATCGATACTGCATCTGGATCTGGTGTTTTTATTTGAGCGTGAAATGGAAGGGAATCAGCTTTGCTATATTGATGTTGTAGATAATACTGTATATTCTGATGTCTTGTACTAGATGCTTCATTGTTGGCGTCATTCTCTTGAATTTGAGCTAAGTTCACAGCTGTTAATAATAGAGAACCCGATTTGGCACTCTGTGAAATTAAAATGTTATCAGTAATATGACAATGTATAACACTAAGGGTGAAATTCGGCGAATGGATGTCGAAACTATGAAGTAGTACATTCAAAATCGAAGAATATACATTAATACGGTTTGAATGGCGAGTTAAAGTTATCAGTACCTATACGAAATTGGGTGGTTTAATAATTTCATATTTAAAAAAGTAGTTCTGAAGAAAATCATTATTTGATGATTTGATATTAACGGAAGTCTCTGGATAGTAGAAAATATGAAAATCAAATGGGCCTAGAAAATAATTCTCAACATAGAAAGAAAATAAAAGATATTGTATATTTTTACCTGGGTGCTGTTGGTACTGGACGCCGAACCTTGTGAACTTTGCGAACTACGAGCTAGTGTGGGTCTTGGTATATGCCAACTCTTTTCGAGATCTGCTGGAATCTGGAACAAAAAATTATAATGTTGATAAATTCGTTAATTTGTCGATGAAACATTGATTGTAACCAGTTTTCTGACGTATTTGCATTGTGTTATTGACCTCATTTTGGAATTACTCGTTTAACGACTAATTCGATTATCAGTTACAAAAATCCACATCTCGAATTTTTTCCTTTGTATATACCGTCTAAATATTATTCACGATTCAAAGTAATTAGTAATTAGTTTCACTTGAGGAACAAAACTAATCATATAACACAATAATGTCATTGGAGGATCATACTTCCTGAAAAATTAAACGAATGAAATTACACGAATTTTTTTCTAGATAGTGCCACTGAAGCATCAGTCTTGCCATTTTTACATACCCAATAGGTTTCGAGAGTGAATTGAATATTGGTAGACGCGTTCCTAGCTGGGGAATTTATCAGTACGATGTAACTTAATCGAGACTGATTGAGCTGAACTTGGTGATTTAAAAAAATAAATTGGTGCCTTGAGTCTTCTCATCCATTATGCAAATAAGTGCATTAGACGTGAAGGACCACGCATGCACAATACTGTTCTCGCCAACCATCGGTATTGTTCTATATACCCGTTTTGATCTATCAAGCTGGTTGTCTTGAGTGTCTTCAGCATACTCTTACTTGGCATCTGAGAGGAAGAGTTGGAATTTTGATTCCGACTATATTGTCATTGTTTTTAGAGATTTTCCAAATCTATTTATAATGCAGTGCATTCATGCATATTTGGCCAATAGAATGCTAGATCACTAGCCAGCCTGCTTCCGAAACTATATTTCCCCCCATTCCTTTATACACCCTGTGTGTCTGAAGGCGGCCTGGGAGCCTCAAGTTAGCTACATAGAGGTGAAGGGAAGAGGTGACCTTTAATTGTTTGGGTGGGTAAGATAGATCTCTTTGGCGTCGATGATGAGACCCATGCTCTTACCCTTCTAGATTAAAGTGAAATTTTTAAGATGCTTTTCTCAATGTCTCAATTTAGCCAAGACTGATGCAGGGTTACTCTTAGTTACATACACTTTCTTTGCAATCCCGTCTTATTACCTTCTATACTGGTTAACGGGGAGAGGAAATTATGTACATGCCCATTTCTTGACTAGGGGAAAAATGAGCCTTCATCCTCTTGTATGTTTTAGTCATCTTGTTCACATTAGATGACAAGGTTATGCTCTGATTGCATGCTACTATGGCTACAGATGAGGACCCATCTCAATAACGTCTACGTTTATTTCGTTTACAATATTACAATGTATCGGGTTTATGTCTTTCAATAACTTTATTTGGAGGGTGGTCCGTTTTATTTGATCGTTTCGTTTAAACAAAACTAATCAAATGATCTTTTACCGAATTTTAATCATTTCAAAGATTTCTTTATTTGTGCCAACAAGAATTCTAATAACATTAGCTTTTGCTTACAGGCACCAAAGTTAACCAAAGTACTAGAAAGCAATGACACAGTACTTATTTACATTATTAACTATTCGTTACTGAGATACTGAGATAGTAACGTGGAGGTCCTCACATATTTCCCTTTAACGCTCTCGACATGATTAATATATTCTGAAAACTGAAATACAACCTTGATGTAGAACGTAAAACTTGATTAGAAATAAAGAGCCGGGCCCTCGAAATAAATAAAAATTGTTTTGATATTGTTTGATCGTGTATTCGTCGACAGCTGGTGAAGAATGCGTCATGAGTGCACGCAAATTGTTAAGAGAACCATAAAATTCAAACAAGGAAGCTTGGGACTAATCGATAAAAACGAGGCCGGTATTGAAATAAATGTAAATTCGATTCATTACGAATAACGACAAGCAATAAATATTATGTCGATACTAGATAAAGTTTTTCTAAAGTATCTGTAATACGGCCAAATAAAATTATATCGATCAGGAAGAATTACTGTATGACGAGTCTAATATAATTTTGCATATCATCAGGCAGCTAAATCTTTTGTCAAATCTGGTTAAATAATGTACTTTCTAAGATTACAATGCAAACAATAAATTGCTTACTAGTATATTATTCAATGAGCATATATAATGATAGCCGTTATTCGTGAGGATGAAAGTTTATCGCCACGAGCGAACGCGATTGGCTTAAATCATCAGAGAAAATAGCTGCCATTATTTGAGAATAGAATACTATAAATGATCTGAAAGTAATAAAAAATAAATATAACATATAATCATCTTCCTCTAATTTCAATAACACTGACGTTTCACGTTTATTTATTTGGATAGTTTCAGTTGTGGTGGGTGCAAGCCGGTTGGGATCATTACACATCTGTTTTGATTTCATTATTTTCTATGTTTGTATAATAGCTGGCATTAAGTATTCAGTGTTGCATATGTAACGCAAATATTTTGCAGTAGTTTCAGATAAGTATGTTTATCTAACATGAGGAGATGATATAACAATGAGAAATTTCGTAATGACAAATAACATTCAACCGAAATACAATCGGAATTTGATACATGACACTCATAAAATAAGATTTTTTACTCCTTGCACTCGACAAATGATACCTTCAAATGAACCTATGATTTTATTTGAATTAGCTATATACATAATCCTAATCATCGAAACAATCATACTTAGATTTAGTTGAATTGTAGCAATCGTAAGGATTTTCCGGTAGATATTTTTTAATTGAATCAAAATAAAATAGTTTTAGATATCCGCACATACAAAAAGCCTGAAATCTCGAAGTTTGCAAAGCATATGTTAACCGCCTCTTTAGAATCTGTAGAATATGTGTCAATCATGATTGTTTTACTGAAGTAATTGACATTGAAATTGTACTTGATAGTTGTTTTCATAGCCAACTAATTGACACGTGCTTTCGGAAAATATTCAAGTGTTTCCTGTTCATGTTAAAATAAGAACAATAATACATCTTACTACTTGTAAGTAAGAAAGAAATAAATACCCTTACTCACTGAAAATACTGTTAAGTACTAAATACTTTTCAGCTACCAGGGTAAACTAAATTAGAAACCAAAATGTGTATATTATTAAAAACTAGTAGGGATTATTAATGTAAACAATGCTCTACTGGAAATTAATCTGAATTCATTAAATTGCTTTATCGCTTAAACGTTTCCATTCGTTCGAAAATACCTAGTTATTTGTCCGTACTGTGTTTAATGCTGATTTTGAACTAATATTTATCTTAGTATGGGCAAAATGTTCTTTATACAAAGTTATAATATTCCTTCTAGTTTGATCTACATAGCATTTTGAACATGACGGTCATATGGGTCAAACTAGAAGGAACATTTTAACTCGATATATTTGATAATTTTCATTCAACGTTCTATGAACGTTGGGAATTAGAGCGAACATTTGTTATGCCTATCAATTGCTATGACAACTTAATTTTTTCGAAAATCACTGTACCTTAGCACCTAGCTGTAAGATTAATATAACGGAATCTCCCTCGCATGACAGCTGTTATAAAAGCAGTGGATTTATGAGTGAAATATGGAATAATTTCACGAAGAATGTTGCTCATATTCTTAAACAGATCTTCTTGTTCAGGATCTAGGTCAGAGTTATTCACCAAATACATTAAATACTTTATATTTTATGCTAAACTTGAATATGCTCAGATTTTCTACAAAAGCAATTCATTTTATTATTAAATAATTAATTAACTTTGCTTTTTACGATACCCAAATATCAACAAGACGATTAACTTCAAGAAATTTTCACAGGAATTTGAACCAAAGCCAAATTTATATTATTATACCGCTTAAAATTATCATTTATTTTGTATGCATTATAATTTAATTATTTTAATACTTTTTCCTTGTTTCTAATAGTATAAAATTATGGAACTTATAAAAAATAATGTTTATTTTAGATTATTATTTGAACCTTCTTTCACTAAACCACAGGGAAAGTAATAAAAATGCAATTAAAACTGCTTCTAATTTACTAAAATATAGTATCCACTATTATTTACAATGAAGGTTTCTATTTTTTCTCTTTTGTCTAGTACTAAAAGTTGTAGGGCGTATGTTTTTTCTACTTTATTTAATTATGTAATCCTTATTCTACTAGAACATAGGAAAATTAAAATATTTGACATCAAAACCGCAATTAATGAAAAAATGTGCCACCGATTTAAAATCATTAGCGTCCAATAGAAATAGGCCTAAATTGTTTTGCCATTTTTCTAGTACTATAAAATTGTGTGATATGGGTAAAATACTACCTATTTTATTTAATTATTTAAACCACATATTACTAGAGCACAGGCAAATTTAAAAATAATCGTCTCACTATTTTCTGTTCCAAAACGTGACATTTTATTTTTGTGTCTAATATAACAACAAATAAATCTCGACTACGCTTTTGAAACTTATCAGGCAAAACGTTAAAATACCGATTAGTTCACCATTCCTATGCAACACTAACAACAGCTATGATGTTCCTTACATAAGTTCGTCTGTCACCAATTTAATTCTACTTTCAAATAATTTTAGCATAACACGAGCTTAAATTAATATTCCGGGAATTTTTTCTCTGTTGCGAATTTTTAAGGAAAATTTCCCTCTGTTAGCGCCTCAGGAAAATTTGACTTTCTATTGGACTATAGCAAATTAGTGCATTAGTCATTTTCTATTCCATTGACTCCAAATGTTCTACAATTATTATTAAAAAACTTAACATATTAGTTTTGTTTGCATTAATTGAGCCGATGTTTTTAGTGACCTTTCGAAAAATTTTCAGCCCAAGGGAATTTCGAATAGAGAGTAAGCTCCAAAATGATCAATTTTTTGAAAAACAATTTAGGGATCAAATTGAACGTCATAATGTTTTGAATCCAACATGTCGGTTTATTTGTTCCTTCTCAAATAAATAGTCGAAAACGAAAATTTCTATGGAGACTTGAATATGAACTAGCTCCTAGCATCTCAAATTTGTCAAACTTTGTATGCCTTCGTTTTCTTATGTAGATAATAACTTAAAGCAGAAACCATCCCTTAAGAGTTGAATCAGTACAGTTGACAAATAAATCCGAAAATTTTCAATTTTCTTGAAAAGTTACACGCTTCCAAAAATGAGAAAAAATTGTTTTTTCTTTCTTAAAATTTGCTGGAGTTAAAGCAATGACATTTTGTGGGCGTGTTCTACCAATAAAAAGGCTACCTACGAATATTTTTTAAATTTTGTTGTGATCTTTTAAAGGGGTGAAACATGCAACCCCTATTCGATTTTCTGCCAGCGTGCAACTTGTCATGAAAAGGCTTCCTAAGGCTTTTCTTTATATATATATTTTCTTTAATTTTCGACAAGGAATCACCCATAAAAACGTTCGCACTTATTTGGCAATACCCTGTATATTAAATAAGCTCTTGTTCTGTGGAATGTAAAACGTTTTCAAATTTGATATGTTTAATAAACAAAGAGAGCTATCAAACACGTCGTGCAGTAGTTATCAGAGCGGGACAACTATCGCAATGTTCTTTTGTTTGGAATACTTATTTTGAAATGGTATTCATGATCATGTCTAATTTCCATTTAGAAATGCCAAAATGTATTTAAGGTATTTGTTATTATTCTGTACACATAACATAACCGTAGATATACATACATATTCAAAGTCGCATAAATAAAAGTGATAAGAATTCCAAAGTTATTAGATAACGAATAAAAATGAAAAAAATTAATATATTTCAGCTCGGCGCTAAAATCTTACTTTTTTCCTGTGTATAATACACTATTATTTTCTGTGATGGGAAGACACCCGTGTAATAGTGTGGCAATTGACATCACGTTAGCATGTTAGTTGTCTGATAATTTAGCGGAAATTTCAAATCGTCCTGGGAAAAAGACCTTAATGCAATTCATGTCTATCATGAGTATTTTTAATATCAAGAAAATGTAACTTTCTCTTTCATAATAAATGTTATAATTGCTAATACCTATGTGTATTATGTATATGTATCCGGAAAAAGAAATGATTTATCACGTACGTGTTAACTCAGACAAAATGTGAAAATTTTTTTCTCTTCAGAAAAAATAGAATTGTTCATTTAAAAAAACATACACGTTCGAAATTGTTGAACAGTTTACTATAAGGTAGTGATATTTAACTATGCAATTGTATTTTCATTTATTTCAAATGGAATATCACAAAGAAACGGCCAATTCAATTATACATTATTACATACTAGAACACAGCCAGTTGTGGTTTTGATTGATTTGCAAAACCAATCAGTCAGTCCATTGCTAATTAATTACCTATTTGTTTTTAATTGAATTTAGACTAACCTGGATATTAGTGGCGATTATTGATGACCACTAATGAGCTGATGATGTGTATCACTTAATTCAATGAGTGGTCTCAACATTAAAGTCAATGCTATACATGGATTGAAATAAATTTCAATCTTATTATATTTCAATTGACTTCGATAAAATGAAAAAACAATGCATAAAAACCATTAGTTTCATATAATTTTATTGACAGGCAATCTGTGAGTCATGTGATTTATGATAAAATCATTATGAGAAATAGTAATTACGATGATTATTTCTCTTGCGCTAAAATTGTTTTAAAATGATAAAAGCATAGCTTGTATGGAGAATAATCATTGATCTATATGCGGCGAATCGCAAAAGCTAAATCTATAAAATGAAGTGTTTCAGGAATAGTTCTTATAAAAAACTATCAATCAATATTCAGGAGGTCGAACTATATCCATAATAATTATTGTCAATTTTAATATTCTCAACATATATGCATATCAATAGTAGTGTCATCTATCGGATAATATCGAAACTAAGTCAGTTGGTTTTGGGAAAACTGGTAGTTTTCTAGTTCCTTCAGCTTAGTGTATCCTCTTACAGCAAGATGTCACTTAACGACAGGCAATATTACAGTAACTACCGGGATATCAAAAATTATCTAGGTTAAGGGTGGTTGTGGAATCTAAAACGTGTGTCTTACTTTACGTTTGACATAATTATGTCACTGTCACACTGATATCATCAATAACCTACAAATTTTGTACCTATTTATTTCAGTTGTAAAACAATAATGAACTACAAATTATGAAATAATTATGTGAACTTTGAACCTTTTCAGAGGTCGTGATAGCCACAATCCGGGTCAAAAACTGTTTTGAAATAGTTAGTTTTCCGTAAATCGAATGACGTTCACGTGAGAAGTCCGTAGCACGCGAGTTAGAAAAGTGCAAAACGACGACTTTTCGTGTGCCGTTTTCGCTCCATGTAGTTAGATTTAGTATCGGACCGTGCCCGACGCTTCTTTTTTCCATAAATGTCCATTAAATAGAAAAATTTAATTAAAACAGTTTGAGCTATTCTCAGATCTCAGCTACGCGCGTCTAACGTGCGACGTACCAAAGGGAATTTTCTCGCGACCAAAAAAAATACACGAAGCGGGTAAAAGCTAGCGGCCCATAGCCAAAAACACTTCATTACAACTGGCGCCGGTCGCACTGGACAAGAAACGGCCCCAAATTAACAAGACCGAGGTAAAATGTATAAACTCTAACTTACGCGCAGCGAGCTCCTCGAGGCATATGTCAAAATGATTTCGTTCGTAGCTAATTATATAGGACGTCTGGCGTTTATGCAATTATGTTTTTAGATAATTCGAACCTTCTAATTTCGATAGGCCACGTGAAAATCCCGCAGTCCAAAGCGCTAAAGACTTCTGAGTGTTACAATATTCGTATGAAATTGCGAAATTTCGCACTTTTAGAAACTTCAAATTAATTATGACATAATTATTTCAAACGTAAAGTAAGACACACGTTTTAGATTCCACAACCACCCTTGACCAAGATAATTTTTGATATCTATATACATTTTGTATAATATACAATTGAGTGGCGACAATAAAGTGACCTACATTTGATAAACGTGATAGTTACATCCAATCAAAATCGCCGCCATGTTGCATCATATTTGGGACACTGTATTGTCGCTACTGTCTTGTATATAGTCGCAGTTTTTTGTTTTCAACAGTATATGAAAGTTTTCAAGAAAGTATAGTGTCGATTTAACTAGTGGTCTTTTCGGAATTGTAACACCTGGCGGTAAATATTTTGGGAGCGGTAAGCGCCCGTTAAGCGCGTACCCTAAACTCCTGTGCGTCGTTGTTAAAATATAAATGTACGGTGTTCCATCAATATTTTCAAAAATAAATCATTTGTAAACAAGAAATTATTATTAATTCATTAAAAGGAGACATTTCTGAACCGATCTAGCGGGATGACAAAAACGCAATGTTTATTACCGCCGAGTCGTGAATACAAATTACAAGAGTGACAAAAATAACGGCGATACCTTTAATCTCATATTACTTATTATTACCGTCAGCCAGCGCGATGCATAAATAAAAGAATTTATATTTTATTAAGACTCGTTTTATATTTTTCAAGTCGTTTCTTGGTGTTATTAAATACAATTTTTTTTTCTCAGTTTTAATTTGTCCAGTTTAATGTCCTTTTTTGCTTTTACAGTTTTATATAATAGATTCAATGAAACGAAAATATGTTATTTAGAAACAAATGTTACGAAAATAACTAAAGCCGCAAACAAAGCTAAGCAGTAATTTTGAGCTCCTATTAATGTGGATAACGTTTAAAGTACAAATTTCACACGAATTTTCCATCATTATTTCGGATTTTAATTCCATTAAAAACTGTCCACAGATTTGTAATATTAATTTTCATAATCACTTGATACATTCTATTCCTGTATGAAATGTATTCATATAATTATTCAACGATTGATTGTCCTATATTTTCGAATATATAGGAATATCAAATCAGAATTGCCAAAACATCATTCTACAAAATTCCGTTTTCTTAGTACCGTTATTTCCTAATCATGCGTGTGATTTATGATCAATGTTTCTCTTATTATGTGACAAACCTTTATCCGAAAGAGAAGTGATTTGAAATGAAGGTAACAGATCTAGTGATAATGAATAAATAATATTCATGTACGCATAATGTAGGTGTAATTGAAAAAAAAATGTGATGGCTATTTATTGATGCCTTGAAAGAACTGATTCATTATGGGTTATGGTTACTTACTGGTCGAAAGCATTAGCGATTTAAAGTCTTTGAATATTTTAAATGGATTTCCTTTTAAGATTGTATCTATTGTTCTTAAAAGTATTCTTAACAGCAATTAATTACCCAGACATGAGTAGCAAAACTAATATAATAAAGTCGATTTTACAACAATACATGTAGCTATGCAGTAGCGTGATTGTTTTTCGATATTTTCATGGTGAAGAATTCCTAATCAGTTCCCATCCCCTTCAAAATAATACATGTAACTTCTATACATCGCATCAGCTTTCAATGACCCGAAAGGATTGTTCGAAATGATTGTTATGGAAACTTCTCGAAGTAGTAGCATACACCGCAAAACTTTATGCAAAAAAAATGTCACTTCCAAAATTCAGCACAGGGCAATTGGTGGCTTAGCAATGTTTGCTTGTGAAGGCTTTCAGCTAAACTAACATTCTACTCACGTTCACTGTCAATTAACAATAAGTTGAGTGCACTTAAACTTCTTTATTTAATCTATCGTGCGCTCCTTGGAACAAAACTCAGTCCAGAAGGACGTAGGGAACGCCAAATAGTAATACTGCTTGGACTGATGTCTCTTATGACCTCAGGTGCTAGTGCTGGACATTCTACTATGAAGTGAAAGGCAGGTTCGGCCGCCCCTCCGTATCTACTACAGTCTGAGTTATCAGCAATGCCCACAGTAAATGCAGATGTATGTTCAGGAGACAGTAAACTGTACACCATATATACAGATAAAAAAAGTTAATCGCAATTTCGAACTTCAGTTCATTATCAAAACATGCAATTTAACGAAAGTAAATTTTCTTGTTTTTATCTCTAAAAATCGAATATCACAAATTAACGGACAGCTCCATTCAAATTCTGTAAACCATAAATGCGGTGTTTATTATTGAATAAAATAATTGAAGAACTACGGTGTTCACGAAACTATAATTACATTTATTTATTAATTTAGTGAAAATCGAACTTTTAATAGTTACTTTATTTAAGTTTAGAATGGATTTTCATCACATAATGGTTGATTCTATTCAACTTATTATATTCATCTAGGGTAGAAGTTTACTTACAAAAAAATCAACAAAGAAATACAATTATTATTAATTGATCCGATTGACACATGTGGCGCATATTTTTTTCGTTGTACATAATATTGTATCGAAACATCTGGATAATCAATGATTAATTATAATTATAAGAAATACCATAAGTAAAAAAAATATGTGTTGATGCAAGGAACTTATAAGATGCAAATATGATGATTTCTTAAGAAAGTTTATCACTTTAAATACGGACAAATATCTAGGTAATTTAAAATGGATGAAAATGTCTAAACGAAAAACCATATTATTAAATTCTGATTTATCTTATGAATTTTTATCTAGACTGTAGACCTGATCATGTGGCAATGTTTTTTATTTCGTGCAAGTAGTTTAATTTCTAGTTAACGATGGTACATCTCAAATGTCACATGATTTTCGATTGTGGCGCCATCTGCTTCATTTTTCACTTTTCACCTTGCCCTCGTAGATCTGAAGATACCTCACACTCACAGACAGTACACTCTTCAACAGAATTTCGGTTCATTCTAGTTGTTATTCGTTAGATACATTTGCCCGATATTCCATGACCAATGTTCATAGTTTGATGGAATAAATCTGCTCATCCAATAAGGTACTCTCCTATTTCAAGGTCATAACGATCTCATGACTTCGGTTTATTATGTCCAGCAGTAAAAATCAATCGTCGTCAAATAACCGGAAGAAGAAGCATCATAATTTTCTTCCAAACCAAAGACTTTGTGTGTATATAATTTTTTATGTTAGTTAAGTATTCTTGCAGTGTGAATGCGTAGATCATAAAGGAAATACTTTTATGCAAATGAAGTTTAATTGTTATTGCTTCCATAATTAACACTAAGGTTAACCTAAGCGAAGATGTCAACCTTGCGTTTTTTTGTTATGACTTTTGTATGAAGGATCGAGTTTCTTGGAATTTGCAAATGGATCGATGTGATTAATGATAGTGCTGCAATTGGTTCTAAGGTCGTATTCAAATTACGTTCTTGTTACAGATGTGTAATACTTTACGACGAACATAAAGGAAATCCGCAAATATTTTTTTCTTCATGACAGTTTCCTCGATCTTATACGGCGTATGGCGTATGCAAAGCTAACAGATATATCAGAAGTAGAATTTAGCAAATGTGATAATAAATTGTGAATAGAACACAAATTTATATTAATACGTACGAAATAATCACCCTCATCCACTAAAAATACTATTAAATTACTAAGGACCTTTCAGCTATCAAGTGGCCATTATCAGAGTAAATTAAATTAGGAATCAAAATGTACCTGTTCAAATACTATTTAATAATAATGCAAACAAGTGCTTACCCTCAGCTGGAGTTGAATCTATTATTTTGAACACGATTCACAATCAATTTTGTTTGCAAAAAAGTAATACATTATATTTAGATTCATCTTTAGGTTAGTGTAAACCCTTGTTTGCATTATTAACCCCAAATAGTATTTAAACAGGTGCATTTTGTTTTCTAATTTAGTTTACTCTGATGCTGGTTGATAGCTAAAAGGTCCTTAGTACATATTTAAATAGTATTTTTGGTGGATAAGGTTGATTATTTCGTACTTGATGAACTATAAAAAAGTTCAGACTGTGGATATATTATAACATCATTGATAAGAAATAATCACCCTTATCCACTGAAAATACTATTAATTTATTATTTCGTACTCATTATTGTGTAACCACAGTTGGAAACTCTTCTAAGTGTATTAACATCTCAAAAAAATCAAATCTTTACACGATTAATAATGATTCTTGACCCAGGTATGAATTATATATTAATTCTCGGGAAATAGGTCATACTCATACATATGCTTTTATTTTCGTCTTTAGGTTTAGAGGAATCTGTAATAAATTCATTAGATTTTCAACCTGTATTCTTTAAACGGTAAGTAGATGATTGCCTAATGTGTGTTCCCAATGATAAAATTCAGTACGTGATTAATAAATTTAATAATTTCCACTGTAAGCTTCAATTTACTTGTGAAATAGAAGTGAACAACCTAAATTCCCTAGATATGACCATGAGACATGATGCAGATCGAAAAATAAAAACTTCGTTATTTACTAAAGCAGTTTGATCTCAACATTGTCTTCAGTTCAATTCCATTGCACCAACACGTTTAAAAAAAGTGTTATAAACAGCCTTACAGATCGCGCGGTTAAATTGTCCCACCAAGAGGACCGTCCCCAAAACTTTAACAATTGTTCGTAATACACTGAAAATGAATGGCTACCCTAAAACCTTTTTCAATCCCATCATCAAATAAAGAATAAACAAAATCTATAACGGAACGTCATATATAAATGACAAACGGTAATACACATAATTTTATAACATTACCATACATTCGGGAGATCTCAGAGAAAATTAAGAAATTAAAAATGTATGATAAGTGTTGCGCATAAACCCATTAACGTACTAACTGTGTTGGGAAATATTTTTCAAATCTAAAACCTATAATACCTAAAGTAAACAAAACCACACAGTATACAAATTAAATTGTTTAGATTGCGATAGGATTTATACAGGAATCTAAACAATATTTACAAAAAAGAATGTATGGACTTGAGTATAGTACAAGAAACAAAAACTTAGAAAATACCACCGCCTTTGCTGAACACTGCTTGGATTATAACCATCAATTCGATTACAGAAATGTTAATATTTTAACTAAGGAAACCAATTATTATGAAAGATCTATTCTGGAGATGATTAACATAAAACGTGACTCCAAGTCTGTAAATCATACAACAGATATTCAGACATTGAGTCAGATTTATACTAATTTAATTGAATAAAACCCTTGCAAATTCCTACATACGTTTTTATAATGTTAAAAGTATATTTTAGGCAGAATGTTCAAATAGCAATATTTCTAATAATGTCTGACAACCTTTTTCTATCACCTAATAAATCTTCAACATCTGGTTCGAAAGTAGATACTTTGGGCGTTATATTCTTTGGTTTCAGTCGTATACGGACTTTGTTTGACATGAGTTCGTATATTATAAGAAAAGTAACAAGCAGTGGATTCTTGATACAAAATCATATATTTAAAACATTAATGTGGTAATTGGTGCGATAAGGACGCATTGTGTTGATACAATTAGTTTTGAGGAATCCTGTTTTAGACATAATACGTGTTCTGATGATGGTCGTGAAAACGAAACGTAAGTGAAGACGAAAATAAAAGCATATGTATTAGTGTGACCTATTTTCCGAGAATTTATTTATAATTAATCTATAATACACCTACACAACTACTATCTGAGATTTGCTAAAGAAAAGCGTTCGAAGTTCCGATATTTTTAGTTATTATGTCATCAACTATTTATTAGCACCTGATTATTGGTTTATATCTAAATTCTCGGGAAATATGTCACACTAACACATATGCTTATTATTTTTGTGATTATGTAGGTTTCGGTCTCGCGACCATCATCAGAAGACGTATCAATGTCTAAAACGAGATTTCTATTATCCTAAGGAGACAGAATTGTTTACATTTAGACACGATCAGACATTGCCAAAATTTCGGGCCACTCAGACCGCTGTATATTACAAGTATGGCCGTGTGGAATGTGCTGTTGCCGGATTAGTTGTTCTGTGTGCCGGATTGAGATTTGTAATTACTATAAAAACGTCCATAGCATTATTTATTGGTTATATTAGAAGCAATACTGTTGAAATGTCGTTTTCTTTGAAAAATATTCCATAATTTATGGTAACCTGGAATATACATACAATCGAATTATAGAATATTTAAATTTTTAAATATAGAACTATTCCATTCCGTTGCATCATTTGTTCAGAAGGCGACAACGCCGTGCACCTTATATGAATGGGGACTTTGTTCTGTACTACGCAATTTGACAGCTTCCGTATTTCTCGTAGCTATTTCGAAGCGGTGTTGCCTTACAAGTGGTACTAAGTTTTCAATCATAGTTACAGCGTTGCCAATAAGGAGTAATTATGACTCGACGACAAAGAGGTCCGTTGGTTTTCTTTATCATACTTCATGTAATCACTGCGACAAGTCAAATGGAGTTTTATGAATGAGATGTTTCGTCCCCTTGGGATAATAGGTCTATGGTATAAACACACTTTTGATTAGTCGTGTTTCCGTTCGTTTCGGCGATGTGGGCATTTTTAATCGAAATTAGTGCGATAAGGACGCTTTGTGGTTGATACCATTAGCTTTGAGAAATCCCGTTTATTGATGATGGTCGTGAGACCGAAACGTAAAAAATAATAAGCATATGTGTTTGTGTGACCTATTTCCCGAGAATATATATAGTATTCATACTTGGGTCAAGAATCGTTATTAATTATTAATTAATGATTGTAACATTGGAACCTCAATCCGTGAAAATAATAAACACCTGCTACGTGGCTTACCCAGAAAAATTCTCGTAAATACCCACTTTTTCCATGCGAAAAGTATTATCTATCATCAAATGACGTCTGTATTCAAAGATAAACAAACTTCACAAGCTTATGAGCAATTAATATAATAGATAACTTTTCTTTGTTTTTATCACTTGTATTTATAGAAACACTAACGTGACTAGTTTCGACAACTAGCCATCTTCAAAACGATACTAATGTATGTGATAAAAAGAAAAGTAAAAGGGTTTTTATTATGTCAATATGATAAATTATATAACAAAGTAACGACTTCCACATCGATTTTATGAGCAATTGTCTAAAAACCGGTCTCAGTATATTGATGGAGATACAAAGCTGTCATCTAATTTCAAACAGAACAAACCAGAGCTCACATGTCATTGTCAAACATTTTCTACCAATATTTTTATAATGATGATAATAATAACCTCGATACAGACACATTCCATAATCATAAATGATTTGACCATCTCAGGTCATCAAAATAAGAGGACAAAGTAGTTAAAATCTCGATTATCATCATTTTGAACGATTATTAATTCCAAAAGTTAATTTTATGTATTCTAACGAAGGAATCTTTGTTTAATATAACAGTCGATTTAAATCAGATAGCAGGTTTTGTTTATTTGTAGATGCGTTTTTAGTTGATTCATTGTCTTGATATTGGCATGGTAATCAATTATTGACTGTACCTCATTCAAATTTACCAATAAAGTACACGAAACAAGTTGAATTGCGTCAGTCGCCAGGAGATCAAGGTCTCCGCCGTACGAGCGTATTTTCTATTGTGTAATACGCGATTTCAGTGTTATATGAGTAATAATAGACATAACGAGAAGGTAACGAGCAAACACTAACACCTCAGAAGAAAGTGAAAGAATTATTAAATAATTTCGAGATTGGCATGCGGTAATGGATTGTGTGTTCCTGAAGACGTGTCCTTGACTTGACACTCAGCCGATAGCGACACAAGGGGCGTTAATGATATACTAATATAGAGAATCTATTCCATACGCTCTAATTGAATGACGATTTATCATATCTTATGTTCGAGGGCACCAGGACGCCGCCAATCATTCCCCCTTATGACATCGTTTTAGCAACAATTCAGTACCCTTGAAAATATATTCTTTCGCTTTCTCTTCAAAATGTTCGTAAACTGTGATCTTTACCTCTTCGTTATCAATGAAATGGCGTCCTCGAAGGTTCTTTTTCAAATTCCCAAACAGTTAATAGGCACTGGGGGCCAAATCTGTAATATGCGGAGGGTGATCGATGTGTTCAAAACCACATTCGTAAATTGGGGTTTGCGTGATTCCAGCAGTATGAACGGTAGCATTGTCGTGCAACAATCGCACGCTTTTTGCCAGTTTTCCCCTCTCTTTCTCACGAAAATATTGTAGTAAGAAGAATATGCCCTTATAATTCCAAAAGATCGTGACCTTCACTTATCTGTCGGCTAACCGGCTTTAAACTTTCTTGGTGGTACTTCTCCTTTCGACTCCCTTATGGACAGAGGATTATAGTAGAAAATCAAGGTTTTATCTCCAGTGATAATAATTGTCTTCAACGCGTCCACAATTTTTTTTTACCGAGCACATTCAACACGGCGCTGGCGCTGAACTGCCGAGAGCTATTTGGGAACAAAGCTTGCACAAACTTTATTCACGGTTAAATGTTCGTAGATGATTAGGCGAACGATTGTTGCTGGAATCCCGGACATTGTTTCTACTTCTTCCACCTTCAAGCGTCGATCGCCTAATACGAGAGCATCCAAAAAACGCAATTTCCATAGTCGTTACTAATCTAGCGTTCTGGGATTCCTGCCCCATTAGAAACCGTTTTGACCAATCTTTTACCACCGAATAACTTTTCCCCTTACTCCCCAGCTAGCCGATTTTTGATGCTTTGAAGAGAACTACCTTCTCGAGTGAGTAATTTGATAACAGCTAAATACTCAATTTTTGTAACTGCTAACATGCTCTACGATACCTGGATCTATGTCTACGCGAAAATTTCTAGCGCTGCTATTGTACTCCCCCGAAAAGCATTATAATGAATCAGTTATACTAGGTTGTCTCTAGAAGAAGTACCTTCTTGATCATTCTTAACATCGCCCGAATATTGATCGTACATTTGGTTTCCACCTGGACTTTGTTGATGTAAAAGACAAATACTACTAACTCATTGACTCACTCACTCACGAAATCTCGGAAACTATCAAGCTGACCAACTTGAACCTTGGCAGATAGGTTCCTTATATGACTTAAGAAATCGCTAGGAATGGATATTTCGAAACTCATTCCCAAACAAGGTAGAAGGGATATATTTTGAATTTTTTGACAGCTAATTTAATCACGTACAGTTCACAGGATAGGCAGTTCCATAGATTAATGGATCATTATCACAGTTAAGGCTGAAAAACTCACATAACCCCTCAACAAGACAAGGTAATATGAGAGTCAGTTGATACATTGACAGTCGCATAATGTCTGTGACGCATGTTTATATTTCACAACCTAGTTGCGTTAAAGGGTCAAATACCGGGCTGTGATTGGCACTGTAATAACACATATTCACAAGTGCAAGGAAAATCAGTCAATCATAAAACCAACTTTCAAATAATGTACTAACCTAGCATTCCCAAAAATATATGAAAATTTAACTAACCTTCGGTAACGTTACCGTTTGAAGTTTCGAACCTGCGTTATTGGAAGCAACAGAACATGGTGCCGAGGTCTTACCGCCTGGGCTAGAAACGCTGTTGCAGGATCAACATTGATTTCGGTATATCAAGTGCTAATGCGCTCGCCGCTAGGGGCGTTAGCCAATTACAACCCGGTATTTGGCCCCATAACACAAATAGGTTGTTAAATGTAAACATTCGTTCGTGACAAGTCATTCCATAACATAGATATCCCTGTCGATGCAAATAAACTTTCACGACCTAGAGTATAATCTGACATTTTCCAGGCCTTTACGTAATTCTACTCATTTGAAATATGCATTATGTCTTAGAACTTGGTACTTCAGAGAATGTAAGAGAAACAGTAGATCACATTTCTGTTAATTATTTTTCATCGGTACATTTTTAATCTTAGGATTTCAATTGGGCACCGTTTCAATTCAAATAATATATTTAATCTCGATTTGCAACAGTTTCTTTTTTGCTGTCAACCGAGCTCAATTATTGTAACAGCTAGCTATATTTCTTTTCATTCAAATTATTCTTATACTAACAAGACTTGGGTGATTTGCACTTTGGGAGGGACTTCCCGATATATGAAGGGAGGAATTAAAAAATGTTGAAAAACTAAAACTTAAAATCATTCGTACCCGGGCGGGAATATTGCTGCTAGTTTCGGGTGGTGAAGGCGAATTGAATGAGGTCGGGAAATGAATAAGCATCTGGTGTGAAGTGGTAAAATGTGCAATTTCTTTTTTAAACTTATCGAATAAAGTGAAAAAAAAAGTTATCATATCCGAACCAACGAGGGGACAGAGGAAACCAAATGACATAGCAATATAACCTAACCAAACCTCATTCGCATAAGTGTTTTTTTTTGTTTTCTTCTGCCACGAAAATGGGGGTAATAAGTTGCTATAGTTAAATTGATTCACACTATTCATTTTTCACGATCTATTATTTTTTTAATATAGCACATTATTTCCCCCTGTTTCGTTACATTGGAAATCAAAAACACATATGTGAATGTAGTTTTAGTTATAACATTCACCATTGGTACCACTAATTCCTTTGTTCCGTCGTTGGTACGTTATCGGCGTTTTGTTATTCTGGTGTGTTTTTCGAAAAATCGCACAGTTCACCACTTCACGTTCGATTCTGTAACGACCCCATTCGAGTCTGTTTCACCTCACGGATCTTGCCTCCAATCGAGAAAACGCGTGAAGAACCAATTCAAAAATAAACAGTATTACAGCCCAGTCATTTTTGTTTATTAACTTTTAAGTCAAAGTACACCGATGTTGATCATTTTTTACTTCCCCCTTTCATATTATCGTAGGTCCCGAAAGTGCATATTTAAACCAACATTTGTTTTCACCTCTCTTCTATGTTCACCCATATTTTTTTATAGGCTGCTCATGCTATAACTTATACGTAAACACTACCTTCTTCATCAACAAGATTTTCTATGTTTTGTGAAAGCAAAACGTTGATTTTATTTTTATTTATATTATTAACATCATCGAAATATGGTTGGAGCTCTTGACATTCATGATCTTTGGTTTTCTATTATTTTTTTCGAAAAATCGCACATTTTATCAGTTCACCTTCAATTCTGTAAACGACCCCTTTCGAGTCGGTTTCACCTCATGGATCTTGCCTCCCATCGAGAAAATACGTGAAGAACCAATTCAAAAATAAACAGTATTACAGCCCAGTCATTAATGTTTATTAACTTTTAAGCCAAAGTACACCGATGTTGAACATTTTTTACTTTCCCCTTTCATACGATCGATGATCCCGTGCATATTTGGACCAAGATTTCACCCATATTTTTTTATAAGCTGCTTATGCTTGTACGTAAACACTAACCTTGTGCACCAACAAGATTTTCTATGTTTTGTGAAAGCAAAACGTTGATTTTATTTTTATTTATATTATTAACATCATCGAAAAATGGTTGGAGTTCTTGACATTCATGATATTGGTTCAGTAAGACATATAAACATTAACGGTGATTCATAGGGGAATCGTGATGCATTGAAATTGTTAACATTTATAAGCGATTCCATCGATTTAATATCACGCAATGTGTGTAAATAAATTAATTTATGTAATGTATTTACTTGTTGGGTGTAAACTAGGTCATTAAAGGACGATATAATTGATTTTCGAACTTTGCGATCACAGGACTATATTATGCAGAGCTGTTGGATCGATTCGACGCCGATTTGAAGCGAAAGCGGCCGCATTTGGCAAAGAAAAGAAGTGCTCTTCCACCAGGTCAAGGCACCGACGCACAGGTCCACAGTCGCATGAATTGCGCTACGAATTGATTCGTCATCCACCGTATTCTCCAGATTTGCCCCCCTGCGATTTATATCTATTTCCAAACTTGAAGAAATGAGAGATTTGGCTCCAACGATGAGGTCATCGCTGAAACAAACGCCTGTTTTGAAGGATTGGCGAAATCGTATTATTTGAAAGGGATCGGAAAATTAAAAAAATAAGATTTATCATATCCGCTTGTTCTTTCATCGACTGATAGTCGGCTATGAACCGGGAAATAAAAAAATAAAACATGTAAGTTCGAATCAATTTTTTTTGCATCAGATTCAGGAGGTTCTCAGGATCATTCATACACCTTAAAACCTCTTGGGAACCCTAACCCCACCCATTGGGGACGAGAATGGCCCGAAATCTCCAAGTCTCGAATTGTATTTTCTACAAAAAAAGGTATTTTGGCATTTCGAGTGCACTTAGGGTTTTTTTGGGTCACTGAACACGAATCCGTAGCCAGATTTACTTGAAATCCATCGTAGGGGTGGTCAAATCGACAAAATTTGCCAATTTCGCACCCCTAATATGTTATTTTGCAATTTACGTGTTTTTGGCATTTCGAATGCACCAAGGGGGTTTTTTGGGTCGCTGAATACGATTCCGAAGCCAGATTTACTCCGAAGTATTTTAAAATGCAAAAATAATAAAAATTTAGAAGAGTGTCAAATTAGCCATTTTTGTAAATTTCCCACCCCTACGATGATATTCGAGTAAATCTGGCTTCGGAATCATATTCAGCGATCCAAAAAACCTCCTTGGTGCAATCGAAATGCCTAAAACACGTAAATTGCAAAATAACATATTAGGGGTGCAAAATTGGCCAATTTTGTCGATGTTATCACCCCTACGATGGATTGCAAGTAAATCTGGCTACGGATTCGTGTTCAGCGACCCAAAAAACTCCCTAGGTGCACTCGAAATGCCAAAATACCTTTATATGTAGAAAATACAATTCAAGACTTGGAGATTTCGGGCCATTTTCGACCCCAATGGGTGGGGTTGGGGTTCCCAAGAGGTTTTAAGGTGTATGAATGATCCTGGGAACCTCCTGAAGCTAATGCAAAAGAAAATTTTTGATTCGAACTTACATGTTTTTTTTTTTAAATTATAGCTAAAATCCCGGTTCACAGCCTGGACTATAAGACAGCAACGCTACTTCTAAATTTTCGTCCGGGCTGATCCGTGTGATTATTGGTCTCGAATCCTACTTGGAAGGTGATTCGGAAACAGAATAACAAAAAATGGGATTCTAAGAAAATTGAAGTGAATTGTTGTAAAACGAAGAACGTTTCCATATTACCTAAGTGTTTCAATGGTTTTTTTTTTGTTCTGTTCTTGCGAGGTTAGATCCATTCAATAATTGTGGGTATTATTTTCCTCGTGATATTAGGAATACCTTGGAGACAGTAAACATCCTGAGATTGTGGATCAATAATAAATTCAAAGAATGATGAGTAAGCTACTGGAATTTGAACGTCAATAACGATGAATATTTACGTAATAGTTCGTTACCTTAGCCGACCTTGCCTTATGAATAATTCATAATATTCTATTTTTGGCAACACACGGATCTCGAATCTAACAGGTGGATTATACCCGGCGCTATTACTATTATCATATGAGATAGTTGTTTCTAATTTTATCATCTTTAGGAATGTGTAGCCGAAATGATTTATATGTTAATTTCTAAAATTCATCACGGGGGTCCTTGGAATCCAATTAAGAAGGAATTCCTGCAGTATAAAATGCAATTCGATATCAGGCAATGCAAATTTGACTTTTATGATCTAGTAGTATTATTCAGAAACTTTTACTGTATGTTCAATAGTTTTGGCGTATAATATGTGTAAATTCATAATAAACTAATTGAATAGAATCAGCGTGATGAAAATCCATCATTCTAAACTTAAATAAAATAACTATTAATAGTTCGATTTACACTAATTTAATTCATAAATGTAACGTCAATGATAATCTCAGGATAGATGGTTATTGGAAATTGTACCTAATAGCGTCCAACCCATGGAGGGATTAAATGATAAAGTGGTAGCGAGCAGAACATCTAATTATACTGGGTTCCCCATAATAGACTACCCATTTTATATTATTAATAAATTCCCTACGATATAACTAAATAGGTTGTTTGTTCTCTGTGGGATTATCTTTTGTAGTCTTTGGGATTTAAGTAAATTATTAATCAAGTAGGCGCCTGTCACAAATAAATTTTAAATTAATAATTTCGTGGAACGCCATTTTTCTACGAGAAGTTTGTTAGTTTTCATCAATAATTATTAAATTTTTTTGCTTTGACACATTATTTCAACATCCGTTTGAATGTTCATGGATTACTCAGTCCAACAACGTGTGTTTTGTGTAGAAACTTACATAAGAAGCAATGCGATAGAAGAAGTTAGGCGTGCATTCCGGCGTCAGTTTATAACAACAATAGGGGTCACGCGCCAAATCGTAAAACTGTTAAGTTATGGGTTCGTCGTTGGCGTGAAAATGGTTCTGTACAAAATTTGAAGAAGCCTGGACGTCGAAGAACAGTTCGTACACCAGAAAATATTGAACGAGTTAGAATTGCGTTTACGAGAAGTCCTAAAAGGTCTGCTAATCGACAAACCCATATAATAGGAATATCGAAGGGAAGCTTAGATCGAATTCTTCAAAGGAATTTAAAATTCCATCCCTATAAATACCAAATGGCACAGCACCTTAGCAATCAACATAAAGAAGCAAGGTTAGCATTTTGTCAAGAATTTTTGGATTTACATCAAGGAGCAATTCACAGTCTCCTAATGACCGACGAAGCAAATTTTTATTTGAACGGCATGGTCAATTAACAGAATTTTAGATACTGGTCAAATGAAAATCCTCGTGAAATCTTTATACAGATCCTCCATAATCCAAAAGTTGTTGTGTGGTGTGGAGTAGGATCTTTTGGTATTATTGGCCCTTATTTTTTTGAGGATGAAAATAACCGCGCTGTAACAGTAACATCCGAGCGCCACGTTAATATGCTAGAGACATTTCTCATTCCAGAATTAAATAGACGAGGATTACTAAACAATGCCTTACTATTCCAAGATGGGGCAACAGCTCATACCGCCAGAAACTCAATGAGGGTCCTGCGAGAAATGTTTAATGGCCAACTCATTTCTCGATTCGGAGATTTGCCTTGGCTTTCGAGGTCCCCCGACTTTACGACACCCGATTTTTTCCTGTGGAGATATTTGAAAGCCAAAGTGTTTGCGAGTCGTCCAGGTACAATCGAGGAACTGCAAGTCAAAATTCGTGAAGAAGTTGAAGGAATAGACGAAGGTTTGCTACGCCGTGTAATGAACCACTTTTATCTAATATTGAAAAATGTATTGAAGTTGGTGGAGGCCATTTAGAAGACGTGATCTTTAAAAGTTAGAATTAAATTAGCCAAATATGTGTAAGTTATCATAAATCCCAAAGAGGTTGCTGTAATTTAGTAAAATAAAAAGTTTGTTTTGTTAACTAAAAAAATTTTAATTAAAATATTAAAATGGGTAGTCTATTATGGGGAACCCACTAACCCAGTACAAATTTAACAAGTGAGAACTATTGAGTATTTGTTGATCGTTCAATAAAATATCGGACTCCTCATATTTATTAATTCCAGTAATTTAATTTAAATTATTATTAAAGCTATAGTTTTCTATAATTAAATGTTCTGCAAAGGTTGAATTAGATTTATTATTAATAATACTACGCATATGCTCTTTGATCCGTTTTGAAGGCCCTTCCTGTCTTGCCAATGTATATCTTAGGGCAAGACCCACATGTTCTACTAATAGTACAAGAGCTGATATATAAAAAAGCCGTGAATGGTAACCTTCTGGGTTATAGCGCAAGTCATTGCGCACACTTTGAATTTTTTAATGCAAGGTTTTTATGATCGGAGTGCCCATTCCTTAGAACGAAGATCATATCATTAGGCCCATGTTGGTATGTATGCTAACTTTCTGGGATTATGAAATTACGATCTGGCATTATAAAGTGTATAAGAATGTACATAAGCCTGAAATGTACATATGAAAGAACCCATTTTTTGACCCATAATGCATAGGGAAATTTTGCAGATGCTCCTACACAATGATGAAATTCTAAATGGACTCACTTGTTATATCCTATTAAATATTGGGACAAATGTTGGTAATGTTTATATTACTTGAGAATTCACATTAAACACATTTACTCTGCTCTAAACTATGTGCACAGGTAACACTTGTTGATACTCCTTCTAATTTAGGAACTTGTTGATAATGGTTTCTATTCTTTTCAAGATATGAAAATTTTGTGGGTTGTTTCGAACTGGAACTATTAATCGGGATTTGGTTTCTTTCCGATGCCACTTTATTAAATAATTTTGGTTACGTTAACCTTTATTGAAGTTGAACTGGAAGATTTACGAACACTATTAACTGCCTCGTAGGAAGTACTGATAAAACTTTGGTTATGTTGAGGTAGTCGAGCTTAGGTTCAACTCCCATGTTTAATTTGATGAGTTGCAGGAGAAGCACAGCTTCTGCCTAGATGTTACTGCAAACAAGGGTTATGTTAGAATTTTGACTAATTGAGTTGCCAGAGGAGCACAGTCTCTGCTTAGATATTATTGCAAACTCGATTAGCTTTTCTTTGATTTGCCTTTTATAGGGCCCGCAAAAGGAAGCTTGTTTTCATTAATATCGACCAATGAGATAGTTTTCTGAGTATCTAATAAGCTATTCCCATTGTTGGGACTGACAGTTGTCTAGCATTGTTGAATTTTGACACATCTTAATTGTTGTATTGACCAATAGGAATTTAGTATCTTGAAATATTTGATATATTGAAGATTAGAATTAGAAATAATTGATTCAAGTTATTGTTCATTCTACTATTTAAATTCATGTTACCAACATTTTTCCTCACATTTTGATATATAATAACCTATGATTAGGTTCCAATTCACCTAATAATTCTCATTATTAGATCTATTTTGACAGTTGTCATTGGTTAAATTTAATACATGATTTTAAATATAAATAAAACTTACATAATTTTGTTTAACTGAAATGTCTTAATACTAGCTTACATCTATTACATATTCTTAATCTATTCTAATAGTTTGCTATCTTCAGATAGTCTTTAAATCATTTGAATTATGATTTTCTTATTTCGTAGCACGTTTTTCCACTTTTCACTGTTTCTTCATTACACTCTTACAAACTACTTTACATTTTTGGTTTTTATTATATAACAATCTTAATCTCTTATTCTAATTATATATTTGACTCTTGAATAATGTTTTTTTAATTCCATATTATATACTTATTTAACTTTTCTATTTTAATGTCTCGGTAAATCCTAATTTTACCATTTTCTTTTATATCGGAAATGAAATCATAACAGTACATATGGAAGAACTCATTTTTTGACCCATAATGCATAGGGAAATTTTGGCCTGAATGGTAACGCCTTCGAAATAGTGTCACTCGATAGCCCATACAATGCTTATCATGAAACAAAAAAAGCCAGAAAGGTTGCGACGGCCAGTATCATTTAAATCGATTAAATTAGTCATCAAATTTACATTTAATCGATTTAAATTAAACTGACTGGCGCAACCTTTCTGGCTTTAATTGTTTCATGATAAGCATTGTTTAGGCTATCGAATGGCACTATTTTCAGGGGTTACCATTCATGTAAAATTTTCCCTATGCATTATGGGTCAAAAAATTGGTTCTTCCATATGTACATTCCTATACATTTTATGATGCCAGATCGTAATTTCATAATCCCAGAAAGTTACCATACATACCAACATGGGCCTAACGAATATGATCTTCGTTCTAAGAAACGGCCACTCCGATCACAAAAAACCTTGCATTAAAAAATTCTTCAAACGTGCGCAATGACTTGCGCTATAACCCAGAAGGTTACCATTCACGGTTTTTTTTATATATAGCTCTTGTACTATAATGGTGAAGAAAGTTTATCACTTTTAAAACACAGTACAGACAAATATCTAGGTAATTTAGCAGGGATGGAAATGTATAAACGAAAAAGCATATTATTAAATTCCTTCAGCTGAGGATAACTCTTTGTTCGCATTATTAACTCCAAATAGTATTTACCGGCACATTTTCATTTCTAATTTAGTTTACTCTGATGATGGCTACTTGGTAGCTGTAAGTCCCTCAGTACTGTAACGGTATTTAAAGTGGATCAGGGAGGGTGATTATTTCTTATTTATAGCGTCAACATTAACTAATTTAGATTATAAAAACACAATTTACACTTTTTCGCTCAAAAATGTATTCATAAATTCTAACGCCACACCAACACAACGGTAACCTCAGAATAGAATAAATAGAATCAACTAAATTATGTTAATGTCCTACTAGTATGTTATTTTCCAAGAATCGTCCTATTTTCAGATATATTACCTTAGAAATATTGCCCTAGGGCGTTATAAATTTTTATGTTGCCATAATAGGTTATTATCGACTTATAATCACCATAGCAGTAGATGAATTTTATCATAGAATTACAAGTAACCTTTATTAACATTTCGACACAGGTTAAATGTCAAATTAATGCTATTTTGTAATATATAATTCTCGAATTAGCTTTTTGGTTTTATGACAGCTTTTGAATTCATTTCCATTAGATTTTAATTATTTATGAAAGAATAAAGTGAGATTGATGTTTTATTTGCAATATATTTTCCCGTTTGTTAAATGAAGGAATGCAGCTAAGGTTCCTGAAGGTTTCGCAGCTTAAGTCACTGAACTGAATTGCCCTTTATCATTACTTGGATATTGTGAATAAATTAGAGGAAAGTCTCCATGTAGACTAGGTCGGGTAATATAGGCTGGGACTGCTGCTCACTGATTTGATGCAATTTTCTCTAAACAACTGTCACAATATATAATTAGTTATACACTTTTGGTATAGACGGCTCTGTACTTATAGTTTTAAACATTGTCAGGCGAGTTTATTTTTTTATCGGTCGAAAATCAACAATGTTTCCCAATGAAATTCTAAATTAACTAATAAACGAATAATTTGGCTTATGTGCATTCTTTTCGAATGATTTTTTGTGAACTAAACTGTACTTGATAGGTAGACGATGAAGTTTTTTAATATGGGCTACCTTCATGTCGCCAGCTACTAGCTCATATTTATAGTCGATTTGAATGATTTCAAGATGATCTATATTTTTTCTCAGAATGACCAAGAAGACCATAAATGTTAATTATATGAATATAATTCGTTTTATACTGATACAACTTCAATAACTTTGATTTTCACGTTTTATTTTATGGTAAGCCATTATTTAAGACCAATTTGAAATTCATCTAAAGTGCATCCTTCTGAATACATCTAAAAAGGGCAGCCAATTTTTTTTAAATCAAGTTACTACGCGACAGCTCATAGCTGAGGAATATAGCTATGGATTAGAGTATTTGCTATTCAATAAAAAGGAAAATGTTTGAGATATATGAACCAAGAACAAAATGGTAGCATATATTTGACGACAGTCCTCTAAATTTAGAGTTTTTTATCAATTGTTATTTTGTTGATTTCCAAATAGAAATTTTCATCGGAAATTGAAGTTAACTAATTTCACTAATCATTGATCGGTATTATGTGATTTTGGGTGCAAAGTTATATTGTGTATTGTTATATCACGTATGTGTAGGCTTATCATAAATGGAAAACTATGTTCATTGGCAATTCGTACAATTGTTAAGTCAGGAAAATGAAAGCAATTATTGTCAGAATATAACCCAATGAAAAAGGTTATGAAAATGTCATTGGCAGCGTACTGATCAATGATAACAAAATAATTAATCAACACAATGAACATAATTGCAATCAACAATGGCTACGACCCAAATATGATAGACCGAGTTGTGAAACAAACAATGAATCGAAAGATAGAAATTTAATACATCTGAGTAATGATAAACCCAATTTAGATCTGACGACAATCGCAATGAATTTTCCAACTGCTTCGGTGTTTTTTATAAAATGTCTTCCATGTTTACTTCAATCAAACAAGAATCAGTGTCCATTTTTGACAGACAATAAACAAAGAGAAGAATGTGTGAGCTGTTTCTATTAGCGACTATTCATAGGCAACTTAATGGATCCTTTATTCTGGCATTACGTATGCCCTTTAGCAGTTCGTTATTTCAGTAAAACAGTTTGAAATAAAAGATTTTACGACACATAGCCGTAAAATAATATTAACGTACCTACTCGTTTAGAAATTCCGTAAACATCTAAACTTACACTTCCAGGCTTCCTCCAGCAACACATGAAATAGGTAACACGTACTGAGAAGTACGTTTGGCTCCAGTTTGGCCTGATCAAGAATGATATTTATATCTAATGTATTAGGTATTGGAATCACGGAAAGTAATTTTTGTTCGGTGACTCATTAATTTATTCAATTATGTAGTATAAGGTATTAATGAAACAATTGATTCATAATTAACAATAAAATCATCTGCATATCGTAATTAGTTATACCAAAAATAAACCGGGGTCATTCACCGTGGTCAATGGTTTTTCCGAATTTAGTTTTTAATCTTCATTCTTCCACGATGTCGGACTGTTAATATTCAAATTAGAATCGTAAAGACATTTGATGCTACATATTAATCAAGTAAAAGAGTAATCTATGCGATTAACAAAATTCCTGGCAAATTCAAGCTAATGTAATATACAGATTAAGTTTAAGAGATCTGTGTTTTGATAAGTATAGGCATAAGATGAGCGTGGTTTACAGGTTTATAACACACCTGTTGTCATCATTGCTTTATCTAGCGATAACTACACGATGCACTCGATTCGATTGAATCATTTCACCTGAAGTGTTTGCGGTAAGCATAAATAATCTAAAAATGGTGCTAGAACTAGAAGAGGAAATAAAAATTATAGAATAGATATTACGGTGGAAATTCGTCAGAAGTTGTGAATAATGTGCGTACGTAATTGCACATGACTGCTTAAACCCTTAAACGATTGATAGCGTTTTACTTCCCGATCTTATTAAGCAATGTGTCTGGCTCGCTCCAACTCACAAGACTCTTGTATTTAGCGGTTCGTAAAACTCAGTGTCAGAGGGATGAAAACACCCCTTTGTTGCCATTTGCCATTAGGATAAAATTGCAATGTAACTTAGAGTATAATTTAACGTTTTTCATTAGCGGTTTCTAAATCATTTTAAATATATTTTCTGTTCCTATTTTGCTAACAAAAGTGAGGGAAGTCACGATTTTTTTTTTAATATTATCTTATATACAAATTCTCGGGAAATAGGTCCCATTAACACATATGCTTATTATTTTCGTCTTCACGTAAGTTTCGGTCTCATCATCAGAATACGTATCAGTGTGTAAAACGTGATTTCCTAAAGTAATTCCAACATTACAACGCTTCCGTATCGCACTAATTTCAGTTGAAAATACCCACGTCGCCGTCGCCGAAATGAACAGAAACAAGAGTAACTAAAGAAACCAATTATTACAAAAAATCTATTCTGGAGATGATCCACATAAAGCGTGACTCTAAGTCTGTAAATCTCCTACATGCTTCTTTATAATGTTAAAAGTATATTTTAGGTAGAATGCTCGAAAAGCAATATTTCTAATAACGTCTGACAACCTTCTTCTATTACCTCATAAATCGTCAACATCTGGTTCGAAAATGGATAATTGACCGTTATAGTTTTTGGTTTCAATCGTTCAGTCGTATTTCAAACTGTGCTTTGATATGGCTTCTAAGTATATAAGAAAACTGCTAAGCAGTGGATTATTAATTCATATACTTAAAGCATTAATGTGTAACAATTTTGATTCTGTTCGTTTCGCCGATGGCGACGTGGGCATTTTTAATTGAAATTAGTGCGATAAGGCCTTGTGATGTTACAATGTGTTTTAAGAAATCACGTTTTAGACATCGATACGTCTTCTGTAGATGGTCGTGAGACCGAAACGTACGTAAAGACGAAAATAATAATCATACGTGTTAGTGTGACGTATTTCCCGAGAATTTATATATAATTTATACCTGGGTCAAGAATCATTATTAAATATTATCTGCATTTTCATTCAAAACCTGTTCTAAATCTATTGATTATTTCAAAAAATATTATCTGCATTTTCATTCAAAACCTGTTCTAAATCTTTTGATTATTTCAAAAAATATCTTCATTTTCATTCAAAACCTGTTCTCAATCTATTGAATATTTCAAAAAAGTAGTTTTTCAATTTTTTGGAATTGTTTTTTGGTTTTTATGATGAAAGAACGTGTTCTATGACGGAAACATCTAATTTTCTAATACAAAACTGAATAAAAATAGGGTGATATTGTAAGAGTTGAACAACTATGCCTGGTTATAGAAAATTGAGGAACATCACCTATTTAAATTAAGGTGTCTCCTAGTACGTTTGAATAATGCTTAATTGATTATATTTTAACAGGAACGGTCGCTACTGTAGAAGGTAGGAAACTTTGTAAAGAGAGATTCATTCTAAAAAAACAATAGTTCCAATAATGGAAACGACTCTACATCAGAGACAGAACGTAATTAGACTGGACATTTGTATTTTCTCATTTTTCTTCTTTATGTCACCTCTTAATATGAAGAATCAACAATATATCTCAAAATGAATCATCGTGATTAATAGCACAGTCATCAAAATTATGGTGATTGATATCGATAAGTGCAACTTTCCTAATTGAAAAGATAAAGACCTGGGAAATTCTAGTTGTGAGTGTACAATTAGTAAAAGATCAGTTCCGTGGTAAACAGCTATTATTTATTGGCAAGGAAAGTACTTTTAAAATTTTACAGTTTAATTGTTGTTACCTTAGGTATATACTTTGTATTGTTGTTTAGTAGTTAGATGATTTGAAAGCATAATGAGATCTGAGAACTTACACCAAATCAGAAGACTTTGTGAACTACTTACAACTACATTATTGGTAGAAGGTAACGTGGAGGTGAGAGCATGTTGATAAAAATTGCGTTCGTAAAAGAGTGTGTCACTTTCGAAATCCATTTTATTAGTATTGAATGACAGAAAAGCGCTGTTTTATTATATAGAATATAAAATAAAAAAAATTGTACTAATGCCTATATTTTAAATGAACTACAACTTCCGTGCATCATTTTATTTGTTCTAAAGGAACCCCATCAATCATGAGATAGTTTGATTGGAGAGATTTACCAGGAGCTCTGGTTCATGTTTTGACATCTTCGGTTTTTTCGAGACGACAAAAAATATGCCTATATCTTAAATGTACCATAACTTTCGTGAATCATTCTATTTTTTCTAATGAAACCCCTTCAATCATGAGATGGTTTGATTGGAGAGATTTACCAGTACCTCTGGTTTATGTTTTGACATCTCCGTTTTTCGGGACGCCAAAAAATATCCCTATATTTTAAATGAACTATAACTTTCGTGAATCATTTTATTTTTTCTAATGAAACCCCCTCAATCATGAGATGGTTTATTGGAGAGATTTACCAGTACCTCTGGTTCATGTTTTGACATCTCCGCTTTTTTCGAGGCGGCAAAAAATATGCCTATATCTTAAATGTACCATAACTTTCGTGGATCATTTTATTTTTTTCTAGTGACACCCCCTCAATCATGAGATAGTTTGATTGGAGAAATTTACCAGGAGCTCTGGTTCATGTTTTGACATCTTCGGTTTTTTCGAGACGACAAAAAATATGCCTATATCTTAAATGTACCATAACTTTCGTGGATCATTTTATTTTTTCTAATGAAACCCCTTCAATCATGAGATGGTTTGATTGGAGAGATTTACCAGTACCTCTGGTTTATGTTTTGACATCTCCGCTTTTTTCGGGACGCCAAAAAATATCCCTATATTTTAAATGAACTATAACTTTTGTGAATCATTTTATTTTTTCTAATGAAACCCCTTCAATCATGAGATGGTTTGATTGGAGAGATTTACCAGTACCTCTGGTTTATGTTTTGACATCTCCGTTTTTTCGGGACGCCAAAAAATATGCCTATGTCTTAAATGTACCATAACTTTCGTGGATCATTTTATTTTTTCTAGTGAAACCCCCTCAATCATGAGATGGTTTATTGGAGAGATTTACCAGTACCTCTGGTTCATGTTTTGACATCTCCGCTTTTTTCGAGGCGCCAAAAAATATGCCTATGTCTTAAATGTACCATAACTTTCGTGGATCATTTTATTTTTTCTAGTGAAACCCCCTCAATCATGAGATGGTTTATTGGAGAGATTTACCAGTACCTCTGGTTTATGTTTTGACATCTCCGCTTTTTTCGGGAGGCCAAAAAAGATCCCTATATTTTAAATGAACTATAACTTTCGTGAATCATTTTATTTTTTCTAATGAAACCCCCTCAATCATGAGATGGTTTATTGGAGAGATTTACCAGTACCTCTGGTTCATGTTTTGACATCTCCGCTTTTTTCGAGGCGCCAAAAAATATGCCTATGTCTTAAATGTACCATAACTTTCGTGGATCATTTTATTTTTTCTAGTGAAACCCCCTCAATCATGAGATGGTTTATTGGAGAGATTTACCAGTACCTCTGGTTTATGTTTTGACATCTCCGCTTTTTTCGGGAGGCCAAAAAAGATCCCTATATTTTAAATGAACTATAACTTTCGTGAATCATTTTATTTTTTCTAATGAAACCCCCTCAATCATGAGATGGTTTATTGGAGAGATTTACCAGTACCTCTGGTTCATGTTTTGACATCTCCGCTTTTTTCGAGGCGCCAAAAAATATGCCTATATCTTAAATGTACCATAACTTCCGTGGATCATTTTATTTTTTTCTAGTGAAACCATCTCAATCATGAGATAGTTTGATTGGAGAAATTTACCAGTAGCTCTGGTTCATGTTTTGACATCTCCGCTTTTTTCGAGACGCCAAAAAATATGCCTATATTTTAAATGAACTATAACTTTCGTGGATCATTTCATTTTTTCTAATAAAACCCTCCTCAATCATGAGATAGTTTGTTGGAGAGTATTACTAGTACCTCAGTTTTGACATCTCCGCTTTTTTCGAGACGTCAGAAGAATACATCCTGTAAAGTAGAATTCGCAGACAGTCTTCACCATTCGATCGATATCTCCAATTCACTGAAATGTAAAGACTCCGGATACTCTGGAATATGACTAGAATAATTGGTTGGGATGCCACCTTGTTAGAACGAAATAATTTCATTTGATGAATTTGGTAACAAAATACCCAAAGGTTTGCAACAAGTTGCTCTTTGGACGAATCCAAATATCTATCTTTATGAGATTATCTTCGAAGAATATTGGTCCTGTCACTAGAACTGGGACAGTTTATTTATTCTTTGGAGCTGTCTAGCCTTATCAAATGCGGATTTTGAATTGTCAAATTATTGACGTGGTGTGAATATGTTATTAGATAATTCCATTTGCATGAAATTTTTGTTTCTAAAGGATTTCAATTACTAAGGTTTGGCCAACGTTATCTTCTTTAGCTGATTATGGTATCCAAATGTTGGAGTTTTCTTAGATACTTGACAAAACATTTAAAATAGCAGCCCATAACTCTTTACTTTTCTCATTATTGTTTCTCAATTGCACTCACGTTCCTTTGGCACACCGGAGGCAAATCTGAATATTTCCCGATTTTATATGATTTCAGTTTGTTGTTGTTGATCATTGATATCTCCAATTCGATAGGTGTCTAATGACATTAATCAACAATGATGCATGTTATAAGATATTTTTTGTTCTCTGAATTTGAGGATGAATCAATGGGTGGAGAATCATCATTTTTGAACACTTTTCTTTACATCGAAATATGAATCCTGACTTAATAACTCAACCGTCGATTTAATATTTTCAAACCGTTCAAACAGTTCCAATATCATAGAAGACAAATTGGTTACTCATTGACTATTACATATCGTTGATTCATAGATGTCGAAGCCAGTAGATGTAGGATTCTTCGAAAAGGAGCATCCTACACTTAATCGGATATTTGGAAGGTCGGCATTTTTATAACCGTCACAAAATATGTTCAAGGGAAAATAATGATCGTTTATTCGCATTGATCACATTCCAATGCGAATGATTTATTCACGAATTGGAATCGCACGATATGGGTTTCTCTTCTGCAATGTCAATGTCAAGGGAGAAAACGTACGCGTAAGAATATTTCGCTACGATAAATTCTTTGTTATCAAGGTTTACTGCTTATGAGTGAGGTGACATATGTATACGTTGTTGAATTTCTCCAAAAGCGTTATTTATCACATAAATCACAATTTATCACGGATGTGTCTATAAAAAACCTTCAAGTATGCACTTTGTTTGGTTAATAATTTTATAATTCTGTGTATGAATGTATAATAAATACCCATCCATCAGCAGGTACATAATGAGCCTTTCCAACAAGTAAATTTATATTCAGTTATAATATCTAGTTCTTCATTCTCTTCTATCTACACAGTTGCTACAGCTGCATTTTAATATGTCGTAATTCATTAACCGGAGTTTGGTTTTTTCATGACGGCTTAGCAGCTCAGGAGGATTGACAAATATTGAGCAGAAAATATTCGGGATACTAATTGAAATTTAGGGCATGTGCTAAAAAGCTTTGGCTTATCCGAACTGTTACATAATTGCATGAGTAGATTAGATTGTGCGTACTGCAATAAGATTTGAGATTTTGAGTTTTATTTAGAATATTTGTCTCCATTCTGAATATATTCTGTAGTTCAATTTCCGTCAATGTACAATGTGTCCCAGAAGGTTTTGTCTATTTTAAACTAATAAAAAAAATTTTGTTCAAAATCAAATTTACTTACACCATAATATTTACAATGCGGATTTTTATTTCAAAGATAACATTATCAATGTATCAAAACACCTCTTATCATGTGGTTTGTAGAAGGTTTTGCAAGTTTAAAGCTCTCAAAGTGCCTGGTGCATTCGCATACACCTTGGACTTAAGGTAGCCCCACAAAAACAAATCGGAGGGTGCCAAGTCGGGAATTCTTAGGGACCACTATGACCCTCCTCTGTGACCGTCACCAAAGATCTTCAAGCGCGACATAACTGTCGCTGTTCACTGTAACGTTGTTAGTAGAATCGAAGTGCATTAAGTCACATATCGTCTTCATTCAGTATAACTAAGATACATAATAAGGAATCCACTAAAAGTACTGTTTAATCAGAGTAAACTAAATTATAAATCAAAAAGTGTCTGTTTAAATACTAGTTTGGGTTAATAATGCGAACAACGGGTTATCGTTAGCTGGAAGTAAATCTGAATTTAATAAATTACTTTTTCACTTATACATTTCCATCCCCTAAATTACCTAGATATTTGTCCATACTGTGTTTTAAAAATGATAAACTACTGTCTTGAAATGGTTGAAATATGGGCTAACGCTGATTTTTCGCTTTCATACGGGTAATTTTTTTTATACGGAGTCATTTATACGTTTAAACATTGATTCGACCTAATAAAATTGAACATGATGCTTTGTATATTCTATTGCATATCTGGAATGGGAATGGGTATAACTCCTTCATTAAAATACATGGATCATAACTATACAAAATGTTCGTTTTCAACATATCCGTTAGAGGTATCTTCAGAATATCGTTTTGAAATTTTGATAGAATGTTTTCTTCAAAAAGGACCTACAATTTTTAAATATGTCCATTCTTGCTTCACTTCCGGTAATATCGCAAGTGGATATCAAACTTGTTATTTTACATTGAACACCCTAATTTTTGTTTTTTTGTTGAAATTAAGAGTGGGCTTGATGATAAAAACCTATCCTCATTCTCAACTGTTTTGGTGTTATTACAATTTAAAAAAATAGTTATACTTTATTGCTATTATCTTCATAATAAATTTATAAAAGTTAATGATTTTTGATATCGTGCTAGGGTTACACTAGTAAAAAAATATATGTCATCGAGTTGGCAAATTTATAATCTCAATTACACCATATTTTTTTCCAACCATCAGATTGCCCGATTGATTTTTACTAATAATATTTTTTGAGGAATTTGGAAAAAAGATTCAATACAAAATTGCGAGTATCTTAAGAAAAAACAGTAGACTGGTACCGCGCAAAACACATTTAGGTTGCTATGGATAATGTATTTGTATTTTGTATTTTTTCGAATTGAAGGTAACGCCAACATTAAATTAATCTGAGTTTATCGTTTAGCTTAAATGCTAAGACGTTCATCGAGAAAATGATTCCAAATGAAGTGGTACCTGTATATGACGTGTGCGTCTTTAAATAATGAAAATGAGGGTTGTCACGGAGTTCTGACGAGACCTAGCTAAGACAAAACCGCTGTGAACTTAGTTACCTTGTTTACATCCTTTTGTTTTGAGTTTCACTTCATGGAAACTAATTTGTAATATTGTTATCCATTCATGAATATGCGTAAATTATCACAATTAATCAGTAAGTTATGGTAAGGATATTCAAATTTTGATAAGCAAGCTAAGGGAAGATTGAAGAATTGTTTATGTCAATCAGGCTGGAAAAATTGTAGAATTAGAGACTTGTTAATGAAAAATTATTAATATCGTAACACTATGTCCTAAAATTATTCTTTTTTTTTGTATATTTGTAATGCTTCGATGCTTCCGGAATCGTAGGAAATAAACAACAAAGTAAAATCCCTTAATCAATTTTTCAATGATCCAACACGTGTTTACTTCCGAGAAATGTTTTCATAAGATGAGAAAAAAATTAAGAAAACATGAAAAACTGTATTTTAGTTCAACATCTTGCATATGAAGGATATGTTTGAAAATATGTCGTGGGTAAAAATTTAGATGTATACTTACAATTATGAGTATAACAGTGACTGAATAATTGTAGTGTTGAACACTTAAAAGAATGATATGCCTCAATTTATCTATGTAGAAATCACTTTTTTCCACTACTAGCTGTGAAGTTGACAATTTGCGTCTCCTAGCCTGCTGAGAAGTTGAATTTCTCTAGTAGAGGTTAATAATGTTTTCTATTGTTGACCTAGGTTAATAATGAACAAACTCAAATGTTTTGAGAATCCAGGGATAGTTGTTTAACAAAAACTTGTGCAACGTGATTTTGTATACCCAGGAGATTGTCTTCAACGTATTTGCTGCTTGAAATTACCTAACACGATAAAATTGTTTGAATAAAAAAATGCCATTAGTTTAAAATTCGCGCTCAACATGAATGACTGATGACATTTGTGAATCGTGACCGTAACCTACAACGAGTGCCGGACAGAGCCGAGCTTGGTTATGTTACAAAACTATTTAAACAAAATAAGAGTAAGACCACGAGAACACAGAATTACCAGAAGACGACATTGAATAGAACTGATTATTTTTCAAGTGAGTAACCTTGCTACAGGCTAAAGATAATAGATCGTTTTGTAAATTTTAGGTTAGTATTCGACTAAGTGAAAATAAGATTTCAGTAGTGAAAACGATAGAAAAGGGAAATAGTTGATCTCAACATAGAATAATGTGCCCATAAAGTAGAGGCCTTTTTATCACTTGCATAATCGTGGAAGTATGCCAATAGTAAGTAGAAATCATCTCTACGTTTTTGGTACTGCACCAAACTGTCTGTACAGTAACTTTTTCTGCGATTTCTCTCATTTCTGGCGGTTTGCAATTTAAATTTTCCCTCATTTCGGCTTTTCACATGTATACGTAATGTATACGTAAATATTTCAACAATATTGTTTTTGAGAAATGTCATTTAATAGAAATGTCAAAATTGATTTCCAACCTACTTACTTTTTATCAGACAGAAATTACGCAAGCATACGTATCAAATTGTTTACTTTATTTAACTTAAAAATATTAAATTCTAGTTTAATGTGCTAGTAGTGGAAAAAATAGTATATACACCACGGTGGTGAAGACATTTATAGACCTCGCACCTTATTCTGCTCGGGGCAAAGCCCCTCGCGAAATAATCTTGATGCTCGGTCAATAATAATAGTCTTCAACACCTTGGTGTATAATATACTATTGTTACCGGACGTAACAATAATTGATTTCCGCAATTATTAATTTCGTAGTAAAATAGTTCAATACCTATTTGTAATCTGAGTATATATTATATTCAGATAGTTGAGATTATTATCAGAGTAAATAAGTATATAATCTGAATTATATCTTTTATTACTCCTTGCTGACTCACGATGTTCTTCGAGCCATATAGGTTTGCCTCTCGTGTAGTCAAAATATAAATAAAACTATAGGATAGCTGTACGATTCAATTTAATAAAAAGGATCATAAGAAGAAGGTAGTCAAAATTGTGGGTGATTCGAATTGTCAAATATATATAATACACATCCTTAAATATATATGAAAATTGAACAAGGCATCTGTAATAATTGTTTTATTTCTGCCCAAAAATAGAATATTTTTATTAATTTATTCAAAGATGGAATTGAAATTCATAGAAGATAGAAGAACTTATCACAAAACAATTACGATTTACCAAGTTAAAGAGAAAAGCAAGCATTGTCAATTTGTGCATTGTATGCTTTAGCAAACAGACTCTTTGTATTTAAATGAAGCAAAATGTTCTTCATATCAGACTTCAAATGATCTATATGTTTGTTTATATTATTCATTAATAAAAGATGAAATCAAGTGTGATTTTGAAGTGTCTACTTTTCTTGATTTTGAGATGTCGATAATAATTTTTTTTTCATGCTAATTTTGTGTACAATAATTGAATTTCGGAGTTTATGATAATAACAATTAAAAAAATGCAGCATTTATAACTTCGCGATTCAATAAATTGGGCGCTTTGTTTCCAACAAAAATATTATCAAACGAATAAAAAATAAAACCAAGATCAGAGATCGAAATTTCAATTTAGTAAGCGCAGTATGAATTTGTATTTTAATTTGTTTGAAATGGAATATCACAAAGTAACGACTAATCCATTTTTTGAAAATCATTATTATTATTAATATTGCTTTGCATTATTATTCTAAGTTTTCATTTTTGTTATGATGCTTACATACTAATATATTTTCATTTATTACTATGCTTATCTATCTCATCAATCAGAATCTTTGAACAATTACAATCCTCATTATGTTTTTTTTTAATGTGGGAGAAATTCAAAGGAATAACACAACTTCGATGTATAATTTATTATTTATTATTATCCATGAGGAACTTACGTTATCTGGATAGAAAGTTTTGTTGTCCATATTTGCTATAACAAACTAACGAAATCCAAATATCATTCACTACACACCACTCTCTCTATCTATACTAATCAACGGCGCGTACCGTGCTAGACTGAACCAGCATCCTGCTTCGCGATCTTTAAGTAAACTTGAGCTGCCAGTGCACACTCATTTTTTTAAACTCCGTAACACCCACCGGAGTTTTATGCTTCATTATTAGATCAATTTCAATTTGTATTCCATCAAAACACTCCGACTGATCGACACAATATACTTTTCGTTGATTATAAAAAGAGGTAAGAAGAAGCGAAATAATCTTATTTCGCGTTTTATCTTTATTGCGTTTGACGGCAATGCATTTAATAAGTAAATTATAGCGACGAGCAGGATTGCTAAACATTCCACCAGAATGTGAAATAATTATCCATAAATGCAGCATACGTATTATAATTCACCAAGTTCGACGATATATATTTATATTTCTTATATTAAATTTAGCCAGGTTGTTGGAGAATATTTCAGAAATCTATCTTTAAGTGAACAAAGTTATAAGTTGAAGGTTTAATTATTAATTGATGTTAAATTAGTTTAATTAATTTCTTTAAATTTATAACAATTTTGGTTTGCTTGAAGGAATTCACAAAGTATTTTTGTATATAGCTTTAGAAAACATGTCTTTTTAAGTATAATATAAAGTTTTACCTGTGCACTAATATAAGTTATAATTTATCGAAATTAAATATGCTTATTTTTCAAGAAAATATTAATTTTTTGTCAAGTCTCAATTTAATACAAAACTTGAAGTATAATAATTTTAAAAGCTAATATTAATCTGAAAAATTTCCAAAATAAATGTTTACATATTCTTTAATTTTAAATAAGTTTGTTTGTTGGCTTAATTAAAATTGGTTCTAAAATAATTTGTAGTATTTTAATGTAATCTAATAACATAAATATTGAGAAGAGCTTGAATTGAAAATTTTGCCATTGGATTTTTTATCAGCTCAATGTTCTCGAAATTATATCATGATTTTGATAAGATTTGAAAAAAAAAATAAAAGTCATTTAGTGGTGATAATTTTGGTAATGTCGGCCTTGAATTTTTTTTTCGAATACCACCAATTCCTTTCTCCAACACCAAAATTATCATTTTCTTGTTGCAAAAACGTTATTTTTCTGAAGAAATATTAATTTCACAACAGCAAAACTTTTTTATCAGATTGATTATTCTTCCCCTTGTACATATTAATGTAATTCTTGGACAGTTCGACTCCTTCAATGGGAAAAGTTTCAATCAAAATTCAGAAAAATGAAGATGTAAAACGATTATAATTTGCAATAACTGCATGGACAAATATTCGCTTGGATAAAACCAAATGGTTTGCTTCAAAAAGTTTCTTCAAAGAGAAATTGACATTCTAACAAAAACATTAAAAACGAACAATTAAAGATCCTTTGGAAGACTAGTTGCACCAAATTTCATCCAAGAGGCAAACTTTTATAACAATTTCCAATGTTTGTTTCATTCTACAAAAATAGTAATAATTCTGTATGTTATTTAGTCTTTCTCAAATATGTTGCAAGGAATCAACAACTTGGAGGAGTTAAAACCTAAACCGACAACTCAACAATAATCATTAACTAACAGTATTTTAACAATATCGTCAAAATATTGTCATGAGCTGCAAAAGCATTGGAGCCGCTAAATGTTAGATCTAAAATTAACTATTAGTTAAATTTCAACTTTAATTATTTGTAACTTTTGAGGAAGTTATCTTACGGGAATATTTCAAATCAGTAGAATTTACAACTATGATTTCAGTAAAATTAAACGGCGACTTTCATTCCCATCTGGCCAAACGTTGACAAAAAACTCGACACCTACAAGCGGCAAAATGACTATTTTGGAGAGGGCTCACCTGCTCTTGGTGAAGTTAGAAGACAACGTATCACATTTCATTCAACAATCTTCCACTTCGTACCCGTGAATGCCAAAGTGACCTGGATCCACACACCGGTCTATTATTATTGCTCCTGGTCAACAAGGTCAAGGCATTCCGAGTCGAACATTCGAGCCTTCGAAGTGATGTGATCTTGGGCAAAGCAAGTGCAGACTGTTCGAATAGAAACAGTTCGTGCGGTTACTTTTAGTGTCTGGTAATTTTTGCATAATTCTGAGTTCGGAGAAAAAAATTGCCTTAAGTAGATAATTATGATACAAATTGAAGGAACTAAAATCGAACACTTTTTGATCGTCGCAGATGGTCCAAAAAAAAATGGTAAAAATGGCCAAAACCGGTTTTTCGCGTTGGACATCCTGGGATTAAGTTAAAAAGAAAAAAGCTTTTGATAAGCTTATGCGCCGTGAAAAGACGGAATAAATGAGCTGCGGATGAACCCGCAAAAAACCATCGATTTTGCTCAAAATTTCAAATATATATATAATAGGTTGTAGCTTTTGTGCCCACCAAGTACCACACAAAATTTCAGCAAGGTCGGATGTACACTTTTTGCAAAGCGCAGCTTAATGCAAAAAAAGCACTTTTGTAAAATGGCCCTAAAAAAAGTTGTGGTGCGGTAACGCGCTATTTTTTTTACGGGATCATCTTCTTCAATAGTTAATGAACAACTTACCAAATTTCCAACCTCTTATCTTTCGTAAAAGTTGCTAAAACAATTATTTTAAATAATGGTATTTCGTGCGCTTGGCTATGCGGCGCGCGTGGAAGGGGGAGCCGCCGCGCTAGACTCGTAAAAAACAACAATATCTCGGGAACCCTTGCTCGAAAATCGATTTTTAATCCGTACTACCATTCAATAATATTAAGATATTATTGTATTTTCAAGAATAAGAATAAGAATATATTTAGTCTTTTCCCGTACAAAGTACCAGTGGCGGCTCGTGAATTTTTGGAAGAGGAGGCTGGACATAAAACGTTTTTGTAAAAATATACTCTATTCACAGCCTTTTAACCTTTGCACAGCGACCGTACCAGCTACTTCAGTGACAAAATTAATTGTTACCCAGCAAGAACCAACGTGGAGGTATAGAGTTTCTCTTGGCAAACAATTTTTTTGTTCGTTTTTTTATTTTTGGATTTTTAATATTTTTTCTTTTTTTTGGAATTTTTCATATTTTGTTTTTTTTATTAATTCTATTATTTTTTTTATATATTAACGGAATTCTACGGTCTTTAGTTTGCGAAAAATGATCAATAATATTATCAAAAAATGTATCATTTTGTTTTAAGTGTTTTACTAAATCTTTTTCAATAGATATTAAACTAACATTGTATAAACGATTTTGGCCCATTGTATTTGGCATGTAAGTTTTAATTCGTAGAAAATGATCTCTCCACCGATGCCGACGTGACAGGAATGGTGACTGTCAAACAAAGTAGTTTAGAAAACTGAGGTAAAACTTGTTGCAAATCATTGTCCATCATATATTTTATCATATCGGCGTGACTGTCATACTGGCCTAAAATACCTTTATCCGAGTATATAACGCATAATTCATTGTGCCGTGCTATTTTATCAAAAAATTTATATTTTAGAACTAAGTTATCTTAAAGTGTATTGGGGAAAGCTTTTGAAAAAGATTCGAAAAATCTTCTATTCGTCAAGTCAAAAAACTTCAATTCATGTAAATCGGAAAATCGAATCTCAATTTGACCTTTAATAGTATCTAAAATTTCATAAAAAAGTTGTTTATACTTAATGTAGGTTCTTGTCTACCAAATTATATGTTTTCCTCCTTTTCGCGGAGGAGCCTCATCAGTTGAAAAATTTTCAAATAAAATATTAAAATGAAATTCTGTATTACGGAAACTTGAAATTTTTCCAATGAGATGTTTCAAACGATCTCTTGAATTTATGTTGTAAAATTTGAAAAATATGATCAGTTTGTTCAAATATTAATTTAAAATTATCAAGAAAAAACAAAAATTCTTCATTTTCTAAATAAGATTTTAAACCAACAGCAGCATTTAATGAAACCTGATCTGTTGAAAAGTCATCACTGTTTAATATAAAATCAAATGTTTCAATTAATTTGTCTTTATTTTTATGGATGGTAAATACTGCACGTGATGTAAAATTCCATCGAGTTGGAGCATTACAGGGAAATCAATGATTTTTTTTAAACTTCGTCTTGTCAATATTACTATTAGTATTAACAATGATGATTTTGATAGTTACCTGACATTAGGAATCCTTTCAAATCCGGTAAAGGCCGTTTATTTAAAAGAAACACTTTTATCATATGTTAATTCACTAAATGGATTTTCTAAAAGGCAGCAACTAACTCACTAACACTCATTTTAAATTTACAACAGACAACAATCTAACCTTACTTCGCGTGGCGTGACAACACATAAACAAACAAGCACTGACTGACCTACTCAGCAGTCGGGAGAACGCACGTCTCGTATGTCATAGATTGCTAGCGGCTGCCGCAGGCTAGCCTCCAGAGGGTGTTGCCGTTTTCGCAGATTTACCCAGTTGGCGTTCGGACTGGTCGGAAAAACGGCAACTGCGTTGAACAACACATGCTCAGCGTTTGAGATATATAGAGAGTCTAGCCTCAGGGCGCTGTTGCCAGATTAAAAATAACTACTGAGAACGGGGAATTAATTGTAAAATTTTAAAAACTATCAGAGAAACAGGAAATAAAATGGAGAATGATCCTTAAGATAAATTGGTGAGGAGGCTGAGCCTCCTTAGCCTCCTTCGAGGAGCCGCCACTGCAAAGTACAGATTAGACACGTCTACAAAAACGAGATATAAGTATAATATAGAATATTTCACACAAAAGTATTTAGTTTTTAAAATTTAGAATAAAGTTGAAATAAAATTAAAATCACGGCATCAGGTTATATTATTACAATGTGTTTCGAAGTGGGAGATTTTGTAAAATATATTTTCTGTTAAAAATATTTTTAATTTGTTTTTAAAATTAGCATGTGATAGGCTTGACTTTTATATTTTTTTAAAATGTCTACGCATGTGTGATTATAAGGAAGATTGAATATAGTTCTCAGAACTCTTTTTTTTAATAGAAATGCGCTTGATATCTGTAGCTTGTCCCCATAGTGCGATATTGTAGTTTATTAGTGAGAAAAAATTTGCATAGTAGACCTGTAACAAGACTTCATGGTTAAATGTATTTTTCAGAACACGCATTGATTAATAAGCTCTATTTAATTTTTTACATAATTCACTAATACGTTCCGTCCAGTCTACATTAGAATCAACGACGACAACTAAAAATCTCGTGTTTTGACTTGGTTCTAAGACAATGTTATTGCATGTTATATTAAGATTATTACTATCTATTTTTCTGCTAAAGTTTATTACTACCGTTTTTTTTACGTTCACCATTAACTTATTTAAAAAACACCACTGGTTATATTCCGTGGTGACATTATTTATTTTTTGCAATAGAATACTATAGTTTTTGTCAGATATAACTATGGATGTATCGTCGGCGTACATGAAAAGCCTTCCTAGTGATTATATTAGAGAACTTCTAGTAATGACGGAAGTACTCTAAAAAAATACATTGCGCTATTCGATCTATTTATTATTACTATCTATTATTTAGAGTACTTCCGACATTACTAGAAGTTTGAAAATACGCGCAATCTTAATATTGTTGAATGGTAGGTAGTACGGATTAAAAAAAACATCGATTTTCGATTGTTGTTTTTTACGAACAGCTAAGGTCTCCCTTCCACACGCGCCGCACAGCTAAGCGCATGAAATACCATTATTTAAAATAATTGTTCTAGCAACTTTTACGAAAAACCGGTTTTGGCCATTTTTACCATATTTTTTGGACCATTTGCGACCATCAAAAAGTGTTCGATTTCAGTTCCTTCAATTTGTATCATAATTATCTATTCAAAGCAATTTTTTTCTCCGAACTCAGAATTAAAAACTCCAAAAAGCTAATTTTATCACACCATTTGCCCAGATTATGCGCCATTAGAGCTCCCCCTGGATGACTTGTTTTTTCATTTTCGCTTGGAAATCTGTGGAGTATTGAACTAGCGGCACCGATGCCATCAATACGTCTATAAATTCTAAAGTCGCTTACAAAATGATTGAATAAAAAAGACGGGTCGCTACAACTTACTATGCACCTTAATGTGTTAAATTAACTGTTTACATTTAATAAATAATTGATTTATTACAGTCGTGTTAAGTATTTGGTCGTTAATTCAAATAAACCGTTAATCAGCGTAACTGCCTTGATACTTATTATTCATTTATTTAGCTGCCTAATATCTAGCCCTCTGACTCCAAGGTACTTGATTATGCTTTATAAAATATCGTACACATCAGCTTTTCCATGTATTTCTATGAGTAACCTGAATCTTCGAATAATTTTCAGGGTCATTAATTGTTACATTAATCGGGAATTCAAGTCCGATGAATATAAAATTAATAATAATTTCTGAAATGTAAACATGTTGTGATTTGTAGAAGATGCTATACATACTTCAGGCTTCTATGACATTCAAACTCATTATTGTGTGATATCCTATCAACAAATATCCTCCATTAACTATTGATTATAAAACTAGAAATGTTTGCCGCTTGGAGAATAGATAAATAGTTTGCGTGGCAAAGTTACTCTTGGCAAATCATTTGACTTTGTTACAATTTTTTATATGATTGTTTCACATTCTATAAGATACTCTCCCCGCATTTGTGTAAAGATGATGAAATAAATATATTATCTATTTCATATCTGTAAACAACTAATAGGCCAGTACTAATAGGAGCAAATATTAGAAATAAAAAAAATAATTCGTTACAGCAATCTGACAGCGGGATATTGTAGATCAAGATATTATAAAATAGGGAAAAATAAATCGAACCGACAGCGGCTATCCGGGATGGAATGGGGTGTGTTTTTAGGGGTAGAAAACAGTTTTTCATGATTTATCTCTAAATCGTGCATTCTATAAAAAAAATTGAATATAAAAGTTGTAGGGAATAAAAAGATCTACAACTTTTGTACCTACCGTTTTTACCCAAACCTCAAAATTTTCCAACAAAATGCGAAAAACCAATTTTTCGTTTTGACAAATAAAACTTTCTTGAGCTCAAACTTTGGCAAAAGATACCTCTATTCATTGTAAAAAGGCAGTAATGTTTTCGGAGGGAAATATACGGAGGTTCTTGTTAAATTTGATTAAATATAAAAAATAAACCAAATTTTTAACTGCGATTCCTCTTAAAACTACGTCTCCTACAGAGTTCTGTTTTGACTCACTTACTCTTCGTTACGTCTTCTTTTGATAAACGGTAAAAAAGGTATACTGCAATAAAAAAAATGGCGGGAAAATTGAAAAACCGAAAAAATCGCTGTTTTCGTGGTAATTTGCATATTTATCGTTGAATAAAATCATTTTAATTTTTTTATGTTTATGGAAACTATAATATTATTTCTTCAATTATTGTATAGATCGAGTTTTGATAAGATGTCATGCATGTCTAAGACAGCAAATTATATCTACTTTATTTGTATCTTCGTAATCACAGGATACGAATATATTACTTCTACGATCATCGTACATGTATTATGAATGAAAACATAAGAAATGCACATTCCCAATATGCATTTAAGAAAAATTTTAGTTTTTTACTCGAAATCAATAATTGTTTAGTAAACTAATTATTAGTTTACTAAACAAAATATAATCATACCTACAATAGGTAATATAGTAGATCTACAATGATATATACGGGTTTTGTAGAGTGGTTTTCAATTATAAGACAGTACTTGCATGGTGCACTGAACAAGTTTATATTGCAAGTATTTATATAAAAAAAAAATTCTATAAAAAATAAGTATATATAAATTCTATGGAAATAGGTCTCATTAACACTTATGCTATTATATTTTCTCGTCTTTACATACGTTTCGGTCTCACGACCATCATCAGAAGACTTATTATGTCTAACATTGGATTACTTAAAACTAATTGTTTTAACACAAAGGACGCTTTGTGTTAATACAATTAGTTTTAAGTAATCAGGTTATTGAAATAATAAGTCTTCTGATGATGGTCGTGAGACCGAAACGTACGTAAAGACGAAAATATAAAGCATAAGTGTTAATGTGACCTATTTCTCGAGAATTTATGTATATTTCATACCTGGATCAAGAATCTTTATTATAAAAAATAATAGATTGTGAAAAAATTGAAGCAGATCCCTCCTGTTTTTAGGTAGTAAATATTAACAACATAAAATTCATAAATGCGGTAAAGAAAATTTTATATTATTTTGAACATGCTTAAAAAAGTATGCATCCCCATAGATGTATTTTTCTCTAATCTTGCTTTCTTCGCAGAGCGTTGTACATTGATCTGTTTCCATTTCTTCCGAGTCAGTTTCGTGTATGGAAATTTGTGGAAGTTCAGCATTTGAGCAATTTTCTGAATTAAAACAATTTAAACATAAGTTAGAAGGCCTCTGGTTGCGTTCGCATGCGGTCTTTAGTTTCGAAAACAGCTCTTTAAATTTCTCATATTCGTATCCTGCGATTACGAATATACGAATATAGCAGATATAATTTGCTGTCTTAGACATGCATGACATCATATCAAAACTCGATCTATACAATAATGAAAGGAATAATATTATAGTTTCCATAAACATGAAAAAATAGAATGATTTTATTAATTAATAACAATTATTCAACGATAAATATGCAAATTACCACGAAAAAAGCGATTTTCGGTTTTTTCAATTTTCTCGACATTCTTTCCATTGCGGTATACCTTTTTGTTACCTTTTATCGAAAGTAGACATAACAGTGAGTAAGTGAGCCAAAACAGAGCTCTGTAGGATGCGTAGTTTTAAGAGGAATAGCAGTTAAAAATTTGTTTTTTTTTGTTAAATTAAATTTAACAACAATCTCCAAATATTTCCTTTCAAAAAAATTACTGCCTTTTTGTAATAAATAGAGGTATCTTTTGTCGAAGTTAGAGCTTCATAAAGTTTAATTTGTTAAAGAAAAAAATTAAAAACCGAAAAATTGGTTTTTCGCATTTTTGTCGGAAAATTTCGAAGTTAGGGTAAAAACGGTGGAAACAAAAGTTATAGATCTTTTTATTCCCTACAACTTTTTTTGATAAAATGGACGGTTTAGCCAGAAATCACGAAAAACTGTTTTCAACCCCTAAAAACACACCCCATTCCGCCCCGGATAGCAGCTGTCGGTTCGATTTATTTTTCCCTCTTTTACAATATCTTGTTCTACAATATTCCGCTGTCAGGTTGCTGTAACGAATTTTTTTGTTGTCAAATACTATTGGTACTGGCCTATAAATAATATTCGAATCAATAATGTTTTAAGGAAATGTACAAAAACAAATTTTTCGCTTCTGGAAGTCGAACCCGAGTCTACTGAGCCGGAGTCAGATATCCTATCCCCTAGATCACAATGCCTTTTGTTATAAACTTGTTAATGTAGAATGTTATTTTTAAGTTCATTTCCATTATTGTTTTTGTTGTATTTGTTGAACAATTTTGTTGAAATTTGAGTAAAAGTAAAATTAACTTAATTTACTGTCAAAGGTTGGAATCGATCCAATGTATACGTTTGGTTCTCTTGTGCGGCTTTTATAAATTATTGGATAATCGATTAAAAAGGATTTCAGTTGAAATGTTCGGGTTTTTCTCTGATCAGTTACTCTTACTCCCAATTCCATCGGAAAATTTAGTATAATTAAACATCTTTCAACTTGTAATCGAGAATACATAATTTTCCGAAATTCGTATTCGAAATGGCGCCTTTTTGCATGTTAACTGATGGGGGGTTTAACCTCGTGAAATTTGGAGGCGAATCAGATTTTTCCTTAAATGCACGTACAAAACAGTTGCCAGGATAGGTCATGCACACTGGCCGTTCAAAGAAGTTTTCTGTTTTTTGCATATACGTATCATGGAATCTAAAAGTTCCATGACTTGGTAAGAATTTGATCTATAAATTGAGTGCTTAAACAATTGCGACTGCTACTTACTCTGCTAAAAATTTCAGCAGTAAGTATTTTTTTAGTAAATGGCAAAATCAATTCTTTATTTCGTGTACTAAAGTTGTATTGTTGTATCATTTGAAATTTCAGAGCACATACCTTTCGATTATTGCGCAAGTGTTTGTATTAGAATCATGAGATGAGAAACAGAAACTTGCAATATTTCTTGTTCTCCCAATGTCGCTTTCGAGAAACATATAATGAAGTAACGGAACATAAAACGGTATCATAGTAGAAACCAAATTATTAGCTAAAATCTTTTATGACTTCAGTCTACACTATGATATTCGCGTATAAACATAATATTTGAATTAATATTTTATGCAAATAAAACTTATACCTGTTTGTGTATGGATACAATTTTTCAAATACTGCACACATTTTTCAAATACAAGCTATTGACCTTCATGTAGAAACAAACCGGCACATGTTAGTTTGTGTTAACTGTTTGTGTAATCATGTTTGAGCGTATGGGATAAGATCATGTTGAATGCAAAAATTTCCACGCACAATTTATCAATAAATTCACAGCAATCAAGCTGCTGAACTAGAAGGTGCAACATGTGTCAACGAAAAATAGCTGCTACTGTGCTTACCACTCGGCTTATCAGCAACTGTGAAAAAACCAAAGTAGAGAAAATTGGTGCAAGATGTGGTATGAGAAGAGATTCCTTTTCTTTCCACATTTGAATTTGATAAATGAATTTCTTCGGAGGCTGATCTGAAAAAGTATTGGTATCTGGTATCCACAGATTTCTTTCAACTCTTCTAAAACCTAACCTAAGAGAATCTATTTTTTATTAACCAATCCTGTGTTAGCGTCTGAATCTATTGCTTCCAATTTTTCCGCCTTTCGTATGTACTCCTTTCTTTTAATTTTCCACTGCCATGGGAATTAACCTTACATCTGGATAAATTCTTCAACAAATTGTTTTGAAAATTTTCTCAATTCTCATGTCCTATGTTCAGAAGTATTTGTCAAGAGCATTTCAATAACTCACATGGGTGAATGGTACCGTGCCGTTTCAGGTTTTATAATCTAATAAACGCAACCTACATGGATCGACTTGCTTGCGCACAACGCCACACCAGCAAAAATTCAAACTTCACTGATACTCTCAATATATTTGTTGTAACGTGTAAATTCCACCGTATGGCTTGGAAATGGCCGATTTAGGACAATTGGTTAACTCCTGTGACGTCAGCTATGCTAGACCGTATATTTGGTACATTCTAAGTCATGATCTGTAGATTCTAAAAGACATGGACCGTACCGATATTCTAAGGGTCTTGGTTGCTCGATGTCGGTTACCGCTTCTCTTCGACGGTGTTCTGTGTTTGCTGGAAATGCGGAAAAGGACACTTCTGTTCTGTTCGTTGGAGTGTAAAGTCAATTCTAGGTTACTCAACAGGGAGGTGATACCAACGTGTGTTTGGAACCAATTTATGGGAATATTCTTCTGTTGAATACAAAAACATCAGTTATCGATTTGGATTGGAATCATTGTGATTAATAGGATAACTGATATACCTTACGGGATTTGAACCTAGTTTCGACGAATCTGTTTGAGAACGATAGAAAAGTTGTCTTTTGGGAGGAGAAAAAAACCCTATCGTGTTAGAGGTAAATATCTTTGTAATTCCATTTGTTTTATTCGCTGACTTCAGGAACTGATTGACCTTCATAGGTGAAATCTGTTAAAACATAGGCTAGTCCTAATTTGCTAGCATTTGTTATGTATTTTGCTCATGTCGGTCTGCTGACGACAACAGAACATGAGTTTGAACATTTCATGTTTTCAGGGTTTTAGTTTTACTTCGAGTTCCAGTTTTACTTCAAGTTCTACTTGTAGTTCTTTTTCAACTTCAAGTGTACGTTGTGGAAAATTCAGCAAGAAAGCGTTGAGGGATTTGGCTTGCATCTACTGTGGAAAGATCACTAGGAGTCGCTGTTTGTCTGTGCTATACAATCGTGGTACGGTATCATGAGTGTGACAAGGGCCCCACGTTGGGCGCCAATTTGTAACCGCTCAAAACGTTGGGATGTCAATTTGTAACCAACCCAACACGTTGGGCAATTACTCTTCTAAGGATAAACTAATAAGCTCTATTTTATCGCTTGGTTGCCGACAGCTTCAGTGGAAATGGTCGTAGGTTATATTTTAGGTATTAAAAATTTGGGCGCCAGAGTATTTTAACCAACCAATGAATTCGTCTATAACTAGGGGAGCAAATACTCAATACCCCAGGTTAAAATTACCCTGAAAGGAAGGAAATAAAAGACTTGTACCCAGAATGATTGGAATTTACTTGACACACTAATAGTGATACGATTTTTAACAGATCTTATACTAATGAGGTATGAAGCGAGTGATACAAATATGGAATTAGTTACTTTAAATCATCTAACACAAGTGAACAGTTGATTGAATTGACATAATATATAATCCTCAGTATTTTTAAAAATTGTTACACCAACTCGATTCGATAATCTGATCTGGTGAGAGTTAATATTACTAAAAATTGTTATACAAAACACAATCGATAATCTGACCTGATGAGAGTTAATATTACTTCTACTTGCGTGGGGTCCTTGTCACACTCATGATACCATTTTATGATACCGTACCACGATTGTATAGCACAGACAAACAGCGACTCCTAGTGATCTTTCCACAGTAGATGCAAGCCAAATCCCTCAACGCTTTCTTGCTGAATTTTCCACAACGTACACAAAAGGAAAAAAGAACTACAAGTAGAACTTGAAGTAAAACTGGAACTCGAAGTAAAACTAAAACCCTGAAAACATGAAATGTTCAAACTCTATGTTCTGTTGTCGTCAGCAGACCGACATGAGCAAAATACATAACAAATGCTAGCAAATTAGGACTAGCCTATGTTTTAACAGATTTCACCTATGAAGGTCAATCAGTTCCTGAAGTCAGCGAATAAAACAAATGGAATTACAAAGATATTTGCCTCTAACACGATAGGGTTTTTTTCTCCTTCCAAAAGACAACTTTTCTATCGTTCTCAAACATATTCGTCGAAACTAGGTTCAAATCCCGTAAGGTATATTAATTATCCTATTAATCACAATGATTCCAATCCAAATCGATAACTGATGTTTTTGTATTCAACAGAAGAATATTCCCATAAATTGGTTCCAAACACACGTTGGTATCACCTCCCTGTTGAATAACCTAGAATTGACTTTACACTCCAACGAACAGAACAGAAGTGTCCTTTTCCGCATTTCCGGCACTCACAGAAACACCCTCGAAGAGAAGCGGTAACCGACACCGAGCAACCAAGACCCTTAGAATATCGGTATGGTCCGTGTCTTTTAGAATCTACAGATCACGACTCTTAGAATATACCAAATATACGGTCTAGCATAGCTGACGTCACAGGAGTTAACCAATTGTCCTACATCGGCCATTTCCAAGCCATAAGGTGGAATTTACACGTTACATTGTATACATCATTTTAGTATGTGCAAACTTACTTTTTAAATATTGTTGATTAAGATGGAGGGAGCGTCAGTTAACGAAGTCTCTTATTGACTCAGTAAGGTTATTTGGCAAATGTATGTTCTCGTGTAGCGGCGACCAAACGGTACATGCAATTCACTTGAAATTTTAACACAAACTAGATTTGATGCTCGAAATTTACTGGTATACCTTGAGTCGTTTTCGAGTTATTGAGCAGAGCGGTCTGTCGAAATACTCAACGCTATTCGCTCTGTTTCACGCGTCGTTCGGTGCACTAACTATCTGGTCGATTGTAGAGAGAAATAGAACACCACGTTCGCATCTGATAGTGCGGCACCCGCCAAAGGGCTAGCGCGGTCCGTCGACGGACGCGATAAAGGGCCAGAGCGCTAACACGGACTACTTCATTCCTGATAATCGCGAATCCGTCTAACTGAGTTCTGGCGTTGATCCGGTTAATCTATATTTTGTATTCTTTATCCACGACCACTATATTAGGAAGGTTTAATACGTCTGTTTTCCGTGTATTAGAAGTCTTCTAATACACTAGTGGATTAAAATTCATAATACCACGCTTATAGCATTTTATTTAGAATTATTGTTAATATAAATATTAACATTTATACGATTTTGTCATTTTTACCGGAATTATTCAAATTCACTTTACCTCTTTTGGTTTATAATTTCTTTATCAGGCTTTCAAATATGAAGTAAGTTTACCATAGTTCAATATATCAATACCTTTGTGCACTTTCAACATTGTTTTTGGCGTTGAATACTTGAATACTTGTCCACATTGAAGTAACAACAAACCACATTGAAAAAGTAAAATAGTAGCACCTCTTCTGTAATTGCTCCTTCTCCTATGCTTCTTTTTTCTTCGTCAGTTGTCGATTCCCACCAATTCATTCTCGTATTCACTTTTGCTTTTCGTTGGTAACCCAATGTTGCTTCTTGCTGAATTTCAGCTGGAGTGAAGAAATTCTCAGGATTCTCATTAAAAATTTTTCTGTCTATTTTGCAAATTTTTCGGTCTTGTTGACAAATAAACAAACGCAGAAATCAATATTCTTGATAAATTTCTCAAATCCGGCTCAAAATCAGATTTTTTCACCTGCTCTCACACGGCTTCCACTCTCCTAATTGACCGGTTTTGGCCGTGATCGTGGATAAAACGTTGAATTAGATTCGGGAATTAACAGGCTTTATTCATCTCGAAAAAATGTAACTCTTGGCTGCGCCTAGAGTGCCCATTTTTTCGTGCATTAAAGACTTGTTAATCCCCTTAGATGATTAATAACTATTAACACTTTTTGAAATTACACTGAATATACAATAATAAGAACAAATAAATTTTCAGAGTTCGAGTTGAGACGGAGTGAGCGTAGCGAACTCTTTTCGGCTCATTTACTCCATCTTGACTGTTTGGTTATATGCGCAGCGCGTCTTCCTACTTAAATATCGAATGATCTAGGGTTGCAGAATGTTTGTAGAAACAAGTTTGAGACAATTAGTCATTTCTTACAATTTCTTTATTTTTAATCAAATATATAACACAAATATAACTGCATAATGTGGGGGGACAGAAATGTACGTGCACATAAATATCAGTGGCGGCTCGTGAACTTTTTGAGAGAGGAGGCTGGACATAAAACGTTTTTGTAAAAATATACTCTATTCAGCCAATTAATTTAACCTTCAGTGACAAAATTGATTGTTACCCAGCAAGAACCAACGTGGAGGTATAGAGTTTCTCTTGCCCACAAATTTTTTTTTCGTTCGTTTTTTGTTTTTTATTTTTTTTTGGATTTTTAATTTCTTTTCTCTTTTTTTGGAATTTTTCATATTTTGTTTTTTGTTATTAATTTTATCAACTTTTCTATATATTAACGAAATTCTACGGTCTTTAACTTACGAAAAATGATCAATAATATTATCATAAAATGTATCATTATGTTTTAAGTGTTTTACTAAATCTTTTTCAATAGATATTAAACTAACATTGTATAAACGATTTTGGCCCATTGTATTTGGCATGTATGTTTTAATTCGTTTGAGAGTAGAAAATGATCTCTTCACCGATGCCGACGTGACAGGAATGGTGACTGTCAAACAAAGTAGTTTATAAAACTGAGGTAAGACTTGTTGCAAATCATTATCTATCATATATTTTATCATATCGGCGTGACTGTCGTACTGGCCTAAAATATCTTTATCCCAGTATACAACGCATAATTCATTGTGCAGCGCTATTTTATCAAAAAAATTATATTTTAGAACTAAGTTATCTGAAAGTGTATTGAGAAACTCTTTTGAAAAAGATTCGAAAAATCTTCTATTCGTCAAATCGAAAAACTTCAATTCATGTAAATCGGAAAATCGAATCTCAATATTTGACCTTTAATAGTATCTAAAATTTCATAAAAAAGTTGTTTATAATGTAGTTTCTTGTCTACCAAATTATATGTTTTCCTCCTTTTCACGGGAGAAGCCTCATCAGTTGAATAATTTCCAAATAAAATATTAAAATGAAATTCTGTATAACGGAAACTTGAATTTTATCAATGAGATGTGTTAAACGATCTCTTGAATGAATTATATTAGTGAATTTATGTTGTAAAATTTGAAAAATAAGATCAGTTTGTTCAAATATTAATTTAAAAGTATCAAGAAATAACAAAAATTCTTCATTTTCTAAATAAGATTTTAAACCAACAGCAGCATTCAATGAAAGCTGATCTGTTGAAAAGTCATCACTGTTTAATATAAAATCAAATATTTCAATTAATTTGTCTTTATTTTTATGGATGGTAAACTAAACATTGCATGTGATGTAAAATTCCATCGAGTTCGAGCATTACAGGGAATTTTGTTCCCTACTATGTTATTTAAAACTTACGTTTGTTTGAAGACCGTTTAAATGTCCCGCCATTACAGATGCCGTCGTAAGTCTGATTTATTCGCAAAGTCGAATCGTTGATGTTTCCATTGAAAAATTGAATAAATTGACCGCTGTTCTTCCCGAACTAACATCGTAGAACCCTAAAAATCTTTCCACTAGTTGTCCATTTTTACAATTAATAATTTACCGAACAGACGAATTCTAATCTAACCTTATTTCGCGTGGTGTCACTCAACCATTATACCCGCATAAAACAAAACAAATGCCTGCAAATACTGACGCGTTAGTCATAAAATCGCGAAGCTTACTGTCGTATTTACAAAACAAATCTAACAATTCCCTAAAATTACCTTTATTAACTGAATTTTCAGTTTCATCATGCCCTCTAAAAGCCAAATCTTGAAATGATAAATACAATAAGTAATCAATGATTTTTTTTAAAACTTCGCGGTTTTCTTTAACTGTATTATTATGATTTTCGATTTCGCGTGTTCGTGTAGAATCAATCGCATTAACAATATTCTGTTTACCGGTTAATTTAAACTTAATACACGATGTAATATGTTCCTGCGATTTATCATGTCTTTCTAGGTCACGAGCTAAATTTTTCAAATCATTATAACCCAAGTGCCCCCAACATGAAGTTGTATCTGATGTGAATAGCAAGCAATACCAGCAATATAATTTATTATGTACATCAGATCCCGTTAACCATACATATTTTTTATAATTATCAGTATTAAACGATCGATTTTGATACTTCCCTGCCATCACTAATTCTTTCAAATCCGGTAAAGGCCGTTTGTTTTTGAAGAACACTTTTCTATCATATGTTAATCCACTAAATGGATTTTCTAAGAACTCTGCAACTAAGTCACTCATAATTTTAACCTTCACTGATTCCGATTAGATAAATTATAACTTAAAAATTAACTACTTAACCTTACTACGCCTCGTGGAATAAAAACAACAACTAACCGCGTTCTTCTAGCAGCGGGAGGCGGGAGCGCAAGTAATCGTATTTCATTCGACCGACGAATGGGTACGAAAAGCTAGCCTCCCTACCCTGTTGCCGTTTTCGCCGTTTCACGCTATTTGGCGATTGACTGGTCGGAGAAACGGCAACTGTGTTGAACAACACATGCTCAGCGTTTGAGATATATAGAGAATCTAGCCTCTGACCACTGTTGCCAGATTGAAAATAACTACTGAGAACGGGGAATTAATAGTAAAATTTAAAGAATTATCAGAGAAACAGGAAATAAAATGGAGAATGATCATTAAGATAAATTGGTGAGGAGGCTGAGCCTTCTTAGCCTCCTTCGAGGAGCCGCCACTGATAAATATAAAAATATATATTGTGTTGATTTATAGCAACATCTAGTTCACCAAAATTTATTGTATGCACATACAAATAATTCGTACTAGATTATGCTACGTTTACGGACTCTTAAGATATGTTTTATGGAAAATTCGCTTATTTGTTTACTGGATTATGACTACATTCATGCCAGTTTTTAATTATTGCGCATATTAATAATCATTAAAGAAGTAATTGATTACTCGTATAACGGTTTATATACATCATGAATACGTGACAATAAAATACAACGTGCATTATTGACTTTTGAAGGAGGATGAGATAACTTTGAGAAATTCCGTGTTAAAATTAACAAACACATGTATTTACTCATTCAATTCCATCTTATTGAATATGTAAATATGTAATGAATATTTTATTACAATATTTTGGATTAACCCACTATTGAAGTGAAACGGAAGTGTTATGTATGTTGTACTTAAAAGTCTTGAGTTCAAGAAAATAGTTATCAAGATGATAGATCCGTAATTCATGGTGATGGAAGACAATGTGATATATAATATAAAGGACTGTTCATTCGCTACCTTGGTGCTTGTGTAATCAAAAACTGATGACTGATATAAAAGGAATTACACATATTTAATAGCATAGCCAATAGATATGCGGAATAATAGTTAATCCATAGATTCATTCGATTTTATGATATCCATAACTGTTAATAAGTTATTTATTTATGGTAAAACTTATACAAATGCTATGATCATAAACATAAAATTTTCCAACATATACATCATAACATGCACCTGTCGGAGGAGGGTTTTGGATTAAACATTTCTAGGACTAACTTTCCTGTTTTCTCATCATTTTTTGAGACGTGCGATAATAACTTGTTCTGAGAACGATGAAACAATTATTGTGAATAGAGAATGTCTCAATAATAGTTATTCGTGATACGAATGTTGAAAATGCAAGTTATCAGAAGGGACGTTTATGAGTGAAACTCGTAAAACAAACTCATTTTAACACATATATCATAATGAACTATATAGAAGAGTTCACACTGGATACACTATAACACTATAAATAAGAAATAATCACCATTATCCACTAGAAATACTATTAAAGTACTGAGACCTTTCAAGTACCAAGTAGCCATCATCAGGGTAAACTAAATTAAAAATAAAAATGTGCCCTATTTAAATACTATTTGGTGATACTAATACAAACAAGGGGTTACCCTCAGCTTGAGATAAATCGGAATTTAATAAATTGCTTTTTCGTTTACACATTTCCATCCCGTATAAATTAGCTAGATGACCTGTATTCAAAATATGTTCGGCTAACGCTGATTTTTCGCCATTATTTTTCTTTATATGGTCAAAATGTTCTTTATATCGAGTTGAAATGTTTGTTTGTTTTAGTTTGAACCATATAGCAGTTTGAACACGACAATCGATTTTGTAAATCCCAGATTTGTCGAAGTCGAAACTTTGTCAAAGATGTTGCCTAACCGTTTTTTTTGTTGTTTAAACTGGTTGTTATATTGCAAATTTTGAAAACAAATTATGGAATTTATTAATTACTGAAGGATGGTAAATGAAACTTTTCAATTTTAATGAAGTACTTGAAGGTTATGGCTCTAATTCGGTTGATGGGCTGCGTTCCAATTTCCTTTTTTTTAGAAATTGAATTATTGATCAAAGATTTGCCAAAACCATTGCACAACGCTATTTGCTGAACTTTCTCAACTTGTTGTAATTTTGCTGCAATCCGCCGGAGTATACTCGAATTGAGCTACACGATTAAAAAAATATAAAGTAGCTCCATTTAATAGTATTGTTCGTAGATTACCGAACGTCCCATTGAACCAGCAAAATTACAACAAAGAAGTTGAGAAACTGTGCAAATAGCGTCGGACAATGGTTTTCACAAATGTTTGATCAATAATTTAATTTCTAAATAAGAAAGAGTATAAATTCCATAATATGTTTTGTAAATTTTGCAAAATTGATTCTAAGTATTTAAAATACTATGTGGGTCAAACTAAACGGAAAATTGTAACTCGGTATAAAGAATATTTTGTCCATATAAAGAAAAATAATGGTGAAAAATAAGCACACCATCTCTCAAGAAAGTTTATCACTTTTAAAACACAGTACGGACAAATGTCTAGGTAATTTAGAAGGGATGGTAATGTATAAACGAAAAAGCAATTTATTAAATTCCGATTTATCTCCAGCTGAGGTGAACCCCTTGTTTCTATTATCTTCACCAAATAGTATTTAAACAGGCACAGTTTGATTTCTTATTTAGTTTCTGATGATGGCTACTGGTAGTCGAAAAGTCCTCTGTACTTTATTAGTATTTTTAGTGGATAAGGGTGATTATTTCTTATTTATAGTGACGTATTTTTCCTATAAACCTCATTAAAAACCACAATTTAATTCAGTTCCGACTGCTGACACCAAACTATGGTGAGGCAGAATTTTCAATCTGTGTTATTAATAAGCCTAATTTTTGTTGTAGTTTTGCTTTAGTACTTGACACTTTTTTTAGCCGTAAATGATGTTTTCTCGAATGTTTCAAATAACAACTCCAGGCAACGCGATATACGAAGAGATGCTCTCCACTCAGTCAGTTGAATAATTCCTCAACTTGTTTTGTAAGACTGTTACAAAATATTTATACATCAATAAATCTAAGTGGTAGGTGCGAAAGTAATTCTTGATGCGTTTCAGTGCCGAAAATCTCCTTTCCACAGAGATACACGTTCATGGCAAAAATGGCTGGTACGCAATTATTTAATAAATCGATAATATGTAATTTTTCCAAGTTTGAAAATCTAACATTTATTTGCGTATTTAATCACGGTATCTAAAATTTCAAAAATTATCTGCCGCAGTTGTTGATTTTTGTCTGCAAACTCATGAAATTTCGGATATTTCTCCGTCAGTATTTATTTAACCTGTAGTAAATTTGATTGAGAAATGTTTCAAAATTTCTAAACTCTCGTAATTTTGACATAAGTGACTGTAAAAGCACTCTGGCTTAACTATATCTGAAAACTATATTTATCAACTATAACTGAGAACACTACTTCGCTTTGTTCCTAGATTAATTTGAATGTTTCTCTAAAAACGATTATTAAAGAGACATTCATTTATTAATCACTTCGTCTATACAATCTCTCACATTACCTGTCTCTTAACATCCATCTCGGCTACTTGACACCGATTTCACTTTACACCGTCACCTCACTCTGAGTTACTATTTTTCCTTAGCACCACAACAATATATATAATTTTTAATTATTGTATTGTCAACACAAAACACCGGTACTAGGTTAGGAATATCCACATGTCAGACAGAAGTTTTATCTATCCAACTTTTAACTACTTTCCGTCGTTTTTGTAAGCTACCGCTATACTGCTATCGTGTTCGTGCTATATTTTCCGACTCACTCACAACTTATAGTTTGGACAGTGCCTCTAGAATGATTTTTTTTATCTGATTAGTTCATTTTGTCTTCACGTTACTCCAAACGTGAATCCGGAACAATGCAGACCTTTCAACATTGCCTTTTTACGTTGCTACGAATAAATAACGCTTGGCATATGCACAATACATGATAAACTAGAAACTCTTTATCTCTATTATTGCATGGTGCGACAATATTAGACAACAGTTTATATTATTGTTTAAGAGCGAATTTGAATGTTCTTCACATTTTTCCTTTTCGATTTGTAGTTTTTCACGTAATAAGGGAATACTGAAATTTCTACCTATAATCTTAATGATTTCTTTCAGATTTATTTCTATATTTTTATGGGTTTGAAATGACAATTGACATTCTTGGGATATTCCAATAATCAGGACATGACGAAGTTATGTTAGTTAGAACGAATCTGGTTTTCAAAACCGTTTCAAATTTAGGGGAATATGCATATAGAGAAAACACATTATTTAGTAAATTATTCATTGTATAAGAGAGACAGAACATGTGTTGTTTCTAAGAATAATATGGATTCCTTCCAATAAGCAACCGTGTCATTATTATCCATAATAATTCACGTTATATAATGGATAGATAAACTAGTTATGAATAAATCACACAGTTATTATAGAACTATGTTTGTTTAATTTAATAAATTAATATTCATTAACAATAGATAAGGATTTTATATTAGTTTTATAAAATTAACTCGCTTATAATTATCAGAAGACCTCAACGGTGAATCATTATATTAATCGTAATACATCCATGAAAGATAAGACACATTCCTGAATCAGAAATGAGGACCATTTAACTGAATGGAAGTGTGCCTGGATTTCATTTTAATTTTCTGCTTTGTTATCGAATTTATCCCAGTTTCCATACACAATATCAATGTTAATGGAAATTAGTATACTTTAAAAAAAATAATAATTGTTAATCTTCAAAATCAAGACACTATTCAATGTGGAAAATCTATTCCTAGGTAAGCTAGAATCACATTACCTATAGGAAGAAATGTCATACATGCTGTTCATCATGATATTCATTATTAATGGCAACTCATACAAAGGGGGTACGAATGAATTATGAAATTTTTGTTAGTTATTTCGGTAAACTAAGGTAACACCATTGGGACGGAAAACATTTCTCCGAATTGTCCCACGCAGAGGACCGTCCCAAAAATTCAGAAATTGTTCGTAATACACTGGAAATGAATGGCTACCCAAAAACATTTTTCAATCCTATTATTAAAGAAAGAATAAACAAAATCTATAATGGATCTTCATATATAAATAACATAAAAGGTAATACAGACAATATTATAACATTACCCTACATTCCGGAGACCTCAGAGAAAATTAAGAAATGTTTGAAAAAGTATGATATCAATCTCACGCATAAACCTACTGTGTTGGAAAATATTTCTCAAATCTAAAACCTTTAATACCTGAAGATAAACAAACCCACACAGTATACAAATTAAATTGTTTAGATGGGACTTACACTGGAATCTCTAAACAATATTTACAAAAAAGAATGTATGGCCATAAGTAAAGCACAAGAAACAAAAACTTAGAAAATACCACCGCCCTTGCTAAACACTGCTTTGAATATAACCATCAATTCGATTACAATAATGTTAATATTTTAACTAAGGAAACCAATTATTATAAAAGATCTATTTTGGAGACGATTCACATAAAACGTGACTCCAAATCTGTAAATCATAGGACAGATATTCAAACTCTTAAGTCATATTTATACTAACTTAATTGAATAAAAACTCTTGCAAATTCCTACATGCCTCTTTATAATGTTAAAAGTTATATTTTAGGTAGAATGTCAAGTATATCTCCAGTTACAGACAAATTTTTTTCTATTAGCTCATAAATCTAACACCTGGTTTGAAAGTGGATACTTAAACTAATGGTCTCGTTCTAGTAGTTCACAGTCTATGTTGACATGAACACGCATTTATTAAAAGTTCTGCTTAACAGTGGATTCTTGTTATTTTATAATTATAATATTGAGGTGTTACAGTTTCGATTATTCGTGTTTCTGTTCGTTTCGGCGACGTGGGCATTTTAATTGTTTTGGTGTGATAAGGACGCTTTGTTTAATACAATTAGTTTTAAGTAATTCAGCTTTAGACATAATAAGTCTTCTGATGATGGTCTTGAGATCGAAACGTACGTAAAGACAAGAAAATATAAAGCATAAGTGTTAATGTGACCTATTTCCTGAGAATTTTTATATATAATTTCTCCGAATTAAAGGTAATAGTCTAGCTAGGAGCTAGAGCGATACGGTGTGACTGAAAGTTAACCCGATGGCACTAAGGTTTATTGTTAGAGGACGGTTCAGTATCACAGACCGAATCTTCGCCTTCCTGCAGTTCTCGAGATACACAGCCTCCGCAAATTTTTGATTTTTCACTGCAAGCTAACCCTTTTGAAGTTGCGGTTAAAAGCATGCCATTCTTATACACTTCTAACATGTGCCATCATTTCATTATCGTGTCCGTTTATCGGGCTGGCCAGTTAAAATGGTTCGCGAGTTAACCCTGGTGGAAAATGTTTATAGCTGTTGCCAATTGTTGAAATACCATATGGTATCAAAAGTTACTGGCTCAATTCAGAGTAATTGGCCATTATTTGGCCAGAAAATGAACATGTTCTCCATTTTGTGGCTTAAATTTACGGATTACAAGTTAACATTACTATGAGTGCAATCAATTTTTGTCCATTTCAACACCCCCCCCCCCTACCTAAATACGACCCCCAAAAAATTAGTAATTTCGATATTTAACCGCCATTTAATTGTACTTAATGGCCCTCGCGTGCATTAAGACATGAAAAATGGTTAACTCATTAATTTACTTCAGAAAATTACAAAATATGACATTAAATTATTATCTAACTGTCTAATTAACATTATTTAGTCGAATTCACATTGAAATGTCAAGTCGGGAAGAATCCGGCGATAGTTAGATGCCTCCACTTTAGTAATCCTTTATATTCTTTGTCGTAGAAGCTTCTCGATTTCTTCGGTAGCAAGTGTTTATCCGCTTTTTTTTAATTTGGTCAGGAATTTTAGAATCTTTTTGAGTTTAACTAAATTACGGAAAATTTCCTATCAATCCTATATATTCGCACATCAAATCTCACAAATTTTTAGCTGAGAAATTGGCTAAAATTTAGGAATAAATAAAATCGTATTGATTTGATTCCCACTTTTATTTTTAATTTTTTTTAATAACGCGGTATTATTTCTACTAATTCTTGGAGTTAATACATTTTTGAGGGAATTCTATGATTGCTACTGCAAAAATAATTGAGATCAAATGCCAACTGATTATGATATTTTTTTTATGAAAGTTGTTCGTATCGAGGAAACTGTTTCAAATTCCGCGCGCATATCGTGACGTCTTGACTGTCCGTACTCTATTTGTTCTTAGTGCAAGCGAAAATGAAGAAAGCGACCCCAATGGCAGAAAACGTAACGTTTTTAAAGTTATAAGAATACAGAAAAAATGTAACGATTCCTGCCATTAGAGGCGCTTTCTTCGTTTTCTTAAATTTCTCATTTTTCATGGCAGGAGTTTAGAAAAGTTATTAAAGTACAGAAAAAATGTTACGATTCCTGCCTTTAGAGGCGCTTTCTTCGTTTTCTTAAATTTCTCATTTTCAATGTCAGGAGTTTAGAAAAACAGAAAAAACAACCCTTTTGCATGTTATTTAAATGCGAGATAAATTCCTCCAAAGCCACGCGGTATTGCAACCGATTAAGCTGAAATTTTTTTTGGTATTTTTTCATGGCAAAGAATCAGAATCTCAACCGAGGGTGATGATTTTTTTGACGCAAAAAAAATAGCGGACACCCTAATGCACATAATATACATACAGACAGTCACACATTTTTTGAAAACATTCAATTACATTAATGATCCTGAGTAAAACTTTAAATTTCTATTTTTAATCAATATAATAATTTCTCCTCAGTTCATTCGTGGAGAAATAAAAAAATGTATATATCCTTCCCGAATTCAAAATCATATTTAGATTACTCTAGAGGAGGCCGTGAACCAAATTGAAAATAGAATTTGGATCATTCATTTGGCAGTACTGACCTAGTAGTTTCTGCCTTATTCAAGCGTTCAATGTCCCCGATCATAGAATTTCATAACGATTACAATATTGAGAAATAATGCATTATCTGAATAATGGTGGCCTCAGAAAGATTGAATCAAGATAACAATTGCTTATATACGGCAAACTGGATTTCGAATATGGCATTCAGTATAGTAAGTAGCCTTGTGTTTTTATTTATTTTCAAGTAATTAGCACATTTTCATGACAATTTCTCAGTTTAACACTTCGGTTTGAGATTACGTTTATCTCGTAATGTGACTGGCTTACGCTTGCAATAACGCTCTGTAAAAATTCCGTTTACGACACGCAGAACTTGTAAAATGATAAATAGTATGTGTGGAGTTGTTCATACTGCCTTACTGATTTACGCAAATACTGGTAATATTTTTGATGAAAAAAATTTACTGGTTCACATTCGGAGTGTATTAATGAATTCTATGTACATTGTACATTGTTGATATTGTGAGTAATTGTTTTATAGCCTAGAGGCTATTACAGGAATTTTGTATCTATATAACAAATCAGCATTACTCAAGGAAAAGCCTAATTTTGTACTAATGATGTCTTTCAATACCAATCGATGTTTTTCGAAACGGGCACACCACTGAATACTGGATTGCAACTGATGTTCACATGAAGGATCATAATCTAACGCTAAATCAGTCACACCAATTGGAATTAATATTAATTTATAGAATATTACATTTTTCATTTGAACATCACATTATGCTGGCCAACCGGCAATAAATTAAAATCAGATTTGATTGTTTAGGGGTACCAAGTATACTGCGTCCTGAAAAGACTATTGTCTCCCTTTTTACACTATGAGGGCAAGGTGAAAAGTCCCCGAAAATGATTTATTTGGCAAAACTTATTTTATTTGTCAACATAATCGCATTGTAGCCAATACACTTCGTCTAACGTTTTTCTAATTCCCTCCCAAATAATACGATTCCGGCAATCCTTGAAAATAGACGTTTGTTTCAGCGATGACCTTCTTTCTTGTGTGTCTAGAGTTGATGTGACTTCTTAAAATTGACTTCTCAGGGCTTTCATAATCGCAATACGCACATTTGTGTAATATATCTCTAGTGTGTTTACAGTTAATGTGACTTTTTAAAGCCGAGCTATAAGGGCTTTCATAATTGCAATATTCACACTCGTGTAACTTCTCTCTTGTGTGTTTATTGTTGATGTGACTTCTTAAAGTTGATTTTCAAGGGCTTACATAATCGCAATACTCACACTTGTGTAATATCTCTCTAGTGTGTTTACAGTTGATGTGACTTTTTAAATGTGACTTCTGAGGTGTTCCATAATCGCAATATTGACACTTGTGTATCTTTTTTCTAGCAAGCGAGAGTTGATGCGACATTTGAACTTTGATAACAGAGGGCTTCCCAAATCGCAATTTTCATTTTTATGAATCTTTACCTCTATGCATTTCCTATCGACATTAAATATTGAAGTATTTTCAATCGAGTCACTGGTGGGAGATACCAACTTCGAGGAGGGAATGTTTTGATACGTGGAACATTCATTTTCAATGTTACGTGCAGCCAACACAATCTCTTTCCGCAGAGCCATTTCTTCAAGTTTGTAAATAGATAAAAATTGCAAATCATGCAATTTTGTTATTGCGACTGGGGACTGGTGGAACAGCACTTTTTGTTTGCCAAATACCACCGCTATCGCGTCGAATCGATCCAACAGTTCTGCATAATATACGCCGGTGATCCGTCTGCCCTTTCCAAGGTAATCGATATGAACGATACAGTGTGCATCCCAAAAAATTGTCGCCAAGACTTTGTTGTCCGAAAAACCCACTTTTTTCGGCTCCGATTCGCTTGGACAAGTCCACTGTTTGGACTGTTCTTTGGTTTCTGGTGTGTTGTGATGGATCCATGTTTCGTCTACAGTTACGGAACGGCGCAAAAAGTCCTTCTTATCGCGCTTGAACATTCGCCAAACACTCGTTTGAAGTTGTCACACGGTCGCGCTTGTTGCCAATAGAGAGCATATGCGGCAGATAGCTTTCTCTTGTTCAAAAATATATGCAAAATGTTCCGTACCCGTTCGGTTGAGATGCCCATAGCCTCAGCAATCTCGTGCACTTTAAATCGCGGATCGTCCAATATCATACCATTTATCGACGATTTCTGGTGTTATAACCTCAATTGGGCGACCAGAACATTCGGCGTTCTTTGTGGTCATACTACCACAACGAAAATCAGTAAACCTAAATCGATGGTGAAGAGTCCCCATAATTTTGAACAAGCGATGCTTTGGTTAGCGTAATGTTTTTCCACGCAAGAAATAATGTTCAATCGAGACGGTAAATTCACTTTTTTCCATATTTACAAAAATTTCAAGGTTGCTTGCTTTCGATGGGTGTCAAAACAGAACTGACTGACATATCAGTCTGAACATTTTAATGCGTTCTAGTTTGAGATGTCACATCGCAAATGTCACATGGGATTTTCGTTCGTGGCACCATCTGTTTTATTTTCCAGGGATTTTTCACCTTGCCTTCGTACTGTTATACAGTACACCGGTGAGCTTAAGCTATTTTAGGAAAGCTAAAGTTTTTCCCTTGATGGATGTGTATATGCCGAAGGGTCTGCTCTCGTGGAGCAGTGTAGCTTTGCAGTCGCTTAGCAGATGTATCGGTGTTTCTTCTGCTTTTGTATAGAATCTACACATTCCATCGTTCACTAGGCAAACTTTACTCATGTGACCGTTGAGTTTGCAGTGTTCCGTCATGATCCTGTTATCATTCCCAGGTTGTTCCTGCTTAGCCTTATACTTTCCAAAACGTCATTTTCACCAAATTTATCTTAGAGGGTTTTGGATTATCTGCAATACTTTGTACTGAGTTTTATTTATTCTGTTCTGAGGATGTCCCTTATACTGTGTTTGTCTATACCGTAGAAGGGTTCCGGTCCTATCAGAGGCGTTTCAACTCCCCTGCGTGCAAATGCGCTCATATGTTCATTTCCCTCGATTCATGTATGTCCTGGAACCCAGTGGTGGGTGATTTTGTTCTGCACTTCTAAGGTGTTTAGATTAGTTTTGGAGTTCAGAACCATCTTTAAGCTAATGATGTCCAGATTATGCTGTACACATCTCTCAATTGCATGGACTTCCTCTAGAAAGAAACCGGTGTATCTGCCCATGGCTTAGGAGTGTTTGGTGTTGGGCCCAAAGTCTCCGACCCCCGTACCTTCTGCTGTTCTTTATCCATCGTATACCAACAGATTGCTCCTTTCCTAACAGGGTGAGTGTTACCGTGTCTCTACTTTTCATTATTCCCGAGGTGGGTTTGGAAGTTAAGTGTAAACACGAACACCTTGCCCATGTCATCTCTTGGTGCCATAAGTATTGGGCGTTCCTCCTCCAGAAAGATATTGTTCTACCATTGAAGTTTAATACCTTCCTGAGATTCTTCTTTGCTTACATTAAGTATAGTTTTTTTCAGTAACCTACTGGTGGATGTATGGAGGGGGCTTAGTCTTAATATTTTCTCCATGCTAGCCGTAGGGCAAGACCTTGGGGGCTTCATGCATATAATGCATGCGAGGCCTTATTACTTAATCTTTGTTACTTCACCCGGCAGTACACGCATGTCGGTCGAAAGGACCGAGCCTTGATAAAATCAGTAGTGACACCGCTGGTATAATGGTAATGAGACTGACCTTCCAGGAATGCCCGAGGCGGTGTTTCCACTACAGACTGGTCACACATTATTTTGCTTTTAGTTGGTATATAGTCCGTTTTTGTTTGGTCTGTGATTTAGACCGCGTGCGTGTACTAAAGTGTGTTTTCTGGGTAGGGACAAGAAATAAGTTTCCTGCGAGCAAAAACAATTCTAGATGTTGTATTTGAATTCAATTTTTTCGATTTAGACATAGGAGAAGTAGGTGAACACACAAACAAATATTTTCAAAAGCTCAGGACATGAAATCTTTAATTTCTACTCAATATTGCAAGCTAGTATGCTAGTTTTATTCATATAATTCTCTGCAATAGCAGCATGGCTTTTTATACCGGGTAGATCTACTACTACTAATCTTCTTGCATGTATAAACGACTGAACAATGATAGCTCATGACAATAACACAGCGACAGATGTGATCTACTTAGACTTAGCTTTTGAAAGAGTACCCAAGTTACGCCTACTCCGAAAATTGAAACACAATGGCGCCACATGGTGTAGTGCATTACTACGTGTTGGATCTCAGTTTCCGGTCGTACTTTCAGGGTGATAATTGGATCTAGTTTCTGCCAATCAGTCGATGTAGTGATTGGTGCTCCACAAGGATCAGTCTTGGTATTTTATTGTTTCTCATCTACATATCAGATGTTCCAAAACTGTTTAAACATTTTGAAGACAATTCATGATATGAATCGAACAAAACGAGGGAACAATCAAATTAAATCACTCGTCAATTCTTCCGAAACATCGTATTTTTTACATAACGTGTAGCAGAATTTTTTTAATTCTTTTACATGGACCCAGAACTATGGCCCTTCTAAATATGTGCAAGTGTGCAGTGATTTATATCAAAAAAGTAATCCAAAACTACCCTAGTTTATTAATGTTGTCACCCCTCAAAACGGTTTAGATATTACAATTTCAGATGACTAGCAACATATTGCTAACATCGAAGACCGTGGACACGTCTGCATAGAAAATTGTTTGGCAATATGTCGATATAAAACATGTGCGTCCAATCTTCGAGTTTGGTTCTTCTGTGTGGTGTCCAATGCCTGTGCGCGATCAAAATTTGATTAAAATATGTCCACATTGAATTCTGATATACGTTCACGCGATCCTTGCTTAAGAGTTCATGAGCGCGATGATATTTATACCGCTTTTAAGGGTATAATAGATTCAAATAACTCAAAATCTTTTCGGCGTATTGATTTCAAACAAGTATAGGCTTGTAAGCGGACGCATAAATCTATCTATGTAGTGCTGTAATGAAGATTTTTTTTGAAAATTGAAAATTGAAAAGTCACTCCTCCGGACAAAAAAATCTCAAAAATGCACTTATTTTGAGGCCATTTTTTGGGTAGTTGAACAAATAATCAAATAATTTCAAAAAACTTTACAGCGCAGACCTCCCTAGATCATTGTTTCACCTTTCTTTTGAGACCAAATTTATTTTGATTGAACAAAGAATGCTGCAAATTTTAAGGGCAGGAATTACTCCTGCAGCTACCTCGGTATAATCTGGAGAGCACTGTGAAGTGTTGCTGCAGACGAAATATATGAAATGATGCAAAAGCGTCCTTAAAGCTAAAGCACTTGAGTCCACTTCCAGGCAATAGTTTCTAAGCAGTTACATTTTTTTAACTTTCAATGCGTTAAATCAAAACACCGTTTAACCGTTAACTGTTACAAAAACCTTGAAGATCAAAAACTATTTAATAACTACTTATATTTATAATTTGTGTTTTTGTATTGTTTTGTTAACATTGAAGTTATTATCTTGATTCATACGATTTTATCTTCCACTTTATTATTGTTATTAATAATAATAATAACAGTCAGAAAAACGAAGCTCGATATTGAAATCACAAAAAGTTAAGGCGTGTAAGATATATAAAATTGGTAGATTGGCAGGACACATGGTGTGAGGTAACGAACTTACGGCCTTGACAATTCGACAATTGAAAAAGTTCACTCTGAGAATAAAAGGCTCAATATAGCATGTTTGTGAAATCGCATAAATTTCAAATAAATTATAGAGCCTTTAATTCGACGATTGGGCACTTAATTAGACTTTAATTATTGAGTATTGTTTTGGAATTATACTGGTTTCTTATTGTGTTTATATTGTTAAATATAGTATTAAATTCGTCCGTAGACCTCCGTTACGCATTAGATCGGAATTTTAATAATAATAATTCTCAAATTGGCAGGACCCATGATTTTTGAAATAAATTAGAGCATTGATTTCGGCTAGGGCATTTCATTAGCCTTTAATTATCCAAGTGTTATTTTGGAATTGTAACGGTTTTTTATATGGGTCATGCTAACTAAATGTTTCTTAAGTTGGCGGCACCCATGATTTTTTGAAATAAATTAGAGCCTCAACTTCGGCAATAGGGCATTAAAGCAGCCTTTAACTATGCAAGTGTTCCTTTGAAATTTAATTATATATTAATGTGGGTCCTTGCTAACTATTTCTCAAATTGACAGACGATATTTGAAACAAATTGGAGCATTGACCTCAGAAATGAGGCCCTTTTTTTGCGGAGGTGATGAAAACACTTTCTCATGGTGTACTGCTCTACTGTGAGAGTCACCTTTCCAGGCATACTCACTAAAACTTCATTCCCTTTGTAGGCTTGTCTGGCTATTGCCTCCGGTAACACTTAGGCCTGCTGGCCCATTGTATCTCGCATTTGTTTTGTTCTTTACGGTATCCACTTGAGTATTTTTATACCTTGCACTTTGTTTGTACAAGTCCATTACTGGGTCGGAACTGTAGAATTCTGGTTCGCCGTTAGGCTTTCCAAAAATTAACTGTCTTTTGCGATCCAGTGCTTCGCATTTACACATTGTGTGTGTCACTGTTTCTGTATCCTTACCGTGAAGTCTGCATGTCAAGTCGCCATTGTACATTCCCAAGCCCTGTTACGACTTTTATTTTTTCCCTATTTAGTGCTAATAGGTCTGTCGTTCTTTTGTTACACGGGGCTTTGATGTATTTCTTCCCATGTTCGTTTCCTGGGATTTTTTCCAGTGTCTTTGTGGTTTTCCAGGATCCAGTCTTCTACAGACCTTCGTGCTGTACGTTTTGGTACCCCCGTAGTCTGGTCTGAATCTGGAGCGTTCTTCGACCCTTTTCTTGCAAGTTCTTCGGTTTATTGCCTGTCGTTCCCTGATAACCTGGCACCCAGATCAGCTTGACGCGGTTTCACTCTGCCAGTATTTCAAGTTTTTCTTTGTCCATACCAGACGGGATGTCACTTCCTGACTTCTTATTGCCTTAAGTGCAGCCTGACTGCCTTAAAGTTGATGATGATTTGAGAAAAATGAAGCCCAAAAAGTTTCAATGAAAATGTATTCATAGACTTTTTTCTAACATTTGAAAAGAACTAGTAAAAGTATAAAAACGGAAACCGTAAGTTTCAGGTTTTCCGCCATATTTCCGGAACTATCAAAGATAACTACAATTCTTAAACGGAATATTATCGGGCTCACCGATAAGCAAATTTGCCCTAATTTAACCATCTCCGTATCTTTTATAGTTTCCGAGATCCCAATGATGGAGTCGAATTTGAAACAAGCGGTATAAAGTGGTAACATAAGGCCACAATTAAAATTCAAATTGTTTGACCACACATTGGCTTCTTCAAATAGATAGCACAGGTTGGAGATTTATTTTCTCATTTGTTGCTAATCCATGGGGAGACTCGACCTTCTTTGACGACCTTGAGAAGCGGCAACTGCAAGAAACATACAATTGAACGTATTTAAAAACTAACTGTTACAAGTACTAAATTGCAATAAAATGTTTTAATAAAGGTAATGACATTTGATAGAACAAGTATTGTATTTTTCATTTTCAATGGCACTTATTGCCCAAAATGTATGAAAATAGTCAAAACGAACACAAATTCTGTTCAACGCCTTATTAGACCTCCGGGGGTCATGAAACGTGGTGTATCATTAAAATCTCTTATTTCGATTCTTCATTGATTGCAATAATTTATTCGTATATTGTTTCTGCTGATTAAGTTGACACATATGTTTTATTGCTAAGAAAGTTTCGCTTTTAAATCCAAACATCTACAATTTATTGTACATTAAAGTTATTGATTCTTTTGTAATGTTGGTACCCAAGTGGATATGGCGTCACAGGTATCCCCGAACTGAAACTGGTTCTGAAAGAGACCATTTCTAGCAATGAAACACTAAACGTAGTATCTAGTGTGGGTTATTTGTATGTGTATACAATATGATGTTGGTGAACTAGATGTTGATATAAATCAACTCAATATATATTCTTAAATTTATGTGCACAAATATTACTGTGCCCAACATTATGCAGTTACGTTTGTGTGATATGTTTGCAGCGTCTTGTTTGATTAAAAATAATTATATTTGAACTTGCTTGAAGTGACTTGTTTGTACTTGTTTGTTCTGTTACCCTGGAAGATTCAATATTTAATCTAAAATATTTCAAAACATACAAACATTGATTATTGAGAGTATCAGTGGAGTTTGAATGTTTCTTCGTGTGGGGTTGTGCGCAAACAAGTCGATACATGTAAGGTTTAGAATAATAACACAAACTGTAGCACGGTAGTCGAGGCATTATACCAAAAATCTTCGGTTTTTTTCGATCAAGATGGATTGAGATGCGGTTTTCGTCATTCGGTTCTGGAAGACAAGTAGAGAAAATGTTACCATTTTGTTTTTGGCGGTCATTCGGAATTGATTTTCCTTAAAAAATGCATTTTTCGGTCCTTAGCTTAGATGTTTTATTAATCTATGAATATTATACTCCAAAATTAGTACAATTTCGTTTCAATGGGGGTTTTGGGGGTCGCTGAATACAAATATGACGCTTAAAAAGGTATCCAATGTACCTGGTACTAAGGACACCCTGGTGTACTACGACAACTTTGCTCCAATGACATGCGAAATAAATCGAAAATGATTACCTACGTGTACCTTGAGGACAGGACTTACTGGAGTACTACGTCACCCCTGGGACATTTATTCTAATTCAATGTAGAATGCATCGAAAATGGTTACTTGAGGGTTTTGCGGCCGCTAATCATGAATACGTTCTTTAAAACAGCACTTACAACACCTGAGGAACATTTCTCTAATTGCATCGAAAATGGTTACTATAGGGTTTTTGGGGTCGCTGATTACGAAAATCATTTAAAAATGACTTTCGGATACAGGACGTCCTGGGGCACTCCATCTCTCTTCGGTAATTTTATTGTTCTTCACTTTTCGAATATCGCCGTCGAAGAATATGACGCTTTAGCCTAGAGAACAACAGCAAAAGGAACATCAGCTATATCGCAGTTTTGCATGCAGTTTGTTTAGGCTCTAACTGCATTTACGTGGAAGAACGAACACCCGATGTAACAGATGGAGTAGACGAAGAAGATATAATAGAAAATGAAAATAATACATAAAATGAAAATGCGACTGACAATAGCATAATAGATCAATAATATAAAATATAATAATAATATAATGTTACTTAAAATAAATAAGTATAACATTTTATCATATAACACTATTTAAACATTAATTTATTTATCACTATACTCTCCTTCATCATTACCTACTTGAAATTTTATATATTTCAATATAATATAATTCATTTTCATATATTATTAATTTTTCATATAAGCCCGAAATTTTGCTCTGTCACTTCATTATTCTAGATAAATTATAAATAATATTAAATTTTACACATTTAATTTGCATTTTACGAGTTGATAAATTCTAGAATACATTTTGATACAAGCAGCAAAAATGTCGTATTCGTTGTTAGCACTTACGAAAAAGTCATTGTCAAGAATTGTGGTAATAATTACCTAGTGCTCCAGGGCTTCCTGACCTCCAGGTACACGAAGGGCATTTTAAACAACGTATTCTACATTGAATTAGAATAAATGTCCCAGGAAGTCCTGACCTTTCGGGGATGCGACAAATTTTTTCGTAGGTGCTGTCTTACAACAACAATAATTGGTTTCCGTCAGTGTTTTTCTCTTAAAGACTTTCAAAAGCTGAAACAAAGCATAGCACTTTTAATCGGGAATTCTTGGCCATTTTTCTTCCTATAAAACATTTTAGATATTCCCTTGAGGGAATATCCTTTTTCGTTCAAAAGAATCATATGCCGTTAACTAATGCAATTTTCACCAAATCGAGTACTCGTCCAGCTAGACAATTACTAGACTCATTACTAGACAATTATTTATTGCTCAGTTTACTACGGATATTCGGCATATAACTGGTAGTTCGAACGTGGTTGCTGATACTTTTTCTACGATACATCACATAAACATTATTTCACTCTCTAATCTAATTGTAGTTTTAAATTTAATACAAAATGCTGATCCACAACACAAAGTTTCTATAAAATTAGAACAAATCACGCTTCCAAATTCTGACATAACCTTGTGGTGCGAAAATTCTACTGAATGATATACACCTTACATTTCGGAAGACCATCGACAAATCATTTTCGAAAAATTACATTGTCTTTCACACCCTGGAATACGCGCCACACGCAAACTCATTGCACAACGCTATTTTTGGCCTCATATGAATTCAGAAATGAATTCATGGACGAAATGTTGTATCAGATGCCACTTGTAATGGTTGGTGAAACGTCGTGCTATTGTGACGCGGAATCCATCCGGAAGCCAAGAATGGTCTTATTTTAATTCTAATTCCGCTCTTGATCAGTGTCCGAATCAAACTCTAAACCATGAAATTATCCATCTATGAATATCGGTATTAAACAAACAATCGTAATTCTCAGAAGCTTTTACCAGCTTCCCCTAAACATGTGGTTGTGCTCATGTGACTGAAATTGCTGTTTGCCTAGAGCCGTTCTTTAATTAAAAAAAAACTATTCAAATAGTCCCAATTTTATTATTTGTAACTGCTCAACTAAGTTTAGCACTCAATAATTTATGATCAAGCACTACCGGTAAACTTTATAGTTTCTTAGTGTAGTTCAAAAAATTGCACTGCATACAGTATAACGATTTATTATAATGAACAAATTTTCCCAAGCCTCACTTTCAATTTGGAAAGGAATCGCTTCAACATTATAGCGGTCAGAAAAACCTGCAACCGCCCACTTTCCGACCTTAACAGCAGTTGTATATTATGAAATCAAGACATCTCAACAAAATTTACCCATTTCAACTATGAAAAATCGCGGCTAGGAAGACTTCTTTTTAACCGATACTTTCCCTATTACCTAACGATTAACGTACTTCTTTTCTAGAAGTTGGAGAATTAAACTCAAATTTACACAAAAACTTTTAATGTTTAATTTTTAATTAATGCTGACGAAATGCCATAAAGGCCGCAAAGTGTCCGGTCGTACTTAAAAAGAGGGAGAAGAGAGAGGGATAGATTTAACATTAAAAAAGTTTGTTTGAAATGAAAATTTGTTTATTAGAAAGATGTATGTTTTAATTTGAATAGTGAATTTTTGTTTGTTAATGAAATACCTTTACCTTTTATTACAAATAATTTTAAGATTTCTATTGATATTTTTTCGTTGATACGAGCTGCAATTTTTGTGAGTGAAGAGCAAAGTTAAAAAGTCCTGAACGAAATGGAAAGTGCTTGATCGTTCTGTGAAATTAAAATAATTTGGAGAGCATAGAAAATCGAAACCTTGATTTTTCAGACAGTTAAGATTTATTGACTATTATTTGGAAAAAAATCGATCTGCACAAAAATCGATTTTGAGGCTCTGAATTGTTGCTATCAAACGTCTGGTCCATATGAACAATAATTCAAAAAAACGTAAGTTTCAGTTGAAAACGATCATTCTCGTTTGTTTTCAAAACTTCATCAGTAGTTTGAATAATTGTCAAAATATTCCTATTAAATACATACAAGAGTTTGATCAAGAAGTCCTTATACAATCTAAGAATTGGTACTCGTATTATTTAAACCAGTATATTTCTGACAATTCTGTTCATAGGCTGCTGTCGAATTTTCGGCCATATCCATCGCTTGAGTTCATCTCTACAATCGATTGTAGCTAAAAACTTTTGTTATTTTCGAAAACGAATTTTGGGCAGTGATAGAACACTTTCATTTGAAAGGCAAAACTCCGAAACAACCAAAAGCCGAGTTGGATGATGTGGTACATCTGCACCAGCGTTCCAGACTGTATACAATTGGGTGAATGTATTTAAAGCTGGTGGTACATCCACAAGTGGTGAAGAACAACGTTCTGGATGGACCAAATGCCAAAACCATGGGTGAATACACATACAGTATCTTTCTAGCGGAAGGCCATGCAATTAATGAATTTGTTGTGGATTCTCTCAATATGCTTCAATTAGCATATAACCACACAGCCAGACAATTCGTAACGTCAGTTTTTTTATTATTATTGACAGACAGGAAAATAATAAATTAACAAAAGAAGGGGAAAGTTCAAGGTTGAATGTTTGATAAGTGTTCCAATTTAAATGGAAGACTATAATAGTTTACTTCAATACTTCCCCTAAAATGTTATAGTTTTACAACATTCCTATCAAGGATCGAAGATGAACAAATGTAACACGCAAAACAGGCTTCGTCAGGATGTCCGCTGCTTGCTCTACACCTGGAACATACTGAATCTCCAAGCGCCGTCCTCGAACTTGCTCTCGGATGTAGTAATATTTCACGTCGATATGCTTCGACCGTTTGTGGAACTCCGGATTCTTCGCCAATTTAATAGCACTTGCGTTGTCCACAAGAAGAACCGGAGTGCCATCCAGTGGAGACATTTCCTCGAAGAGTCGAGTCAACCAAACGGCTTCTCGTGTCCCTTCACACGCTGCAATATACTCCGACTCCGTAGCTGACAGCGTCACGCATTGTTGTCGCCTGCTACCCCAGGTGATAGCTGCTCCGCAGTACTTCACAATCATACCGCTGACGGAACGGCGGGTCCCAGGGTCACTCGCATAATCGGCGTCGATGTAGATGTGCAGCCTCGTCGCGTCGTCATCTGCCTTGTATTTGATGCTCGTTGTCGTAGAACCCTTAATGTATTTCAGAATCGTTTTTTACCAGTTCCCAATGTCGCTCTTCCGGTCTTTCGAGAAACTGAGATGCGTAGCTGACCGCAAATGCAATGTCAAGTCTCGTGGCGACTGCCAAATACATTAGGCAGCCCACTGCTTCGCGATATGGAGCGTTTGTCAAACCGCAGTTCGATGATCCATCTGTTTGTAGATACTGCTCCATCGGTGTTTTGCTACTGGGTTTGCTTCTGACATCTTGAACCGTCGAAGTATATCCTCAGCATACCTCTTCTGGCTAATGGCAATCGAACCATCTTCGTGGCAATTTAGGAGGATATTCAGGAAGTACCCAACTGGTTCAATAGTGATCTTGAACTTGTTCTCCAGTTGATGGAGAAACGTCTCAGCATCTTGTTTTCGGGTTGCCGCCACCAGTCCGTCGTCAACGTAGAGGACTCCCATCAACTTCTCGTTGCCATTCTGTCGGTAGAACAGGCACGGATCTGCCTTGCTCTCTGTCAGTCCGAATCTGACTAGCACGTCTTTGAAACACTCGTTCCAGCATCTCGGCGAATGTTTCAAGTCATAAAGACTTTTCAAGAGCTTGCAAACTTTGCCTGTCCCATCTTGAAATCCTTCTGGCTGCTCCATATATACCTCTTCTCGTGGAATGCCGTTTAAAAATGCCGTCTTCACATCAAACTGCAACAAGTGCAGATGAAGCTTGGCCGACACGCTCAGAAAAGACCGAATGGTGTCAAATCGAGCGACTGGACTATACGTCTCGTTGTAATCAACGCCTTGCTTCTGGCTGAAGCCACCGACGACCAATCGCGCCTTATAACAAGCAACGTTCCCATCAGCATCACGCTTGATTCGGTAAACCCAGCCATTTGTTATCGGTTTACGACCAGCTGGCAGCTCCACTAATTTCCACGTTTCGCTTTCATTCAGTGAAGTCATCTCTTCGAGCATAGCCGTCTTCCAATGGTGTTTTTCCGCAGATTGGGTTGCTTCAGAGAAACTTCTCGGTTCACCCATTTCAGCCAACAGCATCTCCGACAGGCGCTCTGGTTTCTTGAGAGTTTGTCTATCTCGGAACTGTCTGCAGCTCGGTGGTGGACTGGGAATGGTTTCTTCATCACCTACATTACTTGTTAAAGTGCTGTCAGTCAGCATATTCAAACTCTTCACCATCAGCTTCGCTTACAGGACCTTCATCCGTCGTAAATCGTGATCCGTCGTCAGCCTTAATCGGATTCAGTATCGTCGATCTTTCAATCTTTTTAGGTTCAAATACTACCTCTGCTGCGAATTACCCGATATTCTGACTCGATTCATACCCGAACACCATCAATGCCATCCGAATACCCGACAAAGATGCCTTCTTTCCCTTTCGCGTCCCACTTCTTGCGCTTCACCTTGGGAATCAAAACATAACACTTGGAGCCGAATATGTGGAATCTGTCCAAATGCGTTGTCTTCCCCGTAAACACCTCATAGGGTGTCTTCTCGTCTATACGACTCGAGCGAGTGCGATTCAGGACATGCACCGCAGTATTCACTGCTTCTGCCCACAATCCTGTCGCAAATTTCGTCGCCGAGGCCAACTACCAAATTCGCCTCAACGACACAGGATTATTCTGATGCTTTCATTCGGATCATCCCTCTGCGCACACTGCACGCCTTCATGACACCATCTGCGAAGAACTTGCACTCATTGTTCGTTGACTGAAGAATCAGACCCTTGTCCAAAGCAGCTGTTACGGAGAAAAGGTTTCTTCGAGCTTCTGGAACGTAAAGAACATCCTCCATCTTACACGGGGATCAGCTTCCGTTTACGCAAGACTCGAACTTGAGTGTGCCCTTCCCTAGAGCGTCGATCGTCGAGTTGTTGACCATCAGAATTTTCATTGGTGTTTCGAAGTATGTGAAGGATGAGAACCAGTCGCCTCTGTTGGTAAGATGATTAGTCGCTCCAGAGTCCATGATCCAGGAGTCACCTTCAATTTCCATGTTCATGACTTCCGTCACAAAGGCTTGCTCCACTGGACCCTTTTTCTCATGTTTCCTCTGATGGTCAGTTGATCCTCCGTTCTTGTTCTGTTCGGAGTTCTGGCAGTTTCGTTTTATGCGACCCAGACCTCCGCATCCGTAGCATCTGAACTTCCCTTTAGACGTGTTGTTTCCAGGCTTGTCGGACTTCTTCGCCTTGTCTCGCATTCCAGTACTGCCACCTGAGATACTAGCCTTTGACGCCATCGATGCCACCAACTCCTCTTGCTGACCCTTTCGCAAATTTCGTCGCCTCTCATCTGAAGTCAGCACTTCCACCAAGTTGATCAGTGTTTGTTGATCATAAGCTCTTGCCCACCAGGTTTGTCAAAGACTCTCGTAGCTCTCGGGCAGAGTGTCCAAAAGCCTCACCATCAAGGATCCTTCATCCGGTTTTACGTTGAGTTGCTGCATCCGAAGAACCAAGCCTTCGAAACGTGCGATATGCGTTACCATGTCATCACCTGGAACTAGGCTGAAACCGAAAAACTCAGACTGGACCGCATGACTGACTTGTTTCGTCTGCTGTTCGAATACCGCATGCAACTTCAGCCACATATCTCGTGCATTTTCACAGGCAACCAGTAGAGCCATTACTTTTGACTCCACTGATTTAACGATGACTTGACAAGCGACTCGATCGGCCTTATCCCACATCCTGAGAGAGACCTCATGCGCTGCCAACTCGTCCCGCGTAGCGTTTCCTCCAGGTGCATTCGGTTTTGTAAGCTCTCCGGTACACACCTCATAGGCTCCATCCGTTGCTCGCAACAAATTCCTGACAGCGAACTTCCAAATTGTCCAGTTTTCAGCGCCGCATAGCTTCTCGATTCCATGGAAATCCATTGCTTCCTCTGCGCAGTTGCCGGCCAAACCTGAACACTTAACCACTGCTTCAGTGCAAACATTCCACTCGAGAGACGCCTGCCGTTTTTGTCCGCAGTATCCAAATTGCTCAAAGCAAACCACCGTTTGCTACCATGTTGTGGATTCTCTCAATATGCTTCAATTAGACACAGCCAGACAATTCGTAACGTCAGTTTTTTTATCATTATTGACAGACAGGAAAATAATAAATTAACAAAAGAAGGGGAAAGTTCAAGGTTGAATATTTGATAAGTATTCCAATTTAAAGGGAAGACTATAATAGTTTACTTCAACAGAATTCAAAGATGTGCACAGCTAAATCTGGTCAAAGAATGCAAAAAGAAGGACATAGCTATCGTGTCCGATAGTCAAGCAGCTATAAAATCGCTGAGACCCCGAGATATTCCATTTGTTATAAAACACATTTTATTTATGAAAATGGTTTTTCATTGTTTATTAATAGTAATAATCACAAGCCCCTTCTTTTTCTATGACTAATGATATGTAAGCCATCCTGAACACGATGCAAAAAAATTTCTGCTTTTTCCAGCGGTCTATAAACTTTTAGAAATGACCCCTATTTTTTCACACTTGACTGGACTAATGTACTAAATTTTGTATTTATTCGTTTAATACCATCAATCATTTAAGTTGTAGTGCGGTTACATATCTGGGACACAAAGGACTTCCAGTTTATTTTAAAATTCTTGTAACGGAACATGCATTTTTGAGCTCCTTAAACTCGGGGGTGACAGAACATGTCTAGGTCATATATTGAATTTGAAAGGGGGTTAGTGCATTCTAAAGAACTGTTTTAATTTTAATTAGTACCTACATTCAACTATATTTTTTTAAAGCACATGTAAAGCTATTTACATAGCACAGAAAATGATTTTGTCCTTGTTTCTAAACATTTAGGAATTCTTATCTCCGATCTCGTGTATTGATTTTTAACACAATATTGCATGGTCAACACACACAGCAGGTGTCATGTCGCCCCTGCTCTTAACTGAGGTGATGGTTTTATTGTGATTGCTGCGGTTTACACCTCAATTACGTAGCTTCTGGGCGTAATAAACTAAATTACGTGACGTATTCATAAACTTTTCAACAAACAAAGAATACGCATTCTGCAGTCAGGGTCGCCAAGATTAAAGTACAGTTCTTATGAATTATTTTATTTGTGATTGTTGCCGGGTAATAGCTGTTGTAACTATAGAAATCCATGTTCATGTGTACCTTTTTTCTTCGAGGAATCGCGTTACAAATATCCAGACGCAAAAATGCAGTTGAAATTACTCGTTAAAGTTAAATATTCGCAAAAAATCAACACTTCAAGGCAAATTAGTCACATTATGTGGTAATCTGAGCGTTTTACGATCGATGTATCCTCACATATATTTATTTATTCCTAGCAACGTTCATCTATTGACAACAGTTATGTTTTAATTCATTTATTGATTGCACGTTACGCAGTAATAGATACTGATATGTAGGGTCAAAAGAGATAGTTCATTCAATCCATTATTTTATGTTTATAGGTATTTTTGCTCTAGATAAGGAAAAACAGTGACTCATATAGTTGTATCAACTTACTTCAGCAATATTGGGTTCAATAAATAAGCGCATTAGTTGTAAAGTTTTAGAAAATAAGTTGCCTTCAATGAGATTGTACGTTACGTTGTAATAGATACTGATATGTAGGGTCAAAACAGATATTTCTCATTCAATCCATTATTTTATGTCTATTGGTGTTTTTGCTCTAGGTAAGGAAAACACTGACTCATATAGTTGTATCAACTTACTTCAGCAATATTGGATTCAATAAATAATATTAATTGTAAAGTTTTATAAAACAAGTTGCCTTCCAAGAGATTGTACGTTACGTTATAATAGATACTGATATGTAGGATCAAAACAGATATTTCTCATTCAATCCATTATTTTATGTTTATTGGTGTTTTTGCTGTAGATAAGGAAAACACTGACTCATATAGTTGTATCAACTTACTTCAGCAATATATTTGATTTAACAAATAAGCTCATTAATTGTAAAGTTTTAGAAAACAAATTGCCTTCCAGGAGATTGTTTATAACGTTGTAATGTATACTGATATGTAGGGTCAAAACATATATTTCATTTAATCCATTATTTTATGTTTGCTGGTGTTTTTGCTCCAGAATCTAGATAATAAAAAACAATGACTAATATAGTTGTATCAATTTACTTCAGCATAAATAAGCTCATTATTTGTAAAGCTTTAGAAAATAAGTTGCCTTTCAAGAGATTGTACGTTACGTTGTAATAGATACTGATATTTAGGGTCAAAACATATTTCATTCAATTCTTTATTTCATGTTGTTGGTATTTTTGCTCTAGATAAAGAAAGACAGTGACTCATATAGTTGTATCAACTTATTTCAGCATTATATTGGATTCAATAGATAAGTCATTAATCGTTAAATTTTAGAAAATAACTTGGCTTTGAAGAGATTGTACATTACGTTGTAATAGATACTGATATGTATGGTCAAAACAGATATTTCATTAGATCCATTATTTTATGTTTGTTGGTGTTTTTGCTCTAGGTAATAAAAACAATGACTCATATGGTTGAATCAACTTACTTCCAATATATAAGCGCATAAATTGTAAAGCTTTAGAAAATAAGTTGTCTTCAATGATGGATCTACTAATCTGGTATGAATGTAGACCATTTTCTGATTCAACCACGTATTGAATTTTTGATCCTTAAGCCAGGATCCTGTAAACTTTAGTTTGTAACTTTTCTTTTTCTTTCTAATCGATTCTCTGTGGGATGAAACACTATCATCACTGTCACTTGAAATCGCAGGGGCAGGTTTATTTTCTATTATTCTCTCTTCTTTACATGTTGAGGGTTGTGTAATTTCCATAGGTTCATTTTTATCTTTGACTGTCTCTTTTGGCTTTGAAGTTTTCATTAAAAATCTAAGAAAATATTTGTTATTGATATACATTTCTCAACAGCTGAACTAAAACATACTTATCCATTTTTTCGATTCAATGTTATTTTCCGGTATTTATATTTATTTCGCACTTGCAACGTAAAACGTAACCTTAACCTATAACAGCAACGTCAGCAACACAACTTGTCTTGTCACTTGTCATAGTCATTAGTCATCAATGTCAAATGTCATCTGTCATCATACTAATACCGGTGATATACAAATAACTTTACGACCTTATAGTGTCAGTTTGTTTCACTATGGTACTAATTTTAAGTTATAGTCCAGTCGAATGAGACAAATAAAGGCCTGATTGAGAAATGTGTCCCAGCAGCAAAATTTGTAGGTTTTGGTATTTATCTAGAACAATAATGTCCATGCGCGCTGTATATTTGTAGTAGTATATACAGGATGAGTCATGACTATTCCCTCGATATCACATTCGTGACATATTTAAGTCAGTAATTATTAGTATACTATTATATATTATCTACTATTATACAGGTTAGTTAAAAAAGTGTAATATATCTATTTTAGGTCTTCCATAAAATTTTCTTGTATTTTATAACATTTTTGAATTCAACTTTGTCAACTATGTCATCTTTGTTAAGGGTTCCCTATTCTCATCTGCTGCCAATATTGAGAAACATTTAATTTTTATAAAAAAGCCCCTAACTTGAAAGAAAAATATATAAGAGACACATATTCACATGAGTTTATGGTGACGCTTTGAATAATATGTATCATATTTAGATATTCTTTAAAGGATGTTCTGAAAAAGGGGTTAAACTTGAATTACTCCTTTATTCAAATAGAACATTCTGTATCTCTTTATTCTATATGAAAGAACGTTGAATTCCCTATTTTCTCTGAAAACTCTTTCAATGATTTTTTTTTCATCTTAATAAACTATGTTTTTGCAAAAGTAAGGTTTTATAATTGTAGTCCAGTCAAAAGTATGAAAAACATCTAAATTTTTATAGACCACACGAAACTGCAAAATTCTTTCTGCATCGTGTTCAGGATACATATCGTTAGTCAGAAAAAAAGGCGCTTGTGATTATTACCATTAATAAACAATGAAAAACTTTTTTCAATTATAAATGAAATGTCTTTTTTAACAAATGGAATATCTCGGGCTCTTTTAATCCAAAGTTTCTGAAATTTTTCGGTCCGCTGAACCCGAATCTGAAGTCGGAAAATAAAAATCCCGTTTGCTGGAACACCCGGAAATTTTTACCAAATCTTATCTAGAGACAAATTTTTTTTGCACTGTAGTATTGATTTAATAAGATGCCGTGATGTGCCTAAGTACAATTTTCACTAAAAGAAGGAAAATTTGTGGAAAATATTATATATTGTTATAGAAAATTTAATTATTTTTTTATTTTATTGAATTTTATTTGGATTAATGTTTATGAAGTTTTTGAACTTTTGAAGTTTGTCTGAAGTTTATCTATAGAATAATTTTATATGGAATTAAACACAATGCTCTTTGAATTCCACAATATTTAATTTCTATGACTCTTTTTATCTCGGGTAATTAAATTTTATGTTTTACAAGATCTATGATATAACCTTAAAATCACTTTTACAACTAATATTTGTTTATACTGTTATAATCAACAATCTTCCTTTTACTTCACAAATAATACTGATATTATAATGTAGAAATTATAAACAAACTTACGTTTAGATAATATCCGAAAGTGTGTTTAACAATGTTGGCAATGTTCAATTTACTTCTTTTTAATTTCGTTCATTCACTTTTTACACAATACTCTGCTATTTCACAATAATCACAGGTAACTAATTTTGGTTACTTCTTCTTGAGAATCAGGAACTGTTGATAATACTTGTTTTATTCTTTTAGATAAGATATAAAACTTTTCGATGTTTTATTAGAATTATATTGAAGAATGGCAATCGTTGGATACTTCTTATAAATTGGAGGTTATTACAACCTTTTACTTGTTTTAGATACTTGGAACACTTGTTGACCTTTAATAATTTTTACTAACTTCGGTTACTTGGAACTTATCGAAGTTTGGAACACTTGCGTTCACTGATGTTTATTATTATAAACTTAGGTTAGAAATTTTTGGTGAGTTGCCAGAGATGCTTGGATATTATAGCAAACTGACTTGGCTTGTCTTTTCAGATCCTTTTATAGGCCTCCAAAACCGACGCTACATTTATGTCATTTTCCCCCTATTAGGTGCCTTCTTTTCATATCAAGAATGCCAAGTTAATTGTTGTTAAACTGACATAAGTATCTCATTGTTACCAGCCTGACACTAGGAATTCGTCTCGACCAATCAGAATTTAGTATTCTATAATTTTTGAATTATTGGAGATTTTCAACTTATTTTAATTGATAGTGATTCGTTCTTTTTAAGTTAATATTGCCTACATTTTCCACACACTTTGGTATAATATAACCTATGATTGGGTTATTATTAATAAGATTATTCCCATATTTATGGTTTTCTTGACAGTTACTTATTCTTAAATCTAATACATACTATATTATATCAATAACATTCTTTTAACATTACATAACTCAAATTTACTAATCCTAACTTATATCTATAACATTATTCAATGTTTTGTACTATCTCATGATAGTTTTGTAATCACTTTAATTATGATTTCTGCCTTCGTTACACAGTACGTTTCTTCACTTTCACTGAAGTTCTTGTTTATCACTTCTTATTCTATTACATTGTTGTTCATTATGTTTTACATTGTTAATTTTAATATCCTTACTATTATTTAGCTTTTACTATTGTTTTTAATTCCATATAAATATCTTTTATTTGATCTTTTCTGATTTTCAAAGTTCGGTAAGTTATTATTTTTAAATTTTTATTGTTTATGAAATGAAATCATAACAATATATTCCTATCTCGGTCCTCGTCCAATGTGTCTAATTATATGTTTTCGTGGTCGCTGAGTATTATTTTATGGTCATAAAGCGAAGACCGACGATAGTTTCCCGGAAAATGAAAATTTACCATTTCTACAGGACAAACTTTCATTATTTTGTTTTTCGAAAAATTTTAGTGAGTGTTATTGGAATAATAAGGTACCGTGATGGTTATCGGTACAAATTTCACTAAAGGGTGGAAAATTGCGTCGTATTCCTTCATATTCCTGTCTCGATCCTCGTCCAACGGGTCTAATTATAGGTTTTTGTGGTCGCTGTGTATTATTTGATGGTTATAGAATCAAAAGTAACTATATTTCTCCGGAAAAAAAAATTCTGGCTAACGAAGTGTAAGCCATCCTGAACACGAGGCAAGAAGAATTTTGCATTTTCATGCGGTTTATAAAAGTTTAGTAATGACCCCTATTTTTTCACACTGTTGACTGGACTATTGTCGACACATTATGTTCCTAAGTTTTCTTCTATTCAGGACATCCTGGATCCCGTGATCATTTGGTAAAATATTGCGTAAATTCATATTCATAAAAATAAAATTTTGTTATGTTAAACCAATCAAGACTTTTTCCGAAGATTCTTCTAGCTGGCAGATGTCATTGATCTGAATGTTCTATCAAAATGGAAATCGTCAGTATATTTCGAATATCTCAAGATTAAGTTATATGTTACAAAATGAAAGAGTATTCTCAACAAGAAAGGGTTGTTAGGGTTTTTGTTCTTGATGAATATTCTAAAAATAGACTTTTGCACTAAAGTATCCCGATCAACCACCCCCTGACAAAATATCTTCACAAGAAATATTGCAGAATTTTTTTTGAGACGGTTGCGATAGGATACACCACAAAACAAACCAAAGCGAAGCCTATGTAAAGACGACAATGGCTTTAGGATTGGTGGGAGAAAATTTACATGTAAGTTCAAGGGACATTTCTAGACAATCTGGAATTAGTCAATTAAGTTTATGTAGAATTTTGAGAATACGTTTCTATGGAAGAGACTTCCAACGGAGGTTGCATTCTTGATAAAGTTGATAAAGGTGACTTCTTCAAATATGTATTATTTACCGATGAGTCAACTTTTCATAACAACGGCTTAGTACATCGACACAACTTCCACTATTACGATAATGAAAACCGTCATTTGTATCATACTGTTGATTGTCAAAAAAGGCGGAGCTTCAATGTTTTTGGGGGAAATATAAGAAACCAAGTAATCCGTCCACATTTTTTTGATGGGACGGTTGTGAGGCATATGATTTTTGAGTTTCTTGAAAGAAGAATCTCTTCCGAAAAATGTTTCTCTAGATGTTGGGAAAAAATGTGGCTGCAGCTGGATGGTACTCCTGAACATTTTAGATGGTGTGTGAGGAATAATATCAACAGCACATTCTCTAACAAATATACATAACGAGGTGATCCACATGAATGACCAGCCAGATCTCCTGACCTAACCAGCATGGATTTTTTCTATGGGGTTATATAAAAACAGACATAGAGAATGTGTAGCTGTCACTATTATCGAATTAATGGAACTGTCATTTTGGTAATACTGATTAAATTTAGTTTTTTTATTAAAACAGTATGGAATAAAACGCTGCTCCAGTAATAAAACAGCCAGCGTTCCTTGGACTAGACGACGTGTCGAGACGGCTCTCGACCCGTCAGTCGACGATTGCCGCAGTGTGTGTTTTGCATCATTCGATAAATAGACATATGAGTCGACTCGGACGCCAAGTCGGCATAAAATAGAGCAGTCGCGGTTTTTTCATTCCATGGATAACTGCACAGTTGTGCGCGGCTGGCCGGGTGTTTTCGGAATCTATTCCAATTTCAGTGGTTCTCGTCAGTTTAGTTGTGTTGCAGTCAACGTTTTAGAAAAGGCGATAAGCAAGACGTTATCAATAGAGATTAGAGGGCTGGCACCGGGAATCCCGCAAAGTGATAATCGAAGATACCTAGAAACACCGTTATTTAAAAAAATGCACGTCACCTCCATCTCATATTTTAACGGTAATGTTATAAGAGAAATCAATTACGTGGCTTTCTGAGTGTAATAAATTAAATTAAGTGACGTATTCCTACACATTTCAACGAACAAAGAATATACATTGTTGCAGTCAGGGCCGCCAAGATTGTACCTATATACAGTTTTCTTATGAATTATTTTATTCGTTATTGTTGTCGAGTAGATATAGCTCTTTGTAACAACGGGAAACAATGTGCATTTAGACATCTTCGTCCAAAAGTACCGTATGTATAAATCTCCGCCGAAGCACCATCGATCATGAACGACTTCTGTAGCTTTTGGCTCAAAGAAATGTCGTCATCATATCAGTAAAGGACCTGGTTCAGTCCCCTAGATGCACATAGACAACCGTGTTGGACCCATTGTGCGCCCCTTGATCAGTAGCCTATTCTATTCTAGCAGGTTTTTGGTCCGCCAGAAACCCAGAGTATTGCTCACTCTAGCTGTCATAAGCTCCTCCGGAAGCCGAAGTAAGGTGTCTGAGGAATGTCAAAGCTGGGCATTCCAACAGGATGTGAGAGGCAGTTTCTTCAATCTTTCGACATTTCCTACATATAGGATCATCTGCCAAGCCCATGATAAGTAGGTGTTTAGTAAGATGAAAATGACTGTGGCGTCCCTTTTGTTAAGAGAAAAGAGTTTCTTTGAGAACTTAAGCACAGACTCTCTGATAGTGAACTTGACCTGCCTCATGTCTGGTGTGTTTTGCCATAATTCAGACTACTGTTTCGAAGGGCAAAACCTCCAACGAAGTTTGATAAAGTAACCATTGTCTCTGTCCTAACCGGGGCACCTGATGACTCCTGTATAGCCAGCGTGTTGACCATTTCATTACCTTAAACGTCACTGTGTCCTGCGATCCAGATGAGTTGGACTTTGTTTGTCCTGGCTGGTGCTGCCAGTGAATCTCTGGATTATTTGACTAGCCCTGATGCAACTCTAAGCTCCCAGACCGACATGCTGTCTGTGCATATATCTACGCTTATTTATATAGTTTTTTCGCATGTTTTCCAAGGCACAGGTCAATATTGCGTAGACCTTCTCCTGAAAATCGTACTGTACGTACACTCCTGTAGCCAAAGCTGAACCTATCTTGGACCCGTCTGTAAACCATAGTAGCCCACCAGGTGGCAACAGGCCGAAAGTTTCAATGTCCCCTATAAGGGATGAGGATTTTGGGAGAAGTGAGACGGATAGTTGGAATCATGGTATCTTGCCTCATTTCCAGTAAGGGACCCCTAAAAGTTGACTCACGCCAAAACACTGGGTGTCCACGAGAGTAATGCCTTTCAGTCTAGTGGTCTTGACCCCTTAACCTGTACGCCGTTCTCACGGCTTCAGGAATAAATGTAGAGGTGGAATGTCGTCTCAAGATCGTACAGTGTAATCTGCAGAACGTTAAGGTAGGTAGCGCCTGTTGAACGGCTTGGTGAAACAACAGGATCGCACAAAATACCCATCCAAATGTTCAATGAAAAACGTATCGGATGTCTGAATTCCATAATATACCATAGGGGTTTTTTTCGACCCACACATGCGTATTGTGTGAATCAAAAAATGAATATCCTGCGAAACCAGTAAAAAATAGGCAAAATAATCGAGGATCTTAGTAATATTTGGGTAGAGAAGCAAACGGCACAAAACTAACGTGCCTGATGATCAAATGGATTTAGGGGCTGCACAAAGTGTACATAGTACAAGAGGGGCATTATTGTACGGTTCAAGGAAGAAGACCGGAGAGTCAGGGTAGGAACTATTGGCATCAGAGCGAAATTGTATGAATCATAGGCGTCGAGCATAAGGATTAGGATGTGCCAAAAAAAAATCGATATTTTTTTATTTCGCTCTTCTTCGAGTATATTATTCCCCGTTCAAATTCATTCAGGTCCCCCAAATTTGAAACAAAACGTGTTTTTGAAGTTTTTGCTCAAGTTTTGAGAGGTTTCTTAACACTGTTCTACAATAACGGGATCTTTGACACTTGGGAGACATTATTACATTCAAACATAAAGAATTTAATGCATTTCAATCGCCACATCCACTTTCCGACAGATATATTGGCGAAAAGAATCATTTTTTTAAGGCCGAAAAACTGTAATTTTAACTTTCAACTTCAATAACTTTATATTTTTAGGTTCGTGATGCGGCTTATGCTCTTTTAACGTAGTCTAGTATCATGTAGCATTAATTGAATTGATAATTTCAGAGAAAATCGCCTATCAGTTATGATAATCTACACTCGGGTGGAGAAAAGCACCACTTGAAAATGCACCAAAAATGGCAAACATTCAGAGTGCCTTAACCCTGTTGCATTCAGTCGAAAATGGATGAATCTTTGAGTTCTGAAAAGGTTAGAACCTTCCCTTGAATGTGATGCTAGTTAATGTGATACCAAATCCATTCCACCCCCTCCCGCCCCGCTAAGAAAAATATGTTCCTGGTGTCAACAAATTTCCCACTTAGGCCAAGTCGAAAAAATCATGGACTCAATCAGACAAATTTCAGTCATTTCACGTCAAATCTTTTCAACAAGTTACGTGCATGTTGAGAGAATAGTTCATCGATACAATGCGTTCTCCATATCTCTAATTCGGTGTCAGAATTTAGATTTAATAATAACCTTCTAACTGGGTACGAATTGTCAAAGTGGGACATTTTTTGACACCAGGAACATATTTTTCTTAGCGGGGTGGGAGAATGTGGAATGGATTTGGTATCACATTAAAGGGAAGGTTCTAACCTTTTCAGAACTCAAAGATTCATCATTTTTCTACTAAATGCAACCGAGTTAAGGCACTCTGAATTTTTGCCATTTTTGGTGCATTTTCAAGTGGTGCGTTTTTCCACTCGAGTGTAGATTATCATAACTGATGGACGATTTTCTCTGAAATTATCAATTCAATTAATGCTACGTGATACTAGACTACGTTAAAAGAGCATATGACGCATCACGAACCTAAAAATATGGAGTTATTTGAGTTGAAAGTTGAAATTACAGTTTTTAGGCCTTAAAAAAATGGTTCTTTTCGCTAATATATTTGTGGGAAAGTAGACGTGGCAACTGAAATGAAATACTTTGTGTTTGAATGTAATTATGTCTCCCAAGTGTCAAACATCCCGTTATTGTAGAACAGTGTTATGAAACCTCTCAAAAATTGAGGAAAAACTTAAAAAAATGCGTTTTGGGCTTGATGCACCTCTAAATATTAGCTGATTTCTTTCAAATTTGGGGGACCTGAATGAATTTGAACGCGGAATGATATACTCGAAGAAGAGCGAATTAAAAAAATATCTATTTTTTGGGCACAGTCTAATAAGGATATAATTAATATTATAATACTCTGCCTTCCACTTTTGTAAAATATCCATAACGTGATTCAATCATTAAACCAAATTCTTAAGAATATGCTATAGGGCATTCACGCCAATGACTACTGTGTTCGACTTTGTCGGCGCATGCCGCGGTCGGTTCGAATATATAGTTGTACAGGTAATTAATTCTAATGACGTCGTGTCGTAAAGGGGGAAATTCGGTTGGTCTACTCTTCTATGTTGTACCGAGTTATGCGGTAAGAAAATTAATTATAAACTAACAAATAATATATGCTATGTAGCTATCGTGGATCGCATGTGACATTCTTGACATTCTTTGTTAGACCGTACTGTAATTTTTATATCGACTGATATTCTCCGGATCCTAGTCTAAGGTGTAGATTGAATTCGACCTATCATATTTTTCTCCATGTCTTCTTAGTAACGTTTCCTGACACTACAGCGTATGTTCAAAATACCGGAAGTTGAACAATGTAACAGGCCTGGAAATTTTTCATACTCTTTACCACTTTTTTTTATTGTATTTCGAATATTTTAAACCTTGCAAAAATCTGAAAATATCGATTCCTGAGCCGTATTTATTTTTAATTAATATTGATTGAAATGTGAACAGCATCAAATCATGAGATAATAATTTTATAGATCGTTAAAAAACTCATTAGTAAATATGAACACAATGAGTTAACCTTCAAATATGTTTCCTGGAAAACGTCTTTTACAAATTCAACCTGCATGTTTACTTATTACTAAATATGGACCAATTATATTTTATAAACGTGAATTGAACAGAATATTTCGAAACGTTTCAAAGCAAACTTGAGTAGAAATAAAGATCCTGGATATAAAAATCACCTGACACTGGCATTGATTATTACTCATACATATACCATGAATGCTCTAATATGTATCTGTCACTATGTGGAATTAATAAACGTGTAACTGCAATTATTCAACACTTAATTAAATCTGAAATAATATTTCTGTAAAGTGATTTATGTTCTGAATACAATGTTTTGTAAGTGCTATTTCATATAAATTAGATTATTTCACAAGGACTGCGCTGCTCAACCCGATACCATATATGGCATTATCGCAAAAGGATCCCAACTGACTAACGAAAGTTATCTGTTCGATTTTGTATTGACTATAGTTCAGTCACCAGAGGAAAAAAGATGGTTTGAAAACTGACAGTCCCTTCGAAGTAGTTTCTTATGTATTTTGACGCGCTGATAACGGAAAAAATAGTAAAAAAAGTCCACACCTTGTGCTTTTGAAGTTATGTCCAGTTTTTTTACTCCAAAAAATTGGCATTTTTCTGTTTTTTTGATATAGAAAAAAAACTATTGATGCTATGAAAAAACTTTTGAAATAAAAGTTGTTGTAAAAATCATGACGCAACTTCTGGTTTTTGGTTCACTTGATCCAACAAATAGAGGTTGGAAAAACTCAGAAAACGGATTATTACCTATCCAAACATCACAAGAAGCAGCTCCTGAAAACTTGTAAAAAATGATTTCTTGTAGTTGTAAGAAAAAATGATCAGGAAAATGTTCTTGTGAAAAAGTTGGTTTTAAATGTAGTCCGTTATGTAAATATTGTGAGGGAAAAAATTGTTCAAATTATAAGGAAGCAGATGTTATTTTGTTTGACAATGAGATTGATAAGAAAAGCAGCGAATTACCACATGAAAATATTCCATTTAAAGATAATGAAACAGAACACATTGTATGCGATCCTGCTATAATGACCATATAACGTCCACTGAATTTGTTAGCGATAGTAATGATGACAATATAATGTAATAATAAAGATTCTTGACCCAGTATGAATTATATATAAAAATTCTTGGGAAATAGGGCACAATAACACTCTGTTTATATATAATTCATACCGGGTCAAGAATCTTTATTATTATTTCGGCTGGGATATACGCAAAATTATTAAATTCTCTTCATAAAAATTGTTTGAACTTGTGCATTAAAGAAGCATGTGCAAATGTAGCAGAGGTTGAAAACAAAATTAAACTCGTTAAACAAACCTGTTATAAAAATTTTGATAGCAACTTTATATCGCAATTTTTTCAAAATCAGCAAAACAGTTTCGAAAAAAATTTCAACAAAATCAAAGCCATTCAATCTAGAAAGATAAATAATTTAATGAAAGGCGTAGCTTATGAAAAACAAAATATCAATGAACAATGGTTGAAAAATCTAACGGACACAAAAATTCCGGATAAGGTGCAGCACACGTTAAGCTTAGGTCCGAAGTTTGCATTGCCTAATAATAATAAAAAACTGCTTGACAATATTATTGCAAATTTAGAATGCGGAATTAGGAATAAAAATTTTGAAGAAAAAAATGAAATTAGAAACAAAGTTTGTAACATCTTGACAAACAAAAAGAACAAACAGAAAGCAGAAATAGGTATTGCAAAGAATCGTTTAAACTACAATACAAAAATAACAAAAGAGTTCTTGGATGCTAACCCTCAAATATTAGTTTTGAACGCGGATAAATGTAATAAAACAGTCATAATGCATAGAAATGACTATGAAAACAAATTAGGAAACCTTTTAAATGATGAAACAACTTATAAAAAATTGAAATCTGACCCTACTTTATCAGTACAAAATAACATGAATAAATTGATAAATAAATGGCACAAAAATAAGATAATCCCTATATTGAATTAAAAAATAAATTAATTTGCCATAATGGGCTAACACCTTATATCTATGGGCTTCCGAAACTACATAAAAATGATATACCCCTAAGACCCATTGTAAGTAATATTGGAGCGCCTACTTACAATTTATCAAAATTTCTATCAAAATCTATCAATAATATAATAGGAAAAAATGAATTTCATGTGAAAGACTCATGGCATTTTAATAAATTTATAAAAAATCAATCCGTACCCGTAAACCATAAATTAATTTCCTTGGACGTTGTTTCTTTATTTACAAATATACCTGTCGTTTTGGCATTGAATTGCATCTAAAAACGTTGGGCAGAGATTGAAAACCACACACGGAATTTATAAATGCTGTGAAGTTTTGTTTAGAATGCACTTATTTTCAGTACGGTGAGCAATATTTTGGACAAATTTTCGGCACAGCAATGGGATCTCCTATTTCAGCTACCATTGCTAACCTCGTTATGGAATGCCTAGAGGAATCTGTTATAAGTTCATTAGATTTTCAGCCTGTATTCTTTAAACGGTATGTAGATGATTGCCTTATATATGTTCCCAACGATAAAATTCAATATGTGATTAATAAATTTAACAATTTCCACTGTAAACTTCAATTTACTTGTGAAATAGAAGTAAACAAAAACATAAATCTCCTAGATATGAACATTAGGCATGATGCAGATGGAAAAATAAAAACTTCTTGGTTTACTAAAGACGTTTGGTCTCAACGTTATCTTCACTTAAATTCCGTTGCACCAGCTTGTTATAAAAAAAGTGTCATAAACAGCCTTACAGACCGCGCGGTAAAATTGTCTCACGCAGAGGACCGTCCCGAAAATTCAAAAATTGTTCGTTATACACTGGAAATGAATGGCTACCCAAAAACTTTCTTCAATCCTATCATTAAAGAGAGAATAAACAAAATCTATAATGGTTCTTCATATAAAAATAACATAAAAGGTAATACAGACAATTATATAACTTTACCATACATTCAGGAGACCTCAGAAAAAATTAAGAAATGTTTGAAAAAGTACGATATAAATGTTGCGCATAAACCTACTAACTGTGTTGGGAAATATTTCTCAAATCTGAAACCTGTAATACCTAAAGATAAACAAACCCACACAGTATATAAATCGAATTGTTTAGATTGTGATGGGACTTATACTGGAATCTCTAAACAATATTTACAAAAAAGAATGTATGGCCATAAGTATAGCACAAGAAATAATGACTTGAAAATTCCACCGCCCTTGCTAAGCACCGCTCTGATTATAACCATCAATTTGATTACAAAAATGTTAATATTTTAGCTAAGGAAACCAATTATTATAAAAGATCTATCCTGTAGATGATTCACATAAAACGTGACTCTAATTCTGTAAATCATAGGACTGACGTTCAAACACTAAGTCATATTTATACTAATTTAATTAATTAATATTCTTGCAAATTCCTACTTGACTCCTTATAATGTTAAAAGTTTATTCTAGGTAGAATTGTCTAAAGTATTTCTCAGAGGCCCGAGACCTTCTTTTATTACCTAATAAATCATGACATCTGGTTCGTAAATGAACACTTGAGATGGTCTCGTCTGTTAGTCTCTCGTAGACATTTATGAAATGTGGTCGTATTGGTTGATAATTCTACTAAATAGTGGATTTTTAATATTACGCATTGTAGTAACATTGCTGTGTTATAATTCCGATTTCATGTTTCTGTTCGTTTCGGAGACGTTGGAATTTAAACGAAATTTGTGCGATAAGGACGCTTTGCGTTATACAATTATTTCTAAGTACTCAGGTTATTGAAGTAATAAGTCTTCTGATGATGGTCGTGAGACCGAAACGTACGTAAAGACAAAAATTTTAAAACAGAGTGTTATTGTGACCTATTTGCTAAGAATTTTTATGTATGACAATATAGTAGTAACTTCTGACTGTACAACAGAGACTGATAGTGAAAAATTAAAAGAAAATTTCAGCAAAAAGCGCAAATATAGTAGTCGTAGGTAGATCTTAACTTTAATTTTTGTAATATATTATATTTTTGTAATTAAATTTTTCCAATATACATGAATAAATATCATTTAAAATATAAATAGTATAAGTTGAAAATATAAATGGACAAATAAAAAAAATAATATAATGAACTTATATGAAGGGGGCCCTAGCCGCTGTTTATCAACCAAAACGTCGTGGGTTTGTTTCATTGGGTAGACTATCTCAAAATCTACAAAACTCATTTTGATTCTTTTCCGAAATTCCTATTTGTCGAATCGCATCGCAATCGCGAATTTAAGATTTTTTGAAAATGACGGATTTTGGCCCCAAAATGAAGATACTATCTTTTCCCGCTATCATATTTTTTTTCCTCAAATTCCGATTTTTAAAACTATATTTTCTCAACTGCAAAAAAAAGCAGTAAATGGGCGCTATCTTGGGGCCTTAGTAGGTAAAAAAAAACAAAAAAACCGAAACCAAAAGTTGCGTCATGATTTTTACAACAACTTTTGTCTGAAAAGTTTTTTCATGGCATCAATACTTGTTTTCTATATATCAAAAAAAATGGCAATAGTTTGTAGTAAAAAAACTGGCCATAACTTCAAAAGCACAACTCTGAAGTCTCCGGAATATATGGTAATGTTATAAAATTATCTGTATTACCGTTTATGCTATTTATTTATGTCGTTCCATTATAGATTTTATTTATTCTTTCTTTAATGATGGGATCGAAAAATGTTTTTGGGTAGCCACTCAGTTTCAGTGTATTACGAACAATTTTTAAATTTTTGGGACGGTTCTTTGGGTCGGACAACTTAACCGCGCGATATCTAGGCTGTTTATAACACTTTTTTTATTACTTGTTGGTGCATCGGAATTGAAGTGAAGATAACGTTGAAACCAAACTTTATTAGTAAACCACGAAGTTTTTATTTTTCCATCTGCATCATGCCTAATGTTCATATCTACGAAATTTATGTTTTTGTTCCCTTCTATTTCACAAGTAAATTAAGTTTACAGTGGAAATTGTGTTGAATTAATTAATCACGTACTGAATTTTATCTTTCGGAACACACGCTTTGTGCTAATACAATTAGTTATGAGAAATCCCGTTTTAGACATAATAAGTCTTTTGATGATGGTCGTGAGACCGAAACGTATGTAAAGACGAAAATAATAAGCATATGTGTTAGTGTGACCCATTGCCCGAGAAATTATATATAACTCATTCCTGGGTCAAGAATCTTTATTAAAAGATGTTGTTCTCTACATGCATTCGTCCATTGTATTCAGAATTAATTTCTGAAACTTGAAATGAATAAATCATCGAAATCAAATCGTACTTTAAACGTAAAAGGAGTGCGTAGACGTTCAGCTCGTCCTCAAGGTAGCTACATTTTTTTTTTCTTGACCTTTTTACAACAGTTCTCCACATATCGTTGTTATTATATATATATTTAAATTCAATAGTTATTACTGTATTCAGTTGTTAATTAGATGTTTCCAACTAACATTAAACAACCTTCGTTTGTTTAAGCTAATACTTTACATACGACATGAAGTAAGTATTATCCAGGTAAACTGATACTTCATATTAATTACACACGCCGATAATGTGAATAAGATCGATAAACCTTGGTTAATTTTGACATTCCTTCCTGTATTTACTTAATGGCTTACGCACATATGAACATACCCCACATACGCTAATTGGCTTATTTTTCTATAAGCAATCTCCTGCAATAACTTATTCAATTATTATCATATACGGATATTTATCAAACAGAAATAAAATAATTCACCTCATGTAGCAAGTTACATTGGTGCATTGTTTTTTATGTGGCAAAAGATTGAACAGTGATCTCTACTCAATTTTTGCAATTAACAAAAAACGTTGTTTTCCTACGATCGTCCAAAAAGTTATCGTTTTTGACTCTATTTACAGTGCCAAAACTTTTACTTTTTTATATACTTTGACTAAACGAGAGAAAAACAACATCGTGTGAGCCAGCAGTGAGATGTTGGGAAAGCAGATGGAATCTCCCGTAGTGGAATAACAGACGAGATTTCTGATGAACACCAACCATGGAAATACCTTTAGAAAGGGGAGATATCGCCCACCTTTCTATGATGTTCTAGAGAGGTCAATGAATTCGTAAGTGTGACTTCTGAATGGACGAATAGAATCTAAAGCTGAACTGTTCGGGAGCTGAACTCCAAATCTGTGAGCAGTACTCTAGGACAGGTGAAATCTGTGCTTTGTAGATTATGAGGACCTGCTGGGATGTAAAGTAACTCTTGGCACGGAATAGAAAACCAAGCGTTTGTGAAGTGGTTTTCGCAATGGACCTAACATGATTGTCCCATAAGAGAATGCTGTTGGTGGTAATATCGAGCATGGATGTGGAAAGTTCATAGGAATAGCATAACTATTCCTGGCATCATGTTGGGGATTGCGGGATCCGCCTCCCTGGAGAAAACACAAACTCAAGTTTTAGTTGCAAAACCGTGCTAGACTATCCTCCCCATTTCAAAATTCTTTGCTAGATCTTCATTCATTGAATGATATTGAGACTCTGGTTGAGAAAGCGGAATGAAGTATACCATCAGCTGAGGACGGGATAGGTGGTCACTTCCAACAGATATGGAGCAAAACAAAGTTGGTGACAAGACAGGTCCCTGTGAACCCCAGCGTTAACAGCCATTGCGTCAGAGGAGACTCCGAAGAAGTAATTTTCACACTTCGACCGGAAAATCAACCATTCCACCTTCCATCACTGGCACAGTTGGATGAATTGAGATGCCGCGCTTGTTTTTTCCCGAAAGTGTCATAATCGTGATCAGCGACCCCAAAAACCCCCGAGAGCCGGAATTTGTTGCATGTTATGAAGAAAAATTAACGAATTCCTAGAAGATGATGTAGATATCCGGTCTCCGGGTATCCCCAAGTATTGCAGGACATTTTTTGCATTTCGTAATCATCATTAGCGACCTTTATATCCTCACTCGAACATTTGACAAGCATCAAAAAATAATTTTTAATGAAACTCTGATATCCAGGGCGTCAGGACCCCTGTATACTGCGGGGATGGTCCAAGACCTCGGGGAATTTTTTGAACATCATCGTTCGTTTTTTTCATTCACCTCAAAAAGTGCAATTAGAAAAATGCGTTTTTTGGTTGTAGAAATGCAATAACATTTTTCCACAAAAAACGCGCGGTACAAAATTTCTCTATTACCTTCCGAATCGAATTCCGCATGTCAATCCATCCAACTCCAAAATTAAAGGTGTAAATGTGCAGTGTTTTTATATGTATTTTGGTGTGGTGAAAACGGGAAAAGTAGCTTCAAAAGTTACGGGCATGCTTTGGCGCGAAAAAATACGATTTTCATGTTTTTCTGCGTTCATAAATAAAACGGTGGCCCAAATGGGAAAACATGTAGAAAAACAAATTGTATAAAAAGCGAAAACGCATCGTTTGAACTGAAGTAAAAGTTATTTTGAGGTTATGGTCTCGGCAGATAAACGGTATAGAAATTTAAGCCGCTGCATTATTTTACTCCTGATTTTTTTTAAGTCGACGCGCTCTTTTTTCGAGATAGTGATACGAGGTCGCATTTTTGGATTTAGATCAGAAAATCCATCTACTTTCCAACAGTTTCCGATTTTTTCGATAGGCCCAAAATTGGGCCCTGGGGAGGCCTAAGCACATTTATATCAATATCTCGGCTTCTACTTGGCCTAGAAAAGTTATCTTCAACGTAAAATACGCGTAGTGAAATACTATAATAGAGAGGCTAAAATTTGATCATCCTAAAAAAATTCTCAAAGTTGTCCTACATTTTTTTTATGCCTCAAAGACAGTATTGAAAAATGTTTTGTATCACATTTGTTGAAATCTACAAACAAAGTCCATTTTTCGGCTGGGAATCTGAGTTTTAGGGATTTTTGGAATTGGCCGATTGTGGAGCCAAAATGGAAGATTAAAAAAAACACTGCAGAAATTGTATATAAAAAAAAAATCATCTTTCCGTTTGAATAGTATATATTTTTTTGCCCAATATTCAAGTAAGAATAAAAACGTTTGGATTCCCCCAAAAAACACTATTTTGCTTATATCTCAAGACCATAACCTCAAAATGACTTCTACTTCGGCTCAAACAATGATTTTTCACTTTTTCTACAATGTTTCCCTCCACATGTTCTTCCATCCGAGCCACCGTTTTCTTCTTGAACGCAAAAAACATTAAAATCGTTTTTTTTCGCACCAAAAAAAGTTGAAGCTAACTCGTAGGAATTTTTTCATCAATTTTCCCTTTTTCAATGCATCAAAATACGTATAGAAACATAACAAATTTACACTTCATTTTTTAAGCGATATGTGCTGAATTTCGTTTCTCTAGCGACTGTTATATTGGGAGAACGGACAAAATTCTGATATAATGAATTATATACCAGGAATTATTGAAGTACATGTTCCTATTTCCTTATTATTATCGTGTGAAATACAAATTAACCGATACTGGCAATTTTTTATTAATAGTTATTCGATAATTATGCTAATACATAATGAAAACCAAGAGCTTACGTGCAGAACTGAACATTCTTCAATTCCCCTGTAATTGTTTATTCATGGTATTATTAAACGAAAGATGTACCCATAAGCAGTTTGTTGATTGATATCATCTTTTCTTACAATTTAACAAAACGATGTATGCTAATTTGAATAATTATATTCAGGTCAAGTTCGCTACGCGAAGACTGGAATCTACAAAATCCTTGAGCGAAAGTAATTCCGAATCAAAACAAAAGTTACTGTACTGTAATATCTTGACTATTTATAACTTACTAGCTATTGTCCGCAGGCTACGCCCTCAGAAATAGCTATTATCCGTAGTAGAAGGCGTCGGCTCCGCTCCGCAATATCCCCCCCCCCCCCCCGTTTTAACATTTATTTTAAACGAGTAGAAACAAAAGGCGTGCAAAGACCTAAAATTTTACTCTATGTGTCATGTGGAAGTTTATTTGAATTGACGTATATATACTATGTTTTGGAATGATCGGTCAAGGACATAATTTGTCTGTCATGTAAACGTTATCTTGTTGAGGGGTAGTGTGTTGTCTGTCATAGACAGTTTGAACCAGGACAATGATCCATCAATATATGGAATTATCTGTCATATGTAAATTGTACGTGATTATTTTAGCAGTCACAAACGTCAAAATATATCGAATCCCGCATACCCGGTTTGGGATTGGGTTTCTAAAAATCCGTTCTTAGCGGTGCCTGCGTCCTATAAGGAACCTACATGCGAAATTTTACGTCCGCCACATCCATAGATTCGGAGATTTCGTGATGAGTGGATGAGTGAGTCAGTCAGTCAGTGATATTTGACTTTTATATAAATATATTCATTTCATTAGAATTAATACTTAGTATAATGCATTCAATAAAATGAAAACTCTTTTTTGACGTTTCGACAATATTTTATTATCTTCAACAAAAATTTTCGATAAAGATAATAAGATATTGTCGAAACGTCAAGAGAGTTTTTCTTTTATTTTGATTCATATTTGAGAACCAGAATACCAAGAAAACGTAACATACATCCCCAAATGGTTCAAGAATGTATATACGGGTGTGTCTGATTTTAACCGAGAAAATTTAATAGACGATAGAAAATTTGATTTTGAGCAAAAAATTCCTAATAACATATATGCAGAGACGCTTAGTATTTGAAATACAGGGAGGGTAGGGTGTTGATATTGATAAAAAAATTTGTTTTTTTGCGAATATCTCCGGAACCGTTTATCCTACAGAAAACAGCTTTTGCAAGCATTTTTTACTCATGGTAAGCTATGTTCTGTGTGATAAAAATTTTTTTTTTAGTCATAATTGGTGAAGATTTTGAAGGGGTAGTTGGTGTTTTTCTCCCCAACTTCTACGACACTGGAAAAAGTACGATTTTGAGACAACCGTTTGAACCGCCAATGTTTTCTACACAAAAGAGGTACTCTTGGTCATAAGCTCTAAAGTGTACCGTTTTCGAGAAAAATCAACTTTTATGTTGAAAAACATGTTCAATTCTTACTAATTAAACAAAATTCACTTACTAAGAGTAGAAAATGCTTGCAAAAGCTGTTTTCTGTACGATAAACGGTTCCGGAGATATTCGCAAAAACCGAAATTTTTTTATCAATTTCAACACCGTGTATCTCAAAAACTAAGCGTCTCTGCATATATGTTATTAGGAATTTTTTGCTCAAAATCAAATTTTCTATCGTCTATTAAATTTTCCCTGTTAAAATCTGAGAACCCTTTATATTAAGAAATATAGAATTAAATTTTCTGAATTATGAAGATAACTTAGATATAATTCAACATAGGATTATAAAGATGAATAAACGTAAAACATTAAACCATAGACGGGATTCGAACCCACATTACTGGAGGTCTAGTCCAGGGTGTTTACCAATTACACCACTTTGATCCCGTCAGATTCTTATATTTTTGTAAATATAAACCTCTGAAAGGATAGTAGATCATTGATGAACACAATGCGATTCGATGCCCTACCATAGATCAACTATTCACGCACATTCTACTAAACTTCGGTCGTTTTGAAGTAAGGATTGTAGGTTAGAGTATTACTATGGTTGGCAATTACTCGACAGAACTTATTCAATGACAACATCCCGGCTCTTATATATTTCAATAGAACTGACTGAGAAATGTTCTGGTTTAAGTATAAACAAGCTTAAAGTTCCTTTGTCTAATTGGCCACAGTTTCGTGTAGGTACATTAAGAGATATAGAATTGAATTTTCTGAATTATGAAGATAACTTAGATAATTTAATATAGGATTATAAAGATGAATGAACGTAAAACATTGAACCATAGGCGGGATTCGGAGTAATTGCCAACCATAGTAATACTATAACCTACAATCCTTACTTCAAAACGACTAAACTTTAGATGAATGTGCGTGAATAGTTGATATATGGTAGGGCATCAAGGATCTACTATTCTTTCAGAGGTTTATAATTACAAAAATATAAAACGTCCCATATGGTTCTAGATCGCGCTATGGCAGTTGATACCTACTCTGAGCATTCTCAGCTAAAGTCGATTGTATAAAATCACTTAGAAAATATAGATATCGGAAAGATACCATTGGAACAAATGTATAAGGTAGCATTATGAAGCAATGTGGTATGCCGCAAGGTAATGATAATGGTATTCGATTGTTCATGTCGTCGTTCCGGAAGAACATCGAAACAATTGCAAATGAGCTAATCGTTCAGGAAAAGAGAAAACTATACAAATTCAGTATAATTTAGTGTAAGAAAAAGACTAATTTCTTGTATATGCATATATCCATGGTGTATTTCTAAACATGGTTAATGGTTCCGAATTTTGCATTTGAGTTATTGTTTTCCTTAAATAAAATATGCAACATTTACGTCAACGTTTTATTTTTTTGTTAAACTTCAGAATTAAAATATGTACTGATAAAACGAAATAAAACAATAATTCAACTATGTGTATTACCACAGATTTTTATTTCAACTATGTGTACTACCTAAGATTGTTTTGTTTCAACTATGTGTATTACCATCGATTTTTGTTACTGCTCTTTGGATAGTTGAACTGTCATTATTAAATAATCGAACGATAACAGTATGTAATGAATAAATAGAAAAATGTAGGTCATATAATATATTTATTTTTATACTTTGACTAAACTTGAGGGAAACCTATAATGTTCGAAGAACATCGTGTGAATCAGCGGAGGAATATTGAGAAAGGAGATAGGCATTCGAATTTTTCTTGAAGGTTTGGAGATTATAGGCATAGGGAAATACGTCACTAGGTAAAGAGTACCACAAATTCGGCAGGTCTCGAGCTTGACAACGAAGGGTTGAATAATTTGAGCTCGTCCAGTCCGCCTATCTGGACTCTCTTATGGTGGAACAACAAACGAGATTTCTGATGAACATCGAGCATGGAAATATCTATAGAAAAGGGAGAAATCTCTCACCTTTCCGCGATGTTCTAGAATGGTCAATGAACTCGTAAGTGTGACACCATCATTTAGACGAATAGCTCTCATCTGTATAGAATCCAAGAGCTTCAGCGAATGATTGGGATCCGAACTCCAAACATTTGAACAGTACTCCATGACAGGTCGAATCTGTGCTTTGTAGATTATGAAGAGCTGCGGTGATTTAAAGTAGCTCTTGACACGGAATAGAAAACCAAGTTTCTGAGAAGCGGTTTTCGCAATGGACCTCACTTGATCATCAAAGTAATGGAATCTAAAATTGCTACATGTATTGCTAATCTGTATCATTATTCTCAGAACTAATTTACATTTGGAAATACATAGGCTTACTAATTTGGCTTATTATTAACAATATTGTATAGTGTACAATGGAGTTGGTCCAAGTGATCTTATACATATATCATATGTCCTTAAAAAATTTTCAACCGTTTTCTAGTTATTATGATTTTAGTGGGAAAATTTTAGTTACAACTTAGTTACAAGTTACAACTACTAGATACGTATTCGATAATGGCTGCATCCTAGTTAAAAAGTGGTTAAGTATGTTTTATTATTATTGGAAAAAGGGTGATACTTTAAACTAAATTATAACAATGCACATCTCAAAAGTTTCAACACTATAATTAGTTTCAAGGAGTTGCTGGTGGGGGGAACGGGGGTGTTGAAATTCATCCGACAAGGGGTTTAAGAACCATAACCACGGACCCATAGACAAACCTGATTGATTTTGAAATCATTGCGTGGTACTTTGATCTAAAAAAAACTAGAATAGTAATGAAAAGAAATCAAGTTTCTCGAAATGATAATTGTTCCTATCGATTTAACGATTCAAATGTCTTTATAAATATACCCGAACCAGTTATTTCATTCTAATCATTAGATCTTCTATTCATTCCAATACATCTGTTCAAAAATAATAAACTTTGTGAAGCAGACTGCAATAAAATTCGTCGCCGTCATAAATGATTCCATTTCCGGGATAACCTTTATTGGAGAGAAGGGATATGCAAATTTTCGTAGAAAATTTCATTTGAATGAATTAGTATACACCAGAATTTATTTCAGTAAATGTTCCGATTTTTGAAACATGGCCTTGATACAAATTAAGCGACATCAGCGTTTTTATTAATGGTTATTCGATAATTATGCTAATAAAATAACAACTGAAGGTATACCTAAAGATCTTAATTTTGCTCAGTAATTGTTAATTCGTGGTATTATTAGCCGAAAAGTGTACGTGTAGCATTTTGTAGTTTTTGCTTATGGCACAACAAAACCAAGAATTATTTTAAAATATCCAGGTCAAGTTCGGTATGCGAAGACTAGAATCTACATCAACCTTGAGAGAAAGTAATTCCGAATCAAAACAAAAGTTACTACACTGTAATATCTTATGTATCTATGATTTATACATTTTATCAGGAAATATTTGTAGTTCACAAACTAAAGAATGTAGTCTAATTAATTCTATATTTTCATGTTTTCACATTCCATAGATCTTATTAACATATGTAACTATCATCTGAGGGTTGTCAGTACCTAACTAATTATGTCCTCTCAATTCGAAGAGTACTATTATTAACAAAAAATAACTTGTCTTATGTACATTAGACTTTTTGATTTGGTAAACCAAAGCTAATAAATCGTATAGAGAATATACTTATTAAAAACAACTAATAAAAACTAATTGCTAACAGTGGGTGTGTGCCACAAGGTACTGGTCATGGTAGGTCATATATTGTTCGCTCCTAACAATCATGCAAAATACGGAACCGCGCAAACATTTTGTATCGCAATTTGTTCATATTGTCCCTCTTGAAATTGTTTCCGCTACACTCAAAATAAAAGCAGAAGATACTTGAAACATTGTAAATAGTTCTTGTTGTAGCAGTTAAATAGGCGCGAACATATACACGTCCATAATGATTCAACTATGGGTTTTTACGATAAGAATGATGTGACGTCATGATTGATTACTTTTGCAACCAATTCTTTCAACAATTTCCCTGATAGTTTAGGAGCTAGACCGATATTGATGGTCTAAACATTAACCCGATGGCACTATGGTTTATCGTTAGAGGACGGTTCAATGACCAATTCATCTCACAGACCGAATTTTCCCCGGCTGCTAGATCTCGAGATACAGCATCCGCATTTTTTTTTGTTTTGACTGGAGTTAACCCTTTCCAAGTTGCGGTTACTTGAAAAGCATGCCATTCTCATGCACTTCCACCATGTGCCATCATTTTTTATCGTGTCCGTTTATCAGGCCGACCAGTTAAAATTGGACCGAAAATGGACTGCTAGTTAACCCTCCCAAACCGGGTGGAAAATGTTCATTGGTGTTGGCAATTGTTAACATACCATATGCCATCAAAAGTTATCGGTCCATTTCCGAGTAATTGGCCATTATTTGGACCAAAAATGTTTCTTTTTTTCATTTTGTGCCTAAAACTTGCAGGTTACAAGATAACATGATGGCACCATGTTAAATAACTTTATTGGAGGTCAAATAAAGATTTAAAATTATTGCCATCACTTCTTGCCTATTCAAACCCCCCAAAACCCCCTAAAACCACCCCCCAAAACAAAAACAAAAAAACTGCCGTTTCGATTTTAAACCCAGCCAGAATCTCAAAAATTTACTAATTTATGATAAATTTGGTCATATTATCCATATTATTCATATTTTTTTGGGGGTGGTTTTAAGGGATTTTGGGGGGTTTAAATAGGCAAGGAGTGATGGCAATAACTTTAAATCTTCATTTGACCTCCAATAAAGTTATTTAACATGGTGCCATCATGTTTTCTTGTAACCTGCAAGTTTTAGCCACAAAATGAAAAAAAGGAACATTTTTGGTCTAAATAATGGGCAATTACTCGGAAATGGAACGATACCTTTTGATGGCATAGGGTATGTTGACAATTGCCAACACCAATGAACATTTTCCACTAGGTTTGGGGGGGGGGGTTAACTTGCAGTCCATTTTGGTTAAATTTTAACTGGTCGGCCTGATAAACGGACACGATAAAAAATGATGGCACATGGTGGAAGTGTATAAGAATGGCATGCTTTTCAAGTAACCGCAACTTGGAAGGGGTTAACCTCCAGTCAAAAAAAAAATGCGGATGCCTTATCTCGAGATCTAGCAGCCTGGGAAAATTCGGTCTGTGAGATAAATTGATCATTGAACCGTCCTATAACGATAAACCATAGTGCCATCGGGTTAATGTTCAGACCATCAATATCGGTCTAGCTCCTAGCCTATGAGCAAGTGCCGCGCTAACTTCGTCAAACCAGGTATATTTTATATTTGCGGTTGGCAACGCATTACAGAGTTGCCGATATAAATTGTACATTTCTTGATATGACTTGACTCGTTGATAACTGTGGGGTAGGACCTCGGTCCCCCCCGGCCTGCCCGTCCAGTAGACTCTAGACCTGTTAGTGACTTGCCCTCCCCTAACATAAACAGCACGCCACTGCCCGACAGAGACCAGCACCTTAATTGGAGAGGAGACGGTCTTTTGAACCGTCCGGGCCCCTCTCCCCCTGTCTACTCGTGTTAGTGTTATAATTTATAACAGCTCCCGTTTGACGAGTCGCCGTCGACCCCTTATCATCGGTCTTCCACATTTGTTGCCCTGGCCGCAAATCAATTGCCCAGAAATCTGGGATAAGAAGCACAGACACCGGACTTTATGAGTAAAGCCATGTGGTGCAGCATAATACCCACGCAGAGGCAGCTTTTTCGCCCCCGGTGGGACTACTTTAGGCGGTCCCATCTCTGGCATACATAGGACCCTGTCCCGTGCATACCCAAGATGGAGCTTGCTTGCTAGACTCATATACTGCCCCTTCTGGGCTATGGTCAATTCCACCTCCTCGTAATTACCTGTTTCACCAGGAACGCTACGAGTAAACGTTCGGCTTTCGTTCAAATAGCCTACCGCATATGCCACCACGGCCGTGAATCTGTTCCGACCAGCCATCTGGGATAAGAAGGCACTGCGCCGTGGTTTTTATGGGTAAACGACATGTGGTGCACCGTTAACCTGACGTTTCGCAGCGGTACCTTTTTTCGCCCCTGCTCAGGCAGGCCGAGGTTACTTTAAGCGAGAACCTGCGTTACCTATGGTGCAACAGGCACGGTACTTGCTAGCTATTCCCCCTAACTCATGAGGAATAGCCCCACTCGCCTGCTCGTGTTAGCCTAAGCTACGTTTACGAACCATCGCCGGCCTCGTTCAAGTTTGGCCTTCCGCATGTGTCTACCACGTCCGTGAATCCGTTCCGACCGGCATCCCTGGAATAAGAAGGCACGGGGTCGTGGTTTTAGAGGTGAAAATGTATGCGGTGCCCAGTTCACCGGATCTTTTGCAGTGGCAACGTTAGTTTGGCCCCGAAGGGTTACTTGTCTCGAGAACCGCGAAGAGGTGTTGCTTGCTGAATCTACCGCCAGTTTCTCTCCGGCCTAGTAGATTCTCTCCCGAGGATATGACTTGACAGTTCATATATTTGTTGTAAATCTGAATTTTGATAGAATTAAACTTCAAAAGTACAGAAACAATTCTTTCCAGGACTGTAATTCTACGCTCTACATACTTTTACGTCGTGTGCAATGTAAATTGTGAAACGTGTACCTACATCTTTCTACATCGTATATTAAACTGAATAATGAATGCGTAAATACGTCTATTAGTTTATCTCGACGGGACATGGATCTTCGAAGATGGTACTGTCGGTCATTCCTGGCAAGAATCTAGCACTAAAACTGTGAGACGATAAATGTTGGTGAAGCGATGTGTATAGTACTTCATGCTGGTTGTACACAAGGTTTTATTCCTAGTGCAGAACTAATATTTTCTTCAAAAACAAAGAATGGACATCATTACAGTGAAATGTATCAAAACAACTTCCTAAATTGGTTTGAATTTCAACTGTTAGTGAATTTATCATCGTTGTGGGCATTGAAAACTGCCAACAAGCAGGAAAGCAAGAAATGTGATATACAATAAAGGTTAAGTAGGAATAATATACCTACATTATGATTATGATAACGCCTTTAAACTTTGTTGATCTTTATAAAAATGAATAAGTCGCAACCAGTGTACGTAGCAGTTATGTTAGCTGAAAAATATGGCCTACAAAGTTCTTCGTCTACCCCTTTACCATATTATTGTTGTTTATGTGCCATGTTCAACGGAATTATAGTGCTTAAGGTAATGCAATAAAATTTATTATTTTGACGTGCTTGTGCGATAACCTCAAGTTACAACAGCAATTTTAATAATCGCAACCGCAAATTTAATACAAATAAATGTTATCGATTCAAATACACTTCCTCTTGTGAAGTTTGATTTTTGATCTCTGAATTAGAAACTCTTTGTTTTATTTATTATACGGTTTATGAACCTCTTGTGAAATAATATGAAAGATGTAACTGAAATGAATTCTTTTAATTTCCAATGAATGACTATTGCATCCAATTGGCAAAATCGTCTTCCGAGTTAGAATATTCCTTCCCGCATAGCATTTTGAACATGACTGATAATCGATTATGTAAATCCCGAATTTGTCGAAGTCGGAAACTAATAAAGATGTTACGTAAATGGTTCTTTTAGCTTGTTCTTACATCTATAAACGGGTTGTATTGCAAATTTAGAAATCAAATTATGAAATTTATTAATTACTGAAGATTGATAAGTGGCACGTTTAAATTGTATTAATCTATTTGAAAGTAGTGGCTCGAATTTGACTTGAATTGGTTGCGTTCTAATTTTTTTTAAAATTAAGTTACTGATCAAAGATTTGTCGTCATTGTCTAATGCTATTTGCTAAAGTTTCTCATCTTGCTGGCTCTAAGGGAGTTTAATAATCTATTAACAACATTATTAAATGACTGGATCCGTTTGAGTGGGTTTTCTGTATTATGTTGAATTCCAAGTGATTACCATCTTTTATAATGATAATATCAAGAAAAGGAAGCTGGCTATCTGTTTTATTTCTACAGTGAATTTGAGTGAATCAAATTGGCAATTAAACGTGTTAAAAAGCCATATAAATCTAAATCTTTACTCAAAATAAATTCTAAAAATATAAATGGATGCCCATGTTATCACACTCATGTTAAATTAAAATGGTAAATATCACTTCACCGTTCTACATACTAGTCCCTACAATCAAATCTTGCACATTAACCAATAACAGGCAATTATTAACAGTGTGTCGAATATTCTTTGTCCATATTTCTAGTATTTCTTTTCTGACTATCATATATAGCAACGTGATTCCTGTATAAGTTTTAGTTATACCATAATCATAGATAAGTTTACTGTAGTTAGAAATACAATGGGAAAAGGGTTAACGAAACACTCGATGTCCATATCTTCTACCTAACAGATCAGTTCTAAAGGTTGTGGCTTATTCATTGTCACCAAGCCCAACAATTGTATATTATTATTATGCCTACTCAACCATTATAACGAATTTCAAATTGTAGCTATGCAGAATGACTTTTGCATCCAATTCATTTCAATAATTTCCCTAAATTACTGCCACGCTACCTCCGTCAAAACAGGTATATTTCATTTTTTCTGTTGGCAACACATTACAGAGTTGCCGATATAAATTGTACATTTCTTGATTTGCTTTGACAGTTCATATATTTTGTAGTGAATCTGAATTTTAATAGAATTAAATTTCAAAAGTACGGAAACAATTCTTCCCATGACTGCAATTCTACGTTCTTCGTACATTTACGTCGTGTGCTGTGTAAATTGCGAAGCGTGTACCTACATTTTTTTACATCAATATATTAAACTGAAAATGAATGTCTATTTGTTTATCTCGACGGGACGTGTATCTTCGAAGATGGTACTTTTGGTCATTCCTGGCAAGATAAAACGATGAATGTTGGTGGAGCAATGTGTATCGTACTTCATGCTGGTTGTACAGAAGTTCTGAAATTAATGAAAACAACTTCCTAAATTGGTTTGAATTTCAACTGTTAGTGAATTTAGAAGAATCACTCCCATTCCCACTCATTCATCAATAGTTGATTCCGCGTTTAAGCAGGACTGGCGACGGCAACGTCCACAAACTTTTGAGCATCTCAAACCAATTTTTTTGCATCCACATTTTCCGCCACAACCTTTTGTACAATTACAAAAGAATGTGTTTAGTAGATCATCGGGTGCTGGTTTTAATAAAGTTGTCACTGGCTGCAGCATGTTATTTTTTAACTCCCAACCCCACTGTTCTGGATCAATTTCTCTTCCTAGCCAGGTTTGTATTTGATAATACACTCGAAAAATATGCTGTTGAGCTGCTGAAGAAGTAGGTGGCAATAACGGAAATTTCACAGCTGTGCTTTGTCTTGTTAGCTTAGCAAAGCTACAATATCTGTAATTATTTATCGAATGTTCTGATTTTGGAGCACCGTACATTGCTAGTAGAAACTGTATTCCATCATCGACAACGACTTCTCGAGCGCAATTTTCTTGGAGAAATATTTCTGCAGAATTGTTTAAATCGGGTCTTTTTCAAACATCTGCTATTCTGTTTTTGACTTGCCTTTCGAATAACGTTCCGCATTGAAAACACAGTCGAAAACAACAACGACGTTATATCGCAGAAGTAAAATGTATTTTTGTTATGGAGGTCTGACTTTTTTCTAAAATCACTTTAAACGGACCTATTAATATTATCCACTGCATATAACAAATGTTTTATCTTTCCAATTTAGGTCCCGAAATAGCGTCAAAAATGTAATTTGAATTTAACAAAAACGCGCCGGAAAAGCCTGAAGTATTCTGAACGCGCTTGTGACGTCACGATTCTACTCTACCGTGTGATAATATATATTTACATGATTTAATAGCAACGGCAAAATTAGAAGATGAGTACTTACAAATGTTGTTTTGTACCCTTATGCAAAAATACATGAAAAAAACTACTACAAAAGTTTTATTCATGTGTCAAGAGAAGTGAACAACCGGAAGAAGTTGTCAAAATTTATTTGGCGCAAAGACATCAATTCAAATTCGACATTTGATAATGACATGATAACGGAGGAAACATGTTATCCCCAACATTTTTTGTCCGAAGTGTTTTCGTCCGCGGGCAATAGGAAACGAAAACAATCGATTTAATTTTTTTTTCATAAGTTGGCAGCGAAATGAACGGAAGATGCTGCTTTTTGGTTTTTGACTCATCTCGTGACCTTGTGCAAATGGATATTGAAGGAGTTGATTTTTTAAGAATACCCCACATTCCAATGCTATAAGTTTTGACTACTGCATTAATTTAATCTTTATTTCAATATCTTGGAATTTTATAATATCACTCACTTGATTTATCGTTTGTATTATATCAATTCTGATTACATTAAAATACCAGACATCTGATTCAAAATTGTTACTATGTGGATTTTTTGATTTAAATGGATATTTAAATATAGAGTAAACGATTTTGGACATTCCTCCCCATCTACGTAACAGTTAACATTAATTCCGGACGGAATGAGTAAGTTATTCAAGTATTCAGGGCACTTAAGAGCTCTAGCATTAACTCTCGTGCGGAATCACGGCAAGTTATCTGATACTGGTATTTTCTTCTACTATCTCCCAATATCTTCAGCTTGTTGTTGGGGTCAGTCCTCTTCAAAATAACTTCTTAAAAAGAAAACTGAAGCAATAATTTCGAACGACAATTAATGTCATCACGGTAATAGCAAACCAAGAAAGTGTGCTCCTGTACCTTACTCTTGTTGAGGTGTTTGGTGTCCCTCTTCTGCTACAGACGATGCACAACTGCAAGGGAATATTTAAAATACTAAAAACTTATTTGATCTCATGGCATACCTCCTCAAGAAAGTCAGTCAGTGAAGTGAATTTCAAAAAATAAGAGTTGGATTACTAAGTACTGGAAGCTAAATCTCTTCTCCATTCAAGTGGAAAAATCCTCGAAACAGTTAATTTTTTCCTAATCACGGCTCATACGTATCGTACCGATTGGACGTTTCCCAAAATTAAATTCTGTTTTGCGAAAATGTCCTATACCCAGGCATATAAGTTCCTCGCTCTTTTCCAACATTTTTCCTGGCATTCCTTGTTTATTGAGTGTACATTCCCGAATTTTGTTTCATAAAATAGGCTCCATCAACTACGAAATATGCAGGAAAATCATACACATTTGTGCTAACAAGATTCATTGCATATTATTCTCCAAAAACAATATGAGAATTCACCTCAATTTCAAAGAATCCTTCTAACCCGAATAATAATGTGAAGAAATTTATTGATAGAAATTCAGGTTTTTATATTTATATATTATTCATAAACATTTATAAATTTCCAATACTACATTTATGGTGTAATGGATGTTACAAAGGAACTACTTGGCAGAATCACATCTGCCTTTTTACTTTTGGTTTTTTGGGTGTGAAAACCGCCCCTTAATATGAAAAAAGTAGAATATACATTGCCAAATCATGATGTATTTCCGCATTTCGACGACCTAGACAACCACCCCTTGTGCCGGATTTTCTTGAAAAAATTAATATAAGTCTCAAACCGTAAAATCGGATTGTTATATCCAGAGCATGTGTTTAACATACCAAAGAAAAAATATATAATATTGGGAATGAATTTAGTTTATTTATAACTTCGCATCATTATTTAATTTTTTTATGCAAGTAACAAATCTGACCGATACTCCGTAATTTATGTTTTAACATATCTCATTTAATTTTTGAGTTATCGAATCTCGTATTTTGACTTTGACTATAGGAGAGGGAAACCTATAATGTTGGAAGAACGTCGTGTGAATCAGCGGTGGTATGTTGGGGGAGAAGATTGGCATTCGAATTTTTCTTGAAGATTTGGAGGTTATAGGCATAGGGAAAAACCTCACACGGTAAATAGTTCCACAACTTTGCTGTTCGATAGAAAAATTAAGTCTATGTAGGAAGAAGTTCGCCAGGTCTCGTGCTTGACATAGAAGGGGTGACTAGCATGAGCTCGTGTAGTCCGTCCGCCTACCTGGAATCTCTCGTGGTGAAATAACAGACGAAATTTCTGATAAACACCGACCATGGAAAAGGGGAGATCTCCCACCTTTCTGCGATGTTCTAGAGAGGTCAATTGAACTCGTAAGTCTGACATCATCAATCAGACGAATAGCTCTCTTCTGGATATAATCCAAGAGCTTCAGCGTATGTTTGGGAGCCGAACTCCAAACACGTGAACAGTACTCCAAGACAGGTCGAATCTGTGATTTGTAAGTTATGAGGAGCTGCTGGGAAGTAAAGAAGCTCTTGGCACGGAATAGAAAACCAAGTTTTTGTTAACCGGTTTTCGCAATGGACTTCATATTGTAATCCCATGACAGGCTGCTGATGGTGGGGATCCCGAGCATGGATTTGGAAGACTTCAAGGAATAGTTGTACCTGACATCATCATATTAGGAATTGTGGAACTCGCCTTCATGGATAAGACGCTAACAGGTGGTCACTTCCAGAAGATCTTTTATATGGAGCAGAAACAAAGTTGGTGCCAAGATAGATCCCCGTGGGACACTAGCGTTGATTGCCATTGTATCGGAAGATACTCCATCAAACACCACATGGAGTGATTTATCTGAAAGAAACCTCGATAGTAAGCGACAAAGGTCAGGCGGCAAACCATATGATGGATGTTTCTCAAGAAGGCTTTGGTACCATGTTTTTCAATACATTCCTGCCATACATGTGTTACGTAGGAAAGCATGTATAGAACCAATTTTTAGACAATTTCAAGCGCTGCAAGACATTGATGAGGTTGAACCATGTAGCTTATTCTCTAAGATCAAGCTAAAAGACCTAGGAAATTACAGTGTTTTCATTATATTGAGAAAATTATTGAATTTTCCATCAAAAAGGTCTGTTATTCCACTTTGAACGCTTGTATTTATTGTTTTGATATAAAGGGCGCAACTTTTACCAAGTTGTAACTCGGTTAATATTGTTACTAAAGAGGCAAATAAAAATCGAATTCTTCGTTTATTGATTGCCTACAATTTTTGTCATGACACTTTTTACAAGAATAGTAAAGTTATCCATACTAATCATCGCTTTAATAAAAATTTTTCTTAGATTCCTGTTTGCAAGTATATCTTCGATTAAAATTATCGGTCTGATGTCAATCAAATCTATTCAACTTAAGTTTATAATGCTAGACATCGAAAATAGTTAGTAACTGAATAAAATATCTCGAGGTCGGATCAATTTATTGACTGCTGTATTATACTTTTACATCTACTAAAGGAATATTTGACATTCTACCTCATTTACGCAACAATGTACATAAGCGTTTAATAGTCTAGTGTCGAGTATTCTGGGCTATTAAGATCGGTAACTGGTGGAACTCCTGTGGAATGTGGATAAGTTGTATAACAAAAACTGAAATCGGAAGAATCGACTGAATTAGGAATGATCTAAGTAAAAGAATGGTTATCCGTGTTACTGATTGTTTTATAATTATTACATTTTTTTACGGTGATCATATATTTGGCTAAATGTAAATTCGCCACGAAGCAATAGTAAATTAGAAGTAGTTTAATTGATAAGTGATCTTTCAGATAAAAAGTAGTTTGGAAATAATAATTGTAGTGCTACAATTCTATTCTAATTTTTTTTACTTTGAAAAACTGTGTTTACACTATTAAAACTAGTCTTGTAGACTAACAATTAACTTTAATCAAGTAACATCTTAAACTAAATCCTTTGCTAATAGAGTCCATCCTGCGATGTCCTTTAGATTTTTCTAACTTACAGATACACTTTCACTCGCGAACTATGCTTTGATTTGTTACTACACAACTTCAAATGGTTTAGTTCTGAATTTCCACAATAATGTTGTCAAACTACATATGTGTCGATAAACATCGTGTGAGCCTGCGGTGGAATGTTGGAAGAGGAGATATGCATCCGAGTTTTTCTTGAAGGTTTGGAGGTTATGGAAAGACCTCAATAGGCAAAGAGTTCCACAACTTCTCCTTTCCATAGAAAAATGGAGTCTCGTAGGAAGAATATCGGCTGGTCTCGACTTGACAAAGAAGGGGTGATAAGCTTGAGCTCGTCCAGTCCGCTTACCTGGAATAACAGACAAGATTTCCGTTGAATACTGACCATGAAAATATCTATAGAAAAGGGTGAGATACTCACCTTTCTACAGTGTTCTAGAGAGGTCAATGAATTTGGAAGTGTTACATCATCAATCAGACGAATATCTCTTTTCTGCATAGAATCCAAGAGTTTGAGCGTATGTTTATCAGCCGAACTCCAAACATGTGAACCATACTCCAGGACAGGTAGAATTTGGGCTTTCCAGATTATGAGGAGCTGCTGGGATGTAGAATATCTGTTGGCACGGAAAAGAAAACAAAATTTTTGTGAAGTGGTTTTCGCAAATGACCTAAGAGATGATCATCCCATCATAGGGTGCTGTTGTTGTTGTGACCCCGAGCATGGATATGGAAGACTTCATAGGAATAGTTCTATCTGATATCATATTAGGGATTGTCGGATCCTCCTTCCTGGAAAAGACGGAAGCTTGAGTTTTGATTGCATTAAACTCTAATAGATTATCAGATCTCCATTTCAAAATATTTGCTAGATCTCCATTAATTGCGTCAACCTGTCTCTGTCTTGCTCCTCTGGCTCCTCTTCATTGGATATTATTGTATCTCTAGATGAGAAAGCGGTATGAAGTGTACCATCATCTGCAACGCTGTGGACGGAACAGGTGGTCACTTCCAGCAGATCGTCTATATGGAACAGAAACAAAGTTGGGGCCAAGACAGATCCTTGTGGAATACCAGTATTGATAGTCATTGTTTCGGAGGATACTCCGTCAACCAGCACATGGAGTGATCTATCTAACAGAAAAGTCGATAGTAAGCGACAAAGTTGGGGCAGCAAACCAAAGAGCAGGGCTTGGTGCCAGACTAGGTCAAATGGTTTGGAGATATACAATGCTACAGCTGATTTTTGTCATACATGTGTTACGTAGGCAAGCAGGTCTCCTGTTGATATCTGCTGGCGAAAGCCTTATTGCCGGTCATTCACGATTTTGGAGCTCTCTAGGTATTGGATGAGCTCGATGTTGATTATATTCTCCATCACTTTAGAAATCACAGATAATAGTGCACTTGGTCTATTATTATTAGGATGCTATTTGAATTTCCATTATAATGTTGCCAACTCGCAAATGTGACGTCGACATATCCGAACCAATTTTCGACATGAAATGAGTCAATAGGACCTTCCAGGAAGATATCAGCTTTGTCTAGGGTCTGATTGAGAAAGCTATTTGAATTTCCACTATCATGTTGTCAAATTACAAATGTGTCGTCGACATATCAGAACCAATTTTTCGCTTGAAATGAGTCAACAGGATCTTGTTCAAAACCTTACAGGCAGATATTACCTATGCCTGTGGTCTGATTGAGAATAATATATTCTACAACAAGTTTGGAATGGCTCATATTCCACGCGAGCGAAAAGTTTGTGGTCCGAGCCGAAGAGGAGGACTACGGTACGAGATCGTGGAATATGCCATTCCAAACGTGTTTGTAGACTATGTTTTCTCTAAAAAGCTTTTATTAATAATAGTATAGTCAAACTTAATGTTCCGCAAACAATCCAAACTATAACTTAGATCAATGAACGTAATAAACCCGAGGGGCGTTAATATCAATATGTAACCATAGCAACCGGAACAAAGGTAGTCGTATGAACGCTGTATTTAACGACAAGGCGTGGATCGAGATAATTAATTGCTTCGAGGAAGTAGCTAAACCGTTTCTGATTGGTCGAACACGGATACAGAATATATATTCCGATGTATTAGAATGGTATGCATTACAATCTAGTTTTGAATCACACAATAGATGGATTCTGAAAGCTTTTTATATTTTCAACATAGTGTTCTCAGTACAGTTCAAGAAAAAGTGAAGAATAGTTTTTATTTTTGTTGTTCTTTTGTTTCCTGTAATTTTTCATATGTGAGGAATTAATAATGATTCTTGACCCAGATATGAATTATATAAAAATTCTCGGGAAATAGGTCACACTAACACATATGCTTATTATTTTCTCTTTACATACTTTTCGGTCTCACGATCATCAACAGAAGACGTATTATGTCTAAAACGGGATTTCTTAAAACTAATTGTATCAGCCCAAAGCGTCCTTATCGCACCAATTTCAATTAGAAATGCCCACGTCTCCGAGACGAACAGAAACACATTAAGTCAAATTTATACTAATTTAATTAATTAAAACCCTTGCAAATTCCTACATGCGTCTTTAAAATGTTAAAAGAATATTTTAGGTAGAATGCTCAAATAGCAAAATTTCTAATAAGGTCTGACAAAATTTTCCAATTACCTCATAAATCTTTAACATCTGGTTCGAAAGTGGATATATGAGTGTTATATTTCTTGGTTTCAGTCGTATAGACTTTGTTTGACATGAGTTCGTATATTTAGTCCTGTCAAATAGGTATTTCATTACGAAAATCGAACGATAGGGACCGATTTTGATGAAACAAAGTGCATTCGATTCGGGATGACGTCTAGAAAAAAGCTTATCGGTTAGTTTTTTGTTCAAATTTGTTATTATTTTTTTAACCGAAAAATTTACCAATTTCCAAAATTTCATCAAAACTAACCAGAAATCCTCAGTTAGGGGTTGTGGAGGTTGTTTTTTATGTTAAATGTTTAAAAATTTGTTGTTGTCGTTACTAATTTAAATTAAAAAAAATCGAATTCTAATTTTTTAATTTTTTAATTTGAAATAAATTCCCGCTCATCTAAATTTTTTTTCTATCTTCTCTACTCAGTCTTTTTATATTCCACACAGCATCTTTTACATATACTATGGACATATACGTACCAAAAACCGGGCGGGAGAAGCAGGTAGGTATTTTTCTTAAACTATGGAGTCTACACTATACTGTAACACAGCATCTATCATATAATAAGATCTCTATGGCATCCACCGCTTCATAGAGCAGCTGTCTATCTAAACCGGTCCTCCCTTCCATCCCCCCAAAATAAAGACGCGGCAACATATACGTGGACCACGCGGCTATTGTAATGTAGATACATAATAAATGATCACCACGTGTCACTTACTGTTGAATGCTGCTGTTATTCAGATTAGTAAAATTTCTCATTCGTTTTATGTGAAAATTATTTTGTTCTGTGGTTCAGTGAATATTATCAGAAACATTTTTTTAATAATTCAAATACATATTGTTCAATAAATAAAACATTGCTTTAATAAAGCATTCACGCTGCAAATTAATAAAAGTGTTTTTCGGTTAAAAACATAATAATAGTTTACACAAAAAACTAATCGGTAAGCTTTTTTCTAGACGTCATCCCGAATCGAATGCACTTTGTTTCATCAAAATCGGTCCATATCGTTCGATTTTCGTAAGTCGGCCTGTTTTGATACCTATTTGACTCGACTAATTATAAGAAAATTTCTAAGCAGTGGATTCTTGATACATATCCATATACTTAAAACATTAATGTGTTACAATTTCGATTATGTTTGGAAATTAATATCTGGTAGCAGCTAGGTAATTGAATTGTTCAAAGTACCTAATTAAATTGCTTCCTAGCTGTTACTTCAGTAACACTTCCGGTAGTTATTTCACTTTTTGATATTTGGCATATTTGTTTGGTACTTAGTGATTGATATTTCAATTAATTCCAGTGGGTAATTTGTGACAACTGTTACAATAAAACCATTAATAAGTATATGGTTTATTTATAGCTACGTCTCGTATCTACATGCTATTTATCTTTGGAAATAATTAAGCCGGACTTACCACGTTATTTTCACTCTTAATTTTTTTTTCATTGAATTAAGTTTCAACCCAAGTTTATAATAAATTGCAGCTCGAACTATGTACGCTCTGATTTGTTCAATGATCGTATATTACCTTGAACCTCGCCAGACAAGTAAAAGTTGTAATGTGCTCTTTCCTTAAGTACCTTTAATGTTGAACGTAATTCCCAACAGGATATATAGAAGGATTCACTCCACGTACATTATTACACTAGCTGATTAGTTTTGTCTCTTGTATGCCTTCGTCTTCTAGACAATGTGTAAATTTGATATAAATCATTCACACTCTGCCCATTGTCGAGAATACTGATATCTTAGATGAATAATGCCATTGATTTTTATTCTTTGAATTCTGTCTATTATTCTACTATAAATCATTGCGCTACAGTTGAACTATAGTATGGCAATAACCTCTCATAACATTTGATAAAGTGACTGTATTGTAAGTTCTATTTCTACGATTTATGTTTCGTCTTCTTCTCAATTATAGTAAAAAATGCATTCCCTGTCGGCAATCTTAACTAAATTGGGCTAACGATTACTTTTTGTTCAGTAAAATGAAACGATGAATTTCAATAGCTCCCGGCGGACAATTTCCGAAAAGCGACCGTAAAGAGATCACATCGCACCCTGGATATAAGACGCCATCTTGTTTTTTAGGGTAATTTTTCAGTTTTTCTAATAACTTTTGTACTCGGAGTATTGTGCGAGTCAGAGCGATGGAATGTTGGGAGAGGAGGGCATTCAAATCTTTCTTGAAAGTTTGGAGGTTATAGACAAAAGGACAACGTCGCCGTTCGATAGAAAAGTGAAGTCTGATAGAACGAAGTTCAGCAGGTTTTAAGGTTGACAATGAAGGGGTGACCAGCTTGAGCTCGTCTATTCTGCCTACATGGATTCTCTTGTGGTGGAATCAATGACGACATTTCTGATGAACAGAAATATCTAAAGAAAAGGGAGAGATTCGTAAGTGTTACATCACCAATCAAACGAATAGAATCTGAGAGCTTCAGCGTATGATTAAGAGCTGAACTCCTAACATTTGAACAGTATTCCAGAACAGGTCGAATATGTGCTTTGTACATTATGAGAAGCTGCTGGGGTGTAAATTAGCTCTTGACGCGGAATAAAAAAGTTGTTGTAAAGCAGTTTTGACAATGGACCCACATGATAGGGTGCTATTGGTGGTGATACTGACAATGGATATGGATGACTTCATACGAATAGTTTACCTGCCATCATCATTTTATATGTGGGATCCTCCTTGCTGGAGAAAATACAAGCTAGAGTTTTGATTGAATTATCAGATCCCCGTTTCAAACAGATTCCCGTTTCAAAATTCTTGCCCGATCTTCTGATAGGTCCTTACTAATTACAATATAATTAGTTAATTATTTTGAACTAGTACATGCACTTCATCTTATATCGAAATAAAACTTCAGTTATCTTCACGACGTTTATTATAAGAATATGTGAACATCAATGCCTGCCTATATCGTATAACATCTGCTAGTATAAAAACTTATAGTGTATAAGGTTGATATAAAAAAACATCGCATTCGCTAAATATAAAGAACCACATCCCGGTATAATTTAATATTTAGATACCTAATATTTTCATTCATTTCATCGACCTGTCTTTGTCTTGCTCCTCTGGCTTCATTGGATGATATAGAGACTCTAGATGTGAAATTGGTATGAAGTGTACCATCATCTATTAAGCTGTGGACGAGACAAGAGGTCACTTCCAAAAGAAGGTTAATATGGACAGAAACAAAGTTGGTGCCAATGCATATCCTTGTGGAACACCACTGTTGATAGCCATGTTATCGGAGGATGCTCCGTCAATCACCACATGGAGTGATGTATCTGAGAGAAAAATCGAAAACTAAATTTGACGAGGCAAACCACACTTCGGGAGTTTCCTAAAAAAGACCTTGGTGTCGAACTTCCCATATTTTCCAGTTTTCAGTGGATGTTCGTCATACATGTGTTACGGAGACAAGCAGTTGTTGACCTCTACTGATGAAAGCCATTTTGCCGGTGGTGCTCTAAGCTCTAAGTATTAGATGACCTCGATTTTTATTGCTTTCTCCATGATTTCAGAGATCACATATAATAGTGCAATGGGTATATAATTATTAGGAAGGGTCCTCTTACCTTATTTCATATTGATTGGACTCTAGCTGTCGTCCAGCTGGAAGGAAACACACCGAGTTTATATGAGAATATATTGTATAAAGCTTATTGACTATGAACTGAAATGGATACATTTTTTTATATGAAAGTTAAGAGTCGTCAACTCGTCACATTCTAAGCAGTGAGAGTGAAGACACATCCTGTTAAAACTGGAGGCAAACAGTGTCCTCGCCCGATACCCTCGATAGTACAAGGCCTGAACGCTCGATCGTAGCTTCACAAGCCAGAGGTTATGTTGCAGCTGGTCACCTGTAACATTATACGGCACAATGCTGCAATATCGACAGTAAAACAAAAGTTTTATTTATTTTTCAGGACATATATAAGGACTTCCTGTTCAAACGGGGTTGCCAGACGTGAACTGAGTCCTTAGTTGCATCCCATTTACTTTTATTAATGTAAAAAACCTCTCTCCTAATGGTTCTGTTCGAAATTTTCCTAACAATATGTAATTTAAATTAAGCTTGTTGAAGCAATACGAAATTATTTCTGAAATTCCATGTTCTGTGTGTGACCATATAGTATATGTCGGTGTTGTTAATTTACTCAAAGCCGTACTAAAGTTCCCCGTGTCTAACTAATTTAATAAATTTCTTAAAAATCTGATTTGTTGCCTTTTGAGGCGAGTTTTTACATTCATTGTTTACCCCCAAGTTATAAGTTTATAAACTCGGCTGTGAATTTCGAATGCTGTATATTCGAACCAAATTGATGTAGAGCCTGCATAACATATTTATTTTATACCTGAAGGACAACTTTAATATTTTGACGTTCCAAATTTGTAGGATAGGTTACATTCAAATCCATATTTTAACAATGTATATTGAAGTTCAAGAATTTTTTTAAAACATGAAATGAGGCGATGTTCTTGTCTTCATTGTGTTTTAAATTTAGCCAACTATTCCTCATACATTTGAGAATGTGAACTGAATCGAATAGAGAAAATAATGGTCTGGAATTATGAACTGGATGAGAATAAACGATACTTAACTTGTTATGTTTAGAAAAATTGTTCATGCGTTAGTCTCACTTATAATAAAGAATGTTTTGTATCCAATTTCTTCTAATTTCAAAATAATTGACGAAATTTACATTTACTGCGATACCACTACGAGAATCTAGTTCTGTTATTGTTGATTGATTAGATTTGCCTTGAAGCCAGGAGCACATTTATTCCGCCTAAATAATAAACGCGGGAAGAATCAACGTAAACAGTTACTTAGGAAGCCATATTGTAACGCACTTTATTCAATCATAACACTTTTATACACGTTTTTTAGAGGTAAAAAAATACGTTCCAATCACACGAGAGCATCTTAGGAACAGGTGCAACATATAATTTTCCACAAGAAATAGATACAACTTTTTTAAATTGTAATATTCATGATCTGTCGGGCAATTAGGACTATACGATACTGTCGTCAGCTTCGTAAGTCTCTTGCTGATGACGTCACACTGGCTTTTGTACTCAGCGTATAAACCTTGTAGTATGAAGGGTACTGCCTCATCTCACTTTTCTCCTGCCTGCACCTTCACGATTTTGGCAGCAAATACTGCTTTATTAAGGTATAAGGTGATGTCAATTTCTATTCATAGTCATTGATTGTGATAGACAGAGTTCTGAAACAAACAATGAATAAAAAGCTCTAAATTTAATATATCCTCTTCATTGATAAAAGGCGTGTGAGCACAATGAGGAAACTTCCAGCAACCATAGCTGTATTCATGCAACAAAAATGAAATCTGTTGCGTATAAAACATAAAACTTCATTTTTCATTGATAATTCAAGATCCAAAATTCAAACATTCCGGAGTCTATAGGTTTAGCTGTAGAAATTGTGATGTCTCATACATTGGTCAAACGGGACCAAAATTCCATCTTACATTCAAAAAACACCTTGAAAGTTTCCTACTCAAGGAACAGGATTCAAAATACGGCAACCATTCTTTAAGTTATAATTTCACTCATGCTTCCGATATTTTGCACCTTTAAAGATAAGACCACTAGGTGAATATACTGGAATCCTTAGAAATACAGAAACATATTATTACAAATATTAATAGTACAGTACTTAACGATCAATTAGATTGATTTTAATGATAATATATCACTAATAAGTTATAATTCTAGACCCCCTTCCACAAATATTTCTCCTAATAGATTTTTAAGGTAATTAATTGATAATTCTCCATTCTGATGATGCCACTGTGTTGGTGCAACCATTGTTAAGAAGTATATATAAATTGTACTGTATAAAATGTAGATTGTGTTTTTTCTATAAACTAAATTAGTGAGGTATACTAATTTGTATCTAAACTTTCGTAGAAAATGAAATCCAAATTAAAATTAAGGTCGATTAATAACACGGACGTCAGAATTAATTGATTCATATTAAAATGACTGGTTAATAAAAGTATCTTCCGGGTTTATTCATAAACTGCATCATATATTACGTGTGATGATGACCTCGCAGCTCGCATTCCTAGTCTAAATTTTGAACAGGATTTGCGGGGTATTCGCATAAATTCAATTGATCCGTATTTACTTGAGCAGCATGAATAAGAAATGTACGTAATACATGACAAGTCGGAATTGATTACTATGCGTAGATATTGACATTGTAGTCATTTTAATGCCTATAAACGCCTTCAAGATTTATTACCGCAACTAGACTTCATATTTCTGGGCAACGTTAAAATCCTTCATTATGTTCGTGGCATCAATATCGAAGAGTTTGCGAAAGGTCACCCCCATTGTAATGTTTCAATATGATTTTGTAATTTAGTTTCTACAAGTCGAGCAGTGACAACACGTCTAACAGTTCCGGACAGCTATTTCCCTTTCTCATAAGCTCATCAGCAAAACGTGTAAGACGATGAAGTCCTTATTCGACCATCTAACCATTTAACCAAAACTGTATCGATTACCGTTTCCGCTATCCCATGATAGATATCCTTATCTTGTAATTCGGAATTGGATGAGAAATATCAAAACAACTAAACTCCCTATAGATCTGTTGCCGACGTTTCGACTTTTATAAAGTCATCCTCAGGGCATCTCAATATTGAGTACTAAATTTGGATAATAGAGAGTGACGCCGTGAATTAAGAAATAAATGATAACAAGTACAATATGAGTTGAAAAAATACATACACATTCAGATTGTGAATAGATCAACTTTTGGGACAAATACTAACACCACATGACGTGGATAAAATTATAAAACAGATTCTGTAGAAAACAACAGGCTACTTAAATTAAAAGTAGATTTCATGTCGTGATAAAATGTATGTTAGCAGGGACATTCACATATAAGTAACTTTGAATTCCACTTGCTTGTATTTAAAATAATTGAAAAATTTATTGGTCAATAGCAAGGACAGTTTGTTTTTGAAGGAAGCATCGAATTTATATTCGAAGAGTTTGCCTATTTTTGGTTGATTGGTGATTTCTTTCAGCTATTCATTGATAAGGTCTGCGGGACCGTAGACGTGGCTGATTTGTTATTATGTTTGATATTTTTAATTGCCTTAGTAGATATGAATAGGAATTAGGTAGAAATTGGGTATCTGTTTTTACATTATTATGGTTTTTGTAATTTTTGATGTTGTCATCTCTTATATGCTTCTTGTTTATAGTTTCGTTGTTTTAACACAATTTCTGTATTTTCAAAATAGGCTTTGCTTAGATTTTTTCTGAATGTTCCGCAAGACCTTGTTTTCATGAGGTTTTCGGGTCTAATGCTCGCTCATGTTCTAATATCTTAGCTTTGAGCTATAGTCCTGTCTATCCAATATACGCTTTTTTACATTCTACAGGGTGGTCCAGTTTATATCATCAGGATTTCACCAGCCAATAGCTTATCGAAAAATAAAGTTAGTTTGTATAATAAAATATGGTCGAATTTTGTTTCTTTTTTGATGTACAGGGTGTCAAAGAAAATAAATTATTTTAAATAATTTGTTATAAATCAATAATGAAAAAAGGTAGCCTCTTGAAATTTTGCCTAGATCTTTTCTTTGTATTCTTTATTAAATATTGGCTGTAATTATTTTATTAACAACACAGAGACGTGCTAACGGGTTTCTTCAAAAATACATTATTCAATAAAACGTACATTACTGTTTTTTTTAGAACATCAACTGCAGAGAGGATTTGCCATTTTGTTTAGAACCTTTTTTGTATCTCACAATTTTTTGATAACTCAAACTCAAAACGGAAAAAAAAACTACGTGGATCACCCTGTATATCTAAGTTTCCCTTATAAATGTGTCAAATTGAAATTAAAAATCTACCTGTTTCATGAGATTCCTCAGAAATGGATAGTTTGGCTAAAAATGAATTTATTCAGTACTTTTCGAAAGCACAGTATATAGTCATTTTACAAGTTTGAAGATGCCCCCGCCCCAGCTGTTGCAGGAACTCGCTGCCTGACGGCAGGCTATTCATCTACGCCCTAAACATGACTTAATATAAAAATATCAGCCTTTCTAAAATGGTTGCATTTTTTTTGTCGCTCAGCTCTCGGACTAAACGTTGTTTAGTTCCTTAAAACTTGAGCACAAACCATAGACCTATTGGCCCGAATGAATAAAAAGAAGCATAACCTTATACTTGCAAAATATGGAGCAAATCCTTCCCTCCATATGAATAATAATCAAAGTAAAACCTTTTTCTAACAAGTACGGAGCAAATGCTTATCAAAAAGAGGATTTGCTTACATCGAAAGTAAATGGTATGAATAAAACTGAGCTTTTACTTTCAGTCATAAGCATATCCTCCAAAATAGTTGCATCTAGTCAGACGTAGACTCACCTGCTGAAAATAGACAACGGTTTCGGTTAAATAAATTGTTCGTAGTGCCTAAAATATTCACAATGGCCGAAGTAGTGAATTTGCGAATGGTGAAATATTACAAACCTCGGTTGTCTCCACAAAATAGCGATTTCAAAAGTCTATTTCGATTTGAAGATCGTAATGTGGAATGGTTAGCTAATAATTTTCTGGGCCCTTCTACAGAAACGCGAGGTGGTGCTCTTTCTTCTTTACAGAAGATGAAAATATGTTTAAGGTATCTGGCTAATCCTGGATTCCCAATAGGTATAGGTGAAGAGCTTGGTGTAGAGCAGTCAACAGTATCACGAACAGTAAATACCGTCGTTAATAGAATTGTTGTGCAAGCTAATCAGTGGATAAAATTTCCTACTACTCATAATGCTATAATCGAAGCGAAGGACTTATGGCAAAATAAATATCGTTTCCCAACTGCAATTGATACCATAGACTGTACGCATATCGGTATAGAAAATTCAAATTTTCATGGTGATGAGTATATCAACCGGAAAGGAAAAGCAACGCTTAATGTGCAAGCAACTTGTGACCCCCAATGTATGTTCACTAGTGTTGATGTAAGTTGGCCAGGATCGGTCCACGACAGCAGAATTTGGAAAAATTCGGAAGTTCGGCAAATTATGGCAAGAACAAGGAACAGCGTACTTCTTGGAGATGAAGGTTATGGAATCGAGCCATGGCTCATGATTCTATTTCGCAATTCCGATAATCCAACTAAAAGGAGTTACAATAATCTTTCGAAACAAGAAAGAGTAATTATCGAGCGCTGCTTTGTGCAAATTAAACGTCGATTTCCAATCTTAAAGTATGTTTGTCGTGTTAAAAGTGAAAATATTCCAAATATTATTATATCATGTTTTATTTTTCGATTTCCGGTCTTATTAATATCTGTTTTTTTCTTTAGTCTTGTTTTCATGTTATTAACTTTCTTCATTAACTTGGTAATTTCGATTTTCTTTCCAAAAAAACTTATATTTAGTTGTAATTCTTTCAACAGCTAGGTCTTTCTTTTTCTTTGCGCTTGGAATTTGTGATTTTATCAAAATTTCAGGTTATGAGGCTATCTCTTTTGCAATAAAATTCAATTTACCAATATTACTCTGTGTTTCAACTTCTTCTTCACGAGTGACAAGAAATATAGATGAAACCACAGACACAATACAAGGAACCAGCTTATTAGTCTGAGCCAAATGTAATCACATCATTAAACAAGTCTCGACCTGAGGTTTTCGCTACCTTTTGCTTATTGTTAGGAAGCATTTGCTCGTGAGTAAAAGGTTATCGTTATTCATATGTAAAGAAGTAAATCCTTATGCTTCTACCTTTTGCTCAAAGCATTACCTTTTGCTTCCACCTTTTGCTTATGAGCAAAAGCTTCACTTTTATTCATACGGGCCATTATCCCGAGGAGACAGAATTGTTTACATTGAAACACGATCAGACATTGTCAAATTTCGGGCCACTCAGACCGCTGTATATTACAAGTATGGTCGTATGGAATGTGCTGTTGCCGGATTAGTTGTTCTGTGTGTCGGATTGATTTATGGTAACCCAATTTATGGTAACCTGGAATATACAATCGAATTATAGAATATTTAAATTTTCAAATATAGAACTATTCCATTCCATTGCATCATTTGTTCAGAAAGTGACAACACCTCGCACCTTTTATGAATGAGGACTTGGTTCTGTACTACGCAATTTAACAGCTTCCGTATTTCTCGTAGCTATTTCGAAGCGGCGTTGTCTTACAAGTGGTACCAAGTTCTCAATCATAGTTACAGCGTTGCCAATAAGGAGTAATTATTATATGACTCGGCGACAAAGAGGTCCGTTGGTTTTCTTTGTTATACTTCATGTAATCATTGCGACAAGTCAAATGGATTTTATGAATGAGATGAGACAATAGGTCTATGGCACAAATACATTAAGCCCACTAATAGGAAATATTTTCTCAACAGTCGAATTTTTCAAAGCGTTAAACCCGAGCACCGTTGAATCATTAACTGTTGACCGTTAAAATGCTACTTATTTTAATAATTTTTGTTTTGGATTGTGTTGTTACATTCTCCACGTATTCAACTTGTATTTACTTCATTTAACTTTCCAGTTTCAAATTCAAGGACTCCGAAGTCTAATATCTTGAAATTCTGCAAAAATTGAACGAATTTAGGTGTGGCCTTCAATAAAATATTGAAATGTTTTGCGTGTTCGCGGAATGTTGTAGCATATATTGGGTGCGGTTGTAGGGTTGATTCAGAGATTCCATAAAATGTGGTCTGAATTCAGTATTCCATTTACTAGAACCACCATCATCCCGTTACAGCCTTCCTGCATTCTGCACAAAGGTCATGGTTAGCAAACTGGATGTTTCGTAACAGCTTTACAAGAAATGTTTGCGACACGTGGACGGACGAGATTATTAATAATCCTAGACAAACAAAGGATGATTACGAAATAGTTTAATTGGACAATTAGTTGTAACACGACTTTGTTTGTCCATTTATACTAGTAGAAAAGACGGAACGGGATATTACACGATAACACACTTCTTATGCTACTTCATGCAATCGCGGTAACACAACATTGGGCCACACTTAGAAGATATGCTTCACCCTAAGTTATTATTCGTTTCCAGAAAAGAGGGGCTAGGGGCGTTCGCCCGGGATTTTTCCGAATACCTTAACCACGAAGTATCATCATAGGGAAAACAAATCACATAAAAACTGCACTTGACATTTTCAATATAGGTTGTTGAAGTTAATATGGTTTCATCTCAAACCATTAAAAATGTTGTACTACCTGTTTCGAGGTCTATAATTGCACCTCATCCTCAGGTTCATATAAGAAATGGCTGGAGTAAAGACATTTGTATCAAATTATTATTCAACAATTATAGATATATTAATCAAGTTAAATTTGTTGTTCTTTTATTAAAAGCTTCAATTGTGTATAATTTGAGAAGACTATTTATTACTTACATTCATTATACAGGGTGTTTCAGTTTCTTCGTTCATAACTTCGGTAAACGATAGAACTTCTAAAAATAATAGGGGTCTTTCATGTAAAAAAAATTTCTAAATCACTTCGTTTCCGAGATACAGGGGGTGGTGTGTTGAAGTTTTGAAAAATTATTACATTTTGTTCATTACATTAGTGAGTGGTGTTTCCTCCCACATGTCTTCATGATTAGCTTCCAAAAATTCTAAAAATGCAGCGGCAGTTAGTCTGGTAAAACGTATGGGGCAACAATATTGTTTTTAAATGCCAAACCAGACATTGACACTGAATTCTTCTTGAAAATTCTTAGATCTTGTACCATGAGGGTTTTTATTTGCCCTAAACGTAAGTCGAATAAAATGTGCTTCATCTGTCACAAAATTTGCAGGGGAATGTTTTCGTTGTTCAGCGAATTAATAACAAAATTAGAAAATTGTAAACGCCCTTCTTTGTCTTCTGGATGCAAAGTTTAGATTGGTTGTAAACGGTAAGCTCTTTGACGATCTCTACGTAATGTTCTCTAAATTGTTACGTAAGGTATACTAAGAAACGAGTAGCTCTGCGAACACTCATGGATCTTGTTTCTTCAAATAATGTAACAATTTGTCTTGTTCTATTCCTTACTAAAACAATGTAATTTCGGTTTTGTTCTCTCCTATGACCATTTTCCAAAAAAATCAAATGAATTCTCCTAAATACTGCTGGAGATGTCTTGCATTTGAAAAACGTATACGGTACTCTGCTGCCGCAACAAAACGCATAAACGAAATAAATAATTGCGTATTCCTGATTGCTAAATCGAAATGGCATTATACTTATAGAGTATCTCCAACTAAGAAAATCAATAACATAAATAGTGATTTATATAACATTTGTCAATACTGTTCTAATTAATGCAATGCCTACTAAATAATATTATATTTAACGAAGGTCTAATTCCATAAGACAACCCTGACGACCACTGGCGTAGACGTTTAAGGAGCTTAAATGCGTACAAAACCCCATAACTACGCTACTGTATTTGTTTCAAAAACATTTTGTCACCAAAAAAATGTCTCATCCAGTAAAACTAAAGTGTACCAAGTTTGAACTAAACATCTTCATTTGTTTAGAAGGTAATGAAGAAAATGTAATAATTTTTTTAAACTTCAACACCCTGCCCTGTACCTCGGAAGCAAAGTGATTTAGAAAAAAATTTATATGAAAGATCCTTATCCCTAAGTTCTATCGTTTACTGAAGTTATGAACGAAGAAACTGAATATACAGGGTGTTTCAGTTTTTCGTTCATAACCTCGGCAAACGATAGAACTTCTAAAAATGATAGGGGTCTTTCATATGAAATTTTTCTCTAAATCACTTCGTTTTCGAGATACAGGGTATTAAAATTGAAAAAAAAATTTAGTTTGTTGCGAATATCTCCGGAACCGTTCATCGTACAGAAAAAAACCTTTTGTAAGCAATCTCTACTCATAGTAAGCTATGTTTTGTACGATAAAATTTTTTTTTTATTCGTTATTGGTGAAGATTTTGAAGGGGTAGTGGTTGTTTTTCTCCCCAACTTCTACGCCACTGTAAAAAGTACGGTTTTGAGATGCCCATTTGAACCGCCAATGTTTTCTATACAAAAAAGTTACTCTTGGTCACAAGCTCCAAACTTGAGCGTTTCCGAGAAAAATCAACTTTTATGTTGAAAAACATAGTCAATTCTTTGAAATAAAATTTATTTTTTACCAATTAAACGAAATTTCTTTAAACAAGTAACAAAACCAAAAAATTTACCATGATTTTCAACATAAAAGTTAATTTTTCTCGAAAAAGTCCAACTTAAGAGCTTATGACCAGGAGTATCTTTTTTGTGTAGAAAACATTAGCCGTTCAAATGGGCATCTCAAAACCGTACTTTTTCCAGTGGCGTAGAAGTTGAGGAGAAAAACAACCACTACCCCTTCAAAATCTTCACCAATTATGAATAAAACATATTTTATCGCACAAAACATAGCTTACTATGAGTAGAGATTGCCTACGAAAGTGGTTTTCTGTACGATGAACGGTTCCGGAGATATTCGCAAAAAACTACATTTTTTTTTCAATTTCAATACCCTGTATCTCGAAAACGAAGTGATTTAGACAAAAATTTTATATGAAAGACCCCTATTATTTTTAGAAGTTCTATCATTTGCCAAAGTTAGGAACGAAAAACTGAAACACCCTGTATATTTTGTACCATTTTGCATATAAATTTTGTACCAGATCATGTGGACCATTGTTACTGATTACAAATTAATGTAAATCACAATTATGTATTACTACAATGAAATATACTTGTTTCCAATACGAAATTCAAGAAGCTAGAAAGTCTTCATTCTAATAGTCGAACTAATGTGACTTCAGATAACAATACTAAAAACTGTAATATAAGAAATGTTATTCTAGAAAGAGTGAGTTGTAACATTTAATTCAATTTTATGAAACAAACATACATTTGGAAACATCTAGTGGTAAAATTTAAGGACAACACATGAAATAGTGAGAACTGTGAACTTATTAAATTGTAGGTAGTATTTCTATAAATATTATAAAGGGTTATGTGACAATTATTAATTAGATTGAAATAAATAAAATTATATTATGGCAGAAAAGGTTGAATTATAATTCAAAGTGTATTTCTAAGAGTTATTATTTATTAAGGTATAATCCTTTGGTTGCTAAATATAATATTTTGAAATTTATTTCAGTGATGAATTGGTGTTGGTTTTCAATAGGATGGTTTGCAAATTGAGTAAAACCTGCCTTAAGATTAATACATCTGCCAATATAGTTTGCTTCACATGAATTACAAGATAATTGATAAAATCCACTTTTTTCCATTTTATCGATAGAATCCTTGTTATTCAAAAGTAATTTATTTAATGAATTAGATGATCTATATGAAATCTTAGCTATTGGTTTCAGAACATTAGAAATTTTATCAGTTATATTACCAAAATAATATCATCTGAAAGTTGAGACATTTGCTCATGATTTACTAATTGTGGTCTAATATACCGGCTGTCCACGAACTGCGTGGCAAAAATAAAACCGAAGATTCTTTGATTCGAAAAAAAGTTGATGAGCCTTTTTACTTTTGCCTCAAGTGTCTTGTTTAGCCGGTAGAGGGCTTCAAAGTTGCAAAAATAATTTTGTTTTTTCGATATAACTTGAGAACGTGATGGAGGACTTTTACAATATTTAGCAAGTGAGTTACTGTCAATAATGGCCATTTTTGAGAGTGGAGCACAGAGCCTTAGAGACCATAGAAATGGCTCAAACTTGAGGATGTAACGGGAAAAGTGTCCAGAACTTTTTTGTGGTCAATGTAATTCACTCGATATTTTTTATGTAGATAGCTTATCTAATTTGAAAACTTTTCTTACTCTTAGAAAATTTTGATAAAATCAACGGATTAGCTTGAAAAAATTAATTGTCGAGTCTCTGCATTTTTGGCTTACTAATTTTACTTGATTAAAATACCTTAGTTGCCTTTGCTTTTCTAATGTCATTTTGGCAAAACTGTCAGTTTTTACTTTGCTTTCCGTAGAAATTTTATAAAATTATGGCTCAAAATTTCACTAACACTGAAATGGTTGATATGTTATTGATTTATGGACTTTGTCGTTGCAATGGCCGGAGAAGGGAAAGATATCCGCATCGCAGAATTCCAAATCGGCAAACCTTCGCGAAACTGGCAAATTTGAAGCAAATCGCAGAGAAACTGGGCGCAGACGGACAAGAAGGACGTTAGAGCTCGAAGAAGAGATACTGGAAGCGGTTCAAACTGAACCTGGGATAAGCACACTACGTTTGGGACTTCGTATTGGAGCCTCAAAATCATTAGTTCATAATGTACTGAAAGAAGAACTGTTGTATCCCTATCATATTAAAACAGTTCAAGACTTATTGCCCATGGATCCAGGTCATCGGCTAGATTTCTGTCGGCTTATTGTCCAAAGACAAAACGCAAACCCCAATTTTTGTAGAAGAATTCTGTTCACGGACGGAGCTACTTTCACGAGATGTGGTCTTTTTAACCTCCATAATGAACATTTCTATGCTGATGAAAATCCTCATGAAACGGAAGTTACATATTTTCAGAATCAAACTAAAATCAATGTTTGTGTTGGAATTGTGGATAACTTTATTATTGGCCCTACCGTTATACCCGATCGATTGAACGGGGAGAACTACTTGAACTTTTTGGAACAAAGGCTACTTGAACTGTTGGAAGACTTGCCCTTACACATTCGTCGTGGCCTTTGGTTTATCCATGATGGTGCACCTCCTCATTTCACATTAGCTGTGAGGCGACATTTGAATGCGGAATATCCAGATCGCTGGATAGGTAGAGGACACGATGCACCAGTGAACTGGCCGGCCCGCTCCCCTGATTTGACGCCCTGCGACTTCTTCCTATGGGGCGCTTTGAAGTCGAAAGTTTATGCAGCTACAGTAAACACACGAGAGGAATTGTTGCAACGAATTAATCATGAAGCGGATTTATTGAAGAATGATCCTGAAGTACTAGCCAGAGTTCAATCCAATTTCTTGAAACGAATTAATTTGTGTATTCAGGAAAATGGGAAACATTTCGAACAATTGATGCCTTAGCGATTTCCCAAAAAGTTTTGTTGTTTCTTTTAATTCAGCATTTATTTTTCCTAAATAATCACATCCTTTCCCCATTTCTATTGTTTTTATTATTCGTGTTTTACGGAGATATTAACCATTTCAGTGTTAATGAAATTTTGAGCCATAATTTTATAAAATTTTTACGGAAAGCAAAGTAAAAACTGACAGTTTTGAGAATTAATTCTCCAAATGCCAAAATGACATTAGAAAAGCAAAGGCAACTAAGGTATTTTAATCAAGTAAAATTAGTAAGCCAAAATTGCAGAGACTCGAAATTTATTTTTTTCAAGCTAATCCGTTGATTTTATCAAAATTTTCTAAGAGTAAGAAAAGTTTTCAAATTAGATAGGCTATCTACATAAAAAATATAGAGTGAATTACATCGACCACAAAAAAGTTCTGGACACTTTTCCCGTTACATCCTCAAGTTTGAGCCATTTCTATGGTCTCTAAGGCTCTATGCTCCGCTCTCAAAAACGGCTATTATTCACAGTAACTCACCTGCCAAATATTGTAAAAGTCCTTCATCACGTTCTCAAGTTATACCGAAAAAACAAAATTATTTTTGCAACTTTGAAGCCCTCTACTGGCTAAACAAGACACTTGAGGCAAAAGTAAAAAGGCTCATCAAATTTTTTTCGAATCAAAGAATCTTTGGTTTTATTTTAGCCACGCAGTTCGAGGACACCCTGTATAAAGAATTCTGAAAATTCTAATTTTTTTTCTATGTAACATAAAACAAAATCATAAATTTCAATAACCTGAGGATGAGGTGCAATTATAGACCTCGAAACTGGTAGTACAAAAAAAATTGATTGTGAGATAAAACCATATTAACTTCAACTGTCAATATGAATCACACTTGGGTGATACCAATTATACTTTCAATATAGCCTATACAGGTTATTTCTTAACGAATAGAGCTACTGTGTGTTCATTGGGCCAAAATATTGAGCCTAAAAGTAGGTGATCAAATTTTAATATTAACTGAATTACAGGGTTACATACAGTTGAAGTTGAACTATTTTTTTTCTGTTCAAATAACATGAAAATTCAATTTCATCTTTTGATACAACCCACAATGAATTATGAGACCACTTAATTGGGCCACATTTTATTCTTCAAAGATAATGGTGAGATTTGCTTTGATTTTTAAAGAAACCAGTTAACCATCCTGTAGGAAGACTTGAAAAATGCAATGTGGCTGCTGCTTCAAGGTTGCTCGCTTTCGATGGGTGTCAAAGCAGAACTGAGTCTCATATCATTCTGAAAATTTTAATGCGTTCTAGTTAAAGATGGTGCATCACAAATGTCACATGGGATTTTCGACTGTGGCGCTATCTGTTTTATTTTGCAGGTACTTTTCGCCTTGCTCTCGTATGTACCGGGATATCAAAAATTATCTTGGTCAAGGGTGGTTGGGGAATCTAAGACGTGTGTCTTTTTTTTTGGGGTGCGAGGTGATTGAAACCCTTTATGGGCACCTTATGGTTCTGTAACATCCCATAAGGTATTATGGGAGTCCCTGAGTCCCGAACTTAATCACCTCAGATATACCCACTAAACACTCCACCTCGTGTGGTAGGCTCGATCCTGCAACCAAGGCAGTCACGATGACACTTGGGCTTAACAGCCCATTGTATCTTGCCGCACCACTTTCTCGGGCCATCGGAAAAATTCGGCAGTCGCTGGATTCGAACCCGCGACCGGCAGCCACAGTGATTAGAAGATCGATGCTTCTACCACTACACTGAGCTACGTGTGTCTTACTTTACGTTTGAAATAATTATGTCACTGTCACACTGACATCATCAATAACCTACAAATTTCATACCTATTTATTTCAGTTTAAAACAATAATGAACTACAAATTAAAAATTATCTTGGTCAAGGGTGGTTGTGGAATGTAAAACGTGTGTCTTACTTTAAATTTTTGAATATGTTTTGTTGTTATAGAATCTGTTAAGTCATTGCGCTGAAATTTTCTAATCCAGTTTTTGAATCATGCCTCTTACCACACAGCACACATTTTTCATGATAGAAGCATATTTTCGAACGGGTGCGCTAGCTAATGGAAATTGGCAATACGGTCAACGTTTGTGTTTGGACAATTTTCGAGAGCACTTCCCAAACGTGGCAATATTACCGGACAATTTTTATGCGTGCCTTACAAATTGTGTTGAAGTGTTTCGCGAAACTGGTTGTGTGACTCATAAAAAAGGTGCTGGTAGACCAAGAGTTCGTACAGAAGAAGTTGTCAATGACGTTCGTCAACGTATGGAAGAGGAGCCTGCAAAACCTTTGAAACGTCTTTCTCCGGAAATGGGACTTTCTTATGGAACATGGCAGAATATTTCAAAGAAAGACTTGAACATGCATCCATATAAGATGCAAGCACATCAAGCTCTTCTGTCCGCAGACCACACCAGACGCCTTGCTTACTGCCATTGGTTTGTCAATAATTGAATGAATGACGATCTTCTGGACTTAACTGACGAACGTGGTTCCACCTTTCGGGATACATCAATTCTCAAAATATGCGAATGTGGAGCAATGATAAAGTTTTTTTTGATTTCACCGTCAACGCAGAAAGGTACAGACACAACTTTTTGGCTGATTTTGTGCAACAGTTAAACGATGATGAACTGCGGTACGGTTATTTCCAGCATGACGGTGCAACAGCACATACTACACGAGAAAATATTGATTTTCTCCGCGAGTTTTTTGATGTCCGGCTGAAAAGTTTGCATACAGAAGTTGAGTTTCCTCCGAGATCACCTTGTTTGACAATTATGGACTATTTTATATTTCCTTACTTAAAAAACAAGATTTTCGCAACTCCGGTAAATAATTTGCAAGAACTTCAACAAAGAATAGTTCAGCAATGTGCAACCATAACGCCAGAAATGCTGCATAAAGGTTTTCACAGCATGAGAATGCGCGTCAACTTGTGCATCGAACAAAACGGGGACATTTCTAACAATTACTGTAATTTAGTTTTTTTTCTTACTAAAACCGTTATTTCATAATTTGTAGTTCATTATTGTTTTACAACTGAAATAAATAGGTATGAAATTTGTAGGTTATTGATGATGTCAGTGTGACACATGTTTTAGATTCCACAACCACCCTTGACCAAGATAGTTTTTGATATCCCGGTATATTGTTTGGTTCTCAGTCTGCATTTCATTAATTTCATCTGCTTTACTACTTATATATTTGTGTACATATTTTTATCATGTACGTTATAGTACATTGTTTTAGCTTTTTTCATTACAATGGTAAGATGATTCTTATAGCGCTTGATAAATTTCATAAATTAGACTACTTGATTATTCCACGAATTAATTGAACATTGAAGTAGTTTTATCTCAAGGGTAATCAAAGATGATTCATGTGATTTTCTGTAGATGCTAATGATATTTCCTGTAGCTTTACAGCCAATCGGGGGATCTTATAAAATGAAATTGGTTTCAAGAGTTTAGGTAATGTAATTAAATTAATACTAGATTAATACCAAGCGGAAGTAATTTATCACATTAGTAAGTCATTTCCTCCATGGTGGTCTACAAATTTTAATACCTTTCAATTAATTATTTTATATCCCCAATATAATATTAGTCATCTAGTTATTGATCACGTCAATTTGTAGGGTCAATTTACACATGTTAACTTATTTAATAAACATTAATTACTATGCAGAATTCATATGTATCTTTAAATACATAATGTATTAACAAATTGTTATTACGGTCTAGAGTTAAGTGTTCAGCAAAAATACTGAAAGTCAAGGCAAAGTATAAATACAATAAATAGTACCCGAGGAACATTGCGGTGAGTATAAATAAAATTTCAATATCTGTAACTAGACGCAGGACTCCATGAAGTTTATGATCTAAATTCTATCTGTAAGCTTGGAGAAATTTATGAAAATTACTTCCTCCGACAGTATTGAACATATTTATTCCACAATTTTTATGAAATCGCTAGAGTAGCGCAGTGATGTTATATTCAAGTGAATGAATCAGCATCTCTATACATACGAGGGCAATGTGAAAAGTTTCTGAAAATAAAACAGATGGCGCCATAATCGAGAATCGTGTGACATTTGTGATGTACTACTATCTTTAATTAGAACGCATTAAAATTTTCAGACTGATATGTCATTCAGTTCTGTTTTGACACCCATCGAACGCAAGCAACCTGAAGATTTTTGTAAACATGGAAAAAAGTGAATTTCGCGTCTTGATTAAACATTTCTTGCGTGGAAAAAACGCAAACCAAAGCATCGCTTGTTAAACATTATGGGGACTCTTCACCATCGATTGGAACGATTCACAAGTGGCTTACTGATTTCCGTTGTGGTATTATGACGACAAAGGACGCTGAACGTTCTGGTCGTCCAATAGAGGATACAACTCCAGAAATCGTCGATGAAATCCATGGTATGATATTGGACGATAGGCGAGCTAAAGTGCACGAGATTTGCTGATGCTTTGGGCATCTCAACCTAACGGAAACGGAACATTTTGCATAAATTTTTGTATATGAGAAAGCTATCTACCAGATGGCCGCATTTGCTCTCTGTTGAAAACAAGCGCGATAAGAAGAACTTTATGCGTCTTTTCTTAACCGTGGACGAAACATGGATTCATCACAACACACCAGAGACCAAAGAACAGTCGAAACAGTCTACAAATTGAAAAAACACCAAAGTCGGGGCAATTTGGACCAAAAAAAAAGTCAATAACTCGAGTAGCATAGTGCCTAGACAATTTTAATGTCCATATTCGTGATCAGCGCACCCGAAAACAGAGAATGATCAAAATTGAGGAACGTAAAAATTTGATCCCTAAAAATTACAGAGGGACTGAACTATTTCTAGATTCTAGATAAACCTCTATTAAAAGTTTTTTAGTTTAATTTAAATATCCACAAATATTTGTAGCTGCCATGTTTTGTCTATCTATTTAGCCGCTAGATATTTTAAATGGAGTTATTCACTTATAAGTGGAATTGTCAAATATTTTAGGAACATCCAATCTTCCCTCGAGAACCATTGTCCTTACCAAGGTTAAACTTCGATTATCTCAACGAATCAACGCTTTGTTTGTACAATAGATATGTTGCTGACATTGACTATAAAATTGAATAAATTGCAAAATTAGATGAGACAATAGACTGCGTGAGAAAATCCCCTTAACTGGGTAATGACAGTGCAATTACGCATCGCTTTGGGGTTCAATTATGAGTAGTAAGTAATTGATCACAATAGTACGGCGTTTATGTAAAAATGTTAAAACTGGCGAACAACCTTTAACAAGGAATAAGAGTCCATTTTCATAATTTCGTGCATCATTGCAAAACGCTTCTTACGAAATCATCTTCAAGATAATTATGATTATACCTTATATATTAATGACCTCAATTGGTACATGCACATAGTTCTTTATTGTATTATGGTCGTAATTAATTGCTTTGTAGACCTAGATGTTCACTGAATAGTGAAAATATGATAATTGTTAACAAATTATGTGCATATCCTGCGCATCATATAATCACACTTGGTCCTGTGGCCTTTCCGACCTTCATACTATTAATCCTTGACATTATAGACAAGATTTTCTCAAGTACTTTTTCTAATTCGTTCAGGATTTATTTATTGATACGCTATACGTGGGCAAACTGAAAAGAAAAGTCCTTGAAAAACGAAATAAGAAATTATTCATTTGGTCAAAACTTATTTTATATCTCAACATCATCTCCTTGTAGCCAGATACACTTCGTCCAACGTTTTTCTAATTCTTTCGACTGTTCTTTGGTTGGTGTGTTGTGATGGATCCATGTCCACACGACGCAAAAAGCCCTTTTTATCGCGCTTGAACGTCGCCAAACACTCCTTTGAAGTTGTCACACTTGTTTTCAACAGAAAGCAAATGCGCCACCCATCTGTCTTTCTCATATCCTAAAATTTAGGCAAAATGTTCAGTACCCGTTCGGTTGAGATGCCCATAGGTTAGCAATCTCGTGCACTTCAAATCGCCGATCGTCCAATATCATCCAATGGATTTTATCGACGATTTCTGACTTTGTAACCTCAATTGGATGACCAGAACGTTCGACTTCCTTTGTGGTCATACTACCACAACAACACTCAGTAAACCACTTGTGAATCGTTCCAATCGATAGTGAGGAGTCTCCATAATGTTTAACACACGATGCTTTGGTTTGCGTAATGTTTTTTCCGTGCAAGAAATAATGTTTAATCAAGACGCGATGGGTGTCTAAACAGAACTGAATGACATATCAACCTCAAAATGTTAATGCGTTCTAGTTAAAGGTGCTACATCACAATTGTTACATGGGATTTCCGATTGTGGCGCCATCTGTTTTATTTTTCATGAACTTTTCACCTCGTCCTCGTAAAGTGAGGGTATTCTTCTCTTTTGAACTGTTGAACGTATATATTAGAGGAATTCACAAAATAATAAAATTTCGATATTCCAATGTCAGTTTCTTACTAAGGTCAACATTGATAGACAGATAGAAGTTTACTACACATTCAATATTCAGTTACATGGAGATTGTCAAGTATTGTACAGCCCAATTCTCTGGATAGCTCATCAGCTTGTTGCCTTCGATGGCACATATTCCTAGAGCCGATTTATTGTGTTCTGCCAGAGCGGTGAGGTCTTTTTGGCAATCCCATACCAGTCTAGATGTCGCCTTTGGATTAACAAGTGCTTCCAGGGACCATTGATCTCTATTATGGGAATGGATTGCTATTCGTATAAATCAAATGTAAGACAAATTGAACATCACGCATTACCCTTGATGAGCTCGTAAGTGTAACATCATCAATCAAACTGATAGCTCTCTTCTCGATAGAATCCAAGGGCTTCAGCATATGTGTGAACAGTACTCCAGGACAGGTCGAATCTATGCTTTGTAGATTATGAGGAGCTGCTGGGATGTAGAGTAGCTCTTGGCACGGAATAGAAAACCAAGTTTTTGTAGCAGTTTTCGCAATGGACCTCCCCATGATCGTCTCATGAGAGGGTGCTGTTGGTTGTGGGATCCGCCTTCCTGTAGAAGACGCAAGCTTGAGTTTTGGTTGCATTAAACTCTACTAGATTATCAGATCCCCATTTCAAAATCTGTGCCAGATCTCCATTAATTGCGTCAACCTGTCCCTGTGTCGCTCCTCTGGCTTCATTGGATGGTATAGGTGAAAAAGAGGTATGAAGTGTACCATCATCTGCAAAGCTGTGGACGGGACAGTTGGTCACTTCCAGCAGATCGTTGATGTGAAGCAGAAACAAAGTGGGTGCCAAGACAGATACCTGTGGAACACCAGCGTTGATACCCATTGTATCGGAGGATACTCCGTCAACCACCACATCGAGTGGTGAGAAAAAACTCTATAGTAAGCGACAAAGTTGAGACAGCAAACCATATGATAATCCCTTAAAAGGCATTTGTGCCAGACTCGGTTAAATGCTTTGGATATATCCAATGATACAGCTAGAGTCCCCATGTTTTTCAATAGATTTCTGCCATACATGTGTTATGGCAAGCAGGTTTCCTGTTGATCTCTGCTGGCGAAAGACTTATTGCCGGTCATTCACGATTTTGTAGCTCTCTAGGTATTTGATGGGCTTTCTCCATCACTTTAGACGTCACAGATAATAGTGCAATGGATCTATAATTATTTACTATTGAGTCGGTAATTCAATAACGTATCAAATACGTATGCACTTAATAAAGTAGGAAATAATCCCTTGTCCACTGAAAATCATATTAAAGCACTAAGGACCTTTCACCTACATGTAACCATCATCAGTCACAAAGTTTACAAGGTAGCTGAAATGTTCTTAGTACTTCAATAGTAGTTTTAGTGGATAAGGGATTATCAAGTGCATACGATTTATCAGAGTAACAAAGTTTACTTGGTAGCTGAAATGTCCTTAGTACTTTAATAGTATTTTCCGTGGATAAGGCGGTTTCCAGTGAAAATTACTTTTTGGAGAAAATCCAGAAGATAGATAGATAGATAGATTTGATTCATGTTATATACATAATATGTTTACACTCATCATCATAAAATATAAATAAGATCACAATATTGAATTTAAAAACTTATTTAAAAAAAATCTTCTGTGGAATAAAATATATTATTTAAAAGAATATTTCTAACTGATTTCTTGAATTCTTTCAATGGTAATTCTCTAATGAGTTCGGGCAATTTATTAAAATATTGAAATGCTAAAAATTTTGGCCCTTTTTTAGTCTCAGAAAATCTGTACGAATATTTCTCTTATTACGAGTATTGTGATCATGAAAATCCTCACTCAATGAGTACTTATCTCTGCAACTATGTGCATACTTGAGACATTCATATATTTACAGATTTGGAAATGTTAATATACCTAATCCCTCGAATGATTTTCTACAGCAGTCTCTATAACCAATACTCGCAATAATTCGTATCGCTCTCCTTTGTAATCTGAAAATTTCATTTTTTTTAGAACAGTTACCCCAAACTAAAATAGCGTAGCGTAACTGACTTTCAATCAAAGAAAAATACGCAGTCTTTATAACACAAGGAGATAGGGACTGAGATAAGGTTCTCAAAACAAAAATACCTTCACTCAATTTTGTCATAAGTTTATCTGCATGAACATTCCAAGTGACTCTATCATCTATATGTACACCTACAGTTTTTATATATTTATCAAAACTGTTTGTTGCCTTTAGGGAAAAGAGTATTTCTACAGTTTTGTTCTCATTCACACAAATACCATTTCCCGAGAACCATTCCACTGCTTTATTCATACTTATTCTACTCTGTTCCTCCACATGATCTAGATCCTTTCCAGAATTTGACCCTGTTACATCATCAGCGAATAGCACAGTGTGCAAGTCATTAACAAAAATTAAAAATAATAAAGGTCCCAATATGGATCCTTGGGGTATACCAATCGTGAGTAATTTCTTTTCAAACCATCTGCCATCCATACACACAGCTTGATGGCGATCTGTTAAAAACGACTTGATAATATTGACGCTAACAATGTCAAATTTATATTTCTCAAGTTTTTTGAAGAGTATATCATGGACAACACAGTCAAATGCCTTTGTTAGATCTAGAAATAGTGATAGCGAATGTAGACCTTGTTCAAAGCTATCAATAGTTTTATTAACGAATTCAGTAATCGCTCCTGTTGTATTACGTTCCTTTCTGTAACCAAATTGTTGTGTCGCAAATAAATTGTTACATTCGAAGTGATCAACAATTTGCATGCTTAAGGCCTTTTCCAAAATTTTTGAGAATAACGGTACTAACGATATCGGCCTGTAGCTTGTAACTTCATTTATGTCACCAGATTTATGTAGAGGTATTACCTTTGATGTTTACAAACAGTTTGGGAAAATACCATCCTTGATACATTTATGGACCAACTTTGTGATCGGTGATACAATATGGTCAATATTTCTTTTTAATAGTATGATTGAAAGGTCAAAGAAATCTTTGGAGCTACTATTTTTGAATCCCATTATGATTTCTCTGATCTGAATAAATGAAACTGTGGAAAATGAAAAAGAATTATGTCAGTAAATTATCTTGTAAGAGGCTTATCGGATAATTGAGTACTACGAAGTTTACAAATCTATTTTGGGTAGAGAAAAGGCTCATATTAAAAATAGGAAATCCACCAACCTTAGTTTTAGTTATATCACAGTATAACGAAAATACAGTAAGGACACTGTAATATATACCCTTTATCAAACTTCAATCTAGATTATTTGTACCAAAAATCATTATTTGTATTCAAATTTAGTGAGATACTTACCCCCTTCATGTATGTCCAATTTTGTAAGGAAATAATTGTTTCAAATACAACAACAAATAATCACAAACTACAATTTTATTTACCATTAAAAAGGAGACAATTATACTTATGCTACAGATTAGGTATCCTTACAGATTCGACACTCCCGGAAATGTATTGTGAATTTGGATTTTTGTAGTCCTTTATTTTGATGACCTCAGCATTAGTAATTTGAGCCATGGTTTTATTGTAGTGGATGAAATTATTTATAAAATCAAATTAGTGGTAGGATCCAGCAGAAGTAGGTACTGCAAGAGTTGAACAAATCAAACAATTTATCGAAGAACGTTATGAAATTTCCAGTAGACTACTTCTACAGGCAATGCTCCTAATGCTTTATAAGTTGCTCCAGTAGCATATTTCTACGATATTAGATAACATAATAATCATTCACTATACCTACAATATTAAACCCAATTTCTTTACTCTGCAAGTACACTATCTGTTTTAATTTCCAACATGTCTTTTTATGCTTATACCAGGAATAGGAAGTTCACCAGCAGAAAGTAATTGGAATGTTGTTTCAGAGAATTTGACATCTTTTTCTGTTCCGTTCTCAATTAGTAGATATTACGTGAATCGAGCATTCACCAATTCAACATCCCACATGAATCGAAAATTAAACACGAAACGAGACTATTAACGGCTCAATTAATAATAGTAGACATAATACAATAGACGTTGTTGGATCATCAATGATGCTAAATAAATGCTAAATGTCAATTAGTTCTCAGTTGTCAATTGAGTAGTTCAATATGATGCAAATGCGCATGAGCTTAAAGGACCAATAAGCTATCCATTTTATAAAGAAAGATCTAGAGTTACCCTCCGCGACAATGACAAATTGACATAGAAGCATAATAAAAGCTGCTCGCGAACTGTTGATATACCTAGTTCAATATTCAACTTTCATCGGCGGTTGTGGCCGAGGTGGTTCAGTCGCTGGGTATACATTTTGTTTCTCGATTTCGAAATTCCAAGCGGCAATATAATATTTTTATGGTTTCTCCTTGCCATTGAACACATATATTATTAAAGGGCATGTAATTGATTGATGTCCCTTCTTTATATTTTATTAATTGATGATGGATATTCGATAAAACACGCAGCTTTCATACTTTTCTGTCACTTAGTAGCGGTGGCGAGGGTAACTGTAGATCTTTGTTTTTATAATATCGGGTAAGTGTCAGGGACTCCTGACTACATATTTTGGTTCGTGCGTTATGCACTCCCTCCTTATGTTTTCTCTGGCACATTCCTAGATTGCGCACATTTCCGCTTAGTTACGGAAGTGTATTCCCAATGGGAAAGTCCACACTGTATATTCCAGCACCAGTTCCTTGCTCAGTCTTGGACCCGTCTGTGTAGGTATTCTCGGTAAGCTTGTGAGGTTTCGAAGTGACCTTTTGTGTCTAATGATCGCAACTAGCTCACTAGGATATTTTACACTTAAGGCTCGTAGTGATACGTGTCCTTAGATTCTTGAATGATCGGATTACCCAGAGCGCCAACTGCTTCAGCCAGAAAAGTTAAGATACAATCCTCAATCAAGAATTTCCGGCATTACGAGGTAGATAAATGTTGATGGTAATATCAGAGAAATAAAGACAAGTTTCAACTTAACAATTTGATTTTAATCCTCTAGGAAATTATAATTGGAACAAAATTAGTTTGATTAATAACAGACTTATTTTATAAATTAACAAAGTTTTCAATACTTGAAAAATTGAAACAAACTAGAATTCTTAATAATTTGATTAATTAAATTGTAGATGAAAACAAATTTAGTTAGAGAACATAAACAACTGATCATGAAAGTTTGGTCATTCCAACTAAGAAAAATGTTACCGTCCTTGAAACTTGGTTGACCTTGGAGGGAGTGCTCTGCCAGGAATTTCCGTCTACTACAGACAATACGAGCAATACCTTGTCCACAAGTTCGAGGGACAAATAACTAAATCAGCAGGAATAATCATATATAATACCACAAGAGCTTCAAAATTATCGGGTATTTCCCGATAGGTTCGTTGCAAATAAATGAAGGAGTCAAGTTTTTCAGGTTAAAAAATCACGAGCGCGAAGCGCGAGTGATTTTTCCTGAAAAACTTGACGACTTTATTTGTTTGCAGGGAACCTTGAGGGAAATGCCAGATAATTTTGAAGCTCGTGTGGTATTCGGGGGATTATTTTTCCGTCCCAAATGAACATTTCCTTTGACTTTTTTATCGATGGTGGACAGAATTCAACCTGTCAGTTTGAAGTGTGGTTAATTTGACTGGCCGTCCCAAATGAACATTTCCTTTGACTTTTTTATCGATGGTGGACAGAATTCAACCTGTCAGTTTGAAGTGTGGTTAATTTGACTGGATCATGTTTTGTTTTTTATATATATCAACTACCAGAGAAAATTTTCAAAAAATTATCACATATAATACCACAAGAGCTTCAAAATTATCGGGTATTTCCAGATAGGTTCGTTGCAAACAAATGAAGGAGTCAAGTTTTTCAGGTTAAAAAATCACGAGCGCAAAGCGCGAGTGATTTTTCCTGAAAAACTTGACGTTATTTGTTTGCAGGGAACCTTGAGGGAAATGCCAGATAATTTTGAAGCTCGTGTGGTATTCGGGGGATTATTTTTCCGTCCCAAATGAACATTTCCTTTGACTTTTTTATCGATGGTGGACAGAATTCAACCTGTCAGTTTGAAGTTTTATATATAGCAACTACCAGAGAAAATATTCAAAAAATATTCAGTATAATTCCATGTAGGTTGTACCACGTGACGTCGAATGGTGCAATTCTATTGGTCGATATTTGGGTCGGAAAAATAATCAGTATAATTCCATGTAGGTTGTACCACGTGACGTCGAATGGTGCAATTCTATTGGTCGATATTTGGGTCGGAAAAATAATCAGTATAATCCCACAACTGACTATGCTATCTTCCCAAATTGTGTATTCAAAATTATTAAAAGTATTTAAATCTTGAAGAGAACTAGTGGAATACAATATTAAAATCTGAAAGAGAATATTTGGATAATAAGTTACTAATTGAAGTTATGACAATTTATACTACAAATTGCATAAAATGATGGTAGTCTTGAAAAAAATTGGTTAGTCAATTTACAAATTGCAAGAGAACAATTAGATAATAGTTTACGCAGTATAGTAGACTGAAATTGTGATCGTAGATCCAAAATGAATAATCTGTTCAACCCATATCAAATGATTGAGTCGGTTATCCCATAAAGCAGTAAATGAGAATTTCTGCTTCATTCAGGTTCACCCAGGTCAATAATTATTCCGTTATCTCACCAAGACTAGCCTAAAGAGGCATATCCATTACAAATTAATATGAGGAAGGCCAAACAAGGGAGATATGGAATACACGTGGATGAGTCGATACTTAAATAATTATTGAAAAATATCATCGATCGGAGAATATAAACATCTACAACTAAGTTTAGATACGAGTAGACATCAAATTACGTGTTCTCTATCGATAATAATCATTCAATATGGCCAATTAGTAAAAAATAACGAAACAATAATAGAGTCAACCCGTCAAAAAATGATGATTCCTATCGATTCCCATTTTGTAGTCTCCCCTATCATCGCGTGTCGCGAGACCTATTTCGCGTAAGTTAAATAATCGCTTTGCTATTAAAACATAGATGTCGATAACCACCTCTTTCCAAGTTTAATTATCTATAATTCCGAGCGGAAACCGTTATTAAGATTATTCAATCGATTAGACAGGTAACCCTGATGTTGATACCCATTCTCTTCGATCTTGTATCGATATCTTGAATTTAGTGTTGAATGAGTACTTGGAAGATATGGGATTACATAGTTCCATTTCTCAAATGTTACTGGTTACCTCGCAAGATTTTTCCATTTCTCAAATGTTACTGGTTACCTCGCAAGATTTTCGCGATTCTATCCCCCCCTGGATATGACCTTGGTGTCGATAATTTAATTGACTCTGGTTTTCCAATGAAACTATCTGTGATTTAGAGCACCATCTTTCCGACAGAAGCGTAAATTGCGGTTTATAGGAACGGGGATTCCCAATTCCCGGTCACAATCACGTGATTTTCACCGTTGCTTAGGAATAATGAAATACGTTTTCAAAAAGCCATGTGGTTCTTCCATAAACGTAACATTGGTGTATAAAATCATGTAGGTACAAAACTTTTTAATATTTTTTCATTTTATGTTGTACTACGGATATAGTTGGACATAGAAACCACTGGATATATGTATATGACATTATAACCATCAATTCGATTACAAAAATGTTAATATTTTACCTAAGGAAACCTATTATTATAAAAGATCTATTCTGGAGATGATTCACATAAAACGTGACTTCAAATCTGTAAATCATAGGATTGATGTTTAGACACTAAGTCATATTTATACTAACTTAATTAATTAATATTCTTGCAAATTCCTACATGCGTCCTTATAATGTTAAAAGTATATTTTATATTTTAGGAAGAATTGTCAAAAGTATATTCCAGAGGCTAGACCTTCTTTTATTACCTAATAAATCGTGACATCTGGTTCGAAAGTAAATACTTGAACTCGTCTCGTTGTTAGTCGTTCATAGACTGTGTGTTCGTATTTTTTGAGAGTTCTACTAAATAGTGGATTCTTGATATATTATACTTATAACATTGTTGTGTTACAATTTCGATTTCGTGTTTCTGTTCGTTTAGGCGACGTTGGCATTTAAACGAAATTGGTGCATAAGGACGCTTTGTGTTAATACAATTAGTTCTAAGTAATCACGCTATTGAGTTAATAAGTCTTCTGATGATGGTCGTGAGACCGAAACGTACGTAAAGACAAAAATATAAAGCATAAGTGTTAATGTGTGTGTTAATGACTAAAAATAATAATGATATTAGTAATTTCTGGAAAAAAAAATCAGTTAGGCTTCTCATCGACTCATGCTTTGGAGCTGTACCCAATGCAAAGTTGGGCTTAGTTTGACACCTGAAAAAAATTGTTTCGTAGCAATCCATACATACTTCACATTTTAGTTTCGTAAGAAAATATTGTTTTATTGAATTAGATATTAGAAAAATACGTTATTCTTCATTTTCATGTTAACTTCTATAATACCAACATGCAGAAAGGTCTCGTGGTGGAACTGATGAACAATCAAAAAATTTTACAAATTACTTATCCCATGTCATTTTATGAACGTTAAGGACAATCCTTCCCAAAATTTCATAAATATTGTATTAAATTCGAATATTGTGGTTCTTAGTTCCCTTGTAGAATCATTGATTGTTTTTCTCGTTGAGAATAATAATAAGATTAAAAAGCATGTCAAAGATACTAAAATGTAGAATGTCAGAAAAAAATGGATTTATTGATAGGTGAAGCTTCATTACCCTTTGAATATACAAATTTTATAGGGAGCGCCAGAGGAAGTAACGTTACAGATTAATTATATCAAAACACCTTATTAGTATTTTTGACAAACAAATAGTTCGTTGTAAAAGAAGTATGTTGAAATAGTAGAAGATTTATATATTCTAACCTGTTTATGAATATTCCACAAGGAAGTCATTCATTAACATTATAACTAATAATAATAGTCTAATTTATTTCGAAATAATATTAATTTTTATTAGTCTTCAGTATTTTGTTAAATAGTTTGTTACAATATATTGAGATTTTTCGTAGAAGACTCATGATTTGTTTGTATTTTTCGCTTGGGGAAATGTAGCATTATCTATGGAATTCCGATATGTTGCCGGCACGAAAATAACGGACCGGATACAGACAAACGAACGGGCTGAAACTCGAACGGTTTCGGAGCTATTATTTATTTGAAATATAAATGAAATAAAATGTTTGATTGATATGCGATCTTCTCCAAAACATAAAGTCCTACAACAGATTTTCAGATTTACATTTCATCAAGACCCCAATTACCACTAAGCTTTTACAAGTTAAACAAAAAAGAAAACCATGGATTACTAAACATTTTTTAGAGTTCAAAGCTTACAGAAACAGACTTAACAAAATTATAATATATGCTAAAAATTCTTAGTATAAAAACGAAATTAATAAAAACTTCAATAATCCAAAAAAAATCTGCGCATTAATTAATAATGCTACCAATGCAATGGTGAATAAAAATAATATTATTCAATTAATATATGAAAATAATAGTATAATCACCAACAAAAAATGCGCTGCTAACTATGCTAACAACTACTTCAGTTCAATTGGAAATAAAATGCAAAACAGAATAAACTCCAAAAAAAAGTAAAAATAACAGAAAACTCTACCTCTATGTATCAGCATCATTAAAAAATAACAGTTCCCCTGCTTGGATGGCATCTCTGTTAAAATAATTAAAATGTTCCATACTTATATTGTTAAACCCTTAAAACACATTTTTAACTACTTAATATTTAAAACTTCAATTGTGCCTGAAGCATTTAAAAAGGCGATTGTAATTCCCATATACAAATCGGGTACTAAAAATCGTATTGCCAACTATCGCCTCATCAGTCTTATGAATCATTTTTGCAAAATTTTCAAAAAATGTTTGAAAAAATGGACGATGAGTTTCTTTAATAGATTCAGTATTCTTTCAAACAATCAGTTTGGATTTCGAGATAATTTGAGTACGGCTGATGCCATCATTGAATTAACAAACTTATCACAAATAATTTTAATAATAATCAAAAAATATTGCAGTATTTATGGACTTTCGACTCGGTCTCACATAAAGAACTATTAGATATTAGGTAGCTATGGAATCGGGGGAAAGACGCACACTTTAATACAAAACTATTTAGGAAATAGGTGTCAAATAGTTAAAATTAACGGTACTTTAAGTTCCACAAGGTACAGTATTAGGCCCGTTACTTTTACTAGTTTATATCACACTCTGCAATTGCAATATAAACGGTAAAATAATATCCTATTCAGATGACACAATTTTGATTTTCTCTGTTCCATCATGGGATCTTGTAAAAGAAAGGGCTTGCGAAGGACTCAAAACAATAAATACCGTGCTGGATGCTCTTAAATTAACAATTAACTTAACAGAGACTAACTACATCGCATTCTCAATCAGCAACCATTCTCGGCCAGATTTTAATTATCTACAACTTAATACTACTGAATATATTTATGAAACTAATAAAATTAAATATCTAGACCATCGTGTCATTTATTTGAGTAAAACGATTAAACAACTAATACATAAATTTTACTCACTAAGGGATATACTACAAAATGATTTACTTGTAACAGTTTACAAATCTTTGGTGGAGTCATTAATCCGTTATGGTATAATCGCATGGGGCTGGTTGTGTAATAATTCATTAGAAATTCTAAATATTAGCCACAACTACATTTTAAAAGTTATTAAATATAAATCTAAATTATTTCCCACGGAACATTTATACTCGGAAGAAATTTTAAATGTGAGAAACTTGTACACTCACTGTATGTAAGTTTTTCCAGAGAGAATTATAGAAATCACACTTATCATACACATTTAACTAGGAACACTACAAATAAACAAATCAGTATCCCTACATGCACCAAATCTAAAACACAAAGAACATTCCTATATCTTGCGGTAAAATGCTATAACTTGCTTTCTATTGATATTAAAACAATTCCTAATATGAAACACTTTTCTAATGTTTCTAAAGGATTCGTTATTCAAAACCAAAAGAAATTCTCATCTTTTTTTACTGACTAAACGTAGAGTGAAAGAATGAAGAGAAAAACTGTTTTTGTTAATCACTTTAATTTAATTTGATCTTAAATGTATTACGGAGATATCACTATTAGAAACCTAATACTAAGGAAATTTTAATTTTATTTTTAATTTGTTGTCAATAACAATATTTGTTCATTTACTTATACATACAAAAGTTACTTTATTCTAACATTTAGGTGTAACTCATTATTCACATAAGATATATTATTACATTATGATATTATTAGTTCTTAAATTTGACATGTATACAAATACTATTGTATGTATAAAATGAAATGAATTATGTTTATCTATGAAATAAATGAAATGTGGAAAATCTACATCATTTGGGCATGTTGAAAGATAACTTTTATCTGTAGTATTCCATATCTCAAATTCACCATTCGGGGCGGGGCATACATTTTTCCTGCCAATAATTCTAAACTTTCATGTAGCTCATTAAAATCATTTCAGAATTGAACATTAATTAATCATAGTAGTTACGTTAATTAAATGTGTATCGAAGGTTATTAAATATATTGAACCTTATTCAGTATGGATGTTGTAAGAAAAATGTGTTAATTTAATCAACTCCAAACTTCATTCACTTGAACTTCATTCATTTCCGGTAAATAAATATTAATTCGATTCAATTAGCATGAAAAATATGATTGTTTGTTATACATTTAAATAATTTATTGCTGACATTTTCCATTTTATCAGTTGATTTGTGAAATGACGATCATTTTAAAATAAATGAACCCATTTAAATAATTAAAACTTGTTCTTAATCGTTCTATTTTTGAATATGAAAATAGTGAAATGACAAAATAGTATCATAAAATATAGGGTAACTACAACATGGGTATTATTATGAATAAAAACTAATTTAATACAAATTCATTCGGGTTTCTCATCTTCGTCACTAATAATACTGTTAAAGTACTGCTTTCAAGTAACCATCATCAGAGTTAACTAACTACTAGTTCACTGACGTAATAGTTGAATTCCAAAATCTACTGATGTGTGCTTCTACCACTCATTCTTGATAAAAAAATATCAACTCCTCCTTTCAATAGAAAATATATTCCGGTACACGAAGAATATCCTTTCAGAGTCTGTGGAAGTCTCTAGTATGCAAAGATATGTTCTAAGATTTTTTTCCAAGTTTAGATACCGAATTTAATTATTTTTCCACCACAAAATCGTGCATAAATTTTTTGGGCTAGCATTCAATTTCAAACTTTCATTTGGGCCAGTAGTATCATCTTCAGGAAAAAGGGTTGCAGTATTGTTCGAAGTGGAAGGAATACTGCCAGAGTACCTATTACTTCTTCAGAAATTTCACTTTCTAGTTTGGATATAATTTTTTCAAGGGGGCCCAATTTTATTCCCTTATTTTCAAATTTTGGGTCCAGCTACGAAGACGTTAATGATACTCACACTGTTCAATTTTCAAACAAAAACCGGGTAAACTATAACGGAATCCAGGATTCGTAATGAGTTAATTAAATTAATGACGTATTTGACAGGTTACCAACAGATGCAGGTGCATAATAACTTGGTCAGAATGAGTCCTATTGGGCAGAAGGTAGTGTCGTAGCTACGACGAAGAAAACCCAGGGTTGATTCATGAAAAGAGGGTTAACCTGCGTTAACATTGCCGCTTGGAGTTTATATAATATAGTGCCGAATCGTCCATTTTGTCCCGCGCCCAAGGGCCGGTGCCGAATCGCCTTGCTTCGTATTAAATTAATTCAATTATTGTAGCTTAATGATGAAACGGACAACACGTTTTCATTCTTTTAGATGCTCCGAGTCAGTCATGGGTGCCTCATCACCGGCCGCTGGCCAAGTTTTAACCAGGCTGGTCATAAGACCCTAAACTGATGCGCAGTAGCAACGTAGTCTACTTGGGAGCATTTTATGCTATCTTGGTCAGAGAAAACTCGGTAGAGCTAAATATCCGTAAATTATAATTTCCATCGTTAGAGGTGCTGCGTCCCAGAGACAACTTGATAGTTACTTAAAATGCCAGCGTTCGTCCAACCTGTGTAGTGGTTTTCCAATACATATTCATATATTTCACACATAATATGTGTAAAATATACGATAAAGACACTCTTCATCATCACCACTTGCGGGCCTTGGCCCCCAAACCAGTTAGGGCACTTAGTTGAGCCCATTGTGCGACCCGTGGTCAGAAGCCTATTTTATTGTAGCAGGTTTGTGGCCCGCCAGAAACCCAGAATATGGCCAACGTTGGCTTCCATAAGTTCTTCTGGGAGCAGTTTTGTTTCGCCGAAGTAACGGTACCTGAGGGATGTCAAAGCAAGGCATTCCAACAGGATGTGAGAGGCAGTTTCTTCCGCCTCTCTGCATTTCCTACATATAGGATTATCTGCGATGCGCATAGTATGAAGGTGTTTGTTAAGATGACAGTGACCGGTTAGGATTCCAGTCATCTGTCTCATGTCTCTTCTGTTCAGAGAAAGGAGTTTCTTTGAGAACGTAGGTAAAGGCTCGTTGATGAGCTTGGGATGCCTCATGCGTGGTGATTCTCTCCACAGCTCAGACCATTGTTCGTTCAGTTAGCCCAAAAGGGCGAGGACCCCCCCCCCCACGTAATTTGATAAAGTGACCATTGCCTGGCCAGTGAGTCGGCCATTTCGATTCAACTAAACTGTGTCCAGAGACCCAGATGAGTTGAACTCTATTTCTCTTGCCTAGTTCAGCTGGTAGCCTCAATGTGACTGAGTGATTTGAGAGCTTCCAGAGCCGACCGGCTGTCTGTGCAAATATATGCTCCTATTTACATAGTGTAATAAGCGTCTAGAGTCACTGAGATAGTGATCTTTGGCCATAAACACGGTCGTATACACAGGTCTGGAAACTCTATGGTTGACTTGAGTCTCTTACGGATCGCCTAACTCGTAGTCCTTCGCTCAGCCACCAGCTAGCGCTTGGATCACGAAGTGGTAAAACGATTTCTATCCGGAATCGCAAGCATCCACTTTTTTCGCATTTCCGCATCTTTCGGCACTTTAAAAACAGAAGTTTCTTGCTTTACACTTTTATACCCCGTTTTGCATTTCGGCACAATGCACGATTTCGTAATTTGTTTCTAAAAACGCAGGTATTCCTTGTGTTGACAAGTCAACTGACAGTTGTCTGAAAATACTCCTACGTGACGACTTTTGGTACTACGGGCCAGTCGACGCTTAGCGGACTCACTGCTCACATAGGAAACAACCTCGAGTTTCCAGACCTGTGTATACGACCGTGGCCATAAAGACACTTAGTTCAAGTAATTTAAAGAATGCTTCACTGACGTGAATTAGTTGTCAAACGTCATTTGATCGTGATACCAAAACGTACGTAAAGACGAAAATATAGTTGACATAATTATGTGTTAATGTGACATATTTCCCAAGAATTTTCACATAATTCATACTTGGGTCAAACATCATTCGATGGAGTTATTTTCATTTTACAATTCATTTATTTCTTGAACTAAATAATAGGTCAAGCTATTCAAATATCACCAATATAAAATAACAAGTAACAAATTACCCCTATTATTCTTTGAAAACTTTTAATAATCAATTAAACTTTATATTCATGTTACTTTATAATAACTAGGAGGTCGGTTATTACGCTGCGCATGCCCGAAGGGTTAAGAGGGAGTGATTGTGGAAAGGATCGGCTAATACGATCGCTACGATCCGCCGTCGTAAGCCTTCAAAGAGCGCTCGTCGCCGTCTGTCTGGTTGCGTTGTCTAGGTAGATTCCAAAGATCGTGCGCAGCAGTTTGTCTAGCTGCGTGAGCTCGATTCCGCTAGATAGAAACCAGCAGTAAGAACCGATTTGAGGACATTTTCTTTTCATTTAATTTCTTAATGTTTCAAACAAAATTTAATATTTGTTCTAAACTGGTGAGCATTTCAATCACGATGTAAGTAGAGATGCCAACCATCAATCGAACCGCTGGAATAATCGATTATTCCATTCAGATTAAACAGTTATTCATATGATATGCTTTGCTTTGATTAATTAATAATTAAATGATTATTGACTCATTAATCGACAGCAGCACCACAGATTAAGTGAAAAATATGTTTCAATGTTCTGTCTGAACTGTAATTCCCTATTCGGTGTATATGTTGAATGACAATATTTTCCGGGGAAATTCGGAAAAATAAACTGCGAAAAATGTTACAAACTAACCTGGGATAACATTGCCGCTTGGATCTATAGCGTAGGTTCAAAACACCAAGCAGCAATGTTATCGCATTTTACTTTGTTACATTTTTCGCGGGTTAATTTTCCGAAATCTATTAAATTTCGCATTTTCGCAGTAACATACCCAATATTTTTTATTCAAGCTACGCTATTTTCAGTGGCAGCTCCTCGAAGAAGGCTGAGCGCCTCCTCACCAATTTATCTTAATGATCATTCTCCATTTTATTTCCTGTTTCTCTGATAATTCTTTAAATTTTACAATTAATTCTCCGTTCTAAGTAATTATTTTTAATCTGGCAACAGTGGCCAGAGGCTAGATTCTCTATATATCTCAAACGCTAAATACGAGTGGTCAACACAGTTGCCGTTTTTCCAACCAGTTCAATTGCTAAGTAGGGTAGAACAGCGAATATGGCAACACCCTATGTAGGCTAGCTTCTCATAAGCACCCGTCGGTCGAATGAAATACTATTACGAATACTTGCTACCGCCCTACCGCTGCTAGAAGAATGCGAATCGTGTTCCGTTAGTTATTGTTTTTGTTCCACGATGCGAAGTATGGTTTAGTAGAAAGTAGTTAAGTTATAATTTATCTAATCGGTGAACGTTAAAATGATGAGTGACTTAGTTGCTGAGTTCTTAGAAAATCCATTTAGTGGATTAACATATGATAGAAAAGTGTTTTGTTAAAAATAAACGGCCTTTACCGGATTTGAAAGGATTAGTGATGACAGGTATGTTTCAAAATCGAAATACACAATAAATTATATTGCTTGTTATTTAAATCTGATACAACTTCATGTTGGGGGCACTCGGGTTATGATGATTTGAAAAATTTAGCTCGTGGTATAGACAGACATGAAAAATCGCAGGAATATATTACATCGAGTATTAAGTTTAAATTAACCGGTAAACAGAATATTGTTAAAGGAGGAAAACATATAATTTGGTAGACAAGAAACTACATTATAAACAACTTTTTTTATGAAATTTTAGATACTATTAAAGGTCAAATTGAGATTCGATTTTCCGATTTACATGAATTGAAGTTTTTCGACTTGACGAATAGAAGATTTTTCGAATCTTTTTCAAAAGAGTTTCCCAATACACTTTTAGATAACTTAGTTCTAAAATATACATTTTTTGATAAAATAGCACTGCACAATGAATTATGGGTTATATACCTACTCGGATAAAGATATTTTAGGCCAGTACGACATTCACGCCGATATGATAAAATATATGATGGACAATGATTTGCAACAAGTTTTACCTCAGTTTTATAATCTACTTTGTTTGACAGTCACCATTCCTGTCACGTCGGCATCGGTTGAGAGATCATTTTCTACTCTCAAACGAATTAAAACTTACATGCGAAATACAATGGGCCAAAATCGTTTATACAATGTTAGTTTGATATCTATTGAAACAGATTTAGTAAAACACTCAAAACAAAATGATACATTTTATGATAATATTATTGATCATTTTTCGCAAACTAAAGACCGTAGAATTCATTTAATATATAAAAAAGTTAATAAAAATAATAAAAAAAAACAAAATATGAAAAATTTCAAAAAAAAAAAATAAAAGATATCAAAAATCTAAAGAAAAAAAACAACGAACAAAAAAAATTGTTTGCCAAGAGAAACTCTACACCTCCACGTTGGTTCTTGCTTGGCAACAATTAATTTTGTCACTGAAGTAGCTGGTACGGTCGCTGTGCAAAGGTTAAATTTATTGGCTGAATAGAGTATATTTTTACAAGAACGTTTTATGTCCAGCCTCCTCTCTTAAAAAGTTCACGGGCCGCCACTGGCTATTTTGCATTTAATATTCTTTGATAACTTCGCTAAATTGTTATAGCAAACTGTCCGTCACTACTCACAGTGACAACTTAGACTCGACCTAGCAGTAAAATAATTAGTTTCTTTTTGGTATTTCGTCATTTGGAATTAATTAAACATCATTCTTTAATGTTTCAATTTGATTCTCATCAGAATGCATCAGAAAGTAAATATGTTTTAAATCGATATCACTAATAAAAGAAAGACCACGTATGCATTCATTTTTATCTCGATTGAAAATCATTTAAAGCCTTTGTTTTATGGAATTTTATAGCTTGGGCAAGCCTTCATCTCATTGTGGTATAAAGTCCGTATCCCATTTACGCAACTGTAACGCAGTCTCGGTCTAATTACTACCATATACCCATTCTTAAGGTCGTCCGGCTAATCTCTGTAGTATCTACCTACAAATAACGTGTCTTACAACAATTTGACGTATCATAAAATAGGATGAAGTGCATTTGTGGATTAGAATAATGAAAACGAAAAGAATTTATGTTAATTCTATGAGGTTATGGTCAGTACAACAATATAAAATCAATTATACGCTGTAAGCACAATAATAATATTTATATGATGGAACATGAGTATTACTTTATTTTTATCACTTATATTATTATTATTATTATTGTTCTTTGAGGTGGATTCGTTAGTACCCAAAGCATTGCGTTCTGAAAGGCCATTTGTGCTTGTCATGTGATTACTTATTTCTGGTTATCAGTCTAGCCTGGACCTTTCTTGTTTCTGCCTAGTATTTGGTCATTGCCTTGTCGGCTGCTTGTTCGAATTGTTGCACTACGGTGCAGTTGGAAGTTTAAATTCACCATTCCACGCTAGCGAGCGACGCATGAACTAATAAAGATGGAGCCACGGGTGTACAAGTGTTTCCTTTGTCATAATCGCGATATCGGATTATTTTGATGTTGTCAATAAGAAATCATTTTTTCTTTCGTACCAATTGGACTATTGCTAGTGCAAATATTGTCGAATTAAGAATGGAGTTTCTTTCGAACCGAACCGGGGAAAATATGTTGAAAACTGTAGCTCCAATAAAAAACATTAATATTAACATAAGTTTTCAAAATAAAGTATTTCAATATGAAAAATATGGGATAAAGAAGTGAATGGCTTCGAAGGTTAAATTTTGAAGATGATCGCAACAAGAGAGTTGCTTGTTTTGCAGTAGCAATGTCCATAAGCCTAATGTTAACCATATTCTTGTTTCACACACAAAAATGTTTTGTCGGTAGGGCCTGAAACTAAAGATTTATTAATCTTTACCAATATAATAACACATCGACTATATGTTTGCATTTACTTTTACAAGCCTTTTAGATTGCAGCAAACTCCTCATAACTAACTATTGTTATTATTGATTAAAGCTATCAATAGACTCTGAAGTTAAAGAGTTTGGAAATACATTGCGGACAAATCAATTTTTTATAAGAGATACGTCTGTCGGGATATCGTTGACAATTATTTCTGTCGGAATCTAAGTCAACTAATTAATTCATTTCTAGTAGAATTCATTGTTAATACAAACACTTTCACCTAAAATGAAATCATTATTTTTATTGTCTAGCACAAACTACTCTTCATTAAGACCCAATCGACTTGAGTGAATGTGTTTTTAAAATATACTCGACAACGACGGAAGATAGGCATAAGGCAGAAAATAGGAACGTTGAAGCTTTCAAAAGGGGATGGTTGTCATCCATTGGTGAATATTTATACAGGGTACATTTGAAAGTCGAAAAAAGTCTAGGAATATAATTGTGATTGTAGAGGTTCTAAAAATGTAAAAAAAAAACGGGTTATTCCATTAGAAATAATTTAAGTAGTTTGTCTTATTGACTATTGGTCCACCTGTTTACATGAAAAAATTCTTCAATATATATGCTTTTCAACACCGTTGACCGATAACTTGCTAAGAAATCGATAAGTTTCATGTGATATGAGTTACGGCAAAGGTTTGTCGGGCCTTGACGTATGAATCCTAATGAATTTATTTATTCAGTATTATTTTCTCACTTCACACAATATTAGCCAACGAGATTTCCGACATAAAGGAGGCTTCGCTTACTCCGATCCGATAATATAGATGTAATTTAGAACTAGATAAACTGTTGTGAAGTGAAGTATTTGTTACTATATAATAACTGCAATAGAAAACTAGACAATGCGATAAAATTTCGATATTGGGGGTTCTACAATTTTTTTCACATTCATGTTTATCTTTATCTAAATAAATTATCAATGTTAAATTATGTCTTCACGTGTGAAGGATTATCTGGAAACATCTCCAAAATTAGAAATTCAATGTTAAACATCCTATTAGCTAAACAAAACTATGTTTCTATGGAATGATTGAAATTATTGACCCCTGAAGTTGAAAAGATATTTGCTATGTGTCTCCGGAAAAATACTTTTACAAATTATTAATCATGTAAGTTGTAGTTACTTTCGTCAAATGCAAAATTCTATTTGACCTTTGAATTTGATTATAGCATTATAAATTAAACATTGTTTTTTATTATTATTTTCTAGAGCTTACACACTTTTATTCAACTTCATTTCCGAATTTGTTATCTCATTAGTTAAATCAGTTTTGACTTACTTCCACATATCCGACTTAATAACTAGTGAAAATATATTAAGAAGAAGAAAACAGTTTCTAGCTATCGCATAAATCCCGTGCTGCATTTAAGCAGAATCTAACAAAGCAATTACTTAGGAAAATGTTGTTTGCTGGGTCTAAATTTGCTTTTCCACCATAACGTTGCACGACTGTAACAAAATGAATAGTGCGGTTGATTACTGTTTTTCTCCATCGTGCAGTTTAGTCTTCACGTTCTGCTCTGCTTCAACATATAGATGTGAACTATTTAAGGAGCATCTTGACAAAGACTCACAATTTCAAAAATTTATCTAACCTGCTGTGGGAAACACATGCTGTAGCACAACGGAAGCCATTGTTCAATCTTTATAATATTAATTAATTACTTGCATATCTGACAAGGGGAGATTTGGGAACATGCAAAATTGTATTTACCAGATACTGACTAAAAGAAACTCAAACTCGTCAATGTATTAGAAAAATGCATGAAAATGATTGTGGTGCATCAGAAGGAACACATTTCATATTTCAACATACACTATCATAGTTGAAACCCAGATGAAAATGAAAGGAAAAGCTTATACAGTCAGATAGATTCTATTACTTGTTGAAATTAGATTTGCTAAAAATGTAGTGCCATTCGATAGTCGAATATAGCATCATATCCTGGAGATTTGAGTATAATATTCATGACATATAACATTTTCATCACAAAATGCGATCGAAAATGACAGATAAAAGTATAAAAGTTAATTGTTCTTAATTTTACAACATTATTGTGGAAGGTGTTTTACGATCTGTTTTTCCAAATGACGAAATTGCATTGGGTATTTTTCTAACGCTAATGATCACTAATTCCTCTGGTTCGTTTTCTCTATTGAAACGGATGAAAAAACCTTTGGGAATAGGTGATCAGGAAGATAGGCTCAACTCGTTTCTTTACTTTGTATCGAAACGGACATTTTTCATGGATTTCTATGTGTTTCTACACTCTGTTTTACATGATATACATGTATTTACAGTTTTTATAATGTTTGTAAATAATTGCAAACAATATATCAAGATGAATAAATATAAAACATTGAACCATAGCTGGGATTCGAACCCACATTCCTGAATGTCTAGTCCAGCTTGTTAAATAATAGCACCACTTGATAATCGTATATTAAACTATTTAAGTTATCTGCATAAATCGTCCCCTCTCAAGCCTGTTGTAATTCTGCAACTTGGACTCCTTCTGTACCAAATATAAAGTAACTTTTCCATTGAATTAAATGGTATTCTGAATGGAATTGATGAATGCATCAAGTAAATTAAGCAACGTCTTCCTGAAAGAATTGCTGTGATCTCATGTCCGTGGAAACAAGTATTACTAGTGACAATAATTAGAAATTTATTGTTGCACGATTGAGTGAATTCCGTTTGATTATATCTATTTTATATTAAAAGTGAATTTCTTGTTACAGGTTAGAATTCCACTTAAAGTAAACTACAAAGCAAAGCAAAAAGATGTAGTATTGACCTTCACCAAGAAGCATCTTACTTGTGGTATCAAGGGACAAACTCCAATAGTAGACGATGATTTTCCACACGATATCAAAGTAGAAGAAACAACATGGGTCATCGAAGATGGCAGTTCTATCCTCCTCAATATTGAAAAAGTAGGTGCCCTAATTTTGTGAGATGAAATTTTCTCATATTTTATTTCTCACTAAGGAGAGTTCATAAATTATATCTTGTTTCTTTGTACACTTTCTCGAGCGTAATGAATTGATTCGTTTCAGGTGAACAAAATGAATTGGTGGTCTAAACTTGTCAAGTCTGATCCAGAGATCAGTACCAAGAAGATTAATCCTGAACCCTCCAAACTAAGTGATCTGGATGGTGAAACTCGCGGCTTAGTTGAAAAAATGATGTACGATCAACGGCAAAAAGAATTAGGATTGCCTACTAGCGATGATCAGAAGAAACAGGATGTTTTGAAGAAGTAAGAAAGCTTGTCCAATTAATTGTTTCATTCAATTTTTAGTCACAAAGTTATTATGAATATTTGGCGATAATGTTGTTTAAACTTTTCGAGTTTATGTCAGTTGGCGTCTAAATCATTCCGGTTACGCTATTTCAATGGGTTCCATCCATGAGGCGTCGTTTGTGTCATAATTATTACTTACTTATGTCTTAAACATATTAAAATATGTATCTGAAAGTTGAATATGTTTTTTAATTTCACAATATAGATGTTAAATAACTTTCTATATACAGGGTGTTTCAGAAAGACCTCCCGTAAATGCAGGGGACGGTAGATTTTACAAAAATAATCAGATTTTTCGTATATCCTACGGTCCTATCTTTTTTCGTTTCGAAGATAGGTTGAATTTAATTTTTTTTAACGAAATTTTGCTGTAGCTCCTAGCAGTTTCCGTTGAAATCTGGTACTCGGGAGTTTCAGAATAAATAAGATGGTATAGTTAGTTTCAGATTATGCGGTAGAGGGCGCTGGGTGAGCGACTTTTCGGCGATTTTTTAGCCTTAACTTTTCTGAGAATATTTTTTTGTTTTCTTTGTACATTTTTGATTTACAATTTTATTTCAAACCAATAATGTACTCTTGTTGAGGGTCTCAAAATCTAACCTTGATAAGAGTGGAGGAAGCTATTGAAAGTGTAATAATTTAAATCGATGCAGTCTCTAAACGACTCATTGGATTTTAGTAAACTTTAGTTGTATAGATGAGAAGGTACGTTTTTCCTATTGTCATATCTATTGGTACACGATAGTTCCTAATAAAATTACTAGAGGACGTAATTTGTAATGATAACGGTTTTATTGAGTTTATCCCAAAAATTTAAATCATACGATATAGCTATGAAATGATAATCAGAAATTAGATTAAATTTTGAAACAAAACTGAAAACCGCAGATCGATATCTTTTTATTTTTCAAAGTTCGGGAAAAACTCGTTTAAATGAACATACGCGATTTCGGTAGTAAGTAAATTTGTTGATGAGTTTTTATTATGTTCATTTAAACGCGTTTTTCTCGAAAACGGTGAAATTTTGAGACCCTCAACAAGAGTACATTATTTGAAACGAAAGAAGATAGGACCATAGTTTATCTGAAAAATCTGATTATTTTTGTAAAATCTACCATCCCCTGCATTTATGGGATGTCTTTCTGAAACATCCTGTATATTTATCATATTTTACATATATGCATTGTAAAATATGAATATATATAAATTATGACAAATGTATATAGAATTTTAGTTTCGAATACTCGTCACTGGAGTCGCTGAATTTTCAATCACTTTTGACAACAGCGCGAATGATACTGCAGGTTGCTCTGTTACTAACACTGAAAGCAGTGGCGACTCGTGAGTTATGAGAGAGGGTGGGCACAATAAAAAAATTACCAATTTTTTGTACATAAAATCCTTTCTCCTATTTTTCATGCTGGATAAAACGTCTTTGACTTCGTTGTCAAAATCCGGGATAGACTGGAGGAACTTCTTTTCTATTGATAGGACCGTCAATCCGTTCAGTCAATCTTCTGATATTGTGCTTCTCAGAAGAGTTTTAATGCGTTTGAAGGTGAAAAAACATCGTTAAGATTCTGCTGTCGACATGGGCGTTGTACAAATAATATCCAACAGCTTGTATGTTTCCACCAAAACCTTTTTTAGGTTGTTGTCTGTTATGAACACTAAAATTGGCAAAATACCACCTACCTCACACGTGTCATCGCGCTCATAAATTGCTGAAAGTTCACTTTTTAATTTTACACTTTCCAACATAGGATAAGATTCCACAGTTACTTCAAAACATTTTTGTGAAAAGTCTATAAGTTTTAAAATTTTGAGAATGAAATAATTTTGCTGCACTTAAGTGTTCCCTAAAATCAAATTGGTCGCTAATATTTGACTTAAAATAGTGTCACATAGGTACTTCCTTTGCAATAATAGCTCTGTTATCTCCAGTTGTCGTTTATTGTCTTTTCCTAGTAGGTTCTTCTTGATTGTCATTGTCAGTAGAATTGTTGAAAATTGCCTTCTGCAGTTGCTCATTTCAGTCTGATTAAATAATATTTCAACATGTGGCATGATGAAATGAAATATTTTCAACCAGTAGAGAAATTCCGGGCAATCCAAATATTTCTGGATTCATGAGAATTAAACTAAATTTATCTACTGGCTAAAAATACTATTACTATGTATCAGACTCTTTGATTTCTCTTTGATACTTATGGGTTGGTATGATTCTAACTTTTCGTAATTACCGGTTTTATCAATATTGTCATTTCTTTTGATAGCAATAACTAAATTTCCTTTATCTGCACATGTAAAAATGATATCGTTAATGATTGATTTCCGTTTGATAGAATTGTCTATTGGAACTTCAGAGTTAACAAATTTATCTCTTTGAAATTTACTTTTAATAATATTAGCTGCTATATATTTGCTGTTATTGTTATTCTGTGTCCTAGATAATGCAAACTGTGCCCAAAACGTCTGAATCTCTAGAATTAATTCCCGATCATTAATTATGTTTAAGACCGTTGTGTATAAGATTACTTTTTGGTTCTTTGAAGTTAACGTTAGCAAAATTAATTTTCATTTTTGTCTAATGAATTTCTTTTGTATTAATACACATGTAATGGCTGATTCTATTAAATTTTTACAAAATAGTCGTACACTTCAAAACATGTAGATTTTAGTGATGGTGAACCAGCCATTATGGTTTTCCACTGAATTACCATCTACTAACTATTATTTAAATTATTTGCAGGTTTATGGAACAACACCCAGAAATGGACTTCTCCAAATGCAAATTCAATTGAAATATTCACTATTTTACTATTTTTATGATTTTCTCTTTCACATTAAACAGTAATTTTCTATTTTTACATTTGTATTCTTGTACTTCCTAGATTTTACATTTTATCTGGTAATTCATTCCATTCTGAATATTTTCTTGGAAGATAAGGTTTATTCTAGTGAACCTAATATAATAAATGCAGCAATGGACAATGTACATACAATTAAATGTTAATTTTAATTTGGTATGTTTCCAATACTGATTTCTGACAAATTCAAAAAAGAAATGCTTGGACTAGAAAGGCAATTATTCAATGGCTTATGGAATAATTGAATCTAGCATGCCAAATGAATGTTATAATGTGAGTGTAATGATTTGCTATTTTAGACAAATCTATCAATAGTTATTAATAAAATAGTCTAGATCGATCCAGAAAAGCTCAAAGCTGATATATAGAAGAAAACCCAGAAAATTTTATTTGGGTCGATTATAATACTTCCCTTACAACTTATACTGCGTTTAGTGAGGGAAGTAATAGTCTAAATTGATTTATAAATGCTCAAAATGGATATATCCACATAAATCCTGAAAAAAATTTTGCCCAATTACAATACTTCCCTCACACAATTATTTATAGTGAGGGAAGTAAAAATAAGACTGATCATAGTTCTGTTTTTTTTTCAATTTTGGTATTTGCTTGTCAAGTTTATATTTCAATGATGTATGTGGCATTTGGTATGCTCATAATAAATGTATTATAAATTTTATAACATCAATTTTTCTCCCAACCATATTTTCCAATACCCTGAAACTTTGAACTTGATTTCCTCAAGAACTTATTTATAATCTATAAAAGAGTTTACACTGTGAATACACTATAGTACCGGCATATCAAAAATTATCTTGGTCAAGGGTGGTTGTGGAATCTAAAACGTGTGTCTTACTTTAAGTTATCAAAACTTGTGTCAAATTAATTAATTTGAAGTTTCTAAAAGTGAGAAATTTCGCAATTTTATACGAATGTTATAACACTCAGAAGTCTAGCGCTTTAGACTCCAGGATTTTCTCGTGCCCTATTGAAATTAGAAGCTTCGAATGGTATACAAACACAATTGCATGAACGCCAGACGTCTTATGTAATTAGCTACGAACGTAATCATTTTGACATATGCCTCGAGGAGCTCGCTACCCATCAGTTAGAGTTTATACTTTTTACCTCGTTATCTTGTTAATTCGAGGCCGTTTTATGCCCCGTGTGGCCGGCGAAAGTTGCAATAAAGTGTTTTCGGCTATAGACTGCTAGCTTTTAACCGCTTTTGGGTACATTTTAGTAGCTAGAAAATTCTGTGTGACAGTGACATAATTATTTCAAACGTAAAGTAAGACACACGTTTTAGATTCCACAACCACCCTTGACGAAGATAATTTTTTATATCTCGGTACTATAAATAAGAAATAATCAAATATATCACAATTCTTTGAACTATCCATATTTTGAGCATGATTTTGCTTGGAAAATAGTTGAATGCACAATAATAAAAAATATTTTAAGATTATTGTACATGAAACTATTTGCCAAGAAGCACAATCAGGCAAAAAATATTTGGATAGATTAATGCATTTAAATTTATAGGTCCAGTGGTATATGGCTAAAAACAAAGAATTTTATTAATAATTAAATTTGACATTTTCTAACAAATTTTTTACAAACAATATGGAGGGCAAAAATTCAATCGCGTTTAAACGGGTGTAGGGATTTAAACACTTGTCTAAACAAAAGTCATTCAAAAATGGTGGTGTCTGGTTGGTCTATTTCATAATGAGGGAAATAATCACCCTCATCCACTAAAAATACTGTTTATGTACTGAGGACCATTCGGTTATCAAGTAGCCATCATCAGAGTAAACTAAATAATAAATCAAAATGTGCCTGTTTAAATACTATTTGGGGATAATGCAAACATGGATTTACCAACAGTTGGATATAAATCAAAATTTAATAAATAGCTTTTTTTTTGTACATTCCCATTCCTTCTAAATTACTTAGATATTTGTCTGTACTGTGTTTTAAAAGTGAGAAATGCTGTGATCTGCATTCAAAATATGTTCGGCTAACGCTGATTTTACACCTTTATTTTTCTTTATATGGGCAAAATGGACACGAAACAAAATCGATTGGGTCGTGTCCAAAATTCTATGTAGGTTAAACTAGAAGGAACATTTTAACTCTAGAAAGAATATTTTGCCCATATAAAGGAAGGTAACGGTGTTAAATCAGGATTAGCCGAAAATATTTTGAATACAGGTCTCACCATTTCTATAGAAAGTTTATCACTTTTAAAACACAGCACTGACAAATACGTATCTAGGCAACTTATAAGGGATGGAATGGTATTCAAACAGGCACATTTTGATTTAGTTTAATTTACTCTGATGATGGCTACTTGGTAGCCGAAGGGTCCTCAATACTTAAACACTATTTTTAGTGGACAAGGGTGATTAATGATTATTTCTTATTCATAATATCAATCAACCTTATAATTATTATAACAGCAAACAGTTATTGATAATTTGTACCACAGATATATAAACTTATTTCTATGACTTGTATTGCCTCTTCAATAACACTGAAGGGCAAACATTTTATTGTTCTGTGGTGTGTGATTCGTGTTCGTTTCATCTCTGTGGTTCGTCTGCGTGACGTTTTGACTTATCTTGAACGTTGAACGATAAAAAGTTTCATACTCAAGTTTTTGATGCCGGCTTTCAAGTTGTTTTTATAGATTAGTCAAGTGAAAAGTGAATTATTTGAGAATGGGGCGAACCGTTTTCGCCGATGAACGGTTACATACTTATCTTAAAACATTTGATAAAGGAAACTTATTAACAATTGGTTTAATATTGGGTCAGGTTAGTACCATATTGTTTATAAACACATGTTTCACGTACGTTATAGACATTTTCATGATTTACAACAAATGGCCTAAAAATTGAAAGGAACCAACATGTACAAAAAAGTGTAGCTAAATTTAAATTATGTGTTCACTAAATTAAATATACGACATTCTAACTATATATAGTGTTGATTAGTTGTTTATTAAATACGAATTCCTATATGTCAATACCTACTTATTGTGTTTTAAGGCTGCTGATGATATAATAAACAATAATCTCTACCTAGGGAGATGACTGCTTATTAATGTTATGGTTCCCTACATAAATAACATAAGCAATCATCTGAGGCTTCAGTTTTTGAACACTGAATTGTAGTCAACACATCCGTTCACATTGATTCACACATTGCCTTAAGATATTGCTACTGATAACTTTATTTTATTTTCAGTCCCATGCAGGTAAAGATTATGTGATTCACATGACAAAAACTTCAATTTCCCCTCCAGATACTGAAAAATATTTGATTCTGAAGCTTAGGTCTTTAGGAGAAATTAATGACCTTTGGGTTGCTGATCATGCTAAACAAGCTACCAGAATGCTTCCAGGTGGAATGTACATTTTAGGAATATTCATAGTTACTGAAGATGACATATTAACACCCTTCCCTCAAAAGATTAAATCGATATTAACTCATTTACACAAATATCTAAGTACTAATTATTTGTTTGGAAATTCGGATCATAATGAAAAAATAGTTTTGAATTATCGTACTAAGGCTAAACGATTTTCTGCCAAAAGTTTTGATATAGTTACCTCTAGTGTGAACTCTGTGGAATTCAAGTTCATAGAGAAACCTATAAAATTCATCAAATTAGAGTGCAAGTATGAATTGGATCTTCTGCATCATTTAGGAGATGATTATGGATTGGATTTGAAAAGAAACGTAACAGTAAGTTTTAGGAATTTTTGTATTCATTCTTTAAACGTTTTCAAAAATAAAATTATATATGTTCATTATGATAAAAATTAACCTAACTGTTATGGAAGTTACCTTTTAATTAGATTGCTGCTATCCCTTTTCTCTCTAGGAGAACACTTCCATTCTAAAAATTACATTATAAATGAATACAAACCCAAAGAAAAGGAATTGAAGTTGCTCACACTAAAAATCACTTGTCCTTAGCATCTGTAAAGTTCAAGTTGAGAGTTACGATTGAAGAGTCTAAAAGGTATTTTGCCTCTGAAAAGATCAGAATTCATATTGCTTATGAAAAGGCGAGTCAAAAGGTCATTCATAAATCATTTGTCTTGAATAGTAGACTTCAGCAGATGGCTAATCTTGAAAATTCTTGGCTTCTGTATAGATTCCGCGTCACAGTAGCACGACTTGGGCATCATATTTAATAATTTTAATACTCCTATAATGCTAGCGTGCTATTCTCGCCTGTAGAAGGTGTATGGCAAGTGTAAGATAGATGGAAAGTTTGAAAATGCTGCCACTGCACAGGTGCGTCATTCGCGCATTTCAAATGTTGCAAGTTGCACTATGCGAACGCATGGTCTAGTGATGCTCTCATCGTAATATTTTGAGTGAGTGAGTTCATTCACGCTAGCAATATAGGAGTATTAAATATGGCTACAGGCTAGTCCACATCCATGGTACCCTTCCATAAGGCATCCTAAAACTCCAAGCTAGAGAAGGCTTGATAGATGAGGAGTTTGTCTTATTGATGGTTAATATGATTCCTGTATTTTTTTATTGCAACTCTCTTAATTTTAATGTAATGAGAACACAATGAGTCAATATTCATAATTCATTGACGAAGAATTAGGACCGAAGGTGAATCTTACCTAAGATTAAACATCATACAATATAGGTATATATAACATTGTACACCCAACAAAACAACATTGAAACCACTTAAAGTTATAATTTTTGTGTCATTTTGATCACTGAATACCTTCGTTCATGGTGTTTTCATGTTTAATAATAATGTCACACTCAACGTCACTATCGAATCATCAATAAATTAATTATTGGAGATCAGATTTATTTGAAAATTGAAAACATATAAATATGTCATTTCATTTTACAGAAAGAACAAATTGGGAATCAAAATATCTTAGTACCCTTAAAATTGTACATTGATCATATAGAGAAACAACTTCCTTCTTGCTCATTTGAAATATTCATATAACTTTTTTAGAATATAATGGATGGAACATGAGAAATGTGTTTCAATGACTTGAATATTAATAACGAATTTGGAAACCATTTATTAAAACTCTAATTGAGAAAACCCTTCCCATAAGATGCAAAGTTTTTGATGTATTATGCTATTGAATAGAATTTGGTTTTGTTGTAGGTATTATTGAAAGATGTTTATCACAAGTTGAAATTCTCAGTTTTCTTATATGATGGGGAATTGAAGGATAGTGATGAGAACTTGGATTGTTTGGGCAAAAAAAAGAAAAGATCTGGAAAATTGGCTCAATCCGGATCCCCAGATGAACAGAAGTCAATAGAAGTGTCCATCTTACAAAGTTGTGTGAGTACTTCATTTCTACCGGGATATCAAAATTATCTTGGTCAAGGGTGGTTGTGGAATCTAAAACGTGTGTCTTACTTTACGTTTGAAATAATTGTGTCACTGTCACACTGACATCATCAAGAACCTACAAATTTCATACCTACTTATTTCAGTTGTAAAACAATAATGAACTACAAATTAAAAATTATCTTGGTCAAGGGTGGTTGTGGAATGTAAAACATGTATCTTACTTTAAATTTTTGAATATGTTTTGTTGTGTCAGAATCTGTTAAGTCATTGTGCTGAAATTTTCTAATCCAGTTTTTGAATCATGCCTCTTACCACACAGCACAAAATGTTCATGATTGAAGCCTATGTTCGAACGGGTGCGCTAGTTAATGGAAATTGGCAATATAGTCAACGTTTGTGTTTGGACAATTTTCGAGAGCACTTCCCAAACGTGGCAATATTACCGGACAATTTTTATGCGTGCCTTACAAATTGTGTTGAAGTGTTTCGCGAAACTGGTTGTGTGACTCATAAAAAAGGTGCTGGTAGACCAAGAGTTCGTACAGAAGAAGTTGTCAATGACGTTCGTCAACGTATGGAAGAGGAGCCTTTGAGACGTCTTTCTCAGGAAATTGGACTTTCTTATGGAACATGTCAGAAGATTTTAAAGAAAGACTTGAACATGCATCCATATAAGATGCAAGCACATCAAGCTCTTCTGGCCGCAGACCACCCCAGACGCCTTGCTTACTGCCATTGGTTTGTCAATAATTTAATGAATGACGATCTTCTGGACTTTTTTTCCGACGAAGCGTGGTTCCACCTTCGGGATACATCAATTCTCAAAATATGCGAATGTGGAGCAATGATAACCCTCATGTTTTTACTGAATTGCCACTACAAGCTCAAAAAATCGGTGTTTGGATGACAGTTTCTCGCAGAAGAATAATTGGGCCAATTTTTTTTTCGATTTCACCGTCAACGCAGAAAGGTACAGACACAACTTTTTGGCTGAATTTGTGCAACAGTTAATCGATGATGAACTTCGGTACGGTTATTTCCAGCATGACGGTGCAACAGCACATACTACACGAGAAAATATTGCTTTTCTCCGCGAGTTTTTTGATGACCGGCTGATAAGTTTGCATACAGAAGTTGAGTTTCCTCCGAGATCACCTTGTTTGACAATTATGGACTATTTTATATTTCCTTACTTAAAAAACAAGATTTTCGCAACTCCGGTAAATAATTTGCCAGAACTTTAACAAAGAATAGTTCAGCAATGTGCAACCATAACGCCAGAAATGCTGCAAAACACAGCATGAGGATGCGCGTCAACTTGTGCATCGAACAAAACTGGGGACATTTCCAACAATTACTGTAATTTAGTTTTCCTTGTTACTAAAACTGTTATTTCATAATTTGTAGTTCATTATTGTTTTACAACTGAAATAAATAGGTATGAAATTTGTAGGTTATTGATGTCAGTGTGACAGTGACATAATTATTTCAAATGTAAAGTAAGACACACGTTTTAGATTCCACAACCACCCTTGACCAAGATAATTTTTGATATCCCGGTAGTTGATAAATATAATCTTATTAGTGAGATAGGTTTGTTTTTGGAATAAACTGTATCAGATTTGTGGAATATTGTACATTCTGTGAAAATGAGTGAGCAAAGAATGTATAAAAAATATAAATGAAATCAAAAATAATCATCTCTAGTTCAGCTCATTAGTCAGAAGATCAGGGTGAAAAATATGACTTTATGACCACGTATTTACCATTCCTGGGCTCCGCCGGTTTGAATAGTCAGTACTCTTATGAACAGGAAAGCAAATTACTATCCTCATTATAGAGAATAAAATATTTCCCAAAATCATATCACAACAAAGCACATGTTCTTTCGATGTCAGATGTGTAGACAAACAAAATTTTACTACAGAGGCAGTTAACTTTGGACATAATAGTTCCCGTTTCAATGCGTGCTTCCGTATTGGTTTCATTTGTAGAGCATTCCTCTTCATAGAAAGGATTATAGATTTAACATATTTAGATATCAAGACACAATATTTAATTGACTCCAATGATTTGTAGGATGATATAAGCGGCTCAGAAATCGTTTTAAAACATACAGATATTCAAATAAGAATTGTTGGTCACATAGCAAGTTCTGTATGGCTACACCCAACGGTATGTTTCAAAAATGCTTCAATTGCAATTGTGCAAGATATTATGAGGAGTTTGTCAACGAGGCTAGAAATGCATTGGGACTCTTTAATAGAGGAAGAACATAAAGATGGTAAGTGATATTATTCTGCACATTTACAAGTAAGTTAATTGATGGTTTGAATTGAAAATTGACATAAAATGGAATAAAGGAGCTTGATACCGGCCACAAAATCCTAGGATGCAGGCAAGAATTAATGAAGAAGTAGATCGAATGCTAGCTGAAGATGTTATCAAGCCTTCATGTAGAAATGTCAGTTCTGCCGCATATTCATACCGACCCTGAGGAGATTGAAGTAAATCATAGAGCAGATGTTCAATCATTAAGTCAGATTTATACTAATTTAATTTATTAAAACTCCTGCAAATTTCTACATGCGTATTTATAATGTTAGAAGTATATTTTAGGTAGAATGCTCAAATAGCAATATTTCTAATAATAATATGGCTTCTAAGTTAATAAGAAAATTGCTAAGCAGTAGATTCTTGATTCATAAACTTGAAACATTAATGTGTTACAATTTCGATTATTCGTGTTTCTGTTCGTTTCGTCGACATGGGCATTTTTAATTGAAATTGGCGCAATAAGGACGCTTTGTAATGATACAATTAGTTTTAAGAAATCCCGTTTTAGACATTGATACGTCTTCTAATCATGTAGTCGAGGAAATAAAGCACCTTAAAAGGGCAAAGTAAAAAAAAAACGGTTGAACCGATTTTGATTTAAAAAAATTTTTACGATTCAGGAAGCCATTTAGAAAAAATTTTACCAATTTTTTTTCTAATGTGCATTTTAGCATTTCTACAGAGGAAAATGCATCTCTTCGAATGCACTTTTACAATAAATTTAAAAAATTTCTCACTCGGGGGTTTTTGGGGTCGCTGATCACGATTCCGGTGCCAGATTTGAACTAAGACGCACCTGGGGCTCAAGACATCCTGGTACTATCTATTAAATATTCAGTTATTAAAGATAAGTTTTATTTCATAACTTCAAACAGTACATCAATCAATAATTAATTATTCTATTGTCAACTCGTATTCAACTTTTTTTATTTATATATAGGTCCAATAACAAAACATAGATGGCAGCACTTAACACATTTACTTAATACTATCGAAGTCTCCAGGAAATTCGCAGAAATACCTTCTGCAAAGGAATGGAACATGTTATGGAGGTTCTCTTGAGCATACGGGTCATGACCATGACACTCAATAGTCACCTGGTGCTCAAAATATCCTGATCGCCTAGGTCATCTCCATGGACTGATTTTTATTATCCTCTGAAATGCAACCAAATTCGTCTATCGGTGGTTTTAGGGATCGCTGAACACGATTCCGGTGCCAGATTTGAACTACGACTCACCTGGGGCTCAGAACTTCCTGGTACTATCATCGTCTCCAGTGAATTCGTGAAATTATGTTTTGGAATGAGATGAAACTTGTGAGGGGGGTTCTTTTGAGGTTGCCAGCTGTGACCATGACCTTCAATAGTCACCTGGTGGTCAGTATACTCTGATGACCTAGGTCATCTCCATGGACTGTTTTTTAATATACTCTGAAATAAAACCAAATTCGGATCTCTGATAACTTTTCTGGAGTTCGGACCAATCACCGAAGCATCTGTGGAACAGATCTGTGATATCGACAACAAAGAATTCAAAAAATACCGTTTACACTACAATGAAATTTTATTAAATTTTTCTAATGCGAAAAAAGTAATACCAAAATATTTTCTATTTTAATGTCCAAAATGTTATTATCGTAGATCGAATGTAGCACCGGAATTGCATTCAGGGGTTCCCGAAAACCCCCGAGAGACGAATTTGGTTGTATTTCAGAGCACATTAATACTCAATCCATGGAGATGACCTAGGTCATCGTGGTATCCTGACCACCAGGTGACTATTGAGTGTCATGGTCATAACCCGTATGCTCAAGAGAACCTCCCTAACAGGTTCCATTCCTTTGCAAAAGATATTTTTGCGAATTCCTTGGAGACAACGATAGTACCAGGAAGTCCTGAGCTTCAGGTGTGTCGTAGTTCAAATCTTACACCGGAATCTTGTTCAGCGGCCCCAAAAACCCACGAGTGAGAAATGTTGGCTATATTTGGACATTTTTTCAACATTTTTATATTATCTCCAGAAAGTGCATTCAAAGAGATGCATTTTCTCTGTATAATGCTAAAATGCACATTAGAAGAAGAAAAAATGGTAACATTTTTTTCTGAATGACTTCCGGAATCGATTTTGAAAAAAAATATCAAAATCAGTTCATCCGATATTTTTGTTCACTTCATCTGCTTTATTTCCTCGCAAGTAAAGACGAAAATAATGAGCATATGTGTTGGTGTGATCTATTTCCCGAGAATAGATTGTTATGATTTCATTTCCAATATAAAATAAAATGGTAGAATTAGGATTTACCGAAACATTACAAATAGAAAAGTTTAAAAAGAATATATAATATGGAATTAAAAACATTATTTAAAGTTAAATATATAAGTAGAATAAGATATTAAACATTGTATAATAACAGAAACCGAAATGTAAAATAGTTTATAGGAGTGTAAAGAAGAAACAGTGAAAGTGGATAAACGTACAGTGATACGAAAGAGGAAAATCATAATCAAAATGATTTAAAGACTATCAGAAGATAGCAAACTATTAAAATAAGTTAAGAATAAGTCATAGATATAAGATAGTATTAAGAAATTTCAGCTCTACAAAGTTAAATAAATGTTATTTATATTTTAAATTATGTATTAGATTTAAGCAATGACAACTGTGAAAATAGACATAATAATCAGAATTATTAAGTTAATAGGAACCTAATCATAGGTTATCATATATCAAGATATGGAAAAAATGTTGGTAACATGAATTTAAATAGTAGAATGAACAATAACTTTAAATAATTTGAATCTTCAATATATCAAAAATTTAAAAATATTCAATTCTCATTGGTCAATATAACAATTAGATGTTTCAAAATTCAACAATACTAAAGAACTGTCAGATTCAACAATGGGAATAGCTTCCTAGATATTAAGAAGAATTACCTGATTGGCTGAGAATTATTAAACAAGCTTCCTTTTGTGGGCCCTATAAAAGGCAAAACCAAAGGAAAGCTAGTCAGTTTGCATTAAGATCTAGGCAGAAGCTATGCTTCTCTGGCAACTCAATTAATTTTCCATAACCTAAGTTTGTAGTAACATCGGAGAACTGAAAGTGTATCTGCAGCTCCGAAAGTTTATATAACCAAAGTCAATTAGTAATTCCCACGAAGCTAATAGCTCAACGTCAGTAAGGTTAATATAACCGAAGTTATTTAATTAAGTGGCATCGAAGAGTAACCAATCTTCGATTGCAGTTCCAGTTTGTAATAAACAACAAAGTTTTATATCTTGAAAAAGAATAAAACAATTAACAGCAATTTATCAACAAGTTCCTGAATAAGAAGAAGAAAATATAAAAACCTACGGAACATTATCAACATTTATTCTAATATTTGTAGGATATATAAAAGTGTCTATTTAAAATCTCATCATTGTATCGTAGTACCTGAATGTTAAATTGTTATTGTAATTATGAATTAATTTTAAGGAAATTGAGGTTTACTTGAAACATAGAGAATTTTAAAGCATAAAGAAATTTGTCAGCATAGAAAACTTTAGAAGCATACAGGGTTCCTAAACAAATAGAATATAAAAGTTTTAACATTTTAAATAAGGTTTTTATTTAATTCCATATAATATAATAATAATATCAATTCAATTCAATCAAAGTAAAAATAAAAATCAATAAAGAGCTAGCCGGAATAAAAAGAAAATCATATAACAAATATTAATCATTGAAACTTATTTATATTAAAGTAAGAATTTATTTAATAATTGTCACCACAACGTGGGGCAATCAACATTATATATAATACATACCTGAGTCAATAATCATTGTTAATACTTACTAAACTTTATTGGTGATCAAACATTCAAGTAATTTGGGGATTTCAGATTGCACACTTACAAGGATGGTAATTTAGAATTCTCTAATAATAATTCAGTTGCTTAACTAGTTATTCATAGTAATCACAGCTTCAATATGAATTAATTTGGCAAACTTGGAGTTTAACTTTGATCCATTAAATAAAATTTGAGGGAACAAAAGTGAAAAATAATGAGTGGAGGTAATATTTTTTATGACCATAAAATGTTCGCTCACTATACTATAGACATTGAATTTAATAAAATGTTGGCAGCAAGAAATAGCTTGCACTGAAAAAAACATGAGCTAAATAAAATAAATTCAAGATTTCAATTAATATCATAGAAGCAGAGTTACGAATTTTATGTAATAACTAATAAAATGTAAGAAGACCACAAATTGTTTATTTTCATATTCACAGTATTACCTTTGGATGGTATTTATCGTATTATTTCAGTAAGATGTTTTATTTCCTGTTTATTTTCAGATATCAACAGTATCCATGAGCCTCCAAGAAGGGTACTGGTTCCATTACCAAACAGTAAAATAACAATTTCAGATTATTTATTTCCTGGAGAAGGCGCAGATGAAGCTAAAACATCTGTTGAGGAAATTTTGGATATAAAGCTGATAGATGGTTCACATGAAATAGAAGATGTTGAAGGTTCAGTAGGTGAGTCTATATTTAGTGAAATGACTATTATCTTCTAGCAACACATCTTATATTACGAGGGCAAGGTGAAAAGTCCCTGAAAAATAAAGCAAATGGCGCCACAATCGAAAATCTCATGTGACATTTGCGATGTACCATCTTTAACTAGAACGCTTTAAAATTTTCAGACTGATATGTCATTCAGTTCTGTTTTGACACTCTTCGAAAGCAAGCAACCTTGAAGATTTTTGTAATCATGGAAAAAAGTGAATTTCGTGTCTTGATTAAACATTATTTCTTGCGTGGAAAAAATATTACGCAAACCAAAGCATCGCTTGTTAAACATTATGAGGACTCCTCACCATGGATTGGAACGATTCACAGTTGGTTTACTAATTTTCGTTGTGGTAGTATAACCGAAAGGCCGCCATTCTGTATTGAGGTTACAACGCCAGAAATCGTCGATAAAATCCATGGTATGATATTGGAAGATCGGCGAGTTAAAGGGCACGAAATTAATGAGGCTATGGGCACCTCAACCGAATGAGTACGGAACGTTTTGCATTAATTTTTGAATATGAGAAAGCTATCTGCCAGATGGGTGCCACATTTGCTCTGTTGACAACAAGCGTGACCGTATGACAACTTCAAAGGAGTGTTTGGCGATGTTCAAGCGCGATAAGGACTTTTTGCGCCGTTTCGTAACCGTGGACGAAACATGGATCCATCACAACATACCAGAGAGCAAAGAACAATCGAAACAGTGGACTTGCCCTTGCGAATCGAAGCCGAAAGAGGACAAAGTGGGTTTACCGACCAACAAAGTCATGTGGACAGTTTTTTGTAATGCACACGGTACCGTTCTTATCGATTACCTTGAAAAGGGTCAAACGATCACCGACGTATATTATGCAGAGCTGTTGGATCGATTCGACGCCGATTTGAAGCGAAAGCGGCCGCATTTGGCAAAGAAAAAAGTGCTCTTCCACCAGGACAACGCACCGCCGCACAGGTGGCCCAGAGGAAATAGATTTGCTCCAACGATGGGGTCATCGCTAAAACAAACGCCTATTTTGAAGGATTACCGAAATCGTTTTATTTGGAAGGGATCGAAAAATTCGAAAAACGTTGGACGAAGTGTATCCGTCCACAAGGAGATTATGTTGAAATGTTGAAGGCTGTGCAGAATCACTCTTGAACATTTCATTCTCATGTTGCTTTCTGAGCGAAATACTAGTATGACAAGGATAATTCATCATTGCGATTGTGTACCTTGTACCTTGGGGGTGAAATATATTTAATGTTATTGGGCAACTAAAATAGAATGTGTTTGCTTATCAGGAATAAGTTTAAATCAGTTTTATGAAATGTTAAGATGAGTTTGTTTAATTATAGATATCTCAGAATATTGTGCAACATCTTCGACAACATTGAATGAAGAAAAAATACTGAGCAATGATAAAGAGCACAGCAAAATGATGTTTATGATTGGATCCGTTTTTGCTCTCGTAGTATTGATTATATCCATAATTGTTCACGTAGTTGTAGGTTGGTGATTATAAAATGAATTGTTACTGCTTACATAATTTTATTACGCTGATGAGATATTGTAAATAAAATGGTTAATCGTTTTTATTAAATAGTAAATGCTTAAACGTTTTTTGGGATATGAAACCTACTTCCTTTACTAATATTTTATTATAATTCAAATTTGTTTCACGTGTATTGTAATAATCCGAGGGATTATTACTTTTTGGGGGCCTTTAAATAATTTGATTTAATTCAAATTGAAAGTTTTATGAATTATTATATCTAGAAATAAACGTACTATATGTTAGATATGTCTATAGGCGTCTGTAATCTGAAGCCCCCTTTCCTGTGGCATTGACTCCATGCTTAGCAAACGTAGCAAAGTATGCGGTCAACAGTACTTTCTTCCCTGAATCAGGAAAAGTCCACGTGGACTTGAGTAGACCCGTCACTTACGATTCTTTCGCCTAGTTAGATTGCCGACAGGTGGATTTATAACTATGGGCGGGCTTTACTCCCGGTATTCTAAATTGAACATATTTTCTAAGCTTTGCGCGTGGGGTGGCCCCCCGCTTCAATGATTTCATAAAAACTAATTACTTTGAGGAAAATGGGGAGTTCTTCACCATCTACTCGAGAGTTCTTCACCATCTACTCGAGGGTTCTTCACCGTCTACTCGATAGTTCTCCACCACCTACTTGTTCGGTAAGTCCAGACTGCTTTATGTCCACAGGGATGCTCCATTGTTGCATTAATTCAAGTTATATATTTTATTTAGATTCCCTACTCAAAATAATTAAGATATTTTTAATTTCTTTTTATTGCTTGCGTAGGGGTAGTTTGGAGCATCGAAATGGCTCATAGTTAGAACTCAGTTGTGTAGAGAGATTAAACATAGGATTTTGTCCAACAAGGGGTATGTTCCCTGAAACTGAAGCAGCGCTGGACTTGTGCGTGTCTTCCGCGTCTCGCGTAAAGTGTTTGTTCCCTTATTTAAAATCATTTTGCGCCAATTCCGTAAAATACATAATTTAATCCGACGTAAAAATCGAGTGTTTAAATTCTTTGTGTCTTATTACTACAAGGGGTTCGAGAGGGAATTGTGATATTAGACCAGCAGGGTAGGTGCATTTTGATTGCCAAAGAACAACTGTTATATTGACTTCAACCTCTGAATCGGCAATATAATATGATGTGGTTATTTAACCTTCAGATCATGCTCCGCCCGCCACTGTTTATTTAGTTAACATATATTTTTTCAGCCATTTAGGCTAGTTTGAGTGTTCTATACAAATTCCGCTTATCGGAGATCACTTAGGTGATATGATCGAGTATCAGGTCGTTAGGCTTACCCCAGGTTACCAGAAAGAGAGGAATTCTTTAATTTTAAATATTATCTATCGAATATCGGCGTGATCGAGCGCGAAATCGATCACTGTTCGGAGTTGTGCTAATTAGTCTTTCATTTAATTCAACTCTCTAAAGAGAACATGGACAGGAACTCGCTCGCTGGCGAAAGGGGTAGAACTAGCGACATTGGTAATTTCCCAGGTTCCCACTTAGGGTCAACCTGAACTTAACGTTTTTAAATTCATTTTATTCCCTTTTTCTAAATTTTGGATTAATTTTATATTCGTTTGCTGTGTTGTAATGTATCAAATTTTGGTAACTTTATTCAATATATATTTATTATTTAATTTGATTAACGAGTTCAACTGGTAATTCCTAATCACCTCTCAGCGAATACGACCTTCAGAATTTACGCTTGAATAGATATAAAGATATCCCTTGGAAGGGATCAAAGTAGTCAAAAACAGCTTCTAGGAGGGCGGAAAGATACACCTAGTGGTGGCAACTTTAAGTAACCTCAAGTGTACATGGATCAACTAAGATTCTGGATACCCGAGTAGGTTCCAACAAACAATTCTCAATTCACATAACACGTCGATGTGGTGTTAACGCTACTTGAAGTAATACTCAGACGACTGTTATAAGTACAAGTGTTACAAGCAGTGAGATAGGATTCCGAACCCATTAACTTATCTGGAAATATTAAATCTGGAGTAATGCCAGAGTTATTATAAGATACAACGCTCGGCTCACCGTTACATTATCTTAGCCACTTTACAACTGCGATGCAGCTATTATCAGAGACCATGTACTGAATCTAAACTAAGATTCTGAAAGAAAGCGAAATACTTGATGGTAAATTTGGGGAAGGATTTATTACAACCAGTAATAAAATAAAGCGTCCATTAGGCTAATTCTAATGAATTGGCTGAAACTAGCATCAAATTGTAACGAAGCTCTAAAATCTTGAATAATTATTAAATGGGAAACACGTAATTCTGAATAATTATTTTGTTGTATAGGAATGTAGATAGTGCCGGGCATAGACATCCGTGTAGTTTAAGTATTAGATTTGCAAACATTTCAATTCATAAGCCGCGTATATTTAATTTCATTCAAAACCGTGCATATTTCGTGTCAAAAAAAGATAACGAAACAGATGTCGTAAGTATCAAAACCACGGCACAGAATCGGGGAACTGGTGGTGGTGGAGCATCATGAGCGCGACTTGACCAGCACCTCGAATGTTATAAAAGAACGCCCCGCAAGCGTTGGAATATCAAGATTATATTCAGTGAGCCACCTGAAGTGTGAGTGAACCATTTCTACCGCCGAAATCAAAAAATGAGTGTTCCGCCAGTTACTATTGAAGAATTAGGTAAATAGTAATTATGCAATTATTGTTTCTGAGCTTCCTTGCGCTTCCCCCGGGTCGGGATAAATTATTATTATACAGAAAGAGTCAAATATTTATTTATGTTCAAGCTATAAATAAACTTATCATTGGGAACTTTCGTGTTTATCTAAAATGACTTTCTGCAACAGCATTTAAGTAGTCAAGAAGTAACCAAGTATTAATTGCAATTAAAGCCTACAATGCCAATACTATTCAGTCTACCCTATTTACCCCTGGTTACTTACTTCACTGAGACTACCCTGGGACAAGGCTATCCATAGATAGCACAGTGATACGCTTTGTGGTAAGGGTCCTAGCAGGAGCCCTTACCGAGGACAAAAATCTGCAAACATGGTTTGCTACGTCGGACTTATCAATGTTATTAGTACAACAAACATGATAAAAATACTGTGAACCTGGTAGAAATGTTCCTCTTAGTTAAACCAATATAAGATATATCATTTGTCATTGCACTGGATTTTATATATACCCGATTTATCAAAATGTTAAATTTTACTGATAGTGTTTTAATTTAGATTTGCATTTATATGCAGCTCCATCATTAACTCTCTTGAATGTATTAGTTAGTTTATTAGCGGAGATAGAATTATACGTGAATGACTTGAACTTCTTGGGGTCACTTGATGTATATCTTGAACTAAGATATTAGCTTTGTAGTGGAGTAAATCTGGCAAATGGTTGGCGAAAATCTTACGATGCTTAGCGACCCGGTGGAAAATGTTTGTTGTGGTACCGATAACAACCCCCCGAAATTTCTATTTCCCAAAGTGGGTGCAACCCCTTTTTTTGGCCAAAAAGAGGTTTTTTGACATTTTTAAGGGTAGTTCAGCAAAAAAAATCTCTGGTTATATTGAAAACTAAGAAACCAAAGTAGAACCCTTTCATTGTTAATGTCCAAGGAACTTCCAGTCCAAATTACAAGTTGATCCGACCTCCCCCCTTCCCGTAATAAATATATATATATATATATAAACAAGTTTAAAGTTTCTTTGCCTAATTGGCCACTATCGTGTATGTAACTTAACTCTTAAGTTATATATATATATATATATATATATACTCATATATGCAAGGAATCTTGCGTAACGGCTAACTCGGTCATTTTTCAACCGATTTGGCTGAAATTCGAACTGAAGATAGGTGTTATGGTTTCAAAACTACCCTCTAAATTTCAAGTGAAAATATTGAATGTTTTTTCAGAAATTCAACTTTAAGTCAATTTTTTAGTTATTTTTCAAATTAAGATATCTTATGTCATTTACATCCGATCGGGATCCGCTTTGCGAGAAAATGTAGATATTCGCATATAGTTCTATATCATGGAACTAATTTTTTTTATTATTTTTTTCCTGGTCTATATTGGCCATTTTGGTTAATTTGAGATAAATCGAATAACGTTCACCTGAGGAGCGCGTAGCTGGCGAGTTAGAAAAGTGCAAACTGGTTGTACCTAATACAGCTTTACGACGACTTTTCGCGTGCCGTTTTCGCTCCATGTAGTTAGATAAGGTATCGGACCGTGCCCGATGGCCCTTCTTTTTTCGATAAATGTCCATTAAATAGGAAACTTTAATTAAAATAGAAACAGGTTCTCTCAGGTCTCAGCTAGGCGCGTCTAACGTGCGACGTACGAAAGGGAATTTTCTAGCTACTAAAATATACCCGAAGCGGGTGAAAGCTAGCGGCCCACAGCCGAAAATACTTTATTACAACTGGCGCCGCCCGAACGGGGCACGAAACGGTCCCAACATAACAAGACCGAGGTAAAATGTATAAACTCTAACTGACGCGTAGCGAGCTTCTCGAGGGAAACGTCAAAATGATTATGTTCGTAGCTAATCACATAGGACGTCTGGCGTTCATGCAATTGTGTTTTTATACAATTTGAACCTTATAATTTCGATAGGCCACGTGAAAATTCCGAAGCCTAAAGCGCTATCAACTTCTGAGTCTCACAATATTCTTATAAAATTGCGAAATTTCGCACTTTTAGAATGAATCATGAATAACTAGTATGAACATTCAAATATAAAAATGATAAATCTACTGTGTTGTGTATGATTAATTATGAGAAATCAATAAAACAGTCATTCAAGTAGGTATAATGTTCGTTTATTTCAAATTAACGTAATAGCACATTTGTACCAGGAAGACCTCTCGCACCAGTGCCAGTTACTTTGAATACAGCTCCTGCTGGCGCTGCTTGTTTAACACCATTCACAACAAGTTGGGCACTAGTAACATATAATTCATCTAAGTTGGGACCTCCGAAAGCCGCAGCAGTAATCTGTAAAAGAAAAATAACATAAAAGTCTTGTTTTAATAGTATTAAAAGTAAATTATTATTATTGTTCCAATAAAGTAAAAACGAGAAAAACTATTATTTTCATTATAACAATGAACGATCCCAAAGTTCAATTTAAGAATTTCGAGTTTCATTTTTCTTTTGGAATTAAGATGTATTCAATTGAAATACTGGTAACATAAAACGCACTTATGCTGAAGTTTGTGGAGTACTTAATGAAGTACATCCGAATAAAAATATCAGTCAACACTTTAAAAATGATGAACAGGTTCAGTGTACAAGCACCATTAGAAATCCTCCAAAATTAGTAACAAAAAGAACATAAACAAATGATGAAAATTGGTTGAATGCTTTAATTGATCTAGTAGACAATAGAAAGGTTTCCGTGAGCAATAAGCCATAAAATGTATAAAAGCTCAGTCTATAAAGAAATAATAGTTATTTTTGTAAGTTCGTGAAATGAAGTCGATAACCATTATAAAGTGACGTCGTAACAAGAATTTAACTGCTTATTGTTTACAAAGCGGTCGCCATAATCATTCGGTTCAGAAACAAAGCGTATCAAACAGTCTCGGCTCCAGCAGCCATAAAACCCCTAGTATACTAATAGCTCAAAATCCGAACCTACTTGATTTGCAGGGAAAGTTATAGTTGTGAGAAGCTCAGAGGTCACTGGATTGACATGAAGAAGACGAGCCCCATCGAAAACAGCTACCCAAAGATTGCCGTCTGTATCCATTGTCATGCCATCGGGAACACCGGGTATGTCATGCTGTTCTAGGTCAAAAACAACTTTCCTATTGGCTGAAATTTGAGAAACCATTTAAAATATAGTTCGCAATCACAAACGTTGAAAAAGTGAGATAATTACGATTTGGAATAGTTCTATCCTACCGGATGCAACTATAACAAAATATTATCACAATTTTCTGAATATAGAATTATCATGTAAATTCAATATTCGGAATCTCATAACGTTTCTGAACACTTATATAAATATTCGATGGTTGAAACCGGCACATTGTGATAGTTACATACAGAGAATAAACATTTTTGTTCGTTTGACTAATACTTTAAAAATAATAATTGCGCCTGTAGTTCGATGCTCATCGCATCATTATGAAACTAAAAAGTCGTCCCACTCAATAAAGTGTTAGTAAAATACGTTACGATTTACTATTTACATTTTATAGCCTCAAATTTCGGAAACGCCATAGTCTACTCTAATCACATCCCATCACCTTGATCAGCTGATGCCCGTGTCACATGACCAACTCAAACGGATAGAACAGCGGTGATTCATATTCAGTGAGTACAGAGAATACTATACCATACCACCCCAGGAAACATGTTTATTTGACAGTTCAAAACAGGTAATAGCTCCGATTTTACATTTCGCGGAGGGGGGCATTTTGACCATCTTAATCGGGGATACCCTTTGTGAGTACACATTCGACGATATTCACGATAAAATCTAACTCAGAATACCAAAATTATTCGAAAACGACCCTAAAGTCGGAGTTTAGGTCGAATTCATCTATTTTATTCGATCAAAAACGGTCAAATTTTGCATTTTTTAGAAATGTTTATATAATCTCAAAAATAAGCTAATTAAATTGATTATTTATTGTTTATAAATCAAAATCGATTCATTTCCCAACGATTTACGGTCCAATACCCATTTGACTTCACCAAGTCTGGAGATTTAACTTTATCAAATTCCAACTATTTCAAAGAATACCCGCCGGTGATTTCAAATGTCATACGATAAATGAAAAGTAACAAATTATTTATTGATGTAATTTTAAATGTTAGTTGAAGCCGGATACCATTTGAATACAACGCGCTTGAAGTAGTATAGTCGGCCCGATTTGATTCTAGGCTATGGAAACGCGTATCATTCGCACATATGATATCAGGATCGAAAGTAACTTACATATTTCGCCCTTTTCTATGTTGAAGTCATACTCATCCACAGTTCTTCTTGGTGAATCAATGTAATACATTTTCTTCAACTTCAAATTCCAGGCTAATCCGTTCGCTATACTCACTTTGCTCAAATGTTTCTTCACTTGTGTTTTCCCAACTAACGTGTACAGAGAACCTTTTTCTTTTTCCAGTTTCCCAATTTCAGGTTCAGGGCCCATTGTACCTATTTAATTTCAATTTCATCATTTATGTAGATTAGGTAATAGTGAACAAGGCTAACAGATAAACTAAATATTTGTGACTGAAATTATGTAGATACTGTTTTCATAGTTAGTTAATTTCGTATTGTTCACAACAGCCACTTTTATCAACAAGAGAAAATGAGGAATTTATGTCTATATCTTTTAATCATCCAACGTACCTGCCCATAATCTTCCACTAGGATCAGCTTTACCATCATTCCATCTGTTGCCAGTGAATCCTTTTTCATTTTCAACTTCTAGAAGATGTTCCAAGCCGGATATTTTGTCGCTTTTTCCGTCCCATGTAACAATTGCTAATTTCCGGCCAATGCTCACTAAAAATTTATCTCGAGAACCTTCCACAGGAACCACAAGTGTGACAGGCCCACCCTCTTAAATCAAAGTTCTTAATTATTACCAGACTTACTTTAGTTTTAAATTCAAGATATTTCGTATATACTGAAATGCCAAACGAACGTTCAGTAAAGGCAGAATTTTTCAACGGACCGAAAATATAGAATACATGAGAAGAATGAACAAGTAGACCATTTTTCAGAAGCAAAATCTGAATCGACTGTAGGAAGGTTGTGCAAGCAAAACCTATAGTATTACATAATTATGAAAATAAAGAATCCGAGGACGATGGTAATTGTAACAATTTTGACACCTTTATCATACGGAAGGATTATCTAGGTTAATCTGATGAACATTGATATTTCATTTAAATTCAAGGAAATTTTTTAATAAATATTCATAAAATATACTTTAAGTAATTGATAAGGAAATGATAAACTAATTGTTTTTAAAACGATAAAAAACTATGTAAAATTATCTTTTCTTGAAATTATTAATTTCTCACATTTCTTTCCGGCAACGTTAATTTATTGAACAAATGAAAATTTAAACAATTATTTCATTAAACCATTTGATTGCAATTCGTAATTTCGTAATTTTGGTTGAAAAATATGTAATGAGAAATATAGAATACTAATAATAAATACTATTTATAGGGAGATTAATTAGAAGGAGCTAATTACTATTAAAGTGGAAATAGTTATTTCTAAAAAACGTACAATCAAGTGTGAAAATTATTGCAATCAAACTGTTTAGCAAACATGAACAGTTATTCTAATTTGTAAAAAATGAAATACCATAATGAAACAGACACATTCTTCAATTTGTTAATATAATAATATCTGAAAATAAATTTTTATTTAAATAAATTTTTGGTAACAATAAACCTAGGTACATTGGAATAAAATGGACAATTTTTAGTAAATATTTTGACTGGAAAGACAAGATTATTTATATCATGAGTATATACAAGGTGTTTCAGTTTTTTCGTTCATAACTTCGGCAAACGGTAGAACTTCTAAAAATATAAGGGTCCTCCATATAAAATGTTTCTCTAAATCACTTCGTTTCCGAGATACAGGGGTGAAGTTTTGAGAAATTATAACCTTTTCTTCATTATCTTCTGAACAAATAAGAATTTTTAGTTCAAACTTTGCTACACTTTAGTTTTACTGGATGAGAAATTTTTTTGGTCTCAAAATGTTTTTGAGACAAATACAGTAGCGTAGTTACGTGGTTTTGAACCCGTTTAAACCCCTTAAACTTCTACGCCAATAGTAGAAATTATTATTGTATACAAATTTAAATACTTCACCCTGATTAGGAAAATTAAAATAGCTCGAACAGGAAGACTCCAAGTGAAATTTATCAGGAATACTTTTTTATAGAAAATAAATCAAAGTTTTTAAATTTGTATACAATACTTATTTCTGACCATTGGCGTATAAGTTTAAGGGGTTTAAATGAGTACAAAACCCTATAACTACGCTACTGTCATTTTGTCCCCCGAACAATTTCTGATCCAGTAAAACTAAAGTTTACCAAGTTTGAACTAAAAATCTTCATTTGTTTAGAAGATAATGCAGAAAATGTAATAATTTTTCAAAAAAATTTATATGAAAGACCCCTATTATTTTTAGAAGTTCTATCGTTTACCGAAGTTATTAACGAAAAAACTAAAACACTCTGTAGATGCCAAAATTGTTAAATTGTTTGCCGGCACTACCGGGAAAATACTCATTTTCATATTCTGAATGTAACTGTAATCAAATAATTCTAATAAAATTTTTACTTACCAAGAACTACTTTAGTGTGAGTATTTGTAGACGGAACATACTTATGAATAGCCTGCCCAAAAATGTCAACATAGTAAAGGCTCTGAGTAGCTAGATCCCAATGAGGGCCTTCACCAAGAGTTAAACGTTCAGACACTACTTCTACTACAGGCTTCATGGTTACTAGAAAGTATCCCTTGCTTCTCGAAAATGGTATATATATGGTCCACTTCAAATTTCATTAACCTTAGGGTCACACTCATCACCATTAATATAATTAAATTTTGTATAGGCAGATAACAATTTAAATTAAAATCTGGGATTCATTGCTTCGATACCTTGTAATTAACTGATAAAACTGTTTTCAATCAAAGCATTGCTTCATTGTTTAATGGAAAATTAATAAAAATTCCAATATTTATTTTTCTCAAATTCAAGTTTTGACACGTGGTGCTCCAAATTTATTATTATATTGAAATTAATTTCTCTTTTTATCTCCCTTCAAGTCATCCGGGTTCATTTGAATTTATAAATGAAATTTGGGCGAATTATAAATTGCATCATTTGTTGAATGGAAAATTAATAAAAATCCAAGTATGTATTTTTTCACAAATTCATGTTTCGGCTAAAAAATTGTGATTTATTTATACATCTATCGCAAGTTACAAAATAAGTAGGTCGTAGTTCGGCTCTGGTTCGTTCCGCCTCAAGTTTTTTAATGAATCACCTAGTAACCAGTAAAGTGAAGTAGATGTAACTTCCTATGTTCAAGTGCCATATAGACTAATCACTAATCCTCTGAATTACTACAAATTGGGTTCTAAAAGTCCACAAACGTAGTCATCAATATTCTTGCTGCTTGTGTAGGAATTACAAATAATTCAACCTAGAAGGTTGAAACCTTTTCCTCATTAACTTTCGTTTGTTTTCTTAATAACACCGTACCAAGAACAATAATTTGTTATTTGATCATACATTTTTACTTCCCTCACTATACGTAGAATGCAGGGTTTCTCTCGACGAACGTCCGCGACCGATATCTCATAGAAAAATGATAGGATTATATATTATTATTATATTATATAGTTTATTTATTGAAGTTGACGAGTGCTCTTCCCCTAAAATATCTTCAAATATCTTGCCCATCCGGTCATACCGGGATCATCTTGCTTATTTCAAATATTATCTCGTAAATCTTTTCACATCGAAAGTAGATACTTGAGCGTTTTATTTTTTTGTTTCAGTTGTATACAGACTTTGTTGACATGAGTTAACATATTATAAGAAAATTGCTAAGCAGTGGATTCTTGATACATATACTCAAAACATTGTGTTACAGTTTCGATTATTCGTGTTTCTGTTCGTTTCGGCGGCGCGGCGTGGTCATTTTTAATTGAATTCGGTGGGATAAGAACGCTTTGTGCTGATACAATTAGTTTTAAGAAATCCCGTTTTAGACATAATACGTCTTCTGATGATGGTCCTGAGACCAAAACGTATGTAAAGACGAAAATAATAAGCATATATGTTAGTGCGATCTATTTCCCGAGAATTTATCTATAATAGAACATACTGTATAATTATTATAGGTATCTTCAAATTCGGCGAAAATTTCTAGCTATGCAAGGTGTTCTATACCTAGCTCAAATTGTTTTCGACATATTAGCATATTTATGTCAAAAATGATATGAAGATCGCAACATAATTCACTGTTACATCTAAACGTTCTTCTATTTCTTAATGCACTTTTGGCACTTCCTAGTGGTGGACCTAAGCTAACGAAACACATTCAAATCGTTTTTTGATGATGGGGTTCGTAAAAATGTTTTGAAAAAATGCCAAAAAATTAATTTTTTATGGATCCCCCCCCACATTTCTTCTTATAGTCTTATTCAGAACTAAAAAATATAGCAACTTACCATTAGGTTCCCTATATCAAAATTCCTTAATTTTTAACTTATTGCAAATAAATCGTTTGTACACTCTCAAAACGCCATATTTTCTCAAATACAGAGGTCACGGCGCGGCGGTTCAGGTAAGGTGAAAATAAAAATGACAACATTGAAATGTTCAATATATCTTCCTTCGACACATCCCACATCTCCCTTCTGGGTATATTACAAATGATCACTGAATAATGCACTAGAAAAATAAAATTCCAAAAATAAACTTTTGTTCTAAAAATAAAAGAAATCAGCCACAATGATGGCTTCTTCATGTGAACAATGAAAGTATTCAAATTCATAACTTACCCTGTCCATACAGTCGTCAATGTTGTTAATGAGGTAACCCAAATAAAAAAATCAAGGAGAGATAAATCTGGTGATAGGTGGTCATAGAAATTATCCGGCATTGGTAATTTTTTTTTTGCGTAGAGAAGGGGAAATCTTGCATAGACCCCTCCTCCGTAAGGTTAGTTCTCCATCCTAAGGGAAGCCCCACAGCACTGCGATCATTATAGTCCTATTGTGCCCTCACTTGTTTCTACCCCCTCATCAGTCCGGTGTATTCTATGAATTTCAGTAGCCTGATATAGGGGATACTTCTGATTTTCTCGGGTGTATTCGTATCGTCTCCGAGGTATGTCCCACGACCTACCGTGTATGCCGTGCACTGACAGCACATGCATAGGTTTCTCATCTTCCACGCCGCAACCCCTGCAAGTGGGCTGATCTACCAGTCCCATCGTGTAGAGGTGTTTGTTGCATGGGGCGTGTCCGGTCAGGAATGCAACAAGATTCCGTATTTCTTGTCTGCTGAACGTCAGCAGATTTTTTACTCGTTGCTGCTGGAGATCTCCCATCAGTCGCTTGGAGTGCGACATACAGGGCAGTTCTCTCCAGTAGGTACTGTGCTCTATCTCGAGCCATTTTTGGATTACAGATTTCGCTGTGGCATGAGAAATGCCACAGGTTGGCTCTGGTCCAATCAGTGGTTTTTCCGCCCCCGCTTTAGCGAGTGCGACGGCAGTTTCTGTCCCTTCTCGTTTGGTTTCTTCAGACTCTCACACGAGTGTTACTCTATTGGGGTTCATCACTAGTGCCGTTAGTTCTTTGACGCAATCAAGTATACATTGTGAGGTGATTGTGTATGACTCCAGTGCCTTGAGCACTGTCGGGTTGCTCACTATGATTGTGATTTGTCTATTCTCATAGGCTCTCTCCCTCATAAAGTCCCTAGGTTCAAAGAAATTCTTTCCCCTTGGTCCGTTTTCTGGACTATTCCAGCACCCGTACTTTTTTCCGTCTTGGTGCCCTCGGTAAGCCATATAGAATCCCCTGGTATCATATGAGGACTGCCCCCAGCGTTCTCCCGCCCATTCACGGTTTTATTCATGAAAGACACGGAAGTGTTGTGAACCTTAATCCTGTCATCCCCAATGCCCCATTTCATTCTAGCAAAAAAGTTACCTATGATCGGTCAGTGGTAAACTTTATAGATCTTCTCAAAATTTATTAAAATGTTTAGATATCCTTCTCCTAAAAAATCATTCCAGACTGCAAAAAATACATTGAGTTTACAGCTGTCTTGAAAATTTCTTGATCTGAACCTTTTAGGATTATCACTCCAGTCATGAGAATAACGTCTCTTAACCGAACCATTTTTTGTGAATATCACTCCGTTGGCCCAAATAATATTATTCAAAAATGATTCTTCCTTATGAATAGTCAAAATTAATTCGCTTTTGAAAATCGTTCTCTTTAAATTCATTTACCAAAGGAAATGAGTATGTGGGTGTAATTTATGTTTTTTGAGTATCCTGTTTAATGAACATCTTGACAAACTATATTCTCGAGCGTAAAACTATCAATATTTTAAATTTAAAAAAAAATCGCTTTTGAAGCTTGCCATGGGCTATACGTACAGCAAACAAGTATGGAAACGTAATAGTTAACGACTCCTCGATACCCCGATTTTTGACGGTTTTTCCAATATAACTCGAAAAGTATTGAAGATATCGATAATTATCATAGAAGCAAATCGATAGATCTATATGATACCTACAACTTTTTCATTTAATTCCGAGCTATAGTTTCTTACTTATTGAAGAAAAACCGCTTTTTGCAACTTTGCCAATTTTTTAGATTATGTTCGCCATTTCGGATCAAGTTGCATGGAACAGAAACTAACCTTAAAATTTAATTTCCTATACGCTCACATTTTTTTCCAGGTATTATTTTCTGCAAATTTTACAATAGGCCGTCGTCTATAGATTGGACTAGTAAAAGTTCTCAAGCATGGTAAGTCATTCAATTTCATATTTTATTTTTTACTTAATTGGTTTTATTTGTACCGAGAGATTTACTCGTTCATGAGTTATGTTAGTGAAATTACGAAAACTTCGTTAGTCTCTTCTTTTTACGTCTGAAATTACCATTGATTCAATACCTAATTGAATGAATTGGTTTGAATTATCTAGATAAGGTATTATTACAGCGAGTTCAGCACTAGTCTCGTGGTAGTTATAACTCTTTATATCGAAAAACTTCGGCAACCAAAAAAGTTTCATTATTAATTGTTTTCAAATATATGAATTACAGGTGGTAGTTTGAGAATTGGAACAGACTCATTCATTTTTCCGATAGAAAATTCAAATTTATTTCTTTTGTTAGCTTACCTACAAAGAATTGTAATTAACATTGATTGTTAAATTGTATCTATACATAATTTGCCTATTTGTGTAGTAACGTCTTAAGGCTTTGTGATAAGAACTATTTTTGGGAGCTTATCTGAATTATTTGATCATTTTAATTTTGAACTTGTTTCATTCACGTGGATTTGGTCATTCACTTTCATAACTTTTGTAAGTGTCAGATTTGTTTAATCACTTCCATTACACCGAAAATCAAACTAGAACCCCACAGTTTGTTTGTCACTATTACGGTCTGACTTTGATTTTCTCACTGAAATGCAAAGTTTATATGTATTCATCATTTTAATTTAATTGGTTCTTGAAACTAGTAGATTTTTCATTTTCATTATTTTCGAAATTTTGATAATTTCAGAACCAGCTTAACATGGTAGTGAGCTTGTTCGTGATGTTACTTTTTGGAAGTTAAAACTAAAATTCAGACCTTTCAGGTTGTTTCTAAATTATTGAATTTCACATTTGAATATCATTTCAGATCATATCTTTTCTTATAACTTGTAATAAATCTATTATTTATTTGGTGGAACACGAATCAGTGTTATTATAAATCATTTGGTTAATATACTTTGTTTTTTGTTATTGTTTATAAATTCTTTTATTTCCCTATTATTCTTTAAGAAGAATATTGGAAAATCGAACTAGCGATTTTCAGTTTTTCATTGCAAGATTTGTTTGTATATTTTGATTGACCCCACTAGTTCTGGCGCCCATATTTGATTTTCAAGCTTTGTTTATAATTGGTGAGAGAAACAGAACAATTTGAACCCCCCTGAAAAATTTTGATTCTCTTATAGTCCAGGCAATGAGCCGGGGTTTCAGCTATAATAAAAAAAGAGACATGTAGGTCAGAATCGAAAATGTTTTGTGGGATTCGATTCGTGGGGTTAATAGGATCATCATAACACTTAAAACCAGTGGCGGCTCCTCGAAGGAGGCTGAGGAGGCTCAGCCTCCTCACCAATTTATCTTAATGATCATTCTCCATTTTATTTCCTGTTTCTCTGATAATTATTTAAATTTTACAATTAATTCCCCGTTTTCAGTAGTTATTTTTAATCTGGCAACAGTGGCCAGAGGCTAGATTCTCTATATATCTCAAACGCTAAATACGTGTGGTCACCACAGTTGCCGTTTACCAAGCAGTTCAATTGCCAGATAGGGCAAAAGAGCGAATATGGCAACACCCTATGGAGGCTAACTTCTCGTACGGAATCGTCGGTCGAATGAAATAAGATTACTTGCTACCGCCCTTCCGCTAGAAGAATGCGACACGTGTCGTGTTCCGTTAGTTCTTGTTTTTGTACCGCGAGGCCAAGTAAGGTTAATTAGTTAAGTTATAATTTATCTAATCGGTGAACGTTAAAATGATGAGTTACTTAGTTGCTGGGTTCTTAGAAAATCCATTTAGTGGATTAACATATGATAGAAAAGTGTTTTGTTAAAAATAAACGGCCTTTACCGGATTTGAAAGGATTAGTGGTGACGATGACAGGTATGTTTCAAAATCGAAATACACAATAAATTATATTGCTTGCTATTTACATCTGATACAACTTCATGTTGGGGGCACTCGGGTTATGATGATTTGAAAAATTTAGCTCGTGGTATAGACAGACATGAAAAATCGCAGGAAAGAGTTTCACAATACACTTTTAGATAACTTAGTTCTAAAATATAAATTTTTTGATAAAATAGCACTGCACAATGAATTATGGGTTATATACCTACTCGGATAAAGATATTTTAGGCCAGTAGGACATTCACGCCGATATGATAAAATATATGATAGACAATGATTTGCAACAAGTTTTACCTCAGTTTCATAAACTACCTACTTTGTTTGAGAGTTACCATTCCTGTCACGTCGGCATCGGTGGAGAGATCATTTTCTACTCTCAAACGAATTAAAACTTACATGCGAAATACAATGGGCCAAAATCGTTTATACAATGTTAGTTTGATATCTATTGAAAAAGATTTAGTAAAACACTTAAAACAAAATGATACATTTTATGATAATATTATTGATCATTTTTCGCAAACTAAAGACCGTAGAATTCCGTTAATATATAAAAAAAGTTGATAAAAATAATTAAAAAAAACAAAATATGAAAAATTAAAAAAAAAAAGAAAAATATCAAAAATCCAAAGAAAAAAAAAACGAACAAGAAAATTTTTTGCCAAGAGAAACTCTACACCTCCACGTTGGATCTTGCTTGGCAACAATTAATTTTGTCACTGAAGTAGCTGGTACGGTCGCTGTGCGATGGTTAAATTTATTGGCTGAATAGAGTATATTTTTACAAGAATGTTTTATGTCCAGCCTCCTCTCTTAAAAAGTTCACGAGCCGCCACTGCTTAAAACCTAACCGGTCAACATCCCCCCGCGCCAGAGAAACCTTTTCCAATGTTGAGCGACGGGCTTGAGAAACAGGCAAGTTTTTCAGCAACACTCGAGAACGTGCTACTGCAATAACAGGACAAGATGAAGAAATACTTTTGAATAATTATGTAAATTTGAATTTTCTTTTGAAAATTAATTTCCTGATGTAAAATAAATTGACAGAAATTCACTCGTTTAACCATATCTTCCGGTAACAATTCTTGCACTTTTTGGATATGATATATAGATATAGTACCGGGATATCAAAAATTATCTTGGTCAAGGGTGGCTGTGGAATCTAAAACGTGTGTCTTACTTTACGTTTGAAATAATTATGTCATGTCACACTGACATCATCAATAACCTACAAATTTCATACCTATTTATTTCAGTTGTAAAACAATAATGAACTACAAATGATGAAATAACGGTTTTAGTAACAAGAAAAACTAAATTACAATAATTGTTGGAAATGTCCCCCGTTTTGTTCGATGCACAAGTTGACGCGCATCCTCATGCTGTGAAAACCGTTTTACAGCATTTCTGGCGTTATGGCTCCTCTTCCATACGTTGACGAAAGTCATTGATATCTTCTGTACGAACTCTTGGTCTACCAGCACCTTTTTTATGAGTCACACAACCAGTTTTAAAATAAATGTTTCATAAAATAAGGTAATATTTTTTAGAAATTGCGATTGGGTTAACAAATTCTGTTAAATTTTAAGGGTTCACCATCCCTTATCAACCCTTTATAATGATCCAACTGAACTCTTCTTACTGTCGATTATAAATCTTGGAACGCATACGACGTGTACCAAATTTTGTTTCTCTAAGTTGAAGTATAATTGATATATTAATTTTTTTCAAAATTTAAAATCCCACTTTGAGGGCCTATAACTTTTCAGGGGTGCAACTTGGTATAGAGGTAAGTTGCGTTAAATCATCGTATTTTGGGGTCCCCTACATGCTCCTGCTCTGTGTCGGTTCTTATGCGGGACATTCTGTATATTGGCAAAATAATCTACAAGGGTGCAAAATGGCCAATTTGATCAATTTTCCACCCCTAGAATTGATTTCAAGTAAATCTTACGTCAGAAACGTGATCAGCGACCCAAAAAACCTCCTTGGTGCATTTTAAATTCGATGAGGTTTCATGTGTTTTGAATGACCCTGATAACCCCACGAATCGAATCCCACAAAATATTTTCGATTCTGACCTACGTCTTTTTTTTCCAGTTCGGTGCCTGGACTATTATGCTCTAAAACTTGTTTAAATATAGCCAAAACATACGGTAACATGGAAATTCGGTTATGAATTTGAGATAACCAGAATATTGTTACAACCTTGTTCAGAATTATCAATTTATTCTTTTTTATTTGTTGGGAAGAAAGAACATTAAACATGTTCTATGTTTGTTATTCGTTTTTATCTAATAAAAACAAAATTTTTTCATATTCTGAATGTTTTTAATATTTCTGCGTTCACAACGTGATTTAATTAATCTCAAAAGTTTAAATTGGATATTTAATCATAATCAAATAATTACAATAAAATGTTTACTTCACAAAAACCACCTTAGCATGAGTATTGGTAGACGGAATATACTTATGATTAGCCTGCACAATAATGTCAAAATAGTAAAAGTTATAAAGTTGTTTCTTATTCCAGAAAGAGATGGGTATACAAAAATTAATATGCTTAAACTCTATCATCTAGTTCTTATACAACAAGTTAAATGGAATCAATTAATAATTTATAATGGGGAAGGTATATGAAATTACAATGCTCTGATTCTTGTATCATTATTTATTGATTTAAAAATTTTCAAATCATGAATGTGGTAGTCAAATCATAAAATTCACAATTATTTGATAAAAAAATTATATTTAAACTTAATTATTCATTTTCTATTAAAATTTTCGATAATAATTGTTCGCAAGTTTTCTTTGCATCACCCAACAACATCGAAGTATTAGGTTTGTAGAAAACGGGATTCTCTACAGCCGCATAGCCGGTTCCAAGAGATCTCTTCATAACAATAACGTGATCTGCTTTCCAAACGCTTAACACGGGCATTCCAGCTATGGGAGAATTGGGGTCGTCAAGGGCTGCACTGTTGATAGTGTCATTAGCTCCAATTACAAGCACTAGATCTGTTGAAGTGAAATCTTCATTGATTTCATCCATTTCGAGGACATCATCATAAGGAACTCCAGCTTCCGCAAGAAGTACGTTCAGCTGTCCTGGCATGCGCCCTAAATGGAAAGCAGGTTATTACTCAAAATTGCAAAGTTTATTATTGAATACATGATTGGGAAGAATGAACATCCACACTTTAATCAACATGTTAAGCGCTAGGGGAAATTTTGATATTTTCACCGCAAGACCATTATAGAGGGTGTGGGACTTTACGAGTTCACCAGGTCGACAAGGGAGGGGCAATATCGATTACCAGGATATATTGTCGTATTGACTTGAAACAAGATTTTAGCCAGCAGTGTTGTTGAGAGAAGATATTACTAGGTCGGTCAGTATGCTGCGCATGACCGAAGGGTTAAGACGGAGTGGTGAGTGTGCCGAATGTATCGGCTTATGCTTTCGCTAGGCTCACGCCGTATACACCGATAAAGAGTTGTCTACTTGCGCATGAACCGATTTGAGGATATTTCTTTTTCATTAAAGTTGTCAATGATATTTGAAAAAGTAATCAGCTTAAGGAGGTCCGGTAGTGTTAGCGGGGGGAAATATAAGAGAAGCAAGCGAAGGGCGAGGTCGGAGGTCTGGCAATGCTATAAATATTGCCGGCTGGAGTTGTATACATAAACACATGTAAAAATAATAATTGTATAGTTGTCGTCGACTCTTTCCGTGTTTTTAAAAGTTGATAACGATTGATAATTATTACCTAAACCATATTTTTCTATAGAAATAATTAATGGAACTCGCTTCAACTTGCACAGAATATTATTATTGTAATGTAATTCTATTAAAAAAAAAACATTTCTATTTTTTTTTCATTTGAAGATTTAACAACGTCATAAGCTTTCATGTTCAAATGTTGTTTTTTTGACTCGATATATTTAAAAAACGGTGTAGTGAAACAAGCCCTCCAAAAAATTAGACGTATTCTTATATTGTATTATCAACGGTCTGTAAAAATTTCAAAAAAATGTATCCTAAAAACAATCTCCACCGAACCTCCTTAAGAATTTTATACTTTTTTGGCAAGCATAACTTTACACAGTTGTGAACATGGTTTTCGTCAGGGCAAAATATCTCATCAAATCATAATTATCTAATCGCACTCAATTTGTCGACGAGCACCACATATTACTTGTCTCAAACCGCCAACGTGACCAATGGTGTTCCGCAGGGTGTTTTTCTCGGCCCTTCATTGTTCATAATATTTATCAATGACCTTCCAAATATAGTGAATGAAGAACTTGAATTTCCTTTCAGTTACGCAGATGATACTAATGCTGTACAATAAGTGATGAGTGATAATGACTATTTTGTTAGAAATAACCTAACTCTTAACCTCTTGCATCCTATTTAGAACAGTTAGAAATAATATTACAATTGTCAATTGTCTGTGGTAATGAGGTCGTCAAATTCTACGCAAGGACAAAATTGCTACGAGTTCATTTTGATAAACATCTAACATTATATAAACATATCAGTGAACTCAGCAGTCATCTAAGCAAATCATGTTCTATAAGAGTCTTTTGCAAATATCTTGACACTGCAAAAGCTTATTTTGGTTATGAAAATATAAAGCATAAGTGTTAATGTGACCCATTTCCCGAGAATTCATATATAATTTGGTTATGTATATCATCATCTAATCTTATTTTGGGGACACGACCCACATATCAAGAAAATTTTTACTATCCTTAAATTCAGTATTCGCAGCATGTGCAGTTTAGAGCAAAATTTGTTGTAGATGATTGTTCAAAAAGAACTGATTTCTTACCGTCTATGGAATCTACATATCATGTTTACTGTTCAGATTTATTCCATCAATATGAACATAGAAGCTGTTATTACACAAGATATGCTAATCTGTTTGTATATCCTAAACATCGATTAACATTAACCGAGAGAGGCCATTAAATTCTATAGCCTTTTACCGAATCGTATAAAAGATATGAGCGATTTTTAAATTTTCAAAAAGAAGTTAAGTGGCTTGTGCTTGCTAAATCTTCAATATCTCGACTTCTGGATCACGTACTTAATCTGGGGTAGTTACGAATATCGCATTTATTTTCGTCTTAGAAGGAAAATAGACTCGGAAATATTTTTTTTTCACATTTCTATTTTGTTGTACTTTTTACGTCATTTAAATTATTATTTATCATCAAAACAGTATTTTCCGTGTAATACTTCAAATGTTTTGCTTAGTGAATCATACTGACGTTATGCTTGTTGTGCGACACTTGTGAAAACTAATATGAGACTGCTGTATACCGCTACTTTGATTATAAGGATTTTATAAATATTTTATAATAATTTTGTAAATAATGAAATTTCAAACTTATATTAATATGTTGCCTTCCTTTAATTTTGTACCATAAAAAATATTTACTGAAATAATTAAATAATTGTTACAAGAGATCCGCAAGCATAACGTCATTATGATTCACTCGGCAAAATATTTGAGGTATTACACGGAAAATACTGTTTTGATGATAAATAATAATTTAAATGACGTAAAAAGTAAAACAAATTAGAAATGTAAAAAAATATTTCCGAGTCTATTTTGCTTCTAAGGCGAAAATGAATTCGATATTCTTGGTCCAGAAGCCGAGATATTGAATATTTTGCAAGTACAAGCCACTTTGAAGGCATTAAATCAGTTGCCCCCATTCCGCCACACGCTCCGGCAGTCGCGAACGCTTCACTTTGTTACTCAATTACTAATACCATAAATCAATAAAACATATCCTAGTATTTTTTTATTGAAAATGTAGGTATTTAACATTAACATCCATAAAGCACACTTCTGTAAAATGTTTATTGCGTCTAACAGATTTTTTTTTGGATAAAAAAATTATCTCGTCCAGAAGGTCGCAGAAGAAAAAAAAATTTTTGGTAATTCGTGAAAAATGTCAGAAATCGATTTCCGTCAAAGACATTTCCCTAAAATGAAAATTGTAAAACTTATCCGAAAAAACATGTTCAAAAAGGTGCAATTTTTTCTAAGTAATTTTTTTATCCTTCAAATTTGAAAAATTGGTATAATTCTTTGATAACATTGTAGCACAACTCTTGAAGAAAAAATTAAGCCCGGAATCGTTACGACTTCTCGATACCTCCATTTTTAACGGTTTTTTGAATATAACGCGAAAAGTATGAAAGATATCGATAATTATCATAGGAAATCGATACTATTGATACCTACAACTTTCTCATTCAACTTTTTTCGATCCGAGCCATAGTTTTTTACTTATTTAAGACCGCTTTTTGCAACTTTGCCAGTTTTTTAGGTTATGTTCGCGATTTCGGATCGAGTTGCATGAAAGGGAAACTCGCCTTTAAGTTTAATTTCTTAAACGCTCATATTTTTTTTCCAGGTGTTAATTTCTGCAGATTTAACATTAGGCCGTCGTCTATTGCTTGGACTATACGCCAATGGCCGTGCATACTGCTGTCCAGATTTGGCTTCAGTGACTTTTTGAAAATAGACCATTTCGTGATGACGTACTGAACAGTTGCTGATCGATGCATTGATTTCAGGGGGAATAACTAAAAGTTAAATTCAATTGTTGCGCCGTTTCTTCCATAAACAGGCCGGGAATTTTTGGCAAAATGTTTAATTAAAAGTATATTAATCAACGAGCATATTATGGTGGCTATTATCCAAGTGAATAATAGCCATAATATGCAAGTAGAATACTATACTTTGTCCACGGCCCATAAATAATACTCTGATACTAATAAACTTTGCTGTTGAAACAAGTCGAACCAACAAATTGTTGACGTTTCAAATTAAATTCGATCTGACTTGACGTTTCATAGCACGCTCTATTTTTATCGTATTTGTCTATACGTTTCTATCATGTTTGTCATATTGATGGTAGTGAATAATGATTTCATTATTCACTAGTGATTAATGGATATCATTATGCTTGAGGAAACACATGCATTATGCATATTTTATACAATAGACGTGGACAAATGTTTATATGAATTGACTCTAAAGCCTCTGATGGGGTCCCTATGTATACAAAATCTATATATATATATATATATATATAAAAATCAATTGCTGTTCGTTAGTCTCGCTAAAACTCGAGTACGGCTGAACGGATTTATCTTATCTTGGTCTTGAAATGTTCGTGGAGGTCTAGGGAAGGTTTAAAAGGTGAGAAAAATTCGAATAATTTCCGGGAAAACCCTAAAAACAGCCCTTTTCTTTTTCCCATATAAACGTTTTCTTCTGAACGCAACCATAATATTTGACATTAGATTTGACAACCAACTAATATGTCAATCCATCCTGTCGCACTTCAGAACTTCTTGAACGAGCTGCATTCCACTATGATCCGGCAATTGATTATTGTGCCGACAAATCGGTAACAATTGGGGAAATGTAAATAATTTGTAAATATTGTAAGGCGTAAAATACACTGGTGAATCTACTGGATTATGTTGTGCTGGAGGCAAAGTAAAATTGCCACAATTGGTCCCACCACCAGATCCTTTACGATCTTTAGATCTTTAAAATTCGTTTTGTTTGGTTTAAGATTATTTTATACAACAGTTTAGGTCTTTTATTTATCGATTGAGGCAGGACGAAGTCTGCCGGGTCAGCTAGTTATAGATATAATTCACAATTATTGCATTCAATATGAATTTAACATAACTGTGTTCCATACCATACGCAATTACGAAAGACTAACTTCATTAATATGTACTCACCAGCAACTGGATGTACGGCGAATCTAACAGTTTTGCCCTGTTTTTTCAAAATGTTCACCATTTCTGCAATTGGATATTGAGCTTTCGCAGCGCATAATCCATAACCTGGAACTATAATTATATTTCTCGCATTCTTTATTGCTTCCACTGTGCTGTCGACGTTGATTTCAGTGTGTGCTCCTGTGATTTCCATAGGTTTGCCGGTACCTGTACTGGTTGTTCCATATCCACCAAGGATTACATTTGGCAAAGACCTGTTCATCGCCTAGAATTAATCAAGAATATTAATAAAGTAATGAAGCAGAGAAAGGCAAAAGGCATTTTTATTATCACCGATTTGAAACAGAATTGACTCAACGAGTAAGGTCTTGTTTAATGTCGTTTTTATCTGTTTGAATTTATTTGAGTGAAATTTAATTTATTTATCTATAGAGAAAATTCAAAATTGCAAGGGAAATTACGTATATCAAATTGGTTTTTGCGATTTGGTTATTATGGTAGCTGGTGACGCAGTGTAAATTGTACATTGTAGGTACTTCATATTTGTTGTACAGCAGGTTTTATTCCTAGTGTTGAACTAATATTTTCATCAAAAATAAAAGATGTCGATTATCATGGTGAAATGTATCAAAAGCAACTTCCTAAATTGTTTGAATTTCAACTTTTAGTGAATTTGGAAGAACTACCACAGATAGTGGATAAACTGCCAACAAGCACCCCTAGGAAATGTGATATACAAAGATGGTTAAGTAGGAATAATATGGCTACATTATGATAACACCCTGAAACCACTGTTGTCGTCCTTGGTAAAAATGAATGAGCCACAACCAGAATACGTAACAGTCTTTTAGCTTCAACCCCATTAAACATATCTGGGGTATAACTGAAAACCACTACAGGGATCACGTTGCCACATATGGTAGTTCGTAGAAAATCTGTGGATATAGGGAAAAAGGCTAAGAAAACAACACTAGAAATATGGGCAAAGAATACTCGACATAGTCATAAAGTGAATAATTGTATGTTACTGTTAATGTGCACTGTTCAAAGGAACTATTGTGTTTGAAGCAGTGAAGTAATATTTATTATTTTGATGGGGTTGTGCAATAAACTCCAGGCTCTTTATTTCATAGTATATTGGACAAAATTTACCCATATCAAAATCATTAATACATAAGTATGCAACAGAAAATTAAATACTCGTTCACATGATCAAAGATAATTAATATGAAAGATTCCAACTTGTATGACTTCAAAAATGGATTCTACTTGAATATTTGTTGAAATATTATTATTCATCCTATTAAAATAGTGTCACTGAGATTATCGGAAGTAGATTTGGAAATCGTACATTGATATGAAAATTTTGGTAATACAGTAGAGTCTCGGTAATCTGAACATACCATAATAAACGTGAACTATGTAATAATCCGAAAATTATTACTTTCGGGTCCCTTGATATAAATCAATTTAATTCGAAATAAAGTTTTATAAATTATTATATCTTGATAGAACATACGAGATGTCAGGGAGGCCTAGCGACAAGGTGTCGCGTAACCCAACATATTTGCTAAGCTTTGAGCGTGGGGTCCTCCTGCTTCCATACTTTCATAAAAACTAATTACCTTTAGAAAAAAGAGAGTTCTTCACCACCTACTCGTTTGGTAAGCTAATTTTCTTGTCCAACCTGTTTTTACTCCCTGAGGAATAATCTATTGTTTGCATTAATTCATTCAAGTATATATTTTATCTAGATTCCACACTCAAAGTAATTAAAATACAGGAATATCAAAAATTATCTTGGTGAAGGGTGGTTGTGGAAACTAAAACGTGTGTCTTACTTTAACGTTTGAAATAATTATGTCACGTGTCACACCGAAATAATCAATAACCTACAAATTTCATACCCATTTATTTCAGTTGTAAAACAATAATGAACTACAAATTATGAAATAATTATGTGAACTTCGAACCTTTTCAGAAGTCGTGATAGCCACAATCCGGGTCAAAAACTGTTTTGAAATAGTTAATTTTCCGTAAATCGAATGACGTTCACGTGAGAAACCCGTAGCACGCGAGTTAGAAAAGTGCAAACTGGTTGTACCTAATACGGCTTTACGACGACTTTTCGCGTGCCGTTTTCGCTCCATCTAGTTAGATAAGGTATCGGACCGTGCCCCATATTAACAAGACCGACGTAAAATGTATAAACTCTAACTTAGGAGCAGCGAGCTCCTCGAGGCATATGTTAAAATGATTTCGTTTGTGGCTAATTACATAGGACGTCTGGCGTTCATGCAATTATGTTTTTAGATAATTCGAACCTTCTAATTTCGATAGGCCACGTGAAAATCCCGGAGTCCAAAGCGCTAAAGACTTCTGAGTGTTACAATATTCGTATAAAATTGCGAAATTTCGCACTTTACTTTTAGAAACTTCAAACTAATTATGACATAATTATTTCAAACATTAAGTAAGACACACGTTTTAGATTCCACAACCACCCTTGAACAAGATAATTTTTGATATCCCGGTATTTCAAATTTCTTTTTCATTGTTGTTGATATAATATCTCTTATAAGTTACAAGTAATTTTCTATTCAAGGCAAGTAGAAGCAGAAGTACAATCCAGGTTAATATTTATTTGTACATAAGATCAGATATTTTCGAAATCAATTCATATCCTGTTTGTTAGTGTTGTAGCAGCCTATTACAATTTCCATTGAAACTTAAATTGGGAACACCACATAGACCTTCTAGCGAACAATCTATGAAGAAATATTTTCGTTATAAGAAATCTAATGAAATTGGTACCACGAGAAGTTATCATAACAGCCTATCTCAAACACTCTGTGTCTAACATGACTTACTCGTTATTAAGTTGGGGGCCACTCTCCACATGCTAAGAGGATATTTAAGCTTCAAACAAAAGTATTATGTATTATAACAAAGGGGATAAGTTCAGGGATGATGTCTGCGAATGTTTTTTTTTAATTTGTCTACACGAGAGAGAAACCTATTATAATGTTCGAAGAACATCTATTTCTATAGAAAAGGGAGAGACCTCCCACCTTTCGACGATGTTTTAGAGAGGTCAATGAATGAACTCGTAAGTGTGACATCATCAATCAGATTAATAGCTCTCTTCTTGATATAATCCAAGAGCTTCATCATATGTTTTGAAGCCGAACTCCAAAGATTCCAGGACATGTTTAATCTGTGCTTTGTAGATTATGAGGAGCTGCTGAGATGTAAAGTAGCTCTTGGCACTGAATAGAAAACCAAGTTTTTGTGAAGCGATTTTCGCAATGGACCTCACATATCATCCCATGTGAGGGTGCTATTGGTGGAGATCGCGTGCACGGATATGGAAGACTTCATAGGAATAGTTGTACCTGACATCATCATATTAGGGATTGTGGGATCCACCTTCCTGGAGAAGGCGCAAGCTCGAGGTTTGGTTGTATTAAAACTCTAGTAGATTATCAGATCCCCATTTCAAAATATTTGCCAGATCTCCACTAATTGCGTCAACCTGTCTCTGTCCTCTGGCTTGATTGCATGGCACAGGTGCTTAGATGAGAAAGCGGTATGAAGTGTAACAAAAACAAAGTTGATGAAAAAGCAGATCCCTGTGGAACACCAGCGTTGATAGCCATTGTTTCGAAGGAGACTCCCTTACCCATCACAAAGAGTGATCTATCTGTGAAAGAGTCGATAGTAAGCGACAAACTTGAGGCCTGCAAACCATATGACGGAACTTTCCCAAGAAAGCTTTGGTGCCAGACTCGGTCAAACGCTTTGGAGATATTCAATGATACAACTAGAGATACCCCATGTTTTTCAATAAATTTCTGACACACATTTGTTACGTAGGCAAGCAGGTCTCCTGTTGATCTCTGCTGACGAAAGCCATATTGCCGGTCATTCACGATTTTGGAGCTATTTAGGTAGTGAATGAGCTATGGTTTACTAACATTTTCCTGTTTACCAGACCTTAAAAACAACATATAAGAGCAACAACTACAAAATCAATGGCGATATTCATGATCATAATACTAGAACTACAATTATGTCGGTGTTCAATGAATTACTATGTTTCTAAAATGTTCAATCAAACGCGCTCAAAATTGTTGCATTATAATAAGTTTTGCTATGTGATAAGAGATTATCTAGTCAGCAAGGCTTTCTATGATTTCGACGATTATTTCAACGATACTATCATCTCTGTTGTCATTGCTGGCAATAACTGAATATTTTAATATTTCAATATTTCAATATTGAATATCTCTATTTTATTTGTTAAATTATTATTATAAATGTATGCGTTATTTTTATTTCAACTTTTACATGCTGTTATTACTTTCTTCAACATTTTACTAATGATTAGTTTTGATGACGATTGTAAACAAATGTTTGTAAAACATGAAATAAATCGATTATATTCGAATCTATTCATTCCAGTTGTAAACGCAATAACTTAACTTACGAAAGCTTACCAGTTCATCAGGAGCTGTAAAAATACTCATTAACACATTTATGTCTTTCCAATATCACTTCCGGTTTAGTCGGAATAATCGTTTAGCATGTTCGAATGAGGAATCACGAACATTTAGAAACAAGAAATCAAACATCAGTGATACCAATGTAGATATAACGATTAGTATTCACTCTCATTTAGTCGCGAAATAATTTTCAATTAGTGGATACAATGGCTGCTGCTCAGTAGAAAGGCCAACCATATGTCATCAAATACATAGATAAAGCTTTAATTCTACGAAGTGGTATATGTAGATCAGTTGATTTAAAGCTGTTGCCAGAGATATACAGGGTGTTTCGCCTACGGCAATTTCTTCCAAAATTCACTTACCATAAATTTCAAATAAAAATTCGAATACAGAGTTGTACCGAATCATGAGACCTGGAAGATTACGTATACAAATTCCTAATTTTAAATAAAACAAACACCATATTTATTTGGGCATTTTTGGATTTCTCATATAATTCTAGGTCGACCTGTGGTTTCATACATGGGTTTAACGTTTTCAACTTTTTCAACTGTTTTTGAAAAATACCACGATTACAGTGCTCTGTGTGTAGACTCAATGCAGGAACCATGATAGAAATATGCGGTTTTGGCAGTTCGTTTGCTACGAATCGTCCTATTATTATCACTACCACTAAAATGTGTATCATCTCGGAGTCGTAAATACTACAACCAACATTTGACAACTTTTAAAATTGAATAACTGTTTTATTTCAAATGGACATAACCATATTGATTCCCCCAATTGGATGTTCTTTCTGCTTTTTGTAACTATAAGTCTACTACGCTCTTCAAACCCAAAATTGAGGGACTTGCTTGGTCTATATAGAATCTGGACATATCAACTTATAAACTTCGGATTTTCCAAAATTGTCTGTTTTATCTGTATCGTTGAATATCAAATTAGGAAGTTCGTTTTCAGAACTCATGTTTACAAAGTGCATTGGCAACTTTTCGAGGGATATTACCGAAATATGTTAGATATTAATTTTTTAAGAAAGTAGAACATTAATATAACGATGTAAGTTTCAATATTCTACTAGTTTCCTGTAACAGTTTTATCTATTAAGTTGTTTTCAAAACATTATCAACAGCTATTGTTTTTATTTATTGTGTTTAGTTTAATTATTAAATTCCCATCTGATAGAAGCACTGAAAATGCTCTATGTATCATGACTTCATCCGTTGAATAATATTTGACATATTTATCCAGTATTGCAGTCTACCTATTTCGTTATTCCAACAGGTATCTTTTCACATTGATATTTATTAAGAATTGTAGAGGTGTTAAAAACAATTTGTAAATTGATTTCATTCTCTATTAAAATACACAAATTAAATATCTTAGCATCCTATATTTTATGACCAATTATATTATAAAATCGCTTTGGAGTAGAAACTGTTAATAACTATAGACCAACGAAGATAAAATTATCTTACAAGTGAAACCTAAATTATTTAAACTGAGATTGAATGGTACTTACGTATAGTGTATTCCCAATTTAAAACTATTGAAAACAAAACAGTTTTAAATGTTGAATGTCAAATTAATTTTCCATACGAAAACATATAATTTTTATCTTCTTTTCATTGATACTTAGCCGTTAACATATTTTTGAATCTCAATTGAAACCGTTGTAATAGAGCAAAACTTACCTTGCACATAATGTAGGATAGAATAGCTCCCGATGATCCAATCAGGGCCCCAACTACAGTCATCAAGTTATTGTTCAGCATGAAACCTTCTGCGCATAAAGCCCATCCGGAGTAACTGTTTAAAACTGTTATCACCACTGGCATGTCAGCTCCTAGAAAGAAGAAAATCGAGAGGTGTGAAGTCATGTTCATTAAAGCTTATCTTTAATTATCTCTCGCATTAATACGTGATCAAAATATAATCAGTTAATATTCTCTCTTTTCGCAACGCCTCTGTCGTTTCATTTGTTCACGTTCGAAATCCATAGTCATTCCGAAGGTTTCAATTTTGATTAGACGTAGAAATGAATGTACTCATCAAGTTACAGTACACATTCCAAGGTTTAAAATATAAACGTATTTATCAATGCGTAGCATTGTGAATTGCATTCTCAGTGGGACATCTGCTTTCCGGCAAATGGTGTTGGAACTTCTGGATCGCCAAACACTTTGAAGGTGATTTATTAAATCACTTCGATCAGTGACTTCACGTCTGCCTCGTCTCACTGACGAGCCCAATGACAAGGGCGAAACAGCTGTCTGAGACTACAGGACGTGTTGTCACGTGTTATCACTGTTCAACCTGGTGAACCAAAAACTTTGTCTATTGATTTTCTGACACGAAATGTGTTTGTATTTCACTATGCATTATAAACGTATTGTTCAGTTCAATAAATCTAAGCCTCAATGCAGTCCTGGAAAGCAGAAGCCTCTTCTCTTGTGCGGAGCCTGAAAACCGCAACCAGGCACGTTCCAGGTGGCGGATAGGGGAATGCTCGTGGCCCTGTTGCCAGCAGGGTCAAGGGTAGGGGTAGACATGCTCCCGCGGACCAACAGGCACCCAGACCCTGGATAGATTATGGGACTCCCAGTCACATGTTCCCGAGAAGCAGGTGACGGATAGATTGCGGCTGATACGGAGAACCATATGTTCCAGAAGAGTAAGTTATCCCATCATAGATAACTTACTGAAACATACAGGAAATATCAACAAAGCGATATAGTACTGAAACACAGGTACCTTAATATTGGGAACAAACAATATTTTGGTACAAAACAGAAACACCACAGAAAATATCCATATCGAGATTAAGTACTGGAAACCCAGAAACCGTAACATCGGTAAAAAACCAAACATATAGGAATAAAACATAAAACATCAAAGCAAACTCACATCGAGAAACATAAGAGAAAGACGCAGTCCATATCCTGAAGTAATGCAATAAGCGGTTCCGGGGTATGGATGAAGATCGGAGAGGTTTTATCAGGTATGCTGTAATATAGAGCGAGTCCTGCACTATCTGAAGTGATAGATAAAGCTGACGGTTTGCTTAAAGCATTTCCTCTCCACAGAAAAAAAAGCCTCAATGCAGTAGAAAAGGTTTTAGCAATTTATTTATTAAGTGAAACTTTTTATGGGACACCACTGGGCGTTGGTAGTCGATATGGAGAGTGAATCCGTAAATTAAAAAGTTGTTCTGAGTGTTAAACAAGATAAGAAAATAAGCCAACCAGAAATGTCCGACGTCATAGTGACGACTTATGAATTCTCCATTGATTTGTAACCAAATCATACAGATCAAGAACAGAGTACTCGTAAGAGCAATGTTATTTATTTGACTAGGTGTAAGCGGCGGTGGTTTTATCCTTTTCTAATAGTCTGTTCTCTCTTCCGACAAATTAGAAAAAGATAGAAACACCGTAGAGTTATTAGAGCTAGTCATGAAATCCGTCATCCAAGTACTCTATGAATCTTCAAAGATGGTACTGTCAGTCATTCCTGGCAAGATTCTAACACTAAAACTGTGAAAACGATGGAAGTTTTGCACAAGGTATATTGTACTGCATGCATAGTTTTATTCCTGTGGTAGAATTAATATTTTCTATTTTCTTCGAAAATAAAGGATGTCGATTTTCATAGGCAAATTAATCAAAACAACTTCCGACATTGGTTTGAATTACATTTTTAACTTCATTGTACACATCTATGGTATAACTAAAAGCTACTATGAGGATCATATTAGTACATATGGTAGTTTGACAGAAAAATTCATTCACTTGCCTTTCCCTATTTAATAAGTCAATTTTATACCGAAATATATACTATTGAATTTGGATTTGACTATTGAAATAATAAGACAAGATCTGTTTGTGCAAGTAGAAACAATAAGTATGTACCGTATTTTAGTATTTTAAATAATTAAACGCATTTCTTCTTTTTTCAAACATTTTGTAAACACTACAACAGTTTGTGAATTATATTTAAGATTACAACCAAAATGCGTCAGTGGAGATCCAACGTCGCTCAAATTGAAACATTTTTGTTAACGCTTCAACTGTCATTAAGAGAACAAAAAATGCGTCAGTACAAATCGGCGGTAAAAGTGAAATTTTTTTGAAAATGCTTTAACAAAAAATAAATTATAAAGTAAAACAAAATTAAACTTTCGACATGTAACGAGCAACGACAATTAATTTTTTTGTTCCCTTAATGACAGCATTTGCATTAGCCCAGGCTAGTTCATTCAATCAGCACATATGATTGCTCAAATTTCAATTACTTCTTGAGAAAAACTATGTGAAAAGCTTGGTACTTTCTTCTTCTAAGTTTATATTGGTTTATAGTAAAAAAATATAGATATCTAGACTTTTGCCCACGTCCGTTAGGACAGAGGCAAATATTTAACTGGTAGAGAAAGCGTCGAGAAATTACCATTCACATCGACCCAGAAACGATCTACCCAACTGGATGTTAGTGGGATGGCGCACCAGTTCATTTTACACGGTTTATACCTTTCACCTTTTCCCATAGAAGATTCAACAGGAATTGAAACCTACAGATTTTTACCGATGTTTAGCTTATGCAGACTGATTTAAACAATTATCAAGGAAAGATCATGGTTTTGTTCACAATCTGAGGATGTTCGATGAGGCTCCCCTTCACCTAAATTGCTTTGTTAATATGTACAATTGCAGGATGTATAATACTGAGAACAGAAGAGTTATGCACTCACACAAGTTTTGGTTTGGTGTGGTGCAACCTCAGACAGACTGACGTAATTAATGGAGATCTGGCAACGATTTTGAAATGAAGATTTCATAATCTAGTATAGTTTAAAGCAATCAAAACACAAGTTTATATTCTCCAGGGAAGGTGAAATGTTCTACATATCCATGCTCGGTATCACCATCAACCACCCGTTCATAGATGATCACGTGAGATCCATTGTGAAAACTGCTTCACAAAAATTTGGTTTTCTATTTCGTGTCAAGAGCTACTCCAGATCCCAGCAGCTCCTCATAATCAGCAAAGCAGTTCGACCTGTCCTGGAGTATTGTTCTCATGTTCGAAGTTCAGCTCCCAAACATACCCGGAAGCTCTTAGATTATATTCAAAGGAAAGCTATTCGTCTGATTGGTGCTGTCACATTCACGAATTCATCGACCTTCCTAGAACATCGTAAAAATATAGACGATCACCACGGGAGGTGAAGTAATCGAGCTCAAGCTCGAGACCTGTGGAACTTATTCCTACCAGACTTCATTTTTCTATCAAACGGTGAAGTTGTGTAACTTTTTGCCTAGAGAGCCAAAATTTCAAGAACATTCCACCGCCGGCTCAGACGATGTTCTTCTAATATTATAGGTTTTCCTTTCGTATAGTAAAAAAATGTGGTGAATAGACGGGGAATGTGATATCAGCAAGACGGAGCCACTTCTCTTGAAGCCTCGTCAATGCAAGTTCTAAGAAATATTTTTGCAGAACGATTAATTTCGAGAAGATATCGATTTCATTGGCCACCACGGTCTCCATATCTCATGGCTCCTGACTTTTTGTGGGGTTATTTAAAAGAGTAAACAAGTCTGAACGATTCCAAACATAAAGGAAAACATTCGCGCAGAAATTAGGGCATTACAAGCAATTGCACCGACAGTTGTCATGGAACATTCCACAGAAAGAAGCCAAAAATGGATGGCATTTGAGAGTTGTTATTTTTTAATCGTAGTGTATTATAAAACGTTGTTACTTAAGAGCCATCCTGTACAGGTTGATCTTGTGACACTACCTTATCCCATAAAATATACAAGGTAGAGAAAAAAGTTTACTTAAAAGTTCTTCTGACGTCTAGATCTAAAGATGCTCTTCAGTTTCAAGTTTCAGGAGTCTTCAAAATGCAACAAAATATTGAGTTGCTTGTGGGGGATCAGCTCTTTGGTTGGGCGGTTTGCCCTAAACTGTCCCGTGGTCCTGGTAGAGGTATAGGGGAAGGAAACACATCACGTATAAAAAAGAGTCACTTTACTTAAGGTAGAGCTCGGCGCCATTATGGCTTAATGCCTTACTCTCAGAAATTACAACTTAGGCAGGTACATTGACTGTACTGTCAGATGCGTGGACAATGAATATACTGTATACTACTATATGTACTGATATGCTCCACATTACTATATATACATGTTATGTCACTGTTTATTGTTTAATGTTCTACTAAACTAATCTACGATGCAAGGTATCTAGGTTAGCCGTTATGTAACATATTGCTTGGTAACCCAGATCCGAGATCTAAACATATACTTACATAATAATTAATATAATTAAGGTCTATTCGGGGATTCTAGGTAAACTCGTATAGGGATGGAAGATTCCTATACTACACCTCCCTATGCGGGGTAAAAAAATGTTGAATTGATAGATTAACATTTTTTTCCAATTTTCGTACCTTAATTTTATTTTACAAACATTGTTCTTAATTAATGGTCATACATATTATTATTATACTGTGGGATTTGCGCATACTTTTTAGTTTTACGGCTTTTTGCCTGAAATGATTTTATTTACTTATTTATATATATAGAAACATATGTTATTTTTGTACCATCTTCATGTCTTCTTTTATTTATTACATTCTTCATTATATATTATGTCTATACGTCTGGTATAACATTTATTTTTAATCCTATTTCATTTACTAGCGGATTTTATTTCCCGTTTCTTCTTCTTCAAGCGCTCATAAATTCCTTATTCTTGGAATTCATCATTATGCCTATTTCAGCAATAATGAAATTTTACACAAATTGACTACAATGCCGATCGAAAGTGTAGTTTTATGCAAATCAAAAAAAAATCATCTGTAACTCATATTACTGCTGCCATACTTTTCCACAACGTACCTAAGTCATATGCGGATCAAAGCTACAGACTTACGTATGTTACAATTTATCTCCATTTACTCCAATACTGCGCCTACAATTCATCTTCTTACTTTCCGTTTACTTCTCTTGTGACATATCTATGTAATTGATTCAGCCTAATAATATATTTCAATTGTTCCGTGACGTACCGGATGATCAGTCCTATAGTATAGTCGCTGGATTGCCCTTGAAATATCGAATAAACTATTCGCTCGCAATTATTTTGCTGATTCAAATTTCTGGTACTATGCTTTGTTGCAATATTTATATTATGATTTAATGAAGTTATTTCAATGTACGCAAATCGCATTTCTAAATAATATGTAACCATTATTCTAAACCTACATTAATTCAATTTTAAAATTATTTGTCGTCATCTTTATGACTATAATATTTTAATAATACTTGTTAAAAAAAAGTTTTTAAACCTCGTCAGATATCCAAACTTTGATAATAACCTGATTTATTTTATTGCCTTCTACTTATAACCATTAAAAAAAAAAATTCTGCATAATCAATGCTATTATATAATCTATGGTTTCCATCCTGGAATAACCATATGTTAGCCACATCATTGTTGGTCTAACAAATTATTTAATGGTTTTGTGGGATAATTTTCCCTGGCAATATATGTTTGTTTAAACTAATTTTCAAACAATATGTATATGCTTATACACATAACTTTAATTTATTTGGTAAATAACTTATTTTATTCTTACTTATTCCAATATATTAGTATGTACTACTTTTAAATGTAAATTTACTATTCGATTTCAATTAAATTTAAGCATTAGAAGTTATATATCCCTAAAATTACTTCAAATATTTTATCACTATAATATAATATATTCGATATATTCAAATCACTATTAGAAGTTAGGTATGACTTAATTACTTCAATATTATTAAATATAGTTAAATGTGACATGAAAAAAAATGTATGTTCAGCAATTTACCTGATTATGATAAATCTACTAAATTAATAAATCAATAAATTTATAATATGCATATATATATATATACACAGCGGCGCCTATTTGCGTGCTGTTTTTTCTAAAAAAAAATATATATGAACTAAATTGTCTGGAACAGTCATTACTCACATTTCGAAGCACAACACTACAGGGTTGACTTCTTCTTCTTTTTCCCAACCCATCGCTGCCTCGATGCCTGCGTTCCAGTTTCCATTTTTGAAACTTCGATTTCCAATTTGCCAATAATCAATTTAGCGTCTTCCTGTTAAACCATATTGGAGCCATGTGGGAGATCACATATGGCGATGTGGACAGGGAGCGGTTCGTTTCTTTTTTTTTTCCATAAGAAAAAGACTGGTATGGATCGCCATGTGGGGGATCAGATATGGCGATGTGGACAGGGATCAGCTCTTAGCTATGTGGGGATAACATATGGTGATGTGGGCATCAAAAAAAAAATTTGTTTCACCATTCCATCCTTGAAATTTCCATGTTTCCTTTCCAATCCATTTCCAATTTCCAAATCCATTATGGTCCGTTTCTTATTTCTGGTAGAAAAAAACTGGAAGAGATCGCCATGTGGGGAAGATCACATACGTCTCTGTTTTTCCCATTTTCAGAAAAGACTGGCTTGGATCGCCATGTGGGGGATCAGCTCTTTGGTTGGGCGGTTTGCCCTAAACTGTCCCGTGGTCCTGGTAGAGGTATAGGGGAAGGAAACACATCACGTATAAAAAAGAGTCACTTTACTTAAGGTAGAGCTCGGCGCCATTATGGCTTAATGCCTTACTCTCAGAAATTACAACTTAGGCAGGTACATTGACTATACTGTCAGATGCGTGGACAATGAATATACTGTATACTACTATATGTACTGATATGCTCCACATTACTATATATACATGTTATGTCACTGTTTATTGTTTAATGTTCTACTAAACTAATCTACGATGCAAGGTATCTAGGTTAGCCGTTATGTAACATATTGCTTGGTAACCCAGATCCGAGATCTAAACATATACTTACATAATAATTAATATAATTAAGGTCTATTCGGGGATTCTAGGTAAACTCGTATAGGGATGGAAGATTCCTATACTACATGCTCTTCATCAGTCAAAACATGACGACGTCTTAATTTCACTTTCTTCAAGGTTCTATTTATTCTAAATTGTTGGTAAATTCTATAGACCTTTTTTCTGGGCGTCGCCTCAATGGAAATTTAGTTATATAATCCCTAAGAGCCAGGGTCCGATTTTTATTGTTTGATGTATAACTTTCTAACATGTCAATCCTTTCCTCTGTGGTGAACATTATTAACGAAGCGAATAAACTGGATTCAAAAATGAAAAATAGGTAAACAAGATGACATGTCCCAAGATTTTTTCAACTATGACAAATATTGGCATTCTGTAGTATGGATTGTTTCTTAAATGCCGTCATGGCCAACTTAAGAGACTGTATTTATATTTTCGGTATATTGCTAATATTCCGATAATTACGAAATTTTGGATTAAACAACCTCTCACAAACTCGCCCTCATTTTTAATGCTAAATAAGATAAAATTATAAAATTTGGGGGTTTTCATTTGAAAAAATTGGTTTTTGGCAGTTTTCTCAATTTCATTTTTAATCTTATTTTTTGAACACCTGACCCCGTATTAACAGTTTTCAAAATATTATAAGAATCTATTCAACATGGAATCCAATCCAAATTAAATGATAAAGGCTTCCTTATAGGAAAAATTGATTATTATTTTAGGGCCAAGCAAACGTCATTTTTGACATAAAATTCAAAAATATGTAAAAACGGTTGGACTTAGGTATAGGACATTATCCATGAAATGTGTCAAAAATTTTGCGCAGAATCAAAATATGCAATAATCTATAGGGTGCCGCATTTAAATTAAGAAAGTTGACGCGTGTCCACAGAAAATGGAGTACCCAGTTTATACAGAAGTATATAATTGTTAGAATATAAATCAAACTAAGATACTTTTGTACGGAACATTTTCTGTACTATGCATATTTTATGGGATAATCCCAAGATAGACGGGCCATCCTGTACATAATAGTATTTTTATTTCTTTACTCTCGATGAAACTAAAATGATTGAATTTTTTTGTTAGATATTCGCCAACGAATACTTACCGCCTATAGCTGAAGTCAATGTAACCCCCATTGTTGCTGAAAGCAACGCTGTAGATCCCAAAGCAGTAATTCCTCCAATGAAACTTGGATCATAGAACATGTAAGCGCCTGTGCCAATATTAGCCAACAGCAAAGCAGAATTGATGACATGTCTTCCAGGTAAAAGAAGAGCAGAGGAATTCAAAACACCTTGCAGCTTGCCGTATGCTATTAGAGAACCACTGAAAAATACCAACAAATTAGCGGTTCACTATCAATGTGAAATATTTAATACTCACCTAAATGTAATACCACCAATATAAGTTCCTAAGAATAGGGCACTCTTGACCACATTCGCTGCTGGATCGGTTGCGAATGTAGGAAAATCGTGAATGAATGTAGCGGCACAAGTTAATACTGCGGCGAGGCCAACCAAACTGGAAATAACAGATATTGCCATCATTCACTACTGTTCGAGAAATAATTAAAATATATTTGTATCTCGATCAATTAAATGAGTTGCTAAAATTATTCAAGATTCCGGGACAACCTGGATTTGCCTAATCCGTCAATTAAAACAAATATGAATTGCTCTCATAATTCTAAGAAATTAGGGTTTTGGATAAAATTTCTGATGTTTGGGGAATGCGTAAGGGAAGACTATTTATGCAAACTTGAAGTAACGAGATAGAATGAACCGAATACTTACCTATGGAAGGCAGCTACTAATTGTGGTAAATCGGTTATTTCGATTCTCTTAGCAATAACTGTTCCAATACCACCACCAGCTATTACACATGCCGCCATTTGTGCTAATACTTCAGTACTTGGACTAATATGTCCCAGAGTAGCAGCTATACCCCCTGATACTCCAATCTGGAAGAACATTATTCCATTAAAAACAATATAAGTGGTATTTCGCCTTGAAGTTGCTTCCTCGGGTAAAAAGTTTAGAGGTAGGTTCCTATCCCAGAATAACTTCCAAAAATGCGTTTTTGATAGTATTACGAAAAGAGAAACTAGATCACTTACATCCAACTAAGCTGTTTTGTATGAATCGGTAGCCTACAGAATCAAAGACTATTTAACATTTCACTCCCTTAACAACAGCACACCTACTACCCTAAGAGCTGAACTTTAAGGTAAACGGCATCAGGAGTACCACTACTCATCTCAGCGACCACGACCTCAAATATTATAGAATCGTTCTCGTGGATAGTGGACTACACTATAAAGTACATTATGATCTAGGTGGACTATTATTCTTTGCTTTTATAATTATATTCGAAAAAACTTTTGATAGAGGTCGTAATTTTCTTTCAAGGTTCCTTATATATTCTAAAAGAATAGGTATTTGCTTGTTATTTGATAATGAAACAACAATCACAACAGCTTGCAGAGGACGCAAAAAAAATATAACAGGACTTGAACAATACATGAAACCATGAACATAATGAACACTACACTGAAGTAGAAAAATTTCGAAATAAACTTTTATTTTAAAAATAAAAGAAAACAACAAAGTACAAAGTAGTTCACCTGAAGAATCCACTGTGTAGCGAAACATGTTCTGTTTCGAATTTTTCTACAGTCTAGTGTTCATTTGCAATATAATGAATTTCCAACAAGTAAATAATGCTTGTTCTATACATTGAAATAAGGGCTACTCAACCAATCTACTGCCCTTGCTAAGCACTGCTTTGATTATAACCATCAATTTGATTACAAAAATGTGAATATTTTAACTAAGGAAACCAATTATTATAAAAGATCTATCCTGGAGATGATTCACATAAAACGTGACTCCAAATCTGTAAATCATAGGAATGCTATTCAGGGATTAAGTCAGATTTATACTAATTCAATCAATTAAAACTCTTGCAAATTCCTACATGCGTCTTTATAATGTTAAAAGTATATTTTAGGAAGAATGCTTAATAGTAATATTCCAGTACAGGTCTGAAACCTTTTTCAAGTACCTCATAAATCTTACATCTGGTTCGAAAGTAGGTACTCAACATAATAACTTCGATCTTCAGTTGTTATGAGACTATACCAACATGCGCTTGTATATTATAAGAATATTACTGAATAGTGGATTCTTGTTACAAAAATTTTTATACTTTAATTTTGACGATACAATTTCGATTATTCGTGGTTCTGTTCGTTTCTACGGCGTGGGCTTTTTCGATTGAAATTTGTGCGATATAGACCCTGGTGCTATAATTAGTTTTAATAAACCCTTTTTGTCGTAATAAGTCTTCTGATGATGGTCGTGAGACCGAAACGTACGGAAAGACGAAAATTTAAAGCAAAGTGTTAATGTGACCTATTTCCCGAGAATTTTTATATATAGAACGTAATAATGAAGAACCTGCTAGGAAAGGACAAAAAACGACAGCTGGAGATAACAGAGCTGTTATTGCAGAGGAAGTGTATGACACTATTTTAAGTCAAATTAGCAACCGATTTGATTTTAGGGATCACTTAAGTGCAGCAAAATTATTTGATTCTCAAAATTTTAAAACTTATAGACATGCACAAAAACATCCACAAAAACATTTTGACGAAACTGTGAAATCTTTCCTACCTTGGACAATATAAAAAAAGGGAACTTTCAGCAATTTATGAGCGCGATGACATGTGTGATGTAGGTGGTATTTTGCCACTTCCAGTGTTCATAACAGACAACAACCTAAAATAGGTTTTGACGGAAACATATAAGCTGTTGGATATTATTTGTACAGCGCCCATGTCGACAATAGAATATGAACGATGTTTTCCACCCTCAAACTCAAACACATTAAAACTTTTCTGAGAAGCACAATGCCACAATGTCAGAAGATCGACTGAACGCATTGGCGGTCCTATCAATAAAAAAGAAGTTCGTTCAGTTAACAACAAAGGCATAAGACGTTTTTTCCTGCATGAAAAATAGGACAATGGATTTTATGTACAAAATATAGGTAAGTTTTTTCTTGTGCCCACCCTCTTTCATAACTCACGAGCCGCCACTGACCTTTATACTAGTTCATATAATGCATAATGAACTACAAACATACTCCGTGTTAAAGTCAATAGATAAAGTTTTGGTTCACAAAGTTGAACAGTGACAACACGTCTGATTCTGATTCTTCTGATGAGAAGAGCGAAACAGCTGTCTGGGACTAAAAGACGTGTTGTCACTGTTCAACCTTGTGAACCAAATCTTTGTATTGACTTGTAACACAAAATGTGTTTGTAGTTCACTATGCATTGTTGCGGGGCAGTCACCTGGCGGTAGTAATCTCAACTATTTCCCCGTCGATTGTTTGGATCGCGAGAATTGTTATCAATGCCTAGAATTGTGAATTACATTCTCAGTGGGACTGATTTCTGGCAGATGGTGTTGAAACATTTAAGTTCGCCAAATATTTTCGAAGGTGTTAATTATATCATTTTCGGAGGTGGTTGAGCAGTGACTTCACGTCTGTCTCGGCCCACTCACGAGCTCATGAGAAGAATGAAACAGCTGTCTGGGACTAAACGTCACTGTTCTAACTGGTGAACCAAAACTTTGTCTAATTCATATAGTTGAATTAGGCTAGTTTGTTTCTAGGGAAAAATAAAAACTTCGTGGTTTACTAAAGAAGTTTGGTCTCAACGTAATCTTCATTTCAATTCCGTTGCACCAACAGCTTATAAAAAAGTGTGATAAACGATCACGCGGTTAAATTGTCCCACCCAGAGAACCGTCCCAAAAATTTGAAATTTGTTCGTAATACATTGGAAATGAATGGCTACCCAAAAACGTTTTTCAGTCCCATCATTAAAGAAAGAACAAACATAATCTATAATGGAACGTCATATATAAGTAACATAAAAGGTAATACAGATAATTATATTACCGTACATTCCGGAGACGTCAGAGAAAATTAAAAAATGTTTAAAAAGTATGATATAAACCTACTAATTGTGTTGGACAATTTTTCTCGAATCTAAAACCTTTAATACCTAAAGATAAACAAACCCACACAGTATACAAATTAAATTGTTTATATTGCGATGGGACTTATACTGGAATCTCTAAACAATATTTACAAAAAAGAATGTATGGCCATAAGTATAGCACAAGAAATAAAAACTTAGAAAATTCCACCGCCCTTGCTAAACAATGCTTTGATTATAACCATCAATTCGATTACAATAATGTTAATATTTCAACTAAGGAAACCACTTATTGTAAAAGATCTATTCTGGAGATGATTCACATAAAACGTGTCTTCAAATCTGTGAATCATAGGACTGATATTCAGACATTAAGTCAGATTTATACTAACTTATTTAATTAAAACTCTTGCAAATTCGTACATGGGTCTTTATAATTTTAAAAGTATATTTTAGGAAGAATGCTCAAAAGTAATGTTCCAATATAGGTCTGCAACCTTTTTCATGTACCTCATAAATCGTAACATCTGATTCGAGAGTAGATAATCAACGTACTATATTGATTTGCAGTCGTTGAGACACTATACCAACATGCGCTTGTATATTATAAGAATATTACTGAATAGTGGATTCTTGTTATATTTTATACTTGAAATATTGATGTGGTACAATTTCGATTATTCGTGGTTCTGTTCGTTTCGGCGACGTGAACATTTTTAATTGAAATTGGTGCGATAAGGACGGTTTGTGCTAATATAATTAGTTTTAAGAAATCTCATTTTGGACATAATAAGTCTTCTGATGATGGTCCTGAGACCGAAACGTAAGTAAAGACGAAAATATAAAACAAAGTGTTAATGTAACCTATTTCCCGAGAATTTTATGTATACTTCTAGAGAACTTAACAATGCCACTTTAGAGCTAACCACTATCGTGTTAATTTTTGGAATCCACTTATTCGTTTCGGAAGCAACTTCAATGTCATTGAAATATTTTACAATGAATTGAATTTGGTTTAAATTTTCTTACTCTTCATACGAATGTAAATATAACTGATTTCCTTAGCTTCAGTCAATTTTCTACCCATGCATTGAATTTAATATTTTGGTAGCAAATAAATGGGTATTTTACGACAATTATAATTGAACTCACCATCCCGATGTTATTTCCCCAACGAGACGTTTTCTGTGAACTGAGACCAGCTAAAGCTCCCACGCAACACAACGATGATGCCAAATAGGCAGCTTGATGTATTTCCGGCATGCCGCTCAATGCGGCCCAGGCGTATCCTCCCAAAAAGGTAGCCGCGGTAACTGCATATAACGAACTGTATTCTGGTGGGTCGCCAGGTCTGTCAGAAATTACGCATTAATGTAAAGAACCGTTTGTATGGTCTAATTACTCACCTTTTAAACATGTCCAACATCCTTTTGGTAACGAGGAAGCCGCCAAATACGTTGATAAAAGATATGAAAGCCGCCGCTGCTGCTAATGCCTGTTAATGAGAATCGGACACTAATTAAATTGAAGTAGATGCGCTATTGATAGTATTGAAAAAAAGTTTTGCAATGAAGGATTCACAATTTTAAGGAAAAAAAAACAGTTTATTGTTTTCCGTTTCGAATGCTACAAATACCGGACCTGCGTTAAATTCATTTATTGAGTTATTAATTAGATCACAGAAATAATTTCTGATATTTACCTCAACAGGATTTGTTGGATAATATCCTCCATTCATAAGCAGCAATCCTCCAACAGCAGTTATACCTGAAATAGCATTAGTAACTGACATTAAAGGTGAATGTAAAGCAGGAGTTACGCCCCATACAGTATGGTATCCAACTATTCCAGAAAGTCCTAATGTGGTCAGCATGGAAGTAAATGCAGGATTGGGAGATATAATTCCCAAACCAAGTATTGTTCCAATTCCTGCAAAACAAATATGCAGATTTAGTAGGACGGCATTTAAACCAACTCGGTAGCTTCTTGAAACATATTACAAAGTACCGGGATATCAAAAATTATCTTGGTCAAGGGTGGTTGTGGAATCTAAAACGTGTGTCTTATTTTACGTTTGAAATAATTATGTCACTGTCACACTGACATCATCAATAACCTACAAATTTCATACTTATGTATTTCAGTTGTAAAACAATAATGAACTAGAAATTATGAAATAATTATGTGAACTTTGAACCTTTTCAGAGGTCGTGATAGCCACAATCCGGGTCAAAAACTGTTTTGAAATAGTTAATTTTCCGTTAATCGAATGACGTTCACGTGAGAAGCCCGTAGCACGCGAGTTAGAAAAGTGAAAACTGGTTGTACCTAATACGGCTTTACGACGAATTTCGCGTGCCGTTTTCGCTCCATGTAGTTAGATTTAGTATCGCACCGTGCCCGACGGCCCTTCTTTTTTCGATAAATGTCCATTAAATAGGAAAATTTAATTAAAACAGTTTGAGCTATTCTCAGATCTCAGCTACGCGCGTCTAACGTGCGACGTACCAAATGGAATTTTCTCGCGACTAAAATATACACGAAGCGGGTAATAGCTAGCGGCCCATAGCCAAAAACACTCTATTACGACTATTACGACAAAAACACTTTATTACTTAACAAGACCGAGGTAAAATGTATAAACTCTAACTTACGCGCAGCGAGCTCCTCGAGGCATACGTCGAAATGATTTCGTTCGTAGCTAATTACATAGGACGTCTGGCGTTCATGCAATTATGTTTTTAGATAATTCGAACCTTCTAATTTCGATAGGCCACGTGAAGATCCCGGAGTCCAAAGCGCTGAAGACTTCTGAGTGTTACAATATTCGTATAAAATTGCGAAATTTCGCACTTTTAGAAACTTCAAATTAATTATGACATAATTATTTCAAACGTAAAGTAAGACACACGTTTTAGATTCCACAACCACCCTTGACCAAGATAATTTTTGATATCCCGGTACTAACTAACCATGTTAGTACAATGAACTGTTAAAAGTTTGATTTTCACTAATTTAATACATAAAATATGACTAAGGTTTCCAACAGCGTAGATTCTTCAAACAGATATTATCAAATACCAACTAACCGTGTTCGTACTTTGTAATACCTATTTGAAGAAGCTATCAACATTATTTATTAATGACAACAGGAGGTGTGATCGATTGATAACGTGACTTCCCTCACTTTCGTTAGTGAACTAACTTTCGGACACTCCTGTGGATTAAACGTATATGATTCTAGGAACAGAAAATATATCGGAAAATAATATTGAAAGTAACATTTTTTTGAAAGACAAGCTTTCATCTCAAAGTGTACTAAAAAGAACTAAAAAACCATGAGCTTCGATACCAAAAACCGTCATATACCAATTTTTAAAAGAATAATCGACTCGTCCGCCATCTTGAATTTTTTATTTTGACTAAAAAAACCATGTTCTCCAACCTCTAAAACCCCCCTATAGCACTTTTAATAAGATCGAGCCATAATCACAAGACTCGTCCGCCATCTTGAATTTTGATTAAACAATCATGATCCTTCGATCCCATAAACCCCCATTAATACCAATTTTGAATATAATCTGACCATAATCACAACACTTGTCCGCCATCTTAGATTTTTTTCTACAAAGTAAATCGGTAATCCTTTTTCCCAGGTATTTCCCCTAAAAAGTATCATATTTCTACAAAAGTTACAAGTTTGAGTTCGCCGAATTTAGGATTTTTTTTTTAATGTACCAGATTTCTTCAAAACGTTTCAAAAATCGCCGCACCTCTAATTCTGTCTTCAAACCAGTGTACATAGCCGGCGCTATCTTAAATATGAATTACTGAACATGAGACACTAACCTGTTGTGCACATCAAAGAATCTTTAAATGTAGCAAGTAAAGCACTGTCTTTTGGAACTTGAACTTTGGCCGGAGTAGATGTTTGGGCTGAAGGTTTTGGTGGCAACACAATATGGGCTAGTTTTGGTGGTGGCCACATATTTTCTCCATCTTTCAATATAATACTGCCGCGTACTACTTCGTCCGCTAGATTCACATAATAGTGATCTTTTTCTCCTGTAAACAAGAAAATTATTAAATAGATTATAGTAGGATTCCATACACACTAGTATCTATCAATTGAAGGTTCCAGTGGTTGTAAAATAATTTCGAGAAAAACGAATGTGAAGAAACAGAAGTGATAAAAAACTCTAAAACAACAATTGGGTGTTGAAAAAATTATTGGAAAAAATAAAAATTAATTTCAATAGATTTTTAGCAACAATAGGCCGGCCGGTTATAGATGTAGTTGATGTCTCCTTCATCAGGGAGGTAGTCGAGTCCAAGCTTTTGTAGAACATTTTCGCCTGTAATTTTTCCAACAATTGGGCGAGATGACTGCTTTTCTAGGGCTCACCATTAAAAGATTTCTGTATGTGTACTGCCACTGATGAGCTTAAGGTTTTTTCTTCATGAATCTTTTCGATGGTTGTTTTTCCGATGAAGAGAGACAGGTTCCAAAGTATGATGGTATTATTGCCGCCAAACAGATTTTATTCTCTATTTTATCTTTTGCGCTTGCAAATCTGTCAAAACTCTGTTTCTTGCAAAAACAATCTGGAGCAAGCTCGTGACTTTTTGTCGTCGGCACCTAACATCTTTCATCCTATTTCTTGTTTGTTGAATTCTTCTTCGCGTGAATACGACTTAACACTGTCCGTTACTCAAAATACATACATTTGTAGCTAACTGATAAAAGACCAATTGAAATAAACAAGCCATGAGTCAATGACTACAAAACTTGAATCACGTGGAGTGGTGTTGTTCCTTTTGAACTGCAAATACCGGGTTTTTCCCCGAAACAGAAAATATTCGATCTGTTGGATCTTTTTACCGTAAATGACGACATATTCTGAATGTACACTTCAAAATCCAACAGATAGCGCATTTAGCTCATTTCTGAACAAAAATGCGATGACGAGGTTTCCCCCAGTACCTTCAATCGATAATGAGTTAATTAAAACAATACTCACCTATTGAGAATAAAAATTTCGATATATTGTTGGCGTATAATGTGGAACTCTGTGTAGGAAGTCTACTCTGTAAGTTAGTTAGACCTATATGAGTGATATCATTTAGAACGTATATTTCCCCGGGTTTCGTTGTTTCTATATTTCCTCCCGCTTCAGCTGCTAAGTCCACTATTACACTTCCTGGTTTCATTGATAATACATGATCCTAAAAATTAAAATGCGATGTTCAATTGAAGATATTTCCTAATGGTTATAAATTATTCTTCAAATCTAGCCTATGGGTCAAAGAATAGGTTAGCTAGATACCTATGGTGAATTATTATTTCAGTAAAGTATGTAATATAAGTGACGTATATAGTACTGGAATGAGTGGAATGTAATTCATACATCTGCTTAATATATTTATCTAGTTCTGAAATTCTATGATTGCGAGTAGTTTTTAATCAATAATAATTATTGTCCACTGAACAAGCATTGACTACTTCGAAGAGACCTTGTTTTCAACGTGATGAACCCTAAATCGAAGGAAGGTCCAGTTGCTTGCTAGATTAAAAGCTCAATTTCATATAAGCAGATTGAGACTCGTTCACATAGCAAATTATTCCGGACTACCATTAGAATATAATAGGAATAAATACTCAATTTGAAACTCAAGAAAATTATATGAAAAAAATTTAACCCGTTACCTGTCTTGTTGATCAGTTATGTGTTGTCAGATGGCATAGACCAGGGGTCTCCAAACTTTCCAGCCTTTGGGCCATACTGTTTACTCCAGAAATTCCAAAGCCAAAACCGTTTGAATTTTCCTGCCATTATCTATAATTTCTAGAGGTGTCGTCGCGTACGCTCCTTGAGCGAGCATACGCTTGCTAAATACGCTAGTTCAATTACTATGGTACACTAACTGTACTTTATTGTTACGACCGCGACACTTGACGACACCTGGTGCTCACACGAGGAAATAGGTAGTGGTAGTATCCTTTATCGCTAACAGATAGCGCTAGTAGTACTTTCGAAAGCGCAATAACATCTTCATAACAGTATTTTGATTTAACTTGTTGATTTTGTGTGTGATTCACAAGTATGGAAAAGAAGCGAAAAGTGAACAAGTGAATGCAGAACATTCAATGATCAATGTAACTTTCAATATTCCGTAATTGAGTCCAGTAAGAAGGCACTATGTTTGATTTGCAATGAAACCATAGCCGTTCTCAAAGAATATAACATTGAACGTCATTAAAAAAAATATAAATATACAGGAAGTTTGCAGACAGAAAAATTTGAAGCTTTGAAGCAGGAATTGGATTCGCAGCAATCTTTGTTTACGAAACTCAATACTGAACAAGGGGCTGCAAGTCGTGTCAGCTTTCGTGTGGCTCTTGAAATTGCGAAACGTGGAAACCCATTCACCGATGGAGAAATGATCAAAGAATGCGTAATTGCAGTAGACGAAGAAATGTGCCACGAAAAATGTATCTAATACTGTCAGTTTGTCAGCAAACACCGTGGCTCGGAGGGTAGAAGACAACGCAGAAAATATATCATCTCAACTGTCTGAAGAAAATGGACATCTTGAGTGGTTTTCTCTGGCCTTGGATGAGTAAACGGATATGTCAGATACTGCTCAGGTGTTGATTTTTATTTCCAGGAGTAGATAAAAGGTATGAAGTGTATGAAGAACTTCTTCATATTGATAGTATTCAAGGCACGACTACTGGGGAAGATATTTTTAAGGTAGTGGAAAATGCCATTAATAAAAAGAACATTCGATGGAAAAAATTTTAATCTATTGCTACTGATGAACGCAAAAACATGTGTGGTAAAAATAAAGGAGTGGTTGTTCTTGTGTCAAAGGCTGTAGAAAATGATGGTTGTTCATTACATTGTATCATTCATCAACAGTCCTTGTGCGAGAAATGTTTGGATATGTCTGAAGTTCTAAAACCAGTCGTGTCAGTTGTTAATTTCATCAGATCCACTGGGCTGAATCACCGACAATTCCGAGAGTTTATTGAAAAGATTGGATAAAATGACTTACCATATCATACTGCCGTAGGCTGGCTTAGTTGCGGAAAAGTCCTTCGACACTTTTTTTAACTTCGAGCAGTGATCGAAATATTTTTGAATCAAAAGCATCTCCCTCTTACCGAATTACAAAATAGCGAATGGCTGTGGAAGTTAGCATTCTATGTCGATTTGACAAAACATATGAACGAACTTAATTTGAAATTGTAAGGAGAAAACCAGCTTCTCCCTGATTTATACCCTAATAACAAATCGTTCCTGCAGAAAATAATACTGTTTCAATCACAATTACGTAAAAAATGTTTCGAGACATTTTAAAACATGTGAAATATTCAGCCACACTACTGAGACTGAGTTTCCCGTCGATTTTGCAATCGAATCTTTGAGTGCGTTATTAAAGATAAATTAAGATATTCGTTTCTCGGTCATGGCGAATGAAATTCAAAATCCGTTGGATACTGACATTGAAACCATAGCCCCGGAACTTCAAATGGAAATTATTTGATTTACAGTGCAGTGTTATAATTAAGAACAAATATTGAAACTCATCTTTGTTGGAATTTATACGTAATAATACAATTACATAAATCTCATTAGTATTTTATATGTTATAATGTTTATATGTTATAATGTTTATAATGTTACTGGGATTCATTTCAATTATTTGTTATTATGCTTAAGTTAAATTTTCTGCGTACTATATTTGTCATTAAGCTTCACCTAGCAAGTAAATAAAACCCAGTTATTATCATTCTGTGTCTTTTTATCAAACTTATCACAACAACAATAAGCCATTAGCTGTCGCGGGTCAATTTGATGACACTAGCTGGCCGGACTTTGGAGATCCCTGGCATAGACAGTCTGAATTATTATAATGATCCATTAATCTATGGAACTGTCCGTCATATAGAGTATACGTGATTATATTAGCTGTCGAAAACGTCAAAATATATCGAAACCGTTAAGCATTGTTTGGGATTGAGTTTCGAAAAATCCGTTAGTGGCCGCCTACGCCGTATATTATAATTTTTTTTCATTTTTCAAAAGACTTATGTGTAGTCACAAGAATTCAATTGTAAAAATAATAGGAAAATCATGAAATGATTAGCTGGGTGACATTGTAAGTGCTTCGCAAAACCTATACTTCAAAGAGAAAATGTTTAATAATGTGATAGTATAAATAATTTTCCGACGACCACATGCGGAAATGACAAATACCAAACTATTCAGTTACTTCGAAAATGACAAATATCACCCTAGAGATGAAAAGTTAAATATCACACTAGAGTGATATGTGTATCTATAGCTATATGTATTGCATAATAGAATTGAAGTGTGCTTTGAAATTAATATTGCGAAAACGTCAGATAAACTTTAGAAAGTGACAGTTTTGCATATGCATCATTCTTATCATATACAAAACCGTGAAAATAGTATCTAAAATTCCATAAAATATGGATGCAGAGGTTAATAGTGATGATCAATGTACTCCACCTGAAATTGAAGAGGCCCCAAAATTAACGTCACTAAATTTACTGCCTGAAAAGTCCAAAAGAAGGTACGAATACGCTTACGATCAATTTCTTTCATGGCGAAGAAATAAGGAAATAAGAAGCTCCTTTTCTGAAAACGTTTTGTTTCCATACATGGGTGAACTTTCCAATAAAATCCAATGCTCATTATGGACTAATTATTCTATGTTGCGTACCACTTTATGCATTCACCACAATGTAGATATCTCCAAATATAGTAAACTTAAGGCATTTTTAAAATGGAAAAGTGACTGATATAAACCGAAAAAAGCTAAACACAGGGCACTCATTTCGCCGTTCTTCTGCTACTATATTAGTAGATGCAGGAGGAGATCTAACTTCTCTGAAAAGACATGGGAGTTGGAAATCGTCCAAAGTCGCAGAAGAATATATTGACGATTCTGCTACTAACAGGTTAAATATTGCCAATAAAATTATGGGTGCCATCAGCAGTACTTCGAAAGCCGTCACTCCGTCTCTTCGAGAAACTGTCATCCAGTCTACTACTGTACATAGTGTACAAATAACAGAGAGAAAGCTGTCTAACTCCTCATTGCAAAGTCCATTACAATTTACTAATTGTAATAATAATAATATTACTTTTAATTTCTACAATTTTAAGCAGTAATCTTGTTCAATTATCACTTTTCTTTGTAAAATTATCAAATTCTCAAAATAAAGTGGAAATATATTAATTTTTTTGCAATTATGCATTAATCTGTGGTCGTCGGAAAAATAGTGTACCTTACTTGTGTGGAAAGTGCCATTTCACACTCGTGGGATTGTCAACATTCTCCCACTCATGTGAAATGGGTCGCTTTCCACACTAGTAACGTAATATAAGGTTGCAGATTTGCATAAAATTTATAGTTTTCTGGAAGTTGGTTCAAATATTTGGATTGATAATTAACATCCATAAAGAGAAACTAAAGATTGTGCCAAATGTGTAACAATGCATTCAAGTGTTTTCTATTTATTGAGGTCTTAGATAACAAGTTGTTTAAAATTTCATGGTTCTTTTAATTTGCAATGAGTATTTGAAAAATAAAAATTAATAAATTCCCAAGTTTTCTCCAAACCTTCTACTTATATTTCTATTGTTTTTAATTTCACAATAAATGCCATCACCTGAATATTTCCTTTATATCGATGTTTATTTCTATCTAGCTCCTCAAAACGAACATAATAAGAATATATGGATGCAAATGACATTTTTATTACTTTAATACAGTATGCATGATTCAACATTTCCACGGACGCAAAAAGGCGTATTTTCCACTCATAACAATTCAATTTTACGATTCCATCATTCACAATATGTTTGATGTAAGAAATAAAGCAGAAAGTACTATTTTTGATATTGCTGTTTAAGATTAAAATTACCTTCAAGATGAGTAGCGGTGCTTTTTTCCCAGGTATAAGGGCAGTTGATATAATTATGTCAACCTCTTTACATTGCTTTGCGAAAAGGGCATGTTCTGCATCTATAAATGCTTTCGACATTTCCTTGCTGTATCCGTCTGTTGTTCCTCCTTCTTCCTACGAAACATATAACCTCTATTAGTAATTGGTAGATAACAATCGGAAGCTAGCGGCATATATTACGTTACCTTCAAATCAATAGTTAAAAATTCTGCACCCATTGATTCGACCTCTTCTTTAACTGCACTTCTTGTATCAAAAGCTCTGACTATTGCTCCCATACTTCTAGCCTGACCTGCTGCTGCTAATCCAGCTACGCCACCACCGATAATTAATATTTTCGCTGGCGGAACTTTGCCTGCTGCAGTTATTTGACCTGGAAAGTATTATAGTCCTGTTAGTGTCATAGACTATACCAAAAGTATCAGAAGTACGTACTTCTTGAAATCTTAATTTGACTTTGTTATTAAAATTGCAAAAAGCGAATTTCAAATTTCAACTATGTGATTGCCCGGTTCTGCGAAATTTAGTGTCGGTTGTTTTCGAGTATTTTGACATTAGTCCCCTAGGGTTGAACTCTGACTTCAAGAAGCGAATTTCAAACTTATATAATTATAGTTTATATAATTATATAAGTTAGTAGAAAACTGATTGCCCGGTTCTGCGAAATCTAATGTCGGTTGTTTTTTATTATTTTTATATTAGTACCCCAGGGTTGAACTCAGACTTAACGGCAGGAATGTCAGTATTCGTTTGAGCGGCTCCAAAACCTATAGAATCTACACTAATATCGGTCATTTCAATTATTTTTACAATTCACGCCATCCCACCTCACCCCTAGGGGCTGAACTTCGACCTAAATGGCACAATTCATCTCAGCGACTCCAAAACCTAAGGAATCTACACTAATGACCAGTTTTCGACTATTTTCAAATTTCACCCTTTTCCACCTCAACCCTTAGGCTGAACTTGTACTTAAATGGCATCAGGGGTGTCACTATTCATGTCAGCGACCACGGAACCTGTGGAAACTACAATAATAACCCATGTTTTAATTTTTGGATTTCACCTCTCCTTCAGCACCTCTGGGACGTGAGGTAGTCTGAGGAAACGAGAAGGGACTGAAACTGCCGTCGCACTCGCTAAAGCGGGGGCGGAAAAACCACTGATGGGACCAGAGCCAACCTGTGGCATATCTCATGCCACAGCGCGAAATCTGTATTCCAAGAATGGCTCGAGATAGAGCCCCATGCCTACTGGAGAGAACTGCCCCGTATGTCGCACTCCAAGCGACTGATGGAAGATCTCCAGCAGCAACAAAATACGGAATCTTGTTGCATTCCTAACCGGACACGCCCCATGCAACAAACACCTCTACACGATGGGTCTGGTAGATCAGCCCACTTGCAGGGGTTGAGGCGTAGAAGATGAGACACCTATGCATGTGCTGTGTCAGTGATTATGTATGTGATTCGTCGTACATACCTCGGAGACGATAACACTACACCCGAGGTAATCAGAAGTATCCCCTATATCAGGCTACTGAAATTGATGGAATAAACCGGACTGATGAGGATGTAGTAACATGTGAGGGCACAATAGGACTATAATGACCGCAGGGCAGTGGGGCTCCCCTTAGGATGGAGAAGCAACCTCACGGAGGAGTTTTAGTCGGTAGGAATCCGGCACACCCGGGGTCACGGGCACCCAAGGCGTCTATGCAAGATTTCCCCTCCTCTACGCAAAAAAAAACCTCTGGAGCTGAAATTCGAAATAAATGGCCACATAAGTATCACAATTCATTTCGGCGTCTCCTAAACCTGAGGAATCTACAGAAATAACCCATTTTTCGATCATTTTCAAATTTAACCCCTTAGCACCTCACCCCTAGAGCTGAACTTAGCCTTAAAATGCATAAGGAGTGTCACTATTCAGCTCTCACCCCTTCTCGCCTTACTTCTAGGGCAAAACTTTGGCTTGAATGGTATCTCTCATACCAGAAACTATGAAATCTACACTGATCAGTCTACGCAGCCACTTCAAAAATTATAATTGAAATCAAAATTCTTACCGGAAAAGAATCTTGGAAAATGATTTGCTGCTTCAATAACTGCTCTATATCCAGAAATATTTGCCATTGAACTAAGTACATCAAAAACTTGGGCTCTAGTAATTCTTGGTATGCAGTCCATTCCTAAAAATAGTCGTGTAAAATCAAAAAAGAATTCTTGTTACTATTTTCACCCTATATATTTTATGTTATATTATTACTTACCAAAAACTGTCATTTGTTTCTTAGCTAATTTTTCTAGTAATTCTTTATTTTTAGCTGGATATATCAAAGACATGAGCGTAGACTTTTCTTTGAAATAATTCACTTCACTTTCTAAAGGAGGTCTCACCTTGAGGATTATATCTGCAAAATGTTAAATTCATATAAATTATATTCATATGTAAAATGATTTATGAGATTCTATTATAGTATATGTGATGCATTCAAATGCCTCAAAACTTTCGAAAGTTAATTATATAATTTTCAGTGCATCCACCTCTTTTGAATGATAGTCGCATCAGCTTCAATTCTCTTCTTTTAGTTTTTAACTACTGCCGATAAAAACAGTTTCAGAGTAAAGTTTCTTTCTAATTTGTTCTCTTAGTCTTGGATTAAACCACAATATCTGGAGTAATACATCCTAATTTGTTTACAATCGAAATCGAATCATAATTTGTTCATGATTGATCATCAAATGAAACATTATTAATTCAGATAAATTATTGTTTCCTTGCGGCATAATTGATAGAAAAAGTCCCTCATTTCCTCCGCCAACGGTCGTTCTCTTTTCAAATGAATAATTTTGGAATAATCATTTTTGTGTCCAGATATAAATGCTGTAGATTCCGTCCTCTAGTTGGTTAATAATAGTTATTTTAACAATTCAGTTTCTCTAGTTGATTTATAGAAAACTTTCTTAGATTTGGTCGTTGTGTAATTTTCTACATATTATAGCCGCAAGTAACCAGCAACAACATTAAAATTACTCGATGGGAATGTTGATTATTCGAATATAAAGTTACCGATTTCTTATAATAACATTCGTTTCTATATTTTATCAGACAATCACATCCGTGGGTTAGAGCATCATTAAACACATTATTGTTCATTTTTAAGAGCAGCCAACGATCCTAAATTAGGCCAGTATCGGGAGATAATACTCGACAAGGTCATGCATTTCCAAACAGAATAAAAATTTTCTGATAAAATCAAGGGAACAGTCTATGGATTCTTCAAGGCTCTGATCTGCGAGAGAACTAAATCAAACGATTTATATCAAGTTAATTATGTAGTTGTTCGATTATCGGGTAAATTATTGCCAATTAGAAGTTACTTAGCATTCGTTTATCGACAAATATGGGAATTCTCGGGCTCTAGCGTTCCACTACTTGAAAAAATTATACAGGGTTTTCCATCTCAGACGAGCCACCCCGTATATTTCTTATCCCATAGTGAGTGGAAAAATCTCCCGAAACACGTCGAATGATTTTGTTTGGGGGACATCTTTTGACGTATATTTGAGGCTTGAACGAGCAACCCCCTAATAGGGGGCGCTTCAACCCCTCAAAATTGAATAGGGGAGAGGGGTTGAGTGATACGTCATTTGAAAGGTCTTGGAAGCTTCTTCACAACGGTGTATGAAAAACGTAAATTTGATAAACCGTTTCCGTCAAAAATTAATCTTGTTGCTCGAATGCGCCACCTTGAATATTTTGGTTATTTGTACAATGTACAAGCTCATTTTTATCAAGCCTTTTTTACAAACTTAAACAATCTTCAAAAATCACATTCGTAAAAAAATTGAATTGTGTTGTCATGCTTACAATGGAAAAAATTTAATCTGCGTGTTTAAATCAAATGTTCAAATTGTCCTCCATTGACTTCCATACAATAATACATTCTCTCAAACTAATAAATAAAAAAAACAGCAAAACATTTCCTTATGTTGCCTTCATTTTTTGTTCTTAGAAGGTGTTTAGGCATAACTGTAGAATTTGGAGCGATACAAATCCTCATGTATTTCGAGAAGCTCACACTCAACATCGGGAGAAGCTAAACGTTTGGGTAGGAATTTTGGGAGACCACCTAATTGGACCTCTGTTTATTCCTGGTAATTTAAATGGCGAAATTTATTTCGAAATGTTGGAAAATGCGATTGATCCGTTAATAACTGAACAATTAGAAAACGATCCTCTACTACTTGAACAACAATTGCATTTCCAACAAGACGGAGCTCCTCCTCACTACACCGCACCAGTTCGCCAATACCTCAATTTGCAATACCCCGGTCGTTGGATTGGAAGAAGAGATCTTATGGAGTGGCCTGCCCGATCTCCTGACCTGAACCCTCTGGACTTCTTCTTGTGGGGACATCTTAAGTTCAAGATTTTTGTGACTCAGCCTGAAAATTCGGACGAACTACGCCAACGAATTGTAAATGAGTGTCGTCAAATAACTCAAATTATGCTGAACTATGTTAGAGACGGTTTTCAGTCAAGATTGTATTATTGTATGGAAGTCAATGGAGGACAATTTGAACATTTGATTTAAACACGCAGATTTAATTTTTTTCATTGTAAGCATGACAACACAATTCAATTTTTTTTACGAATGTGATTTTTTGAAGATTGTTTAAGTTTGTAAAAAAGGCTCAATAAAAATGAGCTTGTACATTGTACAAATAACCAAAATATTCAAGGTGGCGCATTCGAGCAACAAAATTAATTTTTGGCGAAAACGGTTCATCAAATTTACGTTTTTCATACACTGTTGTAAAGAGGCTTCCAAGACCTTTCAAATGACGTATCACTCAACCCCTCTCCCCTATTCAATTTTGAAGGGTTGGAGCACCCCCTATTAGGGGGTTGCTCGTTCAAGCCTCAAATATACGTCAAAAGATGTCCCCCAAACAAAATCATTCGACGTGTTTCGGGAGATTTTTCCACTCACTATGAGATAAGAAATATACGGGGTGGATCGTCTGAGATGGAACACCCTGTATACAAAATGCTCCCCCTAATAATTTAAGTTTTTATGGATTTGAAAACTTGCTAAGTTTGGTAATAATTTACATGTCCAATGCTTTTTGTCTTTTCTACTTTGGAAACAAAGAATATCCGGTTTAGGAATACGTATTTTATGAATCCGTTCATCCCATATTAGATAAGAAAGAATCAAATTATACACAGGGTTTAAATGTATTTCGCAACTTCATGAGTATAAATTGAGAAGGGTTATTAGTTGTGAAATATCATGCATCCAGACATTCAATTCAATTGAGTGAAAGAGGACTGAAAAATTCTACAGCCACACCTCATTATCCGATTAGTTTCCTCTAACACACACCGGATGTTATCGATAATAATGAAATTCTCATTCAATAATCCCAACTTTGAACATATAATATATTAACGCATTCCATCAAATCGCGATAAACATATGATGTCATATGCTAAATAAATGTATTTACTTCGTAGTCGGTTATTCAACCCATGCTAAAATTTCTTCACCTTGAAAATTTCAGGTCTTTGGCCTCTATATTCAATGTTAGTATTATTTTATCTTTGCTGTCATTAATTAATTTTAAAATTGATGAAGATAGCTATAATTTATGTGTCCATGCATTATGTGATCACCAAATACTTTTTGTTTTTATCCCCTGTTACTGTTTGTTAAGAGTTGGTTCATACCATGTTTATTATGGTATAAATAAGTTCTAACAACTACAGGGGGCTGCTAAATAATTTAAATACTGTAAACAAGTATAAAGCTATACTGGGTTTTCTTCTCAATCTACCCCCTAGTGTTATCTATAGACTTTAAAGAAGTATCGTTTTGAATTTTTGGTATGTTTTTTCAAAAAAGACCTACAATTCTAAAATATTTTCAATATTCCTTCATTTCCGGTTATAACGAAATTTTAACTTTTAAATAGAACACCCCAATCCACTCTTCCCCTGAAAACTGTAATGAAGAATTGAATATAATTAAGGTTATAGGTTATAACCATGAACAATGGATTTCAACTTTTCACTTAGGACCATCCATTCAGAAGCGTTTATGTTCGTGTTGTTGAGAACGAAGTAGCTACCCATATTCCAGCCCAATCTTTTTGAAACACCCTGTATTATTTGATTCATCCATCGAGGTTTTAGTCAGGGAGGTAGATGCAAGAATTATTCACGGTTCTTACATTAGGGCAGATTAGTAGAATCAAAGTTAGTTCAATTACGCATTTTAGTTTAGATATATATGTCGACCTTCTTCAGTCAGACTTAATTCTTATCAACTTGATTAAGGTTACTTGTGGATTACATGCGAGCCTGTGTATTTAATTTAATATTTAATGCTAACCAAACAAGAACTCATTGAGTTTGAAATACTTTTTCACTGCTAATTTGGCTTTAGAATTTACCTGATTGGAAGACATCATTTGTGTTGACTAATTTTGCTCCTACAATGCCATAATCGTCATTTCTAAATTTGGCAGTGACTCCTGCATCTTCTTCTACATTTACATTAAATCCCTTCTTGACTAAAAGTGCTGTGACGGCTGGTGTGACTGCTACCCTAAAATAATTATTAATTGAAATGACTCATCGATAAACATTGGATCAGAAGAAGTTGTGTCTTGTTAACTCAAATGTCATTCAATGGTTGATACTCTCATTAGTGCCTCACCTTCTACCGAAAAACGAACAGACTACATTGGGATGATTTTTCCGTTTCAAAATCTAACCCAAAATAGAGACATATTTGAGATACGTTGATAAATCTAGTTTGGTATCGATATTCAGCAATATAGATGCGTATTTCGGCAATTAAGTTGCCATCTTTAGTAGAGCAACAGAAAATATTTACTATTCTACTGGAGATGGTAACTTAGCCGAAATTCGGATTTACCTTTCTATATATAAATATACATTTTTTATAATGAAGTGTGGATTTTATGGGTCAAAATTTCAATATTAAACTCCTTCAAATCTGTTGCAAGTAGTTTTTTAAACCTCAGTAATTTTAGAATATTATCACACATGATTGCGAATATTCGAATAATAGCGAGGGAATAAATTTATTATTGATGCTTTAGATGTTTTGGACCTATTGAGCTATTTCATGTTCTACTTCTCCTTTTATTGAATGTTTTACATTTCATTGAACCGTAGCGAGCGAAGCTTTCTTTGGGGTCGATTCAAATAGCAAATGTTTTTCCGAAAAAATGTTAACCTTAACCGATTCGGATGAAATTCTGAGCATAGAAAGAACTAACAATACAAATATCTAATATCTAATGGAGACCGAATACAAAAGAAACAGATTTTAATGCAAGGCGTGTTGCCTATATATACGGATGTCTGGATTAATAGGTAAATATGTACTTTCTATTCTAAAATAATTCTACTTTTTTGACGCGAGCGAGCAGTCTGCAGTCTTTGGTGGGTATTTTAGGGGGAAATTTATTTGGGGGTTTTTGTTGGCGGTTTTATTTGGATATTTTCTTTTGCTCATTTTTAAACATTAAAAATTGTTGAATTAATCAACCGATCAATAACAACATCTACAAGAGTGTAAGAAGCATAACATCATTTCCGTTATTCAAATATGCGCGGTTATCTGCATCATAACCCTAGATAAGTAGAGGGCGACACACGATTCCCTGGAAAGCAGGAAGGTTAAGACTCACATTTTATAATGTGTATATTATTTTTAGATTATTTAAAAGTTTAGGGGTTTATTTCAAATTTTATGGGGATTTTCAGCGCCATCTAGGGGATATTGGGCGAAGCCACCTGGCAACTCGGGCAGTCTGTAAGTTTATAACAAGCAAACGTAGGCAAACGTGTCCTAATCGAGAGCGATAATTGGCGAATCAGCCTTCTTTGAAGCTGCTTGAAATTCCGTCAGACAGCATGCATGTACATGCTTTACCTAACCCCTAACGTATCCGTTTAAATTATTTTGATTTGGTTTTGACTGTTTCATAGACTTTTTCGAACTTAATGTACGTACCGTACATTATTATATTCTTCGCAGACGAAGTCTGGAGAGCAGATTGCATTTACTCAAGCTATTTCTAAACTCGTTCTAGAGCAAAAATTCCTTCACGTAGTATTATTTCTCACCGAACTTCAAGCAATTTCCTTTTCTGACGGATTGAAAATTTTAAAAATCATAATTCCCAAAGTATACATCAAATCGATTCAAAACTTTTACAGTAGATTTAAGCTAATTTAAAACTGCTTTAACCCAAATTTCAACAAAATCGCTCAACAACAACAATAATTATTGAAGTAAACTTAAATTTACACCGAACAGTTTATTAGAAAGGGGCTAGGACAGTTGGCTTCCACTCCGTAGGCACTGAAAATTTTGTTTTTTTACTTTTTCTCAAAAACATTATTCATTTGAATATTATTTAGTTGTGAAAAGATAAGGAAATGAATAATTTATTTCATTATCTTTACACAAATTCACGTATCTTATGGAATGTGAAACAATTATATAAGAATTGTAACGAAGCTTAAGTTTTGAAATATGATTTATTTTAGATCAGGCAGTAAATACGAATATTATGCGTGAACTCCGAATGTGTATTCCGTGATTGTCACTTTTCTAAATTTCCGTAATTTTGAATAAGTGTGTGTAATTATTCAAATAAATGAATGGAATTCATGCCCGTTTAAAAAATTGCATTCATTCCGATTAACTTATGTTGCAAAAACGGGGATCTGGTAAGTTAACGCATCAAAGTTTGAACAGCCTTATGTATAAAAAGGGCGAACAACCAAAAAAAAACTCCGATAACATTTGTTTACTGTGCCAAGAGGAACTACCGAGATATCATGAGCGCGAATTTTAGATCTAAAAAGTAGCGTCACTTTCAAGCATTGTTCGGGACATAAACAAAAAAGCCTCGGCACAAAATAAGGAATTGGTGGTACGGACTTGACCAGAATCTCGAAAAACATATAAAAGCAGTGACAGACAAAAGATCGGGATCTTTTTATTAATTGATTATCAATCAGAATCAGAGTCAGTACCGTTAAAGTGTGATATTAGAATCAGAGTGAATTAATTATTATCCGAGTTCAAGTCAGATTTGAAATTTGAATTAACAATAGTGTTCCGTTAAGTGAATTTTACATAAGGTACATGATAGCTTAGTTCTATAGTTTGTGATTGGTAACGTTTGTATGATATTTGAGTTTATCCCTTCATAGGTCGGACCGCGCACGATTTGAATCCGCACGTGAATTGAAATATTCAAGTAATTGTATGGTGTGTACAGAGTGTGTATGTTTGAACGACAGGGGCGTCTTTGGTATATTTGTGCAAGCTGTTTCATACCGGAAGTAAAAGTATATCCTAGACGACCAAACCGCCAACGGCTTGTGCACGCTGTGTCATACCGGAAGTATGGGGTGGTTGTGTGATTGATAATCGTAATTACCCCTTATCCGAATGAGAAGCCCCGGCCGTGGGTGCAGATACGATAATTGGGGTTTGTGCACGCTGTGTCAATACCGGAAGTATAAGCCCTATAGATTCTGAATCTGCAAAGTGTATGAAATCTAACACTGTCATACAATTACCGGGCACTCCGTTGATAGCTAGTACAAGGGTGGGTGATTTGACAGAATAAACTCAATCAGAGTAATTATCCGAATATACCGTAAAATCTGATATCGTACAATTGGAAACCTACTGCAGGCCAATATCTTCCGATCCGACCGAATTTTAACCGTTTAATATATCGTAGTGTGTTAACAACATTTCAAGTAATAATGCTATCTGAATGATTACCGTACACCGCTTATTACTCTAGGACCTGCTTGATTTGTGTGTTTCCGTAAATTGATAAATGTAAATCATTTATCAACCGATTCCGTACCGTTGAATTGAAATTAAATACCGAACATATCGTGAAAATAGATATGTTGTAACAGTTTTCTTTTACCGCTTGAGCTTTCTTACATTTTCCACCTGGGTGGATTTTTGTGTAATATACCGTTCAATTGCATCCCATTAATTATTCTGAAAGTGTACTTGTTCTTGTTATAATTATTATATATTTTAATATTTGGAATTCCCCGTTTTATTAAGTTATTTCTGCTCAATCTTTAAATGAGCTAAGTTTCAACCAAGTATCAATCGTTATTAAAGCCTACAATTTTGATACTGTTTTCTGCCCAATGGGCCCTGGTTTTACTTCACTGTAGCTACCCTAAGGACAAGGCTATCTATAGATAGCATAGTGACAAGCCTTGTGGTGAGTACCCTAGCAGAAGTCCTCAAAAAGGAGTAAACCTTTGGAAAAATCTGCCGCCCGAGGATTTGAAGTTTACCGTATGTAAGCACTTCGCGAAGGTTTTGAAGAATTCCAGGATTCCAAATAGAAATAAACAGTCCAAAAGGTAATTTTTGTTCTTTTGAAATATTTAGACGGCAAACATTTTTCTTTGTGGCTCACATTAATCTACAAAAGTATGCCCCAATAGGACATTTTGTATCAACAAATTCAATCTCGTCAATGAAACTGAGTGATCCTATTTTAATCGCTTTAAAGGCGATATGCAAATTTTCAAATTCATACGTGCAATAGGAATGGCGCAATCGTCTCCACAGTGGGTTACTTACAACGCACGTGTTACATCCTCCAGTGATGTGTGCTTTCATTGTTTCACTATCAAGGACATTAAAATTAGATTTAACAAAGCTGACCATATAATCTTATCAATGTCATAACATTTAGAATAAGATTCATTCTATTGCATAATTTGCTTTGTGGAGACGTACATAGTTTCAACCATAGTTATTTGTATTATTATTAAATCATTTTTCAAAACGGTTTGTTAGTATCGCAAGACTTAACGCACATATAGACATGATCTCAAAAATAGATTAGATCGACTCAGAAATACTCAAAACGGATATTTTTAAACCGATTACAAAACTTCCTTTCCAATTCAGCAATAATTGAAAGACTCCCTTAATAATCAGTGACAGCATATAACAGTATGAATTTTGATACAAGGTTCACATTGATAAGCTAGCATAACGCTAACTTGATACCACATTATTTAGAATTGGATGTGCCCTGAAAATTAAAATTTAAGGGGATATGATTATTCATCGGGAGTCCTACAAGTGCTTGAATTAGGAAGGATGCTTTTTGCTTCTGTTTGTGGATGTCATACTAAATCTTACTTTCTGCGAATGACCAAAATATTAAACTATCCATAATTCTTCGAACCTCTGTATTTGAAAAATGGTTTAAATACATCATCGATGTGATGCACATGTGATGGTATCTATCCATCATAATATTAATAAATGTGATTTTTCATCGAAAATCACATCTAAATTATGGTACCGTACGAAATTTAGGTCTTCAGAGAAACTAATGTGATCTTGGAGACTTCAATTTATCAAATTATAACAACCTCTAAGGAGCTAGCAATGTTATGTTGCTTTGGTCTGTTCTAAATTCGATTACTAAAGTACAATTAGGACAATTTTATCTTGATAAAAATGATATTCTATTTGATAGAAGGAAGTAATTTACTCTGATATTTGTTTCACACCAAAGTCTCCATTGTACTTGGTTGAATCAAACTCACTTCATTATTATATTATGTGAAACTGAAGATTCATTAAACCAATCATTCTTCTCACGGATATTTTCTGTTGATATTATGGCAATAAAACGTTTCTAAAGTGAACTCCCAATTGTCAAGGTCAAAACGAGTGAGCATGGCAGTTATTACATTTATCATAACTGCAGATAACGGTACGAGGTATAGGAGATTTTTGCCTGCACTACTAGTGTTAAACAAATCGTTATAAAATCGGTTCTAATTAACTTTTATTTAAATTCCAACGGGATATTGAATTTGAATAGTTTTTAAAATTTTTGGATCAAAATCAGACGATCACAGCAACTTCGGCGCATTATGCAACTAAACTTCGAAAAAAATTTGATCGTTAATAACTCTAAAACTTAAGAAGCGATCCTTTTGAAATTTGGTTCACTTATTTATATATATATATATATATATATATATATATATATATATATATATATATATATATATATATATATATATATATATATATTATTTATAGTAATAGCAACATTTCCAAGCTCCTAGGTATTTTAATTGCTGTGATATTGAATGTTGGAAAAAACACGCTTTTTCAACATTCAACGCAATTTGCAGGTTAACAATGACACTTGGAATATCGCACCAGATCTCATTTTGTAGATAATTAAGTAAGGAACAAAAAACTATGAGGTGCATAATGCTAAAATGCACAGGAACGGAGATATAAAGGAAAATGTAAAAAAAGTATTTTTTTTTCAAAAATTGTTAAATTAAAAAATGAAGCACAACTTTTACAAAGTACGGGTAACGATAATCGTATCCTACGGCAAAAAATACATAAGAATCAATCAAAACATTGCTACCGCCCGGAAAATGCACGTTTTCATATTATTTCGTCCCCGCCGTCTGTTCTAGTACTAAATTGTAATCAAATGCGATTAGTTCATCAGTTCATCGGTCAAGTAATGACCAATATTCTCATCAGTTCATTGGTTAAGTCATGTCAATATTCGAACAAGTATGGTAGGTATACGAGGGCAAGGTGAAAAGTTACTGAAAAACGAAACAGATGGCGACACAATCCCATGTGAAATTTGTGATGTACCATCTTTAACTAGAACGCATTAAAATCATCAGACTGATATGTTATTCAGTTCTGTTTTGACACCCCTCGAAAGCAAGCAACCTTGAAGACATGAAAAAAAGGGAATTTCGCATCTTGACTAAACATTATTTCTTGCGTGGAAAAAACATTACGCAAACCAAAGCATCGTTTGTTAAACATTATGGAGACTCTTCACCATCGATTGGAACGATTCAGAAGTGGTTTAATGATTTTGGTTGTGATAGTATGACCATAAAGAACCCTGAACCTTCTGCTGGTTCAATTGAGGTTACAAATCAGAAATCAGGTCAGAAATCGTCGATAAGATCCATGGTATGATCTTGCACGATCGGCGAGTTAAAGTGCACGAGATTGCTGAGGCTATGGGCATCTCAACGGAACGGGTACGGTACATTTTGCATACATTTTTGGACATGAGAAAGCTATCTGCCAGATGGGTGACGCATTTGCTCTCTGTTGACAACAAGCGCGACCTTGTGACAACTTCAAAGGAGTATTTGGCGATATTCAAGCGCGATGAGAAGGAATTTTTGCTCCGTTTCGTAACCGTGGACGAAACATGGATCCATCACAACACTCCGGAGACCAAAGAACAGTCGAAACAGTGAACTTGTCCAGGCGAATCAAAGCCGAAAAGGCCAAAGTGGGTTTATCGGACAACAAAATCATGGCTACAGTTTTTTGGAATGCACACGGTATCGTCCATATCGATTACCTTGAAAAGGGCAAAACGATCACCGACGTATGCTATTCAGAGCTGTTGGATCGATTCTACCCGGATTTGAAGTGTTCTTCCACCAGGACACCGCACCGGTGCACTGGTCCGATCTCGCAATTGCATAATTGCGCAACAAAGGGCAGAGAGTTTCAGCAAATTCCTTAAGAAAAAAGGGGCTTATTCCATCCAAACCAGGAGATGAATTCAATTTAATGTTCAATAAATGATTTTTAATTTTTTCCGAGGTAAACGTCACGTGGTTCAGATTATCACCCAGTCGTTCTGCTATAATTTCCGGTAATTGGTCATCTCGAGGCTCAATTGTGAAGGAGCTTGTGAAAGAGTCGGCCAAAATTTCAGCTGATTCGATGTCTGAAGAGCACAAGGAACCATCAGGTTTTCGTAGGAGCGGAATGTTTACTTTGGTGTTCAGGTTAGATCGTAAGAACTTGTACAGTTTTTTATTGTTTTCAGAGTTTGCAATAGATTCTTCACTCACGACGTGAAGATCGTAGTGTTGATACCAGGTGTTTGGAGAAATTTCGATGAGTTTGGTAATCTTCTGGGGCATTTGATCTTTTGTATCTCTTCCAAAGTCTTTTTTTGTGATGTGTGAGTGACATTATTTCGGAGGGAGGCGGTCAAAACGGTGGTCAAAACTTTCGCTCTGAATCGTCATAATTTAAACACGACAATTGAACAGTGACGTTTTCGAGAAGCCTTGGGTTATCCAGATGATGGGCTGTTCTGTATTTGCGGCGGTATAGCTCGCCAACTCTTCTAGTGAAGTTGCAACATTTTGCTCCCGCTGTAAGAAACGCTGTTGTATTTCATTCTGTGTTTACAACAATACGCTTTGCGCCAGCAGTATATAATACAACAGACGAAACTAAAATATATTGAATTAAAATTAATAATATTTTTATTTATTATGCTCGTTCTGAGGAATATTTAAAGATAGATGACGTCTACCTTGCCAACCCTGACGAGCTATCACTGATGACACATGACTGACTTCTGAATGTATGAATGTTGTTGAATTAAGCGAATATTATTCCTTCTTTCCACTTTTGAACTGATGCTTCTGGTGAAAATTCAATTTACGCAAATCTGGTGATAGATGAAAGAAATGCAGTCAGGGTCCTCAGTCTGTTTCTCTCCAATGCTCTTATTTTTAGATAGTTATATTATTGTTTCCCTTCTTACAATAAGTTATCAAAATTATTGGGTGACTGTAAGATTATATCCATAGTTTTACAAAAGAAAAAACATCTATCGGTGAACATGCTTCATTCAACACTTTGACTTCAGTTGTAATGTTTTATGAAGCATCATCAAGAGACACGCTAGCAAACATGTGAACTGAAATTTTTGTATAACTTATGTCATCCCCTGCAATTTTTATCTATTCACAAATTCGAAGAAATGGCTCGGCGGAAAGATATTTAGCTCCAACGATAAGGTCATCGCTGAAACAAACGCCTATATTGAAGGATTGCCGAAATCGTTTTATTTGGAAGGGGTCGAAAAATTAGAAAAACGTTGGACGAAGTGTATAGGACTACAAGGAGATTATGTTGAGAAATAAAGTAAGTTTTGACCAAATGAATCATTCCTTGTCCAATTTTTCAGGGAGTATTCACCTTGCCCTAGTACATAGCAGTTATAAGCATAAGCGAAGATGGACATTGTTTTGCTGTCTGGAGTTTAAATTTACCACTATAATATTCCACCAATAATTATCAATAAATCGATCAACACGTTCCTTGAAACTCAGATCAATCGAAGGGTTTGCCATAATACTTGAAGTATTTGATGGGTGGCTGAAGGAACTAATCTCGAGACTAGTATGGAAATGCCGAAAAGAACTCGCTACGATTAAATACTTCCGTGGAAACGTGTCCACAACTAGTAAAAATAAGTTCTGGACCGAAGTAACTATTAGTTTGTACGAGCAAGCTGGCTAATTTTCGCTACTTGGATGGCGTTTTAGAATTTATCTTAAGTAATAACATGCAAGACACTTTCACTGAATTGACTAAACTGTCAATAATTATTGTCACAATCCCGATGTATCCTGCAAAAGCTCTTGTAACAAAGTAATGACAAATATCTAGGTAATTTAAAAGGAAAATGTATCAACGAACAAGCAATTTGATGAATTCAGATTTATCTCCAGCTGAGGGTAATTCCTTATATTCCCTATTAATTTCAAATAGTATTTAAACAGACGCATTTTGATTTCCCATTTAGTTTGCTCTGAAGATAGCTACTTGGTAGCTGAAAGGTTCTCAGTACTTTAACAGTATTTTTAGTGGATAAGGGTTTCTTATTTATACATAAAATCACTTTTAACAACCACAAAACTGCAAACAAATAAAGTCGTCAAGTTTTTCAGGAAAAATCACTCGCGCTTCGCGCTCGTGATTTTTTAACCTGAAAAACTTGACTCCTTCATTTATTTGCAACGAACCTATCGGGAAATACCCGATAATTTTGAAGCTCTTGTGGTATTATATATGAGAATTTTTAGTTATATGTTCTTTTTAAGATCACTGTATTCTTTCTCCAACCTAGTACTACATTTTTTGGCTTCCACCTCGTATTCTTTTAGTTTCTGATCTGGTTGTTCTTATATATTGCTTACGAACGATTTTAATGGCGTAATTAATTTGTCACTTATAACTAAGCCAGGGGTCTGTAGTTTTTTGGTTACTAAATTGAATCTCTCCAACATTGCTTCTCTTCTTTCCAGCAAACCCCGCAAATTAAATTTTCGCCAAATTAATCTATAAATTATGTGCTTCTCTTCGAAAATCAAGTTTTTCGTCCATTTTGTCACTAAATGTTCTTAAAATGTCCATGATACCACCGTAACTATTTTTAACGCTCTGTCACCGCCATCTAGGCTGAATTAAACTTTTCATCGAGAATTTTATATTTGCTCCACGATTTAAAGCTTCCCACCTATAGGTAGAAGCAAAAAAGTAGTTCTTGCCGTTTCAGGCCCGAAAATGGGAGGAAATAAAAAGCCAGATTGAGTATAGTGCCTTTATGTCTCTTTAAAAAAATCGTCCTCCTAAAACTGAACCTAGCAGTAGCGGAGGTGTTTTTAGGAGTTTAGAATTCGCAATGATTAATAGCTAAAAAGTGAAATCACAAATTGTACCGATGCAGATATGTCTTTCATAATAGCTGCATCGCCGCTGAAAAGCGCTTTAGAACCTAACTGGAACAAGACTGATAGTATGAACTGAATTACATTGTGATGAAATACTGATAAGGTTATTTGAGTGAACAGAATTCAGCCGGCGAGATATATTTAGGTGGAAATATTAAACTTTGAAATCTACTTATGACATGCTCTTTATGAATGAATATATCACTTTTATAGGGTTGAAATATTTGAAATACAATCGAGAGTATATTTCAGAGATCAGCAATTTCAAAATTTAATAAGAACTACTACTTGTGAAGTTCGTGAAGAATCAAAATCTAGTGGCAGAACATCATTATGTGGGTGATATTTTGAAAAAAAACGTATTATTTTTAGTTTGCAGAAGTTCAACCAAGTATGCCGCAAAAAATTTATATTTTTATAAGAGGATAGGGTTGACATTCGAATTGACTCTTTATTGGTAAAATATGTAAATGCCAAGGTTCAATTTTTCACTAGTTTAATAAATAAATGTAACTACAGTTTCGCCAACACCATAGCTTCTTGATACAAATACAACAATGTACTGACTATTACATTTATTTATTAAGCTATTGAAAATAGAACTTTAATAGTTATAGTTTTAGTAAAAAATACACTTTTAAAAAATTTTCACATACTTCGTCTTTATTAAACAAAACGTGACATGTTTCACCACACGGTGGCTTTATCAAACAATGGTTTTACACACTATGGTTTATTCCTTAAATATTAAAATTAAGATTAACAAGGAGGGGATGAGTAAGGTACGTGTACATTAGGATAAGAGTTACTTACAAATAATTTTAATAATAAAGAATTGGTAAAGTCTTTCTGATCATTCAAAAGGTTTCCTGTATTTTTAAACTTATTAATTTCCATTTCCTCCAAGTTGTTTAATACTTTCCTTTTAACTGACTTATGGAGAATCTTAAAATCATCTTTCAAATGATGATCAGTTTATTTAATATGGTTTATAACTTTTGAATCTCCTTTGTTCAAATTGGAATGTTCTTTAGTTTTGAAAGATCTTCCTGTCTGCTCTATATAGAATTTATCACAATCTTCATACTCTACCTTGTATACTCCTGATTTTTGATCTTTTTTTCAACATTTAAATTAAATTCAAGGTTGAAGTAGAAGTCAATCAAACTATCAACTTTTTGGACTTAACCGTAACTAAATTAAATAGTAAACATTCCTTTTCAATATATCATAAGCCTTCAAATACAGACATTATTATTATCCACAAACATTCAAACCACTCCATACAACATAAACTGGCTGCTCTTCAAAGCATGATACGTAGACTTGTTACTATCCCCATTCCAGAATTAAATTATCATAAGGAATTTTCAATTATAGATTACAGATAGCAAATAATAACGGCTATAAAATTGAGATTGATTTACTCAAGAAAAAAGATTATATTGAGGCTAGTAAGTTAGTTTACCCTAGTACAGTAAAGACTCATAATTATTGATCAATAATGAATGTAAGTAAAGTTTCTGATAATGTATGCAATTTACTTAAAAAACACAAAGTTACCACATCTTTTAGAACAAATGATACGGTAGGGAAATATATTAAAAACAACAAAGATAAGAATAAAAAAAGTCGGTTGTCTGTAAAGTCGGTTTACTGACGATAATTGAACGTGACAACGTCATAAGAAAATACTGATGGAATGGTTTCATTTTTCAAAAGAAAATTTTAATTCTATTTGTTTGATAGATATTTTGTATGGATATAGAGAAGGAGGTAAATGGAAATCACAATTGAATTGATCAAGTTACATTTAGTTGTACGCATAAATACAATTATGTCAATTTAGCTTTTAAAAAGCCCGCCTCAATGTGTTTGATATAGGAGAAAATTGCTCCCTTTGACGGCTGGCTGGTTCAACCTGTCATTTCAGACACGTTGTTATGATATGTGGAAGATTTAACATGTATGTTTTAATTTTTTGAAATCATAGCTACGCTCGATAATTATTTCGATCGAATAGTAAAGCAATTGATTTTTTACTCATCGTGAAATAGTTCTGTTAACTTATTGTTATAGTTTTGTCAATTATAGCATAACCTACAATCGATTTTTTGAAATCATAGCTACGCTCGATAATTATTTCGATCGAATAGTAAAGCAATTGATTTTTTACTCATCGTGAAATAGTTCTGTTAACTTATTGTTATAGTTTTGTCAATTATAGCATAACCTACAATCGCTGCACTAACGGACCGATGCTATTTATTTTAATGATGAAAGCACGAATATTCGACAATATATCACTGAACATATATTTAATATCGAAAGAATCATTACCTTTATCGCCGCAATTATCGTTGCTATAAACAATTGACACCACATTCACTTTTCACTGCACTTCATACTTGACGAAAACATGTAAATGTATTATTGTATAGCAGCGCGCTCTCGCTTGCACTTCAAGCCTTAAATGGAACGCCTCAGAGCGAGGTAACGCACAGCCGGTCAGAGCGAGGTAACGCCGCATGAGTCATGTTTTCTCGAGCGTGCAGCGGGCTCCATCGAATTATAAGACGTTGTCACGTCAAAAGATCAAGAATCAGAAGTATACACAGAAGAGTGTGATAAATTCTATATAGGCCAGACAGGAAGATCTTTCAAAACTAGAATTAACGAACACTTTAATTTGAACAAAGGAGATTCAAAAGTTGTAAACCATATTAAAGAAACTGATCATCATTTTAAAGATTTTGAGATTTTCCATTAAGTCAGTTAAAAGTAAAGTAATAAACTTAGAGAAAACTAAATTTAATGAGTTTAAAAATACAGGAAACCTTTTAAATGATCAAAAAGTTTTTACCAATTCTCCATTATTAAATTTATTTGTAAGTAACTGTTATCCTAGTGTACACGTACGTCACTCACCCACTCCTTAATCTTAATTTTGATATTCAAGGAATAAACCATAGTTTGTAAAACCATTGTTTGATAAAGCTACCTTGTGGTGAAACATGTCACGTTTTGTTTAATAAAAACAAGTTTGTGAAAATTTATTAGAAGTGTATTTTTTGCTAAAACTATAGATATGAATTTTTAACAAGTAAGCACCAAAACCATCCAACGTTTTAATGGTTATTTTATTTCAGTTTAAAATGGATTTTCATCACGCAATGACTGATTCTATTCAATTTTTGCCTACAATTCAATGAATACAATTCATCTATATTCAAAGTTACCTTTTTTCGTTTTTCCATATCTCCTTAGGAACTCCGACGGTCAATTTATTATACGGTATTCCTGATATTTCTTTGGAATCAACCGGTCGTGCATCTTTCTTCAAAGGGACTTGGGTATGAAACTGCCTAGGTTTGGTGCCTGTCTGCAAACCTTTCCTGGCCGAACTTCTTGCATTTCTTAAAAATTTCGTGTTCAACTTCTTTAGAACTACACACCGCCTTAATGTAGAATTCAGCACAACTCCAGCCATGGGATCACTTCAACGGCAGTATTATCTGAAATAAAAATTCATATTTAACTACTATTTCATTGATATATTTATTTCGGAAATAAACAGACACTTATACATAGACTAGTGTATTTTGGTCCTTGAAGATAATACTGGGTTCCCCATAATAGACTACCCATTTTAATATTTGAATTAAAAATTTTTTAGTTAACAAAACAAACTTTTTATTTTACTAAATTACAGCTAACTCTTTGGGATTTATGATAACTTATAAATATTTGGCTAATTTAATTCTAACTTTTAAAAATCACGTCTTCTATTATATTATTGTTCGAAGAATTCGATCTAAGCTTCCCTTCGATATTCCTAGGATAAGGGTTTGTCGATTAGCAGACCTTTTAGGACTTCTCGTAAACGCAATTCTAACTCGTTCAATATTTTCTGGTTTACGAACTGTTCTTCGACGTCCAGGCTTCTTCAAATTTTGTACAGAACCATTTTCACGCCAATGACGAACCCATAACTTAACAGTTTTACGATTTGGCGCGTGACCCCTATTGTTGTTATTAAACTGACGCCGGAATGCACGCCTAACTTCTTCTATCGAATTGCTTCTTATGTAAGTTTCTACACAAAACACACGTTGTTGGACTGAGTAATCCATAAAAGTTCAAACGGATGTTAAAATAATGTCTCAAAGCAAAAAAATTAAATAATTATTGATGAAAACTAACAAACTTCTCGTAGAAAAATGGCGTTCCACGAAATTATTAATTTAAAATTTATTTGTGACAGGCGCCTACTTGATTAATAATTTACTTAAATCTCAAAGACTACAGAAAATAATCCCACAGAGAACAACCTATTTAGTTATCTCGTAGGTAATTTATTAATAATATGAAATGGGTAGTCTATTATGGGGAACCCAGTATAATAAAGAAGAATACACATTTTCCGATCGGCATTTATTAAATTTATATTCCGTAAAAACGATTTTTGCCCATCTTCCGAAAAACAAGTCCATCCAAAGCGGAGCTAAAAATCTTCATTTACTATACTAATATATTTCAATCCATTCCCTTTTGTAAACAACTCTGTATTTTCAAGAATTATACGCTATTTTTAGAAGAAAGCAAATAATTATATAATACAGTGATAAATACGTATTATTTAAATAAATGTGTAAATAGTGGCTTTTAATCCTTCACGTGTAACTAAAACATAAGCTAACTACGATAGCGACAGACTGGAATGAATATATTTTTAATTTTGATAAGTCTGTCAACAGTCACGTTTTAAATACCTGCAAATATTCTCTAACATTTAATTAGTAAATGTCTCTGAAAATATAACAAAGTTACTGTATCTTTTTCATAATCTATTCAATGATGGAAGATGCATCCGACTTTAATTATGAATAAATTGATGAGAATAGGTAACATTATGTTTCAGTAAATATTTGAGACTGTTAGTTCATCTTCGATGAAAATTGAGTGAAAACATTAAATTTCATTAACATGTTATTTTCAGAATAACTCTGACTTCATAATATTTTTCATTACTTAACACATCTAGTATAAAATATGATAAAATTGTTATTGACTCAATGTATCAGGAACATTACGTTTATCGTTGTCGCAATTTCCAGAATTACACAATATCAAATTGACATGATGCGTTCTTAGAAATATACGATGTTGGTAAAGTACCCACATTTGGAACTAATTTTAATATTAATATAATATTAGTTCCTGCATCTAATAATCTATATAATAATGGAAAATATTCTGTCATTTATAATAGAGATCTGAAACTTTGGTCACTTATATAAGTGATCCTGTATGAAAAATTGAATTGACACACCAAAACTAAAGAATTTGTAGAAACGTCAAGTTACAGAATGTCTTTCAACAGAGTTGTTTCCAAAGCCGACTCGAAAAATCAAATTAATCGTTACTCATTACTTTTTTTTCAAATAAAAGCTCATAAGTCAATCACTACTGAATATGGGTATATGAATACTATTCATAGAAAAGTAGTGAATTTCAAGGGCTTTCTGAAAAATGAATTAAAGAAAAAATTAAATTTTGGTGATTTTTCTGACCATCCTAACATTATTTTTGGACCACCTCTATAATGTATCTAAGATTTAATTGTGGAACTCTGCATGTAATCCCGGGTGATGCTAATTATGGACAAATTTATCTGAGTTTCATTTCTAGAATAATAAATACAGACAATTAATTTCTGTAATTAAATGTGTTGTAAAAATAATAGAGATCAATAAAATACGTTAAACGTGATTTAAAGGGATTTCATACACCCAACATTCCATTATCGCAAAAGCTTTTAGTATTTTAACTGTTTCTCAATAGAAACAGTATCAGAAAGAATTTTTATAATTCTGGTGTTCCCCAGGGCTCACATTTGGAACCAATTCTGTTCAATTTATTCATTAATTTTACAAAAGACTATTCAATGCGTATTTTTAATGTTAGCCGATGATTTGAAAATATTTAATGGTATAAGTACTAAAGATGATTCAATATTTCTTCAAAGTAATTTAAATAATTCAAGTCTCTCGTGTAAAGAGAATGGGATGGATTAAACGCTGGTAAATCTATGTAATAATATTTTCCATATCTTGGAACAAAACTATGATTATCAAATAAATTGCATATCCTTAAATTACAAGTATAATGTGCTGGACCTAGGTATTCTGTTTGATTCACAACTTTGTATTCCATTCCACATAGATCTAATTATCAAGAAATCTATAGTTTTACTGGTGCATTCTCAATCTGAATATTGTTCATCAATACAATCACATGATATGCATTCAAATCCTACAACATAGAACTGATATCAAACCATGAGTTAGACTATTATTGAAAACGTGTCCAGTTTGCCATTAGAAAAACGTAGAAATGTCAAAAATTTGAAACTGTTCTGTAAGATTATGTCTGGATCATTTAATTGTGCCGAACTTATGTATCAGTTGTCTTTCTTTATTTACCATCACCTTACCCCCGCTTGTAGTCGTAGCAATAATTATATTTTCCATCTGCTCATCTGCAGAACCAATAAAAAAAATTGGAAAATTTGGCTATTTTCCACTTATTTTTCAAACTTTTTATTTTTGACTTCAAAAATGGTTTTCAGGGGGTTTTACGGGTCGCTGATGATGAATCCGAAGTAGGTTACCCGGAAAACTCAACTAGAAACCAGAAAATCGGAAAAATTTTACCAAACTTTGGTTACTTTTTGCCTTCAAGAATGTATTCTAGTGGGTTTTTCGGATCGATGATCACGTATCCGTGGTCAGTTGTGCGGAATATTAATCAAGAGACCGGAAAAATTAAAAAATTATCAATTGTTTTTTATTTTCAAACCAAGTTTTAATTCTTCATTCACAGCTTCAATATTAAAAAAAAAAATTCGAATAATTTTATTTACATAGCTACATATATTTTTTTCTAAAAATACACAAATTCAACGATTTTCCGGTCTCTGGTTGAGTTTTCCGCATAACTGACACCAGATTTGTGATCATCGACTCAAAAAAAAGTTTGAAAGGTAAGTGGAAAATAGCCAATTTTTCCCGATTTTCTGGTCCCCGGTTGAGTTTCCTGGTAACCGCCCTCGGATTCGCGATCAGCGACCCAAAAAAACCTTGGATACCATTTTGGGAGCTTGATTCTCATTTTTTCAATAAACCATATAACGTCTAATATTGGAGGGGTAGGAATGGGCCAATTTTGACGTTCTGGGGATGAAAGAGGACAAGGGAATATCGTTAGAATTACCTTTGGGGTCCATAAAACATCATGCAAAATTTTGTTTCAGATTCCACCTTCTAAACAAAAGTTATTTATTCTGCCTTTTTCCCCGGCTTACAGCCTCCTACATTAATTTTTTTTTAATGAAAAGTACATAAGTGGAAAATTCGGGTTTTGGTAACGACTTTAAAATAATAAAAAAGCTAAGCTTGAGCATCTTAAATTAAAAAAAAACAAACGCCAGTAAGGTACCCCCGGTCACTTCTACGTAGTTCCCTAAAATGTTTCAATAAATTTTACATAAAAAAATAAAAAATAATGCAATTTCTGACGAGGGTTGGAGTGGGTGGGTGGTGGTGGATCTATCTTTCTGACGTCATAAGAAACATGTTGTATACATCTCAAACTATTCATAAGTGCAGTTTTGGACTAGAAATACCTCATATTGTTGTTATTCGGCAAAAGCCAACATGAGATATTCATATATTCATTTGTTTCTAATTCTCTTACTAATATTCAATTTTACTATGAAAATGAGAGACTTGATAACGTCGTAATGATAGAGGGCAACAAACTCAGAAACAAGTATGTATATGTTAATCTTAATCAACGTTCTCAAACTGGATCGGTTATAGTAGGTGATTGGCATAATTTTGAAACGGCACTATCTAACACACTTATTACCAATAAATAAACATTATTCTAACAATAAAATAAACAAATTATGATTGTGAATGGAGCGAACTTCATAAAGTTGTATCAAATACATACATTCATGAATACATTGAATCGAGTAGTCCATACTATGTGATATTTCATTTTTAAACAAATCAGAATACAACTAATTTGTGAATTATAACAATGCTTATTATTAAACTGTTTGATTACAATTTATAAATTTGATAGTATGTTTTTCAACATGAACTGGTTCGAAATTGCGATTAAACGGTTTAATAGAGGTAGTGTATTTAACAAAATAATTGAATTTATTTTGATATATTATTGTACACACGTTATAGTCCATTGAGGATACTGATTCTGTACTATTGCCATTTAAAGATTTGGTTAAAACATTAATTGGGATTAATTTATATTATTGAGTCATGCATCACACGTGCTAAATAAAAATCTGCGTCGAGCGCGCAAATCCTCTAAAATATTCAGCATCTAGAGGTAGAGATGACAAAGCCATAAATGACTGGGGCCACGTAAGGTCATTTTTGAGAAGGTAAGGCAAGGTCATTTGTGCTTGTGAAAAGAGTTTAATAGTTCAACAGTTAAGGTCAAGAATATTACAACAATCTAAAATAATAAAATGGTGAAACCAGATTCTATAATATGGAACTATTTTACAAACAGGGGTTTAAAAAATGGTATTTCCAAATTTTGAAACGTACACTATCAAAGCTCGATTAGCATCAATAAATAAATTACAATTAGAGAATTTAGAGAAATACTTAATTGTTTATTGTTTTAATAATCAAATTAATCATGTAAAAATTGTTTTGGTGGGTATATTTTTAAATAACAAAATATTGAACTATGTTTTGTTTTATTTCAAACTACCCCATCAAAAAGCAATTGATTGTGAAAATTAAAATATTAATTTTTAAATAATTACATATTTAATTTTTTTTTCATATTTCAACTAAATTTCTTTGATATATATGAATGATCATATTTCCTACTTTTTTTTTTCTTAATATTTGCCTCACTTTAGTTATAATCAAAACAATGTTTAGCAAAGGCGGTGAAATTTTCTAAGTTTTTGTTTTGAGTACCATATATATACTTATGGCCTACATTCTTTTTCAGCAAATATTGTTTAGAGGGTCCTGTATAAGTCCCATAGCAATCTTAAGCAATTTAATTTGTATACTGTGTGGGTTTGTTTATCTTTGGGTATTAAAGGTTTAGATTTGAGAAATATTTATCAACACAGTATGATAAAATGCATAAACCAAGCGCAACATTCATATCATATTTTTCCAAACATTTGTTAATTTCTCTGATATTTCCCGAATTTATGGTAATGTTATAAAATTATCTGTATTAGGTACCGTTTATATTATTTATATATGACGTTCCATTATAGATTATTTTTATTCTTTCTTTAATAATGGGGTTGAAAAATGTACACATTCTAAACAAAATTTTACTGCATTTATAAATTTGATAAAAATTTTGATAAATTGTAGGTAGACGCTCCAATATTACTTACAATGGGTCTTAAAGATATATCACTTTTATGCAGTTTCAGAAGCCCATAGATATAAGGTGCTTACCCATTATGGCAAATTAATTTATTTTTCAAATCAATAGGGATTATCATATTTTTGTACCATTTATTCATTAATTTCATTTTGTACTGATAATGTAAGGTCACACTTTAATTTTTTATAAGTTGTTTCATCATTTAACCGATTTCCTATTTTGTTTTCGTAGTCATCTCTATGCATGACATATTCGAGGGTTATCATCTAAGAACTCTGTCTTTTTTGTGCGATAGTTAAAACGTTTTTTTGTTGTGACTATTTCTGCTTTCTGTTTTTAGTTTTTATTTGTCAAGGTTTTATTTCTAATTTCATTTTTTTCTTCTAAACTTGTAATTCTAATTCCGCATTCTAAATTAGCAATTATATTGTCAATAGCCAATTTTTTATTAGCAAATTTCGGAACTAAGCTCAACGTGTGCTGCACCTCATCCGGAATGTTTTTGTCTGTTAGGTTTTTTAACCATTGTTTATTGATTTTTTTTTCATTAGTTACTCACTTCACTTATGCACTGTTATTTTATTTATTGCCCAATTAGGAAAAAGCAATGTACAATGTTGCAGTTCAATTGGTAGAAAATAATTGTTGGGATTATCATTTACTCTTCCTCCCATATAATGTAGATGAATTTGGCATCCATAAATCTCTCCGATCAACTTACACACGTCGTTCATGGATGTTTCTTTCATCTGACACAAGCATGGTTTCGGAAAATCCAGAAGCGAACTGGTTCGCCACTACAAAAATAATGAATCCGTAATTGGTGCCTGGCTATACGATACCATTTCCCCATCACATTGAGGTTTCTGCAGCTTACCTCATAATGAATCTACATGTAAATTATTTTCCACAATTACAATTTGGCGAATATTTGAAAAAGAATACTACTACAACTTTGCGAGCAATTTGGGCAACTCATAATATTTGGGATACGGAAACAACGAATCGTTGTCAGTCATTCCATTCCACTAATGAAGTTTCTTGAAATCTCCTGAATAAAAATTGGCTCTTATTGCAATTCAAGATTAGATGAATCTACTCAGTCTAGAGATGGTTAAGCTTTTCTGCTCATCTCCAGGGCAACTACATTCTTGTTAACAGTTTGCTGTAGAAACAAATTGATTGATCACAATGTCAGGAACTGCATTTAGCTGAATAAGAATAAATTAGAATTCTATTATAGTACATATTGCACAGAATTCAATATTAAGTAATAATGCATATATCATGAAGTTATTACAAATAAACACAAGAAAATTACAATTATTTTAATGAACTGGCCGAGTTTTCAGTACGTTGTACAATTTCGTTACTAACATAATAACTGGTTTGATAATAATTAAAGTTCATTTAACTCCTTTTACTTCACCGGCCTAATGAGAAAAGTGTTAATTTCCTCTTCCACTCACGTTCGCCTCAATTAGATGTGTAAACGTGGTAATATGGTTCAATTGCCTGACCTATAATTACATTTCTCATAATTTCTAAATAGATTAAAGACCGTGGTGGTGAATACAATTGCATTCTTAAATAGTAAGAGACGGAAGCTGCGTATTATTCAGGGATACAAATAGATGAAGGCAATTTGCCGTCAACACTAAAAGACATTCTTCCAAATACAAACATTCCTTATCTATGTTCACTCAATGGGATGGATATTTTAGTATTTTGGTTCTTAAATACTACTAAAAATATTGTTTTTTTAAATCCAATTAAAACTGGAAAACGCATTCGATCAGTTGTGGGTGAAAGAGTAATTATGGCTAATTACACTGTAAAAAATGGGTGTAATTTTAATGGTGTAAATTGGTAAAATTACTACGATGTACTGGCAACTATTACCTCATTTTTGAGATAAAGCTTGAAGTACCTAAAAGTTGGAGAACATTTACCAGGTAAATTTGATTCTGGTGTATTTTTACGTCACAGAATAGAAAATTACTTCTGCGTGAATAATTTTACCCTAGATTTGACTGGAAATTTATAATTATCGTGGTAAATTTGATACCATTTGGATAAATTTACCCACTAATAGTGAAAATTTATTCATTTGGATAAATTTTCCCACTAATAGTGAAAATTTATTCAAATGGCTGATATGATCGTACAGTTTGACATCGTATTATGAACCGGTTACATGGATGATTGATCAACTAATAGGAAGCTGACTTCAAGAAAATTGTTAGGGTTGGGTTGGTATGTTAAAGGGTTCCATTAGTTAATCAAGTATCCGATAACACACATGCAGACTTTGAAAAATAATTGTCATGATGATTAAAAATTACAAAGTATTTTTTTGTGCAAATTAGTAAACATACAGCGATAGTTAACATCTTATGTTTTTGAGGTTAGAATATTTAATTATAGAAGAGAAATATTTTGTTATACACTTTATTACACAACACAGCCGCTATTCTATTATCTATATGTCTATTTATTAAATAGAAAAACTAAGCCGTTGTAGTATTAAATCAATAAAATTTCTTTAATATGCATATAAAATACTACCAAAAATATAGTACGATATGAATGAAAACTCTGAATCTTCGGTTAACAAAATAATATCAATTCAAATTTCCCTCAATCGGTTCTGCGCTCTTACCTGATTGCGGTACTGACATCGACAGATGGTGTCTTCTCTGTTTTGCGTATACGTAAAGATATTGATATCCCTCTCTATTACACGCTACTAATGATCTCGAGCGAGAGAGATACAGCTATCGTAAACGTTTTGCATAGTCGAATTTCCCAGATTGCATTGCAGTTGCAGTTTGCACTTACTGTCGTGTTGCATATGAGCTTATGTTTCTAATTCAGTAAGGATCATTTTCATTCTAAAACTTTTAAATGAAATATATTTATTAAACAGTCGATTGTTTCGTTATTGTGAGAACCGGAATACTTGTTTTCTTGGGCCCCTTTTGAAAGGTAGGTTGATGGGTTTCTTTGCGGTTTTTGTACCTATATTCGCCTTTTATGTCTATAGATTTCCAAGATAGGTACACATAACCTGTACGCCAGCAGAACTTATTACATTAAAAATAGGTACATCTGGGTCGTGTTATTACAAACAAATAGCTTAGAACTTCAGTTGCTTTGAGACCATAGCAATATGCGTTTGTACAATATGAGAATATTACTTAACAGTGGTTTCTTGTTACAAAAAAATCTATACTTTAATATTAACGATACAATTTTCGATTATTCGTGGTTCTGTTCGTTTCGACGGCGTGAGCTTTTTGATTGAAGATTGTGCGATATGAACGCTTGTGCTAATTAGTTTTAGTTAACCCCTTTTTAACAAAATAAGTCTTCTGATGATGGTCGTGAGACCGAAACGTACGTAAAGACGAACATTTATAACAGAGTGTTAATGTGACCTAATTCCCGAGAATTTTTTATATAATTCATACTGGGTCAAGAATCTTATTATATTATTAAAAATAGGTTATTACTGTCAAATATGCAGACATGGATTTCCTACATTAAGGCAATATAATTGTCAATATTATCACAGACAGGTGTACGGTGTAAGATTTATTTGTACCCGAAAAGTGAGTATTTTGTATGTTTTTATCTTTCAAATATACTACATTTTAATTTCAGGTGAATTTTGTCTGATGAATTTGTATTTTACAATAATTCTATTATTTTGTTTTAATATACTTTTCTTTCCTCAATCGGAATTGTGGTGCAAGTAAGTTGGTTTTATATCTTTGTTTCTTAATAATAATGTACAGTATGATTTTCTCATTGTTGTCATTTGTAGTTTTCTTATAGAGAATTGATGCTCGATTAAAGGTAGGTAGTAAATTATAATTTGGTTTGCATCGTTCTAGTACGGTTCATTTTATATATTTTATTTTTATAGAAAAGCTTCCTATTTTTTCCTGTTTTTTCCATTCCAGTATTTTGAATCTCAATTTTCTCTATTTTTGATTCCCCCTGGCCCTAATATGTATGTGTATTGCTTTTCCTCATCTCCCTTATTCTAATAATAAATATTTTTGAATTTCAGGTAGTCCTGTTACTTTTGTTGCCGTCCCAGTATGAGGTTTGTTTATATATAAGTTTGTAAAAATATTAGTTATTTGTAATTTTTTAAAGAATTTTTTATAAACTTTTGTAATCCTGAATATAAGTAAAACAAAAATTCTCGTTTCATATTGTTTAGGTTATTGTATTCAGGTAATGGTTAGAAGAAGGGCTAACATGAACTGGTTAATTCATCTTCCTGGTTGACGATGATACAACAGAATTTTAATCAAAAGTTGGAATAGTGCGTAGGTAAAGTTTATTTTTAAATGAATATTTCAGGGCCAAATCATCTAGGAATTTCGTTTACAAACAAAATTACAATTTGGTGTAAATGTATCTGTAAAATTAACAACAGTAATTTTATCTATACAAATTTACATCAAACTGTAATTTCATCTATACAAATTAACATCAAAGTGTAATTTTATCTATACAAATTTACATTAGAGTGTAATTTTATCTATACAAATTTACATTAGAGTGTAATTTTATCTATACAAATTTACATTAGAGTGTAATTTTATCTGTACAAATTTACATTAGAGTGTAATTTTCTCTATACAAATTTACATTAAAGTGTAATTTTATCTGTACAAATTTACACCAATGTGTAATTTTAGGGGGTAAAATTACACCAACGTGTTTTTTCTCTGTAAAATTTACACCGCCAAGGATTTTTACCCGAGCAATGAGTAATTTTCCCTTTTTGGTTAAAAATACCCTTACGCGTTAAATTTACTCCGTGGAATGGTGGCCGCCCAGTGGCCACCATTTCTTAGGGGAATTTTACCCAAATATTTTTTACAGTGTACAAATTGATTTACTTGAAATGGATTGAATCTACCGGAATATCAAAAATTATCTTGGTCAAGGGTAGTTGTGGAATCTAAAACGTGTGTCTTACTTTACGTTTGAAATAATTATGTCATAATTAATTTGAAGTTTCTAAAAGTACGAAATTTCGCAATTTCATACGAATATTGTAACACTCAGAAGTCTGTAGCGCTTTGGACTTCGGGATTTTCACGTGGCCTATCGAAATTAGAAGGTTCGAATTATCTAAAAACATAATTGCATGAACGCCAGACGTCCTATGTAATTAGCTACGAACGAAACCATTTTGACATATGCTTCGAGGAGCTCGCTGCGCGTAAGTTAGAGTTTAATTTTACCTTGGTCTTGTTAATTTGCGCCCGTTTCTTGCCCCGTGCGACCGGCGCCAGTTGTAATAAAGTGTTTTTGGCTATGGGTCACTAGCTTTTACCCGCTTCGTGTATATTTTAGTCGCGAGAAAATTCCCTTTGGTACGTCGCATGTTAGACGCGCGTAGCTGAGATCTGAGAATAGCTCAAACTGTTTTAATTGAATTTTCCTATTTAATGGACATTTAGATATTTAAAAAGAAGGGCCGTCGGGCACGGTCCGATACTAAATCTAACTACATGGAGCGAAAACGGCACGCGAAAAGTCGTCGTAAAGCCGTATTAGGTACAACCAGTTTGCACTTTTCTAACTCCCGTGCTACGGGCTTCTCACGTGAACGTCATTCGATTTACGGAAAATTAACTATTTCAAAACAGTTTTTGACCCGGATTGTGGCTATCACGACCTCTGAAAAGGTTCAAAGTTCACATAATTATTTCATAATTTGTAGTTCATTTGTGTTTTACAACTGAAATAAAATGGTATGAAATTTGTAGGTTATTGATGACGTCTGTGTGACAGTGATATAATTATTTCAAACGTAAAGTAAGACACACGTTTTAGATTCCACAACCACCCTTGACCAAGATAATTTTTGATATCTCGGTAACTAATTGAATACCAAAGATACTATTATATGATTAACAAATCTAAATATAGCTATAATTATTTTATAAATCACTTGTTCTATGATTTACATTTCATTTCTATTACTAATAACCACGGTCGTATATACAGGTCTGGGAACTCTATGTTTGACATGAGTCTCGTACATGTCGCCAAACTCGCAGTCACCAGCTGGCGCATAGATCGAAATATGTTGTCAGGATGTCAGGATTAGGCGCCATATCGTTCAAACACGGTCGTATACGTGCCCTCGAATCATGCGCCACCCTTTTGGTACTACGCAACAGATGACGCTTAGCGGACTCACTTCCCATATAGGAAACAGTCTCGAGATACCATACCTGTATATACGACCGTGCTAATAGCTAAACGAGTTTTAGATAGCTCTATGGAATTTTTATTTCAAAACTGTCACTGTCATAAATATAACAATGGCAAATAATACATTATCTTTTTAGGTTGAATTAAATAGACAACATAAAGTGGTAATTCAAAATATCTGAATTTGGTTCAACTTGAATCAATTTTATTATTATATTAACACAATTGTTTCTTTTAATTTCGATACTTCCTAATATTAAACGTTTATAATTATTTTTTTCAACATTCAAAATGTTTGTATTCTTGTAGTCAAATAGATGGTTTGTCTTTTACATGTTTACTAAGTGCAGTGGATGAATTTTTTGTATATTTCCATACAATCATTTATCAAGGTATTATTGGGAAGATTGGACGATATATACTTTTCTACAATCTTTACAAGGGATGGAATATACAGAATGGGTTATCTTTTTGAAAGGTACATCGCTTTTTAATTTAGTAAAAAGACTTTTCTAGTTTCAATAATTTTTATGACATATATTATTGATCTACATATATGTCACAAAAGTTATTAAATCTGCAGACGCATTTCATTACTCAAAGTCATCATTGTTTTCTAATTTACATGGAAACACTTATTAACATAACAATTTATTATAAAGATATAAATAAAATATCGAAACGTCAAAAACAAAAAAAAAATATTTTTAGTAGTATTGAAGAACCAAAATATCAATAAAACAATATATATAAAAGTTTTGTATATGGTAGTGTATGTGTGAGTGGGTTTGTAATAAAGAGCGAAGAAATGGTAATTATTTGTAGGTGAAATGGTCAGAACTAAAAAGTTTTTAAACTCAACTTCCATTTAGTATTAAATAGAATCATAGATAATGCTAAAAATAACGGTTATGATGTTAAGCTAATGAATAAAATACTTCAAAATAAACATAATAATGAGACCAATTTATCCGCAGATATTAGTAATAACACCAAATCAAAATTCGCATGTCCACTCACAAAAAATATCTCAATTTCTTAAAAACCAGAATAGTGCTTAGTTTATCTATCAAGAATGCTTTGATGATTGTTGCAAACTGACAGAAGTATTACATTGTTACTAGTCTGACGTTTATAAAATAGCTTCGACCAATCAGAATTTAGTATTCTATAAATTTTGAATTATTGGAGATTTTCAAGTTATTTTAAATGATGATGATTCCTTCTTTTTAAATTCATATTCCCTACATTTTTCCACACACTTTGGTATAAGATAACCTATGATTAGGTTATTATTAATATGATTATTCCGATAATTATTATAAATTTGACAGCTGTCATTTTTAAAAAATAATACATTATATAATATATCAATAACATTTCTTTAACATTATATAACTCAAATTTACTAATCCTAACTTATATCTATAACATTTTTCAATAGTTTGTGCTATCTCATGATAGTTTTTGTAACCATTTTAATTATGATTTCTGCCTTCGTAACACTGTACGTTTATTCACTTTCACTGAAGTTTTTGTTTTACACTTCTAATTCTAATTACATTGTTGTTTATTATGTTTTACATTGTTTATTATATTATACTAACTATTATTTAACTTTTATTATTGTTTTTAATTCCATATAATATCTTTTTATTAATCTTTTCTGATTTTCAATGTTCGGTAAGTTCTAATTTTATCATTTTTGTTGTTTATGAAATGAAATCATAACAATTGACATAGTATATTATCATGCAATAAGCACAAAAGCAAGATCATTTTGCACGCCTTCGGCTCATGCTGCATAATAGCCATTTTATGCTAGTTGCATGCTAACGTTTAATATTCTAATAAGTAATAATGATGTTTACAGAAATACTGAAGACGTTTATTCAAATATCTCGTCGCTAGTGTCATATTCTGAGAGCCCACTAGCTAGAAAGGACCGCCCTCTAATACATAATGGTTCATGATGCATCGGTCGCTAGACAACAAACGCAATATGATATGTCAGGTCCGCAATGCAATATTATGATGTTCTGTGCAAAATGTAGCTGTTCATGAATCAATTTACAATCAATTCTCTTCGCGTGCTTTTGAACGGTGCAGTTCATATGACATCGGACTACGATTAATGAAATATGGGGTGTTGCCGTTTTTTAGTTCCTTGCTTGTATTAAAGTCAGATGCGCCTAAGCACTTATTAATTCATAATTTTACTCGTTGTCCAGATATTCAGCACGAACCAGAGAAAGTGAAGTAAAATTCTAAATCCCAATCAAAATTCAATATAAAGTATCAGACAACTCAATTCAACTATACCATAGTATTTAAAGAATAACATCTTTGTGGTATTCGCATCTCAACTTTTTCTGATGGTATCATGTCCTGAAATAAATTTATTGTTATGTAAATGTTCATTTTATTCACAATTTATCATTCAACTAGTGACGAATATGCACGTAATGAACATGGTAACTGTCAAAAATAATTATGATAAACATAAATATTCACCAGTACTTAGATCGTTAAAGTGGCTATTAAAAATAGTTAATTTTATTCTCGGAATTATTTTTTGAAATAATTTAACAACACTTAGTTCTATATGGAGGCTTATTTCTTAATTTGTATAATTAGACTGTAATTAATGCGAAGCAAAGAATGTGCAAAATTAAGAATACGTGAAAAAATCGCGACAGCTCGCTGGAGCATGAAGCGAATAAAACGGTGGTTACAACCTAATTAACAATTAATAAATACACACAATATGGGGATTATCCGGTGTAATTAAACCTTTTCACTTCCTGGAATGCTAGAGCTGTTTAATTGTTAAATAATCAATCAAAACAGACTAAACTTTAGTATCTTAAAAAATAATTATTTATATTCACATGTGCTCATCCACATAATATGATAGATGTCTTTGGATTGGGTATTTTCCCCTGGAGAGTGATAGCAGCAACATACAAGTGCAAGGTGAAAAGTTCCTGAAAAATAAAACAGACGGCGCCACAGTCGAAAATCTCATTGGCTATTCTGATGTACCATCTTTAACTAGAACGCATTAAAATTTTCAGACTGATATGTCACTCAGTTCTGTTTGGACACCCATCGAAAGCAAGCAACCTTGAAGATTTTTGTAAAGATGGAAAAAAGTGAATCTCGCGTCTTGATTAAACGTTATTTCTTGCGTCGAAAAAACATTACGCAAACCAAAGCATCGCTTGTTAAACATTATGGTGACTCTTCACCATCGATTGGAACGCCAGATATCGTCGATAAAATCCATGGTATGATATTAGACGACCGGCGAGTTAAAGTGCTCGAGATTGCTGAGGCTATGGGCATCTCAACTGAACGGGTACAGAACATATTGCATAAATTTTCGAATATGAGAAAGCTAGCTGTCAGATGGGTGCTGCATTTAATTTCTGTTGACACCAAGCGCGACCCTATGACAACTTCACAGGAGTGTTTGGCGATATTAAAGCGCTATAAGAAGGACATTTTCTGCCGTTTCGTAAGAAACAGTGGACTTGTGCTGGCGAATCGAAGCCAAAAAAGGCCAAAGTGGGTTTATCGGCCAACAAAGTTATGGCGAAAGTTTTTTGGGATGCACACGGTATCGTCCATATCGATTACCTTGTAAAGGACAAAACGATCACCGGTGTATGTTATGAAGAGCTGTTGGATCGATTCGACGCCGATTTGAAACGAAAACGGCAGCATTTAGCAAAGAAAAAAGTGCTTTTCCACTAGGACAACGCATCGGCGCACAAGTCCGCAATGGCAAAATTACATGAACTGCGTTACGAATTGGTTAGTCATCCACCATATTCTCCAGATTTGGCCCCCTGCGATTTTTATTTATTTCCAAACTTGAAGAAATGGCTGGGCGGAAAGAGTTTGACTCCAACGATGAGGACTCCGCTGAAACAAACGCCTATTTTGAAGGATTGCCGAAATCGTATTATTTGGAAGGGATGGAAAAATTAGAAAAACGTTGGACGAAGTGTATCGGGCTACAAGGAGATTATGTTGAGAAATAAAATAAGTTTTAACCAAATAAATCATTTCTTGTTTTATTATCAGGGACTTTTCACCTTTGCCCTCGTAAATACAGATCTAAATATGTCAAAAATGTCAACAGTCCAGTAATTTCGGGCGAAAAAAATGGAACAACATCTCTATATTAATAGCGTAGCCGACGGGTTCTATAGAGAAAAGTACAGGGGATGGGGTGGTGGTTGAGGCATCGTTCAAAAGGGGCTAGACAGCACATGCGCCAAAAACTCTAACAATTACAAAAGATTACGTGGTTTGGCCGTGATGGACCACTGAAAATTACAGAAAAGCGCACAACTGCCAGCACACTGAGATGCATGACGGTTGGTAGACCGCTGGGTCGCCGTAACTGCCACTGGAAATGTTAGCGATGTAGCGTAGTCTAAATAAATACTGGCGAAGTTATTTTTTGCATACACCTTTATTTTGACAATATAAATAACGAACACTGATTTCTCAAATCTATATGCTTAGCGCATCATGTGAGGTTAAAGCTAGAAAACAATCAGTTTTTTGCGACTATGTCGTTTTCAATTAATTCTGTACAAATTTCAGTGACTTAGATATTGTTCATCAGAAAATTGTCTATAAAAAAGGTTATACTAAATTCAACTGTTTTTGAGAAGTGTCCAAAATGTTAATTTTAAAATGCCAATATCTCAAAAACAAATGAATTGACTCCCAACGTGTGTGGTAGATGAAAAAATTCAGAATTTCACAGAGATTACCAAAATACAATAATATACAGGATGTGGATTCTAAAATATCTAAATTGCTACTACTTTTTAGTATAAGTACACATACTGCACAGTTGAAAATATTTTAGATAGGTAGAGCATATCACATTACGTTTTTGACCAAATTTTGAAACCGATCCACAGATCGGTTCGCCCGAACGTGTTATGTGTCATCCAGCCTGAATCACTCTCTGCATATGTTTGTTAAGCGTTGGTTCAGTTGATCACGTCTATCAAGGTGCAAAATCTTGGTAGAAATTCCACTATGTATATGGCTATAAAAGTCTACGAAAATGCCAGAAAATTCCACAAAAATGCAAAAACATATATATACAAAAATGCCAAAAAATTCTAATAATTCCAGAAAATGCACTTTGCGTGTACACAAAATTTGAGCAGCGACTTGCCCCTCGGGCAGAACGTAGGTAATGATGTGACGAAAGCAAAAGTTCTCTCCAATGGTGAATTCGAAAAGTTGTTGATAGAGCCAAGAGACGAGAAATATTTCCTGGCCAATGTATGTTCAAACTCTATGGAAATTCAATTTAAAAAAGTTATAAATTCTACATTATTTTTAGGTTGCTGCAATTTTAGGATTATTTGGAGCATGTCGGTGTGATGAAATATATAAGCTGACAATAAAAGATGTCAACGACGAAAGAATTACGAACCACGATCTTTTACCGTTGTCTATAAATTCTGTGCAAATTGTTAAAAAGTTCATGAATTTGCAACCAAAACATAAGAAGCACGAATCATTTTTTGTTTTTTATAATAAAGGAAGATGTAGCAAGCAACGAGTAGGTATCCACGAGATTTATTCTGTTCCAAAAATGATTGGTACTTTCCTGGGTGTAACAAACATATTTTTCCCAGGAATTACCTGCTCGAGTTTGAAAGACTGTAACGTTGATGTCTATTATGGCAAGCAGGAGTAGTGATGCTACATTTCAGTTTTTAATTATTATCGTTTCGAGATTTTATTAATAAATACCTATTATATTTTCATTTATTATTAGTTTTTAATTGTTGATTTTTGTTGACATGTCAGTATGGTAATATTACCGTACAAATACAGTAATGACTTACTTACAGCTAATCAGCTGTGGTGTCACTGTTCGATCTAGAGAAACCTATATATAAACATAAATATTTACCATTACTACTATTGTTGGAGTGGCGATTAACAATAGTTATGTTTTATTTTCGAAATTATTCTTTGAAACAATTTTAGCAAAAACTGCTTTAAAACATTTGATAAAATATTTATTGGACAAAAACTCCTTCATGTTGATGAATTTTATTTGTAATAATCAATTTAAATTATTGTTGTAATTATTTCCTACCTATTGTGACACATTTATCACCAACAATGTACAATTTAGAACTTCATTGGTTCGTTTGTAGATAAAGAATATTTCTACGAGTGCAAAGTGAAAAGTCCCTGAAACATTAAACAAGAAATATTTATTTGGTGAAAACTTATTTTATTTCTCAACATAATCTCCTTGGAGCCCGATACACTTCGTCAACGTTTTTCTAATTTTTCGATCCCTTCCAAATAATCCCATTTCGGCAATCCTTCAAAATAGGCGTTTGTTTCAGCGATGACCTCATCGTTGGAGCCAAATCTCTTTCCGCCGAACCATTTCTTCAAGTTTGGAAATAGATAAAAATAGCAGGGCCAAATCTGGAGAATATGGTGGATAAGGAATCAATTCATGCAAGTTTGCCATTGCGACTACGGACTTGTGCGCCGGTGCGTTGTCCTGGTAAAAGAGCACTCTTTTTTTTGCCGAATGCCACCTCTTTCGCTTCAAATCGACGTCGAATCGATCCAACAGCTCTGCATAATATACACCGGTAATTGTTTTGCCCATTTCAAGGTAATCTGTATGGGCGATACCGTGTGCATACCAAAAAACTGTCGCCATGACTTTGTTGGCCAATAAACCCATTTGGGCCTTTTCGGTGTCGATTCGCCAAGACAAGTCTACTGTTTCGACTAGTCTTTGTTCTCTGGTGTGTTCTGATGGATCCATCTTTCATCCACGGTTACCAAACGACGCAAACAGTCCTTATCGCGCTTGAACAAACACTCCTTTGAAGTTGTCACACGGTCACGCTTGTTGTCAACAGAGAGCACCTGTTCGGTTGAGATGCCCATAGCCTCAGCAATCTCGTGCACTTCAACTTGCCGATCGTCCAATATCATACCATGGATTTTATCGAAGATTTCTGGCGTGTAACCTCAATTGGACGACCAGAACGTTCGGCGTCCTTTGTGATCAAACTATCACAACTAAAATCAGTAAACCACTTGTTAATCGTCCCAATCGACAGTAAGGAGTCCCCATAATGTTTAACAAGCGATGCTTTGGTTTGCGTAATGTTTTTTCCACGCAGTCTGAAAATGTTGATGCCGTTCTAGTTAAAAAAGATGGTACATCACAAATGTCACATGAGATTTTCGATTGTGGCGCCATTCGTTTTATTTTTCAGGGACTTTGCGCTCGTATTTCTTTTGAGGCTCATTTCCTTATTTATGTAATATAAAGTATACTAATTAACCAAAGAATGCACAAACTTGTTGATTCAAACAATCATGAGAAACAAACGTTTCGAAGAATTTCACACTTATTAGTTATTATTATTACACGTGTAGTCTCTGAATCATAATTAACTGCATATTTGCATTTCAAATGTGCATATTAAATTGGATGTATCAAAGAAGTGTTTGCTGAACTAAAGACAGCTAATATGGAAATAGTGCTCACTTGTAGCTAAAAAATTGCCCGAATGGCCCATAGACGATAGGTTCTATGAATATAATGAAAATTCTATAAACAAATTGAAATCCTACACGAAAAACATCTCATTATGATTTATCACTTTTTTTTGTACGTTTACATACAAAGAAACGAATAACTTAAATAAATAATTGTACGGGACAATTTAAAATAATTCCGCGTCCTCTTTTCTCTTGTAGCAACATGCATTTATTATCTTGGTAAATAATAACTAGTACTGATAATAAAATGACACATCCCTTTCCACTATAGATTTTTTTAATCTAAGGCGATTTCGCAGTTGTTTCTCTGATGGTACCAACGTAGCTAGCAAAATGCGCATAAGATTTAAAAATTCTATAGTGGACAAGGGTGTTGTGATTTTACTACTAGTGCAGTATAAAATTTGACTGAATAAACTCAGTAGATGAATATAATAACTAGAACGAAAATCCATAAAGCATGATTTTTATAAATTTTCCATCGTTTAAATAATATTCGATGGATGATGGCTCATACTTCATCATAATACCGGGATATCAAAAATTATCTTGGTCAAGGGTGGTTGTGGAATCTAAAACGTGTGTCTTACTTTACGTTTGAAATAATGATGTCACTGTCACACTGACATCATCAATAACCTACAAATTTCATACCTATTTATTTCAGTTGTAAAACAATAATGAACTACAAATTATGAAATAATTATGTGAACTTTGAACCTTTTCAGAGGACGTGATTGCCACAATCCGGGTCAAAAACTGTTTGGAAATAGTTAATTTTCCGTAAATCAAATGACGTTCACGTGAGAAGCCCGTAGTACGCGAGTTAAAAAAGTGAAAACTGGTTGTACCTAATACGGCTTTACTACGACTTTTCGCGTGCCGTTTTCGCTCCATGTAGTTAGATTTAGTATCGGACCGTGCCCAACAGCCCAGCCCGTATTTTTTCGATAAATGTCCATTAAATAGGAAAATTTAATTAAAACAGTTAGAGCTATTCTCAGATCTCAGCTACGCGCGTCTATCGTGCGACGTACCAAAGGGAATTTTCTCGCGACTAAAATATACATGAAGCGGATAAAAGCTAGCGGCCCATAGCCAAAAACACTTTATTACAACTGGCGCCGGTCGCACGGGGCAAGAAACGGCCCCAAATTAACAAGACCGAGGTAAAATGTATAAACTCTAACTTACGCGCAGCGAGCTCCTCGAGGCAAAATGATTTCGTTCGTAGCTAATTACATAGGACGTCTGGCGTTCATGCAATTATGTTTTTAGATAATTCGAACCTTCTAATTTGGATAGGCCACGTGAAAATCCCGGGGTCCAAAGCGCTAAAGACTTCTGAGTGTTACAATATTCGTATAAAATTGCGAAATTTCGCACTTTTAGAAACTTCAAATTAATTATGACATAATTATTTCAAACGTAAAGTGAGACACACGTTTTAGATTCCACAACCACCCTTGACCAAGATAATTTTTGATATCCCGGTATAACATCTTGTCATTTTACAGTTTAAATGATATTTACGTTAAAATGAGATAAGGGATACATTATGTGAATAATGCGAACAACAATGAATGAATTAAATTAATTTGATAACTGAGATAGATGTTTAATGTGGTTTTTCCAAATTCTAATAAATCTAACCTCCGTTCCGTACAACTATATAAGCACTTAACATCTGAGAAAGTCGGTTCTTTGTAAATTATAGGATCTACAATGTTCTTCAAATCTTAAGTGCTGGTTGAATAAACACGAATATAAGATGTGGAAGGAAGGCACAGTATAAATTGGGAATTATTCAATGATGACAGGGTATTATTTGGCCCGTCGAAAGGTAACATAACTATTAATGATTGGTTCCAAAATTAATGATTGTGCACGTCTTAATAATTGGGATGAAGTTACTACGGTTTACTTGCCGTTGGGTAAGCTTAAGGAGGTTCGGTAGTGTTTGCGGGGGGAAATATAAGAAGAGCAAGCGAAGGGCGAGAGCGGAGGTCTGGCAACGCTGTAAATATTACCGGCTGGAGTTGTAAACATAAACACATGTAAAAATAATAATCGTATAGTTGTCGTCGACTTTTCGTGTTTTTAAAAGTTAATTACGATTAATAAAATTTATAAATCAAAAATTTTTCCATATTTTACTTTTTCATAGAAATAATTAGTGGGACTCTCTCAAACTTGCACAGAATATTATTGTAATAACGTTATTCCATTAAAAAAAAGCATTTCTATTTAACAATTTTTTTTTAATTTGTAGTTTTGACCACGTCCCCATAAGCTTTCATGTTAAAATATTGTTTTTTTGACTCAATATATTTAAAAAACGGTGTAGTGAAATCCTCAAAAAAATTAGACGTATTATTATATTGTTATTCTCAACGTTCTGTGAAGATTTCAAAAAAATTTAGCATAAAAAACTATCTCTACCGAACCTCCTTATAGTCTAGGAGCCAGAGCGATATTGATGGTCTGAACATTAACCCAATGGCACTATGGTTTATCGTTAGAGGACGGTTCAATGACCAAGTCATCTCAAAGACCGAATTTTCTCCGGCTGCTAGATCTCGAGATACAGCATCCGCATTTTTTTCTTTTTGTCTGGAGGTTAACCCTTTCCAAGTTGCGGTTACTTGAAAAGCATGCCATTCTTATGCACTTCCACCATGTACCATCATTTTTTATCGTGCCCGTTTATCAGGCCGACCAGTTAAAATTGGACCGAAAATGGACTGCTAGTTAACCCTCCCAAACCTGGTGGAAAATGTTCATTGGTGTTGGCAATTGTTAACATACCCTATGCCATCAAAAGTTATCGATCCATTTCCGACTAACTGGCCATTATTTGGACCAAAAATGTTTCTTTTTTCATTTTGTGGCTAAAACTTGCAGGTTACAAGATAACATGATGGCACCATGTTAAATAAATTTATTGGAGGTCAAATGAAGATTCAAAATTATTGTCATCACTCCTTGCCTATTTAAACCCCCCAAAATCCCCTAAAACCACCCCCAAAAAAATATGAATAATATGGATAATATGACCAAATTTAGTAAATTTTTGAGATTCTGGCTGGGTTTAAAATCGAAACGGCAGTTTTTTTGTTTTTGTTTTGTTTTGGGGGGCGGTTTTAGGGGGTTTTGGGGGGGTTTGGATAGGCAAGGAGTGATGGCAATAATTTTAAATCTTTATTTGACTTCCAATAAAGTTATTTAACATGGTGCCATCATGTTATCTTGTAACCTGCAAGTTTTAGGCACAAAATGAAAAAAAGAAACATTTTTGGTCCAAATAATGGCCAATTACTCGGAAATGGACCGATAACTTTTGATGGCATAGGGTATGTTAACAATTGCCAACACCAATGAACATTTTCCATCAGGTTTGGGAGGGTTAACTAGCAGTTCATTTTCGATCCAATTTTAACTGGTCGGTCTGAAAAACGGACACTATAAAAAATGATGGCACATGGTGGAAGTGCATAAGAATGACAGCTTTTCAAGTAACCGCAACTTGGAAAGGGTTAACCTCCAGTCAAAACAAAAAAAAATGCGGATGCTGTATCTCGAGATCTAGCAGCCGGGGAAAATTCGGTCTGTGAGATGAATTGGTCATTGAACCGTCCTCTAACGATAAACTATAGTGCCATCGGGTTAATGTTCAGACCATCAATATCGCTCTGGCTCCTAGACTATTAAGTTTAGCGCGAGTCTGGTACGACGGTTTAAGTGGAAAGTGGAAATCATTTTACATGGGCAGAATGGCAAGAAATGTTATTGAAAACATTTGCAACTTGTTTATGAGGTTATAAAAAAATTCGGGGTTTGTAAGGCCACGTTATTCAACTTCTTACTGATTGTTGTTAATATGGTGAATGTAGAAAATGAAACTTATATAAAAAAGGTACATCCAATAACTTCAATAATATCTGTAAATCATGAAGGAAAAAGACTGTTATTACTTGAATGCAGATAAGGGAAATTCCATCGTGATTATGGGCAATGAGTTGTTGAATGATGTTCCCTATGAAGAGATTACCAGGAATCGTATATCTAAATCCGTTAAATTAGTAAATCATTCATTAGAATTGTGTACAACTCTAATCTCCGATAGTTTAAAATACAAACTTAGACTATGGAATCCTGCACTGTCGAAATAAAAACAGATAAGCAGCTTCCTTTTCTTGATATTAACATTACAAAAGATGGTAATCACTTGTAATTCGACATATACAGAAAGCCCACTCAAAAAATTAGGTATGCTGCGGCGGATTCAGCTGCAGCATTTAATTATAAAATAGCTCAATTTAATAGTCTTATGATTATTGAAAAAATTCAGCAAATAGCGCTGTGCAATGGTTACGCCAAATCTTTGATCGATAATTTAATTACTAAACATAAAAGGAAATTGGAACGCAACCAACCAATCAAATTAGATCCACTACCTAGTTGAATAAAATTCAAAAGTTTCACTTATCCTTCACTAATTAATTCGTTTAGGCAACACCTTTGATGAAGTTTCCGACTTCGATACATCCGGGATTTACAAAATCTAGTGCGAGTCGTGTATAAAAAGTTGTGTTAGTCAAACTAGAAGAAACATTTTAACTCAGTATAAAGAACATTTTGCACATATAAACAAAAATAATGGTGAACAATCGGCGGTAGCCAAACATATTAATACGGTATAACGTGACCTTGCGACTTTTCGGTAAAATGCTGATTCCAAATTCTCGTGCGCCAGATTTTCTAAAGGTTAACTCCTTTTGAGGACTTCTGCTAAGGTCCTCTCCAAAAGGCTTGTCGCTATGCTATCTAAAGATAGCCTTGTCCCTAGGGTAGCTACAGTGAAGTATAACCAGAGAGCAATGGGCAGAAAACAGTATCAGAATTGTAGGCTTTAATTACAATTGATACCTGGTTAAAACTTAGCTCGTTAAAGATGGAGCAGAAATAATTTAATAAAACAGGGAATTCCAAATATTAAAATATATAATGATTTTAACAAGTACACTTTCAGAATAATCAATTTAAATGCAATTGAACGGTATGATTTTACACCCAGACGGAAAAATGTAATGAAGCTCAAACGGTAAATGAAAACTCTTTCAACCTATCTATTCTACGATAAGTTCGGTAACTAAATTCAATTCAGCGGTACGGTATCGGTTGATAAATGATTCAGAATGATCAATTTGCGGAAAAGTACGAATCAAACAGGTCCCAGCGTAATGAGCGGTATTCGGTATATTTTAGATAGCAGCACTAATAAATGAAATGTTCAATAGTACGATATATTCGGTTATTAATTCGGTTGGTTCGGAAAATATTGTTTGCACTAGTTTTCCGATTGTACGATATCAGATTTTACTATTTTTCGGTTAATTACTCTAATTGAGTTTATTCTGTCACCTCACCCATCCTTGTACTACCTTTCACGGAGTACCCGGTAATTGTGTGACAGTGTTAGATTTTATACACTTTATAGATTCAGAATCTAGACAATTAGGGTTTATACTTCCGGGGTGACACAGTGTGTACAAGCCCTAACTATCACATCTGCAATAACCCCTATATCCACGGCCGAGGACTTCTCATAGTATTAAGGGAATTATTACGATTCTCAATCACACAACCACCCCCAGCTTATACTTCTGGAGTGACACAGTGTGCACAAGCCGTTGGTGGTTTGGTCGTCTCAGGATATACTTATACTTCTGGAGTGACATAGTGTGCACAAATATACCAAAGACGCCCCTGTCGTTCAAACATACACACTCTGTACGCACCACACAATTACTTGAATATTTCAATTCACGCGCGAATTCAAATCGTGCGCGATTCGCCCTATGATAAACTAGGATAAACTCAAATTCACCAATTCAAATTACTGAATACTACGGAACTCAGGTATCATACAAACGTTTACCAATTACAATAACAATCATAAATTACGGAAATCAATATATCGTAATGCTCAAAAATATAAACTATTTGCTATCATTTACCTTTTTGTAAAATTCACAAACATAAACGGAACACTATTGTTACTTCACAGCTTTTAAATCTGACTCAAACTCGGATAAATTCAAAAACACAAGAGATACTGTACGGCTTGAAACTTGAAATCACAAAAGAGCTATTGTACTACTTGAAAATTGAAATCACAAAAGAGAGCAATCTTTTGACTGTCACGGTTTTTATATGTTTTCCGAGGTTCTGGACAGGTCTGCTCCACCAATTCCTTATTTTGTGCCCAGGGTTTTTTACTTATGCCCCGAACAATGTATAAAAGTGACGCTACTTTTTAGATCTAAAATTCGCGCACATGACGCTCCGGTAGTTTCTCTCGGCGGACTAAGCAAGTGTTATCGGAGTTTTTTGGTTGTTCGCCTTTTTTATACATAAGGCTGTTCAAAGTTTGGTGTCTTAACTGGCCAGACCCCTGTTTTTGCAACATATTTTATCGGAATGAAATGCAATTTTGAACGGGCATGAATTAGATTCATCTATTTGAATAATTATACTTATTTGAAATTACGGAGATTTAGAAAAGTGACAATCACGGAATACACATTCGGAATTCATCCATATCTATTGAAATAATGAAATGTTCAAACTGAAATTACATGTAACATCCGTATTTATTGCCTGATCTAAAATTAAATGATCTTTCAAAATTTAAGCTTCGTTACAACGGGTCACCCCATTTCTCAAGAAAGTTCATCAGTTTTAAAACACAGTACGGAGAAATATTTAGAAAATTTAGATCGGATGGAAACAAAAAAAGCAATTTATTAAATTCCGCTTTATCTACAGCTGAGGACAATCCCTTGTTTGCATTATTAGCCCAAATAGTAATTGAACAGGCACATTTTGATTTATAATTTAGTTCACTCCATAGACCTATTATCCTAAGGAGACGAAACATCTTATTCATAAAACTCCATTTGACTTGTCGCAATGATTACATGAAGTATGACAAAGAAAACCAACGAACCTCTTTGTCGTCGAATCATAATTACTCCTTATTGGCAACGCTGTAACTATGATTGAAAACTTGGTACCACTTGCAAGGCAACACCGCTTCGAAATATCTACGAGAAATACGAAAGCTGTCAAATTGCGTAGTACAGAACAAAGTCCCCATACATAAAAGGTGCGCAGCGTTGTCGCCTTCTGAGCAAATGATGCAATGGAATGCAATAGTTGTATATTTAGAAATTTAAATATTGTATAATTCGATTGTATATTCCAGGTTACCATAAATTATGGAATATTTTTCAGAGTAAACGACATTTCAACAATGTTGCTCCTAATATAACCAATAAATAATGCTATGGACGTTTTTATAATAATTACAAATCTCAATCCGGCACACAGAACAACTAATCCGGCAACAGCACATTCCAGACGACCATACTTGTAATGTACAGCGGTCTGAGTGGCCCGAAATTTTGGCAATGTCTGATCGTGTTTAAATGTAATCAATTCTGTCTCCTTAGGATAATAGGTCTATGGATGTACCATCTTTAACTAGAACGCTTTGAAATATTCAGACTGATATATCATTCAGTTCAGTTTGGACATCCATTGAAAGCAAGCAACCTTGAAGATTTTTGTAAATACGGAAAAAAGTGAATTTCGCGTCTTGATTAAACATTATTTCTTGTGTGGAAAAAACCTTAGGCAAACCAAAGCATCGCTTGTTAAACATTATGGGGACTTTTTACCATCGATTGGAACGATTCACAAGAGGTTTACTGGTTTTCATTGTGGTAGTATAACCACAAAGGACGCCTGGTCGTCCGATTGAGGTTACAACGCCGGAAATCGTCATAAAATACATCAACCGAACGGGTGGGTACGGAACATTTGGCATACATTTTTTAATATGAGAAAGCTATCTGCCAGATGGGTGCCATATTTGCTCTCTGTTGACAACAAGCGCGACCATGTGACAACTTCAAAGGAGTGTTTGGCGATGTTCAAGCGAGATAAGAAGGACTTTTTGCGCCGTGTCTTAACCGTGGACGAAACATGGATCCGTCACAACACAACAGAGATGAAAGAACAGTCGAAACAGTGGACTTGTCCTGGCGAATCGAAGCCGAAAAAGGCCAGTTTTTTGGAATGCACACGGTATCGTACATATCGATTACCAGAGCTGTTGGATCGATTAACGCTGATTTGAGAGCAGAAGCGGCCGCATTTGGCAAAGAAACAAAATTGCATGAATTGCGGTACAAATCGGTTCGTCATCCACGAATTCTCCAGATTTGGCGCCCTGCGATTTTTATCTTTCCAAACTTAAAGGAATGGCTCGGTGGATTGAGATTTGACTCTAACGATGAAGTCATCACTGAAACAAACGCCTATTTTGGAAGATTGCCGAAATCGTATTATTTGGAAGGGATCGAAAAACGTTGGACGAAGTGTATCGGGCTACAAGGAGATTATGTTGAGAAATAAGATAACTTTTGACCAAATAAATCATTTCATGTTTCATTTTTCAGGAGGAACTGTTCACCTTGCGCTCGTATCATGTCCAAATTGTAGCAAACATCAGTGCAGATGGTGCTAATTAGAAGTTTGATTCATTTGAGTATTTCAAAGACTAATTGGAATATTTCGTTTCATTTCGTTAAGAAGTTTTCCAGACTGAGGACAATCCGGAAGGCCGGGATGGCCGAATGTAAGATATCGTTATAAATTATAAAACCACGTGGTCTATAGATTCGGAGCGAGGGATGTTTACAACAGCTGCATACTCGAGAAGTCTACATATTTTGAATTGATGCGGTTTCCCTATTCAAGATATTTGTCAAAAAATATCCCCAAATACTTTATATTGTATGGTTTTAAACGGACTGGCGCTCAAATTAACATCCCCGTACGACTATCTTCACTGTGATTGTCGAATTTGATTCTTGACTCAGGTATGAATTATATTCTGATTACCAAGGAAACGAAAAGATTCCATCCAATTTTTAAAACCACCATCTCTATTATTAGAGAAATCATGACAAATTTCAAATTATAATTAAAGTTAATTATCACTTTTTATGGCCATAGATAAAACAAATTGTAATATACATATGATAACGATTAATTAATGTAGTCATGTTAGTCCAGGCAACGAACCGGAAAAAAATATAGTAAGATAGAATTTCAAAATTTTGTTTGCATTTTGTTCCTAATACCCCATAAATCATTCATGACTATCAAGACCGCGGAGGTCGACCTTTCTAGCCCCCCAAAACGGGGTTTCAACCCCTCATAGGAGCATTCTTATAAAAACAATCCAAAAGTTTAGAAAATTAATGAATTAAGAGCCGAAAATGACCCGTAGTATGTTTTTTGGGTCGCTGATCACGATTTCGTAGTTAGTTTTCTCGGAAAACTTCCTCCAGATGGGAAATTTGGAAAATATATATATAATATATAATTAATTTTTTTGCAAAAATGACCTCTGGTAAGTTTTTTGGGTCGCAGATCACGATTCCGCTGTTATTTTTCCCAAAAAACTCTCTCTATTTGGAGAGTTTTTTGGGAAAAATAACAGCGGAATCGTGATCTGCGACCCAAAAAACTTACTAGAGGTCATTTTTGCAACAAAATTATAAATTATATACTATGTATACAGGGTGTCCTCGAACTGCGTGGCAAAAATAAAACCGAAGATTCTTTGATTCGAAAAAAATTTGATGAGCCTTTTTACTTTTGCCTCAAGTGTCCTGTTTAGCCGGTAGAGGGCTTCAAAGTTGCAAAAATAATTTTGTTTTTTCGGTATAACTTGAGAACGTGATGGAGGACTTTTACAATATTTGGCAGGTGAGTTAGTGTCAATAATAGCCGTGTTTGAGAGCGGAGCACAGAGCCTTAGAGACCATAGAAATGGCTCAAACTTGAAGATGTAACGGGAAAAGTGTCCAGAACTTTTTTATGGTCAATGTAATTCACTCAATATTTTTTACGTATATCACTTATCTAATTTGAAAACTTTTTTACTGTTAAAAAATTTTGATAAAATCAACGGATTAGCTTGAAAAAATTAATTTCTCTGCAATTTTGACTTACTAATTTTACTTGATTAAAATACCTTAGTTGCCTTTGCTTTTCTAATGTCATTTTGGCATTTGGAGAATTTATTCTCAAAACTGTCAGATTTTACTTTGCTTTCCGTAAAAATTTTATAAAGTTATGGCTCAAAATTTCACTAACACTGAAATGGTTAATATCTCGGTAAAACACGAATAATAAAAACAATAGAAATGGGGAAACGATGTGATTATTTAGGAAAAACAAATGCTAAATTAAAAGAAACAACAAAACTTTTTGGGAAATCGCTAAGGCATCAATTGTTCGAAATGTTGCCCATTTTCCTGAATACACAAATTAATTCGTTTCAAGAAATTGAATTGAACTCTGGCTAGTACTTCAGGATCATTCTTCAATAAATCCGCTTCATGATTAATTCGTTGCAACAATTTCTCCCGTGGGTTTACTGGAGCTGCATAAACTTTCGCCTTATAGAAAGAAGTCGCAGGGCGTCAAATCAGGGGAGCGGGCCGGCCAGTTCACTGGTGCATCGTGTCCTCTACCTATCCAGCGATCTGGATATTCCGCATTCAAATGCCGCCTCACAGCTAATGTGAAATGAGGAGGTACACCATCATGCATAAACCAAAGGTCACGATGAATGTGTAAGGACAAGTCTTCCAACAGTTCAGGTAGCATTTGTTCCAAAAAGTTCAAGTAGTTCTCCCCGTTCAATCGATCGGGTATAACGGTAGGACCAATAATAAAGTTATCCACAATTCCAACCCAAACATTGATTTTAGTTTGATTCTGAAAATGTGTAACTTCCGTTTCATGATGATTATCATCAGCATAAAAATGTTCATTATGGAGGTTAAAAATACCACATCTCGTGAATGTAGCTTCGTCCGTGAACAAAATTCTTCTACAAAAATTGGGGTTTGCGTTTTGTCTTTGGAAAATGAACCGACAGAAATCTAGCCAATAACCTGGATCCATGGGCAATAAGTCTTGAACTGTTTTAATATGATGGGGATACAACAGTTCTTCTTTCAGTACATTATGAACTAATGATTTTGAAGCAGCAATACGAAGTCCCAAACGTCGTGTGCTCATCCTAGGTTCAGTTTCAACCGCTTCTAGTATCTCTTCTTCGAGCTCTAACGTCCTTCTTGTCCGTCTGCGTCCAGTTTCTCTGCGATTTGCTTCAAATCTGCCAGTTTCGCGAAGTCGCCTCTCGATATTAGCAAAGGTTTGCCGATTTGGAATTCTGCGGTGCGGATATTTTTCCCTATAAACTTGTACACTTCTCCGGCCATTGCAACGACAAAGTCCATAAATCAATAACATATCAACCATTTCAGTGTTAGTGAAATTTTGAGCCATAATTTTATGAAATTTTTACGGAAAGCAAAGTAAAAACTGAAAATAAATTCTCCAAATGCCAAAATGACATTAGAAAAGCAAAGGCAACTAAGGTATTTTAATCAAGTAAAATTAGTAAGCCAAAATTGCAGACTCAAAAATTAATTTTTTCAAGCTAATCAGTTGATTTTACCAAAATTTTCTAAGAGTAAAAAAAGTTGTCAAACCAGATAAGCTATCTACATAAAAAATTTCGAGTGAATTACATTGACCACAAAAAAGTTCTGGACACTTTTCCCGTTACATCTTCAAGTTTGAGCCATTTCTATGGTCTCTAAAGGCTCTGTGCTCCGCTCTCAAACACGGCTATTATTGACACTAACTCACCTGCCAAATATTGTAAAAGTCCTCCATCACGTTCTCAAGTTATACCGAAAAAACAAAATTATTTTTGCAACTTTGAAGCCCTCTACCGGCTAAACAAGACACTTGAGGCAAAAGTAAAAAGGCTCATCAAATTTTTTTCGAATCAAAGAATCTTCGGTTTTATTTTTGCCACGCAGTTCGAGGACACCCTGTATATATATATATTTTCCAAGTTTCCCATCTGGAGAAAACTGACTACGAAATCGTGATCAGCGACCCAAAAAACATACTAGAGGTAATTTTTGCAACAGAATTATACTGTATTATTCAGAACCGTCTCAGGAAAATCTCAAATTTCCCGAATTTTCCATCTGGAGTTTTTTGGGAAAAATAACAGCGGAATCGTGATCAGCGACCCAAAAAACCTTATAGAGATAATTTTTGAAATTCTAGCTTACTATATTTTTTTTTATTATGGCCTTCTTCTCGGCTTATTGCCTGGACTATGTGTTAATAAAGCACATATCGGAAATAACGACACATGGCCTTAAACTGTGATAATAACTATTAGAGTTAATAAGTCATTTTCCTTCCTTGTAACGTATATTACTATCAATCAATACTTCACAATTCACGAAGTGCGAAGAAACAAGTATATATTTGTTGTCTTATTATATATAAATTCTCGGGAAATAGGTCACACTAACACATATGCTTATTATTTTCGTCTTTACTCAGGTTTCGGACTCGCGACCATCATCAGAAGATATATCAATATCAAAAATGGGATTTAAAGCACAAAGCATCCTTATCGCACTAATTTCAGTTGAAAATGCCCACATCGCCGAAACGAACAGAAACACGAGTAACTGAAATTGTAACACATTAATGTATTAAGTAAATGAATATGTATCAGGAATGGACTGCATAGGAATCTATTTATAATATTCGAAGTAATTTTAAGCAATGTTTGAATATATAATAGATGTTAATATATATCTATAACTGCTAAGCTGCAGAGACAAAGGGACTGGGATGGGATTTCCCTCGGATGATATAGGAAATGGATTCATTCTGTGATAAGATTCATTGGTCGCGACCCGTTGTCTTTCAAATGCTTTCGTCATGTACATTTATTTATATCCTATTTTAATTTCAGTTTTTCTCAACCTACTATACATACAACTCGACATATAATATCCCAAAAACAGTTTCGGGCGCACTATTCTGCTTTTACGCATTCCCATTGGACTATTATTTATGTTTATTATTAATGAGCAGTAAAACAACATTCTACTGTGATAAGTATATCTAGATTTACTGATACAAACAAAAACATTATGTCATTGAAATCTGTGCCACTCTCGATGGGACTAGTATTCCTTAATGTGATTTCAAGCACGAAAAGTAAAAGGTGAAGTGCAGACAGTTGAAAGTTGTTTATGCGAGGTTTCTGCAAACTATTTACCCAGTTTACAGTTTGCAATTCCTAATAATTCACGACAAACTGAATGCATAACTGATTCAAATCAGTTCTTTTGTATGTGCTTGAGTTAATAACATAAAGTTATTATGAAACTGAATAAGTGTACCTACCCAAAGAAACAAAAAACTATAATATTTTCGAATATTCTCCAAAAGTAACTAATAATATATTGTATTTTTCCCATTATGGGTCATTTATATTGCTGATGTTATTTACAACCAAGGACAGGTTGACGTTTATATAAAGATTTTTCGAAGGACTTTAATAAACTCGATCACACTATACTATTATTTAACGTAAGCTCAGATTGGGTTTAATACTTCCTTAATAACGATATTTTGCTCATATCTCATTAAATCTCATTTAAAGATTTTATTTCGTAATATCTTTGTACAGTTGATCTTTATCTGAAACTTGTTGCAAACTGTTTTGATGTCATAAGAATCATTGTCACCCAGTCTCACCAGGGCTAATTGGCACAACAATTGTTTTATTAACAAATTGACCGTTCATAAACAATTTAAATTAACGTATTTTCCAGATCCCAAAAAGATTGTTGTTTTGAGACAGAAATGCCCACTCGGAGGGTTTTTGGGGTCTCTAATTACGATTCCGAAGTCAAAAATAACAGAATTATTCATCACCTAGAAATTGGTCAATTGGCACCGGATGTTGATGATATTTAACAAAATGTATACCTTTTTCTTGCAAAAAATGGACTCAATTGTTTTTTTTGAGCTAGCAATCACTATACCGAATGCAAAGATAACAAGGTCATTCATAAACGCCCGGAATTGGCCAACTGGAACCGGAAGTTGATGGAATTCACCCTAATTTAAACCATTTTCTTGCAAAAAATAAACTCAATTGGTTTTTTTGAGCTATCAATCTCTATACCAAATTCAAAGATAACGAGATCAGTCACAATCACCGGGAAATTGACCAATTAGAACCAGAAATTTATGGAATTTACCAAAATTTAGACCTTTTTCTTGCAAAAAAAAAGGATTCAATCGGTTTTTTTGAACCAACAATCATTATACCAAATTCAAAGATAAAATATCAATCTATAACAGTTCGAAAATTGACCAATTGGAACCGGAAGTTCATGCTGTTTCATATTCCTATGACATATTAAAAAAATCAGTAATAATCATATTTTAATGATATCATACACCATTTGAAGGCAATAAATGAATAAAAAGTTTTAGTTACTTATTATTATTATTTTTACATTTACAGTTCGTCGTTACATTCATTCGGTATAGTGATTGTTAGCTCAAAAAAAAAACAATTGAGTCCATTTTTTGCAAGAAAGAAATTATGTTAAATATCATCAACTTCCGGTGCCAATTGGCCATATTTCAGGTGATGGTGAATAATTCTGTTAGTTCTGACTTCGGAATCGTAATTAGAGAACCCCGAAAACCCCCGAGTGGGTATTTCTGTCTCAAAATGGAAAAATTTAAAAAAAAATTTTGGGATCTGGAAAATGTGTTAGTTTAAATTGTTAATAAACGATCAATTTGTTAATAAAACAATTGTTGTGCCAATTTCACAAGGTGAAACTGGGTGACCAATGATTCTTAGGACATCAAAAACATTTTGCAACAAGTTTCAGACAAAGATCAACTGAACAAAGATATTCCAATAATTGCTGATTCAACCTGAATGATATTTTCTGTTTGCATATGCTATTTTACAATCTATTCCTAATAAATAGTTTCAGTTCAAGCCTCAAGCCTGCCCTGAAGATGCCACCTGTAATGGTTGGCGAAACGTCGGCATCAAGTCGAGCTATTGTGACGCGGAATCCATCCGGAAGACAAGATTTTTCAAGATTAGCTGTCCGCGGAAGTCTACTATCCAAGACATTCCTAATAAGTTAGATGGAGTTATTGCTTTAGTTATATCTATTGCAATTCTTTTCTTTATTACAATCTTTAATAAAAAAAAATTTAACTAATCAATTTTATCCAATAAGAAAAAAAAATTTCTCGTCTAAAATGACTGTACTATTGTGCAATATTATGGACATAGAAGGAATACATTTATCGCTGAATCAGGTGTACCTCAGGCCTCAAACTTTGGTCTTCTATCATTCCTTTTATTTATTAAAGATTTGGTTGAAATAAATTTCCGGTGACTTGAAATTTTTTTGGAAATAAAAAAAAATCGTAAAATACATCCTAATTCCTTCGATTTACTCTTAGATTCAGAAATTATTACCCGCAGACCTACAGTTAAGGATTTAGGCGTTGTTTACGATCATCAATTTACTTTTAATGTACATATAAATAATATGTGTACTAAAGCCAATAGAACTTTGGGTTTTGTATTTAGGCAATCCAAATATTTCAACAATTGGGTGTATGCATAAATTTTAGTTTTAGGCATATTACATTCTAATAGATGTACCTATTTTTATATTAATACTCGACATGAGAAGGAATAATTCCAAGATAGTGTGTATTTTAACTTCAAAATTTGATCAATGTGAAACGCGTTAATTGGTGGAGGACGTTAACTGTTTGGTTGACTCTATTGTCATCTTAGGCGACTGTGTGATTTCGGGCTTTTTGTCTTTCTGGAAGAGCAAAACAATAGACACTATCGAAGTCAGTTGAAAGATTTAATGTGTACCATCATAGATTTTAATCATCAATTATTATCAACTTTTATGCTCAGACACTTGAGCTAAGAAGAAAAATGAAGAGCACAATATTCCTTCTTAACATAGTTCGCAATTATTCTTGTTACAATAGTATTGCAGCAATACACTGATCTTGCAAGAGCTAACCTGCAACTTTTTATGTCAAAACGTTTTACACTTTGCAATTTTTACTTGCAATTGTATACTTGAGATCTCTACCAATCTTAAAAAATGTACTAGAATAATGAAAGTTAAGAATTATTAATTTGTTCGTTGTATGTTTTAAATTTATTCAGTTTTATGTAAAAATGATAAGAAGCAAACGAAAGAAAAACGTTGCTTATTATGCTTATTATTGCTGCCGCTGCGAGAGAAACTGAAAAAAGAAAACAACGAAGGTAAGGCCTTGGTTAAACCAAAATAGATGAAATATTGGTTTAACTAAAAAGCTCGTTGCTTCAGATAAGAAAAGTTCTCAAATTTTCTAAGGATGGATACAAACAGATTAAAAAAACTGTTGTCCAAAATTGCTGACACTAATAATAACATTGAGACATCTGGCTGCATAATGGTTAGATATTGCTAGTAAAACAAGAATACAACAAAATTTACAAATCGAAAGCAATTCGCAATTAATATCAAACCGGGTCAATTCTGTGCAATGTCTTGAACTGGCAAAAGACTTATCAATATTTAAAAAGGTATTTCTTAAGACTGTATCAGCCCAAAGCGTCCTTATCGAAGCAATTTCAATTAAAAATGCCCACGTCGTCGAAACGAACAGAAACACGAGTAATCGAAATTGTAACACATTAATGTGAAATTGGTGCGATAGGACTCTTTGTGCTGATACAATTTTTGATGATGTCGATAGACCGAAACATACGTAAAGACGAGAATAATAAACATATGTGTTAGTGAGCCCTATTTCCCGAGAATTTATATATAATTCATACCTGGGCCACGAATCATTATTAATTCATGAATAATACACTAAAAGATCCATTAATTCCTCCATAAATTGTTGAATAATAATATTTAATTCAGTCATTTATTGGAATTAAATTTTGTTATACCTAGACTATCTTTTCGCTGTTCTTTAACTATTGACAATGTTAAGTCTAATAAAAATGTAATATCTATATGTCCGATATTTATGTCCTGACAACAAACTTAAATGTTATTTGTTCACAATGTGACTTATTTTTCAATAGTATTCATTGTTATTACTGTAGTCAGTTAATATTTTTGTCACCACTTAATCTAACATTTTAATCAGTTTATTTTCATTATTTATATGAAGTGTATCATTTTTAATTTATAATCCTTGTTATTCTTTATATTATGTTGATTTTTATTGTTTGTTCTATAGTTGGGTTGAGCCTTTTGGACATATATACTAAATAAATAAAAAACTATTGAAAATCTTCTCAAGTTTGAAAACTGCTTCAAAATGCATAGCCTGGGCACGACATTGCTAATTATTGTTAGAATTTAATTACGCCTAGATAGATCATATTTATTATTATCTTCAAATCGTTATTGGATTAGGAGCTACCATTACCATTACCACCAAACTAGGAATGATAAGAGTTCCTTACACATATAGAATTGATACGAACATTATTGATTGATTAGAACAAATAAATGCCAACCTTCATATTTCTTGAAAGTAATAGGGAATACAAGCAGGAAAATGGGTCGTCGTAAGTAAATGCTGAGGCAAATTGGTACTATCAGGAGAATTAATTTTATTTTGCCTGAACATTGAAAACTATGAAATGTTTATCTAAATTTTATATTACCATATTGACCTCCATTTCTCCATTACAATGCATGGAAATAATGAATTAGGAAAAACTCGCCTCGGAACATCTTATCAAGAAAATATTAAACTATCATTCTCAAATTGGTTTTCACCGTTCCAACCGAGATTTATCTGAACATTCACATCCTATCAAAAACCAAATACCATGTACTCTAGATTAGAACGAGAGCTTGTAGATACCCGTATTTCATTAAACAGAAAATCAACATACTACCTATGTCATTGACGTTGCCACCGGATAATGATAGCTAGATCTAATGTATGCCATCGCATCTCGCAAGTTTTTAAGTAACTATTTCAGGTTCATATTCGAGTCACTATTTTACAACAGTTGAATAAAGAAAAATTGAGATACAAATTATTTTTTCCTGAAACCTTTTGCAATGCGTTAAGCTTGCCCTACATAAAAGAAAGCACCCAGTGAGATTTACCGCTCGGACCCCCTTCCCTCTAATAAACAATAAATAAACAATTTGAATTACTCGAAAACTATTGGTGCTTTTTTGACCAAAATCACACCTAAGGATTTTTTAGGTCGCTGATTACGAATATGAAAATACCGAATTGTAGATGACGCTCCCGAAAAACCGGAAACAGCGCTTATTGGGTTCAATTTTTACACAACAAATTGAATGACTTGATAACTACTTGATACTAATACTGGGGTTTTTGAGGTTGCTGATTATGAATTCAATGTATAAAAAATGCATATCATAGATGGCGCTCGCATAGAAGCACTAGTTTCAAAAAGATGTATATTTAACAAATACACATATTCGTTATTTATTAGTGAAAATTGAAGATATGAGGTTTTTAATTTCCCTCCTTATGAATATAAACTAAATTAGGGAAATATCGGTTATTTTATGGAAAAACGTTAAGTTATAAAAAAATTACATTATTACATCAATATTTTTTTTATGAAAATACCATTAGAAAGATATATACTACATTATTTTTGGCTTTTAAATAAAAAACATTAAAACATTATTCATATTCTGTGTAGCTTATTTTTTGTTTACTTTATTATTTTTTTATTTTCCTTAATAAATATATTATACAATGGTAGGTAAGAAAAATAAGTATTGAAATATAAACACTAGCGAAATATAAATAAAAATAAGTTCTAATAAAATAATCATACAATCATATTATCATTTAGTATGAAAGTAAGAAGTACGATCCTCAAATTCGTTTTTAAAGCGAACGCACTAATTATTTCAGACAGCACACTCTATACTACCTGCGTCAATTATTTAAAAAAGTTATATAGTTATTACTAATTGAGAGATTATTAATTCTTTGTGAAGAATGTAATATAGAATGTACTTCTAATAACGCAAGTTTAAGGGGATTAGGGGGAAGTCCGAGCGGTAAAACTCACTGGGTCCTTTCTTTTATATAGGGCAAACTTAAGGCATTGCAAAAGGTTTCAGGAAAAAATATTTGATATCTTCATTTTTCCTGGGTTTCTACTATAATGATTCGACTATCAGAACAAGCTGTACTGGCAATTCAACTACATCTGTAGTATACATTATTGTACTTTAGGCATCCACAATCTGGTTCGGATGAGGCGGTCCCAGCAAATAGAATCCCCGTAGACAAACACAATTATCAGGTACAAGATGCTGTACAATAAAACAATCCAAAAAGGGCATCAATAACAACAAGTCAACAACTTACTTTGTTTTGCCCAAAAATCTGGTCTTAAGTGACTTACATTCACTTCTTATACAAGAGTTTCAGTGTGACCTAGATTTCTATAAATCCACTTTACCTATATGAAACGGAAATCTAAATGATACAGGTTTTGAAAGTTTATTTCTTTCTCTTCTCAGGATGTACCAATAATCAATATAATGTAAGCTGTTTTTCTGGAATTCCAGTATAATATTGCGCGATACCAGAATGAATTCTTAACTATACCTCCGCTGAATGTATTCACTCAAGAGTTCAATCTTATATCAACTGACATTTAAAACGACACAAAATAAATGTTTAAATATTTATAAAATATCAGTGTGGTGCGAATATGTTTCAGTGAACAAAGACATTAGGCATTTTGATATAAAACGCAAAATTTGAAGTCCTGAGCTAAACATAAAAGCATGGGTTCCCGATCGTCTGTAAACAAATAGGTATCAAGATTCTTAGCTCATATGAACAATAATACCATTTAGTCGAGGAATTATAGCCAAATACCTTTTTTTACTGGCAACCTGTATCGAGATGCGGTTTTACAAAACGCCAAGCTGCACCCTGGCGTTTTTTAATCATAAAATTTGTAATCAGCGACCCCAAATACCCCCAGGGAACAAGGTTTTTAGGTTTGTTAGTTGAAATTCGCTAATAGTCCCAAGTGCCCCACATTGCCCCGAGCACTTGAGTTAACGAACATCACTTAGTCTTTGCTTAAAAATCTCAAAATTGCCATATAATTCAGAATAATTGAGAAAATTTGAGGATTTCCGCTTTATACTGCAAATCCCCCAAGCCCCTGAATTCTGCCCCAGAATGCAGCGTGTTTTGTAATCATAAAATTCGTAATCACCGACCCCGAATACCCCCAGGGAACAAGGTTTTTAGGTTTGTTGGTTGAAATTTTCGCTAATAGTTCCAAGTGCCCCACATCGCCCCACTTTGCCCACGGCACTTGAGTTAACGAACATCACTTAGTCTGTGCTTAAAAATCCCAAAATACAGAATAATTGAGAAAATTTGAGGATTTCCGCTTTATACTGCAAATCCCCCCCTAGCCCCTGAAATCTGCCCCAGAATGCAGCGTGGAGTTTTGTTAACATCAAATTCGTAATCAGCGACCTCAAAAACCCCCGAGTAACAAATTTTGGCCAATTTGGGTTAATATTTGGTGAGCAACAATACAGTTCTGCAAATCGCATTATTTAGATGCATTTTTTGCATGCATAAGTGCAACCAAGCTTTTCCTGGTAAAACAAATATGGCTTCAGATGTAGAATTATCTAGTAGGGGAAATACTAAAATTGTTTTACTTTATAATTACTTAATTTCAATTTTTGGAAAATAATGAAGCAAATCTGTTTCATTATATTCCTAGTTCCAAGTAAACCACCTTCGCATTGGAAGTTTTTAAATACCTATTTGTTATAAGAAAGAAATTAAATAAAACGTGTGAAGAGAAAAGAATGAACTTATTATAACCCTTATTTCCCAGTGAGATAAAGGTTAATATTAGAATATTAGACATCACTATCGGAGGCTAATGGCGCGAAATTGAAATGATATTCATTTGTCATCAATAAATTTGCCTAAAATATTAAAAGACCTTAGAAGGATTGGACAGTTTGGTCCCAGATTGGACATAATTGTACCGAGAATGGTAGAACCACGATTGATCATATTGGACTGGAATTGGTCAGATTAGGATGGGATTGGACGCTGAGCGTTCACATATTACCCCTAGTATTAAATCCCCAGGTTCCTAAGGACATTATACAAATATAGAAATGGGACTCCACAAATAAATCTTACCAGGGCCCTCACCAGCTTTAATCCGGCACTGTATCTCTAATCTTTTTTGAATCATCATACTATGTTACAAATATACAAATGGGTAACTGCCTTGATATCTCGATTCAAATATGTTGATGAGATATTAAATTTGATTCTTCAACAGTTTAGCAGGGAACTTAGGAATTATAATTGCTCACAAGTCGACTCGAACAGACCAAATCAATATCAACAGTAGTTACATCATAACAATGTACCCAAATATGAAGGAATCGCGTTAATAAGCCATGAGTTATGTAGAATAAAACAATTTGTATTCGTTGCATAAGCATGCTCAATTAATATACCGTATATTTAATTCGCAATTGACTTTATAGAATTTATGCCAACTATTCCATGTGTTGTGAACCAATTGTTAATATACAGTTGTTACCACATTGTTACGTTGTACCTTTGTATTTTAATTTCATTTTAATATTCGCAAAACCGATTTGGAAGGATATTGTTATAATGACAATAAACTTTTATTATCACTTTAGTACAAACAAGTTTTTAAGATAAGAATTAAGTTCAGGACATACATATCATGATTTATTTACATTTTAGAACTATTGGGATTATCAGCAAAGTTGTGAACGTCATGTTAAAATCGCTGAATTGTGAAAGTATATTTTTCTAAAATCTGAATTGAGCAATGACGTTCTAACAATCAAATGTGTCAGAGGAAACGGCACGTGTGATACTGGAGCAAATTAACAAACACATATTTAGCTTGTTCCTTCTAGCGTATCATTATCGGCTGACCGATTAATAGCAGCTTGGAGTTGAATATGGTTATTTTGTTTGGAAAATTACGTTTCAACTGGTGATACTACCAATTATAAAGGAATGCTCAGGTTCTCTTATCGAATAAATATGAATAAAGGCTCTTGGTCAAGGGAAAAATCAACTTCCTTCAATTTTGTTAGCACAATTTTTCGCTTTCGGACACTTCTTTGTGTCAAATCTATGATTGTAGGAACAACATATTATTAACTAAACTTTAATGAGTTTTGAATTTTCAATTTTAATTTTTATTCCGGCTAGCTCTTTATTGATTTTAATTTTGAATTTATTCTCTGATTGTCTAATTTGATTGAATTGATATTATTATTATTATATTATATGGAATTAAATAAAACCTTATTTAAAATGTTAAAACTTTTATATTTAAATTTGTTTATGAACCCTGTATTATGTTATGTTTACAAATTATACAAATTAACTTTATGCTTCTAAAGTTTCTATGTTGACAATTTTCTTTATGCTTTAAAATTCTCTATGTTTCAAGTTAACCTCAATTTACTTAAAATCTATACATGATTACAATAACAATTTTACATTCAGATACAACGATACAATGATGAAATTGTAAATAGACTTACTTTTACATATCCTACAAATATTAGAACGAATGTTGGTAATGTTCCGTAGATTTTTATATCTTCTTATTTTATTTGGTTATTCACTTTTAAAAAACATATACTCTGCTATGACACATTCACAGATAACACGTTGATTCTTCTTCTTATTCAGGAACTTGTTGATAATTTGTTGTTAACGGTTTTATTCTTTTTTAAGATATAAAACTTTGTTTATAACAAACTGGAACTGCTATCGAAGATTGATTACTCTCTGATGCCACTTAAATAACTTTGGTTATGTTAACCTTACTAACGTTGAGATGACGATTTATGAATACTATTTGCTTCGTAGGAATTACTAATTGACTTCGGTTATATAAACTTTTCGAAGCTGCAGAGACTCTTTCAGTTCTCCGATGTTACTACAAACTTAGGTTATGGAAATTAAATTGAGCTGCAAGAGACACATTCAGTCCTCAGATGTAAATGCAAACTAACTAGCTTTCCTTTCATTTTTCCTTTTATAGGGCCCACAAAAGGAAGCTTGTTCAATCTATTTTCAGCCAATCAGGTACTTCTTCTTAATATTTAGGAAGCTATTCCCATGGTTGAATCTGACAGTTCTTTAGTATTGTTGAACTTTGAAGCATCCAATTGTTGTATCGACCAATGGGAATTGAATATTTTTTTAAATTTTGATATATTCAAGATTTTCAAATTAATTAAAGTTATTGTTCATTCTGCTATTTAAATTCATTTTACCAACATTTTTTCCCATATTTTGATATATGATAACCCATGATTAGGTTCCTATTAACTTGATAATTCTGATTATTATGTCTATTTTGACATTTGTCATTGCTTAAATCTAATACATAATTTAAAATATGAATAACATCTATATAACTTTGTAGAACTGAAATTTCTTAATACTATCTTAATCTATAACTTATTCTTAACTTATTTTACTAGTTTGCTATCTTCAGATAGTGTTTGAATCATTTTAATTATGATTTTCCTCTTTCGTATCACTGTACGTTTATCCACTTTCACTATTTCTTCTTTACACTTCCTATAAATTATTTTACATTTTGGTTTCTGTTATTGTACAATGTTCAATATCTTATTCTACTTATATATTTAACTTTAAATAATGTTTTTAATTCCATATTATATATACCTACTTTTTAAACTTTTCAATTTTTACTGTTTCGGTAAATTCAAATTCTACCATTTTATTTTATATAGGAAATGAAATCATAACAATATATATTGGTTGGCTTTAAGTCAAAATGATGGTTGCGTTAAATAGTTGTAGAATTTTCCTTTTTTACGAGGAAACTCAACACCAATTGAATAATAATGATATTGAAAGCAAATTCCTGTCGAATGACCTGGGAATACTTTTCTAACATCATATGGGACAATTTTGCGTTATAGTATTTGTTCAACGAAATCATTTACGAACTGACACGGCTTCTCTATATTTTACAACGAAAACTCAACAAAATAGCACGCACAAGTAGATTTATGATTAAAAAATTATCAATTTTCTGAAAACAAATCTCAATCACACATCGTCATATCAACTGGCCCTAATTTCATACCAATACCATGGTATTTGAAAAATTGCATCTTTTTTATATGATTTATAACCGATACACAACATGCTTTACTGTGTGTTATATATAATAGTAGTTGTTATACCGGGTGTCCCAGTATACCTGTTCCAATGAATTATCTCAGCCATTTCGAAAGATAAAAATTTGAAAATTTCGTGATCTCCAATTCGTTGAAGGAACCTTCAACTGAGAAAAACAAAAGTTGAAAGTCACTTCCGGTTTGACCGGAAGTGACTCTCACTTTTCTATTTCAAATAGCACCCGGTATATTTTTTGCAATTTTTGATTTCTACTCAAAATTATCTTTCCAACGATGTATCACACTTTGTATTTTACATTTGATTTGATGGAGAAAACGACAATTGAAATTTCAAATTGAAAGAATTGCAGTAGGCTACGATATTTTGTGTAATCTTGATTTTGACTTCAATAATAATTGATAATTCATGAACAATTTTGCATTCAAGATAATGAAGAGAACATCAACTTTCAAATTATTAGAATTTTAGTAGAACTGGAAGAATTAATAATTCTTAAATGAAAACCTTAGTGTGCCATGGAAACATTTGAATACATTTGTTTGTAACTTTGATAGTGATACATCGTTGGAAAGATAATTTTGAGTAGAAATCAAAAATTGCAAAAAATATACAGGGTGCTATTTGAAATTAAAAAGTCTGAGTCACTTCCGGTCAAACCGGAAGTGACTTCCAATTTTTCTTTTTCTCAGTTAAAGGTTCCTTGAACGAATTGGAGATCATAAAATTTTCAAATTTTTATCTTTTGAAATGACTGAATAATCCATTGGAACATGTATACTGGGACACCCGGTATATACTTGACACTCGTTCTGTTTTCATATATTAGGTATTTATTAAATATTTTAAAAAACTTAAAGTCTTATTGAATCTAGTGTTTTGACATCTAGATTAATACTTATATACCTAGTGATGTAAATTTCCAGGATAATTTTTTTCACTTGAAAATGTGCATGAAAATGCGTTGAAAATTTACAAAAAATTTGAAAATTCAATAAGTCAATACTGTGAAAATGTGCAAAAATTCGAAAACTGTGGAAAACGAAGTGGAAACATTGCAAATTTATGATATTTTCAATTTAATTTTCATTTACGTTAGGCCCTATTTTCTGCTGAATTATGTTGTCATGAATCGTACGTAGCCAACAGTTTTCAATGCTTGAAATATTAGTAAAGCAGCTATTTAATTGTCGGTATACAACTTGAAAACTTTTTAATAAGTTTTGAAAATTATTTTTCATTTAGGTACACTACTTTGAGCTAACTTATATTATGAATCACAGCCGAAAGTTTTCAATCACTGAAATATTAGTAAAGCAGCTATTTATGATGGGGAAGAAAAAAGGAATGTACCAGAATGTTATTACGTTTGAATGTGTATATTATTGTAATATTATACTAGTAAAAACGGCTGCCAATCCAACCCATCAGCACACATCCTTACGCATATAATTTAGTTTCGGTACTTTTCCAGAAAAAACTGTACAGGGTGTCCCATTTTGGGTACTTTTGCGGGGTATCTCCTTTATTTTTAAAGATAGAGAGTTGCGGTTTTCGCGACACTGTGCTACTTTTTCGTAAAACTCAAGATGCCGTCAACAGAATTCTCATAGCCCTTTTAGTTTTTAAGATACAGGGCATTTCTGAAAATGTTGCATTTTGTGACCCCCCTCGTATCTCCGTTATCCTTCAACTTATCGAAAAGGTAAAATAACATTCTAATAGATTTTTTTCCGTAGAATGCAGTGGTGTAGATAACTTTTGTTACATATTCACTGTTTTTGAGCTATAGAGTAAACTTATGTTTTTTTAAATGGAACACCCTGTATATTTATAGACTATAAAATTTGCCTTTTTTTTTCCTTTTCAAAAATATATGATAGTATAAACTTTTTTTCAGAAACACGCAAATAATTGACAATTTTCAGAAATTAAATACATATTTTAATAGTAGGCTATGGATAACAATAATAAACAAGTGCAACTTACATATTACTAACAAATAATTGGATACCTTGTATATAGGTATCTATTAAAAAAAATTCCCATAGATCTTTTTTCTAACAGTAAGTTTGTAACAACAGTTTTGTGGCGTAAAGTGACAATATAACAAAAACACAAAAAAATAACATTATTAAAAAAAATTAAATGTGATGTTCAAATTGACCACCATTTTCTCTAATGCAAAATTGGCACATCTTCGAGATTCTTTGAATAGCGTTCAAAAGAACCATTGTTCTCATTCGCAGATTTCGAAAAGCTAAATGAATTGCCTCTCGAAGTTCTGCAATGCCGTCATATCGAGTTTTATATACTTCATTTTGTATATAGCCCCATAAAAAAAATCTAAAATTGAGAGATCTGGTGATCGTGGAGGCCATCTAACAGGTCCGTTGGTACCTATCCATCTTTGAGGGAAGTTATTATTTAGAAAGGCCCTTAAGAGCCTAGAGTTATGACTTGTGGCACCATCTTGCTGTAGGTAAACAGCATTATACTGGGCTAATGGAATGTTTTCGAGCAGTTCTGGAATAACTTCCTCAAGAATTTCTAGGTATTTACGTGCTGTAAGACCTCCTTCAAAAATCCTATAAACTATATGTCTACCCAAAATAAAACATGAAACCCCAACTCCAAAGCGTCCTTGTTGTGCCCTTTCAAACATTAAATGCAGATTTTCACTACGCCAGTTCCTGGTATTGTGACGATTGAAAATGCCAGCACTTGAAATAAAGCATTCGTCTGACCAGATAACAAGCAAATAAATCGTTAGCATCGATTTGTTGCAAATACCACTGGCAAAACCGTGCCCGGCGCTCGGCATCGCCAGGATGCAAATGTTGTAGTATATTAAATTTGTATGGATGATACTTATATTTCTTCAAGATCCTCTGAGCGTTAGTTTTTGGCACACCAATTTCCTTCTCAATTTTTCTACATGAGGACGAAGGTGTTGCTTCTATATATCCTAAAGTATCTATCTCTTTTCTTTCCCTGTTCTCTTTGTTGTATGTTTTAGGGCGCGGGTGAACAAATGATCCGTGCTCAACTAAATTTGCTTTTAAACGGGCAAATATCCCAAAAAACGGTTGCCTTCTTTCTGGATATCTAACAAGCAAAAATTAAAATGATAATAGAGATTTTCATAGCCATAACAGCTTACTCACCTTTGGAAATATAATTCCGAAGCTTCTTCAGAATTTTCATTACTCTGTATAAAACATACCATCATCATATTTCTCATAATTTTCGTAAACTGCCATTATTCGGAAAAATTGATAAATATCTATTGAATAATGATACCAAAAGAACGAAAATAAACAGCTTAAATGCGATAGAGATTTGACGTTTATTTCTGTTTCTTGTCATAAACAATATCAATGGCCTACTATTAAAATATGTATTTAATTTCTGAAAATTGTCAAATATTTGCGTGTTTCTGAAAAAAAGTTTATACTATCATATATTTTTGAAAAGGTAAAAAAAAGACAAATTTTATAGTCTATAAATATACAGGGTGTTCCATTTAAAAAAACATAAGTTTGCTTTATAACTCAAAAACAGTAAATATGTAACAAAAGTTATCTACACCACTGCATTCTACGGAAAAAAAACTATTAGAATGTTATTTTACCTTCTCGATAAGTTGAAGGATAACGGAGATACGAGGGGGGTCACAAAATGCAACATTTTCAGAAACGCCCTGTATCTTAAAAACTAAAAGGGCTATGAAAATTCTGTTGACGGCATCTTGAGTTTTAAGAAAAAGTAGCACAGTGTCGCGAAAACCGCAACTCTCTATCTTTAAAAATAAAGGAGATAACCCGCAAAAGTACCTAAAATGGGACACCGTGTACATACGAGGGCAAGATGAAAAGTCCCTGAAAAATATAACAGATGGCACAACAATTGAAAATCCCATATGACATTTATGATGTACCATCTGTCATTTTTGTAAATATGGAAAAAGTGAATTTCGCGTCTTGATTAAAAATTATTTGTTGAGTGGAAAAAACATTACGCAAACCAAAGCATCACTTGTTAAACATTATGGGGACTCCTCCCCATCGATTGGGACGATTCACAAGTGGTTTACTAATTTTCGTTGTGTGACCACAAAGGACGCTGAACGTTCTGGTAGTCTAGTTGAGGGTACAACGCCAGAAATCGTCGATAAAATCCATGGTATGATATTGGACGATCGGCGAGTTAAAGTGCAAGAGATTGCTGAGGCTATGGACATTTCAACCGAACGAGTACGGAACATTTTGTATAAATTTTTGGATATGAGAAAGCTATCTGACAGATGTGTACCGTATTTGCTCTCTCTTGAGAACAAGCGCGACCGTGTGATAATTTTAAAGGAGTGTTTGGCGATGTTCAAGCGCGATAAGAAGAACTTTTTGCGCCGTTTCGTAACCGTGGACGAAACATGAATCCATCACAACACAACAGACTATAGAACAGTCGAAACAGTGGACTTGTCCTGGCGAATCGAAGCCGAAAAAGGCCAACAAAGTCATGGCGACAGTTTTTTGGGATGCATACGGTATATGGACGATATCTTAAAAAGGACAAACCGATTATGCAGGGTTGTTGGATCGATTCGACGCCGATTTTTGAAGCGAAAGCGGCCGCATTCGGCAAAGAAAATACTGCTCTTCTACCAGGACAACGCACCGGTGCACAGGTTCGTAGTCGCAATGGCAAAATTGCACTAAGAATTGGTTCGTCATCCACCATATTCTCCAGATTTGCCCCCTGCGATTTTTATATATTTCCAAACTTGAAGAAATGACTCGGCGGAAAGAGAGTTGGCTCCAGCGATGAGGTCATCGCTGAAACAAACGCCTATTTTCAAGGATTGCCGAAATTGTATTATTTGGAAGGGATCGAAGAATTAGAAAAACGTTGGAGTGTATCGAGCTACAAGGGGATGTTGAGAAATAAAATAAGTATTGACCAAATAAATCATTTCTAGTTTCATTTTTCAGGGACTTTTCACCTTGCCCTCGTAAACTACATAAGGAATAAGCCATGGCGTGTATACACAAAACAACCTGAAACAAACACATTGGACTTTAAGAACCTATAGCACTAACTCTGAACTGAACAATAGAATAATAAAAGAAAAAATCCCGAGTTTAGCCCAAGTTCTGGAACAACAACAGATCTTCAATAAAAGTGTAACCCTCTTGTCGGTCAACTGTTGGCTGACTTGAAATATCTCTTGAATAGAAGACTTCCGCGCAGATTAGCTATCTTGAAAATCCTTGGCTTCCGCGTCGCAATAGCACGACTTCATGTCGAAGTGTCGCCAACCATTACAAGTGACATCTCAAGCCTTGCCCTGAATATACCACCTTTAATGGTTGGCGGAACATCTGCATCAAGTCGTGCTGTTTTCACACGGAATCCATCCGGAAGCCAAGAATTTTTAAGATATCTCTGACAAATTTAATTGAGACTTTTCAATAACTTTAACCTTTCATCACTACATACACCAAAGTATGAAAAACATTCATTTGAAATATTGAAATCGCATTATTGATAATATTGCAAAATATTAAATTGTGTATAAATTATGTTATATCTCAGATAAGGCAAAACACCCAGTCTTCGACACTTTTCCAGTGATCGATCGATGCTATTTAAATAAGAAAACTTTCAGTCCAAATTATTTGTTCTGTATATACCGGGATATCAAAAATTATCTTGGTCAAGGGTGACTGTGGAATCTAAAACGTGTGTCTTACTTTACGTTTGAAATAATTATGTCACTGTCACACTGACATCATCAATAACCTACAAATTTCATACCTATTTATTTCAGTTGTAAAACAATAATGAACTACAAATTATGAAACAACGGTTTTAATAACAAAAAAACTAAATTACAGTAATTGTTGGAAATGTCCCCCGTTTTGTTCGATGCACAAGTTGACGCGCATCCTCATGCTGTGAAAACAGTTTTGCAGCATTTCTGGCGTTATGGTTGCACATTGCTGAACTATTCTTTGTTCTTGCAAATTATTTACCGGAGTTGACGAACGTCATTGACAACTTCTTCTGTACGAACTCTTGGTCTACCAGCACCTTTTTTATGAGTCACCCAACCAGTTTCGCGAAACACTTCAACACAATTTGTAAGGCACGCATAAAAATTGTCCGGTAATATTGCCACGTTTGGGAAGTGCTCTCGAAAATTGTCCAAACACAAACGTTGACTGTATTGCCAATTTCCATTAACTAGCGCCCCCTTTCGAAAATAGGCTTCAATCATGAAAATTTTGTGCTGTGTGGTAAGAGGCATGATTCAAAAACTGGATTAGAAAATTTCAGCACAAAACACATGTTATACATTCCACAACCACTCTTGACCAAGATAATGTTTAGTTTGTAGTTCATTATTGTTTACCAACTGAAATAAATAGGTATGAAATTTGTAGGTTATTGATGATGTCAGTGTGACAGTTACATAATTATTCCAAACGTAAAGTAAGACACACGTTTTAGATTCCACAACCACCCTCGACCAAGATAATTTTTGATATCCCGGTAGTTGTATTCCTTGATATATGTGATTACTATGCAACAAATTTAGCGGCATTCCACACAGCACGTTGATGAAGTTAACAAGTGCATGATTTATACATAGTTGTGCCAATTATTTGAGATATTTTTAAGGTAAGGATCTAAAGAAATATTCAGTACAACCTTTATTTCGTACGAACTACAAATGTTCTATATTTCTACCCAATCGATATTCTCTGATGGGAAGAAATAGCACGCCTTACATAATCAATAAATATTTTAACTAAGAAAATATTCGAGTGTCAATTATTGGTAAACGAAAAATCGGACATAACTATTCACTTCACACTGGAATAAACATGTTTTTCAAGTTATTAATAGCTTGTAGATCTCCGTTAAAAGGCAGTGTTGTAAATATAATTCATTTCCTTGAACGTGAATTGTCCAGTTAGTTAGTGTCAGTAATTGGGTCAAATACTTTTTTTCAGACATGACCCCAAAAATAAGTTACACCCTGGAGCAGCTCTTGGAGCTCTCAAGAGGGTCAAATGTTTCTACTGCAGCTAAAGAGTTCAATGTGTCAAGAGTAACACTTCTTTATAAGTGGAGTCCAAGAGATTGCTTGATAAGATCATCTACGACTTTGACCGAAATGGAGGAAAATAATCTAGTACAGTGGATATTCGCAATTTCTAAAGTTCTTTATTCTGTTACAGCTGCTGCATGGTGTGGAGTATATTATAAAAGAAACAAAACGAAATAATCGGTTCAAAAACGGACGACCTGGTGAAAAGTGGTAAAAAAAGGATAAAAAAGTGTATTTTGCTAACAACAAAGACAATGAAGACAATTTGACAGTTTTGGTGACTGCAAATACTGGTGGTACTATTGCATTTCCTATAAAAGAATACCCAGTCACATTTCTAATAGTATCCCTTCTACATGAGCCATTGGCAGATCCGAAAATAGCTGGATGTGTGGTGCGATTTTTTTTACATCACAAACATGTGTTCTTACCATGGTCGAAAAATGAAAACAGAATTTTGGTACTGTTTTCAAAAAAAGTTTTACTACCATGTCAGATGAAACTTTAAAGAACGGATTTCGCAAATGCGGCCTAATTCCCTTCAATGTCGATAAATTAGATTTTGGAAAAATATTCCGAGAAATCTAGAAACTGAAAACGTGAAAATACAAGAACCATATCATATATTTATTTTTTACAATAGTCCAAATGAATTCATGTTTCATTTTCCTTATGTTTCCTTTATGTACCTACAGAAGTAAAGATATTTTCATGCAGTCAAACACTGGGTGTCAATTACTGGGAAACCTCGAACATTGGAGTGCAATAACTGGTACAAAAACAATTAACACTTTTTTTCAAATATATTTTGATGTTTCATGGCAATTTCCATAAGTACAATTGGAAAATGACAAGTTGAAACTTCCTCCGGCACGAGCAGAAAAAACTAACTATTAACTGAATTTTTAGATCTTACTGTCAATTCTTGGGTGGTTGACCTTATGCAGCTGCATGTAACTGTTAACTTATATAGGTAGTGAAAGTTAAATTATATTCTATGTTACATAGACATTTTATTCAAAAATGGTCTACATAATATATTCCAGAACTCTATATTTTATACCGACACCTGCTGTCAGGTGAGGTTAGGTTAACAAACGACAAAATGTGGTTGATAAATTGAAATGCTAAAAGAATAATTATGTGAATGACCTTATCCGCGATAATTTATCACACAATTCCAAATAACTATGAGAAAGATTTGTGGTGGTTTTTCAGACATCAATAAAATAGTGGCTGCAAAGCTGTACCCAACGAGGTAGTAGACCTCGTTGGCTGTACCTATTCAGAACATCCTTCGATTGAAGAATAATTCGTTAGTTATGATTACACACAGAAATCCATGTATTGTTTCCGGTATCGCTTGTTTTCATAACTATTTGCATTCTATCTATCTATCTATCCAAACTTTAGGGGGTAGGGATTTACATACAGTGTGTATAATAATAGCCTTATATTACTTATAAGGTTCGAATTAAATCAGCAAATATATACATGATATTATGTAAACAAGAATATTTGTTTTCTGTTTAACGCCCTCCGAAGAACTTAGGTGAGGTTAGGATTTTCTGCTTCAAAATAGAGGAAGTTATCTTTAAGGAAAAAGAAAAATTACAAAGTATGAGTAAAGTTGGATTGTGCGTTCAATTGTTTGAATCACCATTACACATAGACGAAAGAATTAGAAAATTGGTATTCTTAAATAATATCATATATATATTATATATAATTAAATAATATCTGAAGAAAATCGCTCTAACTCAAATATTATGGCTTGTGGCAAGAAGGGATCAAAAATTAAACATCATTCTAAAACAACCTTCAAATTTTATGGCCAGTCTTCGAAGGAAAAAACTGCTGATGATACTAGAAATGATCCACGTGGGCTACAGGCTTTTATCTAACCACGGCACCGTGCTAATGAAAATGAAATACGAGAGCTGTAAGTGCTAAACACGGCAGACATTTTGGACATTAATCTCAAAATATCGGCTGATGAGGGTTTTGAAAAGCAGATTAGAATTTCTCTTGGGGTAGAGGATGTTGGAGAGCCTTCATCCGATATATTTGGTGAAATTTAATCCAGAAATTAATCCCCAGAATATTTCAAAACAAAAATTGTTATCAGGGTAAATATTATCTGAAAAGTATGAGGAGCAAAAAGAGAAAATTATGATAAATTCCGCAAATGACATATCAAAAAGGACAGACTTTCTTAAGTAGTTCGAAAACGTTAATTATGACTTAGTTTACAACCAGCTCTGAAAATGTAAGCCGATACAATTGTCGGCAATTAAACTTCCTGTAAATTTATGTATTTTATTTCGTTATTAAACATTATATTTTAAAAAAGGAATGTAGGTACATTAAGTAAACCCCGAATCCTAACCATAGATAATTAGAAATTTGTTTGTTAATCATTCCATTTAAAAATCTACAATTTGTTTTTCTGTTTGATCCACTCGAAAAATCAATTGTCCATTGGTGCGAGTATAAAATATGTTACGCCAGTTGAAACTAAGTAAAGAAATATAGATCGTTGCGTACTTACGTAAATACGCCGTCTAAAATTAAAAATTAATCACTATTGTATTAACCAGTACCTAACAAAATAATTATTTGTTCATTCCTAAAATTCTTCAAAATGTGTATAATAATGTTAATATGAGCGTAGATTGGAAATGTGATTAGTGTTGATATAAAAACATTATAGAAACCGTAGCATATTGTATGTTCCAATATATAGGTAAAGTACCTACATCCTTCAAAGCTACAATTTGGCAATCAAAAAGATATGACAATACATGATTCCTAATAGAAATATGAAATGTAATACGTACCTATTTACTAAAAAACTCCCATGTCTCCAAAAATTGTAGAATTTGAAAGGATCGTTCAACCGGCCCGGCACTTGCTGCTCCTAACCACACTTAACTATCACTCGCGTAGATACTAGATAACAGCCGCACTGCCCTGCCTCGGTAATAACAACCGCTGAAAGTTGAAATGACAAGTTATTGCTCGAACGGGACGGAAAACGCACAAGCACTGAGTACGCCTGACTGGCGATAATTTTGCACAAAGAACGATTAGGTATACAAGATTAACAACAATGAAATTATAATAAAATGCTCCAAATAAATACTTTTCTACAAAAAGGCAAATGCAGGTAGGCAATGATGTCAACGCTAGAACGCTATGGAAGGAGAGACTGAAAGCAGAAACTTAATCCCGAAGCTGAATTCATTCAGTATTCAGTAGATTCAGCAACTTATATCAGTTGCCGCGTAACCCCATTAACTACGTTTACACGGCGTACTGAATGCGCTACATCTGTTAACATCAGTTGGAGTTTAGCGGTTTATCTTGATCGCTCAAAACATTCTAGCCGTTTCATTTATGTACATTCATTGACCCCAGGAACTGGGAAGTTTGAAGAAAACATGAAGCGCTATTAATTGTTGCAATATTTTGCCAAAATAGTACGTTTCGCATCTCATATTGTGTAGGATAGAAATTATACTAAAGATTCTTGACCCAGGTATGAATTATATATAAATTCTCGGGAAATAGGTCACACTAACACTTATGCTTTATATTTTCTCGTCTTTACGTACGTTTCGGTCTCACGACCATCATCAGACGACTTATTATGTCTAAAACCGGATAACTTAAAACTAATTGTATTAACACAAAGCGTCCTTATCTCAGCAATTTCAATTGAAATGCCCACGTCGCCGAAACGAACAGAAACACGAATAAACGAAATTGTACCACATCAATGTTTCAAGTGTAAAATACAAGGTGTTCCATCTCAGACGAGCCACCCCGTATATTTCTTATCCCATAGTGAGTGGAAAAATCTCCCGAAACACGTCGAATGATTTTGTTTGGGGGACATCTTTTGATGTATATTTGAGGCTTGAACGAGCAACCCCCTAATAGGGGCGCTTCAACCCCTCAAAATTGAATAAGGGAGAGGGGTTGAGTGATACGTCATTTGAAAGGTCTTGGAAGCCTCTTTACAACGGTGTATGAAAAACGTAAATTTGATGAACAGTTTTCGCCAAAAATTAATTTTGTTGATCGAATGCGCCACCTTGAATATTTTGGTTATTTGTACAACGTACAAGCTCATTTTTATTAAGCCTTTTTTACAAACTTAAACAATCTTCAAAAAATCACATTCTTAAAAAAATTGAATTGTGTTGTCATGCTTACAATGAAAAAAATTAAATCTGCGTGTTTAAATCAAATGTTCAAATTTTCCTCCATTGACTTCCATACAATAATACATTCTCTCAAACTAATAAATAAAAAAACACCAAAATATTTCTTTATGTTGCCTTCATTTTTTGTTCTTAGAAGGGAAGGTGTTTATCTGGTTTTAACGTTTCTTCGATCATTTCATGATTTTAATCAATCTGTTGAGTAACTACTTTGCAGATTTGTTTAAAATTTCAAAAAATATGGTGTACACAGTGCAAGAACGTGTTGAGCTGGTTAGCCTTTTTTACCAAAATCAAAATTATGCCCGAGCGGCTGCAAGGATATTTAACGAAAATCATCCTGAACGTAGCGTTCGCCATAAGTACGTAATGGAATTGATTTCAAAATTTGTGGAGACGGGTTAAGTAATGGATAAAAAAAGGGCACCCATTGGAATTGTTAATGATGAAGGAGCAGCTGTGGCGGTATTGGGACATGTCCAACTTATGCCAAACACGCAATCTGTACGACAACTTTCTGCAGCTTCCGGTATTAGCCAATCTAACGTTTTCAGAATTTTACATAAACACAAGTTTCATCCGTACAAAACTAAATCAATTCAGGAATTAAATGATGATGATTGGGATCGAAGGCAAGAGTTTTGCGAAATTATGGTCGAGCGTATCAACAATAACCCAAATTTCTTGTACAACGTTTGCTTTTCTGACGAATGCACTTTTTTACTTAATGGAGAGGTTAACCGGCATAACTGTAGAATTTGGAGCGATACCAATCCTCATGTATTTCGAGAAGCTCACACACAACATCGGGAAAAGCTAAACGTTTGGGTAGGAATTTTGGAAGACCACCTAATTGGACCTCTGTTTATTCCTGGTAATTTAAATGGCGAAATTTATCTTGAAATGTTGGAAAATGCGATTGATCCGTTAATAACTGAACAATTAGAAAAGGATCCTCTACTACTTGAACAACAATTGCATTTCCAACAAGGCCTCCTCACTATGCCGCACCAGTTCGCCAATACCTCAATTTGCAATACCCCGGTCGTTGGATTGGAAGAAGAGGTCCTATGGAGTGGCCTGCCCGATCTCCTGACCTGAACCCTCTGGACTTCTTCTTGTGGGGACATCTTAAGTCCAAGATTTTTGTGACTCAGCCTGAAAATTTGGACGAACTACGCCAACGAATTGTCAATGAGTGTCGTCAAATAACTCCAATTATGCTGAACCATGTTAGAGACGGTTTTCAGTCAAGATTGTATTATTGTATGGAAGTCAATGGAGGACAATTTGAACATTTGATTCAAACACGCAGATTTAATTTTTTTCATTGTAAGCATGACAACACAATTCAATTGCTCTACGAATGTGATTTTTTGAAGATTGTTTAAGTTTGTAAAAAAGGCTTTAAAAAATGCGCTTGTACATTGTACAAATAACCAAAATATTCAAGGTGGCGCATTCGAGCAACAAAATTAATTTTTGGCGAAAACGGTTCATCAAATTTACGTTTTTCATACACCGTTGTAAAGAGGCTTCCAAGACCTTCCAAATGACGTATCACTCAACCCCTCTCCCCTATTTAATTTTGAGGGGTTGAAGCGCCCCTATTAGGGAGTTGCTCGTCAACAATAATACTGGCCTTATTGAGTTGGTACGCAAGTTCCTAGAAAACTCACTAAAAATATGCGATTTTCGACCAAATCGACGTACATTTTTGAACCCGACAAGCTAAAATTGGCGACGGGTTCGAGCCCGGAAAATGGTCGAAATGTAAACTTTGAACCTTTTAAAAGGTCGCGATAGCCCCGAACCGGGTCGAAAACTCTTTTGAAATAGTTAATTTTCCGTAAATCGAATGACGTTCACGTGAGGAGCGCGTAGCTGGCGAGTTGGAAATGTGAAAACTTTCTGTACCTAATACGGCTGTACGACCACTTTTCGCGTGCCGTTTTCGCTCCATGTCGTTAGATTTCCATCGGGGCCGTTGCTTAGGCACATTTTCGGGCCCCAAAATGTCGTTTGAATAGGAAAATTTAATTAAAATAGAAACGGGTAGTGTCAAGTCTCAGCTATGCACGTCTGACGTGCGAAGCACCAAAGGGAATTTTCTAGCTACTAAAATATACGCGAAGCGGGTAAAAGCTAGCGGCCCATAGCAAAAAAGACTTTATTACAACTGGCGCCGCTCGCACGGGGCAAGAAACGGCCCCAAATTAACAAGACCAAGGTAAAATGTATAAACTCTAACTGAAGCGTAGCGATCTCCTCGAGGCATTTGTCAAAATGTTTCCGTTCGTAACTAATTACGTAGGACATCTGGCCTTCATGCAATTGTGTTTTTATACAATTCGAACCTTCTAATTTCGATAGGCCAAGTGAAAATCCCGGAGCCTCAGGCGCTAAAGAGTTGTGTGTGTTTCAACGTTCGTATAAAATTGCGAAATTTCGCAATTTCAAAAACTTCAAATTAATTAATTTGACGCAAAATTTGGGGATATTTTTATTCAAATCCATTCGGTACCAATTTTTGTCGGCCATATTTAAAATTATCTTGGAGGAATTTTTTTATCGAAAAGTAAAGGCTCTACGTTCAATTAAAATTCACCATCGGAAAGATCGTCATCGATTTACTCCGGGTGAACTTTGATGGTTGTTTTTGGCACCCCTAAAAATGCCGCTAAGTACCTTAAAATAAATCGTAAAGATTCGACGTCGTTTGACGACAATCTAGATGATAATTTACGAAAATGATCAATTTCGGGGGTGTTTGTATGATGAAATGAAGTATAAGCAATAATAAAAGCTGTATACGGCGTATAAGTGTCCAAAATGGTCCATGGACGAAGATATCCTTCCTAGCGGTACAAGTACATTTCTACATCTATAGACTATTGGGGCCCACTGGAATCAGATCTACGGACGTGAATTCCATTAAAATGAGCACGAACAGACCTCTATGGTCTCACACGTTGGTGACTACCCGTATTAACTATCTGTCAGATGTATATCGTAAACATCATGTTTCCGTCCAAAAGTACTTGAATATGATATAAATCGGGGTCCTCATCTATCAAAAAACTCTCTAAAAGTAAGTCTAACCAATGTTTAACAATAGCGCTAACATATTTGATTTTAGATATGAAGATACAAATCATTTATCAACGTTTAACCTACACACATATTCTTGAACAAATTAAAGTTCATAGGGATGAAAGAAACACAAAAACGATTTGGAAAGGTATGTAGGTACATCATTTACGAGAAGGGTACTATAGATATTAAAGGAAGATATCAAGATATCTGTCATATTCTACAGTATACGTAGCATCTTCCAGAGATACTTAGCACTACGTACAATGGATTCACTCAGAATCACATCAGATTCATAGTATAAGCCTTTTAAAGTAGTATTAGTATAATTTTATTGTATTTACAATAAAGATATCTTTCTTTATATACATGTGCATGGTGTATTGTGTTTCAGAAATATAAAATGTCATTTGACATTTTCAATGTAGGTAGCCGAAAGCATATTTATATAGTAACACATAAACTATGAAGAAGATGTATACAAGAGTATTTCATCAATCAAGACTAATTATATGGATGTTAATCTGTATCGAAATGATTATGAAAGTGGTCAAAAATGAATTTGACATCACAAAGTGTATCATTTGAAGGATGTTATATAACGTTAGCACAAATAACGAAATGGCATTCAAAGTATAGATTGTACAGTTTCAATACTAACAATTGGGCTTTGCAGAATATATATATATATATAACAAGAATAAAGGTAGGATTAAAGTTTAATAATGAAATACATCCATTTACTCAGTTGTTCCTTGCATTATTTCTATGTAACCTACAACTGTCAAGTTAACGTATGTCAGAGTGACAACCCAAAGGTGCCTGTACTTTCTTTACTGGGAAACTTTTCCAAATAATAAGTCACAACCAAAAGGGGGTGGGGACATCTTCTTCGATTACTTAGATAGTAATGTATGTTACTCCATATGAGATAAGAAAATCATTGATTCAAGTATTATATACGTAGGTACTTTTGAAGAAATAGAGTTACCCTTCATTCAAATGATTAATTAAATTTCTATTTTCTTTGTATGAAGTTGAATGATTCAAAGACACCTTTCACTTTTGAAAAAGTTGATAGAGTTGCAAACGTTTCCAAATAATATATCACAACCAGGAGAGGGTGAGGTATTCTCCATCGATTACTTAAATAGTAGGCTATATGTAACTTCAGAAAAGAGAGGAGTATAAGAATAAGAATACCTAAGAATATAAGAATATGTTTATTGAAACTAAAACTGGTATCACGTGAATACAGGAAAATAGACACTTAAACGCCAAGAGGTTTGTATTGTGCCGTATAATTTATCACAACAGTACAGTAGATAATTGAATATTATATATTACGATTTATTAGTCAGATAATAAATATAATTGATATTTCGAGTGAGCAATATAACAATAATTAAGAAACGCTGAGACAACTCACAAATATGTGGGCGTTATCAATGAGATAAGTATAGACTTCATATTTGAATCTTTTAACATCATTATTAATTGATCTCAATGCTAACGGAAGTTTGTTAAAGACTTTTGATCCGTTGAAGGAAATACTATTTTGACATTTTCTTTTGGCGAATTTATTAATTTTGATTTCTTCATTGTAAGCTGCTCTTGTGTGATAGGCTTGATCTATGCACTTAGTTTCCACTTTTAGATGCATGTAGATTAGACATTGATATATGTAAAGTGTTCCAACTTTTAGCACATTCATTTGTTTGTATAAAATATCCGTAGAAAATCTTTTTGATTTGTTTAATATTATATTTAAGACGTAATTTTGTACAACATTAAGAGGTTCCATTGCATTTTTATATAGACCCCCCACGCTTCGATGCCATATTTCAATAAAGATTCCACCAGAGCTTTGTATATATTTTTAAGCATAAATTAGTTTTCTTACTTTGCTTGCTAAATGTTCTACTTGAATATTCCACCTAAGATTTTTGTCAATGATTATACCAAGATGTTTAATAATATAATAAGATTCTTGACCCAGTATGAATTATATAAAAAATTCTCGGGAATTAGGTCACATTAACACTCTGTTATAAATGTTCGTCTTTACGTACGTTTCGGTCTCACGACCATCATCAGAAGACTTATTTTGTTAAAAAGGGGGTTAACTAAAACTAATTAGCACATAAACAAAATCTATAATGGTTCTTCTTATAAAAATAACATAACAGGTAATACAAACAATTATATAACTTTACCATACAATCCGGAGACCTCAGAAAAAATTAAGAAATGTTTGAAAAAGTACGATATAAATGTTGCGCATAAACCTACTAACTGTGTTGGGAAATATTTCTCAAATCTAAAACCTGTAATACCTAAAGATAAACAAACCCACACAGTATATAAATTGAATTGTTTAGATTGTGATGGGACCTATACTGGTATCTCTAAACAATATTTACAAAAAAGAATGTATGGCCATAAGTATAGCACAAGAAATAATAACTTAGAAAATTCCACCGCCCTTGCTAAGCACTGTTTTGATTATAACCATCAATTTGATTACAAAAATGTTAATATTTTAACTAAAGAAACCAATTTTTATAAAAGATCTATCCTGGAGATGATTCACATAAAAAGGGATTCAAATTCTGTAAATCATAGGAATGATATTCAGGGATTGAGTCAGATTTATACTAACTTGATTAATTAAAACTCTTGCAAATTCCTACATACGTCTTTATAATGTTAAAAGTATATTTTAGGAAGAACGCTTAAAGTAAACTAAATTCCAATGCAGGTCTAAAACCTTTTCAAGTACGTCATAAATCTACATCTGGGTCGAGTTATTACAAACAAATAGCTTCGAATTTCAGTTGCTTTGAGACCATAGCAATATGCGTTTGTACATTATGAGAATATTACTTAACAGTGGTTTCTTGTTACAAAAAAATCTATACTTTAATATTAACGATACAATTTTCGATTATTCGTGGTTCTGTTCGTTTCGACGGCGTGAGCTTTTTGATCGAAGATTGTGCGATATGGACGCTTGTGCTAATTAGTTTTAGTTAACCCCCTTTTTAACAAAATAAGTCTTCTGATGATGGTCGTGAGATCGAAACGTACGTAAAGACGAACATTTATAACAGAGTGCTAATGTGACCTAATTCCCGAGAATTTTTTATATAAACAAGATATTTAATGTGGTCTGCAGCTTGTATGTAATTTTCACATTCACAGTTCGTATGGATGTATAGTTTGTTTACGTTATTGCATTCACTAACGTTCGTGATTGAGAAACTTACGAATTTAGTTTTATTTGAATTAAGGGTGAGTTTGTTTGATTGTAACCAGCAATTCACAGTACTAAGACCACATGTAGCTTCATTCATGAGTGAATGTGAATATCTATCACTGAATATAATAACTGTATCGTCAGCATAGTTTATCAGTTTTGCATCAATCGGGAGGCTCCCTATCGAATTTATATAAATTAATAACAATATTAGTAGTATAGTTGCTTATATCATTGTCCATTTCAGTTATGTAATGTTTCACATATATTGCTATTTTATCTGTGACTTTTAATTTAATATTCTTTACATCTGATCTATTGTTTTATGACTTTCGCGTAGTACCAAAAGACGCCACGTAGGAGTATTTTCTGAAAATTGTCAGTTGACTTGTAAATACAAGGCATATCTGCGTTTTCAAAATCGTTTTACCACTTCGTGATCCAAGCGCCAGCTGGTGACTGAGCAAGGGACTACGAGTTTAACGACGCGTAAGCGACTCATGTCAACCATAGAGTTTCCGGACCTGTATGTACGACCGTGTTTTATGTTTATTAATTTAGTGAGCCACTGTACTATCGCTTTAGGTACATAGAAAATTATTGATTTAATTATTATATCAATAACATTCCAAGAACCAAAATGAGTAAATAACAGGGAACAATAGTTATTAATTAAGAGAACAAGGAATCATTCAACAAAATAAAAACTAAGGTATTGTTATTACTGTAGTGGTAAGAACACTTCAGGTACAAGACTCCTTACATTTGAAAAGTTGCATTCTCTAAAGGAAGATGGATGATTCAAAGACATTTAATTTCAAAGTAGAGTTGCAAATATTTTAATTTGTTGCAAAGTATTCTAGGAGCCAAGTTGTTGCAAATGGAATGTAATTTTTCTGCGTACAGAGAAAATAAACGGTTTTCTATAAGGTATCTTCCTCTGTTTACTTTAAATAGGTGGCTAATTTTGAAGAAATGGAGTTGCTTTTCATTCAAATAATTAATGAAAATGATACTCGATTAATATCCGTATAAGTAAGTAACTGTTATAGTAACTATATGTAATTCTTTCTTAAAGTGCCGAAGATTTTTGAACAAGTTAATATCAGAATGTACTTCCGTCAATGAATTAATTAAATTTGTATTTTACAATATCAATGATTCAAAGACATTTTAATTTTGAAAAAGTGGAGTTGCAATATTTTAATTTGTTGTATAGTATTTGAGGAGCCATGTAGTTGTAGAGCGACTATATTTTATGAGCATTTTCTTTTGCAATACTTGAAGTTTCAATGATTGAATTATATAACCTAGAATTGGCCAAGTGACGTACTCTACAACTATACCTTCGACTAAGATTTGACTCCATTCCAATTTTATACTCTTCTATGAATATCTACCACTCTCAATCTATCTAACCAATAAATGTCAAAGTGACATACGATCCAAACCATAGAATAACTTGTGACACGTGCTAATAGTAAAAGTTTCTATAAACGCGTACCCATCTCTATATAACCTACAACTGCCAGAGCGACGTCTGTCACAGTGACAACCTAAAGGTGCCCATACGCCTCACATGAAGGTTACCACGCACCATCCGACTAAACCCTCACAAAGGCGTTGCGTATAAAAAACTGCATCTTAGCGGGGCGTAGCCCGTAAAATCAACTAGTCAACAATAATACTGGCCTTATTGAGTTGGTACGCAAGTTCCTAGAAAACTCACTAAAAATATGCGATTTTCGACCTAATCGACGTACATTTTTGAACCCGACAAGCTAAAATTGGCGACGGGTTCGAGCCCGGAAAATGGTCGAAATGTAAACTTTGAACCTTTTAAAAGGTCGCGATAGCCCCGAACCGGGTCGAAAACTCTTTTGAAATAGTTAATTTTCCGTAAATCGAATGACGTTCACGTGAGGAGCGCGTAGCTGGCGAGTTGGAAATGTGAAAACTTTCTGTACCTAATACGGCTGTACGACCACTTTTCGCGTGCCGTTTTCGCTCCATGTCGTTAGATTTCCATCGGGGCCGTTGCTTAGGCACATTTTCGGGCCCCAAAATGTCGTTTGAATAGGAAAATTTAATTAAAATAGAAACGGGTAGTGTCAAGTCTCAGCTATGCACGTCTGACGTGCGAAGCACCAAAGGGAATTTTCTAGCTACTAAAATATACGCGAAGCGGGTAAAAGCTAGCGGCCCATAGCAAAAAAGACTTTATTACGACTGGCGCCGCTCGCACGGGCCACTAAACGGCCCCAAATTAACAAGACCAAGGTAAAATGTATAAACTCTAACTGAAGCGTAGCGATCTCCTCGAGGCATTTGTCAAAATGTTTCCGTTCGTAACTAATTACGTAGGACATCTGGCCTTCATGCAATTGTGTTTTTATACAATTCGAACCTTCTAATTTCGATAGGCCAAGTGAAAATCCCGGAGCCTCAGGCGCTAAAGAGTTGTGTGTGTTTCAACGTTCGTATAAAATTGCGAAATTTTGCAATTTCAAAAACTTCAAATTAATTAATTTGACGCAAAATTTGGGGATATTTTTATTCAAATCCATTCGGTACCAATTTTTGTCGGCCATATTTAAAATTATCTTGGAGGAATTTTTTTATCGAAAAGTAAAGGCTCTACGTTCAATTAAAATTCACCATCGGAAAGATCGTCATCGATTTACTCCGGGTGAACTTTGATGGTTGTTTTTGGCACCCCTAAAAATGCCGCTAAGTACCTTAAAATAAATCGTAAAGATTCGACGTCGTTTGACGACAATCTAGATGATAATTTACGAAAATGATCAATTTCGGGGGTGTTTGTATGATGAAATGAAGTATAAGCAATAATAAAAGCTGTATACGGCGTATAAGTGTCCAAAATGGTCCATGGACGAAGATATCCTTCCTAGCGGTACAAGTACATTTCTACATCTATAGACTATTGGGGCCCACTGGAATCAGATCTACGGACGTGAATTCCATTAAAATGAGCACGAACAGACCTCTATGGTCTCACACGTTGGTGACTACCCGTATTAACTATCTGTCAGATGTATATCGTAAACATCATGTTTCCGTCCAAAAGTACTTGAATATGATATAAATCGGGGTCCTCATCTATCAAAAAACTCTCTAAAAGTAAGTCTAACCAATGTTTAACAATAGCGCTAACATATTTGATTTTAGATATGAAGATACAAATCATTTATCAACGTTTAACCTACACACATATTCTTGAACAAATTAAAGTTCATAGGGATGAAAGAAACACAAAAACGATTTGGAAAGGTATGTAGGTACATCATTTACGAGAAGGGTACTATAGATATTAAAGGAAGATATCAAGATATCTGTCATATTCTACAGTATACGTAGCATCTTCCAGAGATACTTAGCACTACGTACAATGGATTCACTCAGAATCACATCAGATTCATAGTATAAGCCTTTTAAAGTAGTATTAGTATAATTTTATTGTATTTACAATAAAGATATCTTTCTTTATATACATGTGCATGGTGTATTGTGTTTCAGAAATATAAAATGTCATTTGACATTTTCAATGTAGGTAGCCGAAAGCATATTTATATAGTAACACATAAACTATGAAGAAGATGTATAGAAGAGTATTTCATCAATCAATCAAGACTAATTATATGGATGTTAATCTGTATCGAAATGATTATGAAAGTGGTCAAAAATGAATTTGATATCACAAAGTATATCATTTCAAGGATGTTATATAACGTTAGCACAAATAACGAAATGGCATTCAAAGTATAGATTGTACAGTTTCAATACTAACAATTGGGCTTTGCAGAATATATATATAACAAGAATAAAGGTAGGATTAAAGTTTAATAATGAAATACATCCATTTACTCAGTTGGATGGTGCTTATTGAGAAGGAACCAAGCGCCAAATTGCGATTTTGAGTTATTTTAAGTTAAAGTAGAAACGCTTTATTGAAAATTCCTCTTAATAATTTACAAAATAACTAATGATCTCTATGGCAAAAGTATTGAGGAAAAATTGTAAGAATGACGTAATAATCGTAAAGTACTTAGTTTTAGACATTTTTTAGCTTTTTTGGTGCTTAGTTCCTTTTCAATAAACAACGAAATGAGACATAATCTGGAAAAACAGAACCAAGTTCCTGGTTCTGTTTAAACAAACAGATAACAGTAAGATGGTTCTTTTTAAAGTAATATATTTAAAAAATTATAATATCAAAACATTACAACTAAGACTGAATAACTGTGTTCTTTCTAAATCTACGTAATATTCTTTACTAAACCAGAACAAAAATATAACAACTTCAGACTACAAAATAGGGAAAATGTCATTCTAAAACAAATAAAATTTTTAATCATCCGCCTCTATTTGAAAATCTGTATTTGGTCCAAATCCATCGACGTCATCCTCAAAATCGTCTGTGTTAGATATCTTGTAAAAATTTCTGGCGTCTGTTGGGATAAATTTCATTAGAGATTTGATATCATCCCATTTTTGTTTGGAAATTGGCTTTCCAGTAGGATACAGTATCCCTAAATTCAAAAAATCTTTTAGGGGCTTTCTGCCGCGGCCAGTATTTTTAGATATATCTACTTCTTTAAAAGTGCCTTCACGATCGTGAGTTTCTTTAAAGAAAATTGAAAATGGCTTGTCTTTTTCGATTTTTATCACTCTTGATTTTAGCCAACTAATTTTCTCTTTTTCTGTGGTAATTTTTCTGTTACAAATTTGTTTTTCTAAATCTGCTGTGGAGTAAAAATCTTGCGTTTGCATGACACATGATAAAAATTTTTTATTATTTTTACAGTTTGCAATGACCAAAGTAAAATCGTCCAGGGTATAAATTCTAACTTGTTTTTTAAGAGCACGCTCAATCTGGCCAAAATCAGTATCATTCGGTAAATAACTGTGTCCAGATTCAAGGAATTTTAGGCTAATGGTTTTTAAAGTAGGATGATTCATCAAAATATTTTTTAAAATCAATATAATTTTGATGTTCCTATTTTGGCCGCCACAGCTGTCCGACCACAAAATCAGGTTTTCCACTCTATCAAGGTAGTTTAAATTTACAAATTTTTTAAGGCATGATCCCACCTCTTGTGCACCTCTCCCTGCCACTCCCTCTTTCCAAATGAAACAGTATGGAGTATCTGTTTTTCCGGAATGAATTCCTTCATTATAAATATTCAATTGGCGTTTATAGTAGACTAAATTTGTTGGAAGTTTTGGTAAACTTAAAACTTTTTGCATGTCATATGTAAGCGTTTCGACAAGAGGATTATCAATTGCCTCCTTTACATCTCTCTTCATTTGATTTCTAGCAATTTCAGCTTTTTCAAGATGGCTAGTATGTGCATCCTTAAGGCCTTGTATTTCTGTTTCATCTTGGGAGTTTTTTATTTGAGCAGTAAATAAATCACATTTGTTGCAAGTGTCTTTGATAGGTGCTTTTCTTCTCAAATTAAAATTTTTGTAAAATACGCTTTTAAAGTATGTGAAACTTACTTTTGGGTTTTCATCTTCTAAGGTATAGAGTTCAAACATTTTGCTCTCTGTCAGGTCGTGAGGTAAAAATTTTGAACTCGTTTCGGCCCGAGCATAGTGCGAGGTATAAGTCGGAAACCTGCTAATGTGGTGGATAATCTTTTCTGTAACTTCTTGTCCTATTTCCTTTTTACCCCCTGCTCTTCCTCTTCGATCTTCTAATTGGCGATTACGAACCTTGCATACAGCAGTATTGACTCTTTTTGTTGATATCTGGTAAGTATGTATAAACATGTTACGACAAACAGTGATATCTCCAAGCATGTACGTCCTAGTAAAGGTTTTCCCTTGTCTATTTTTTGCACGTTTTCGCTTTACAGGTACTTCCTTAATTGACGACCCGATAAAACTCGTTTGTAAGTCGTAGGATGCAAGATTCCAGAATTTTTCAAATAATATTTTTCTGTTTTCTCCACGAAGCATTTCGCTGCATTGTTTGTCACAATTGCATTTGTAATCTATGAACTCTTTACTCTCTTTTATCTTTCCTTTGGTAGTATAATGGGTTAAGTTTGAATCTTTAAGTTTTTTTCTTTCTCTACATGTCTGGCCTGGATATTTTCGGTGTCTACCTTTTTTTGGTCTCCCCTTCCAGTTTTCCCGTTCTTCATTTAACATTTGAATCCTATTAATGTCAGTAGTATTTTCTTCTGGTTGTCTTGCAGTTTGGTTTTCAGATTCACTGTCGCTTGAAGATGCATCAGAATTTGAATCCGGAACAAAATCTTTGTCTTTAATGCTATCGTCGGAATCTTTTTCTTCTATGTATCTAAACTGGGTTTGTCTTGAAGTACCTGGACCATGGCTATTTATCATTTCAACTACAACTTTTGGAAACTCTGATGCTAAACTGTCATTATACTGATACTGCTTTTCTTCCTTCCCGTTTTCTTTATGGTCATTTTTCATATTTGTCATGGTTTCTGTGTAATCGACACAACTATTTTCTCTTTGGTTAGTAACATCATTAGTATTATGGTTCAAGCTTTCGTTCTCCATTAGACATTCGGCTATGTTACTTTCAGCACCAGTAGTAGATGCGCACACGTCCTGAAAAAAGAAATCGTAAAGAAAATAATACTCTTAATTTTGCAAAAATATAACTTATGTTGGATTTATACAGAAAAATAAGATAAGATAAGAATAAAATCATAAATAAAAATAACATAAAACAAATAAGGGCCATTCGGTTTTATACAGCAAAATAAGAAATAAGGGCGACCAATAAGATACGTTCAATGACTTTCCATTCAATGGAAATTATAGGGAAATAGACCTATAGAAACAGAATCCAATAATGCTGAATGCAAATATAATTGCTTCTTTTTCTTCAAAAAAAACACAGAATTATAACCATAGATTATTTTTTTATTTCTTATTTTATGATATGTTATTTGGCTGTATAAATGCTTAATGGCGGATATGTATATTCAACTCTTATTTAATTGTTATGTTATTCTTATCTTATCTTATTTTTATGTACAAATTCACCATTAGAGTAGCTATGTACAAAAAGAACCAACCGCCATGGCGAAGGGTGGTTGGTTCCGTCTAAACGAAGTAAATTATCGTTAATAACCCAATCATATGCCAGAGGTATGGTTTTAATATTTTAAACATTACTTAACAGTAGGAAAACTTAAATAAAATAATAGATATTTGTTGAAGATTTTTTAAAAACAAACACTTTCAATACCTAACATAACCTACAAAAATATACTCACCTGTTTTATTTCGCTAATTCTTGGCTTTTTCCCACAGTTTTCACTTGAATATACACTTAATGCGGAAAGTACAATTCGCTTAGCCCTTTCACTCATTTTTAAATGAATTTGTTATTCACTAACAAATAAACCTGGACTTAGAATAACTTCTACACTAAAAGTTTAAAGCGAACCATCTAACGATTTGTAATAATGTAAAACGTCATGTCGTTTGGATCTCCTCAAACAAATTGAAAAGATGCCTGCAAAGAAGATGTCGCTTGGTCCTTTGCCCAACAGATGTCGCAAAAATTTTTATTTTCGTTTGGGTCTTTTTACACAAATAAAATGAAATATGTTCTGTCGCGTGGTACCTATAACTTAATTTTTCAGTTTTGGCGCTTGGTTCCTTTTCAATAAACATCATCCAGTTGTTCCTTGCATTATTTCTATGTAACCTACAACTGTCAAGTTGACGTTTGTCCAAGTGACAACCTAAAGTATATCTATATAACCTACAACTGTCAAGTTAACGTATGTCAGAGGGACAACCTAAAGGTGTCTTTGACGTAGTTTGAAGGTAACCTATGTAAGAATTTACTGATAATTTACGAAAGCGATTGATTCCGGAGGTGTATTTATAATGAAATGAAATAGAAACAATGCGAAAAGCGTTATAAAAACTCTATACGTTCTATCAGTGTCCAAAATGAGCCATGGACGAAGATACCCTTCCTAGGGGTACAAGTACATTTCTACATCTATAGAGTATTGGGAGCCACTGGCATCATATTTACGGACGTGAATTACATTAAAATGAGCCCGAGCACACCTATATGGTCTCACACATTGTCATTTAAACATATTAACCATCTGCCAGATGTATATCGTAAACATGATGTTTCCGTCTAAAAGTACTTGAATATGATATAAATCGGGGTCCTCATCTATCTAAAAGTAAGTCTGAGCAATTGTCTAACAATAGCGCTAAAATATTTGATTTTAGATATGAAGATACGAATCATTTATCAACGTTTAACCTACACACATATTCTTAAACGAATCAAAGTATATAAGGATTGAAAGAAACACAAAAACGATTTGGAAATGTATGTACATCATGTACGGGAATAGTACTATAGATATTAAAGGAATATATCAAGATATCTGTCATATTCTACAGTAGAGTTATGTAGCAGTACATACATTGGATTCACTCAGAATCATTTCAGATTCATAGTATAAGACATTTAATAAAGTAGTAGTAGTATAATGTTATTGTAGTTATTACAATAAAGATATATCTTCATATACATGTGCATGTTGTATTGCGTTTTTTGAATAATTGTCATTTGACATTTTCAATGTAGGTAGCCGAAAGCATCACACAATAATGATTATGGGTGTATTGTAACACATAAAGTATGAAGAAGATGTATTATACAAGAGTATTTCATCGATCAAGACTAATTACATGGATGTTAATATGTATGGATATCACAAAGTATATCATTTCAAGGATGTTATATAACGTTAGCACAAATAACGAAATGGCATTTAAAGTATATAGATGGTACAGTTATAATACTACCAATTGGACTTCGCAGATACATATACAACAAGAATCAAGGTGAGAGTAAAGTTTAATAATGAAATACTTGCATTTGCTCAGTTGTTCCTTGCATTATATCCGATTGGACGCTGATAACCTAGCTTATAGGTATGTGTGAGGAATTTTCTTTAATGTGACAGATAACCAATGGTTCTGGTACCGATAGGTTTGGGGAAATGTTATCGAATTGCATACAAAGATAGTATATATTTAAGGCTACTCACATTTCCTCAACGATTAATAATTTTTTTATAACATACCTTTCCATGAAACTGTGATTATCATTTAAAATAGTGTATGAATCTGTTTGAGTTATTTTCAATCAAAAGTGAATTAACTTACAAAGTTGAATTCATTCCTATAGGTATGTGACTATTTTTTCCAAATGATGAAAATTCAACAATGATATCTACTATACCTATTTCTGATATTATTATGTAACTTGAATTAAAACTCAATAAAACTAAAATGAAGGTTTTTCAAATATGATAAGTACATATCTGAACTTTCTATTAACATTCAATTTATCAACTACATCTACTAATGAAAATCATAAATAACTTCACAACTAATTTATTAAACATAAAACAAAAACAAACATAAAATAAAAACAAAAACAAAACAAAAATCACCCCTCCTCCTCCAACAATCTTTCCTCATCAATTCCTGTAAAAAAATATATATAAACAATTTATAGAATAAATTTGAAAGATATAAAAACATAAATTGGTATTACCCAAGTGTGAGTTCATGTTATACATTTTTAAAAGAAGTTTATGAAATCTCACAATCCAAATTTTAGATCTTTGCTATATGTTTAAACCTCATTTTCAAGTATTATAAGAAAGGCTGAAAGAAAAGTATATTGTTATAAGTATATATTATCAAAAAAAATTTATAATATACTTTTTTTTCAGCATTTCTTATGATACTTGATGAAAATGAGGTGTAAGTGACTGTCCTCGAAACATTTAGTAAAGATCTAAAATTTGGATTGTGAGATTTCATAAACTTCTTTTATTTCTTTGTACAAAGATATAAAAACATATAAACGTACTTATCAATAGTGAAAAAACCTACCCTCCATTGGCGGTGCCGGAAGTTTCAATTCCGGAGCCGGATTTACTAATTCCGGCGCCGGAAGTGTTACTTCCGGACCCTTTCCCACATTCCACTTCCTTTCATGTCCCCTTCTTCCCTTACGACCTCTTGCTCCTCGCCCACCTCCCCTTTTCGTATCGATATATTTTTCCTACAACAACAAAAAATTTCTATTAAACGGTTTTATTTATATCCAAATACATTATGTATTTAATTAATAGTCAAAATTAAATTTGCACAACCAAAAAGTTACAACGAAATATAATATAGGTCTTTAGGTATATCATGATTCAAAATTTCACTTTTAAACAAAGTTTCGCCTTCAATATTAAAATAAACATGAAATATACTCACATAATAGTGCTGGATATTAATTGTTCCACCTGCATTGTGGATTGTGATCCTCTTTGCGTGATCCATTTTGAAATAATGAAATGGCGTCAAATAACAAAAGCGAAACTTTACATATCAACATTTGGTTGTCAATCATCCATAGATGATTCCTTCAATGATCGTAAATGTATTTGAATAAATACCACACGTACAAATTATAATACAATGTTATTATTTATATTTCAAACTTATACATATATATATATATATATATATATATATATATGTGTATATATATATATATATATATATATATATATATATATATATATATATATATATATTTCGCGCCCTATATTTTCATTAGTAAAGTAGCAAATCGTAGAATAAAACGTAAATGCTTATCTTTCCATCATAGAATAAATTGAATTTCAAAATTTCACAATAATTTTACTTGAATTTGTTAAATATCCAAACAATTCTGTGTCACACACATAAAGCAGTAACACGGGTGTTGTGATTTATCAAATTGTCAAATTGTTTGATTTTAATAAGATGCTACAAAAATGTAATTGTTTTTTTGTTGAAAGCTGTATTGACAAGTTTGAACCAAGATTTCAGCTTTCAAAAATATAATACACATATAAGGACCGTAAGTTCTATCACTTACTTATATTACATATAATGTTGATATTGAAACGTGTCAATCCGTCTCGATTGTCTCATACTCTTTAAATGTTCAACATTGAGTAGAAACAAATTGATGTACTCATTTCACAAGAAAATCCGTAATGTTGATATTATTATTGTTGATGTATGTAGATGTATAGGCATGATGTTGTAACGTGGAAGGGAATGAAATTTAGCAAGTAACACTTTGTCTTACAGCTATATAGTAGAGGATGTGAAACATTTTGATCTAAAATTTTGTATGGTTTAACGCGATCCCACGCAAAATGTTTGTGTTGGTGTATAAAACTAAAGTCTAAAATTTCTACCTCCTAAATTGACCGCAACCCCTTTTTTTTAACCTTTTTGGGGTATTTTGGACATTTTTAGGGGAAGTTCGTCAAAAAAAAATTGCTATCTCCAGTTGTATTAAGAATTAAGATACCAAACTGGAACCATTTTATTATAAATGTTTGAGGAACTCCCAGTTCAAATTTTAATTTAATCCGACCTCCCCCTTCCTCGCAATAGATATATATGTATACACAAATGCATGGGAACTTGCGTGACGGCTAACTCGGGCAGTTTCCAATCGATTTAGCTGAAATTTGGACTGAAGATAGGTTTTATGGCTTTAAAACTGCCCTCCAAATTTCAAGTTAAAATATTGAATAGTTTTTGAAAAATTCGAATTTAATTCAATTTTTTAGCTAATTTTCAAATTGACATATCTCATGTCCTTTTCATCCTATTGACATCTGCTTGGCGACAAAATGTAGGTATTTGCATATATTTTTACACGGTAATCATCGTTGTTATACTTTATTAGCAATATGATACTATGTTAGGTGATACAGATATTTTTTTAAACATAAAAAAATCATAAAATGTGCCTGTGAATGCAAATATGCATGTGTAAATACGTGTTAATGTGTTTGTATGTGTGTGTATGTAAGTGAGTGTACGTGTATGTAAGTGTGTGTGTATGTATGTGCGCGCGCGTGCCTTATCACGCGTACGTTAAAAAATCACAGAATGGTCTATATAATGTACTTGAACACGCCCAATATCCATCTTATAATAATAATAACAACAAAACACACATAGCTTCATGTAAATGCACGTGTATAATAATTATATAATACTATAATAAATGTGAGGGGTACATATCTGTCTCAGGTATACGACAGATTCATCGTATTGTGAAGATGAGAGACCAGTTTTTACTATATTTTATGAACATTTTCTTTTGCAATACTTGAAGTTTCAATGATTGAATTATATAACCTAGAATTGGCCAAGTGACGTACGTCACAAATTCAAGAAAGTACTCTTGAACTATACCTTCGACTAAGATTTGACTCCATTCCAATTTTATACTCTTCTATGAATATCTACCACTCTCAATCTATCTAACCAATAAATGTCAAAGTGACATACGATCCAAACCATAGAATAACTTGTGACACGTGCTAATAGTAAAAGTTTCTATAAACGCGTACCCATCTCCATATAACCTACAACTGCCAGAGCGACGTCTGTCACAGTGACAACCTAAAGGTGCCCATACGCCTCACATAAAGGTTACCACGCACTATCCGACTAAACCCTCGAAAAGGCGTTGCACATAAAAAACTGTTAACAGCGGGGCGTAGCCCGTAAAATCAACTAGTTCAAGCCTCAAATATACGTCAAAAGATGTCCCCCAAACAAAATCATTCGACGTGTTTCGGGAGATTTTTCCACTCACTATGGGATAAGAAATATACGGGGTGGCTCGCCTGAGATGGAACACACTGTATATCAAGAATCCACTATTAAGTAATATTCTCATAACATACAAAGGCATGTTAGTGTAGTCTATTTACGACTGAAGACCAAAATTAGTACGTTAAGTATCTACTTCCGAACCAGATGTTAAGATTTATGAGGTAATAGAGTAAGGTTGTGTCAGACCTTATTGGATATTACTTTTGAGCATTCTTCCTAAAATATACTTTTAACATTATAAAGGCGCATGTGAGAATTTGCAAGAGTTTTAATTAATTAAATTAGTATAAATCAGACTTATTGTTTGAATATGTATCCTATGGATGTGAATCATCTCCAGAATAGATCTTTTATAATAATTGGTTTCCTTAGTTGAAATATTAACATTTTTGTAATCGAATTGATGGTTATATATAATCAAAGCAGTGTTTAGCAAGGGCGGTGGAATTTTGTAAGTTTTTGTTTCTTGTGCTATACTTATGGCCATACATTCTTTTTTGAAAATATTGTTTAGAGAGATTCCAGTTCCATGGCAATCTAAACAATTTAATTTGTATACTGTGTGGGTTTGTTTATCTTCAGGTATAAAAGGTTTTAGATTTGAGAAAAAGTTAGTAGGTTTATGCGCGACATTTAAATCATACTTTTTTAAACATGTTTTTAATTTTCTCTGAGGTTTCCGGAATGTATGGTAATGTTATATAATTATCTGTATTACCTTTTATGTTATTTATATATGACGTTTCATTATAGATTTTGTTTATTCTAATGATGGGATTGAAAAATGTTTTTGGGTAGCCATTCATTTCCAATGTATTACGAACAATTTTTTAATTTTTGGGACGGTCCTCTAGGTGGAACAATTTAACCGCTCCCGTTTGGACATAATAAGTCTACTGATGATGGTCGTGAAACCGAAACGTACGTAAAGACGAAAATATAAAGCATAACTGTTAATGTGACCTATTTCCAGAGAATTTATATATAATAGTAGGATAGAAATTCAATGTTTAGTAACGGTAGATGTTATCATTGGATACATTTAAGCCCGACGATGAGGGAGCGGTATTTTGAAACCTTCAGATGCATTTTTTTAGAAACAATACCAATTTTTTCACGGTTTAAGATCTATTAATCGAAAAATTAGATTCTGGGGAAACAGTGTTGTGATCATTAGAGAGAAATAAGTACTTAACTTGATAAACTATTTTCAAAAATAGGTATAAAATAACTATTAAAAGTTTTTTTTTCACTAATTTAATGGATAAATGTAACTATAGTTTCGCTAACACCGCGTAGCCCTTTCATACAAATATTACGAAGAGCTTTTTAATATTTTTTTGAAGATGTTGGTGAAACTATAGTTATGTACATTTACTTATTAAATTAGTAAAAATCACTTATAATAGTTATTTTATTCAAGTTAAGAATACATTTTCATCACGAAATGGATGATTATATTCAATTTTTCTTAAAAATATGTGTTTCAGCGCTTTAAAATTGAAAACTATTTATTATATTACAAATCAATCTGAATGTGGTACAAACTGAGGGATGGGGTAGACAATGGTTTGTGTGAGAGTTAATTCGGGATTAAGGGTTGCAATTGTAATTATGTTCCAATAGGTGATTAGCGTAATTAGAGTCCTCTTTTTTAAGCGTGTAACTTCTCAAATGTTCATGGAACCTTACACTCAATCTACGTCCAGTACAAGGCATTACAGTCACAGTCATCTCACCTCAGCCTGTAAACTCAAGATTTCATTAATTTATCATTTTTAGATTTTGAATATTATATGAGTACAGGTTATCTGTTCTTTAAAAGGCGACGTTTTTAAGAAATTGAAATATTTTGTGAGTATTTTCCTACATATGTTAGACATGCGAAATTATATTTGGTATTATTATCAATCTGTGGATAAATTAGGCTTAATGCTTTTTTATTTTGAAGTATTATATTTATTATTTTAACATGATAACATTTAGCAATATTTATGATTCTGTTTAATTCATTTGAGGAGTTACAGGCTCAAATTCAAAGAAATGTAATAAATATATGTTGTCTACACACTAATTGCAAACAATTCCAATCTTTCTGTGCGAACAATTACCACATGAATCTAAAATATCAACTGTGGCCCAAGCCCCTAAAACCCCTCTCGTCGCGATATTGTCAGAATTTAAAAGTCGTTGACCTGCTCCATAAATGATCTTATTTCATTCTTCGCATCAGGTACACCTGGACCTGAACCCATAATGGTTACTGCCCGTATACCTGGTCGGTCTCGGTCTCTTAGTGCATTTCTCGCAAACTATCTCTGCCGTGAGCCACTTATTGCATAGCTGTTTGACTTGAAAATTGCAATACGCCTATTTGACCTAGTTGTAGACGACGTGAATGTGCCAAATAAGCCTGCTCATCTTGGTGGTACAACTGGCACTTTTATCTATGGATAGTAAAACATATTCTAGGCAGCATTGTCAATGTATTACCGACCATATAGAAAAAAGTGGTCTATCATTGAGATTCGAACACGCATCCACGGAGTGACTCTTGGGGACCTTACCATTAAGCTAATGGACTAGATCACTAGACGAATAAGTGTCCTAACTTTTTATTGGTTGAGTGATAAGTCGAAATCGTTTAAGTATCTCAGGCCATAGATCGAATGTCAAAACTGTACCTGAAACGTTGTATTTAAATTTTATTCGACTTTAAATTACATTTAAAATAATATGCTCAAGGATACAAAATTGAAACATAGCATAAAATCGTTAGAGTAAAGATAATATTCCAACATTCTCAGTCAGACACTGAAAACTTTTAGCTTTTTATGATGCTATTGTTGTCCGATTCAAAATTATCGCCATTTGTTAAACTGTCGAGAGATTCTTCCAAGTTTGTACTGGCTAATTTAACTAGCCCCATTTTGTTAATATTTTCTATAATGCTGAATGAATTCATATGACTGATTATAGAATCAAATTGTGACGACTTTGAACAAAGTCTGTCTTTCCCTACAAGCAAACCAAATGTAGATGAATGTATAATTTTATATTCTGCAAAAAATTAAATCTTTAAATTGGTGTCGATACAAAAACCTGAAAGCTCGGAAATTTTATAAAAAACATCCCCTACATTTTTATTTTTTATTTTTGAATAAAGGCATTATAATTCAAAAAATCATCTCTGAGCTAGATTTGGATAGCAATCTCATCACAGTTCTAGGGTTACCATTTTTGACAAAAGAAGTCATCGGAAAAATAGCAGGTACGCAATCTTAAACCTTAAACAAGTTTTCTAGAAAACAAAGTACGGATCCATCACGTTTTGTTATCTCTTTCCTTCTCTAACAATGTGACTGTAAAGAAAATGTTTACAACATATACGTTGAGTTTTTATTGGGAACGAAAGAATAATGAATTACTCAATCAATAATATATCAATTCGGTAAATACCTTATTAAAAGATGGTCAGATGAACAGATTACCAGGAATCCGTTATCAAAATGCGTTCAACTAGTTAATAATTCCTTAAAATCTTGTACAGCTGTAATCTCCGATAATTTAAAATACAAACTTATACTTTCAAATCCTAAACTGTATTGGGAAACATCAACAAATTGCGTTGGACAATGGTTACCACAAATCCTTGATCAATAATTTAATTTCTACGCAGAAAATGAAATTGGAACGTAGCCAACTAACCAAATTAGAGCCATTACCTGTAAATACTTCAATACAATTGAAAAGTTTCACTAATACTTCTTCAATAATTAATAAATTCCATAGCTTGTTTTCGAAATTTGTAATACAACCAGTTCATAGATGTAAGAACAAGCTGAAACACCGTTCAGGCAACACCTTTGATAAAGTTTCCGACTTCGACAAATCCGGGATTTACAAAATCAGTTGTGAGAGTCCTGTTCAAAATGCTAAGTCGGTCAAACTAGAAGGAACATTTTAACTCCTTATTAGGAACATTTTGCCCATATAAAGAAAAATAATGGTGAAAAATAAGCGGTAGCCGAACATATTTTGAATATAGCTCACACCATTTCTCAAGAAAGTGTATCACTTTTAAAACACAATACCGACAAATATCTAGGTAATTTAGAAGGGATAGAAAAATATAAACGAAAAAGCATTTTATTAAATTCCGATTCAGCTCTAGCTGAGGGTAACCCATTGTTTACATTATTATCCCCAAATAGTATTTAAACAGGCACATTTTGATTCATAATTTAGTATACTCTGATGATGGCTACTTAGTAGCCGAAAGGTCCTCAGTACCTCAACAGTATTTTTTGTGGATAAGGGTGATTTATTTCTCATCAATAGTATTCTGCAACAAGTTTGGAATGGCTGATATTCCACGCGAGCAAAAAGATTGTAGCCCAATCCGAAGGCTGGGACTACGGTTCGCGAGCATAGAGTATGCCATTCCAAACGTTTTAGTAGACTACACTTTCTCGAACAAGCTTTTTAAATTAATAATAATAGTTTTGTTAAACTTACTGTTCCGCAAACAGTGGAAACTGTCACTTGAAACGATGACCGTAATAAACTCGAGGGCCGTGAATATCAATATGTAGCCATAGCAACCGGAACAAATGTCGTCATGCGAACGCTGTATTCAACGACAAGGCGCGGATCGAGATAATTAATTGCTTCAAGAAAGTAGCTAAGCCGTTTCCGTTTGGATATAGAACATATATTTCGATGCAGTATGTTAGAATGATATAGGTTACAATCTAGCTTTTAATCGCAGAATAGATAGATTCTGGAACCGTGTTGGAGAAAATATCATTACTTACTTTCTATGAGTTTCTACTTAGAAAATTTCGGCTGCAATTTTTGGCGTATTCTGTTGTTATTGATTAATCAGAGATGAGTTGTTTCGCACGCGCAAGCGCCCGTATAGGTCGTGTGATGCGAGGGTCACATGGTTAAGGTGCTGGCCTAAAATCATATATATACGAAGCGTTATTGAGCATTATTTGAAAACGAATGATCTATACCGAATAATGAATTACGTGGGCAAGCTTTAAGACAACAATATTCCGATGAGTTAGAAATCATACAGACAGTTAATTCTTTTTCAGATTTTTAGGTTTCATAATCCTTTTGGTTGGTATAAGAAAGCAACAGTTTTCTTCACTGATAACAATTATCGAGGTAGCAGAAAAAAACCTGTGTCAATATGATAGTGGTACAATTCCTGAGTCGATAAAATCAGTACAAAGATATGCAGTCTATCCATAATTACGAAACTGAATAGCCGGGTAGTAGTCACTTCCAACTCTCTCTTCTCTCAAATTTATATTTTCGTGCAAAATCTAAGGAATCAATTGCAGCATTATGTGTATTAGTTACTTTAGCTGAAAACTCACGGCAGAAAACATAAATTTCTTCAGACAAAGTTTTCTGGTAGAAGACATTCCGAAAAGAAGAAAGTTAGGTTAAGATGAGTGGTCCATGCAATCATTGTAAAGGTACAATAGCAGACAAATTTGCAGTTTGCGATAGCTGTCATGCCCTCTTCCATTCTACAGAAGCTTGCACAGGCCTAGCTGCCTCAGAGGTACGTGCTGTTGTGATACAGAAACGATCTCTCGTATTCTTTTGTGGAGAATGCCGGGAAGCATTCAAAAGTGCCCCAGCTCTTATAAGACAGATTCAGGATCTGAAGAAGCAGGTGGATTCTCTGAAAAACGAATTGAATCTTTTGGCACAGCACAATCCAAACAATGATTCGGAACAGATCTACCATGAAGTTAATGAGCGGATTGTCCGTTCCAAAAACTTCATGATATATAACGCCATAGAATGCAACTCAAGGACCTTAGCTGATAGAATAGATGCAGACAAAAAGGTTGTTAAGGACGTGCTTCAATTATTAGATAATGGGGAAGAGCCCAAAAATATTAAGGTGCTGAGAGTCGGTCGACCGGGAGGGCCAAAGCCAAGACCGTTAAAAGTAGTTTGCTCAAACTCTGAAGTTGTAAGAACCGTTCTGAAAGCAAAAACCAAGCTTCTACGCTCCCCTTATAGAATCAGCGCAGATCAGACCAAAATCCAGCAAGAAAATTTGAAAACTGTATTGAAAGAACTCAAAGAGAGGCAGGAGAAAGGTGAAGTTGATCTAATACTGAAATACCTTAATGGAACTCCCAAAGTATCTAAGAAACAGATCGAAAAAAACGCCTAACAACCCCTTTACAAGTATACTATCAGAACGTCGGAGGACTGCGTACAAAACTTACAGTGCTACTTAAAGCGATGTCCTGTTCTGTATATGACATAATTATAATAACGGAAACTTGGCTACATGACAGCATCGGAGACTCAGAGCTACATTGTGGAGGTTACATCATATTTCGGATGGACAGAAGTATTTCATCCAGCGAAAAATCGCGTGGTGGTGGTGTACTCATTGCCATTCGTTCGTGTATAATGTGTAGACGAATATCTTCTCATGTTAATTATATCGAAGAACAGTTTGTCTACTGCAATTATCAAAACCAAGATGTAATTATTGGAGCAGTGTAAATTCCTCCTAAATCCTCGCCAGATGTGTACTCTGCCCATTGTTCAGCGGTGGAAAGTATTGTTGATAGTTATCCAGAGGCAAAATACTACATTTTTGGTGATTATAACCTACCTGATGCTACCTGGTCCAACGACAATAATGGAGTTATTGTCAATTGCCCTCTCAGCTCCCCCGCTACACATTTGGGTCAGTCTTTTGCATTTCTACACCTATACCAAGTCAACATGATACCAAATAATAGAAATGTGTTCCTAGATTTACTTTTTACCAACATTGAGGATACTGAAGTTTCTCAGGCATTAGATCCTCTCTTTCCAATCAGTTTTCACCATATCTCGTATAATTTTTGTATATGCTCCAATAATAGTGTCAATGTAAAAAACCTTGAGTTTGTTGAGTTTTACCATGATTTCAGAAACGCAGATTATAATGCTCTTAACAACTTTTTAGCCTCCACCGATTTAGAGGGAATTTTTGCTAAACAAGATTTAAACGAGATTACTATCAATTTTTATGAAGCACTGAATACAGGCATAGACAAGTTTGTTCCTTTGAAAAGATTCAAATCATCTAGTTTTCCTAAATACTTCAACACTGAACTTCGGCACTTAACAGTCCAGAAAAAAAGAGCACATAGAAGGTATAGATTATCAGGTGAAGACCAATACTATCTAATCTTTTCGGAATTGAGAGCTCACTGTAAATATCTTTCAGACATCTGCTACAACACTTACATTGTAAACACAGATAACAGTTTAAGATCTGACCCTAAATTATTCTGGAAATATCTCAAGGATAAAAAAAACACACATAATTTGCCTCAAACTATGTTTTACGAAGACAAAATTAGTAATTCTGGTGATGAAACGGTGGAATTATTTGCCAAGTACTTCTCTACTGTGTATAGAAATTATGAAAATGTGCATGCTATTAACCTAGATGAATCTTCCAGTGGCACTTGCATTAATTGCCCTGTACTCACCACAGAAACAATATTCAACAAGATTTCAAAACTTCCTAATAAATTAACGGTTGGTCCTGATGGAATACCAAATATTGTTTTGAGCAGATGTGTCTGTACACTTGCGTCACCACTATTGAAATTATTCAACATGTCTCTTAAATTAGGTACGTTCCCTACTATCTGGAAAGAGAGCTATATATTGCCTATTCACAAAGCAGGTGATAAAGCCAATGTTATGAATTACCGAAGTGTTTGTATTCAGTCATCAATTCCAAAACTATTTGATAGTCTAGTATATGATGAGTTGAGATGGGCATGCAAAGGGCTTTTATCTGTAAAACAACACGGTTTTTCCCAAGAAAAATCCACTTTAACTAACCTACTTAATTATCAGGCGTACATCCTACCTGCCTTGGAGAAAAAGTTACAGATTGATGCCGTTTATACAGATTTCTCTAAGGCATTCGACAGAGTATGCCACAAAATTTTGTTGTATAAGCTATCCACTATGGGTTTCAATGCTAATTTAGTAAAATGGATTGAGAGCTTTCTGACTGATAGAAAACAGAAGGTCAAGTTAGGTAACTACTGCTCGATTGAAATTGATGTCCTTTCAGGTGTTCCCCAGGGTTCTCACTGTGCACCATTGCTTTTTAATTTGTTCATTAACGACATTAGTAATATTTTTGAAAAATGCGAATGTTTATTATTTGCTGACGATTTAAAGTTGTTTTCAGTCATTCAGTCTGATCTTGATGTTGTCATGGTTCAGAAGGATCTAGACAATTTAACAAGCTGGTGCAACAGAAATTGTTTATCTCTGAATGTGGAGAAATGTTGTTTTATTAGCTTTTTCAGGGGGATCAAAAAATTTGACACTTCTTATAGTTTAAATGGCATTGATCTAAGAAATGTTTCTATGGTAAAAGATTTAGGGGTGCTGTTCGACCACCAGTTAAACTTTGTTGATCACATCAGGAATATTTCGATCAAGGCAGCTAAAATGTTTGGGTTTCTAAAGCGAAACAGTGAGAACTTCTCTATCACTGCCATAAAATGCATTTACTTTTCCATTGTTAGATCCCAGATGGAATATGCCTCTATTGTTTGGTCACCATTTTACAACATTCATATCGTTACCTTGGAGAGAATTCAACATAAATTCCTAAGATTTTGTGCGTTCAAACTGAACTTGCCAATAATTGATCATGATTACAGCGCAATAAGTTCTACACTCAATATACCTACGCTTGAATGTCGTCGGCAGCACAGCTCCCTATGTTTTATGTTTAAACTTGTTAATGGTTTAATATCATGTCCAGATTTATTAGCACTTATCAACTTCTGTATACCAAGTCGTTCGCTTCGGTTCAATCAAGCTTTTCATATAAGATTTCACTCAACAAACTATGGTTTTCACTCTCCATTTGATAGAACCTTCAGATTGATTAACAGCTATGAAATAGACTTGTTCAGTGGCTCTTTAAGTGCTTTCAAAAATAAAATTAGGCATCTGTGATACTTATGTACATTATCTGTGATTGTACCTGCTGTTTGTTCTATTAACCTGTTACTGTGGATGTACCTGCTGTTAGTTTTAAAAACCTGTTACTATTCTTTAGTTTGTATCATCCGATAGTTATATTTTAATCTATAAGCTATTATACTTACGAATTCTTATCTTGTATTGGGGTTTTCCCGTGTATTATTAAAAAAAAATAAAAATGATGTATTTAAAGGTAAACAGATTGAAAGGTTTGGCAAGCCCCCTCTGCAGCAAGCATGACCATGAAACTCAACCTTTCAGGCAGCATTATAGTGGCGGAATACCTGCCCGTGCCTTTATTTTCAGGTCATAGAGAAAAACTATGCATATATACATTAACAGTACATTGTTCCTCATTAAATTGATCAATAATATGTCCTCTATGCCTGATGTTTTCAATTATTTCATTTTCCACTAGCTGAAAAGTATTCAATATTGCTGTTCAGGATATACTGTATTAATAAACTATAAAAGAGTTCACACTGTGGATACACTATGACACTATGAACAAGAAACAATCACCCTTATCCACTCAAAATATTATTAAAGCATAGAGGACTTTCCGGCTACCAAGCAGCCATCATCAGGGTAAACTAAATTAGAAATCAAAATGTGCCTATTTAAATAGTATTTGGAGTTAGTAGTGTATATAAGGGATGACCATCTTTGATAATGTTTATATCAAGGAACGGAAGCTGGTTCTATCAATCAAAGATGATCGTTATTTGGAATTCAACATAATACAGAAGACTCACACAAACTAAAAGGTATATTCCTGCGGATTCAGTAACACCAATTCACTATAAAATAGCTTCATTTAATAGTCTTGTTCATAGATTAATAAATGTCCCTTTACGCCAGCGAAATTATAACAACGGAGTTGAGAAACATCAGCAACGCGTTGAATAACGGTTACGACAAACTTTGATCAATAACTTAGTGCTACCTTCAAATAGTTCGATAAAATGGAAAAGTTTTACTCATCATCCCTCAGTAATTATGATTAAATTAACATTAAGTAACGGCTTACCTTCGATTTTCCCTTCAGCATTTAATAAATTCGATATTTTAATTTAATTCAACTCGTTTATAGATTTAAGAACAAGCTTTGTCGTATATTTTATGTGTATTATATGCTGCATGGGTATTTTGTATTACTCTGTAATTGGGTTGTGAGACCTATAGAGTTTCTACCAAAAATATAAATAAAAAACTTTTAGACAACCCCTTTTGATAAAGTTTGCGACTTCTGACAAATCCGTGATTTACAAAATCGATTGTGTTTAAATTGCTATGTGGGCCAAACTTGAAGGAACATTCTAACTCGGTATATAGAACAATTTGACCTATAAAGAATAAACTTTAAAAAAAAATTGTATTTAAGGATTTAAGAAGAATGTTGTGGAAAAAATGCAAGGCTCATCCGCAGAAATTTGCAAACGTGAAAGTAAGAAACTTGAACCACGCCGAGGATAGCAATACTCTGAAATAACTTATGAACAAAAATAAAGTTTGCTTAATCAGTTTTGGAATTTAAATTCTAGTTAAGAAATGTGGACCCTAAATATGATCAGCGAGCGCTGTTTGTTCAGGGTACGAAGAAAGGTTCCTAGCAGGAAAAAATATCCAGACACGATGTAACAATTGAGAAATATATTAATATTTTTTGTTGTTGGCCAGATAACAATGATAGGTTTCTCTAGTCTAGATCGTTACAGTAACTTTAAAATCGAATAGTTCTTGTTGAAACAAAAACATACTGACGAGAAAATGAGAATTCTTCAGCTTTTGTGTATAATTCGACCCACTATGTCATGAAAAATCGGTTTCTTCTACCTTCTAGGCTAATCTGTTTATATCAAATAAATAAAAAGCTAGCCACAATTCATTATCGACATACAAGTCTAAAAAATCTCTCTGAAAACAGTATATTTACATAACTATTTAGCTCTCGGAAAATGTGATTTTCCTGAGCGTCCATACAGGGAAAATTTTTCAATGCGCTAATAATATTGCTGCCTACTTGACAGTCGTAATAAAATATGCTATTGAAGGTTCCTCACTAACCGCAAACATTGATTGTTTTAGTTTCCTTAACAAGGTTGAACAACGCTTTTGTATTAAAGAGTATTACATCTTTTCAAATTTTTTTGATATTTTCTCACTGATTTGTCTAGAAGAAGAAATTGCAGCCCAAGAAGTTTTGTGAGATATATGAAAATGAGTAAATACGGTATATTTTGCAAGAAGCGCCATCGATATAAGTTAACACAGTAAGTGATGACAGAATGATAATTTTCTCGTTTATTTGTCCGAAAAATCCAAATCCATGGAAGTTTCAACTTTATGACTTTATAGAATTGATTTTCGATGCTTAGAAATGTAAAATAAATAGTGAATGCTAGTAATTTCCCAAAACCTACTGCATCTCTCAAATGACGAAGTGTTTTATACAGGCCGAAACATTCCAAAATATTGTCTGCAGACCAATTTGGCAAATTCATAATTGAAGCATAAGGCATCAGATGAGAAGTGGTTATTAATTTAAGTGATTTTAGTATTAAATTTAGAATATCTGTGAATGCCGATGAGATGACTTGATTCGTTTGACTTTGGAAGACATGGAAGATAATGGTCGTTTTTTTTATGGTATTCCTTCTAGATGGTGAAAGTGGTAAAGTAATAAGAATTAATGTTACTAGGGAATGATGTCAATTTTATCCATGCATTTTTTCTATCGTAAATATATTGATCTGAGACCTACAAATATCTGTGGCGGCTCGTAAGTTATGAAAGAGAGTGGAGTGCTGGAAAAAACGTCTATGACTTTGTTGTCAAAATCCGGGATAGACTGGACGAACTTCTTTTCTATTGACCGCCAATGCGTTCAGTCGATCTTCTGACATTGTGCTTCTCAGAAAAGTTTTAATGTGTTTGAGGGTGGAAAAACAACGTTCGCATTCTGCGGTCGACATGGGCGTTGTACAAATTAAAAAAGGTTTTGACGGAAATTTACAAACTGTTGAGTATTATTAATTAATTTAGGTTGTTGTCTGTTATGAACACTAAAAGTGGCAAAATACCCCCTACGTCACACATGTTATCGCGCTCATAAATTGCTGATTGTTCACTTTTTAATTCCACAGCACAGTGTCCTAATTCAGCTGCAAAATTGATTAAGCCTACATAAATATCTGGATTTTCCGACGTGAATGTCTCATCATGGCCTCGTAACGCCAATTCAAAGGCTCCGCAAAATTTTGCACACATAATTAACCGACGCAAAATATGACTATTTTTTCCACAATTTCGTTATACTTAATTTTATGTGGCGAATAAGCACTGTCTAACTGTTCACGTATGTCCACTTTGCCTATAGAACACACAAACCCATGCATGCATTTATGGAAGTAACGGAATGTTCGTGTTGTGTTTTAAATCATTTAACCCTCGTTTATTTCACGCACTAACCCCTTTCTTAAAAATTAAGCACCTAAAACAAAATAGTTTATTTGTTACTGGACATCCGTACATCCACTAGTATTTTTCATAGATATTCTTGTTGAATATGTTGTAAGTTCGGGTTTTACTTGTTGAAGTGTAGTTTATTTGAAGATTAGGAATAGGCCTTCCTTTCTTTTTAATTAAAAGTTTTTAATCAAATGATAGCGGGTTTTCTAAAAGATTTTGCAGACAATTAACTTCCATCATTGATAATAGACGTCATTTCAGACGTCACGTCTTTGAATTGAATTCACACATTGTACACTATGAAGGCAAGACGTTTACTGGAGATACGCCGCTTTATGCCCCAAACCGACGGTATAAGCCCGTATGGCGAAGATAACCGTAGTCAGCCGAATCATACTTGAAATAGGTACATTTCAGAATGTTCCCCGGAACATAGTTTTGAGCGTTAGCATTGCATCCGCATGACGTGCGGAATAAAATAATGCACTGAATTACATGCGAATTTCCTTCTGTGTTTATCTTGGTGTTGGGTGAGCACGTTGTTATTTGGGTGGGCACGTGTCCCTGTACCCTTTAGTACCAGCCACCACTGACAAATATGGATAATGAGAAACTACTTATTGCAGATCACAATGGTAGATGCTATTCTCAACATGTAGGTTGCCATATTATAAGTGGTAAAGCAAAACAGATTGCTGAATATGTAAATCTAAAAAATCCTGAAGAATATACTAAACAGGGTTGAAACGATCTTCAGCATCTATGTTGGTCAAAGGCGGACGGGATTTGCTTACTCTACGAAGGTTGGTTTTTCTCGTATGTGGCTGGAGACTACATCGAATAATCGATATACCGAAGGGTTGAAGTGAAGCTAGCCTTTCAAGAATAGGAAACACATCAAAACCAGAAAACATTATAATTAAGGATAACTAATAAATAAATACTAAATTTTACCATTAGTAAGTTATTATAACTCAAATTAAAAATTCTCATTATTTATATTACATCCATGGTTTTTCATCATAATGCATGGAAACTTAAATTATGTATGTAGGGTAGGAATATATGTTCTATTAATATCTTCAGCGGTAAAGCAATTCGATCACAGTTCTTTCAAAAGAGCAGATTGAGTTTGGACAATAGCCTCTATAGTAGAGGGTATTGATTTAAATTTTAGGTGATCAAGAAACAAAACCGCTATATTAAAGATCTAAGTAAATATATTGGTACAAAATAACAGCTTGATTTAAAACGGTTTAAAAGGTGAATAAACATGAGGAACGTGCTACTAATCTAAAAAATTATTATCAACCTATTATGAAGTTCAGAAATTATTTTTCTCCATTGCTCGCTAGGCTTAATAGTTATCGAATTAAGTCATTGTCAACAATGACTGCATTAAATAATAGTAGTGTATATTCGTCCGATTATCGGACGAATAAATTATTTTCATATTCATCCGATTATAGGAATAATAGTAGATTAGCATATTCGTCCGAAAGTGTGCTAATATACTGTTGATATACCGAACTCAATGTTTAACCTGCATCGGCGGTTGTTGCCGAGGTGGTTAATCCGCCGGCAATGCATTATGTTTCCCGATTTCGAACCTCCAAACGGCAAGGTCATGACAGGGTTAATTTTTTTAATTTGTACACATGTATTATTATAGTGTAGGTACATTGATTGATTGATGTTCCTACTTCAAAATATTATTGAAATATATGTTTGACGGGTTCTATGCTCTAAGTTCTAAGTCATAGATTAATTAGACGATTCTATGTAATAGCTTCCGGACGAATATCCGGAGCCTAGTAAGTGGATATTTGTCCGATAATCGGATGAATAAGTTTAACAAACTAACCTGCAATGACCTGGCCGCTTGGAGTTTTAAATCGGGAAACAAAATGCATTGCTACAAACGCCCATGAGGGTTAAACATTGAACTCGGTATATCAACACACTTTCGGACGAATAAGCAAATCTACTATTATTCGAATAATCGGTTGAATGTGAAAATAATGTATTCATCCGAAATTGGACGAATATGTACTACCTGAAATAATTACAGATTCTAATCTGGAGCATCACATAAGTGAGCGAACAGCTCCTCCAAACATAGGTTAGGTATAACTATTAATGGTAGGCTTAGAGAACTATACCGACGATCTACATCAACACACCAAGGATGTTACTACTATGTAGTTCATATAGCAGGTCTAGTACCTTGTACTATTGAATACTGCAAAATTTAAAAATATAATTTTTTTACAATACGGAATTAGGTGACATGAAAAGGAAGCATTAACTTAAAGAGAATACCAATAATGTGCTTGCAAGAGAGGAAATAAATCCTTAAATGTGCTATTTAACATATATGATGAAATATACTTTGACTTACTTGTAGAAACGATCAAATCAACGATGGTTCCAAATAAACCAGAAAGATATGATACGTCAAACGTTTTTCACAGTTTAGCGCAATCTCCACAGCTTTCCAGCCCAAACTTATTGCCAAAGAATGTTTACCAAAACAAATTATTGATTCTTGATCCGCACACGATGATTCAATGCCCATAAAAGCGGTTATGCTAAAAAAGCAATATCTTAACGTAATTGAATGTTTTACCCAAATTATTGCGAATTGTTGTCATGATCACAGATCTCAACATTTCATTTGAACATATTAATTTATAACAGCAATACGATCTGACCACGGTGAATGATTCAATCGTTTTCCACTCTAATGTAAACGTACTCAATGTTGGATCTATTGTTAATCACGTCTCTGCTTCAAAATATTGCTTTCTCCGTTCAACAGATTAAATTGACGCTATTTACGTTCTTTGTTGGTCCTAGTTTCCACTTTCCACCAGTCAGTCTGATACACTCACGGCTTGGCGCCACGTTTTACAAATTCAGTGGTTCAGTTAAATTCATGCAATTAGTTCGTCCGGACTCTGTGTGACGTTTAGTATTGCTTTGCTATTGCAGGTTGTTGTGAATATTTTGAGGTTAGGATGTCTGGCACCGTAGGAAAAGTTTCAAAATTCTTAACAAAACTAGATACTAATTCCCGTTCATTATTGACAACCCTTCAAAACAGTAGGACATGTAAGTACTGCAAAAAACTTCGGTATATTTGACTGCTTTTCTACCCGCGATAAAAAATTACTAGGTGCATAGGTACATTCAATTCAGAATTCTGTATTCTGTTAATTAAATGTTTTCCACAATAATATAATTGAATAAATGCAAAAGAACCAAGATTACGCTTTAACTTAAATTCGTTTATGTATAAATTGTACATATCCCAATTAATAATTAAGTAGGTACCTAATAGTCTAATATTTTTCGTACCTAATTAATTATTTACTTTCGCTTGTATTTAAGAATACTTACCTATAACAATTTCCATCGTTTCTCTATTATTTTGTATGCATATGCGAATTGTTCTGACTTTATACTAAAAATTAAAATCGGTAGCATTCTTTTCTATAAAAAGTGTGCTATTTTGATTTTAGTGCAGGATATTATATATGACTATATTATGGTATTAGTATAAATCTTGTTTCTTATTTATAGTGTCATAGTGTATTCACTGGGTGAACTCTTTTCGTATTAATGTTCAAAAGGTGAATTATTGTGTTCATCTTAATTAACACTTGAAACGTATTAAGGCTGAATAATGAATATAGGTAATAATAAAATGAATGGTTATTGCTATTGTTGGCTGCGTGTGGTAATATTCGGAATAAGATATTTTGCAATACGACAAGTTTTTGCTAAATAATGAACATGGGCGTCCGTTTGATTTTGGGAAAGGTGGAAGGAATGCCTAAATTTGAAGTAAACGCTGAAGCGTGAAATTTTAAAATTCAAAAATGGTTGTTGTAAATATTGTAAGGTAACAGGGGCGACAGCTTCCAATAGTCAACGTGTGGTGTTCTTAAGTCTCGGGGTATATGTTAATATCCACCATAAATTATGAGGATAATTACAAGAACATTGTACATAGACTACACAGGATAACACAGTTGGGGTTGGAGATTAAAAAAATGTTGTTATATCAAAGGTTTTTTAACTGCTGAAAACGGGAAAAATAATCAAAAAATTCCTACGAGTTAGCTTCAAAAGTTACGGCCATTTTTTGGCGCGAAAAAAGACGATTTTCATGTTTTTTGCGTTTAAAAAGAAAACGGTGGCCCAAATGAAAAAACATGTCGAGAGACAAATTGTACAAAAAGTGAAAACGCATCGTTTGAGCCGGAATATAATTCATTTTGAGGTTATGATCTTGAGATATGAGCATAATAGTGTTTTTTTGGGGGAAAACAAATGTTTTTTTTCTCATTCGAATATTGACTACAAAAATATTCTATTCAGATTGAGAGATGGTATTTTGTATATACTTTCTACAATGTTTTTTTTTTTATCTTTCATTTTGGCTTCACAATCGGCCATTTTCAAAAATCCCTAAAACAGATTGCCAGCCGGAAAATGGACTTATCGACAACAAAAAAAATCCGCACGTAGATTTCAACAAATGTGATACAAAACATCCTTCAATACTGTTTTTGGGGCTTAAACAAAATTGAAGGACAACTTTGAAAATTTCGGACCTCGGAAAATGGTCAAATTTTTTAGGTTAGACATTTTTTAGGATGATCAAATTTCAGGTTCTATCAAAGTATTTCACGACGAGTATACTACTCTAAAAAAAACTTTTCTAGGTTAAGTAGAAATTGAGATATTGATATAAATGTGTTTGGGCCTCCCCAGAACCCAATTCTGGGCCTATCGAAAAAATTCGGAAATAGTTGGAAAGTAGACAAATTTTCTGATCTAAATCCAAAAATAAGACCTCGTAGCTGTCTTCATCTCGAATTTAGAGCGCTTATTAGTCCAGGCATGGATGAAAATCGACGATTTTTGTCCGAATTTCCGCGAGGTCTAAATTTGGTCTATTCTTATGTATTTTGACACGCTGAACACGATGGTGTAGATTAAATTTGGATTAACCTTGTGCTCGAAAAACTATGGCCATTTTTTGGACCTGAAAATGGCCATTTTTCGATTTTTTGCGTTTTGAGACAAAACTATGAATTTTATGGAAAAATGTTTCGAACAAAAGTTGTTGGAAAAACTAATACGCAACTTTTGGATTTAGTCTCAAGACGATTCGAGGTTGTGGGCCAAAGATCGGGCCCATTTAATGTGTTTTTTGGCACATTGAAAAATTGAGTATATGTCAAAGAGTTTTCAGTTTTTCATATTTTGTTTTGGTGAAAATATAATATTTTCATTCTTCTTTTATTTGATTTTTAGTATTTTGACCTATCTCATTTTTTAGAGTCACAATCGGCCATTTTGAAAAATCCGTATTTTACGAATTTCGTACGAAACACTGATGTTATCAATCTAAAACCAAAATTATTCGAAAGACTTCATCATTTTGCATATAATATCCAAAATTCAAGCATTTTGCTCCGGAGACATAACTGTAGCGCCATTTTGAAAATTTTGGACCAACGAAAAATCTAAACTTTTTGAGGTTAGAAATTTTTTACGGAACCCAAATTCTAGGTTCTATTAGAGGTTTTGATAGCGAGTATTTTAAGTCTAAGCAGATTGATTTGGGTCGAATAGAAATGAAGGATTTTTGAAAATGGCCGATTGTGAAGCCAAAATGAAAGATAAAAAAAAACACAACATTGTAGAAAGTATATAAAAAATGCCATCTCTCAATTTGAATAGAATATTTTTTTGGTCAATATTCGTACGAGAAAAAAAACATTTGTTTTCTCCAAAAAAAACACTATTATGCTAATATCTCAAGATCATAACCTCAAAATGACGTATATTCCGGTTCAAACGATGCGTTCCCACTTTTTGTACAATTTGTCTCTCGGCATGTTTTTCCATTTGGGCCACCGTTTTCTTTTTAAACGCAAAAATCATGAAAATCATCTTATTTCGCGCCAAAAAATGACCGTAACTTTTGAAGCTAACTCGTAGGAATTTTTTGATTATTTTTCCCGTTTTCAGCGCATCAAAATACATATAGAAACATACAAAATTTCCACCTTCATTTTTCAAGCGATATGCGCTTGCGCTAGATTTCGTTCCTCTAGCGACTTTACTACCAGGTAATAGTTCTGAAAAGTATCTGGATGAAAATTTTCATTCGAAATATGATTTTACCTGATGCCTTGAACAAGATTTTCTAAATAATTATATCACCTTCTAAAAAGTATGAAAAACTTCTTGATTGAGATGTCTCATTGATATGAACTGAACAGTAGATATGTTGTGTCAATTTGTCCGTTTTTCCATCAACAATTTTTTTTGATTGTACTAGTTCGCAAATTACTTAATTAATTTGCAATGCCAACATAATATCCTAGTAAAGAATAATTTTCATATAGTTTTTGTTTCATGTATGATTGAATATAATTCCCTTTTTTGAAATTGTATTAGCTTTATTTGGAAATATTTTGAGAATTGAATTTCCTGTTTCGTATTAGCGTTGGTCCCATATCCAACACAATCATCACCTTTAAAAAATACTAATGAACTCCAAATTTAGATTTTTGGTCTTTCTGGAAAGTATATTTTAGCTAGAATAATTATGTGGTAAATGATTATAGCAATTGAAGAGAGATACGAAGAACATCACTCGATATTCCTTGGTTGTTCTTATTTATTTCAAAATTCTATCGCGTCTTATCAATGATTCCATTTACAAAATTCAGTAACATCTATATTGCTGAAGTAGGTATCCATTCGAAATAGATTAGATATGTTTGTAAATAACAACTGGATCAAATAATATCATAGGCTATGGTACTTTCCATACAGATATTAGTATTTTAGAGTAACAAACAGTACATAATATGTTATGTTACTTACTTACCTACCTATTCAATTCATTAGAATATGAATACCTTAGAGGTTTTCTTCTTATGAGGGAAGTGGGGTTAGTAGAAAACGTAGGCTACAAAAATTCAAAAATTGTATGCATAATGCTCTATTTAAATTTTCATCGGTAATCGAGTCCATATGATACGGAAGACCTATTCGAAAAACATGTTTTTCACAACTTACTTCAATACCCATATTTATTATTAGTAACTATGTGTTCTTTGTGTATATCACATTTTCCTTCTATTTGTTATTATCAATTGAAATTGTCGATTAAGAAGCAGAGAGATGAGAATTTGCGAACTTCTGCTCTTATGTTGGAGTTTTTATAATGTTAGATAATTTCTGGAAACTATTTCCTTAGGTATAAATAATTCTAGATTAGGTATAGTAGAAATATATTGGTTCCTGCTGAAGTTAAAAAGTAGCCTACCGCTTAGCAAAACATTTGTATGGAATTTAGTAGCTCTTGAGATTGATCTTCAAAAATAGGACATTGTAGCTTATGTAATGACCGCAAATAATTATCCATTAGAGCAATTAGAGACGTATTTATAGCTTTTCATTGGGTGGGAGGGGCTGGTGGATCAGTTTAACCACCAATTTCCGTTTTAATCCCCGATGTCGAAGTGAGAATAACGCTTCTTATCCCTATTTATATATTACCTCTATGGTATGTGTTCGTGGGCCGCAGAATAATGATTATAGCATGAACGATTTGATGGGGGTTTTAACCCCTAACCCTCTCCCCCTCCATTATATACGTTCCTGAGAGCAATTGGCATCGCAGGCATCATGGTGTGATTCAACAGTTTATATTGATTTGCATAAGACTAATGAGATTATTCAACTTAGGTAAAGCACTGAATTTGTAAACACTTGTCTTCGCTAAATATTAGGATGAATGTTCTTCACCATAAATATTTTAAATTGAGAAGCCGGGACTATCTCTAGATTTAAATTTACGGGTTGTAGAATACATACCTAAATGGAATGGCGTTGTTCTACCTGCGTTCATTGGTTGCGTTGTTTTGAAAATAAAAAGCCCAAAAGATGTTTAAAAAACTGAATAATAAATAGGATTTCTGAAAGTCGTATTCTATAGAAACTGAACAAATATCATGTTCCTTCAAGTAGCTATGACCTTTCAAAGACAGGTAATGGTTTGCAAAACAGCAAATATGATTACCGGGTCGTATTAAAACCTAATCGTAAAAGCCTAGTTGTAGCAATAGGTGAGAAATGATAATGTCACTTGACACTACTTCGCGCGGGGTTTTAATGATCTATTAAATAAGATGCCCTAAACAAATTAGATGAACTACTATACATATAGTATACAGCGGTATAATAATTTCGATTCTGGAAGTGCTAGACCACATCGATCTTATGAATAACAACACAACATCCACATAGTTGAATTTCATTAAGGTATTGGTTGATTGTGACTGTTTGTTACCCAGGTAAATTAGATGACTTAGCAATACGTGCATCACTTTCAAATAATTTTAATAATAGAAATAATGAAGTGGATTAAATTTTCTTACTTACATTTCTTAATGAGGATGAATAAAACCAACACTTTACACATATTGCAAACATTAATCTGTTAACAATATTCTCCCATTCTATGAATATTGATTTATGAAGTAGCTTACAAAAAAAGGTAAGGGTCTCCAGACCTCCTTCCGTTACATATGAAGGGAGAAGGATTGCTGCGAAGGGGTGGGTTTGAAACTCGGTTCGGAAAGAGGTACTCAGAGGATGTTTATTGACCCACTGTGTGTCTAACTAAATATACGGTAATAAAGATACTGACATGCTATGAAAAAACCCTGTAAAAAAACTCAATGACGAGTCGGCCAGGAATTGTGACTCAGGATCCAGTTTCGAACTCCATCATGCCAGCAGGAATAGACCAACAGCTTGGTGAATAGTTCAGAGAATCTTTAAATATTTAGAGGGGTGGAGATTACGGAGTGAAAGGATATGATTCCATTATGTCACTTTTTGATTGAAATTGAGAACTATCAAAATTAATTGGCGTTAAAAATTAAACCACATGTGATACATTCAAGCATCTAGCTCAACAATTATTACGAAATATGTTTAATATATACTATGTTAGTATGTGCGACCATAAACAATACATTCATTTTTGTCATGACAGTAATATTAGTTTCGCATGAGAATACATTTATATTGATTTGATTTATAAATTCTTCCCTGACGAAGTTCGAAGAGTATTGCATTTACTCAAGCTATTTCTAAAATCGATAAAAAAGTCCTAAAACAAAAATTCCCTAACCATAGTACCTTTCATGTAATTTTAAGCAACTTTAAAATTTCATATTCAAATTTTTACAAAAAATCGTTTGTTGTTCTGTGACACACCCATTTCTGAAGGGTAGAAAGTTAAAAAAAATCATAACTGTATATTGAATCGATCTCAAAACTTTCACAGTAAATTCAAGTCAACTTAAAACTGCTTCCACCCAAATTTCAACAAAATCTTTCAACAACAAAAACCATTATTGAAGTAAACTGAAACTTACACCGTTGTTTAACATGTTACAACAAGTGGCGGGGTGGTCTAGGGGTCAGGGTAACGGGCTCACATTCAATAGACTCAGGTTCGATTCCCAGAAGCGGAAAATTAGTTGTTGCACGTTTTCTTAAAAACATTAATTTTAATATTATTTAGTTGTGTGAAGATAATGAAATAAATAATTAATTTCATTATCTTTATACAAATGCGAAAAGTATCTTATAGAATGTGAAACAATTATATAAAAATCAGAAACCGAAGCAAATGATTTGCGAAGGGTAACTTTGCCATGCACAGTATTTATCTATCCTCTAACCGGCAACACTACTTTATAAATACAAACGTTTTACCTTTACGGATTAGAGGAAAATATATATGCACTATCTTATGCTAACTCCTGGGTGCTTGTAGATAGAGAACATTGTATAAGCTTTCTACATGGTAAAAAGTTCCCCTAATATTGCTGAAGTGGTTGAAAACACTCGAATAATGTTAGACGTCTTTCCAATATAATACATCTGCCTTTCGTTTACAATAATCGGTAATGACTTTTATTGTTTTATTATAATTATTTTCTTTTCACTTGCCTCGTGGTTGTGCTCTAAATCACATCTTGGTATAGTTAGTTAAATCAAAACCAATTGACTCTATATTTTAAATTTCTTTCAATACACCTCCACTCTTTAAAACTTTAAATCGTTCTCTCGAAAAGTAAAATTTTCTAAAATCAATAAATCTTGTTCTCGCTTATTTTTTATTAAGGATACCATTCTAGAAAGATGTACCAACTAACCTTGTAAATAGGTACCACTTGTGTCAACGAATTATAATGGTATAATAACAGAATTGTATGAAATAATTGATAAATAACAGGGCCTGAAATGAAATTAATCACTTAATACGTAGTGTGGAAAATACAGACAGAATTATTAATACAATAAATCGATGGTAGAAGCCGTTATTCTATGGTAATTTATCATTATGATTAAACAAAAGAACAATTACTTTGTTTTATATCTCTTTTAATAATAACATGAAAACGTTGCTATGGTTTTAACACCGAAGTGCCAAACAGATACATAATTATGAAGTAAACAATAAACATTTCAAGTATAAATAGAACTAGATAATATTATTATCTCCAAGGGACAATTCTAGGTTAGTAACTCGGTTAGTAGGTTATTAGGCAATACGCCCGTCGTGCTGTGATAATCATGTACTGCCATGCCAAGAGTAAACAAAAAAACTCGACCACAAGTCGGTCAGGATCGAGATTCGAACTCGCAACATGTCAACAGTATTAGACCACTAGTTTGCTGACTAGCTTACATATAATATAGAATATAATAGAATAAATTTTATTGTCCATAGCTTTATAATATAAAAGACAATCTTTCAATATTGTTTTTTTCACATTTAGAGGGGTGGGATATGTATATTAATTGTTTTTTGTTTGGAAATGAGAGCAATGAAAATTAATTTGATCGTTGATAATTAAACTTCATATGTGTACTATCAGGAAGTAAGTTGTCAACCATAGAACTGGTTATACTTTCAAGTCAATAAGAGAAGAGAATATACTTGAACCTTCAGAAATAAAATGCTCCTGGATAAAAACTTATCACTCAATGGTAAATTTGAAGTATCACTTAATAACATATAAAATTCTCGTGAAATAGGTCACACTAACATATATGGTTATTATTTTCGTCTTTAAGTACGTTTCGGTCTCACGACCATCAGAAGACGTATTATGTCTGAAACGGGATTTCTTAAAACTAATTGTATCAAGCACAAAGCGTCCGTATCGCACCAATTTCAATTTAAAATGCCCCCGTCGCCGAAACGAATGGAAAAACGAGTAATCGAAACTGTAACATACCAATATCTTAAACATATGTATATGTATCAAGAATTGCCTAGCAATTTTCTTATACTATACGAACTCATGTCAAACAGGCCTGTACATCACTGAAACCAAAAAATACAACGCTCAACTATCCACTTTCGAACCAGATTTAAAAAATTTATGAGGTAATAGAAAAAGGTTGTCAGACCTTTCTATTAGAGCATTGTACCTAAAATAAACTTTTAACATTATAAAGACGCATGTAGGAATTTTCAAGGGGTTTTAATTAATTAAATTAGTATAAATCACGGTCGTAGATACAGGTCTGGGAACTCGTATGTTTGACATGAGTCTCTTACGCGTCGCCAAACTCGTAGTCCCTCGCTCAACCACTAGCTAGCGCTTGGATCGAAGTTTGATGTCAGGATTAGGCGCCAAATCGTTGAAATTTCAAGCCCATCGACATGTACATAATGTCGATGTTCAAGCCCCACAATACAAACATTGATTGATAATAACAGCACATTTTAAGTAGAATAATTTTCCTCGTAACGCAATATTTACTATTTTGATTTGAGAGAGGAATAGAACTGTTACTCTTGTCAAAATGTATTACTCACCTTGAAAATAACTTCCCCTTTTTCGTTATACATGCTCGCACACATAAAAGACCTCGTTAAAACGATTTCTATCCGGAATCGCAAGCATCCACTTTTTCGGATTTCCGCATCTTTCGGTACTTTAAAAACAGAAGTTTCTTGGTTTACCCTTTTGTACCCCGTTTTGCATTTCGGCACAATGCACGGTTTCGTAATTTGTTTCTAAAAACGCGGGTATTCCTTGTGTTTACAAGTCAAGAATGACAGTTGTCAGAGAAGACTCTTCGACTACTGCGCCACCCTTTTTGGTACTACGCGACAGTTGACGCTTAGCGGAGTCACTTCTCACATAGGAAACAGCCTCGAGTTCCCAGACCTGTATGTACGACCGTGGTATCAATCTGACTTAAGGACTGACTATCTGTTCTATGATTTACAGACTTGGAGTCACGTTTTATGTGAATCATATCCAGAATATATCTTTTATAATTATTGGTTTTGTTTGTTGTATGGGTTTGTTTATATTAGGTATTAAAGGTTTTAGATTTGAAAATATTTCCCAACACAGTTAGTAGGTTTATGCTCAACATTTATATCATACTTTTTTTAAACATTTCTTAATTCTCTGGAATGTATGATAATGTTATAAAATTCTCCGTATTACTGTTTATGTTATTTATATATGACGTTCCATTATAGATTTTGTTTATGCTTTCTTTAATGACGGGATTGATAAATGTTTTTGGGTAGCCATTCATTTCCAGTGTATTATGAACAATTTTTAAATTTTTGGGACGGTTCTCTGGATGTGACAATTTAACTTCTTTTTATAACTTGGTGGTGCAACGGAATTGAAGTGAAGATAACGTTGAAACCAAACTTCTTTAGTAAACCACGAAGTTTTTATTTTTCCATCTGCAGCATGCCTAATGTTCATATCTAGGAAATTTATGTTTTTGTTCACTTCTATTTCACAAGTAAATTGAAGTTTACAGTGGAAATTGTTAAATTTATTAATCACATACTGAACTTTATCATTGGGAACACACATTAGGCAATCATCTACATATCGTTTGAAGAATACGGGTTGAAAATCTAATGAATTTATTACAGATTCCTCTAGACATTCCATAACTCATGAATCTTCAACATCTGGTTCGAAAGGAAATACCTGAATGTTACATTTTTTTTTGGGGTTCATCACTTCAATTTATCAAAATTTCAAAGTTAAATAATTCAAAAACGATTTATCCAAATATTAACAACCTATATATTTTTCAAATCAGGGAAAAGAGATCTTTCGTCCAGGCAGGGAATATATATAGGGTGTTCATTAAAAAAAATTCTATTGTTTTTCAACTTTGCAATGCTCATGTGTTTTTTTACTAAAGTATTATTTAATATTGTTTCAAGAAATCAATGTACTTTGTAATATTTGTTTGAAGAAGTTAATGTGTTAGCGAAACTATAGTTACATGTATTTATTAAATTAATTATTTCATCACAGGAGAAAGTAAATTCATATAAACGGGAATATAATGAATGTTTCAATCGATTTGTAAGATAAGATCGCCTTTAAATTTCCACTTCATTGTAATTCTGTAATTCAGACGCTGTTTCACCAAGATGGATATTCTCGGGTTACTAAATTCTGCTTATCTTACAGGTTATGACCTCAAGAAAATTATACTTTTGAGGCATAATGTATCTAAAATTGGCATCGGTAGTGTTCTGAGATCACATATAATCATGCCGAAGAAAAAAAATGCGAAATAATAGTCCTTGCTTTAATTTAGCTATATTTCATAAGATTGGCGAATAATTAATTCATAAAATTGATATAATTTTCATGTCTTGAATAGTAGACTTACGCGAATAGCTAATCTTGAAAAATCTTAGCTTCCGGATGGAGAAACGTCGGCATCAAGTCGTGCTATTATGACGCGGAATCCATTCGGAAGCCAATATTTTTCAATAATATTTGTCACGCTGTAAATATTTTGAACTGAAATACCAAACTAGAAATCAACAGATCAGATTGAACTGCGTTGGTTCATCTTGTTATTATTTATGAGATGAGTGTTAAAATGACGTATCGAATTATAGACGCAATTCGTATCCCTCTCAACAACATGAATGAAATTAGCTATTTATGCGTTCTCGTAAAGATCGTTTCACAGTTCGCAATTCTTGTTGCAATAGTAGTTCAGCAATACACTGACTTTGGAAGAGCTGGCCTGCAACTTTATGTGGCAAAACGTTTTACACTTGGCAATTTTTACATGCAATTGCATACTTCAGTTCTCTACCAATTAATTTGTTCGTTGTATGTTTTAAATTTATTTAGTTTTATGTAAAAATGAATAGAAGCAAACAAAAGAAAAACGTTGCTGCTATAATTACTATAATTATTACTACCGCTGCTCTCATGGCGAGAGAGACTGGAGAAAGAAGACAACGAAGGTGGAGGGTAAGGCCTTGGTTGAACTAAAATAGAGGAAATATTGGTCTAACTGAAGAGCTCATTGCTTCAGATATAGAAAAGTTCTCAAAGTTTTAAGGATGTGTTTGTAACACATTTAAAAAACTGTTGTTCAAAATTGCTCACACTAGTAATAAAATAGAGATATCTGGCTGCAGAATGATTAGATATTGCTTTGAATTTGAAACAATGTGGAATGCTTCTTCTGGTTTTTAACTACAATAGAACAAAATTTACAATTTACAGCTGGAGTCCAAATCGAAAGCAACAGAATAATTAAAAACCACACACCTCTACATCAATCTGAATTTATAAATGCAGTCAAGTTTTGTTTAGAATGCACCTATTTTCAATAAGTTGAGCAATATTTTGGGCAAATATTCGGCACAGCAATGGAATCTCCTATTTCAGCTACTATTGCTAACCTAGTTATGGAATGCTTAGAGAAATCTGTAATAAATTCATTAGATTTTCAACCCATTTTCTTTAAACGGTATGTAGACGATTGCCTGATGTGTATTCCCAATGATAAAATGCAATACGTGATTAATAAATTTAACAATTTCCACTGTAAACTCTAAGCAATATTTACAAAAAAGAATGTATGGCTATAAGTATAGTACAAGAAACAAAAATTTTGAAAACTCCACTGCCCTTGATCAACACTGCTTTGATTGATTATAACCATCAACTCGATTACAAAAATGTTAATATTTTAACTAAGGAAACCAATTATTATAACAGATCTATCGTCAAAATTATTCACATAAAACGTGACTCCAAGTCTGTAAATCATAGAACAGATATTCAATCATAAAGTCATTTATACTAATTTAATTTATTAAAACCCTTGCAAATTCCTACATGCGTCTTTATAATGTTAAAACTATATTTTAGGTAGAATGCTCAAAAGCAACAGTTCTAATAAGGTCTGTCAACCTTTTTCTATTACCTCATAAATCTGGTTCGAAAGTGGATCCTCGAACGTTATTTTTTTAGTTCAGTTCTTCAGTCGTGTTAAATACTGTGATTCGATATGTATTTAGAGCTTATAAGAATATTGCTTAGCAGCGGATTCTTAATTTATATACTTGAAACATTAATTGTGTTATAATTTCGATTGTTCGTTTCGGCGACGTGGGCATTTTTAATTGAAATTAGTGCGATAAGGACGCCTTGTGGTGATGCAATTAGTCTTAAGAAATCACGTTTATACAGTTATACGTCTTCTGACGATTAATATATTAGAATCAATAAAAATTCTGAAATCAATAATCAATAATAATCATCCCTATCGCAGACTTTATCATGCCAACCACACCTATACCATAGTATGTAAGGAGTTTTTTCACATTACTCTTTACGAGGAGGCATTCTAGGCGTGCTGCATATTGTGTATGGCTTTTATGCATTTCCATATATTTAGTTAATATGCAGAAACTTGGGTCTAGAACGCTCCATGTCCTTCTACCACAGTCTTGTAGTAATTCCACATATCATGAGGATTGTGGTGACCTGCGACGTTGGCGTCTTTGTGGGCATCTAATCAAGGTGTCTTCAAAGTAGGTGACAATTATTTAATTTTTTCCAAATGAATACATTCGCAAGTCGAGGCAGAATTTCAAGTAGCATCAGAAGTTTTCTATCATAAACTGCAATCACAACAAATATATGTTCGCGGTGTTGTTATTTACCATTTGATTTTTCGCAATTTTACCGCTTCAAATTTTCAACATATTTCCTTTGGCAACTCTTGGTAGCGCCCGTTTTAAATGTTCAATCTGCGTATTAAATGTTTGTTTTGAGCTAGGAGTGGAATATTTCTTCTCGTAATAAAACAGTCGATTAAATAACTCTTTCAATCAACGCTAAGACTCAGTATTCTGTCGAGAATCGTACAGCAAAAAGGATTCTCTGTTTTGTGTTAATGTATATTCTTGCGTATTAACGATACCTCTTCGATGTAGTGGCAAAGCCGAATCAGTTTCTCCATTCCTACGAATATTTCTTATTGCTGGAAACTTTTGGCAAACATCTTGCAGTTGGCTAGAGAGATGGCTGGCCAAGTCCAATGTTTACAGCTGCAGTAGAGATAACGTGGTGCGCCTTGGGTCATTTTGCGTTTACGCTGGCAGTATGGCTATCCAGTTTTTTTAAGAACATTAATTCCAAAGGTTCAAACTCGTGCAGTGCACTTCATTTTATAGTAAAACGAGGGCAAGAGGAAATGTCCCTGAAAAATAAAACAGTTGGTGCCACAATCGAAAATTCCATGTGACAATTGTGACGTACCATTTTTAACAAGAACGCATTTGCAGACTGATGTCTCATTCAGTTCTGTTTTGACACCCATCGAAAAAAGCAACCTTGAAGATTTTTTTAAACATGGAAAAAAGTGAATTTCGCGTCTTGATTAAAAGTTATTTCTTGCGTGGAAAAAACATTACGCAAACCAAAGCATCGCTTGTTAAACATTATGGGGACTCCTCACCATGGATTGGAACAATTCACAAGTGGTTTACTAATTTTCGTTGTGGTAGTATGACCATTAAGGACGCCGAACATTATGGTCATCCAATTGAGGTTACAACGCTTGAAATCGTCGATAAAACTGGAATGATATTGGACTATCGGTGAGTTAAAATGCACGAGATTACTGAGGCTACGGCTATCTCAACCGAACGGGTAGGTAACATTTTGCATACATTTTTGAATATGAGAAAGCTATCTGCCAGATGGATGTCGCATTTGCTTTATGTTGACAAGCGCAACCGTGTGACAACTTTAAAGGAGTGTTTGGCGATGTTCAAGCGCGATAAGAAGGATTTTTGCGCCGTTTCGTAACCGTGGATGAAACATGGATACATCACAACACACCAGACTATAGAACAGTCGAAATAGTGGACTTGTCCTGGCGCATCGAAGCCGAAAAAGGCCAAAGTGGGTAGCGACAGTTTTTTGGGATACACACAGTATCGTCCATATCGATTACCTTGAAAAGGGGAAAACGATCACCGGCATATATTAAGAAGAGCTGTTGGATCGATTCGATGCCGATTTGAATTGAAAGCGGCCGCATATGGCAAAGAAAAAAGTGCTCTTCCACCAGGACAACGCACCGGCGCACAGGTCTGCACTTGCAATGGAAAAATTGCATGAATTGCGTTACGAATTGTTTTGTCGTCCACCATATTCTCCAGATTTGGCCCCCTGCGATTTGTATCTATTTCCAAGTTTGAATAAATGGCTCTGCTGAAAGAGATTTGGCTCCAACGATGAGGTCATCGCTTAAAAAACGCTCGTTTTGAAGGATTGCCGAAATCGTATTATTTGGAAGGGATCGAAAAATTTGAAAAAAGGTGGACGAAGTGTATCGGGCTACAAGGAGATTATGTTGAGAAATAAAATAAGTTTCGACCAAATAAATCATTTCTTGTTTCATTCTCCAGGGATTTTTCACATTTCCAAAAAATGTTATCGTCTCCTTTGTCTTTTTGATATAAATAACCATCAATCATGTTACTAAACGTGAGGGAAGCCTATAATGTTTGTAGAACATCGTGTAAGCCAATGAGCCAGTGATGGAATTTTGAGAGATTTCCGATGAGCACCGACCATGGAAATACGGACAGAGCGTCCACTTTTCTACGATGTTCTAGAGAAGTAATAATAAATTCATATATGACCGTTTATGATTTGATAGTGGATAAAATAATTTTTTTACTCTAAATTTATTATTGCACTGACACATTTGAAGTCACTTTTAGAATGGCCTTATGAATAGAGACTCCTATTCGATTCTATAGATTTTATCTATTAAAATTCAGCGAAATGTTGTCATAATATTCTAAAATGAGGACGTTATTTCTAAATTACTATCCGAGAATGTAGAAACGGAATAGTCAATCGGGAAAATTTCGGGGAAATCATGAATCCTTGGAACCTGATTCAAAAAATTCGGTAAAACTCTTAACATTATAAACAGCTTTAGTGTGTACTACTTGTTAATTCATTCTCATTGAATAATAAAATAAAACACTTACTAAGTATTAATACTATATTTGAGTAAAATCTGTGTTTAATTCATATTTTACTATGCAATTGTAAATAATTATAGAATAACCTATGTTCTCAACAATCAGCCTTCTCATTGATGTTGATGATCAAGTCCCTTTGTGATACGTGAATTTTCTTTGTTTTTTTTACATGTATATTTTAACTACATGAGAGGATATAATATATAACCGATAATGTTCGAAAAACATCGTGTGAACCAGCGGTGGAATGTTGAGAGGCTATATGCATTGGAATTATTCTTGAAAGTCTTGGAGGTTATAGGCATAAAGAAAGACCTCAGATCCTTGTGGGACACCATCGTTAATAACTATTGTATCGGAAGAGATTCCGTCAACCACCGCAAGGAGTGATCTATCTGGTGGTGTTATAGCATTGCTTAAGCTCGTAGCAACTAATATTTTCTTATAATCTAGTCCTATTTCAAAATTGCTGCTGCTGACGCTAACAAAATATAATCCAAAAGTGACGGATGGACATTGTACTTCAGATTTCGAAAATATTTTATTAACTTTGATTGACTTTAATTGAAACTGCCTATTGATTAATACTTGCTAACTGCCAAAGTATTATTTTCGCGACGCATCACATATTACGCACGTCCCAAGTATAAAACGCCGACTTTCCTCACATTTGTTAGCATAATTTTTTGCTTTCGGACATGTTTTGTAGTCGGTTTGTTGTCTTCTCCAAACCTGGTGAACAGTATTTTCTGATATTGTTCAATAGTTGAAGATTTGTTGGTGCAGAAGGGGTGACCCATAAAGTAACGTGAACTTCCAAATATAACAACACAAACAAGAATAAACTGCTGAAAAGTGAGTTATAAGAAAATCAAGACTGGTAGACTGCAAAGTATTAATATCGACTGCGGACTACGAGCGTGTGAATGCATTTTTGTTTTAACTCTTATTCTCTTAATGCCAATTTTTCAAGTACGTAGTGTGACAATCATAAGATAACAAATCTTGTCGAAATGACAGGGTGGGATTAAGGAGTGCTATTTCAGAAATAGTCTGTTGACCCATCTCGCCCTTCTCGGTATTCAAATGTTTTCGCAACTTGCCTATCATAATTTCATAATTTATATTGAGAGCACAGTTTTTATGAGTACGTATTTGAACAAATATTGATACCCTGCGTCTAGCAGGGTAAAACTAATATGTATTACATTATATGATTCAGAAACATCTAATGAAAGACGTTAAATGACGTTATACCCTATTTTGCTTTTAAATTTTTTCAAGTGGTCTACAAAATATATTTTATAGCTCTGTTTTATACTGACACCTGGTGTCAATTTGAGTTTCAACATAATGCAAGGTATTCGGCAATTCATATGGAACACTTCATGTGATTTCATATGAAAAATTAAGAAAAAATTCATATAACTTATGTCCGGAAATGCTTCAATAAGAGCTTCGGCGCTTTAAAATATGGGGCTATACCTCAGGAACAATAATATGCCAATCGATCGACGAAATTTCTTACCAGAGCAACACATTTTCTGCTTTATTTTTAATCACATTATGTTTTTTATGTTAAAAATATTATTTTTTTGCTTTAATTTGCTTCAAAAAGGTATTCTTGAAAAATGTTACAAACGAACCATTTCCGGGAAAATGGTCGTGCAATCTCTTATTCAAAAGAATAAATTAATTAACTCAACAGAATAAAATAGACAGGGGAAGCTTTTTAACTGCAGGATGAAAATTAAATTTTGCTCTCTATTGATACATTGACTTAACTTTTAGCTTTGCTATGCTTTATTTTAAGTATTTTGTAGCATTTAATTACACATACTTTTGAATGAAGATATTTATATTTTTAGAAATAAAATACTTTCTAAGAATATTAGATATTTATGTACCTATTTCATAATTTTTAGATACTTATGTTATATATTTGAGTATTTTTATTAATCATAGAATACGTGATACATGCTCAACAATCAGTTTGATTAATCATATTATTAATCGAATTGAAAAAGATCCAAGAGACAAGAACTCATTTTACCAAAAATAGAAACAAATTCGTATCGCTTCCAAATTTTCGTGAAATATTTTGCGATCGTGTTTACTAAAGTACTACTGAATCTCCATATATTGATTTTATGAATTTAGCTGAGTTAACGAAGTGTGTTGCAAATAAATTAGATATGTTTTGTGAAGTTGTGAATATTTTATCATTATATATCATTTTGTGAATCGAATTTTGTGGTTTTTTATTTGTCTGTTCATTAATTTGACTTACCATGTTCCACAAGCTTTTTTTCATTTTATTGGTTCAATTATTGATCATATTTGAGGAATAATTCATTTTTTCATTAACATGAATGGACGAAATTTCCACCATATGTTATAATTATTTGTTAATTGTTGGTCATTTAATAATTATTTTATAATTTATTTCTTAATTAATAAAACGCCGTAGCTCTTTATTGAAGCATTTCCGAACATATGTTAATATACAGGTATATATATTTTTTTCGTTAATGTCACCTCCTTAAGTTTGGCATATGAATTTCCGGACATCCTGAATAACCTTATTCTAGACACCACAGAGCATTGAACTATACTGTATGATGTACGAGGGCAGGTGAAAAGTCCCTGAAAAATGAAACAAAAAATGATTTATTTGGCAAGACTTATTTTATTTCTCAACATAATCTCATTGTAGCCCGATCCACAAATTTTACGATCCCTTCCAAATAATAAAATTCCGGCAATCCTTCAAAATAGGCGTTTGCTTCAGCGATGACCTCAACCAAATCTCTTTCCGCCGTACCATTTCTTCAAATTTGGAAATAGATAAAAATCGCAGGGGGGCAAATCTGGAGAATATGGTGGATGACGAACCAATTCGTAGCGCAATTCATGTAATTTTGCGACTGCGGATCTGCGCGCCGGTGCGTTGTCCTGGGGGAAGCCAAATGCGACCGCTTTCGCTTCAAATCGGCGTCGAATCGATCCAACAGCTCTGCGTAATATACGCCGGTGCTCGTTTTGCCCTTTCCAAGGTAATCGATATGGACGATACCGTGTGCATCCCAAAAAAACCGTCGCTATAACTTTGTTGGTCGATAAACCCACTTTGACCTTTTACGGCTTCAATTCGCCAGGACAAGTTCACTGTTCCGACTGTTCTTTGGTCTTTGGTGTGTTGTGATAGTTCCATGTTTCATCCACGGTTACGAAACGGCGCAAAAAGTACTTCTTATCGCGCTTGAACATCGCCAAACACTCCATTGAAGTTGTCACACGGTCGCACTTGTTGTCAACAGAGAGCAAATGCGGCATTCATCTGGCAGATAGCTTTCTCATATTCAAAAATGTATGCAAAATGTTCCGTACCCTTTCGGTTGAAATACCATAGCCCCAGTTATCTCGTGCACTTTAACTCGCCGATCTTCCAATATCATACCATGGATTTTATCGACGAGTACAGGCGTTGTAACCTCAATTGGACGACCAGAACGTTCGGTGTCCTTTGTTGGTCATACTACCACAACGAAAATCAGTAAACCACTTGTGAATCGTTCCAATCGGTGGTGATAGTCTAGGAGCCAGAGCGATATTGATGATCTGAACGTTAACCCGATGGCACTATGGTTTATGGTTAGAGTTTCAATGACCAATTCATCTGACAGACCGAATTTTCGCCTGCTGCTAGATCTCGAGATACAGCTTCCGCAAATTGTTTATTTTTTGACTGGAGGTTAACCCTTTCCAAGTTGCGGTTACTTGAGAAGCATGCCATTCTTATACACTTCCACCATGTGCCATATTTTTTTATCGTGTCCGTTTATCAGGCTGACCAGTTGAAATTGGACCGAAAATGGACTGCAAATTAACCCTTCCAAACCTGGTGGAAAATGTTCATTGGTGTTGGTAATTGTTAAGATAACCTATGCCATCAAAAAATATCGATCCATTCCCGAGTAATTGGCCATTATTTGGACCAACAATGGTTTTATTTCTCATTTTGTGGCTTGCGGATTACAAGGTAACATGATGGCACCATGTTAAATAATTTTATTGGAGGTCAAATAAAGATTAAAAATTATTGCCATCACTGCTTGCCTTTTTCAACCCCTCAAAACTCCCCTAAAACACCCCCCAAAAACAAAAAAAAAAGCAGTTTCGATTTTAAACCCAGTCAGAATCTCAATAATTGACTAATTTATCATAAAATTGGACATATTATGCATATTATTCAAATTTTTTGGGGGATGGTTTTAGTGGGTTTTGGGGGGTTGTCTTAGTGGGTTTTGGGGGGTTGAAATAGGCAAGGAGTGATGGCAATAATTTTAAATCTTTATTTGACCTCCAATAAAGTTATTTAACATGGTGCCATCATGCTACCTTGTAATATCTAAGGTTTAGCCACAAAGTGAGAAAAACAACCATTGTTGGTCCAAAATGATGACTAATTACTCGGAAATGGACCGATTACTTTTGATGGCGTAGGGTATGTTGACAATTGCCAACACCAATGAACATTTTCCACCAGGTTTGGGAGGGTTAACTTGCAGTCCATTTTCGGTCCAATTTTAACTGGTCAGCCTGATAAACGGACACGATAATAAATGATGGCACATGGTGGAAATGTATGAGAATGGCATGCTTTTGAAGTAACCGCAAATTCAAAACGGTTAATATCCAGTCAAAAAATAAACAATTTGCGGGGGCTGTATCTCGAGATCTAGCAGCCGAAAATTCGGTCTGTGAGTTGAATTGGTCTTTGAACCATCCTCTAACGATAAACCATAGTGCCATCAGACCATCAATATCGCTCTGGCTTCTAGACTATGAAAAGAGTCTCCATAATGTTTAACAAGCGAAGCTTTGGTTTGCGTAATGTTTTTTCCACGCAAGAAATAATGTGTAATCAAGACGGGAAATTATTCACGTTTTTCCATGTTTATAAAAATCTTCAAGGTTGCTTGCTTTCGATGGATGTCAAAACAGAACTGAATGACAAATGAGATTTTCAATTGTGTCGCCGTCTGTTTTATTTTTCAGGAACTTTTCAACTTGCCCTCGTATCTAGTATAATATAATGATGTATAATGTTTTTACTCTATTCAAAGTTACCATTAAACTTTAATCTGTGCGAAGCATAGTAAACATAGTATTATAAAAATGAAAGAAGTCAAAAGTCGAGATTACTTTAGTACGAATAACATTTCTAGTTTATGTTTATTTACATAATACTTGGAATTAGATCAACGAGTATTTCAAATATTTAAGGAAAATTGCATACTTGTAACCTTTTCCTCAATATTATGGACCTATTTGATAGTAATCTCTATTATGAACATGTTTCATCATATATGTAGTATTACTGTTATAGTATGACTATTAATCTCAAAGCACATTCTTCCGGTAAGTATATATAGGTGATTTTCAATCATAAGTAATTAAACCATATCCCAGTTGTTGGACAATTTTGACCTCTTGGTACATACTTTTCAACAATTTGGGTACAAAGTAAATATGTTACGTTTTCTGCTGTCCATGTACCTTTAATTCAGACCTCATGTCACCCACGGTGATATGCTAATTCTTTCATTTACTGTATGTATTACGTTTCAAACAAGTAGTTCCTAGACCGCCCATATGGTGCGCATAATTTAAAGATATTCATATAGCGATGCGTTCAAAGTGCCAATTATGATAAGGAAGAATAAATATTAATCATAACATTAATATTTTAAATCTAGAAATGGTATAATTCCACAAGAAAACGAAATCGAGATTTAAATGTTTCTACACGTTCCGTGATCTCGTGGAGCTGTCTGTGGATACGCTAGAGGTCAAATTGGTAGATTGAATTCCATAACTTTTCTGCTGAAAATCTGAGCTAACACAACTCATTAGATTTAAGAAAATGTCAACAAATGAAAGTGTCGCTTTGGAGACATTGGACACTCAATCCATTGTTGTTACGTTTTGAAAACCATTCACTTTTTTCAAAATCTTCCGGTTGAATTCCGCAGTCACAATAGCACGACTTGATGCCGACGTTTCGCCAACAATTACAGGCGGCATCTTCAGGGCATGCTTGAGGCTTGAACTGAAACTGATTCTTCTGATTTCTGTAGCGGTATTTATTGTAGGAAACAACCTTCACTCTACACAGTTCACTGCCTTTATTCCGGTGGTAAACTCCGTTCTGGCACCTGACCCTGTCATTGTGCGAAGTGGAATTTTCGAGGATGGGTTTCCAAATGTTGGGAAGATAATATCCCGAGTCACGGCTTAGATTATATGAATGTTTTAGGATTTCTATCGAATCAAGAATTTTTCGCTGATAGAAGTTTAGGACTCTGACTAGGATTTCAGTATCAAACAAGTATCAAATTTGTGTTCCGCAAGTGCAGATCTACTGGTGTCACGAAGCCTTGTACAGCGCTCATGTTCTTTAGATATACAGGATATCCCAGGTTTTAGTAGCAGAACTTTAACAGTCGATAGAAAATTTGATTTTGAGAAAAAAAGTTCCTATTAACGTATATGCACAGACGCTTAGTTTTTGAAATTGAAAAAAAAAATTCGTTTTTGCGAATATCTCCGGAACCGTTTATCGTTCAGAAAACAGCTGTCGTAAGCATTTTCTACTCATAGAAAGCTAAGTTTTTTTTAGTCATGATTGGTGAAGATTTTGAAGGGGTAGTGGGTGTTTTTCTCCTCAACTTCTACGCGACTGGAAAAAGTACAGTTTTGAGACAACCATTTGAACCGCCAATGTTTTCTACACATAAAAGGTACTCGTCATAAGCTCTAAAGTTGACCGTTTTCGAGAAAAATCAACTTTTGTGTTGAAAAACATAATCAATTGTTTGAAATAAAAATTATTTTTTACTAATTAAACAAAATTTATTCAAACGTTAGAACAAGTAACAAAACCAAAAAAATTTACCATGTTTTTCAACATAAAAGTTGATTTTTCTCGAAAACGGTCAACTTTAGAGCTTATGACCAGGAGTACCTTTTTTGTGTCGAAAACATTAGCGGTTCAAATAGTTGTCTCAAAACCGTACTTTTTCCAGTGGATCAGAAGTTGGAGAGAAAAACACCCACTACACCTTCTAAATCTTCACCAATTATGACTAAAAAAAACTTTTTTTATCGCACAGTACATAGCTTACTATGAGTAGAAAATGCTTTCAAAAGCTGTTTTCTGTACGAAAACGGTTCCTGAGATATTTGCAAAAAACGAAATTTTTTTTTCAATTTCAACACCGTATCTCAAAAACTAAGCGTCTGTGCATATATGTTAATAGGAACTTTTTTTTTCAAAATCAAATTTTCTATCGACTGTTGAAGTTCTGCTACTAAAATTTGGGACACCTGTATAGATATGATTTATTCGTTTGATAGTTGTATCATATGTGGGTGTAGAACACGTTAATACAATAATACAATATAGAAAATATCTGATTAAAAAGAGAATAATTCACATTAAATAAAGATAAAAAACATTAAAAATTACAAGTAGGTCCCAAGTTATACATATAACATGACAAGAGTGGTAGTCAACTGGTGAATGTTGATAAAAATCGCCAACAGTAAATTTCTCATACAAATACTCACTTAGCGTGTAGTAGGCTTTCCATTTTAGGAATCGACTCAGCTTGGTTTTCAACTGTGGTCTGCTGGTTTTTCATTTTTGTTGGTAATTTGTTATGTATCTTAGAGATCATGAAATTGACGTTCTTCTTTAAATATGAGTAATTAAGTTTTTCTGTAATACGAGTAACTAGTGTACGACCTGTTTCACCAATGTAGACCGCAAGAACAGGGAATGCTATAAACACCTAAATGAAGAAGGTGTTCTACACTTACGGAACACAAGTTTGACTCTAATCATCAAATCCTTTTCGAAAATACTAAAATCTAGCCCGAGCCCCCAACTTCTATCAGCGAAAAATTTTTGAAGTATGGTCACACAACGACAGTCAGGTGCCTGAACGGAGTTAACCACCAGAATAAAGGCAGTGAATTGTGTGACGGTTTTTTCTTACAATATGTACCGCTACAGAAACTAGAAGAATGAGTTTCAGTTCAAGCCTCAAGGCTGCCCTGAAGATGCCACCTGTAATGGTTGGCGAAACGTCGGCATCAAGTCGTGCTATTGCGACGCGGAATTCATCCGAAAGGCAAGAATTTTCAAGATTAGCTATCTACTATTCAAGATAAATCAATTTGTAGCCAACATGCCATCGAATTTTATAAACTAGGGCCGTAGTCTTCGACTCCGCGAAACTGTTATTGTTGGGTGCTAACCGTAATGATACTACATTCCTTTGATCAATAATCATAGATTATAATACCTAGTACCACGGTCGTATATACAGGTCTGGAGACATGAGTCTCTTACATGTCGCCAAATTCGTAGTCCCTCGCTCAGCCACCAGCTAGCACATGGATCTAAGTATGTTGTCAGGATTAGGCGCCATATCGTTCAAACACGGTGGTACACGTGCCAGAGAACATCCCTCGCCATGCACCACCCTTTTGGTACTACGCAACAGATGACGCTTAGCGGACTCATTTCTCACATAGGAAACAGCCTCGAGTTTCCAGACCTGTATATACGACCGTGGCTAATACTTGGTAAATTGCAGAAACACACAGAGCCCAAAGGTACTCAGACGACAATTATCCGCCAATTTGCTAATGCACATGGGATGTTGGAAGATTATTTCCTGAAGACCATATTACGAAGAAAATATATGCTTTGAAGACCATTTACAATATTTGAGAGAGAATATAATTTTTATTTGACGTTCTCAGTGACGATTGAAATTGCTAAATGCTGCAGATTACAAAGACTTGATAAAACAGTGGCTTCTGGCAAGTTTTATACCAATATTACAGCGAATATTTTACACTTCACTTATTTTATCGAATCAGAAGTTTATTTTTGGTTTCGTTACTATGGTGACCCGAAAAAAATTCCGGAAATTATCATCCTCCAGGGTACCCGAGCAAAATTAATTTTTCTATTAAATTATTGACATAATTGACATTTTACTTTTATGTTAAAGTGGAATTTTATTTTTCATATTAAACGGGATAAATACAAAAAATTCCTGCAATTAATTCAAGCACTTGGGGGATTTTAAGTGATAATCCGGTACTAGTCCAATTATCACTTCTGTCTCCCATGAAAATGGCAGATTACTTTTTAAATAGCCCAATACCACTAAGGTAAAAGTTACAAGTATGGAATTATCCTAAAATATTTGAAATAATTGTTGATCCAATTCCAAATATTATGTAAATAAACATAAAATATAAATGCTGTTTTCGTACTAAAATAATCTTAACTTTTGACCTCTTTCTTTTGTTTAATACTATGATTACTATGCATTGCAGAGATTGAAGTTTAGTTGCAATTTTGAATAGAGAGAAAAAACATATTAATTATTAATCGGATATAACGAAATACTGCATATTGTAAAGACAACTCAACCGGTTTCCTGATATCCTCCAATTATTGTACATGTTTGCACTCACTATTTCCTTCGTCATACCTGCAATTTTCCCTTTAATCTCTCATACAAAAGACCATTGATAGAACATAATGTTCTTGTTATTTCTTGTAGTAAATATCCTCTATTATTACATATTATTTATCGCTAAACGAACAAGCTCATGATCAACTCTTTGAATGTCTTCCTCTTGAACTTGACCTCATTCAGCAGAACTATTGAAATTATCATCATGGGTGATTTCAACGTTCACAACTCCAAGTTTCCTTGGAGAAGCGTATGTTTTGAATCTGATGATCCAACGCTATGTGCCACAGATATCTCGGATATTATCAGACAAGGAATGGAAACTTACATACCTCATACCAACAAACCACTGGTGAACGATGGTGCAATAAAATCTGTTCTAGGGCCGTCGTTCCAAACAAAAAGCATACCGTCGATGGCGCGGAAACCCATGTCGGAGACCAAAACAAAATATATTGAAGCCAGATATATGTGCAATGAAACAATAATCGTTTCGAAAAAGGCATATAATGCCAAAATAAGATCAAAGCTTAACGAATGTCCGAATGGCTCATGTTCGTTTTGGACTTTCGCCAAAGCAATTGGTAGGAATTTCACTGCACACTGGCTACTACACCACAAGAAAGAGCCAACCTTTTTGCTGAAATTTTTGCAGCAAATTCAACTTTGGATCCTCAAGGAACCCTCCTAATATTGCTGCCATCGATAGTCATATGGCTGAAATTGTCTATCGTCAGCGCACAATTAGGTGCATTCTGTTTGATCTCAATATCAAGAAGTCTATTGGGCCAGACGGAATTTCACCTTTCGTTCTCAAGGAATATAGTGCAGTCTGCCTACGGATTGGGACCCTTAAGTGGAGATACAGTAAACAAAAATATGTAAAAAATCGGAAATTTTCCGTAGAATTCAATAAACTAAAATACAAACAACTGGCACCTCGGGGCTCATAGTAAATTGGACCCAAAGTTGTCCAAAAACTGTTTTTTCCATTTTACTCTGTCATGGTGCCTAAAAATGAAAACAATAAAAAGAAATTATATAAATAAATCATAAAAAAATACCAGCTATTCAATGCTGCTAACAAAAAAGAAAAAAAAATTTCTTGAAAAAAATCGATTTTTTTGTTGTTGAAAAAAACGATGTTTCAACCGATTTTTCGCATATTGACGATCAGTTTAAAAAGCGCGCAATATATAAAAATGTTAGTACAACATTTCAAGAAAATTTTAACCTCAAAATTGACTCTAAATATGAAAGCGTGTCTGTGCTTTCGAGATTTAAAAAAAACGTATTTTTTTCGAAAAACTCAATTTTTGCAAAGTTTATATTTTTAAATTTTTTGAAAACGATCTTTTTAAGTTAGTAGAGAGCTACGCTTTCACCAAGTGTCGTGAAAAAATTATTTGTTTTCACGAAGATATGAGCGTATCAAAAAAACGCGATTTTTAATGGTTTTTTGCAAATAAATAATTTATTTTCGAATTGTTTGACATCGGATCCGTATTTAATAGTTCTACAACTTTTGTATAAAACCTTTTTCCATTTTAAGGCACCATGACAGAGTAAAATGGAAAAAACCGTTTTTGGACAACTTTGGACCCAATTTACTATGGGCCCCCGAGGTGCCAGTTGTTTGTATTTTGGTTTATTGAATTCTACGGAAAATTTCCGATTTTTTACATATTTTTTGTTTACTGTATCTCTGAAGCGAAAAATTAACATGGGGCCAAAAATAGGCATACTGCACTAATATGCGCCTGAATTAACACCAGTTTTCTGCAAGTTACTTTCAAACTTGGTATGTTTCCTTCCAGCTGGGAGACAGCCAGAATATAACCAATTCCAAAAAAAAGGAAAAAAGGGCCCTTCCTAATAATTATAGACCCATTGCGCTATTATGCACTCATCAAATACCTATAGAGCTACAAAATTGTGAATGACCGGCAATATGGCTTTCGTCAGCAAAAATCAACAGGACCTCCTTGCCTACATAGCACATGTATGGCAGAAATCTATTGAAAAACATGGGAAACCTCTAGCTGTATCATTGGATATCTCCAAAGCATTTGACCGAGTCTGGCACCAAAGCCTTCTAGGGTTTGCCGCCTCAACTTTGTCGCTTACTATCGAGTTTTCTCTGAGATAGATCACCCCATGTAGTGGTTGACGGAGTATCCTCCGATACAATGGCTATCAACGCTGTTGTTCCACAGGGATCTGTCTTGGCACCAACTTTGCTCCTCCTCCATATCAACGATCTACTGGAGGTGACAACCTGTCCCGTTCATAGCTTTGCAGATGATGGTACACTTCATACCGCTTTCTCATCTAGAGCCCCTATTACCATCCAATGAAGCCAGTTGAGCGAGACAGGGACAGTTTGACGCAATTAATTAATGGAGATCAGGCAAACATTTGAAATGGGGATCTGATAATCTAGTAGAGTTTAATGCAACCAAAACTCAAGCTTGGGTCTTATCCAGGAAGGCGGATCCCACAATCCCTAATATGATTATGTCAGCTACAACTATTCCTATGAAGTCTTCCATAACAATGCTCGGGATCACCACCAATAGCACTCTCTTATAGAACGATCATAAAAACTTGGTTTTCTATGCCGTGCCAAGAGCTACTTTATATCCCAGCAGCTCCTCATAATCTACAAACCACAGATTCGAACTGCCCTGGTGTACTCTTCAAATGTTTGGAGTTCGGCTCCCAAACATACGCTGAATCTTTTGGACTTCATCCAGAAGAGAGCTATTCGTTTGATTGATGATGTCACACTTACCACGGTCGTACATACAGGTCTGGGGACTCGTATGTTTGGCATGGGTCTCTTACGCGTCGCCAAACTCGTAGTCCTTCGCTCAGCCACTAGCTAGCGCTTGGATCGAAGTGGTAAAACGATTTCTTTCCGGAATCGCAAGCAGTGTTACTAAGTATTCTGATTTGAGAGAGGAATAGAACTGTTACTCTTGTCAAAATGTATTACTCACCTTAAAAATAACTTCCCCTGTTTCGCACACATAAAAGACCTCGTTAAAACGATTTCTATCCGAAATCGCAAGCATCCACTTTTTTCGCATTTCCGCATCTTTCGGCACTTTAAAAACAGAAGTTTCTTGCTTTATACTTTTGTACCCCGTTTTGCATTTCGGCACAATGCACGATTTCGTAATTTGTTTTTAAAAACGCAGGTATTCCTTGTGTTTACAAGTCAAGTATGACAGTTGTCAGAGAATTTCGACTACTGCGCCATCCTTTTTGGTACTACGCGACAGTCGACGCTTAGCGGGCCCACTTCTCACATAGGAAACAGCCTCGAGTCCCCAGACCTGTATGTACCACCGTGACACTTACCAGTTCATTGACTTCTCTAGAACATCGTAGAAAGATCGGAGATCTCTTTTCTATAGATATTTCTATGGTCTGTTCGTCTGTTCGACGAGCTCAAACTATTCACCACTTCACTGTCAAACTCGAGACCTGCCGAACTTCTTCCTACCAGATTTCATTTTGTTATCGAACATCGAATTTGTGGAACTCTTTACTTAGTGAGGGCTTTCCCTATGTCTATAACCTCCAAATCTTCAAGATAAATACGAATGCCTATCTCCTCTCCCTACATTCCACTGCTGGCTCACATGATTTTCTTCGAACATTATAGGTTTCCCTCTCGTGTAGTCAAAGTGAAAAAAAAAATGCAAATTTTCTGCTGATTAACAATACCTTAATTGTAGTCGGTTTCATCCCTTTCTCTCATATTGAACCCATCTCCCATTTTCTTTCAGAAAATTTTCATACTGTCTCCAACATAAATTTTGCAAACTCTTTTTTTTTATTTGGAATCAAATTTGCAATTTCTTCGTCAATCGACGAACTTACTTTTATACTTTTGTTTACTTTAACGACCCAGTTGGTTGGTTGGTGGGTGGTCTTCCGAACAATCAAATTTCTCGAATTACTATACTGGGTGGCAACGGAACAATTGGTTTTCTAATGTAGAATTGAGAAATAATGGTGGATCAATTGAAAGGTATTCGATACTTATTTCTGACCGAAATTCACGCAATACCCGTAATATCTAATTTCAAATCGCCTCCTAAATTTTTGTAGCATTATAGACCGATGCATGGCCCTCTATAGTTAAGACGGCCATGACCAATAACACTAATAGTGTTTCTGTATTCTATTATTAGTGGAGGGCAGTTATGATTTTTTGTGCAATTTTCGCGCCTACATAACGGGACCCGGCTCAAAATGTTCGTATTGATGGCCCAAACTACATACTAAAAAGTTAAATTTCCAAAATGGGTGTTACCCAGTTTAATTGGCCAAAAACTATTTTTTTGCGCTTTTTGAGAGGTACTTTTTCTTTTAAGGCCTTAGAGATTTGGCTCAGGTTTGAGATTGATACCTTTTTATTCTGGGTGACAGAGGAACCCATTGATTCAAGGTTTTTGAAAATCGGTTCATGCCCCCTCTCACAATATAAATATGTATATGTACTTTAGGAAAAAATTCAAATTGATCTGCAAGAGCCAATAATCGATCAATTCAGCTGAAAATTTAGGTGAAAGTAACTCTTTCCGAAAATAAAAAAATGGTTCTAGGTACGGTCGGTCGAAAATCTCTGATGGTTTTCCCTAGAACTCAATTTTAGTCCATTTTTTCCGCAAAATTCAAATCCGAATATCTTTTGTCATTTTGGGGTTATCGAGATCTACTCGGATCTCGAATGAAAGCTATTTGTATGTTGTTTAACTTATGGGCGTCATCCATTCATTTCCAAAACTAGTTTTTGGACATTTATTGTTATTATATATTTTGGATATGATGATTTAATGATTTTTGTGGCGCCATTACGCTTACATTTGCATATAAATACGTATACATACTTATATTTATGCATATTAAATACAAATATATATTAATATACATAGGTTATGTATAGGTGTCCAATGGACCCATAACTATCGGATCTGGACTACCCAATTTTTTACTAAAATGGACATGCGACTAATGAATTCCGAAGCAAAATGATATTTTAAACAACTTTTATTGCATATTTTTATTATTTATATACGAGTCTTGAAAAAAAAATGATCTTATTCATATCAGATCTTATTCATATCAGACAGATTTTAATTTTTTAACAACGATACATTCCCTTCAACCACCTAAACTGTTATACTACATTTTAAGCACACACATTATCATCATGATACATATAATAACAATTTTTTTGAGTTAAACACGAGCAAGAGTAAACCCCTTTCTGCGTTACTATAAAGATAATCTAACATTTATTTTCACCATCATTATTATTATCATCATTACTATTATCATTATTATTATTGTTGTTGTTATTGTTATTATTATTATTCTGATCATTATCATTATTATCATGATGAAAATAATCATTATCATTATGAAAAAAAGAATGTACTAGTAGAGGTAACAATAATATATAGATATACATTTGAGTATTTTCATTCATATATATATGCTAAAATATAATAAATCGCCAAAAATTCCAAAAAAATTGTTTTTTCTTTCAAACTTGAACTTTTTACTTTTTTCTCAAAAAATATGCAATAAAAGTTGTTTAAAATATCATTTTGCTTCGGAATTCATTAGTCGCATGTCCATTTTAGTAAAAAATAGGGTAGTCCAGATCCGATAGTTATGGGTCCATTGGACACTTCTAGTTTGACTCATATAGCATTTAGAAGACGACTAACAGTCGATTTTGTAAATCTCGGATTAAATTAGTTAGTTGACTACGTTCCAATTTCCATTTTTGTTTAGAAATTAAATAATCAAAGATTTGTCGTAACAATTGTACGCTATTTGCTGAAGTTTTTAGTAGATAAGGGTGATATTATCACAGTGCTTACTCTTTTATAAAAAATAGTATTTAACCAGGCACATTTTGATTTATAACTTAGTTTATTCTGATGATGGCTACTTGGTATGAAGTCCTCTACTTTAATAGTATTTTTAATGGATAAGGGTGATTATTTCTTATCTATAGTGTTATAGTGTATCCACAGTGTGAACTCTTTTATTTATTATCATACCTACTTGTTGCAGATACAACAAAGCGAGTAGTAGCAACAAACCCGGTTGTTGACCTAGATGGCGATGAAATGACCAGAATAATTTGGGCCAAGATCAAAGAAAAACTGATATTTCCTTACCTCAAAGTAGAATGTCTTTATTATGATTTAGGTCTTCCATCAAGGTACGTAATATTTCCAGGGTTTCAAACATGTCTTAAAATACAAAACTTGATACCATCTTCTACTACCTGACTTCACTCATCTTTGAACTTACATTTATTTCAAGAAATGTTCCTTTCATTATAATTTTGACTTCTTGTAATGATAAAATTGATTACTCTTAATTCAAAAACAATTCGTCTGCAGTTTCCGATATTATTGAAAATAGAAATGTAAAAATGTCTTTCTAGGGACAACACTAATGATCAAGTAACAGTGGATGCATCAAATGCAATACTCAAACACCACGTGGGAATAAAATGTGCCACCATAACGCCAGACGAGGAAAGAGTAAAGGGTGAGACTATTTTCTTGTTATAATAAATTTACGAGATATAGGCAGTTTCTGAGTTCTGTCTAATGATAATATTGTGAAAAAATACATTTGAATATTATAATTGAATTTAATAAATAATTAGAAAATTAAATAAACGTAACTAGTTGTTACAAATACATCGTTATCACATTTTTTAAATTTGTGCTAAAACATGTTCTTTCAAATTGTGGTGCACTTCCGCTCCCAGATGGGACCATATAGAGTACATCTACAATTCTGTTCTGAACTAGGCAAGCAGACCTGGCTCAGTTGGACTTCCGGATGGGGTCTGTCGATGACCGCCATTCGGAGTCCTTTTGTCACTGAGCAGTACAGGTCCGCAGTCGCAATGTCAAAATTGCATGAATTGCGCTACGAATTGGTTCGTCTTCCACCATATTCTCCAGACTTGGCCCCATGCGATTTTGATCTACTTCCAAACTTGAAGAAATGGCTCGGTGGAAAGAGATTTGACTCCAGCGATAAGATCATCGCTGAAAAAAGGCTATTTTGAAGGTTTGCCGAAATCGTATTAGGGAGGGATCGAAAAATTAGTAAAACATTGGACGAAGTGTAACGGGCTACAAAGAGATTATGTTGAGAAATAAAATAAGTTTTGATCAAATAAATCATTTCTTGTTTCATTTTTCAGGGATTTTTCACCTTGTCCACGTAAAACACAAAGATGTATCAACAAAATTCATTTCTCTGACGTATTTTGGTACCTTAACCGAAAATATTGCTAACGTTTTATCACGCCTTGATCTCCAAATTAGTTTCAAACCCCATACTAAACTCTGCCATCTTAAATATTGATAAAGACAAAACCAATAAATATAGTAAACCTGGAGTTTATAAGCTAATTAATTTGTCTAGACTGCGATAACATTTATATAGGTAGTAGAACGTGTCGTAATTTCTTCCAGATTTAACAAAACAGACTAAACCTTTGCTAACCATTTTTTACAAACAGGTCATATCTTTCCTAATTTAGATATCCTAAGCATTTTACAGGGTGTTCCATCTCAGACGAGCCACCCCGTATATTTCTTATCCCATAGTGAGTGGAAAAATCTCCCGAAACACGTCGAATGATTTTGTTTGGGCGACATCTTTTGACGTATATTTGAGGCTTGATCGAGCAACCCCCTAATAGGGGGCGCTTCAACCCCTCAAAATTGAATAGGGGAGAGGGGTTGAGTGATACGTCATTTGAAAGGTCTTGGAAGCCTCTTTACAACGGTGTATGAAAAACGTAAATTTGATGAACCGTTTTCGCCAAAAATTAATTTTGTTGCTCGAATGCGCCACCTTGAATATTTTGGTTATTTGTACAATGTACAAGCTCATTTTTATTAAGCCTTTTTTACAAACTTGAACAATCTTCAAAAAAATCACATTCGTAAAAAAATTGAATTGTGTTGTCATGCTTACAATGAAAAAAATTAAATCTGCGTGTTTAAATCAAATGTTCAAATTGTCCTCCATTGACTTCCATACAATAATACAATCTTGACTGAAAACCGTCAGCATAATTGGAGTTATTTGACGACACTCATTTACAATTCGTTGGCGTAGTTTTTTTTTTTTTTTTTGGCTCTAGGACAAGGCCTATTAGCCAGTCGCAATATAATACATACATATATACATTTAATGAAATCGGAGGCTACAACTGTGATTGCTGCTTACTAGACAAAATAAAATTAACCTAACACAAATTTAATTGACTATCAAGCAAGAGGAATGTATGATTGTATGGAAGTCAATGGAGGACAATTTGAACATTTGATTTAAACACGCAGATTTAATTTTTTTCATTGTAAGCATGACAACACAATTCACTCAACCCCTCTCCCCTATTCAATTTTGAAGAGTTGAAGCGCCCCCTATTAGGGGGTTGCTCGTTCAAGCCTCAAATATACGTCAAAAGATGTCCCCCAAACAAAATCATTCGACGTGTTTCGGGAGATTTTTCCACTCACTATGGGATAAGAAATATACGGGGTGGCTCGTCTGAGATGGAACACCTTGTATATAATCATACCAAATTAAGGTTTCAAATTAAATACATTAGAATCAACAGAGACTTATAAAAGTGTCAAAAACTCATATAACAATATAATAAATGATCAGTTAGTTATCTTTTCCTTTGTCTTTCTTAGAATATTGAATAATAATTATCCTAATGCACAATTCACTGTTCCGTAATTTCCGATGATCCCTTATAAGTAGTCATTTGTTAGGTAATGATGTTATTACATAGCTTGTAATTGTTCAAACTGCTGAATAAATTTATTATTAGTATTATATGCATGTTGCTTATTATGTATTTTACCTTTCCAGAATTCAACTTGAAGAAAATGTGGCTGTCACCAAACGGCACTATACGAAACATTCTAGGAGGCACCGTTTTTCGAGAAGCAATTATTTGTAAGAACATTCCAAAACTGGTACCGGGCTGGACGAAACCCATAGTGATTGGGCGTCATGCCCATGGAGATCAGTACAAGGCGAAAGATTTTGTTGTAGGCAAACCTGGAAAAGTGAGTTTCCGTTTTTCGACACTACAGGGTCGAAAATATGAAATTAATTTCTCCCAAGAAATACCACAACTAACAAAATTATTTGATTCTTTCGTAGGTTCAAATGGTATACACCATGGAAGATGGTCAGGTTCAAACATATGACCTATTCGATTTCAAGGGTAGTGGAGTCGCTATGGGCATGTATAATACTGATGACAGTATAACAGATTTCGCACATTCATCATTCCGAATGGCTTTACATAAAGAGATGCCGTTATACTTATCCACAAAGAATACTATTCTGAAGCAATACGACGGTCGTTTCAAAGATATCTTCCAAGAAATTTATGAAAAGTAAGTAATTCCTTAATATTATAGATAATTACTTAATTAGTTCTTCGGGTAAGGTGGTAGAGAAATCACCGTAAGTAGCGGCTTTCTCTTTCTACTCATTCCCGATATGCCCCGTTTGTTTTTAAATAACGCGCCAAGAAAGTAGGCGGAGCATACAATTAGAAAGAGCCTCCTTTAAAATTCTTAGGTGGAATTGTGTCTTTTTGTAAAGCATTGCGCCAATGGAAGTCAAGAGCTATGTTCTTCATCTCTATGGATTCAAGTGAAGTAGCATAAGAATTAGCCACAAGACCCCATTCCAGATAACATCTCACAGCCGTCTTACTCAATTATTAGAGCATTAGTCTATTCAAATATTTCAGAGTTCAACCGCCTGCAACCACGAATTGAAATAGAAGAATGAAGAGTGTAATCTAAACATCAGTCCGACAGTAATGGTTATTATTCATTGTCACCATGAATAAGATTTGATAAATACATTGGAATTTTCATATTTTTGTTGGTTCGTGAAATTATCTCGATAAATACAATTCGTGCTCACAATACTATCGGAAATTCTGTGAGAAATTTTAAATGCAATCAAATTGCTTTGAGGTAACACCAAGCAATTTGATCTTGCTGATTTCGGACAGAATTACTATCGATGGTATTGCGAGCAGTGGTGGTGGTATTACCCTCGACAGAATGAAATGAAACATATTCTATTCAGGATAAAAATAAAACAAAAGAACATTAATTTCTGATAATAAGCTGTAATCTGGAATTCTGGATAATCTAATGACAAAATTGCCTTTCTATGGCATTTATCTACTTTGTCTTGTGCAGTTATAATACTTTTGTGAATTCCATAACTCACTTATTTCTTAAAACCTCAATTATTCATTACTCATTCCAGGGAATATAAACCACAATATGAAGCAAAAAAGATCTGGTATGAACACAGACTCATTGATGACATGGTTGCACAAGCTTTAAAATCTTCCGGCGGATTTGTATGGGCCTGCAAAAATTATGATGGAGATGTACAATCTGACATCGTAGCTCAAGGTTATGGATCCTTGGGAATGATGACATCTGTGCTAGTGTGCCCTGATGGAAAAACAATTGAATCTGAAGCTGCACATGGAACCGTTACAAGACATTACAGGTAGTTAGGTCTTCAATTAGCGTTGGCTTATCTCTGTTACTGCGGCTTGTTAAAGATATCGAAACTCACGTCAATCTTAATTTTTTTCACGAATTTACGGATCTTTGACATGTGGCGACATATTACAGTACCAGCCCATTACATATCGAAATAGTACCGGTTATCATTTGAGGTTGAATAATATTATTTCATTATTGCATCAATATTTGGATGTGGACACTACTTTCTGCTTTTATTTTTCTTTGATCCCAAGAACATTCCCTTGTATTCGAATGCATTAGCTGTCATTGATGGAAGTCTGATCTGTCAGTTTTTAGAACATAACAAAATATGTAGGCCTAGGCGCAAAAGATATCAATTTCAGCTAACCTGTTACATGCGATTTTTTTCTCTAAAATTGCTGGCAAAATTTTATCAACATTTGTACGAGATTATAGTTTAAATATTTTCAGAGAGCATCAAAAAGGAAATCAAACATCTACAAATCCTGTGGCATCCATATTTGCATGGACAAAAGGTCTTGAACACAGGGGTTTATTGGACAACACTCCTGATGTGGTAAATTTTGCCAAAGCTCTTGAGAAAGCGTGCGTTGAAACAATTGAAAATGGAAATTTGACCAAAGATTTGGCTGCTACAATCTACGGAGGCATCGCTAATGTTAAAGCAGGATCCTTTTTAAATACTGAAGATTTCATGGAAGCAATTGCCGAAACGCTAGAACGAAATTTGAAAATGTGATCAATTTACCAATATTTTGTAAGATATTCCACATTTCATATTTATGAATAAATTGCTAATTTTTCTAAGTTGTCTTTTCTGGAGTCTTGTATATTGAATACGCGGTTTGTAAAAAAAACATCTCCTGCCAAAATTTCTGATAAAAGTTGATTTCGACCGCCCTAACGTTGTCGAAGTGTGATCTCGATATCACAATTTTTTCGCACATGCTTACTCACATCCTGTTCCGTGTTCGATGATTAACCTAGCAGTGAATTTTGTTATTTTTCATTGTATCTGATCAAATCAATTCAACTGAACATCACCTCTCAATCATGGACATAGAAATACATTTTAGTGTTTCATGGATCAGAAATAGAAAAAGAGTTGCAAAGGTAAGTTCAAAATATAATCCTGACTGACTTCCTTTAAATTATTTATTTTAGACAATAATTTAAGCAAAGAATAAAAATTATGAGAGATAGAAGTAATCCCTTTGAACTTGCCGAACATTAATTAAGGGGTATATCGACATCCAAAAAGAATTTTCACGAATTCAATCAATGAATTAGAACCTTTCCTAGTGGATCCTGTACGTACCAAATCATTCAAAGGTGATTGCGTAAAATTAATTTTTATTGTAAAAATCAAAATAAAAAAATTTATGTAAAATTAAAACACTATGTTGATATCACTTTTATTTGTCAGTTTTTTTTTTTGCGTAGAGGGGAAATCTTGCATAGACGCCTCGGGTGCTCCGTGCCCCCGGGGTGTGCCGGATTCCTACCGACTAAAACCCCTCCTCCGTGAGGTTGGTTCTCCGTCCTAAGGGGAGCCCAACAGCACTACGGTCATTATAGTCCTATTGTGCCCTCACTTGTTTCTACCTCCTCATCAGTCCGGTGTATTCTATGAATTTCAGTAGCCTGATATAGGGGATACTTCTGATTTCCTCGGGTGTAGTCTTATCGTCTCCGAGGTATGTCCGACGACCTACCGTGTATGCCGAGCACTGACACAACACATGCATAGGTGTCTCATCTTCCACGCCGCAACCCCGACAAGTGGGCTGATCTACTAGTCCCATCGTGTAGAGGTGTTTGTTGCATGGGGCGTGTCCGGTCAGGAATGCAACAAGATTCCGTATTTCTTGTCTGCTGAACGTCAGCAGATTTTTTGCTCGTTGCTGCTGGAGATCTCCCATCAGTCGCTTGGAGTGCGACATGCGGGGCAGTTCTCTCCAGTAGGCACGGTGCTCTATCTCGAGCCATTTTTGGATTACAGATTTCGCTGTGGCATGAGAAATGCCACAGGTTGGCTCTGGTCCAATCAGTGGTTTTTCCGCCCCCGCTTTAGCGAGTGCGACGGCAGTTTCTGTCCCTTCTCGTTTGGTTTCTTCAGACTCCCAAACAAGTGTTACTCTATTGGGGTTCATTACTAGTGCCGTTAGTTCTCTGACGCAATCAAGTACACATTGTGAGGTGATTGTGTATGACTCCAGTGCCTTGAGCACTGTCGAGTTGCTCACTATGATTGTGATTTGTCTATTCTCATAGGCTCTCTCCCTCATAATTTGAGCACATGTTGTAATTGCAACTATTTTTGCTTGGAATTCTGTCGCAAAAGTCCCTAGGTTCAAAGAAATTCTTTCCGCTTGGTCCGTTTTCTCGACTATTCCAGCACCCGTACTTTTTTCCGTCTTGGTGCCCTCGGTAAGCCAAATGGAGTCCCCTGATATCATATGAGGACTGCCCCCAGCGTTCTCCCGCCCATTCACGGTTTTAATCATGAAAGGCACGGAAGTGCTGTGAACCTTGATCCTATCGGATCTCATCCCCAATGGCCCAGGTGATCCAAGCAATCCGAGGATGCTTCGGCCTTTTTGACCAGCCTTTCCTTGGCCGATAAGATCGAAGCGATACGCTCCTCTTATGGCCTCTGCCTGAACGGCGAGGTGCAGTGGTTCCAACCCCAACAGCTTCTCCATAGCAGCCGTTGGTGTGGTCGACATTGCGCCTGTTACTCCCAAGCATGCCAGCCTCTGAACTCTGTTCAGTGAATGCTGGGATGCTTTAGTTTTTGTCTTTGGCCACCACACGATGGCGGCGTATGTTACAATGGGTCTCACTATGGTTGTGTACACCCAGTGTACCATCCGTGGAGTGAGTCCCCAGGTTCTCCCAACTGTACGACGACAGGTCCACAGGGCCCTTATCGCGTTGTTAGCGGTTTTCTCCAGATTCTTCCCAAAGGTCAGCCTTTTATCTAGGCTTACCCCAAGGTACTTGACCGTGTCCGTCATCTGTATATTTTTCCCATACAAAACTAAGTCTTGTATGTTTCTGTCGCGGTCCAGTCTAGCGTAGCTGGGCATATCCTCTATGCCCTGGCAATACTTCCTCCACGAGGTCCTTCGCGCTTTCTTGATAGCGTTGTTATACGCAGTCAGTGTCATGCGGTATTCATCCCAATAGGTGTTGATCCGCTTGGCTTTGTTGAACAGTCTTCTCACCGTCCCCCTCATAGCGGACAGTTCTGCATTCCACCAAGGGGCAGAGCTTCCCTGTCTTTTCGCCTTCAGGGGGCATGAGGCTTCAAAGGCTGTTATTATGGCTGAGGTAACAGTTGTTACCATTGCATTTAACTCTGGCACTGTAGGTGCCTTCGTTGGGCAGTCCCCAAGTGCCTCTTGTAGTTTCTCACGATAGGAGTCCCACTTGGTGCCCCCCGGGGTTCTGTACTCTGCAGGCAGTGCCTCTGACGATCCAATTGTGTATCGTATGTACATGTGGTCGGATAAACTTGGTTCCTCCGCCACATGCCAGTTATGCACTAGGTCGTTTATACGCCCGGTACATACCGTGATATCGATGACCTCCCTTCTCACACTTGTCACAAAGGTCGGTTTGTTGCCCTGATTGCACACCTGTAGGTTGTGCGCCATCAGGAAATCCAGCAATGCTTCACCTCGTTTGTTGATGTCTCTGCTCCCCCACACTGTGTGGTGTGCATTGGCATCACATCCCAAGAGGGCTTGGGATTTGGAGGTTCTGAGGTACTCCGCAAGAGTTCGTATTTCTTGGGGTGGCGGTGCTCCCGTCTGATCATAGGGTAGGTATGCTGATGCCAACAGGAGGCTTTGCTCCATACCTTCTATTTCTAATTTGAGTCTAATCGTTGCTAGGTCGCGACTGCAGTGCTCCCACAACGGTAAAACTTTAGCTGCATCTTTTATTAGTATGCAAGTTCGTGGTTTTTGCTCTGACGGGTCGTGTATGATCCGCCCCTTAAAGCTACATAATTCCCCGATTCTTCCCCCATACACGTATGGTTCTTGAATTAGGGCAGCGTCCAAATTCGCTTTCATCATATATGCACCGAGGGCGGCCGAGGCCGCCCTACAGTGATGGAGGTTGATTTGCACAACTTGCAAACAACTTGCGGCTGCTGTGCAGGGGTTTCATCTACCTGTCCCCCTTCTTCGACCTCCGTATCTGGAGGGGAAGTTTTAGTTGCCTGTCCTTCCCCTGTTCCCTCTTCGTTTTTGGTCTTTGGACCTAGGGGCTTAAACGTCACACGGGAGAAGCCGTAGAACGGTCTGTAATCGACCTCCTTCAACTTCTCCCATGATCGTTCATTCATCAGCACGACTAGGAGCCTCCCATTTGGTTGCGCCTCTCCAGTGCTGACTTTCCAGGTTGATGTGTCCAAGTTATTTTGAACACTCAATCTGTGCAGTGTCTTATCCGGGTTTGTTAACCCCGTTTGGGGAGTTGGCTCGCCTCCACGAGAGTGAGCTCAACTCTTTCCCAGGGTTTAGCCACAGCCACCACACCCGCTAGCCAATCCCTAGTGGGATCGTCCAGACAGGTGATAAGCAGTGCTCCCCCTGGTAACGGCATTCTGCAAACTTTGGGGCGATCTCCCCCTTTTGCAGTTTGTCAATCTCTTCAAGCAGGAGGTTCTTTATTAGCCCCGCCTGCTCTTCAGAGATTGTTGCTTCGGGATCTTCAGTGGCCAAGGTAATGACCATTTTGGTCCCGATCACCGCTTCCTTGAAGGACTTGCGGGCGGTTCCTGCTTTAACAGCGGCCCCGTCGCACTTCCTCTTCGGCTGCGGTTTGGTGGTAGGTGTGCTTCCGTCCGATCGGTGTCGCTTTTGCGTCCCGGAAGTGGAAGCCTGTTCCCCAACGGCTTTGCGTTGGTCTCTTAGCTTCCGGCGGGCGCAGCCTGAGAGTTTGTGTCGCTTTCGGTTCATCTCGCTCCCTGGCGTTGCCATACCGGAGGCTGTGGGGTTCTGCGAAGAGTCCCCCTGTTGTCGTTGTTTGGTATCCATTTTGGTCCCACGAGCGGCAAGGGAAATAATGGTCCACCCATGCAGAGCCCGGCATGCATGGGTAAGGCTTATACAATGGGGTGTCGCCCGGTGCCCCAAGGTCGAACGCTAATGACTGAGCTTCCCCTCAGCCTTGCATCTCTTTGGCGCGCATCATACCGTGAGAATTGGGAGGTGTTAGAGTGACCTCACCACGCGACCCGGGCGTTTAAGCCAAGGTCCCCGTGCTCCTCGCCAGTACCACCCCCGTTGGGAGTCGTGCCGGCAAGCGGTTTACGGTTTGACCCACCAATTAGTCTGGATTCTCCCTACAGTTCGTCGTAAGGCGTTCAAGAGTCCGGCATGACGGTTTTTAAGGTTGCCCCCAGGTGCCAGTGCACGCCCTGTAGTTCATTGAACCTCACAAGCCCCCTCGCCACGACAAGGCTGTGGGATACTTACACACCTTAATTTCATTTACAAGTCAATATTATGAATGTGTGTATAGTATATAGGATATGGATATGATATATGACATGGATATGACATGACATGACTCACATCTCACATGACTATCAGGATGGCAGTTTTGTTTGAAACACCATCACAAAAATAATTTTTTAATACGTGCTTCTTTGGAAAAACAGTAGAATTCATCCCAAAAAAGTTGCACGCTGAGTATGTTCCTGTCTTTTTCAAATTTAAATTTACAGAAAAGAGACACATTCAATTTGCACTTATTTACAAATGAAACTATTTGTTTACTTGCAGTTTATGGTAAATCAGTAAATCACAGTAATTTGATGTTATTAATTAAAAATATATATTAAGGTAAATTACCACAGTAATTTAGGACACAAATTTATTACCACGGTAATTATTTTTGGTAATTAAAACCCGTAATTACCAAAAATATATATTAAGGTAAATTACCACAGTAATTTAAGACACAAATTTATTACCACGGTAATTAATTTTGATAATTAAAACCCGTAATTACCAAAAATATATATTAAGGTAAATTACCACAGTAATTTACAACACAAATTTATTACCACGATAATTAATTTTGGTAATTAAAACCGGTAATTACCAAAAATATATATTAAGGTTACCACAGTAATTTAAGACACAAATTTATTTCCACGGTAATTAATTCTGATAAAATATAAATGACGCTAATTTTACATCACTGCTCCTAATACCAAAAAATTTCTCTTGGTTACACATATGTTTCTCCAATAGTCCCTTTGTATAATTCAAAGTAGTACACGTCGATACATAAAAAAATGACACAAATTTTATTCTTCATAGTTTAATTGGAATTTTGTTCGGTTCGGCGAATAAACATATTTACATGATATATAAAAGTCTGAAAGATTGATATTTTCAATTAAATCATTCTATTGACATATAAAAAATTATAGATTGGAATGATGATTCTTGATTTCCTCCTTCCTACATCTTCACTATTCAGAGTATTTGTTAAGTTATGGACCAATTTCGCTTTCAACGCAAAATCATCTATCCACCGGTAATATAGATAAATAGTTATCCATTACTTCCACTGAGATTCTGTCACTAAATTTTTCTTTCCATGTGTTGATCAAAATAAGAAGTTTTTCACTCTCCATATTTATTTTCAAAGATTTTGGTTGTCCACAATAATCCGCCAAATTATAAGTAAATTCAGAATCAAAATGATCGTTTATGTAATCACAGCCTAATAAATTGATGTTCCTTACAATGGAGCTTTCCAATAATCTCCTCAGCGTCACGGATGTTACGTTTGTATATGATAAGTTTATAGTTTCTAAATTATCACAGGTTCTGGAAATAAAAGTAATTACGAGATAACTATATTATTGAAACTTAAGTTTATTTTTTGTGTTGTGTGTGTTTGTATTGTGAAAACTGGAAATAACTATGGTGAATTACTTCTTATGTATTCACGCTTTGGCTAACAACTTAATCAACTGTTGAATAGAATCAGCCATTACGTGATGAAAATCCATTCTAAACAAAAATAAAATAACTATTAAAAGTTTGAATTTCACTAATTTAGTGAAAATCAAACTTTTAATAGTTTCAGAGAAAATCAAAAAATGTTTGAAAAAGTATGATATAAATGTTGCGCATAAACCTACTAAATGTGTTGGGAAATATTTCTCAAATCTAAAACCTTTAATACCCAAAGATAAACAAACCCACACAGTGTATAAATTGAATTGTTTAGATTGTGATGGAACCTATACTGGAATCTCTAAACAATATTTACAAAAAAGAATGTACGGCCATAAATATAGCACAAGAAATAACAACTTAGAAAATTCCACCGCCCTTGCTAAGCATTGCTTTGATTATAACCATCAATTTGATTACAAAAATGTTAATATCTTAACTAAGGAAACCAATTATTATAAAAGATCTATCCTGGAGATGATTCACATAAAACGGGACCCCAAATCTGTAAATCATAGGGTAGACACACAAAATCTAAGTCACATTTATACTAATTTGATTAAATAATCTCTTGCAAATTCTTACATACGTCTTTATAATTGTTGAAAATGTTTTTAGGAAGAATGCGTAATAGTAATTTTCCAGTACAGGTCTGAAACCTTTCTTAAGTACCTACTCATAAATCCTACACATCTGGTTTCGAAAGTAGATACTTGACAAATAACTTCGTTCTTCTCAGTTGTTGTGAGAATACCAATATGCACTCATATAATTTAATAATATTACTGAATAGCGGATTCTTACTACAAAAATATATAATTAGTTTTAATAAACCCCTTTTTAGACATAGTGAGTCTTCTGATGTTGGTCGTGAGACCGAAACGTACGTAAAGACGAATATTCAAAACAAAGTGTTAATGTGACCTATTTCCCGAGAATTTTTATATATAATTCATACTGGGTCAAGAATCTTATTATTAATAGTTATTTTATTTAATTGAGTATTAACTGCTTTTCGCTTATGGTTCCCAGGAATATTACAAAGACAAATGTAGAAGCAATAATATTGTTGTGAATGTAAATCGTTAATAGTTTCAGATTTTCACAAAGTTTATTCAAAAAACTTGATATATGTTTCACGAACAAATGGCTTCTTCGAGATTTAGGTATAAGAAAGACAGCTTACAAAAGACAGATTGATTCACGTTTCATATGAAAATGTCTGCAATTTACTAAAACTTATAAATCAAATAAGCCTTGAATAATGTAACGAGGTAGCTAGTTACATAAAGGGATCTAGCCCAAGACCGTCAATAGCCGGAAAAATATTTCGAGGGGGATTGGAGGATTCAAAATCTCATATTTATTAGGTCGTTTTTAGTTTTGTTCATGTGGTTCATAAATAACGTGGTTATTCTTAATTTCGGGAGGGGGATGGATCAATCCCTGGCGAGCCTAACAGAATTATTATAAGAATTTGGTAAATGACTTATTTCGGGCCGTTTTGAAGCTAAGCATTCACTTACTACGAAGTCTAGTTTGGGTATGAGAACTGACAGCGAATTAATTTACTAACATTCAACATACGTTATTTTCAAAAGTAATAGTGCCAGCAGCAGACACAATTTTGATAAGTTGTTTTTCAAAACATCCAAAGACTTGTTACTTAGGCCAAAGTAGGGCTCGGAATTGTATTCGAATTATTGAAATATTTAAGTATTTGAATATCCATAATTCAAATATTTTGTAAAACATATATTATTTGATATTCAAATACTCAAATATTTGAACATTCAAATATTCAGATATCCAAATATCTAAATATTCAAATATTCAAATATCCAAATATCTGAATATTCGAATATCCAAATATGTAGATGATCAAAAATTCAAGAATCTGTGGTTTTCATATTCAGGGCAAGGATGAACATAGAAGAATTTTTTAGAATCCCTAGTCCAAAGTATTTAACGCGTGTTGAGAATTAAAACTTTGGGACTAACAACACTAACTGTGACCGTGTTATTATTTTTCGTTCCGGGAATTATATTGATTTTGAAATTGAAATTTATTGATCAGGAGTAAAATAATTTTTCTCCAACACACTTTCAGAATCTATCTATGATTAAAAACTAGATTGAACATATATCATTCCCACAGACTGCACCGGAATAGATATTCTCTATCAGTTTTCGACCAATCGGAAACAGCTTAGCTACTTTCTTGAAACAATTAATTATCTCGATCCACGCCTTGTCGTTGAATGCTGCGTTCCGATCGGTACGGTTACATATTGATTTCACGGTTTATTACGTTCATTGCTTAAAGTGGCAGTTTGCGGAACAGTAAGTTAGACAAAACTGATATTACTAATTAATGAAAGTTTGTTAGAGGAAGTATAGTCTACTAATACGTTTGGAATGGCATATTCCACGTTCGCGAACCGTAGTCCTCGCATTCGGCTCGTACTACAAACTTTTCGCTGGCGTGAAATATGAGCCATATCCTGTCATAAATAACCTTTTTTTAGAGAATTAATTTTTGTAATGTCTGCAAAAAGTGAAACACGCGAAGGATATTATTGTTGTATTGTACTGTTATGCAATAATACTATCATTAAAAATAAAGATAGTGATTTTAAAATGTTAGCATTACGTTGATCATAGCCTACTAGAGTTAGGCCATCACCTAGAATTTGTGACGTCACCGACTCGGGCCGGCTACTACCCGAAACGCGTTGTATTCTAATGGAATTTGGAATAATATTTAAAATTACATTAACAAATATTTGTGAATTTTCAATTAGCGCAAGACATTTAAAATAGTTGGAATTTGTTAAAATTAAATCTCCAAACTACTAATACAATTATACGCACCAAGAAATTGAACTAAATGAATTCACATATGACTCACAATAGAATCAAATTAAGACCACTTTGAACCAAGTTCGTCGTTTCCTACAGGCCATATCAATTTGGATGGATGTATAGTTTTACCTTCTGTAAATCTTTGAATTACTGAATTACTAAAACCTGAAACAATCGAAGCGCGATCTTTCAAAATCATAATAATTAAAAAAAGTTATGTGATATCTTGATAAAAATTGTGAAATACTAAAACTCATTTAGCTTTGTCCTTTGTATTGTTATGAATGAATGTTTTATTACCCAAAAATTCATTGATTATTCTTGACTAGGCAGAACTTGTGTAATATCACTTACCTGATCAAATTGAATACTTCAGAATCTTCTACTGGACAACCTGCTAAATTCAGATTCTCAAAATTTAATCTTTCTTCCTTGGGACTCAGCAGAGATACTATTTTATTCATAGATCCCTTAATTAATTTATTCCTTGAAACATCCAGTATTCTTAACTGACTTGACTTCAAAAATGAAATAAATTGTTCCATATCAGCATTGCTCAGATTGTTTCCACTAATATCAATAAATTCTATATTTTGTAAGATGAGTTTCACATTTCGATTATAGTCACACTTAAATACATTATCAGAAAAATTGAGAAAGGACAAGTTTAATTCTTTTAAGGTAAGATTTTCCGATATTGCAGCAATATCTGGTAAGCTGTCATCTCCAAAGAAATTCCCACTTAAATTCAGACTATACAGTTTTTGTAAAATTGGTGTGGATGAAGTTGTAAACATATCTGTCAAATATCGTAAATCTTCACTTTGTATATTTGTTGAACTTATGTTTAATTTAGCCAGGTTTTTCAATGTTGGTAAGCTGTTACACAGTAATTTTATGCAGTCTGTAGATAAAAAATTGTTGGATAAATCCAACTCCAAAAGCCTAGTTTCTCTTGATAAAGCTTTACATAATGGAGCCATGGTTGTAAAGAATAAACCTGTATTGCTAATGTCCAATGAAATTGACATTTCCTCTAATTTTTTACAAAGAGCGTCTGAAATACCTGAAAAATTAAACATCGTGTATGTGTCAAATGTTTCAAGTATCGTGAAAAACTACATACCCTTCCACATGCAAATAAAGTACTAAGAAAAGCATTGAAATAGTGAATTTTTCATTTCCACAGTAATTTTGTCAAGCGGTTGTAATTGTATTAAACCAATTGAATAAAATAGTTTATTCGAATATTATTTCCATATGCTTCAATAAAAAAATAATGTCTCATTATATAATTAGCAGCATGTTTACTTCAATGAATCTAGATAAAGGTGCAGCTTACTCCAAAAGTCTGCATTCTCAAATAAATGAAATTATTGATATTATTATAATATACAACATATATTGGTTTCTGCATTGTTAATAAAAAAGTAGTTTTAACTAAAGATCAGAGAACTTATAAAAAGATTTTACCGATACCGAACACTTCTACAATTAATATTTGGAATATATGTCCTTTAGATGATTTGGAGGTTGCAAAAAAAAATTGTGACCCACCATCAAATAATTAGGATTTGCTGCATCACAACACAAGATTTACTAATATTTCTCAAAAAAATTAAATAGATCTATTATTGAAACTTCCTTATAACTTCAGCTACCTAGAACATGAACGAAATATCACCCATTTTAGATAGCAGAGACATATTATGCATTTTAGTTGTATTTTTATTGAAACTAACAGTCTAGGAGCCAGAGCGATATTGATGGTCTGAACATTAACCCGATGGCACTATGGTTTATCGTTAGAGGACGGTTCAATGACCAATTCATCTCGCAGACCGAATTTTCCCCGGCTGCTAGATCTCGAGATACAGCATCCGCATTTTCTTTTGTTTTGACTGGAGGTTAACCCTTTCCAAGTTGCGGCCACTTGAAAAGCATGCCATTCTTATGCACTTCCACCATGTGCCATCATTTTTTATCGTGCCCGTTTATCAGGCTGACGAGTTAAAATTGGACCGAAAATGGACTGCTAGTTAACCCTCTCAAAACTGATGGAAAATGTTCATTGGTGTTGGTAATTGTTAACATACCCTATGCCATCAAAAGTTATCGGTCCATTTCCGAGTAATTGGCCATTATTTGAACCAAAAATGTTTATTTTTTCATTTTGTGGCTAAAACTTGCGGGTTACAAGATGGCACCATGTTAAATAACTTTATTGGAGGTCAAATAAAGATTTAAAATTATTGCCATCACTCCTTGCCTATTCAAACCCCCCAAAACCCCCTAAAACCACCCCCCAAAACAAAACAAAAACAAAAAAACTGCCGTTCCGATTTTAAACCCAGCCAGAATCTCAAAAATTTACTAATTTATGATAAATTTGGTCATATTATCCAAATTATTCATATTTTTTTGGGGGTTGTTTTAGGGGATTTTGGGGGGTTTAAATAGGCAAGGAGTGATGGTAATAACTTTAAATCTTCATTTGACCTCCAATAGTTATTTAACATGGTGCCATCATGTTATCTTGTAACCTGCAAGTTTAAGCCACAAAATGAAAAAAATGAACATTTTTGGTCCAAATAATGGCCTATTAGTCGGAAATGGACCGATAACTTTTGATGGCATAGGGTATGTTAACAATTGCCAACTCCAATGAACATTTTCCACCAGGTTTGGGAGGGTTAACTAGCAGTCCATTTTCGGTCCAATTTTATCTGGTATGCCTGATAAACGGGCACGATAAAAAATGATGGCACATGGTGGAAGTGCATAAGAATGGCATGCTTTTCAAGTAACCGCAACTTGGAAAGGGTTAAACTCCAGTCAAAACAAACAAAAAAGGCGGATGCTGTATCTCGAGATCTAGCAGTCGGGGAAAATTCGTTCTTTGAGATGAATTGGTCATTGAACCGTCCTCTAACGATAAACCATAGTGCCATCGGGTTAATGTTCAGACCATCAATATCGCTCTGGCTCCTAGACTATAATGCTCAATATAGTTACAATGGAATTGCACTTACGAATATCCATATCAGCGCATACATCTTTGTACCTATCTTGAATCGATGGTAAATTCCATTTAATTACTCTGGCAAAAACATCAACTTCATCGGTACCCTTGATGAATAGTGAACCAATCACATCGTCATCCACTAATTCTGACCCATTCTTAGTTGTTAATTCTAAAACTGGTTCCACATATTCTTTCCTTTAAAAGAAAGGAAACTATTGAATCTCAGTTAAAATATGGAAAACCTCCATTACTTATGCAAATCACAAACATATTAATCTTAAATTAGATTTTTATGCTAAGAAGTCATCAACATTTGATTGTCATTTTTACAATAAAGCAATCGCGTTTTTTGAAGCTTCTACTCCGTAAAATCTAGTCACCTAGTCACATATATCTATAAAAAGTATTTGACATCTTTATTGTCTCTCCAGAGAGAACTATTTGGTCCGGATTGACTCCGGGAGTAGATTCAGCAAGGAACGTCCTTTGCGCGGGTCTCGAAATAAGTAACTCCTTGGGGCGAAACTAACAGTTGTCAATGCATAAGATCCGGTGAACTGTGTACCACATACATTTCACCACTAAAACCATGATATCGTTCCTTCTTATCCCAGACCTCTTGACGAAATGGATTCACGGGTTTGGTAGACATATGCGGTAGGCTATTTGAACGAAGCCGAACGGTGACTCGTCAAACGTTCTTGGTAACAGGAGGAGGTGGAGTTGACTATAGCCCAGAAGGGGCAATCTATAAGTCTAGCAAACAGAGCCTGTGTCGGGTCTGCCTAAAGTAGTTCCGCCGGGGGCGAACAAAACATCTGTCCCTGCGTGGGTAAAATTCTGCACCACATGGCTTTACTCCTAAAGTCCGGTGTCTGTGCTTCTTATTCCAGGTTTCTGGGCAATTGATTCGCGGCGAGAGCAATGATATGTGATAGGCCGATGATACTAGGCCGACGGCTACTCGTCAAAAGAAAGCTGTTAAATAACACGAACACGAGTAGGCAGGGGGAGCGGGGTGCAGATGGTTCAAAAGACCGTATCCTCTTCAATAAAGGCGTTGGTGTGCAGGGGCCGCAGTCCCCCACAGTTACTTTCGTGTCTTTATTGTCTGTACAACCACGATTTCTGATTGGAAATGGATGTTCACACGTTCCACTGCGACACATTGCATAATTTCTTATTTTAGAGGGCCCTCCCACACAGACTTCTCCTTCTGTTGCATACAACTGACCATATATTTACCTTGTGATGACTATAGGAAAATGTGTCCAGTTCAATGTTTAAGTAGATCTTCGTAGACAAGAAATCTTGTCAGACAGTCAAGCAGTCATCAAACCGCTGAATGTAATCAGCTCCAAGAGTCTGGGAATACTTGGATAAACTGACTGAAGTAAGCAAGAATAAAGGTTACCCTCCTATGTGTTTCCGGACACAGCCGAGTGGAGGGGATTGACAAAATAGTCGAACGGGCAAAAAAAAGGACTGAAAGACCATTTCTGGGACCCTTACTACCACAATCCTGCAAAAACTCAAAAAACAAAAAGAGGTCACATTACTCGATAGAAGTACAAGGATTTAAGCACGCAAAGTAAACTATAACCAGAAGATATGCAATTACTGCACCAGCCTAAGAAAAAATAAATTCCAAATTCTAACAGGGCTCTGCGTTTGAGAGGACACCTTAAGAAGCTCGGATTAGAAATCTACTGATTAGCTTGAGTTTAATGCACATCAGTTGTTTAAATATCAAAATCCCTGAAATAAAAAAATCCCGCATCCAAAATATGTATTATCATTCATTATGATTATGTGCTGTGTAACTTGATTTGAATTTCCCTACAAAGCATCATTTAATAGGCTTCCATTCCGCACGCGGCGCTCTTATCGCGGTTTCGGTACCTAACACGGAACATTTCATTCTAAGGAGTGAATGTGGTCACAGTCACGTATACATTCCTATATGCTCGGTTGTTTTCGCGCTCGCTCGGCGCTGGTATAAGAGAAGGAGGCGCCTATTGGTCTCGACCAATCAATTAGGTCCTTCGTAAAAACATATCTATGTTAAAAGCGGTGTACTGCATACTCCATATTTCAATATGAAAACGTAAATAGTGAACTGTATCTATTGGAAGCAGAAAGGCTGATGCATTGACTAATAGTAAACTGATAGATTAGACAAAAGTTTTTAAATTTATATAATCTCAAATATAGACATAAACTGAAATGTGCAAGAACATCTGCGTTGTATGTGGAAATATATAGTACTAAAACTCACTTGGCATATCTTCTGGCCACTTCCAGTGCCAACCATTTGATAGTTAGAGTGTTCTTCAACGATAATTGCGTTGTAACCCTGAAAGGTCTTCCTTCAATATGAACATCTATGGCCAACATAGATTCAAATGATGGAATTGCAGACGGCATTTTCTCTTTCAAAGGCGACATTCTACTACAATTTAGATTAGGCGATACAGAACTCCTACCTACACGACTCCTATTTGGTGTGATGTCTCTCGATTTGAAACTGGTAAAATTAGATATTTTCGGCTGCTGGGATTTGGTTTTCGACCTTCTCCTATTTAGATTTTGTACCATTTCGGATGGACTTGTACATCGCACGAAACCCGCATCCAAAAGATTACTTTGCCGTTTATTCGGATTTCTATTCTCTATGCAATTAACATCGTCTTGAATGTCATCGGGGTAAAAATTTTCAGAATCAAATATTTCGAAAACGGGTATATCATTCTCATTCCTATCTTCTGTCTCTGTCAGTGCAAACTCTGAATTTAGCGAGTCATCAGAATTTAACCTATGTCTGTGAGTTTCTGTGAATTTATTGCTTTTTGGCCCAAGGGATCCTGATGAATTGTGTATATTCAATTTTCTCTGAGACGATTCCGTGTCTATGCTGGACATGCTACTAGTTCGTAGACATGGCGTCATCAGTTCACTAACACCTGTAATGATTTAAAATATATAAATATTATCTATTCATACATGAATCTTCGCTTACAGGTTATTAGATAACATACTAACAAAGTAATGCAAAACCATGTGCCTCAACCCACTTAAACATGCTGAATTTTTAACGAGAATTTCAGCGATAAGGGTGATTGTTATGCGAAAAGGACCCAAGGTATAAATAGTGAGAGGAAGGAGCTTTTGGCATAATCTTGGTTAATCGAGATAGGTGGGGGCTGCAAATGGCGAATCCGTTCCCGTTGTCCAGTGGCTTATCCAACGGCGTAACTACCGCCGGACCAACCGGTGCAATTGCCTGGGGCCCCCAACCGAGGTTTTTTTTTTGTTATGATATTATTTCACACTTTCTGGTACGTTGTAATTGTGTGAAAAAATATTAATTAATTATTTTAATAAAAATTGGGTTTAAATATTTTAGATTTTTAGAATATTTGTCAGAATATTTGACATTTTGGCCTCAATATTTTACAATTTTACCAAATTTGAGGCCCCCAAATCGGGAAATTCATGATTTGTTTTTAAAAAGATTGACAACGAAATTTATGTTATTGTGGTTTCGGAAAACTGTAGTTGTTTTCTTGCTTTCATGTTGTGAAACGGGACCCTGTTGCGAGGGAATGCAAAAAATTTTGCGAAAAATATCAAGACTGTTCAATTGGATGTTATCCCTGCGTAGTTGTCTGAAAGATCTAATTTCTAAGATACTGTTATGATTTCATTTCCTATATAATATAAAATGGTAGAATTTGAATTTACCGAAACAGTAAAAATAGAAAATTTTAAAAAGTATATATAATATGGAATTAAATACATTATTTAAAGTTAAATAATAAGTAGAATAAGATATCAAACATTGTATAATAACAGAAACAAAAATGTAAAATAGTTTATAGGAAGTGTAAAGAAGAAACAGTGAAAGTGGATAAACGTACAGTGATACGAAAGAGGAAAATCATAATTAAAATGATTCAAAGACTATCTGAAAATAGCAAACTAGTAAAATAAGTTAAGAATAAGTTATAGATATAAGATAGTATTAAGACATTTCAGTTCTATAAAGTTATATAGATGTTATTTATATTTCAAATTATGTATTAGATTTAAGCAATGACAAATGTCAAAATAGACATAATAATCAGAATTATCAAGTTAATAGGAACCTAATCATAGGTTATCATACATCAAAATATGGGAAAAAATGTTGATAACATGAATTTAAATAGCAGAATGAACAATAACTTTAATTAATTTGAAAATCTTCAAAATATCAAAATTTTAAAAATACTCAATTCCCATTGGTCGATACAACAATTAGATGCTTCAAAGTTCAACAATACTAAAGAACTGTCAGATTCAACAATGGGAATAGCTTCCTAGATATTAAGAAGAAGTACCTGATTTGCTAAAAATAGATTGAACAAGCTTCCTTTTGTGGGCCCTATAAAAGGAAAAATGAAAGGAAAGCTAGTTAGTTTGCATTTACATCTGAGCACTGAATGTGTCTCTCGCAGCTCAATTTAATTTCCATAACCTAAGTTTGTAGTAACATCGGAGAACTGAAAGAGTCTCTGCAGCTTCGAAAAGTTTATATAACCAAAGCCAATTAGTAATTCCTACGAAGCAAATAGTATTCATAAATCTTCATCTCAACGTTAGTAAGGTTAACATAACCAAAGTTATTTAAGTGGCATCGGAGAGTAATCAATCTTCGATAGCAGTTCCAGTTTGTTATAAACAACAAAGTTTTATATCTTAAAAAAGAATAAAACAATGAACAACAAATTATCAACAAGTTCCTGAATAATAAGAAGAATCAACGTGTTATCTGTGAATGTGTAATATCAGAGTATGTTTTAAAAGTGCATAACCAAATAAAATAAGAAGATATAAAAACCTACGGAACATTACCAACATTCATTCTAATATTTGTAGGATATATGAAAGTAAGTCTATTTACAATTTCATCATTGTATCGTTGTATCTGAATGTAAAATTGTTATTGTAATCATGAATAGATTTTAAGTAAATTGAGGTTAACTTAAAACAGAGAATTTTAAAGCATAAAGAAAATTGTCAGCATAGAAACTTCAGAAGCATAAAGTTAATTTGTATAATTTGTAAACATAACATAATACAGGGTTCATAAACAAATTTAAATATAAAAGTTTTAACATTTTAAATAAGGTTTTATTTAATTACATATAATATAATAATAATATCAATTCAATCGAATTAGACAATCAGAGAATAAATTCAAAATTAAAATCAATAAAGACGTTGCAACAGCACAGCCCTCCTTTTCAAAATTGAAAATGATGAAAAATTATCTGCGAAATCCGGTGGAGCAACAGAGACTGGCGGACCTAAGTGTATTGTCGATAGAGAGTAAGGTGACGAACTCGTTTAGAGGAAACCTGGATGCAATAATCGAAAAGTTTGTCAAGGCGAAAGTTCGCAGTGCGAGATTTTAAAGATTGTTACCAGATATAAGCGTATAGATTATAGGTTGTGACTATGGATTGTAATATTGGCTGTAAGATTACAAGATGGATAGCGAGATTGAAATTAAACATAGATAACATAGAAAACACAGATAACATTTTCATGTGACTTTTTTTTGCTATTAAATTGTTGAAGGGGCCTCCTACTATGTTGTTGCACTGGGGCCCCGGCAGAGTTAATTACGCCACTGGCCTTATCCCGCATCACGTAATGGCAGATTCTATTCATTATTTTACTTATCTTACCTGATTCAATTGAAACGTGAAATAATGAAAAATAATATTTACTGATGGATTGTATTGCCAAAACATTAATTTTTGGGTGTCTCATAACATCCACATGCTGACCTTATTAACAAATTCAAGTTATCAAACGCCATAACAAGCAAACAGGACAGACGTAAACCGTTTTGAAAGTCATACGCATCCATCCGCCTGGCTTACGTTAGGGTTGGAAACGTTCCTTTCTCTCACTATTTATTCTAAGGAAAGGACCGATCGGAGCCCTGCGATCAGAAAGAGTCGCTTGTTCAACTTCCTATCATGCAGAGTTTCTAGCAGAGAGGCAGTAGCGGAGAAGCAATCGAAGAGGGCAAGTTCTTCAACATGCTGGAGCAGAGGGTCTTTACCAGGCGTTCCATAGAACAGCCTTTCAAACGAAATTGCCTTATCTTACGGTTCAACTCAACTTTGAAATCCGGCCTAGTTTTTCGGACAGCCCAAAATCCTCGGTCACTCCACGGATTGACTCGCCGGCAGTCCGGGCTTTGTCCGTAAAACAAATTTTCAAATAACGTATTAACCTAGTATTCCCAAAAATATATAAATATTCAACAAACTAACTTGCGATAACGTTACTGATTGGACTTTCCGGCATGTGTACAAGGTCAAGGAAAATCAATAGATTAGAAAAACGAACTTTCAAATATTCTAGTATTTCCAAAAATGCATGAAATTTTTGCAAAATAACCTGCGATAACGTTGCTACTTGGAGTTTCGAACCTACGCTATCGGAAGCAAAAGAATATGCAGACGGGGTCTAACCGACTGGGATACCATCGTCGTTGCAGCAACAAAATTGAATTCGGTATATCAACTTTTGATGCGCTCGCTTCTAAGTGTTCGATAGGTGGACGAATGATAAAATTACTAGATGAATAGACACACTGTTGAATAAAATCCGAAAGAAGGACAACTGAACCGGCATGTCCTGGGAATTGAAGAACAGGAGTGTGAAAATAGCGCGAGCTAAGAAACCCAGGATGGCATGAGGACACAACTGGAAACGTCGTTACTTAGCAGCGAAAAATTGGAAAACCATATGTAACTATCGGATGAGAAGCCACTGAAGGTGGTTATTAGTGGTGTAATGAAGCTCATAAATTGTGACTAAGTATTGTAGATTACCAAAAGAAGCACGGGCTTGTTGCTTATGAGTCATATTTACATCCGGTACAATTTCATTGATATATCACATTCAGCAGTTCAACAGCTAAGATAGCAAATAGTGGGTTTCCATCAGCTGTGCTTGGAGAAGCATCATGAGCGTGAAATGAGTAACCATTGAGCGCACGCCTAGATGGTATGAAGATTGTGAATGATCAAGGAATTTTAATTCGTCCTGTATCGTCTTGAATAAACAAGGCAGCAAGCATTCGAGTAGTAAGAAGTAAGATTGTTTCTAAACAAATAAAGTAGTGGGTGAGAATTGCAAATTATACTATTTGTTGCTATTTGCTTCAATATATTGAAGTGTATGTTGTTCAGTTATTCACTCGTAGATGTGATTATTAATTCTTGGCTGTGTGAACCCACAATTAGGCACAGGATATGGCTGCGTGGGAGTATGAACCTGGAAGTGGGAGTTAAAATTGTCGATTGTCGAAGTATCAGTAAACTGCCGGTTAAAGGGGTTTGCGCGAGCCTAAATACGTCAGGATAAAGGAATTGAATTAATTAGATGGTAGTTAGAAAATACCGCGGGAATTGTGATATTGTGCAGGCGCAGATCGAGCGAAGACCGATCGAATACCGTTGATACGTTTTTCCCTCGCATTGCTTAAATGTAACATGCACACATAACTTGCTTCTTAAACTGCCTGATTCAGGCTCGCTGTTGATATTATTAGCTAGTTTGCTTTCACCGCTTTATTTAAATTATTGTTTTTGAGCTTCCTTGCACTTCCCCGGGTCATAATGTAATTATTGTTATATTCAAGTTTATTTACTTAACATTGGTAATTTTTCTTCATTATTGAATAAATCTAATATTGGAAGACCCCATTTTATTTGCAAGAATAATAAAATTAGTTAAGATATAACCAAGTATTAATTGCAATTAAAGCCTGTAATTCTACTATTAATCATTCGGCCCTTGTGGCCTCTGGTTATTTACTCCACTGACGCTACCTAGGACAAGAGCATTGTGATAAGCTTTGAAGTGACGACCCTAGCATAAGTTCTCCCTGAGGAGTAAACCTCGTTAATAATCTGGCGCCTGGAAAAAAAACATACAATCATCAAGTGGGTTCAGGTCTGGTAAAGTTGAAACCCCAAAAGCCGTAGTAAGTATAAAGACGCCAAAAGTGAACAAAGTACGTCACAGTGGAATGCCACAAGAAACCACGACACAAGAGGTCTAAGAAGACCTAGTAGCTAAAGACTACCATCCGTCAGTCAGGATGAAACGAGGGCAATAAAGGGTTGTTATGACATTGGTTTTAGTTTAACTACCAAGAGCAGAGAACCGCATCTACGAAAAAACCTGTTGCGAGCCGATGGTAACAAATATAATGCAGACAAAATAATTAATTAACAGTGTTATTTTGAAATTACCTATTTCCCCGATAACTCATTATAATAATAAGCTTTCATTAATTTTGATTTCATCATTTCATTAATTCTCCATATGATTCATCCTTTGCATATGAAGTTTGCCTCCTCAGTTTAGACAATTTGTAATCAATCAATTGATAAGTTCTCTTAACATACCTGTCTTTCGTCTTTTATGACTTTGAGCATATTTCATATCATCTATTAACCAATCATCATCTGTCTCATGAGCAGATACTAGAGCGGGTCGTTTCACTTTTTCCTTCCATGGACGATTGATCTCACCAGACGGTTTATTTCTGATATGATCCATAACCTTTTGGTATTCACATGTAGCTTCAGTGTTTGGTACACTACTTTTATGCTTGTTGACATTCGTCAACATTATATTTTCCTCGTCAGAAGAATTTCGTCTTAGTTTACTTTTCCTTTTTCTATTTACATCAGATCCTAATGAAGAACCAGTGTGACACTCATCATCATCTTTCGAAATCAATGCCGAGTTCTTAAGGTTGACATTCACTTCTTTGCTTTGGCCAGCTCTATCCAATATGGTACTCATTCTTTGAATGAGGCTTTCATATAACTGTTCATCCTGTCTGTTGAATGGAACTTCGGGACGGAATTTTTTTAGTAAGTGGTAAGGTGTTTCTTCATCGTCCGTTTTGGATAAAACTGATGCTCCTTTGTCCAACAAAAGTTCTATAACCTTCAAATGACCATTAACTGCAGCATCGTGTAATGGCGTTGTACCTGAGAAATTTAATATTTTATTTTTCCAGTGTTTGAGCTTTGTGGACAAAGCAGTAAAACTTGGTTCGATTCTTTTAACTCACCATTGCAATAAGTTCCTCCACGATCATTGATAGTAGCACCTTTTTTGATTAACATTTCTACAATTTCATAGTGTCCTGCATTACACGCCTCGTGTAACGGTAACCATCCTCCGTTGTCCCTTATATTAACAGGATGTCCTTGTTCTAATAAATGATACACTACATTTATCTTTCCAGATATACACGCAGTGTGTAACTGTGTTTCCCCCTTCATATTTCGCCTAACGTTCATAGTTTTAGATCTTCGTTTTTTGGTGGCAGGCATATCATCTTCTGATGCGCTCTCATCGGATTCATCTAAGGAAACATAAATCGAGTGAAGGCTAGTGAAAATCAAGATTCGATAAATATTATTGAAGCCGATAAAATCAATTAAATAGGTACTCTAAGATTCCAAGTATTAATGAGCAAGATGTAGTTTTCCAACGTAAACAGAAAATAATCGTGTTCCTTACCAGATCGGCTGTAACTCAAAACATAACCTATAACTAAAAATTGTATATTTCCAAATATTTACATCAGCCTACTAAACAGCTGCGATTATCTGCTTGACGTCATACTTTTGAAGGAGTTGCTTAATAAAGTAACTTGGGGCTTCGGGGTGTCAGCTACCAGGCGGGTCGGCAGGTGGCGGATAGCCGAACGTCCAGGAACAGACTTGTATGTTCGTGGATAGCTCCGAATATACTGCCAGATGTCCCAAAAACCCAAACCAATGTGTGAGATTACCGTGCCGAGGGCTGAATGGCACTGGGGAACAGTGTCGCGAACGGTTCCTCTGGGAAACCGGGTCGAATCCCAGTAGTATGCAGACCTTCCATCCGTATGGGGCTCTGCGGATGGCAACCAACCATTCCCCATCACTCGTGGGATCCAATATGAGTCCCAAAAAACAAAAAAAACCATAAGCCCAAGGAAGCTTGCCGTCTTTCGGGAGGGCAGGCAGGATGCAGGTTTCACTCCCGATGAACTCCTGGAGTTCACGGACGCAGTGGGGGACGCGGTCTCCGCACTGACGAAAGAGATCCTTCCTCCCCGCTTCCACCCAACAAGGCTATGGAAGCGTTGTCTGCTTGTCACAGCGGCGGACTCCGCTTCCAAGGAGTGGCTTTCACAAGTGACAACCACCATCAAGCCTTGGGATAGCGTCAACCTCCTGGCGGTAGTGCCAACAGCTCTTCCCAGAAGGATGCGGGCGATGTTGTGGCTGCCTGGGAAAAGGCACCCTACAAACCAGGACACCTTAGGTGCCCTGGAAAAACAAAACCCTGGGCTCAGAGTCACCTCTTGGGGCATACTCGAGAGGAAGGACGAGCCCAACGGGCTAAGACTGATTGTCTGGCTGGATCAGGAGTCCATTGACCGCTTGGGGACGATGGTCTTCCAGCCTTTCATCAGAGCAACGAGGGCCCAGGTAACATTACTAGAGCCATCAGCGATAGAGAAGAGGCCAGTTCAAAGCAATGACCCCTGCTCTCAGAAAGGCCGAGACCCCTAGACCCTTCTTGGCCTACGTGCCCAGGCTCAGGGCATTTTTCTTTAGCCGGGATTAACACAAAAAAATGACGGGCAAAATAAACTTTTTGCAGGCTAACCTTCAGCACGGCAAGTCTTCAACTACGGTGCTGATGAAAAGGCTCTCTGAGCTCAAAATAAACGTATGTTTGATACAAGAGCCGTGGAGTTCCTTGAGCGCCCCTGGCCCCGATTCCACCATCGGAATTTCATCGACCACCTGACAGTGGCACTCGGTCTGCCGTGGTTCCCTCGGCATGAGGCAAGCGAAGCTCCACATTAGACAGTTCTCGCCTAAACTCTCTAAAACCCTACTCTCTATGAGCAGGAAAGGTCTAAAACTGGTAACAGGACTCCTCACAGGACACTGTCATGTGAATAAACATCTACACTGCCGTGCTAAATGAAAACGCGGTATCTACGTACGGAGCGAAACTGAGTAATCAGGCGTTATAGTTTTTTCCTTGTACCTCAATGACTAATATTTTTTTAGTGATAAAAAATGTGTTTTCATGAATTACTTCATATTAAAATTATCAGGAAAGACGAAATTTCGTCATTTCTTTTATCTACTAGCCAAAAAATCACGTACCGCGTTTTAATTTAGGGAACAAGTATAATTAGCAAATTAGTTTCCCAAAGCAAGATGCGGTATCTGCTATATTGAAACTGTTTTTAGTGTTCTTGTAATAATTGTAAAGGTAATAACCGTAAATTAATAAAATAAAAAATATGCATTAAATTATTATTTTGATCATTGTTATTAAATGTACATATTATTGTATATTAGTTCCTAAAATATCGTGTAAATGCTGGTGTAGTAAATAATAAAAACAAATTGTTCAAATGTTTATTAAGAATGTAGAACGAAAATATTAAATTCTAAGTTACCAGACTAAAGAAAATATTGTTGCTAAATTATAAATGCATATTATGACTCCTCTAAAGATTCTTGGTGGTCTTCATGCGACATGGTTGTTGGCAGATTTTCCCAAAATATTTTTCGATTTGCTGGCAGCAACTTATCCAATTGTTTTAGAATACTTTCTTTTTTTTCTTTCGAAAATCCCTGGGGTCGATCTAAGCACTCTACACTTTTGAGAATTTCCCCCTTTTTCAATGCCCTTTTCATTAAAAAGTCCAAATTTTTTGTAGTTTTCTCATTAAAGGAATTTTTATATTTTAATATATACTGACCACGTTCGGCAATAATTTGGACAATGTCAGATAAATATGGACGATTGTCTTTTTTTAATTTTTGTTGGGATGGGTTTTTCCAATTATAAAAATCAGTGTGCTCCATTTTTTTGACTTCCACGTTTCCATTACAGGCACTTCCAACTGCATCAGAAAAATCATTGAAGTCATAAATTTTCTGTTTTCTCTTCATAGAGAGCTCGACCTGATGGTGGAAACTGTCAGCCGACATAAATGTGTGGCCTGGTTCAAAATAATTAAAAGTTATACCTTTTGCCGATATTTCATCAGAGTTCGCCATTCTGATTAAAAAAGTGAACAAAGTCCAATTTTTATTTTGACTGGCGCAATTATCCAGCCATATTATAAAATTTGAAGCATCTCTGTGCCACTTAAAAAATGTATAAAATGTGCTAATTAAATCTTCTTTACTGCGTTTACTTATGGCCTCGTGCCACACAACCGCAGAGGGTTTACTTTTCTGCGATAATTTTCCTAAAGAAACGAAAGTTGCATTGTATGCTATTAATCGTTTCATAAAAATTACACATTTAAACATATCTAATCTAGGCAACATGATAATTTTTTGTAAATCAGTTGAAACACACACAGTTTAATTATCAAAGGATCTTTCTGATTGTTTCTTATACAGTTGCCGAGATTCATTTGCACGCGTTATGTGTTTATTCCAGCATACACAAGTAACACAAGACTACTAGATTATTTTCATTGTGTTCGTGCATTTTAAATGCCTCGCATACTTCGCACTCTTCATGCCCAAGTTTTGCAAACAATATTCCTCTTTCTTTGATCTTCTTTCGGTAAGTTTCATACGACACTTCAGTGTTTGGGTATTTTTCTCGAAAATCCTTGTGCATAATCGAGACTGTTACGTCACTGCTTAGATATCGAACATATGGAGCGTGTTCTCTCCGATAATGTGACACACAAGGGTTGAAAGACTCGATGTGAGCAATTATATCTTTACAGTCTATTTTTCTGTTCGACAGTTTTCCTACTCGTCCGTGAGGAAGCGCTACTAACTGGCCTTTCGGAGTTTTTGACAATGTATCGTGCAAAACTCTATCATTATTTTTGTTGTAGCCTAACGTTGTTAAAAAAAAGGTTTTGCAAAGTTCGATTCTTTTAACCATTTCTCCACTTTAGTAGATACAGTCCGCTACCTTTGGACCAGGAAGTGTGACGTCACTTCCGGTCTGAGCTCCGATATCAGGTCTCCACTTCCGGTCTGCGCTGGCGATGTATGTTATCGGTTAGATAACGTTATCGGCTAGATAGCGTTATCAGTGATTGTGAGTCACCCATGCTGGCGATGTGTGTGTAATTAGCGTTATCGGGTAGATAACGTTATCGGGTAGATAGCGTTATCAGTGATTGTGAGTCACCCGGATGGGCATCCAGTGTGTGTAATTAGTGTTATCAGGTAGATAACGTTATCGGCTAGATAGCGTTATCAGTGATTGTGAGTTACTCGGTATGTGCTGACGATTGGCATTCGGTGTTTGTAATTATTGTTTGAATATATATACAGGATGTTTGTAAAGAGTGTGTTATGTTGTATATACAGGTTGTTTGTAAGAGAGGTCCTAGACACGTGGTGTCATGGCAGCTATCATGTGATCCTTCGGTGTCATGGCGTCTGTCACGGCGGCTATCAACGAGGTGTCATGGCGTCTGTCACGAGGTGTCATGCTATCTGTTGACGATTGGCATTCGGTGTTTGTAATTATTGTTTGAATGTATATACAGGATGTTTGTAAAGAGTGTGTTATGTTGTATATACAGGTTGTTTGTAAGAGAGGTCCTAGACACGTGGTGTCATGGCAGCTATCACGTGATCCTTCGGTGTCATGGCGTCTGTCACGTGATCCTTCGGCTATCAACGAGGTGTCATGGCGTCTGTCTTGAGGTGTCATGCTATCTGCTGACGATTGGCATTCGGTGTTTGTAATTATTGTTTGAATGTATATACAGGGGTTTGTGACGTCAGTTTATACTAGCACGTGTAATTGAATACAATGGAGTCATTCATTAGGTAAAAAAATAACAATAAGTGATATACTATAGTCTAGACTTGCTAGTAACCGAATTTAATTGTCGTTTCATTAGTCATTACTTACGTAAGCAGCTGTGAATACAATGGAGTCATTCATTAGGTCAACAAATAACAATAAGTGATATACAAGTCTAGACTTGTTAGTAAGCGAATTAGAACTGAGAGTTATGTTGACTACGAATTCAATTCTCGTTTCCTCAGTAATCTGTTACAGCTCAAACGAAACACATCGTTCTCACATATCCTGTGTGTGCTGTCTTCTATTGAACGGAAAATGTAAGTTTAATTCAATTATTTAATTCACTGCCATAAAAACATACTTGTTTCGTCTATTATTCAGAATAAACCTCTTATTAGCATTGAAACAGTTAAAAAATTATTCAATTCACATTCATAAAATAACAAGTACAAAATTATCTTTTATAAAATGACTGTTGTTCCAATTGTGTGTGTGTATTATACGAATTTAAAAATCCTCAATTTATATTCATATTGTTTCAGATTTATGATGGATCTAACAAAACTTAATCATTGTGCTCTTTTGGAGAGAAAACCATTGAGGAGAGTTCCAGAACTCGAAATCAATAAGCATTATACAATATTTCAAGCGAGAGTAGTAAGAACCAAATTTGGTGAATCCGTATTGCTCGAGTTCGATGAATTCTCTATGTTCCTACCCAATCGACTGACCAATCAGATTATCCCAATTTTGGAACAAATCAACATGAAACCTTGTTTGATTTTGATATACAGGGGAAAAGAGGATGTTAATAAAAGCAACCCGGCTTTTAAACTTGAATTTTTGGAGCTCAAGTAATAAGAAATCTAAGGTATGATGTTTATACTAGCGTGTGTATATAGTCGATGAAATCATCAGTATTAATATGTCTCTTGAAGAATACACACATAAATTGGAAGAATTAATATGTCTCTTGAAGAATACACACGTAAATTGGAAGAATTCGGTGCGAAAGTAAAAGCTTTGAGTAGAGATTTAAAAATTTACGAAGATAAAAATATCGCCATAAGACAATTGAATAGTTTAAGTATTGGCGGAGAGGATGGTTATGTTAGAACCCAATTTTATAATCCTAACCTCAATTTTGAATGGAATCCTGTATACAAACGTTCCGAATCGAGTGGAACGTATTTATATATGTCCCAGGAAAGACCTGAGAAATGAATGTAATCGAACAGAATGGCAACCAATGAATTATCAAATGATTAACGAAAATCAACTAGAGGTAATCACATACATAGTTCTCGAAACGATGCAGACCACCACCACCACCACCACCAATAACACATTCAATTATAAGCTCAAGCTATTATTTCCAAATGGTACAGAGGGGGATATTATGAAGTGGCAAACATTCACACCATCACCTACATCTGGCAAAATGATCCGACAATCATCATGTTTACCACATCTCGTACAAAAGACATCATCTGCAATAGAAGGAGAAATCCCCAAAATTTTCGCAATGTTGTATTTTATTTTATCTTCTTTATCAGTGTTAGTATTGGAAATGTTTGTTAAAAATGTGAAGAAAGCTTTAAATAAATAATAATTATTATATAAAGGAGGTGTTTTATTAAAACAAACAAAAGATTGATAATAATAATATTTCAGAATAAAATACATATCATTTAGGTAGTATTACATTCAGAAACCACTGCTGTAATTTATCCACATGGTGAACTGCACACATGTATTTTCCACCATCATTACGATGATTCAGACAGGTCAAATTGTTTGTTCGCTGGAATTTCCCCGTTTCACATTGAGTACCATCGAAACTATGAACATCTACGATGTGTGGGTAAATATCCAATTCTATACACTTCCTTCTCAAAAATTCGGCTTTTTGCTGTCCTCGGACATAAATATAGTCGACTGCACACAAGAGAATCGATTTAAGAATATTATTTACTTCTTCATAATCCACATTCCCAGATACATAATCGAGTCCATGATAAGACTTTTGTAAATACCATACGGATTTTCGCTCCTTTGCATTTAGCGATGAATAAGATGTGTGCGGTTTGAATAAGGAATAATGACGTTTGAATCCAATTTGTATACACATTTCTTTTGGATGGAAGGCATCGTCAATGAAGAACCCCTGAATGTCAACTAATGCGATTCTCATGATGATGCGATTCGCTTGAAGTTTCGATTTAGACTGACTGATGTTTAATTGAGACTCTTGACAATTCCGGTGAGGGGGTAGTATTCCATCAAGCAATCGTGAATGATGATGCAATATGCCTTGGTATTGGCTGGAAATCCTTTATCCGCTTCAATCTCCAATCGTTTTGGTGGGCTAGAACGAAATCTTCCTTGGCAAAGTCCAAGTTCATCCGTTCGTTAGGCCAATACTCTCCGTTCAGCGATAAGCGTGATATATCCACATGATCGAATATTGTAGGATTAGCTTTCACATTGTTACGTTTATTGGTTTGGAAAAATACGATAACATACCGTGGTTTTTCGACGGACGCGCTAGTTTTCACGTGCAACTCCATCTGAAATGTCGAACATAACCTACAAAATTGGAAAAAAGCGGTTTTTCTTAAATAATTAAAAACTATAGCTCGGATCGGAAAAAGTTAAAGGAGAAAGTTGTAGGTATCTGTGTGTTGGGTATTTCATTCAGAGAGATCTCTCTGACTTCATTACGGATCACATTTTATGCAATTCTCCGTAAATGTAATATCTATATAGTTCAAGCAATACATGCATAAATTAATAACTGAAAAAAAATATGAGCGTATAGCAGATTAAATTTAAAGGTGGTTCATGCAACTCGATCTGAAATGTCGAACATAACCTAGAAAATTGGAAAAAAGCGGTTTTTTTAAAAAACTATAGCTCGGATCGGAAAAAGTTAAAGGAGAAAGTTGTAGGTATCAAATAGATAATTATCGATATCTTTCTTTTCGAGTTATATTGAAAACCGTTGAAAATTGGGGTACGCTTCCATATGTATTGTTTCCTGTACATGGCAAGCTAAGATAGCACTTTTTTTCTTAATTTGAAATATTGACTATTTTTCAAAATATATCGATTTTTCGAAAAAGACGCTCTCATAAATTGGCTAGATCTTCTCAGCAAATGGTCATTGAGTAACGATTTGGGGCTTATTTTCTTCATGAAGAGTTGTCCTATAACTTTATCGAAGAAACGTAGCGATTTTTTTAATTTTGAGGGTGAAAAAAATTACTTAAAAAAAAAATTTCCTCTATTTTGATCATGTTTTCAATTTTAATTTCAGAAAAATGTCTTTAACGGAAATCAATTTGTAACATTTTTTCACGAATTACCTCCGGAGTGTGAGGAAGCACTGCGCGCTCGCACTGAAAACTGATTTTGCGCGTTCAAAGTGGCTTGTGCTTGCAAAATCTTCAATGTTTCAGCTTCTGGATAACATACAAAAATCTTTTCGAACTTAATCTGGGGGAAGCTCGATGAGATAAACACGAATATCGTATTTATTTCAGTCTTAGAATCTCGAATATATTTATTTTTTACATTTCCAATTTGTTTTACTTTTTATGTCATTTAAATTACGATTTATTAACAAAACAGTATTTTCAATGTAATATCTCAACTTTTTTGCTCAGGGAATCATACAGACGTTATGCTTGCGGATCTCTTCAACAATTATTTAATTATTTCAGTAAATATTTCTTTATGATACAAAATTATTATAACTAACCTTATTTGATCATCATCATCAATTATGATGGAGGTGATAGGAGTAAGTGGGAACTGTCTTTTTTGTTTCTTCCTATTGATATGTTGGAAGAAATCATACCTCTACAAGGATGTATCTAAGAGAAACGTGAAATGGAGATGCTACGGGTGTAGGATCGAAATCAACTTGTGAAGATTTCGTCAAATTTCATCTTCAACGATGATTCTCAGAGAGATTATTGGTGTGAAGGTTTGCGCGATTGCGATTTTGTTATGTTTGTTCGGCGCAATTTTGCAAAGGATGGTTCAGAGGAATTGTTAGTGTGAAGGTTCGCGCAGGACTCAAACCACATCGAATATCATAACACCTCCAATGCGAATTCATTGATAGGAATTTTTCATGCATTGCAGACATTTCGAACTCTCCTAAAATCACTATCTTTGGAGTAAATTTTGTTGCAACCCTTTAATATTTATTCACGCACGCGCAAATCATACAACATTGTATTTTCCGCTCAAACTGAATTGTTCGTAGAGCGCTTCTTTAAACGTTCTAATAATGCGTCCTGCGTTAGAGGCTTTTTCATAGAATAGGTATTGCAATGATTGATTTTATGTTTTCCCATTTACTTGTGATGAAAGTGTTTATAGAAGAATTATTTTCTAGGATCGCCTTGCAGATTCCTAGGTTTACGATGTTATTTCAGGAATATCAAACTAAACGCTTTCCGAACCTCGAAACAAGTAAACTTGAAAATGTAACATATAATTCGATTATATCAATATTTCAACATCCAACTCTGAATACATGGACTATTGTGAATATCTTGGTTCATACTATTCATTTCGCTTAACATACTTTTATAAAATATGGAATGAATTATTATCGAAACGATTGATTATTCATCTTTTTCCACGATTGTTAATGATTATCCAAATCACCAAAATGAACTAGAATTTTGCGAAAAGGAAATTGATTAAAATTGTGAACGAAGCTCGGATCGGAAAAAGTTAAAGGAGAAAGTTGTAGGTTGATAAAGATCCACATGTTCACATGTTATATAAAAATCTAATGAATAGTTTAAAATATCAGAATGTTTGAAATATCGATGATTCAGATATTATATTTGATTGAGTATACTGATGTTGTAGCTATATAGCCTTCTATCAATAAGCCGATGAAATATCAGAGTTGAATGTCAATGTCAATGTTAGTGTACCTGCGTCATCACATTCTGTTCATACTGATATGAGAACGCAAACGCGTGTGAGTGTAAACGTAAGTAGGGTGAGGGGGTATTGTAAAGCAGTGTCTGACAAAAAGACATGAGAGTCGAGATGAATATTTATGGAAATAAACTACATTCTTAAAATAATCAAATTTATCGTTCTATAGTAGCATTCGCGGTTAAACGGATGTTTGTGAAACATATCGCTAGCGTATTAAGATTGCAACGATGTGCGTTAGAAGCCGCAAATAACCACAATTGACCAGGCTCGGACTGGCCCCCAGACATTTGTTTCTCCACGCTTCAAAAATTCCACGATTGTAGATATATGCTAAGCATTATGTCTAACCTAATATATGAAAGACTAGTTGTGATTGAAAGAAAATTTATGATGTTTTCATAACTTAAAAATATCATTTCCACTAATTTCAATTAACCAATTTTTCTTTCAGATCAATATTCATTGATTATGAAGTTAACTTTTTCAGATCTTAATATTTTTTGAAATAATTTCGTTTTATTTTTTCTATTAGTTATTGATTAGATATAATTTTTATCAATTTCAATTTGATTCAAAGGAATTTTAATGTTTTCAAAACAAAGAAACACATTTTCTCCTAATTCCAATTAGCGAACCAATTTTTCTTTCGATCATTATTCATTGATTATGAAGTTAACTTTTTCAGATCTTAATATTTTTGAAATAATTTCGTTTTGATTTCTCTATTAGTTATTGATTAGTTATCATTTTTATCAATTTTAATTTGATACAAAGGAATTTAAATATGTTTTCAAAACCAAGAAACACAATTTCTCCTAATTTCAATTGTCGAACCAATTTTTTTTCAGATCAATGTTTTTAACCTAATATATTAAAGACTAGTTGTGATTGAAAGAAAATTTATGATGTTTTCACAACTTAAAAATATCATTTCCACTAATTTCAATGAACCAATTTTTTTTTCAGATCAATATTCATTGATTATGAAGTTACCTTTTTCAGATCTTAATATTTTTTGAAATAATTTCGTTTTGATTTCTCTATTAGTTATTGATTAGATATCATTTTTATCAATTTTAATTTGATTCAGAGGAATTTTAATGTTTTCAAAACAAAGAAACACATTTTCTCCTAATTTCAATTAGCGAACCAATTTTTCTTTCAGATCAATATTCATTGATTATGAAGTTAACTTTTTCAGATCTTAATATTTTTTAAAATAATTTCGTTTTGATTTCTCTATTAGTTATTGATTAGATTCCATTTTTTCAATTTTAATTTGATTCAAAGGAATTTTAATATGTTTTCAAAACAAAGAAACACATTTTCTCATAATTTCAATCAGGGACCTTCCCTCATTAGCAGTTCAAGTTTCTCATTTGATCAGATCTTAATATTTTTTGAAATAATTTCGTTTTGATTTCTCTATTAGTTATTGATTAGATATAATTTTTATCAATTTTAATTTGATTCAAAGGAATTTTAATGTTTTCAAAACAAAGAAACACATTTTCTCCTAATTTCAATTAGCGAACCAATTTTTCTTTCAGATCAATATTCATTGATTATGAAGTTAACTTTTTCAGATCCTAATATTTTTTTAGAATAATTTCGTTTTGATTTCTCTATTAGTTATTGATTATATTAAATTTTTTCAATTTTAATTTGATTCAAAGGAATTTTAATATGTTTTCAAAACAAAGAAACATATTTTCTCATAATTTCAATCAGGGACCTTTCCTCATTAGCAGTTCAAGTTTCTCATTTGATAGCTCTGAAAATTCTTTCGTTAAAATTTTGAAATCATCTCTTTTCAGATATGATGTATGATTTGATGGAACAACTAGCTTATGGTGGGCTGGATCCTGAGAAATGAAGTCTTCAGTTTCCTCACACGGCTGTGTAAAAACCATCGTTTTGTTAATTTATGATGAACGGAATCTGTTCGCAGACAGCCGTTTTATCGCAGCCACAATTTGTCAACTAAACACAATTAACGCAAGCTCCCATAAAGTGAGATAAGGTATAATGATTTATTTGTTTCGTACAACCGTTTTCGATAACAATTTCTGCAGCGTGATATTTTTCATAATGTTCACAAACATACAGGCTGAAACCTTTTGAAGGTGTCTTTATATTACATATATCTGGAAGAGTAGCAGTTTTGGTTGCAGTGTATTTTGAGGAATATTGGCCGTTGTCGGTTTTCCATACAGGCTTTGTACACCATTTATTGCAACTGTATAGAGCGATAAGGTAAATGCAGTTTATATCCCCACTGAAACCTTTCAACTATTTGCTTGACAGAGTCTGTCAGCCTACACAAATATGTTTATATGAGGCTGTGTAAAAACGGTTTTGAGTGATTGTTTTTACGGAATCTGTCCGCAGACACCCATTTTATCGAAATTTGTCAACTGAACATAATTATTGCAAGTCTCCATAATGTGAGATAAGGTACAATGATTTATTTGTTTCGTACCACGATTCAAAACAGATATGATACCGTTTAACCACGAATGTTACGATAAGGTGCATTAATCTTAATACAGTTTATTTTTCCACTCTCAACTATTTGTTTGCCAGCCTTCAGGTCCAAATATGTTGATATGCAGCTGCAATTCTCGCTATACCACACTGGCAGTGACTTACAGGGGCGTACTCTTGAATTCAAAATTCATGAGTTACCCCATTCTGGAGAACCTGTGAGCTGGATAAAAGATGCCCTGACAGGTATAATTCAGCGAGGAACAGAAGGTTTGAGACCTACCGATCAGGTGGGCTTCACATTCTGCTCGAAAGACTTCGCTCGTGGCCCGGGCTGGGTTGATTTCAAGGCGGCTAGCGAAGTTACAGTAGACGAAATATGGGCTCGGATTTCTTCAATTTATCAATCTAATTCTTGTGGTCTTAATACCGAGACCTTTTGTTTAGGCGTAACATCGATAAGAATGGCTGTAGGCAGAGGCCGGGGAGCCAACTACAATACATTCGATGAAGAAGAATGTGCCCGACGCAAAGGTGTTATCGCCATAAATAATAAAGATAATCTCTGTCTGCCTCGAGCCCTATCGCTATAGTGAAAAGCTATATCTTTAAAAAGAATGTATTGAGCGGAATGTAGTTTGAAGTTCGGCGAAATAATGAGTGTTGTAAAAAACATAGGTACGGAATTATGTAAGTTCTAACTATATGTTACAAACACTAACTCGTTGGGCTGCCACGCCTTGTACGACCCACACGCTTTCGAGTCGTTGTGGTCACGCTTTCGTCATGTTTGTGGGTCGCTTCAATCGTTTTTCGAGTCGTTTTAATCGTTTTTTCATGTCGTTTGAATCGTTTTTCGAGTCGTTTTAATCGTTTTTTATGTCGTTTGAATCGTTTTTCGAGTCGTTTTAATCGTTTTTCATGTCGTTTTAATCGTTTTTCATGTCGTTTGAGTCGTTTTTCGAGTCGTTTTAATCGTTTTTCATGTCGTTTTATTCGTTTTTCATGTCGTTTGAGTCGTTTTTCGAGTCGTTTTAATCGTTTTTCATGTCGTTTTAATCGTTTTTCATGTCGTTTGAGTCGTTTAAATCGTTTTTCATGTCGTTTTAATCGTTTTTCGAGTCGTTTTCGTCACGATTTCGTCACGCTTTCGTCACGCTTTCGTCACGCTTGCTGATCGCTAACCTCGATCACATGAGTGTATAGGTTGCTTCGTGCTCTAGATATTCGTTCGCTTGGTTTCCGAGGAAGCATAGAATGATTAATAACATGTTGTTCTATCGACATAATGCTTAGCATATATCTACAATCGTGGAATTTTTGAAGCGTGGAGAAACAAATGTCTGGGGGCCAGTCCGAGCCTGGTCAATTGTTGGTTATTTGCGGCTTCTAACGCACATCGTTTCAATCTTAATACGCTAGCGATATGTTTCACAAACATCCGTTTAACCGCGAATGCTACTATAGAACGATAAATTTGATTATTTTAAGAATGTAAATTATTTCCATAAATATTCATCTCATGTCTTTTTGTCAGACACTGCTTTACAATACCCCCTCACCCTACTTACGTTTACACTCACACGCGTTTGCGTTCTCATATCAGTATGAACAGAATGTGATGACGCAGGTACACTAACATTGACATTGACATTCAACTCTGATAGTTCATCGGCTTATTGATAGAAGGCTATATAGCTACAACATCAGTATACTCAATCAAATATAATATCTGAATCATCGATATTTCAAACATTCTGATATTTTAAACTATTCATTAGATTTTTATATAACATGTGAACATGTGGATCTTTATCAACCTACAACTTTCTCTTTTAACTTTTTCCGATCCGAGCTTCGTTCACAATTTTAATCAATTTCCTTTTCGCAAAATTCTAGTTCATTTTGGTGATTTGGATAATCATTAACAATCGTGGAAAAAGATGAATAATCAATCGTTTCGATAATAATTCATTCCATATTTTATAAAAGTATGTTAAGCGAAATGAATAGTATGAACCAAGATATTCACAATAGTCCATGTATTCAGAGTTGGATGTTGAAATATTGATATAATCGAATTATATGTTACATTTTCAAGTTTACTTGTTTCGAGGTTCGGAAAGCGTTTAGTTTGATATTCCTGAAATAACATCGTAAACCTAGGAATCTGCAAGGCGATCCTAGAAAATAATTCTTCTATAAACACTTTCATCACAAGTAAATGGGAAAACATAAAATCAATCATTGCAATACCTATTCTATGAAAAAGCCTCTAACGCAGGACGCATTATTAGAACGTTTAAAGAAGCGCTCTACGAACAATTCAGTTTGAGCGGAAAATACAATGTTGTATGATTTGCGCGTGCGTGAATAAATATTAAAGGGTTGCAACAAAATTTACTCCAAAGATAGTGATTTTAGGAGAGTTCGAAATGTCTGCAATGCATGAAAAATTCCTATCAATGAATTCGCATTGGAGGTGTTATGATATTCGATGTGGTTTGAGTCCTGCGCGAACCTTCACACTAACAATTCCTCTGAAGTATGATTTGCGCGTGCGTGAATAAATATTAAAGGGTTGCAACAAAATTTACTCCAAAGATAGTGATTTTAGGAGAGTTCGAAATGTCTGCAATGCATGAAAAATTCCTATCAATGAATTCGCATTGGAGGTGTTATGATATTCGATGTGGTTTGAGTCCTGCGCGAACCTTCACACTAACAATTCCTCTGAACCATCCTTTGCAAAATTGCGCCGAACAAACATAACAAAATCGCAATCGCGCAAACCTTCACACCAATAATCTCTCTGAGAATCATCGTTGAAGATGAAATTTGACGAAATCTTCACAAGTTGATTTCGATCCTACACCCGTAGCATCTCCATTTCACGTTTCTCTTAGATACATCCTTGTAGAGGTATGATTTCTTCCAACATATCAATAGGAAGAAACAAAAAAGACAGTTCCCACTTACTCCTATCACCTCCATCATAATTGATGATGATGATCAAATAAGGTTAGTTATAATAATTTTGTATCATAAAGAAATATTTACTGAAATAATTAAATAATTGTTGAAGAGATCCGCAAGCATAACGTCTGTATGATTCCCTGAGCAAATAAGTTGAGATATTACATTGAAAATACTGTTTTGTTAATAAATCGTAATTTAAATGACATAAAAAGTAAAACAAATTGGAAATGTAAAAAATAAATATATTCGAGATTCTAAGACTGAAATAAATACGATATTCGTGTTTATCTCATCGAGCTTCCCCCAGATTAAGTTCGAAAAGATTTTTGTATGTTATCCAGAAGCTGAAACATTGAAGATTTTGCAAGCACAAGCCACTTTGAACGCGCAAAATCAGTTTTCAGTGCGAGCGCGCAGTGCTTCCTCACACTCCGGAGGTAATTCGTGAAAAAATGTTACAAATTGATTTCCGTTAAAGACATTTTTCTGAAATTAAAATTGAAAACATGATCAAAATAGAGGAAATTTTTTTTTTAAGTAATTTTTTTCACCCTCAAAATTAAAAAAATCGCTACGTTTCTTCGATAAAGTTATAGGACAACTCTTCATGAAGAAAATAAGCCCCAAATCGTTACTCAATGACCATTTGCTGAGAAGATCTAGCCAATTTATGAGAGCGTCTTTTTCGAAAAATCGATATATTTTAAAAAATAGTCAATATTTCAAATTAAGAAAAAAAGTGCTATCTTAGCTTGCCATGTACAGGAAACAATACATATGGAAGCGTACCCCAATTTTCAACGGTTTTCAATATAACTCGAAAAGAAAGATATCGATAATTATCTATTTGATACCTACAACTTTCTCCTTTAACTTTTTCCGATCCGAGCTATAGTTTTTTAAAAAAACCGCTTTTTTCCAATTTTCTAGGTTATGTTCGACATTTCAGATCGAGTTGCATGAACCACCTTTAAATTTAATCTGCTATACGCTCATATTTTTTTTCAGTTATTAATTTATGCATGTATTGCTTGAACTATATAGATATTACATTTACGGAGAATTGCATAAAATGTGATCCGTAATGAAGTCAGAGAGATCTCTCTGAATGAAGTACCCAACACACAGATACCTACAACTTTCTCCTTTAACTTTTTCCGATCCGAGCTATAGTTTTTAATTATTTAAGAAAAACCGCTTTTTTCCAATTTTGTAGGTTATGTTCGACATTTCAGATGGAGTTGCACGTGAAAACTAGCGCGTCCGTCGAAAAACCACGGTATGTTATCGTATTTTTCCAAACCAATAAACGTAACAATGTGAAAGCTAATCCTACAATATTCGATCATGTGGATATATCACGCTTATCGCTGAACGGAGAGTATTGGCCTAACGAACGGATGAACTTGGACTTTGCCAAGGAAGATTTCGTTCTAGCCCACCAAAACTATACCGATTTCTATCCTAGCTACACGAATTCCACAACAAAACATCCCATATTGGCTTATGATGAATTCAAAAAACGCGCGCTTCACATCATCGATTGTTCTAGACAAGAGGAGGCGGTAAAATCATCAACAGTCGACATACGATTGGAGATTGAAGCGGATAAAGGATTTCCAGCCAATACCAAGGCATATTGCATCATCATTCACGATTGCTTGATGGAATACTACCCCCTCACCGGAATTGTCAAGAGTCTCAATTAAACATCAGTCAGTCTAAATCGAAACTTCAAGCGAATCGCATCATCATGAGAATCGCATTAGTTGACATTCAGGGGTTCTTCATTGACGATGCCTTCCATCCAAAAGAAATGTGTATACAAATTGGATTCAAACGTCATTATTCCTTATTCAAACCGCACACATCTTATTCATCGCTAAATGCAAAGGAGCGAAAATCCGTATGGTATTTACAAAAGTCTTATCATGGACTCGATTATGTATCTGGGAATGTGGATTATGAAGAAGTAAATAATATTCTTAAATCGATTCTCTTGTGTGCAGTCGACTATATTTATGTCCGAGGACAGCAAAAAGCCGAATTTTTGAGAAGGAAGTGTATAGAATTGGATATTTACCCACACATCGTAGATGTTCATAGTTTCGATGGTACTCAATGTGAAACGGGGAAATTCCAGCGAACAAACAATTTGACCTGTCTGAATCATCGTAATGATGGTGGAAAATACATGTGTGCAGTTCACCATGTGGATAAATTACAGCAGTGGTTTCTGAATGTAATACTACCTAAATGATATGTATTTTATTCTGAAATATTATTATTATCAATCTTTTGTTTGTTTTAATAAAACACCTCCTTTATATAATAATTATTATTTATTTAAAGCTTTCTTCACATTTTTAACAAACATTTCCAATACTAACACTGATAAAGAAGATAAAATAAAATACAACATTGCGAAAATTTTGGGGATTTCTCCTTCTATTGCAGATGATGTCTTTTGTACGAGATGTGGTAAACATGATGATTGTCGGATCATTTTGCCAGATGTAGGTGATGGTGTGAATGTTTGCCACTTCATAATATCCCCCTCTGTACCATTTGGAAATAATAGCTTGAGCTTATAATTGAATGTGTTATTGGTGGTGGTGGTGGTGGTGGTCTGCATCGTTTCGAGAACTATGTATGTGATTACCTCTAGTTGATTTTCGTTAATCATTTGATAATTCATTGGTTGCCATTCTGTTCGATTACATTCATTTCTCAGGTCTTTCCTGGGACATATATAAATACGTTCCACTCGATTCGGAACGTTTGTATACAGGATTCCATTCAAAATTGAGGTTAGGATTATAAAATTGGGTTCTAACATAACCATCCTCTCCGCCAATACTTAAACTATTCAATTGTCTTATGGCGATATTTTTATCTTCGTAAATTTTTAAATCTCTACTCAAAGCTTTTACTTTCGCACCGAATTCTTCCAATTTACGTGTGTATTCTTCAAGAGACATATTAATTCTTCCAATTTATGTGTGTATTCTTCAAGAGACATATTAATACTGATGATTTCATCGACTATATACACACGCTAGTATAAACATCATACCTTAGATTTCTTATTACTTGAGCTCCAAAAATTCAAGTTTAAAAGCCGGGTTGCTTTTATTAACATCCTCTTTTCCCCTGTATATCAAAATCAAACAAGGTTTCATGTTGATTTGTTCCAAAATTGGGATAATCTGATTGGTCAGTCGATTGGGTAGGAACATAGAGAATTCATCGAACTCGAGCAATACGGATTCACCAAATTTGGTTCTTACTACTCTCGCTTGAAATATTGTATAATGCTTATTGATTTCGAGTTCTGGAACTCTCCTCAATGGTTTTCTCTCCAAAAGAGCACAATGATTAAGTTTTGTTAGATCCATCATAAATCTGAAACAATATGAATATAAATTGAGGATTTTTAAATTCGTATAATACACACACACAATTGGAACAACAGTCATTTTATAAAAGATAATTTTGTACTTGTTATTTTATGAATGTGAATTGAATAATTTTTTAACTGTTTCAATGCTAATAAGAGGTTTATTCTGAATAATAGACGAAACAAGTATGTTTTCATGGCAGTGAATTAAATAATTGAATTAAACTTACATTTTCCGTTCAATAGAAGACAGCACACACAGGATATGTGAGAACGATGTGTTTCGTTTGAGCTGTAACAGATTACTGAGGAAACGAGAATTGAATTCGTAGTCAACATAACTCTCAGTTCTAATTCGCTTACTAACAAGTCTAGACTTGTATATCACTTATTGTTATTTGTTGACCTAATGAATGACTCCATTGTATTCACAGCTGCTTACGTAAGTAATGACTAATGAAACGACAATTAAATTCGGTTACTAGCAAGTCTAGACTATAGTATATCACTTATTGTTATTTTTTTACCTAATGAATGACTCCATTGTATTCAATTACACGTGCTAGTATAAACTGACGTCACAAACCCCTGTATATACATTCAAACAATAATTACAAACACCGAATGCCAATCGTCAGCAGATAGCATGACACCTCAAGACAGACGCCATGACACCTCGTTGATAGCCGAAGGATCACGTGACAGACGCCATGACACCGAAGGATCACGTGATAGCTGCCATGACACCACGTGTCTAGGACCTCTCTTACAAACAACCTGTATATACAACATAACACACTCTTTACAAACATCCTGTATATACATTCAAACAATAATTACAAACACCGAATGCCAATCGTCAACAGATAGCATGACACCTCGTGACAGACGCCATGACACCTCGTTGATAGCCGCCGTGACAGACGCCATGACACCGAAGGATCACATGATAGCTGCCATGACACCACGTGTCTAGGACCTCTCTTACAAACAACCTGTATATACAACATAACACACTCTTTACAAACATCCTGTATATATATTCAAACAATAATTACAAACACCGAATGCCAATCGTCAGCACATACCGAGTAACTCACAATCACTGATAACGCTATCTAGCCGATAACGTTATCTACCTGATAACACTAATTACACACACTGGATGCCCATCCGGGTGACTCACAATCACTGATAACGCTATCTACCCGATAACGTTATCTACCCGATAACGCTAATTACACACACATCGCCAGCATGGGTGACTCACAATCACTGATAACGCTATCTAGCCGATAACGTTATCTAACCGATAACATACATCGCCAGCGCAGACCGGAAGTGGAGACCTGATATCGGAGCTCAGACCGGAAGTGACGTCACACTTCCTGGTCCAAAGGTAGCGGACTGTATCTACTCACTTTCATTGGTAAAAAAATATTTGAAAGTATTTTGTTTCCTTGAACTCTCAGTTGTTGTCCTGCGTTTAACTTGCAAACGCTTGCAAGTATTCAATAGGAATGTTCTTCTTTCCATACTGGAAATTTTCCAAAATTCGCTATTAATCTTTGTCCGTAGTTGTTCAGAAATTAAAGAAGAGCATTTCTTCTTACAGCTGCTTTTGCATCCTGGTAGCACTGCGTGAACTTCAGCGAGCTTTCTTAACTTTAATGATTTACGGGTTTTTAAATCCGTATCATACTTTTTTCGCTTACGGATAGTTCCAGTTTTTGTATAAGATACATCCACTAAATCTGCGACTCTTGTATTTGGATTTTCAGCGGCGTCATTATTTGATATGGGTTGTTTGCTTCGTAAATGTATTAGGGGAATATTATCATTGTTATCATTTGCTTCTTCTTGAGGTGTATCAGGTTGTTCATTAATTATTCCGGGTGTTCTTAAAAATTCATTTTGTTCAAAAACCTCTATCTCATTGATTCCTAGTCAGCAAGATAGGTATAATTAAAATATTGTTTATTATTATTGTACAAATTAAACCTACCGTCATTTTCAGAATTGTTTTCTTTATTAATGTTTAAGCTTTGGTATTTGTCAGGACTGCAGCATGTATAACAAGGGTTGCTGGAGCTGGGAAGCACATTAACGTTGTCCAATTCAGGTAAATTTGAGCTTTTCAACCAAGCTTTTACTTTCTGATTCGAAATAGTACATGAGTTACTCAATTTAATGAAACATGTAGTATTTATAGATGGTATATTTGCTGGCTGTAGTTCGTGTAACACATAACTTGAATGTCTGTAAGGATTTAAGTAAATTAATTAATCGGATGTTTTAATTATAACATACTTATGAATCACAAATTCAAAAAACCATTTTTACTTACGCTGTCATCTCCGTATTATTAATAGCTGGTTCTTCCAAGCAATCATTTTCTGATTTGTCGTTTTGTGCAGCTAATGCTAATATTAATTTGGTTCGATTACTTGACATGATGCAAAATTTTAAGTCAATATGTGTAACATGTAACTAACTATTCACATAAGATTTAGAATATATTTGTCACTATTAATTGTTTAAATAATACTCTTTTCTAACTGACACCTTGCACCATAAACTGACACCACTCGATCAAGTTGAAAACTAAAGCGTTTGTGTGTTGTGAGGAAATGCCGCCAATTTATGCACGTGTTGCTAAGAGAAAAAGCGGCATTTGCGGCATCCTTAAAGAAAAGGCCGTAACTACATCTGGTCCGTTGGTAGATACCTCTTTATTACTAAGGTTAAGGCATATACGGCGTTTTCGTTAAGCAATCAGGAAAATTCAGCACATACGGCATATAAAATATACACAATTTACACATTAAAACTGTAGATACCGCTTTTAGAAGTTGTAAGATGATATTTAGACTCATAATAAACCCAAGTGTAACAAAAACTCGATTTCAGATTTTTTGCAGATACCGCGTTTTCATTAAGCACGGCAGTACAGACAATGGGCATTGTTGAAGACCTAGCTTGTAGTAGATGTGGAGAGGCGGATGAAACTACTTCTCACATCCTAGCAGAATGTCCAGCACTGGCTTCTTCTCTTAGGCTACTACACCTCGGTAGCAAATATGCCGCTTGAAGCCATAAGAGACATCAGTCCATGCAAAATCTTAGCCTTCGGCACTGCCTTAGGCCTAATTCTTGTGTCAATGGGCGCACAATGGACCCAATCAAGCGGTCTAAGTGCTCCGGACTAATCCGCCACCGCTTTGATTGATTGATTGATTAATTAATAAAGTAAATAGGGAACTCGGATTTCAACGAATATGTGATAAAAAAAAGTGATGTATGCAAAATTTTCCGTACCCGTTCAGTTGATATGCCCATAGCATCAGCAATCTCGTGCACTTTACCTCGCCGATCGTCAAATATCATAACATGGATTTTATCTACGATTTGTGGAGTTGTAACCTCAATTGGACGACCAGAACGTTCGGCGTCCTTTGCGGTCATACTACCACAACGAAAACCAGTAAACCACTTGTGAATCAATCCAATCGATGGTGAAGACTCCCCATAATGTTTAACAAGCGATGCTTTGGTATGCGTAAAGTTTTTTCCACGCAAGAAATAATGTTTAATCAAAACGCGAAATTCACTGTTTTCCATGTTTACAAAAATCTTCAAGGTTGCTTGTTTTCGATGGGTGTCAAAACAGAACTGAATGACATATCAGTCTAATTAAAGATGGTACATCACAAATGTCACATGGGATTTTCGATTGTGACGCCATCTGTTTTATTTTTTTGGAATTTTTTTTATCTTGCCCTCGTATTAGCTTGTGAGAACAAACAATATTTACTTAATGTAATCTATATAGTATTGAGTGATTAGTGGCTGGTTGATTGTAGCTTGCTTGCGCACTTCGCAACAGACGATATACGCACGTTAGCCTAGATGTGGACAAAGAAAGTACCGAAAAAACCTTCTACATTGTGTTTTACGCATGCATGTGGGTTTAGTCTCATCTAAATGCCTGTGGGGATCAGCTCTTAACGACTGGGTATGGTTTGCCATAAGCTGATCGGTAGTCTTTTAGGGCACAGGAATTGAAACACTCACGTTATAAAAAGGGTTGCACTTTACTGACCTTAAAGCTCGACGTCATAATGCCTTAATGTCTTAGTTCACACAATTACAATACTTATAACAATGTTACTAATAATGATAACGATATAATGATCTAATAATCATAATGCATCTTAATGAATGAACAGTCTATATTGAAGGAATACAATGAATCTATAATCAATAATAATATTGTTCTAATAATAATCCTAGTATATATACAGGGTGTTTCAGAAAGATCTCCCCTAAATGCAGGGGACGGTAGATTTTACATCCTGCTCCTGTCTAGTTACAGATATGCCGTTGAAATATGATACCCGTGGGTTTCAGAGAACGCCGAATAAGTTGGTCTAGTCAGTTTCAGATTATGCGGTAGAGGGCGCTGTGTGCGCGACTTTTTGGCGTTTCTATTAGTCTTAGCTTTTTTGAGAATAATTTTGTTGTTTCCTTTGCTGGTTTACAATTTTATTTCAAACAAATAATGTACTCTTGTTGAGGTTCTCAAAATCTCACCATTTTCGAGAAAAACGCGTTCAAATAAACATACGCGATTTCGGTAGTAAGTAAATTTGTTAATGAGCTTCTCATGAAATTCTCGCACTATGTATATCTTTGTTAACATCATTAGAAAGGTTAGACAATTTTACATCATTTTGGTTCAAAGCTCATTGACATACCGACCTTGATTAGAGTGAAAATAAGATATTAAAAGTGTAATAATTTAAATCGATGTAGTTTCTAAGCGACTAATTCGATTTTAGTAAACTTTAGTTTGTATAGGAGAGAAGGTACGTACTTTCAATTGTCGTATCTATTGGTACACAATAGTTCCTAATAAAATTGCTAGAGGTAATTTGTAATGATAACGGTTTTATTGATTTTATCCAAAAACTTAAATCATACAGTATAGCTATTTAATGATAATCGGAAATTAGATTAAATCTGCAAAAAAAAACTGAAAACCGCAGATCGTTATCTTTTTATGTTTCAAAGTTCGAGAAAAGCGCGTTTAAATGAACATACGCGATTTCGGTAGTAAGTAAATTTGTAACGAGTTTTTGTTATGTTCATTTAAACGAGTTTTTCTCGAAAACGGTGAAATTTTAAGACCCTCAACAAGAGTACATTATTTGTTTGAAATAAAATTGTAAACCAGAAAAATGTCCAAGAAAACAAAAAAATTAAGGCTAAAAGAAACGCCGAAAAGTCACGCACCCGGCGCCCTCTACCACATAATCCGAAACTAACTGAACCATCTTATTTGGCGTTCTCTGAAATCCATGAGTACCAGATTTCAACGAAATTTCTGTAACTGCACAGGAGCTAAGGCAAAATTTCGTTAAAAAAAATTAAATTCAACGCCCGTATCTCCGAAACAAAAGAAGATAAGACCATAGTTTATATGAAAATTCTGATTATTTTTTACAAAATCTAACGTCCCCTGCATTTACAGGAGGTCTTTCTGAAACACCCTGTATATCAGCCTTCTCAATATCTACCTTGGCTACAAGGTTCCCACGCTCGTGATGTCAGGGTCCCTTGTTGTATAGCTTATACTAAACAATATGTTTATATTATTACAAGGTACTCATAATAACAAACTTATCGTTTGTGTATTACTTATGCATTTACAAACATATGGATTATATGTATTAAATAATAGCAATAAGGGGTGGAACATTCCTATACTACAGCCACAAAGAAAGCGCAGCCAAAGCTTTCTACATTATTGTTTATGCATGTGGGTTTAAACCGTATAAAGCTAGATAAGCATGCATATGGATTTCTAGTTCATATATAAACATAATAATCAATTCAGTCTTGTTGAGAGATAGTACTAGATTCATTAATTAGCTTTGGTCTTTATTCTTCAATTCGTCGATAGAATGAATTGTTTACTTGTACATGTGAACAATCCTAATACATCTAACAGTAGATTAATAGATATAGAAAAATAAATTACATAAGTAGACATACCTGTGATTGATTCTAAACAAATATCGTCGCCGATACTGGCTTTTGATTGTGATTCTGGGTCCTCACTTTCAGAATCAGTTAGATTGCTTCCATCTGTAGTCAATATTCTTTTCTCAATTTCAAAAGCTTCCGTATGCTTCCCCGACCTTCGAAGATACGACATTAATCTTTTCATCATGAGTTCTTCTTCCCTCTTATTGTTTGCAAGTTGACATTGTTTAATCGCCATATCGTAAATAGCACGAATTTCGACCAGAGAATGACCTGCAGACTCCTTAGTGTCGGCTATTTCTGAAAGAGTTTCTAGGCTATTTTTCAAATTACCTTTACAGAGTTCGTATTCTTTCTCGTAGTATTTAATAGCCATTTCATACTCATCAACATCCTTGTAAGATTTTGCTATGCTATAATAACACGGGCCAAGATCTCCACCAATTTTTTCTAAGATAGTCTGCAATTTTTTATAATACTCGATTGATTGTTTGAAACAATTTAGTTCACAAAGACCATCCCCCATATGTTCATACATTTTTCTCAATTGATCATAATCATTTGAGCCTTTTATAAGTTCTTTCTCTGTTCTATACAAAGAAACAACTGAAATGAAAACATATATTAGTATTGATAATGTCGTAAAACAGGATTTAATTCGAATACTCATGGACTGAACATAATTTTATTTACAAGTTGGCGGAACTAGGTTTAGGTTAAAGCCAGCACATCCCTATCTTATAAATGAAATTATGTTAATATTTGCACATGTGACTACGTAGCTAACTGCAACAAATAGTTTTCTATCGATTGTAACGAAGTGCAACCGTTACTTATAAATTAGTATACTCCTCTGGTTGAACTGACTACCAGAATCTCAGACCACCTCCAAAACCAGTATAAAAGGAGAACGGGTTTCACAAGAAAGGGAATGAAGAATCAGCCGTCCGACCGTCACTACGATTTAGATATATTATTACCGACCCTTAAATTAATTCAACACCGTTAATTTCCGAGAATTCATTTTTATTTTTGATTCTAAACTCCGTCCGCGCTCCCTAGGATCCACTCATATACTTTGACCAAGTCCGAAGGTAAATATCGTACAACTAACTCCAGTACTAACTTCACTTACCGAAAACCAAATAAGCTGTTATTTATGTTGAGGAGAAATACATCCCATTCCTTCCGACTAACTTCATGTACCGAAAACCCAATAATTTATTATTTGTGTTGAGGAAATATACATCACATTCTTTCCGACGGACTGTACCGAAAACTGAATAATTTATTATTTGTGTTGAGGAAAAATACATCACATTCTTTCCGACTGACTAGCAAAAACTGAATAATTTATTATTATTATTTGTGTTGAGGAAAACAGACCGCTTGCCGACAGGATTTCAAGTACCGAAAACAAATAATTTATTATATCCATGGTTTCGGCGTTTACGTAGTGTAAATTCATAATACTTCGGAAGTTGGAGAATAAAACTCAAATTTTACACAAACTTTTAACATTTAATTTAAAAATGCTGACAAATTGTTTCACCACACTGTGGCATTTTCAAAGCAAGGAGTTATCAACTAAAGCTAAATCTAAAAGTATGTCCTTAAATATCAGTGTGTTTCTTGCGTTGTGCTAGGTTTAGGTTCAAGTCAGGAGTTAACATTTGCACACGTGACTGCAACAAATAGTTTTTTAATTTTATATAGAAAATACCATTTTTAATGGTGTGGGATAGCATGTCTGTCGAGGTAGCTCACCACCCCATATTTTCTTTTAAATAACGCGATAATTTGAAAAGTTTTCTATCGACTTTATGTAGAAAATATCGTATTTGAATGGGCTGTTAAAGTAGCCCAACACATGTTTTAGAAAACTAACGCGAATTTATTTTGGCGGTATACAGTTGCTATTAATATACTCAATTTATATTTAATGGTCTGGGCTAGCTTGACAGTCAAGGTAGCTCACCACCTGATATTTTTTTCGGAATAAGACGCTTCTTTTGGCGTAACTAACTGCAATAAATAGTATTCTATCGATTTTATACAGAAAATACCGTTTTTGGATGGGCTGAGCTAACTTGGCTGTCAAGCTGGCTCATCACACCATATTTTTTTAAATACTAATGCTAATAGAGCGGTAAGGGCCGTGTGGACCTGTAGTCGTACCGTCGGGCGAACCGGGGGCTCACACCACGGTTGGTACACTGGTTGTATACCACCATAGTGAGACCCATTTTAACATATGCTGCAATCGTGGTAGCCAAAAACAAACACGAAAGCATCCCAGTAATCTCTGAACAGAGTTCAGAGGCTGGCGTGCTTGGGAACTACACCCGAGGAAATCAGGGATATCCCCTACGACAGGCTTCTGAAATTCATAGAATAGACTGGACTGATGAGGAGATAGGAACATGTGAGGGCCTACTAGGACACAAAAGACCGCATTGGCCACTGCACTGTACTCCCTCTGAAGGAAGGAGAACCAAGCTTACCGAGGATGGGTTTTAGACGGTAAGAATTCGGCACGCCCGAGGCAACGGGTTCCCGAGGTGTCTATGCAAGATGTCCCCTCCTCAACCAAAAAAATACTAATGCAATAATTTTTTTGTGTTACAATTTTCAATTAATATATTTTAATTTTTTACGATAATCATTATATGGTGGGCTACAATGGCTGGGCCACCTTGATATATCTGAACTGCACAGCTATAGCCAATCCATTATCAATGATTAAACTAAATTGTCAAGGAATCCATGAAGCTGCAGCAATGCAGCATTCAATACCATCAAAAGACAGGCACTTACTGAACATTGTCACGAAAATAAAAACCCATTATAAGCCCTATACTACACTATGATTTGAAATTTTTGCAGAGACAAGGGGAATTGAAAATCAATTAAGTAGAAGTTTAAACAAAAGGGAGATCTTTTTCAACAATAATATAAGTACTTTAACAATACACATGGAAAATTTATTTTTAAGGGACATATAGTATGAGCTCACCAATCCTCAGCTTTCTAGTTATTTCTTCTCTTTCTATATGATTTTTTGGCAATAATTTATAGGCCTTGAATAACTTATGTTTGGCTGCTTTGAAATCACCAAGTTTCAGAAGGATATCTGATATATAAGATAGTGTAGAACACATTAATGTCAGTTTATTCTTCAGTTTTTCTGAAAACAAAAAATCCTAGAGTTCATGGGCAAAATGGATAATTCGATAGTAGCATAGCTAACATAAAATTACATACTTGCAGTCTCTAATGCCAATTTGTACTTCTGTATTGCTTCTTTATATTCCCCTTTTTTTTCTAATAATGAAGCCAATGAGGAGTAAGCTCGCTGCAATGTTTCAAACACATCATTTGCTTCACAAATATTGATAGCTTTTCCAAATAATTCCTTTCCTTTGTCATAATTACCAAGGAACTCTTGTACAACTCCCAGATTACATAGAAGCCTCCCAATCATATCAGTTTTTTCAGCCATACTGTTACTAAAACTAAAATTCCTCTATGTGACTTATGATTGAACAAAACCTCATTCTGTTCATACCTTTCACATATTGCCAGACTCCTCATAAAGTATTTGTAAGCCAGATTTAAATCATTTTTATCAGTTTGTGTTGTTACATGTTTGGTCAAATAGATATGTCCCAATGTAGCTAAGGCTCTTTGTTCTTCTATTTTATTTGCCAGATTTCTTGAAATATCTGTGAAATATAAGATCAACAATAATTGTTGTTTTCTAAGAGATTCTTGGAATCTCTTAATCACCTCCCAATTTATGAAGAAAGCGAAGCTTGATAAGTCTAGTAGGCTATGAGTCAAGGTTCAATCATTAAAATAACTTAATTTTGAATAGGTAGTTATCGCATTAATAAAATTCAAGTTTTGATTTTATCATCAGATAGGTAAGGGTAGCTAATTACCTAGATGTATCTGCTGATGTTGTAGTGCCAAGTCATAATTGTTTAACAACATATATGCTTCCCCAATTCCTCTGTTTACACAAGCGAAATCTAGAAGATTTTCTTGCTCTTTATAAATACTGGCAACTATTTCATACTCATTGATGGCAGATGAGTAGGCTCCCCTTTCCAAATATAGGGAAGCTAAGTCAGTACATGCTGCAATTAATACATTTGTATTTCCTTCAGATTTGGCCTTACGTTTTTTTCTCAGAAGTTCTGAAATAATTAATTATAGTCGTTTGCAAAAGTTGAAATCTGTTTCAAATCTTACTCTTTTCTTCCATTGCAGATATAACATCAAACCTTGATTCGGTTCTAAGATAGATAATAAAATTAAAAAATATATTTAAAAACTTTACCGCTAGAAATTTAATAAAATAAAAGTTAGGTTATTCGGAATCGCATAGATGAATCTAAAATAAACATTCGATCATAGTATCATTATACTACAGAATACTTTATCCTCTACTCTGTGATTATTATGAAATATCAATTTTCAATATAACTGGTAATTTTTCCACCATTGAAAAGGATTGTAAAACTTCTTAATACAATTACCCAGATGTTATATGTGAACTATAAAAGAGTTCACAGTATAGATACACTATAACACTCTATGTATATACGAAATAATCAATCTTATCCACTAAAAATACTGTTATAGTACTGAGGACTCTGATGATGGCTACTTGGTAATTTAACATTATTTTTAGTGGATAAATGTGGTTATTTCTTATTTATAATGTTATATATGCATAGGTTATCAGAGGTATTATAATAACTATAAATAAATAAAAATATCGAAAATCTAGAGTCTATCATAATTTGCTTCGGCTTGTTAACCTGCTCCTGCGACTTGCAATACATTCTGCAACAGGCTTATTGAATAAACAAATTAGGAGGTAATATATGTCCTCAACAGGTTCAGCTGTCTTAATCGGACTGGAAGTTGACATCCCCTACAAGTACCACGTCGGTTCTCCCACAAAGGGGCCATATACATAGTTGGCGGTGCTGTGTTTACTCTTGCAGAATAATCATTATTATTAAATTGAACACAGGACGCAGATATCGGGAAGACTGAGTGACGAACAAAGGCAACGGAAAAATGCCGAAGAATCATTAAAAAAATATTATTTGGTGCCCAAAATAAATACAGAATGATTATGTTTATTTACATTTATATAGTGAGTTGTGGACTCTTTGACACCATTGAGTATAGGTACCTCCTCAGAAGTCATAGCGTCCCTCAATGTGATATGAACTTCGCGAAACTGATCTAGAAGGGAAAGAGCAAGAGCAAGTGTGCTCCGATGGTAGCTGCGAACTTTCACTATGTAATAATATCAAATACTCATATAGACCGATTTGAAATAGTAGATATGTCCAAAAAAATTTGTTTGAAGCTGCAGCTGACAAGATGTTAAATCTCAAGCAGGTGAATATTAGCAATGTTGTACGATTGAAAGTTGACTCCCAACAATTCGGTTTTGTGTTTACAGCTGAAAGCTTTTCAGAACTAACACCGAGGAAAGTATGTCCTATACTTGAGACGGAAAAATCGGTGATAACAATAAGAGGCAAGAGGCACATAATATCAATGATTTCTTATCTAAAAAACATGAAACAGCAAGAATCTTATGGATATTCAACTCAATAAAATAGTGGCACTTGATCCTTTCCCCAGAATTGTTTTTAATTTGTTTATTATTGTTACATTCTACTTTTTTTTAAGTTGTTTGTATGATAGTATATTTCGGTGGAAGAAGAAGAAGTTACACTATTATTTGTGAATAAAATGGTTGTTATTTTGGTACGTTGAAGTTTTATTTCAATTTCTCGAACTAACAATTTTAGCACTTATTAGACCCTTACTTCTGCTCCTCAAATGCAGAATCAATTCCGCAGTTGTTGGGAAAGGCATCTAATGTCCCAGTCACCATATCTGCGAACACAGTCCTCTTATCTACAGAAGATTCAAAATTTGCATTTGAATTATCCAAATTCGATAACAATAATTATTTATATAATTGTACAACATTACTTGGATAATATTATTTTATATTGATAACTTTCTGTACAGAATATCCATTATTAGTAAAGATAAAAGGATGCAGCTTTTGCGATACTATGCTATTTTTTTCTAGAAACTTGAGATGCCACACACAGAATCTTCATAACCCTATCCATTCTTGAAATACGGGATGATTTTGAAAAATTCGTTTTTTTTATACTCTCCGTATTTCAGTTATTTTGCCCAAATGTTTCAATTTTTGAACTATTACTTGTGTTTTTTCAAATGGGACAGTGTATGTTTTCAGTTATTCTAATTAAGCTAATTTTTTTGCTTTTCAAAAATATATAATTGTCTATAGGTATTTAAAAAAATGGGCCCAAAAATCACAATTTTATTTAAAAGGGGCTATTAAACCATAATAGGCCATGAACATTTATTCAACAAAAATGAAGAAACACTTTTTTAATTATCTGTAAAACAATAATACTTTTCTTTTCCTTCTTTAATCTAAATATGCTTCATGCATAAGCTCAAATAAAATACAATCCATACCCACCTCCTAATGTCATGAAATGCACCCGGCATTAGCCCTTTTTTAATTAATATGTAATAGTTGACGGTGCGTAAAACTTGATTTTATTAATGTCAAACCTGCTGCCACATTTTATTGACAAGCTACAATTAGTAAAACTAATAATAAGATTCTTGACCCAGTATGAATTACATATAAAAATTCTAGGGAAATAGGTCACAATAACACTTTGTTTTAACTATTCGTCTTTACGTACGTTTCGGTCTCACGACCATCATCAGAAGACTCACTATGTGAGTCTGACGATACAATTTCGATTATTTGTGGTTCTGTTCGTTTCGACGGCGTGGGCTCTTTTAATTGAAGTTAAATTGTGCGATTTGGACGCTTGTGCTATAATTAGTTTTAATAAACCCCCCTTTTTAGACATAGTGAGTCTTCTGATGATGGTCGTGAGACCGAAACGTACGTAAAGACGAATAGTTAAAACAAAGTGTTATTGTGACCTATTTCCCGAGAATTTTTATATATAATTAGTAAAACTGTATCAAGTTTGCTCATTATTATTATTTAAATAATATGGCAGCAAACCCTGCGAATCACAAATTCGAATTGATATGTCACGAGGCTTCATAAGTTGCATTTAGATATTAGGTTAAGGTTTAACCTAATTTTTTACAAATGGAAGTTTCTTATAGATTTCCTGAGAGAAGATAGCCAGACAAAAGAATATTTTCTGAACTTAAATCAAATTTAATAAATCGTGGCTCATTTAAAAACCTCGCCCAAAAGTATATAGCAAGAAAACCGGGATTTCGAAGAAACTAAAGTTTTAGCAGTAGTTGGGACAAATCCGATAAGTTACTGCAGCATGGTAGAAAAGGAAGTTGATGTGAGCAAGACAAGAAATTTAAATTTGAACCATACAAATTCCATTTGGTCCAAAATTTTCACTCTGGCGGTACCCAAAGGTGCATGGATTTTTGTAATTGGTATTTGCAAATGACGGATAGAGTTGAGAATTCCGAATAAAGAATTATTTTGTTGGACGAAGCGTATTTTACAAGTTCAGGGATTTTAGTACGCCTTGTGCACATGACAACCCTCAAGTTATATTTCCTTGAAAACGCAAGGGAAGATATGGATTTAGAGTTTCATATTTCATATACGGCTCAGAAATGAAATATTGCATCTATGAGGATAGTCTAGCGGCATATAATCTACATATCTTAGAAAATAATTTTGCAAATACTTGATGATATACCTCTGGCACATTATAATCAGGTATTTGCAACAAGATGGGGCAGTTCTATTTATTTCCGGAACGATGGAAAGGAACAAACGAAACTGCTAGATGGTCACCTAGATCGCCGGACCTTTCCTTATGGGGATTTTTGGAAGGAATATTTTATAAAATACGATATGAGACCATAGAAGACTAAAGAAATGTCACAAAGGCACCTTTTCGAGAATTAAGAGTTAAACCAATCATTGTTTTGGATGTCTCAAAAAAAAATTTGAAAAATGTGTCAATATTGTCTCAGGTATGATGGGCAACAATTTGAAAAATATGTGTAAGCATTTACGTCCATTTTTAGAATGTTGAAGTGTTGTTAATTAAACTATTTAAATTTGTCTTTCTTGTCGTTTAATAATTATTAAAGTACATGAAAACATATGGGGTGTCCCATTAAAAAGTTTTGATAATAGCTCAAAAATTAAAATATTTGGGAATAAATAGGTACGTCAGTGAATTCTACGTGAAAACTGGATTAGAATTCCTTTTCAACACTCCTTTATATTCAAAGGCAACCGAAATACGGGGATGCCAAAAAAACAGGAATTTTTCAAAAACGAAGAAAGTTATGAAAATGGCGGCATCCTAAGTTTCTCGTAAAAGTAGCATAGTGTCTCGAAAACTGCCATCCTTCTAACTTTACCAATAATGGCCGTAAAACACTCGAAAATGAGACACCCTATACATATATCGCATATTTCATCCATCTGAACGTAATTTCTGATTTAGAGTCAAAACCAGAACTTACTCCCTGTAAGTATTACTGCCCCCCAATAAAAAGAAGTGTTTGGAAATACATAATAAATTCGCATTTGAATTATTTTATTTTATTAATACATAAAATTACTAAATTTCTCGAGAAGTCATAAAATAATCGGTCAGAGCTTGGGAACTATGCGATATTTATTTTATTAAATATGCCAAATAAATACTATTAGGTATCTATTCTCTACTCTACTGTCAGTCCGATTAAACCGATCAATTTGTCTATGATCAGTACCAGCTGCATAACGCTTGTTTAGTTTATTTGTTGTGCTACTCTTTACTGTATGATTAGATAAGATAATCATAAATAAACTCAAACTCAGTGACGCAGGCCGAAATTTTTTTGGGGGTACGTGCAACCATATATACAAGGTGCTTATAAAGTAGTTGTACAAACTTTAAAGTAAGAATCTTTGACTAATTTTAAGATAAAAAGCTTATATGAACAAGGGTCCGCAATGGCTTTGTTCTTGAGATACAATGCGTAAAAAAAAATGTATCTCATTTTTTAATTATATTTTTGTTCAATAACTTGGCAATTTGACGAAATTCTGGATATTGGGAATATTAATGATGAGAAACTCAAATATTTACTTGGTGTTTTGTTTAATATTAGAGGGCGCTACATACAGTGTGATTGAAATAACCATAACTTTTTTGTGTCACAAGGTATGTAATTTTTGACTAAACAGACTTATTCTACATTTAATTTTACATACAGAAGGTACTCTCAGTATTTGTTGCTAAAAGCAGCCGTTTTGGAAAAAAAAACGGGTTTAAAGTTAAGCCTGCTTTGGAATTTTGTAAGTTGAATTTTGGAAAATAAGTGATAAAATGTGTCTTTTATTGATGGTATTGTGATGTGACTAACTTAGATTATTTTCAAGACTAAGACTAAACTACTTCTACAAATAAGTTAAAAATATTTAATTTCTGAAAATGACCGCCGCCTACAGCAACGCATGCATCAATTCGCCTTAACAACGATTGACGAACTCTTTCGAATATACCTAATGTCTGATTAATGATGGCACACGATTCAAATATCCTGTTTCTTAGATTTTGTTCATTTTGGACTGGAATTTTGTAAGCTAGTGACGTCAACTAACCCAAAAGATTTAAATCAGGTGATCTGAAAGGCCAGCTAGGCTTGCGGTCCCTCTCTTCCTATCCAACTGTTAGGGTAATTCTCATCCAGAAATCGGCACACAACCAAACTAAAGTGCAATCGAAAACGAACAGGATCTAAGAAACCTGGAAAACAGGAGCCTCTTCTCTTGTGCGGAGCCTGAAAACCGCAACCAGGCGCGTCCTCAGGTGGCGGATAGGGGAGCGCTCACGGCCCTGTTGCCAACAGGGTCAAGGGTAGGAGTAGACATGCTCCCGCGGACCAACAGGCACTCAGACCCTGGACAGATTATGGGTCTCCCAGTCACATGTTCCTAAGAAGAAGGTGACGGATAGATTGCGGCTGATACGGAGAACCATATGTTCCGGAAGGTAAGTTATCCCATCATAGATAACTTACTGAAACATACAGGAAATATCGACAAACGGATAAAGTACTGAAACACAGGTCCCTTAATATTGGGAAAAACAATATTTTGGTACAAAACGAGACACCACAGGAAACATCCATAGCGTGATGGAGTACTGGAAACCCAGAAACCAGAACAACATGGTTAAAACGAAACAGACAGGAAATATCAACGAACCGATATAGTACTGAGACTTAGGTACCTTAATATTGTGGAAAAAAAACAATAACTTGGTACAGATACACACAGGGAAGACCCATAACGTGATCAAGTACTGAAACCCCAGAAACCGTAACATCGGTAAAAAAAACCAAACATAGGAAGTTATCCACAGAGGATAAATCACTAAAGCAAAATACCGTAAAATTGGGTATCAACATCAACCATATTACGGTACAAACAAAACGTGAACATCAACGTATACAACGAATGTAGATATTTACGTTCAATCAACGTAAATATCACCCTTAAACATCAAAAGAAACTCAGTTCGATATAACATCGACAAACAAAGAGAAAGACGCAGTCCATATCCTGAACAGAAAAAAAAGGATCTAAGAAACAGGATATTTGAATCGTGTGCCATCATTAATTAGTCATAAGGTATATTCGAAGGAGTTCGTCAATCGATGTTAAGGGGTTAACTGATGCATGCGTTGCAGTAGGCGGCGGTCATTTTCAGCAATTATTGTAAATATTATTAACTTATTTGTAAAAGTAGTTTAGTCTTAGTCTTGTATATAATCTAAGCTAGTCACAACACAATCACTAAAAGATACATTTTATCAGTTATTTTCCAAAATTCAACTTTAAATCCGGTTTTTTCCAAACCTTTTGTATGTAAAATTCAATGTTCGAGCTCCGCAATACCCAGGCCACGCCACATGGTCGTATTAGTGACTCTGATTATCGGTGTTTTGGACGGAACTCGGTCTTCGCTGCATTCGTAGTTAAAGATCATTCCGGCCTGTAAGAGCTAGGCACAGATCTTGATAGACCGTATGCAGAAGGCAGTTTACACAAAAAAGTGTTGGTTATTTCAATCCAGGTACAACACTGTATGTTGCGCCTTCTAACATTAAACAAAAAACCAAGTAAATATTTGAGTTTCTCATCATTAATACTCTTAGTATTCCGAATTTCGTCACATTGCCATGGTATTGAACAAAAATATAATCAAAAAATGAGATAAATATTTTTTGAACGCCTCGTATCTCAAGAACCAAGCTGTTGCGGACCCATGTTCATATGAACTTTTTATCTCAAAATTAGTCAAAGATTCACCCTTTAAAGTTTGTACAAGTACTTTATGAACATTCTGTATATATCAAAAAAATTATTGTCAAAAGTCACGAATTGGCCGGAGGGGGGCTATTATCGTTAAGGCAGCACAAAAAGATGCGGAAGAATCTAGTCTCGAATTTCACATCAGAGAAGGTCAACTAGAGGGCGACCGCCTCGCCTGAAAGACCAGATAAATGCCGCGGAGCAAGATCTTATGCTGAGGTGGTATGTTGACAAGCTGATGCACGGTCTTCTACAAAAACATTAAAACGCTCGGCTTGTCAACAAGGCAGACCTTCGGCTACCTAAGGTCAGCCAAGCTTACATGCGATACAGGAATTTACCGCAGCTCCCCAAGTATGGCATAATCTACACCTGTGGGTGTGCATGTTCCTGATTTCAGCTGCAGGGACTGGCGAAAGGCGCCGTAGACGCTTTTCCACCTACCGTCGGCATCTCCGGCAAAAGCGGCCTCGGCGTCGGCATACATCCATCGCCATAATACGGTTCTGCGGGAGCTGTATTATCATCTAAGATCTAAAGTATGAAATAGGCCAAGAGCCGGTGCTGTCTTACATGCCAGAAGATATTGAGTTTGAATCCGTTGTCGGAAACGAAAGGAGTCTTTGAGATTGATATTTTGAGTTAATAAAGTTGAAGAGCTTTTTTTGAAAAGGATATGGAATTACCAGTTTCCAACGGTCAAGTTCATACAAGCAAATAGCCTGACGTTGTCCTCCTCGATACACAAGCCAAGAGCCAAGATCATGTATGTCATCGAATTCTCTGCTCCAGCAGAGAAGAACATAGATTTCCTGTTCGAGCTTCGCAATACCCAGGCCACGCCACATGGTCGTATTAGTGACTCTGCTCGGTGTTTTGGACGGAACTCGGTCTTCACTGCATTCGTAGTTAAAGATCATTCCGGCCTGTAAGAGCTCGGCACAGATCTTGATAGACCGTATGCAGAAGGCAGTCATTCTGGGTTTAATAAGGTTACTTAGGGCACACGATTTGGTTAACGGTTAACGGTTTTTTATCTTTGAAAACTCAAAAGAGATCTATATCTTAGAATCTATGAAATTAAATTAATAACGCTTCCTCTTTGCCTAATGGTTTCTTCAGTATTTATTACAATTTGAATGGCCACTAATGCTAAGCCATTACCTATTTTCACCAGTGTAGAGTTCCACAAATAGTTGCTGTAGTAACAATATTACCAAAATATGCGAAAGAACATGCATATTCGAAAAAAACATTTTTATTTTTTAAATGGTTCCAATGCTCTTTGTGTTTTTTTGTTGGAATTTGCACATTTCCCATCCTGGAAATCATTTGAACAAAATTGAATTGTTGGATCTAAATTTTAGATTTGGTACTATATTTGTTGCCAAAAGAATTTTTTCATGAGTTACAAACCGTTCTTGGAATGATGCGAATCTGATTATAATTTAGATGTTTTTGAGGTATTTATGTATTCTTCATTATTTTATTATTATATATTCACATTATAAATATTTTGCTTAAGCTATTATGTTTTCAACCTATAACTTTATACTTGTGAAGAAAATCTATTTTTTCATATTTTAACTCAAAGGAGGCCATCCATTTTGGTGGTGGATGTGAACCCCTTGGAATGAAATTGGCTTAGAGAATTAGTCAAAAAGCTTAGTGGAATAAGCTTAGCTTACTAACTGATTTAATGGTAATGGTAATTGAAGGAATTAAATTTGAAACTACAGGGAAGAAATCTTCACATTGCTTCAGTGATAAGTACGGTAATTGCACTTAAAGCTAAATTGGCGCTATGAATTTCGCATATGAAGAATTCAACCATACCGTATGGAGAGTTATACCATATCACTTTGTGGGTAGTTTGATTGCCAGCTATTTCCAAAACATGCAACCACATCTATTTCCATATTCTTCATTTTCTTATACGTTTTAGTCAGTTTCACATAAACATCATTATATAATGTTCAAAAGCGGAAAAACTTATATAAAATAACAAATTCTCAGATAATGAAACATAAAATATAAGTTAAAAAGCTTTAACATTTAACCAAATCCAACTTAACTAACATTAAAGAGTGAGGGAAACGCACGTGCTTTTTTAAAATCTTCAGTTAGTGGTAGTCTGTTCAATAAATGTATCAATGGAATTGAATAAAAAATTGTTATCAGAGAGTAATGAAGATCTACCATGTGAAGTGTCTGTTGCAGCGAAAAGTGAAATTTCTGGACTTTTTCTTTCAGAGAAGAAATGCTTTATGCACACCATGAGCTACATCGTAGTGCAGGACTCACTCTAAAGAGCATACCTGATAAAACCCCTCCTTACTTCATTCATATCCCGGAACCGCTCTTCCCATTCCTTCAGGATATGGACTGCGTCTATCTTTGTTCGTTGACTTTGCTCATTAGATCCTTTTGTCTTTTATCAATGTTATTGTTCTGCATTGAAGGTTATAGGTTCTTAACATCTTAGGATGAAGCGTTCCTCTTTTTTAGCTTTACATACTCTAGACAAGTGGCTTGTCTTACATGTACAACTGAGCCTAGAATTGATTGATTGATTTCTTGTGTAGTCTTATTCCCCTATTTGAAACATAATTCCCTGCCTATTTAGTTTCTTCGTCTGTTTGAGGGGGGAGTTGGACACTCAATCCTGCTCCTCCTTTTCCTTAATGTTGATTATGTTCCTCACAAGATCCTCATCAACTACACGTTCTTATCCTAGCGAGTTCATTAACTTTTTCGAATGATTTAACCTGAGTACCGGAAACCATATTGGAATAGCATATACAGCCGTTGATATGGCAACTGAATTTATCAGTTTTCTTTTACTGCGAGATGGTCCGCCTACATTAGGCATAAGATTACTTAAAGCCGATACAACTTTGGTCGTTTTCATTTAGATGGCTTTTATATGATCGTTTGGAATCAAGCCAAACCCCTAAATATTTCATGGCTTTTTGAGAAATTAACGTGGCCTCCTTTACCTTAAAGGCAATATGAGGTACCACCCTTATTGAAGTTATTATGACTGCTTCTGTTTTACTTGCCGCCAATGTCAAACTTTTTAAAACTAACCAATGGTTAATAATCCGTATGGCTCCGTTAAGTTTCCCCTCTAATTCCTCCTGGTCTCTTGCTATTGCTACGACAGCTAGGTCACTTGAGGTCACTATCTAGCCCAATTTCGTCTAATTTCCTCAAAATCTGTTTCCAGGATGCTGAGTTGAATGCGTTCTGGATATCAATCGTAATGATACATCCTATCTTACCCCTTTTGTATGGTCCTGTAAATATCGGAGATAATTTTTCGTTTATTAATTAATAGCATCTATCGTTGACCTCCCTTTTCGGAAACCAAACTATCTGTCCAATATGGTGTTGTTTTCAACCAGAAACGTTTGTAGTCTGATGAGTATTAAACGTTCCAGTACTTTGCCTAGGACATTCAGTAGGCATATCGGCCTAAAAGATGATGGAGAATCATCTTGTTTGTCTAGTTTTTTCAAAAGAATAACCTTGGCTTGTTTCCAGATTTCAGAAAAACGTTATTTAAAAATGACTTTATGATATCAATATTTTTTTTAATGAAAATATCACGTAAGATATAACAAATATGCTGTAATAGAAATGTAACTAATAGATGATGGTCATCGGAAACATACGTTTCAAAAATCGATCTAGTTAAGAGTTTTATTTTTTATTTTCGAGATTTCCTGGGTTATAGAACATACATGTGGGCGTATTTTTACAATGATACTGATGATTCCTTTTTAATATATATCATTATTGTTTGTGCATACGTAAAATATTAGTATACTTGTGAATATATTTTTATTACTGTATCTTTCAAAGTATAAAATAACGACACAACGTATACCTGGGTATCTTTTAAACGGATTTCAGTATACCTGCGGTATGGTTTAGAAAGGAAAAGGTATTTTCAGGTACATCAATATTAAAAATATGTTCCGTGGCATGGTCAAATTTCTATCAAACATCTCATGTAGTTGTCAGTAGCTTTTAGAAGCAAGTATTAAAACGACATATATTTTATTAACTGAAAAATCATTGTTCTGTAGTACGTATTTATACAAATATTTGATGTAATATCTATCATAACAAGTAAGGTGTTTGAAAATGTAATGTGCAGTGACACTTTGAAACATGTTGCTTAATGAATAATATACTATCTAGTTATATTTTTTCAAACATTACTTTCATCAACTGGAAAAAAATCTAGTGTTGTTCTTTTCTCAAAAGGGATTATCCTAAAGAAACCGTTTTCTGTTATGATAAAATTATCTGTTTTTTCCCATGTATCAATCAGAACGTTATTTTTGAATACTCGTTTCGAAACAGATATTGCATTTCACAATAGATTTTTCGACAGTTTACTAATATTAATGTCAATACATGTTATCTTTAATAGAATCCTTGTTTTGAAATAGAAACAAACACTCCGCATTATATTTTTCGGAAGCAACGCTTACGATCACACCACACGAATTTGAAAAGTTGTTTTGTTATGTTATAAATGATATTTCATTTTTTAATCAACATAGCGAGCAGTACACTTTTTCCATTTCATCAACTAGCTGCACCTCGTCTATTTCTGATAACTGTAGTATTTCCACTTTAGTTGGTAGACGTTGTTTGGATTTAGGTGTTAATTTTTTCCTATATCATTCAGATGGGTCTATCCTTCTTTAGGAGTTTTTAATAGCTTAATTCCTCCTACGTTGATCGGGGAGAGGAACTATTCCCTTTCGTGTCAATTCTCCTGAAGATTTTAATGATTCCCTAGCTCTACTTGAGTTTTGTTTCTCATTTTGAGAATTAAAAAATTTCAAAGTTCTCAGGGAATATTCATGATTCCTTCCTGTTTTTTCCTTCTTATGCCCTGGGGTAAGGAGGGTGGTAAGCAAATCAGAATCGATCAAAAAGCCTGAACCATAAGACCTTTTAGGTTTTACTGTTTCTGGGGATGTTAAAGTCCATGTACGTTTGTTATCAATTATCTGTTTTTCTGTCATACATATTTCCCAAGATGAGCGGGGGAAGAAGTGGTCCACCCCTGCAGAGCCCTGCTTGCTGGGATAAGGCTGAATACTGCAGATTTCGCAAGGCTTTCGCAGGTTTTAACGACTTCGCTGTCGGTTTTTTAAGGTTTATGCCTCGCGAACCGGCCACTTAAGGCAACCTCTCCGTCTCCCGTCTCTCAGAACTCTCCTCTCTGGCTCGCCATCCAGCGGTTCGAACTGAGGTCCGGCCTTCCGGTATTGGAGTGCGGTTGGCAAGCTTCCGCCCGCAGCTGAGCTCCTCGGGTCGCCAGCCTCGATAGCGCTTTTTACGACGCTTACCCTAGGCAGTTTGAGTCATTTCTTGATTTCCCTGCAAACCATCGAGCGGGCCCGTCTTGAGCTCCCTTGCGGAATTTCATCCGGTTTAACTACTCCAGATTGCAAGTAATTACCCCTCCACCAACGTGACATGACTCCTAGGAGGGGTAATTTCTGGACTTATTCCCAGCAAATCGATCAAGCAATATAAATCTGCTTACAAAGACTTCATGATATGATTGTTAATTAAATTGATTAATAATGATTGATTGTTAAAATGTATAAAACATACATTTTAACAATCAATAACTGATTCTATCATTCATTATATATGATATAATCGATTTTTGTAGGTGTCCTCAGCTTCATATTCAACTTTTCATTGATAATTTTTTTGATTGAAATGAAGAAAATATGTCGAAATACGTCAATCACTAGGTTGTAAACAACGTATTGGCAACGTCAGTCTCTGTGATGTATACTAACTGATCAGGGCCAGATTAACACTATGAGGGGCCCTAAGCACAACAGATTTTGGGGGCCCCTCCCCCCCTTTTTTTTAAATTACTCTTTATTCATAGAATAAAATAATTTGTAGAGTAATATAATGCTCTGAATCATGGAGAAGGTTATTGCCAGGAAAATAAGTACATAAATGAATATTTACACTATTAGTACGTCTTCTTAATTTGACATAATATACAATGCGTAACTACATTAATCACTTTTACAATTGCACTTTTGGAAACTTATCCGCTGAATTATTCGCCTTTAATACAAAATCAACTAATTCTTGACTACTTTTAGATATTACCAGTCGTTAGGCATACGCAAACTTTTATATTCCAGTAATTTCTTTACTTCGTTATTTTTTCCCAGAAAAATTGTCATTATTAGTTTTTTAATTTTTAATTTTTATAATTTCCGCGGGGCCGCCAAAATTATAATTAATATTATACTATAATCCAGCACTGTAACTGATTCCAAATGCTATATTTTAACAAACAAAAAGAATAGGAAGATCATTCTTGAAAATGGGCATAACAGATACTAAGAAAAATTATAAACAAACTTTCCTCCTTGCTATGTAAATAACTATTACATTTTGTATATAAGATTTGTACGTTCTGTAGACAAAAAACTGTTGTTTTGACACTAAATAAATATCATGAGAATGTCAACTATTGAAGACAGTTTTCGAAAAATGATTAATTTCATACTGTTTTACTAAAATAATGAATTTAAAATTTTAACGAGTACCTATATTATCAGAATAACAGTTCCGTTAAGTTCTTTTTGACTAGTCGCTAATAGTGACAGCTACACATTCTTTCTGTCAAGAAAATTGATACTACATATAGTTCAGGCGACATAGACAGGTAAGAAATTTAATCTAAAAGCACCAAATTAATGTAAAAACGTATTGCAAGCAAATTCATAAAGAGGTACGACAAAAAAATCAATGTGTTAAAGTTATAAGAATTTCCGGAGTACGGAAAGTATTGCTAGGCAAGACTGTACGACCTAGTGATGTTAGGTTCCACTTTCCAGCCGCAAATTGATGACTTCAAGTTGAATTTTCCTGACGGTGTGGAATAAAATAAGTTGTGAACATCGACATATACTGCGCGTGGCAATGATAAGCGCGGCTAGTTCAGGCGAGAGAGAGGGAAAACGAAGCGGCCGGCTCTATCGCGTTTCTATTGGCCGCTGCGTACTGTAGCTAGTATGTTTACGTCCTGAGCCGGCCTTTTAGATTTCCCTCTCTCTCGCCTACACTAGCCGCGCTTATCATTGCCACACGCAGTCCATATGTATATGTCGATGGTTGTGAAACGCATCACGTAAACAAACGGGTGGCTATGACATTATTCAGTGACTGGAGCAAAGATGGCGGTCGAGTATACCCCCATTCTATTACCTTACTATTACAGATTACAGATCTTATCAGGTGGAATTGCATGCAATTTCCAAAGTTTCCCACGATTTAGCCTGACATGTCGGTCTTATTTGTAACACCTACATAAGGCAAATATTGTTAATAGTGAACAGACTCGTAGAGAAGAGTATATCTCGAAGATGACTCTTGACAAAAGAACAACTCGGATATATCATGCAACGGAAGTAATAATTTCCTGCAAGAGCAACTTTCTCTGTTGCTGTTACAGACTGTAACAGTGAAACACCTGTTAGCTACTAATATAGCCTATTAGAAAGGAAGGCAGGTATCTTGGCTTGTTGACGTCCAAAACATATGATCGAGTCGGGCTGACCGAAGCGCATGCCGTAAACGTTCAAACATAATATTTGCATATTGCAGTCAGTCTGTGTGAGTCTTCCAATGCAGTGAAGTATTAATTCGTCAGTTGTCAGTCGGTGAATATATTCTACGTACAAAATGTACAGTAATAGAATAAAGAGGTTCTTTTTGAGCAGCAAACAATTAACAACAAAAGTATAGTTCAAGAGATTGAGTGAAGTGGTAACTATAAAATTTCCTGTTGTTCTATAGGTACCTAGTATCTTAGGTGACCATTTTGATTTCATTACACCGGTAGTGTTGTAACGAAGCTCTGAAATCTTGAATAATTATTTAATGATCAATTTTAGATTTCGTTTATATTAGTATATAGAATTCAAAACAATTCATATATTGTTGTATAGGAATTTAGATAGTATAGGTTATACATCCGTGTAGTATAAGGATCAGATTTGTATTCATTTCAATTTATAAATATTTGATTTCATTCAAAACAGTGCATACTTAATGTCAACATAAGATAACGAAACAGATGTAAGCATAAAAACCACGGCACAATTAAGGAACTGGTGGAGCATCATTCACGCGAAATGAGCAAAAAGGGGTCGGCTGGAGCTGGTGTAGGTGGCTTGACCAGCACCTCGATTGGTATAAAAGAACGATTCGCAAGTTAAATAAATGATACGTCAGTTAGGCAGCCTGAGACGGTGAGTCAGCCAGACAGCCAAAGTCAAGTGAGTCTTCCGTAGAGGGTGTAAACAATCATGTATGCCTCCAAAAGTGAGCGTTCCGCCAGTTACCATTGAAGTAAATAGCAATTTTGCTAGTAATTAGTGCATGAATAGTCATTTTTAATAATACTCACATGACTATTTGTTTTCAAGGCTATAATAAGGGAATAGTCTGCTTGGATCGCTTTCTTTGCGATCATTGTTTCTGAGCTTCCTTGTGCGTCCCCCGGATCGAGATACATTATTGTCATATAGACAAAGTCAAATATTCATCGATGTTGAAGCTTCCTGCATAAATAAACTTATTATTGGGACGTTCCGTGTTTATTTAACATAACTTTTTGCAACATCATTTAAGTAGCCGAGAAGTAACCAAGTATTAATTGCAATTAAAGCCTGCAATTCCAATATTATTCAGTCTACCCTATCGTCCCCTGGTTACTTACTCCACTGATGCTACCCTGGGACAAGGCTATCCATAGATAGCATTGGGATACGCTTTGTGGTGAGAGCCCTAGCAGAAGCCCTCAAGGAGGAGTAAACCTGCCTTCCGAGAAATCAACATAAAGTCAATTAGATTCAGATCTGATAGACTTGAAGGAGTGCTCAAGCCGTCATAACTAAAAATCGACCAAAAGTAACAAGGTACGTCACAGAGTTTTTTGTTATAAACAGTTTGTTTTATCGACCGTTAGGAAGGTTTTGTCAGTTTTCTCGAGGACATCTTCATCTTGGTGAAGAAATTTATCATTTTTATTTTGTATCATTTTATATCAGAATCCAAGCTGTGTGCTAGTAATCCAGATAAGGTTTATTATTGAAAATTTGCATTTCCACAAGACGAGAGTTTGAAGCAAAAATGGATTAGAGCAATTCGTAGAGACTATTAATTTCTCAATAAAAATTCATACGTATGTTGAAGAGTTTCCTGATAGTGACATTGTTAGAGAATACAAGATTACGGACCGTGATGAATGTGTACTTGTGTGTCCTAGAAAGATTCCAAAACTTATTAAAAATTGCGTACCTTCTATTTTTCTAAATCAACCTCTCTATTTATGAAAGAAAGTTCCAATCAAACGTAAACATCCTGAAGACGATTACTCTAGAACCTCGTGATAAGATTGATTTCCAAACTTGACTCAAACAAGATGATATTTTGAATTATGACATTATTCCAAAATTAAAAATGAAATTTAGGTGAATTTGTTATAAAACTTCTGAAAACAATTTGTTTTTTTTATTCTTTTCAATGAGAATATCAATAATGATCCGAAGACTGTTTTAGTATCGACAGTAATTGAAAGATTTAATTTTTTGCAGGAGATAAAAATATACCTTCATCTAAATCTAGTTGGCTTGTAGGAAAGATGGACTTTGTTCAAAATGGTCTCAATTTAATTGGATTATCAGTCATATGAATTCTATCAGCATAGTAAATAATATTAATGAAATAGAGCTTGTTGAATTAGCCAGGTGACGATAATTCTATTATCAGTCACATGTGAATTCATTCAATTCAATTTCCTGGCTTATAATTGCGTTAGTAATCTAGAGATTTAACTTTAAAGAATTCCAGGAGATTTAACTTGAAAAAATTCCAACTATTTCAAATATCTTACGGTAATCATTCAGCAAAATCCAAAAATGGCTCGAGAGAGAGCATCGTGCCTACTGGAGGGAGCTGCCCCGTATGTCGCACTCCAAGCGACTGATGGGAGATCTCCAGCAGCAACGAGTGAAAAATCTGCTGACGTTCAGCAGACAAGAAATACGGAATCTTGGTGCATTCCAGACCGGACACGCCCCATGCAACACACATCTCTGTACGATGGTTCTGGTAGATCAGCCCACATGCAAGGGTTGCGGCGTGGAAGAAGAGACACCCATGCATGTGCTGTGTCAGTGCACGGTAAGCGCGGTTGGTTGACGGAGATACCACGGAGACGATAAAACTACACCCGAGGAAATCAGAAGTATCCCCTATATCAGGCTAATGAATTTCATAAAATACCGCGGACTGATGAGGAGATAGCAATATGTGATGAGGGCACAATAGGATACTAATGACCACAGTGCTGTGGGGCTTCCTCTGAGAAGGAGAACCAACCTCACGGGGGAGGGTTTTAGTCAGTAAGAATCCGGCGCACCTGGGGACACGGACCCCGAGGCGTCTATGTAAGATTTCCCCTCCTCTACACAAAAAAAAAAATGCGGTAATTGTAAAGTAACAAATTATTTATAAATGTAATTATAAACGTTATCCAAAACCGAATTACTTTAGAATACAAGACGCTTCAAGTAGTAGAGTCAGCCCGAGTTGGAAAGGTTACAAATTCTATGTGATGGCTTTCCATTCTCGTAGGTTACGCTACTAGGTACTTACTCAAAATATAACCTCAATGATTGGTAGAAAGTAATTTTGATGCAAAAAATGTATAGATCTAGCTAAACTAGACACGAGCGAAGCACGGTCGCTCAGATATTAATAATAGTAATTAATATCTTAGATGAATCACAATATGGCTATAGAACAGGAAAATCGACAAGTGCTTTAACTAATATGAAAAATCTTGCCTTCCGGATGGATTCCGCGTCACAATAGCTCGACTTGATGCAGACGTTTCGCCAACCATTACAGGTGGCATCTTCAGGGCAGACTTGAGGCTTGAACTGAAACTGGTTCTACTGGTTTCTGTAGCCGTATTTATTGTAGGAAAAATCCTTCACGCTACATAGTTCACTGCCTTTGTTCCGGTGGTTAACTTCGTTCCGGCACCTGACCCTGCCGTTGTGCGATCATGTGCGAAGTGGAATTTTCGAGGATGGGTTTCCAAATGTTGGAAAGGTAATATCCTGAATCACGGTTCAGATTATTCGGATGTTTTAGGATTTCTATAGCTTCAAGGATTTTTCGCTGATAGAAGTTTGGGGCTCGGACTAGGATTTTAGTATCTTCAAAAAGGATCTACTAGTGTCACGAAGTCTTGTACAGCGCTCATGTTCTTTCACACGAGTAGCTACTGTACGAGCTGTTTCACCAATGTAGACTTTACCGCAAGAACAGGGAATACTATAAACACCTTCTAAGTGGAGAGGAGGAAGGGGATCTTTGATAGGTTTGTAAAACTGAGATAATTTTGGAAGTGTGGAAAAACGGGTAGAAATATTATGTTTTTTGAGGATTTTGGAAATTCGATCTGTTATATTTTGAATATATGGAAGATAGGCCGTGGATAAAGCAGGTGGGAGGGTTTCTGGCTCAGGTCGATTTGGAATTTTAGGTGAAGTGTATTTCTTTATGGCTTTTTGAATGTTGTAATGTGAGAAATTGTTTGATAATAAGGCAGATGATAGATGTTTTAATTCTGATTTTAAGGATTGAGGCTGAGATAGGTTGACAGCTCTGTGGACCAGGGAGTTTATGACAGATTGCTTTTGGGCAGGGTAGTGGTGGGAAAGACCATTGAGGTATATATCGGTATGGGTGAGTTTCCGATACACAGAATGTCCTAAAGTACCGTCAGTCTGTCGACTAACTAATACATCCAGGAACGGGAGTGAACCTTGCGATTCGACTTCCATGGTGAAACGGATATTGGGATGTAATGAATTTAAATGATTGAGGAAGGGAACAAGCTTTTCGCGACCATGTTGCCAAATAACGAAAGTATCGTCGACTTATCTAAACCAACATTTCGGCTTGAGAACAGATGAGTCAATGGCATCTTGTTCAAAAGCTTCCATCAAGATATTAGCTATGATCGGGGAAAGTGGGGAACCCATGGCAGCTCCCGAGGACTGCTCGTAGAACTTGCCATCGTATAGAAAATATGTGGAGGATAGACAAAAATCAATTAACGGTAGCAAGTCCGTTGAAATGTTTTTGGCAGGTAACAATTGAGAAATTATGGAAAGGGTGTCTGGAATGGGAACATTGGTAAACAGTGATTCGACGTCGAAGCTGACGAGCAAATCGCATAAGTCAACTTTCAACGTTTGAAGTTTTTCAACGAAATCAAAGGAATTTAGGATAAAACTATTGGAATCACCTACAAGGGGTTTGAGAATAGATGACAGGTATCGAGCAATATAGGACATTCTGTATATTGGAAACCCACCCTTACCGATAGATACCTCAATGGTCTTTCCCACCACCACCTTGCCCAAAAGAAATCTGTCATAAACTCCCTGGTCCAGAGAGCTGTCAACCTATCTCAGCCTCAATCCTTAAAATCAGAATTAAAACATCTATCATCTGCCTTATTATCAAACAATTTCTCCCATTACAACATTCAAAAAGCCATAAAGAAATACACTTCACCTAAAATTCCAAATCGACTTGAGCCAGAAACCCTCCCACCTGCTTTATAATAATAATAATAATAATAATATTTATTCTCAGAAAAGAGCATACATTAAACATTCTATTTATAGTTATAAATGCACGTAAGCAAAGCTTATATGTGCTGAGAATGACTCAACTAAAAATCAAAAAATTTTAAACAAATTATTCATAATATAATAAAATAAATAAAAAAAGGTTTCTACATTCTACAAAGTGCGTATGTAATTGTATATTTTAATTATGTGTGTGAGTGTGTGTTCGTGTGTAATGTGTAGGTGTGTGTGTGTGTGTGTGTGTGTGTGTGTGTGTGTGTGTGTGTGTGTGTGTGTGTGTGTGTGTGTGTGTGTGTGTGTGTGTGTGTGTGTGTGTGTGTGTGTGTGTGTGTGTGTGTGTGTGTGTGTGTGTGTGTGTGTGTGTGTGTGTGTGTGTGTGTGTGTGTGTGTGTGTGTGTGTGTGTGTGTGTGTGTGTGTGTGTGTGTGTGTGTGTGTGTGTGTGTGTGTGTGTGTGTGTGTGTGTGTGTGTGTGTGTGTGTGTGTGTGTGTGTGTGTGTGTGTGTGTGTGTGTGTGTGTGTGTGTGTGTGTGTGTGTGTGTGTGTGTGTGTGTGTGTGTGTGTGTGTGTGTGTGTGTGTGTGTGTGTGTGTGTGTGTGTGTGTGTGTGTGTGTGTGTGTGTGTGTGTGTGTGTGTGTGTGTGTGTGTGTGTGTGTGTGTGTGTGTGTGTGTGTGTGTGTGTGTGTGTGTGTGTGTGTGTGTGTGTGTGTGTGTGTTTGTGTACTAGCTTGAAGATAAATTCAAAACTCAGAATTCTCAGAAACATGCTATCAAAACATTTACAATAAATTTATGTAGTTGTAATCAATTCCATTTTGTTTTATATAATTAGAAGTCTCTCTGTAAAATTTCTTTGAAAACCTTATATCTCTAATACTTGGAGGTATTTGGTTATATATTTTAGGACCCAGGAACAATAGAGATCTTTTAATTAGAGAAGAAGATGGTTTTATGTTCATTAATCTTCTGTTTACTTGAGCTCGAGTCTCATACCTATGATTTAGTAAACGGTTTCTACTTTTATGAATGAAGTTAGTAACTGCATGGTAATATAAATATCTTGTGTTCAAAATGTTGGTCTCATTGTACAGGTTTTCAGTTGAATATAGTTTTTTTTTCTTGTACAGAATTTTTAAAAGTAATTTTTGACATATCTCTAAAGGATGAATAGCAGTTTCATATGCACCTCCCCAAATTATTATACAATATTTTATCATAGATTCCACAAGAGCTTTATATACTAAATTTTTGTTGTTATTGTCGAGGATGTTTTTTAGTTGATTTAATTTATAAATCAATTTTCTCATTCTTACTATCAAGTTATTAATATGGTTTTGCCACTTTAAATGTTGGTCCAATTCCACCCCAAGGTAACGTATACTGTCTGTTCTGTTTACTGTAGTCTTACAATTACAATTCCCTGTTGTAAAGCATGCATCTTGACTATGTATGATTATTTTATCATTATTTGGGATATCGATAATTGTGGGAGAAAACGTTATAAAGTTGGTTTTCGTATTATTCAATGAAAGATCATTAGTGTCTAGCCAACTTTTGAGGATACTCAATTCCGTACTGGCCTTATGAAAGGCATCGCACCATGTTTCCGAACTCAGCAAAAGCACCGTGTCATCAGCGTAGCAAATAATTCTGGCATATTTACTTATATCGCATAGGTCGTTTATGTAAATATTGAATAGGGTTGGTCCTAAGACCGTACCTTGGGGAATGCCTCGGTTTAGTTGAAGTGGATCACTAAGAGTCTCGTTCACTAGTGTGCGCTGACATCTGTTTGATAGATAATCTTTGAAAAGCTCTAAGATATCGCCTCTTATTCCTATATTTTCGAGCTTTTCTAGTAGTTTTTTGTGAGACACAGTATCGAATGCCTTTGCTAAATCCAAAAATATAGCTAAACACTTTTTCTTCTCATTCATACCTGCGATTACTGTGTTAACTACTTCTGACACAGCTAGTTCAGTACTTATTCCCTCCTGAAAACCAAACTGATTCGTGGATAATAGTTTATATTTAGTAAGGTATGATTTTAACCTATTATTTAAACATTTTTCAAAAATTTTTGCTATGCTATTAATTAAGGATATTGGACGATAGTTATGTTTGATAGTTTTGTCACCTCCTTTATGTAAGGGTATTACTGTTGAACTCTTGAAATCGTTAGGTACACTAGAGGTAGTGAATATCAAATTTATAATATGTGCAATCGGTGCACTTAAATATTTTTTTGTTACTTTTATTATATTTTGTGGTATTTTATCTGGACCTGTTGAACATTTATTTTTTAAGGAAGATATAATTTGAATGACTTCATTTTCATTCACTGGTGTTAGGTAAAAGTTTTTATTTGTAATCTTACACGGCTTTAGTTTTATCTCAGATTTTTCAATATTTCTAGCTAATTCATTACCAATTTCTGTGAAATGTTCATTAAATTTGTTTGATATTTGCTTGTCGTTAGTTACTTGAGCGTGGTTTTCGTCTTCTATATTTATGTGAGATCTCGTGTTGTAGCAATTATTATTAGTTGCTTCGTTGATTACATCCCATAATTTTTTCGTGTCCTTGCCGCAAGTATGTATTTTATTTTCAAAATATTTGTTTTTTGTGAGTTTGATGAGCGTATTTAGATAGTTTCGGTAGAGTTTATACTTATTTTCCAACTCTGTGGTGTGTGCTAAAGTCAGAAGTTTTCTCATTGCATCTCTTTTTTTAATTGCGTTCATAAGTCCAATTGTTATCCATGGTTTAATAAATTTTTTGTTATGTTTTGCTCTTTTTACTTCAGAGTGTTTTTCGATATACACTGAGAATTTACGAATGAATGTCTCGTATGCCCTTATTGAGTTATTTTCGTTCATGACTTCAATCCAATTTTCCAGTTTAATATCATTAATTAGAGCTTCTGTATTAAATATTTTCCGGTTGTTTGAAGTCAGATTTTTATTTTTATTAACCTCTCCGAGTATATTAATGTTTAGAAAGATTGGGTAATGATCAGTTATGTTCGATTCTAAAATAATTGGTTTTAATTTAATCTGATTGTTACTTCTATTGCAGCCATTTATGAACATGTGATCTATTAATGTTGAACTAGTTTGGGTGATTCTGGTTGGTTTATTAAAACAAGATATAAATGAGTAGCTACTTAGCATATTTAAATAATTTCGGACATGAAGATTGTTGTATTCCAAAGTGTTTATGTTGATGTCACCTAGAAATAGATTTATAGAATTTCCAAAATTATAGTTCTCATAGAAATTACTAAGATCATTCAAAAAAGTATTTAAGTTTGTGGATGGTGGTCGATAAGCTGCTGCAATTTTGACATTCACTGTACCTATGTTGAGATTTATTTCTGTTAATGCAATTTCTGATAATTGTATGGTATTTGTCTTGTGTTTGTACGATGATTTTATGTAAATTATTAAGCCATCATTTTGATTGAAGCAAGAATTATTGTAGTTAATATCAAAATTTTCAATTTTAAAATCATTTGTATCACTAATTTGCCATGTTTCTGATAATACAATTATATCTATGTTAGCAGTACCAATATCTTCCAAAAATATTATGAACTCTTCGTAATTTTTGTTTATACTACGAATATTTAAGTGTAAAATGTTAAGATTTATACCGTCTGGGTTTTTTATACTTGTTCTAAGTTCGAAGGAGTTTTGACATGTTTCATTTTCAATGTTATTGAAGTTATCTATTTTTTCAAACAGTTGAATATTGTTCATTATATATTTGTGAATAATTGAGAATTATCACTAGAGTATATGCGATTGTGTGGTAAGTGGTGTGTGTGTGTGTGTGTGTGTGTGTGTGTGTGTGTGTGTGTGTGTGTGTGTGTGTGTGTGTGTGTGTGTGTGTGTGTGTGTATGTGTGTGTGTGTGTGTGTGTGTGTGTGTGTGTGTGTGTGTGTGTGTGTGTGTGTGTGTGTGTGTGTGTGTGTGTGTGTGTGTGTGTGTGTGTGTGTGTGTATAATTCAAATGTTTTGAGTGAAAACGTGTGAGCTTAAACAGAATGAAATGTACATAAAATATGTGTTATTCCAGCTAGTTTCATTGTAAAAATCATGAAAAAGAAAAACACAATTTGTTAAATAATATCAATATTTTCGAAAAACAACAAAGGAAATATTTAATAGAATTTTTGATATAGACGATCAATGCTTATTGATTAATTGCAATTTAATATTCACAAAATCTCAAATTTATTCACTTATCTATGTTGTTTTATATTTTATTGTTTACAAGTTGTAGTTCAGTTATTCACAAGAATAAAAACAAAAAGTGAGAAGTATGTGAATTCAGGAAATATCCAATAATTATTTAATTGAAGATTCTATATAATAATGCCTAAACTAGATTCACATTTAATATTCACAAAATAGCATACGAATTATTTCGATTTTGTTTAATTATTAGAATTATGCTGAATCATTGTGAATATTTTTGAAGCTAAAAAAAAAATTTCAAACATCTAACTTTACAATATCGTAGTCCTTATTTCTATACATATGATATGGGATTGTTTACAACAACCTCTTCCGCTCACCTTGTTCCATGTAGTAAATGTTCCCATGCCAAATCCAGACATTTTTTGGTTCATAAATTTGTTTCGCATTTTTGTATTTTTCATATCTTTGCTTTGTTAGTTCCTCCGTTATTGCTATTTTCTCACCTTTCAGTTTCTTCCGATTGGACAACACGCTTGCCTTGCTGTTATAATTATTAAAATACACCAGTACCGGTCTATTTTTATTATGTATTGGTTTTCCAATTCTACGGCAATTGTTTACATCTGAAGAACTTAGGTTAATATTCAACCTTTCATTTAATAGCTTCACCATATCTGCTTCTTTATCTACAGACTGTTTTTCATCAATACCATAAATCCGTAAACGTTGCGAATATAAATCTTGTTCAATGTTATCGACTTTTTTATCAAGTTTCTGTTGCAAGTCTTGGTTTTTATGTTGTAATGCAATAATATCATTTTCCAGTTTTATTACCTTGTTGTTTGTGTCTTTCAATGAATTTTCCATTTCGTGCAGTACTATTTTGCTTACTTCATCCGCCAGTTGTTTTATAAATTCCGGCTTATTAAACACCTTACACAGGACTTCTTCCACATCACATGTAAATGCTTTAGTAATTACCATTTTTTGATTATTATTATTATTCTTAATGTTGATAGTAGTTGGCAAGCAGTCGAGATGATATTCTGATTTAAATTACACTTATTGGGAAAACTGCATAAATTAATTTTTAATATAGCTGTATAACACACTAGACACGTGTTACTCGATCGAATACCACATGCCGATGATGATTTATCCACGGCCTATCTTCCATATATTCAAAATATAACAGATCGAATTTCCAAAATCCTCAAGAAACATAATATTTCTACCCGTTTTTCCACACTTCCAAAATTATCTCAGTTTTACAAACCTATCAAAGATCCCCTTCCTCCTCTCCACTTAGAAGGTGTTTATAGTATTCCCTGTTCTTGCGGTAAAGTCTACATTGGTGAAACAGGTCGTACAGTAGCTACTCGTGTGGAAGAACATGAGCGCTGTACAAGACTTCGTGACACTAGTAGATCTGCACTTGCGGAACACAAGCTTAACACAAATCATCAAATCCTTTTTGAAGATACTAAAATCCTAGTCCGAGCCCCAAACTTCTATCAGCGAAAAATCCTTGAAGCTATAGAAATCCTAAAACATCCGAATAATCTGAACCGTGACTCAGGATATTACCTTCCCAACATTTGGAAACCCATCCTCGAGAATTCCACTTCGCACATGATCGCACAACGGCAGGGTCAGGTGTCGGAACGAAGTTAACCACCGGAACAAAGGCAGTGAACTATGTAGCGTGAAGGATTTTTCCTACAATAAATACGGCTACAGAAACCAGTAGAACCAGTTTCAGTTCAAGCCTCAAGCCTGCCCTGAAGATGCCACCTGTAATGGTTGGCGAAACGTCGGCATCAAGTCGAGCTATTGTGACGCGGAATCCATCCGGAAGACAAGATTTTTCAAGATTAGCTGTCCGCGGAAGTCTACTATCCAAGATTTAACTAATATATGTGAAAAAATTTTAGAATCCTTTGAGAAGAAAGAAGAATGCACTCCTCGTTTTTATGATTTATCCAGTGCCTTCGATAGGGTGCGTCATGATTTATTACTGCAAAAATTGAATTATTACGGAATTAGAGGTAAAAGCCTTAAACTTTTCGAAAGCTACTTAAATAATAGAATGCAGAGCGTTAAATATGAGGGAAATATCTCCACTAAGCATTTGGTAAAATTTGGTGTACCGCAAGGCTCCATTTTAGGCCCTATTCTGTTTTTGGTTTATTTGAATGACATGTTCTCTGTTTCACCAAATAGATAATGTACACCCAACGGCTTATGCGGATGATTACTCAGTCCTCACAAGCAATGAAAGTAAAGATATCACAAAATCCACAATAAAAGCATCTGAACAAAACCTTTGCAAATGGTTCTATTGCAACTATCTTACTTTGAACTTGAGTAAAACGGAATTTTTCTTTAATATCCTCAAAATATAAAAGTGAAGCATCCGTAAAGCTTCTGGGTGTATACTTAGATAGTGCTTTAAATTGGCAAGATCATATTAACTACACACCAAAAAGGCTTTCAACTTCTATTTATGTTCTCAGAAGATTGGCGTGTTCTGTTTCACTTGAATCCAGAAAAATGGCCTACTTTGCGATCTTTCACAATGTAGAGACGTACTCTATTTTACTATGGGGAGGTTCTTGTCACGCTGAACAATTATTTTTGTTACAAAAAAAGGCGGTAAGAGTATTGTTGCAAGTTGGACAAACGGAGCACTGTAGACCATTGTATGCAAAAATTGGCATAATGAATGACATTGTCATGCATGTTTTATATTTCAGTGTTTATTGTATGTGAGACGGCGTGGCAATGTTGAGAAAAGGAAAGATGTCCATTCCTATGATACAAGGTGTGGTAGTCGGCTGACATTACCTAGATACAGATTGTCCAAAACATTAAATTCACATGTCTATTTGTCTTTGAAATTTTACAATAAACTGCCAGATTTCATAAAAGATGAAAAATAACTTTTAGCATTTTTAAAATAAAAATAAAAAGATTTCTTTTGAATAAATGTTTTTATTCTTACCTAGAATTTTTGCATTATGATTTTAAACATTTTTAGTGATTTACAACATAACATGCTATATTTTATTGAAAATCACATTATGGAATGAATGACTGAATTGACAATTTTAATTCGTTGTGTTTTAATATGTAATTTATGTTATTAGTGTAAATATATGTAAATGTAAATATTTTAATTTTAATTTTTAATGTATACTTTCATGTTAGTGAAGTGTTTCTCTTATATAGACAAAGTGGCTTCCTACATGTTAGACATGAATTATTTTATTCAATAGTATTATTTTACTTTACCATTTAATTAAATGCCTTGTATTGACTTGTCCTATCTATTCTCTGTAAATAGCAATCGGATCAGTAAATTATTCTATTCTATTCTATTATATTAATTATGACAGCAAAAAAGATAGGTAGGTAAACATATTTGAACTGTTTATTCAATATAGTTTCAATTAGATGAACCTTACTTATTACCTTTAGTTTGGTTATCAACCAGCAAGACACACTTTGTCTATCGGGGGCACGGCAGTGCCCCCGCCAAGTCGAGCGCGAAGCAAACACTGCCGTACCATCCTTTACTGGAACCATTTCGCCGGATTTTCAGGCCCCTATTTGAGAACCTCTGGATAAGACCAGAACGCAGAAATTCGTCATCCAGTAAGCTATAAAATCACATACTTAAAATAAAAAATTTCAAGTCTGTAGGTCATTTAGTTCCGAAGTTAAGCGAAAGCAAAGTTTCGCATTTATGACACTCATTCACTCACTCTTGATCATCAGAATAGAACTAGTACTTCCCATAAACTCAGAGAGCTGAAATTTGGTACAGAGTTAGGGTTTAATGGCCACATAAAGGAAAAACTATAAAAACTAGGATAATCGAAGATCTGGAGTACCTGGTGACCCTTATTTCAAAACACAAGAGCCCAACCAAACTATTAAAGATCGACATACCGCCTTTACAAAAAATATTAAACTTTGTTTGCCTCTTCATTTGATGTCAAAAATCGAAGGTCTGATGTATCTGATGAAGAACCCTCAGCTTGTCTCAGCTGTATTAGAGATATGGTAATGCCCCCTTCTACTATTGATACATAAAAGAATGCCGTGAATTTGATTCTCGAATTATTGCCTATTAAGTCAAAATTTGAGATCATACCCCGGGCATACGTGTACAGAGAACAATTCCCAATCTGTGTGGCGTATGCCCTAACAATTCACAAGAGCCAAGGTCTAAGTTTAAAAAATGCCCTCATGGACATTGGCACCTCCATATTCTCTTGTGGCCAAGCCTACGTGGCGCTTTCACGAGTAACCAATCTTCATGGGGTGCACCTCATAAATGTTGACTGCAAGAGTATAAAAGCTCAAGCTTCAGCGATCACCGAATACAACCGGCTTAGGCGTAAATACCACGCCGATCTTTCAGAAATTAAACCGTCTAAACCGTCTAAAAGAATAAATAATGAACGCGAATGGGCAATACGAAAAACTGTAGCTACTGTACAAGAATCAGAACCGGAAAAAAAGAAAAGAAAGATTTGTAATAATAAAAAGACTACTCCTGAAAAGAAAAAAAATGTGTCAAATATGAAAATCTAATGAAATAAATCAATATGCCCACGTTTCTACAAAAAGAAGTGAAATCCCACCAAAAACATTCTGTAAAAAACTAGCCAAGTCTCGATGGAGCTGCTTGTTTATCTCTAAAAAGTAATGAAATCTAGACAAAGTCGTGCCAAGTCTAAGGTTCCTTACTGCGATTTCTTTATTATTATAGTTAATGTTGTGTGACTTGGCCGTTGAAGGGTACACAAGGGTACAAAACCAGGTGCTCCATGACACCATTGCACCAATCTGTCGCCAGAACCGCTACCCATTGACGATGGAAAATTGCTACTCGGAAAACGTTGATTCAATAACCAGTCAATTGTAGGCTTGATAAAGCTGCGTATTTCAATAATACTTATGTGTAGGCGAGCCTGAAACAAACAGTATAAAAAATTATTTCCAGTACAGACGGACTTCTAATCATTGATAGAAGTCTGCCTGTACGTTTATTTTATGTTAGATCGGTGGTCGATTTGACGGTCCAAAAAGAAGAGAGCAGAAGTCAGCATTGTCAATGCTGAATTCATGTGTTGCACAATCAACAACAGTCTAAAATGAGACACTAGCGTCCAATTACCAATACCAGTATGGGCTATTATCTCGCTTAACAAACATAGGTAGGTACAACAGATAACATTACGTGTAAACAAAATTGACTTGTACCCACTAACGTATAAAAAATTTTCAATGGCCAAGTCACACAACATTAACTATAATAATAAAGAAATCGCAGTAAGGAACCTTAGACTTGGCACGACTTTGTCTAGATTTCATTACTTTTTAGAGACAAACAAGCAGCTCCATCGAGACTTGGCTAGTTTTTTACAGAATGTTTTTGGTGGGATATTATATAGAAAATTGACTTGTGCGAATATACTAGGAAAATAATGGTTCACTGAGAAAATTACCGATTTCCCTGAGCTCAGACCGACGCTGTGGTTATTGGATTAAATTCATTCATTCAACATTTATAGTTTCGTATAATGTATAGCTAAGTAAGTAATTCATTATTCATTCAAGTGGCGCTACTGGATTTTACTACAATAACCTTTGAATTCAGAATGTCAAATTCAACGCGAGGCTTACTAAAGTTAATTTTCACTGTGGACTGTTGATTTCGCATGAATACATGCGTATCTCAATATAAACAGAGATTAAGTACTTGCCGTGTAGTATAAATAGCGAAAATATTCACTAATTGAATGCATTATTATATTAACAGCCTAAGCTGATCAATTAAAAAACAACCATGAGTGATACATTAGTGTGCGTGAAAGATTACGAAACTTACGCCTCTTCTGTTTTGCCAAAAAATGCTTTGGATTACTATAAGAGTGGCGCCGGTTCCGAGGAGACTCTAGCAGCCAATAGAAGCGCATTCTCAAAGTAAGTTTTGAGTTTTTCGTCATGTGAAGCATTATAATCCCAATTGTAACGCCATCTCATTTCATTCTTATTCATACATTAAAATCAGTGCAGTTAAAACAGAATAAATAAAATGGATTACATAATTACATGTTCATTCCTTGAGTTATTTCACATCTACGTTTATATTTCTGATATGAATCCTTAGAATTATAGCAATTAATCACGCATACCATAATTTATTCTGCGCTTAATATTTGTTATTCTTTATTATTCGATATATATTATATTTGTTGCATCCATTTTGATTAGCATATAAAACTACATATGTTCAGATCAATTTTATACTGATTTGTGTAATTTTTTTGTATTGTTATCATATCACATTTGCATTTCATGACTAAATTTATGAAACCGCAATAATAAGTCCGCACTATTCGATGATGTATTACCGATATGTTATCGCTAACATTTCTTTCAAAACTCGATTCTCGAATAATATTTGTAAATTATTTCAACCTTCAATAATACTATTTTTAGAGATCACTTTAGAATACTGCGACACAGTGGAGGAACTTTAAAAGATTTTGCCCGACGCAACGTAATTGTTTCAATCTTTATTAATGAAAATAGCCGTTTCTAACAATTCGTTATTATTAATCATAGTGGCGTTAAAAAAACCCGAACAAGGAAGTGACTATGGCTTTGATGAAATCTTTACCTGTTTCGGAAGTACATATAACTTAACATTTAATTTAGAATTAGTGCTGACAAATCATTCTGGGGCATTCTCAAAGCTAAGAGTATCAACTAAAGCTAAATCTAAAGTCATGTCCTTGAAAGTTATAAATCAATCTGAATGTGGCACAAATTGAGGGATGTGGGTAGACAATGATTTGGGTGGGAGTCTATTTATAAAATTGTTGACAAGTGGTGAATTATAGGTATCGATTTGGTCATTTAATATTATGTTACTAATGTCTTTTGAATATTTTAAAATTTCCATGGATTCTAGAATATGTGACTTTAACGTCCTTTTTCTTTAATTTGTAAAATATCGAGATTTATTCTAAAATTAGGTTTATGTTCAAAAAGGTGATTCGCGTAATTAGAGTCTACTTTTTTGAGCCTGTAACTTCTCAAATGTTCGTGGAACTTTACACTGAAACTGCGTCCAGTTTGTCCTATGTACAAGGCATTATAGTCATCACACCTCAGCCTGTAAGCTCCAGCTTTATTCAATTTATCTTTTTAGATTTTGAATTATTAAGATATAAGTATAGATTATTTATTATTTTAAAGGCGACGTTTTCATTCTGGTTTTTCCGAAATTGAGATATTTTTTGTAAGTTTGTTTGTAAATATGATACACTTGCGAAATTTGATTTGGTATTATTAATCTGTAGATAAATTAGGGTTAGGGTTTTTTTATTCAGTTTATTATGAAGTATTTTATTTATTATCTTGACATCATAACCGTTATTTTTAACAATATTTGTATGATTTTGTTTAATTCTAAATGAAAGTTGTGTTTGGTGGTATCTGAGGGTGTGTTTGTGATAAATAGCGAACGAATGGTAATTATTTTTCCGTGAAATGGTTAGATCTAAAAAGTTTAAGGACTTGTTTTTTATCTCTAAGGTAAATTTTATATTTGGATAAAGGTAAGAAAGGAATTTATTTGTCTGGTACTACCTGTAAAGCAAGCGTCAACATTGCGATACCAATATACAAACATGTGCTGGAATTTTGGATTTAGAATTTGATTGTCCAAGTAATTCATAAATATTTCTGCTACTAAAGAAATTAATGGCGAACCAATGGGGAGCCCGATGTTCTATTTGTAATATTTGTTGTTAACCGTAATGCAATTTTGGTCTATGCGAAGTGAGATTAAAGTAAATATTTGCTGTGCTATTATCGATAATGTTCCTATTATTGCGGATTAAAAGCTCTTCAATTAGACTAACGGTGAGCTTTGTCGGAATACTTGGAAATAGGTTTATTACATCATATGGTACAAGTATTTGACTTTTGTTCCATATTACATGAGTTGTGACACATATCGTCATAAATAATTCCGATGATCTCCAGAAATTATCTATAGGGGTAAACAACTAACAATATCTGGGTTTTATCATGTTTAAATATATGAGACATATAATTTGTCAAAGGTGGGCTTTTACCAAGGATCTTTCAAATATGTTAATAACCCTCGGAAGATCAGATCACTTTTAGTTCTCTAAAATTACCTCATTCAATCGATTAGAAATTAATGTTATTAAATTATATTGCAATTTCAAGGTTCAAAATCAGACCAAGATGTTTGAAGGACATATCAAATCTGGATATAACCACAACTGTATTAGGCAAGAAATTAGCTATGCCTATTGGTATTGCTCCTACTGCAATGCAACGTATGGCCCATCCACAGGGGGAAATCGCAAACGTTAAAGGTAATTTTGATTTTATTCTGTTGCCTAACTTAGTGTTTCCCAAACTTTTCCTAGTCGCGGCGCCTTTTTTCAATTAAAATTTTTCCATGGCACCCTACCCTGAGTAAAAGGATGACTATTTGTAAGTAAGAAAAAAAATAAATGAAACTCGTGTATCTTCATTATTTGTTTCACTTTATTGACATTAAATCGTGATGGATGAGCCTGCAAATCATCTTTAACTTGGCCAAATGTCTAGATTAAATTAATTATGATGCTTTTACAATATTTCGCGACGCCCCCGTGAAGAGGTCGTGGCGCCGCGGCGCACAGTTTGGGAATCACTGACTAACTGATATTAACTAAACAGTTAGTTCAGCCGATTTGGTAGAAAAATGATCCAATCCTCCCTCCATAGTTCTGATTCTTTTTGAGATTCTCGGGTAGTAAAAATCGATAAGTAATAAATGAACATTTTGACCACAATGAGGGAATAAGGTTTCTCTAGATCAACCAATAACACTGCATGCAGCTAATCGTCCGTGACAACTGTTTCGCTCCCTCGAGCTCATCATCGAAACGAGTAAGCTGCAGGGCTACCAGTCCATATCTGTCGAGGTATAAATACCCCATTGACAAACGTGCTAGAGTGACCAGAACATCTAATGCCCTCTACCCGAGAGTAGATGTCCCACTAAAATGACCCAATGCAATATGAAACATTGATTAAATGGATATCTCGAAGTAACGGGGAATGTTAGTAGTATAGTTTCAGACGTCGACATCAACCAATGTAATGATTTATAAATGAACAAATTTCTTGTTAGATATCAATCACAAGAGTGATTACTGATGAGGTGTCTCTAGATCCACCAGTAACAGACCTATCGATCGGTCGCACTGTAGGTTACTCGTTCTGCTAATGAGCTCGAGCGAGCGAACAGATGGCCGGAACTATTAGTTGAAGTATTACTGGTCGATCTAGAGGAACCTATAAGTAAATAAGAAACAAGCACCCTTATCCACTGAGGCTTGCCATGATCAGATTTTGCTCTGGTGAAGGCCACTTGATAGCTTAAAGGTCTCCAGTAGTTTAACAGTATTTTAGTTTCTTATTTATTGTATTATAATGTATCCAAAGTGTGAACTCTTTTATAGTTAATTGGAGTAACCTAATTACTAATGACTATAATTTCGATTTTTACAGTTTTTTTTCAAAGCTTATAATAAGGGAGATTGAAATGTTATATCTATTTGTAGAAAGATATTTAGGAGGAACTTATTGCTAAAAAGTTTTTCTTTAAATGAATATAACGTTTCAATCGCTCTTATCATTTTTTTTGAGAATGAGTTTGAAATTGCAATCAACAGTTCAATAAATCTAGTTATATTTAACGTACGTAATTGTCTTTTATTTCTTCAAAATTGAATATCTCAGAAGTTATATAGAAACTACTGTAAAACATTCTGTATGGTTTATACGTAAATCACGTGACTTATAGATTGGCTGTAGTTTGGTGACATCTAGCTGTAAGTAGATATACTATGTTCCGAAAGAAGAAGAACACTGTTCCAATTATCAGTTCTCTCCAAACTAGCTCACTTAGTTTTGATCTTATACGATAGATAACACTACTATTAATAGCATATTTGCTAAGAATAATAATTAATAATAACTGCCGCCACACTTCACATTATTGCAGCATTACAGATTTTGCGTTTGTACTTGCTGTGTTCAACTTTCGGAATACTTTAGTTCAGAAGATGCTTCTGATTGATTCACTATGTTGACTTGATCATTTTTCACCATCAGTCACACCTCAGCTGGTAGGGCTTTTTGTGTATTTCAGTCGGGTTATACACCCACTCCGTAACTCTTGTCCTCTGTACTACTTTGTACAAGTTCTTCACCGGTTGGTACAATTCGAGGGATGGCCTAGGCTGCCCGAATATTGCTTGTTTTTTTTGTGCTCTTGTGCCTCGCATTCTGACAATATGTATTTGCCTGTTTCAGTTCCTTTGTCGCACTGTCTTCTGTCTGCAGAAAAGGACTCCATTGTACAGTCCCAATTTGTGCAGGTGTCCAATAAAGATACCTATTATTCTTCGGGGTAGTTCTTGAGTTCTGTTTTTCGATGGTTCACTGATTTGATGTTGTTTGACCCAGTCCCGTATACATCTTCGGATAGCTGGTTTTTTCAGCACCTATATTCCCTCTAGTTTCCTCCTTCGGGTAAAAGTTGCAATGATAGATTTGTGGGAACTTATTAGGCCCTCTTCTCATATCCATATGCCATCAGTTTTACGGCGTTTTGCATTCTTATCCTAATTGTTGTGTTCAATTTTCCTTGGAATGTGAAGACTATCATCAGCGTACCTAATTGTTTTGAAACCATTATTTACAAGTTTGATTATCGAGTCTTCTACCACCAGGTTCCAAAGCGGAGACTGCTCCTGAGGATGTTTGTCGATAGTGTTTCTCACATTAGAAAGGAGTGGATAAATCTTTTAGCATCAGTACATTCATCTGCAGCAGTTTCATCGAAACCTTCCATCATCGATGCTATTGAGATAGACTCGAGAAATGTATTGTTGAATGCTCCCTCAATATCTAGGAATGCACCCAGCTGAATTTCTTTGCTTACCAGTACGTTTTCCAACTTCTTCACGAGTTTGTGTATCGCAGTTTCTGTGGATTTACCTGTGTATGCATATAGGTCTCTATGTAGAGGTTGATTCACCAGTACCGTGACGCTAATGTGCATGTCCACCAGTTCTTCTTGCGTCGAGAGCATGAGACCTTAAGATAAGTCTTAAGATCTCAGTGCTTTCGCCCCGCCCTGACCCAGGTTTGGATATGGCCCTTAGTTCAAAGGGAAGACACATTATAATTTTTGATAATGGTGCCTATCTAATTGGTTCTCAATATTATGTCGATTATCTCTTTCCTGTTGGAAGTTATGAAAGTAGGTTTATTGCCTACACTTAGTATGTCTAGCTTATTAGTTAAAATAAATTGTAGTAGAAACTCAACTATGGCGTTGGTGTTCTTAGTGCCCCAAGCTGCCTCTTGATGTACATTAGAGTCGCATCCAATGTCTAATTGAGATCCGTTTGCTCAACAATTAATCACCAGTTGCTCTAATTCTTTGGTAGAATGAGGCTCAGGCTGGTCATATAGAAGGTAAGGTGATGATATCCTTACATCCCCTTTTCACTACCATCTTCATTTTCACTACTGTTAGGTTCCTAGAACAGAAATCACCTAGCGGCGGTGTATATTTGACATTAAAATAAAAGAATATCAACCAGTCTGAGATTCGATTTCTGAAATAATTTTTTGTTCTTTCTTTGTGACGTATCAGCAAACTTGCAAGAACGTGATATAATTATTTCTAATGAATACCCGTGTAAAATTTCAAAATAATAACCTTACCTATGTATTTTCGAATTACACATTAATCAGTTTTAAATAATTATACGTTGTATCTAAAGAAAATTGTCTTGACAAATAATAAGTTTATCTTCATTTTGCTGAACAGATTAGTAAATATCTATTGAAAATGTTTATCAATATCTGACCATGAATGTATTTGAACTTTGCGAAATAAAGGTGAATCAATATCTTCTGAAATATATTTTAAGAATTTATAATAATATATCTAAGTAGCCATTTTTGGTTTGTTTTCAATTCCATGCAATTGGAACTTCAGTGTGTCTTATGTAAGCTGGATTGTTAGATATCAGATATGGATTATTGTCAAAAACATCAAATGTTACCGTTCTCCTTGATAGATAATTGAACTATTAGAGAATCAATAACTGTTGTGTTTTACTTTTGGTTGATGGTATTCGTGCAAAATCAATATACGCCTTCATAAAGATTAATATTCAACCGAAAGAATAACAACAATAACAAAAATTTTAACAACTATTCACGCGTAGTCATTTAAATTTCAATCGTTTTGATGTAAGGATTGTAGGTTAGAATATTAATATGGTTGGTAATTAATCTGGCAGTTCTTATTCAATGATAGCATCCCGGTTCTTATATATTTCGATAGAACTGACTGAGAAATGTTCTGGGTAAGATCAAACAAGTTTAAAGTTTCTTTGCCTAATTGGCCACAATTTTGTGTAGGTACATTAAGAGATACAGAGAATTAAATTTTCTGAATTATGAAGATAACTTAGATAATTTAACATAGGTTAAATCTTTATAACCCGATTCGATTATTCATCTTTATAATCCTATGTTAAATTATCTAAGTTATCTTCATTATTCTGCAAATTTAATTCTATATCCCTTGATACAATAATATCCTAAACGAAATTGTGATCAATTAGGCAAGAAACTGTTCTATTTGACCGAAAAATTCAGTTTTTTTTTCCAAATGGACAATGTTTGGAGTTTATCATTAATCTTAACAAAATACAGAGAGCTGATGTAGCAAGACATACGTTTGTCAAAAACAATACCTAAAGCATAGTATCGAACTGAGTATAACCAAAACAGTAAAACAAAAATACTGAAAATAATCACTCAATACTGACCAAAACCGCGTCTAATCGGTTTTTGAACATATTAACCGAATAAACAATTTTAGCGCCAAAAAAACAATGAAATACTATTACTAAATACACACAACTTACTAAATACACAACAACTTCAAACATGAGAATCACATGACCATGAATTCTTCTAGATTGAATCAACGGAAGATAGTACTCCAAGGAATGCAGATTTGGTAACAATCTGAATGTTGTACTCCTAACAAAAAGCAATATGGAGTCAGAGTTTTCAACTGTTTTCAGTACTTGTTATGAATATGTCAAATCTCTGTGGTTATACTATTAGATCTGATTTGTTCCGCAAGTCAGGTTTTCAACCTGCTCAGAATATGTATGAGGAATGTATGGGTAGTATAGGCGTAACATAATTTGGAGGTTTTGATTTCAATTTCCGTCATAACTTCATCTTGCTCACCTCAGAATGAAATAAAACTGAATCACACCATGAACTGATAATGTGTGGAGTTTATCAATATTATTAAAAAAATAGGTTTTGCACTTCCGCCTTAAAAAATCTTCAATTATTTAATCTCAGATTAAATCTTTTCAAAATCAAAAGTATAAACCTTTCTCTTATCTTTTAAGTATGAACGGTAATCCAGTTATTAACAGGATCTTCAAAAGACATTTTTGCCCAATTTCAAACCCCTACCATTTTTTTCAAATGAATGCCTGTATATTTTTTACTCCTCTGATGCAGAACTAAAATTTTGAAGTTTCTCAATCAAAACAGTGGACATATAGAACTTTAGATAATATTTTATATATTTATTTAAAAAAGTCTAATGTTTACGTTAATTTTAATTATTAACTCACTATTGTTTCAAACTCTGATTTGTTCATTGACATCAAATACGGTTATCGTGTATATTAATCAATACAATTGTTCATTTCTTGAAATTCTATTCTATATTCTATATTGATTATTGTCAAAACATATCAAATGTTACCGTTCTCCATGTTAGATAATTGAACTATTAGAGAATAAAGAAGAATGAATAACTGTTGTGTTTTACTTTTTGTTGATGGTATCCGTGCAAAATCAATATAATTTTTTTTCGAAAATACGCCTTCATAAAGATTAATTTATTAATATTCAACCGAAAGAATAACAACCTTCACCTACAGAAATCCTTATGCGAAACATTCTATAATTGAATTAATCCTGATACATAATATTTTTCCTCCTTTTATCTTGAGATTATTTATAATTCTTGTTAGTAACAAGATGTTACTAATTCGGTCATTCTGAAACTTTTTTCGACACAAAACCGTAAGGAAAAAATTGTACAATAAAAAATTTAGAAAAAAAAATTAAAATGAAATTTAAAAAAATTTGTTCCACATTTTTCCGTCGTTATTTCGTTTTCCACGACCGATGGGTTTTTTCCTTCTTCTTCCGTTTCTAATACTGGTTCTTCGTACATTTCATTTCCATAAGAAGAAGAACTCATTGATGGTGATTTTTCGTTAACGTTCGTTTGTTCGCCAATAAAATGCGAAGAAGTTTTCGCACAGATGAATTGCATAGATCTGTCGGATAATGCGGATAACATATAGTTATGACAATCCATGTATTACACCGTTGAACCGTATAACGTATATCTTCTATAATAATAACATTTTGGTGCTATTGCAATAAAATGTTTACATACATCAAACATGATAATGTTGCTGTGCGCAACATTAAGGGCAAATACAAATCAAATGAATAAGGTAAAAATATACATAAACGTGATAAAAGTTAAAACGTACACGGAATATAAATAAAAATAGTTGTATACGTACATTGGATTAAAATTCTTAAATAAGGAGTTAAAAATACAAATATACAGAAAAAATCAAAAAAATCATATGTGGGAATATCCTGAATTTATACAAATATTCAAAGGTTTACTTAGATATTCATGTAATGTGTAATAACATTTTTCAATGAGAAATGCTTTTATGTATTTGCGGAAACTAATCCTTGACAAGGACCTTAGGAAGGAAGATGGTTATATAGGATCGGGCCATAACAAGTTTCCGCATTTTTGTTTTTATCCACGTGATGAAAATCCACATAAATGTTGTGTGAATGGAATGCCTTGTATAATAACCGCGTATATCGTGATGTTTGGGATAACCACCTATCTGCTCATGAGATAGTATTGTCCCAGAAACTTTCTGCAAGCGAAAAAATGAGTCATTAAAAAAAACTAAAGTGTACTAAGTTGGAACTGAAAATTTCCATTTGTTTACAAGAAAGATATGAAAAAAATGTATACATTTTTTTTAACTTCTACACATATCTCGGAAATGAAGTGTTTTAGAGTGAAATGTTACATCAACAACATTTATTATTTTTAGATCATTTACCAGAGTTTTGAAGGAAAAAACGAAAACACCCTGTATAGCTTGAAAAAATCATTTTTCCTGAAATTTAATAGTATTCAAAGCAATGGCTTGATTAAGCCTCAATGGTGGTACCAATCTTATGTATATTAATCGATGATATGTATGTGCTTAGATCTCGCCCTGAATGAAGGTCCTTCACATTAAATTGCATGAAACGTAATTTTACATTTTACAAACAGAAAATAATATGAATCTTTTTATATTCAGCTGCAGAAGCCATGGGCACTGTTTTTATCTTGAGCACACTCTCAACTACCAGCTTAGAAGATGTAGCTGCTGCAGCACCTAAATGTGAAAAATGGTTCCAGCTTTATATTTGCAAAGACAGGTAAAATATATATTTAGAACAATTCAAAGACAATTTGAACAAGTGGTGTTATCGTCGACTTTAATTTGTTTCTCATTCATTTATAGTACCATTCTTATTCTGGGTTTGTTATCAGTGTTATCACAGATTTATATTTTTCATTCGCTTAGTCTCTTTCAACTGGAAATTTGAATTAAGGAAAAGATTTTTACATAAATACTGTATTGTATATCATATTGTGCCAAATTACATAAATGTTATTATTCTTAATTTTATAACTCTTTATCCATATTTCGAATTTTAGTTCTTTGAGAAAAGACTTCCAGGAAAGAACACCATAGAAAGAGAGAAGAAATAGTGACCCCACCAGGAACGTACACACCATTCTTTGATTTAATAACCATTGAATTGAATTCTATTTTCAAATGTGAAATAATACCGTGATAACTGAGAATAATTCCTAAAAAACTACTTCACCTTTAAGAATATTGAACTACATACAATAAATATCTTCATGAATGAAGAAAAATATCACAAATATTAACAAGTGCCACTGATACCACAACAGATTGTGAGCAAAACTGCTAAGAGTGGACAGCTTGGCTTCATCGTGAAACATATGTGTAAAATGTATGTAAAATAATTGATCTACATAAAGTTAGTTATGATAAACTTATACATAAGTTCTCGGGAATAGGTTGCACTAATTATGATTACTATTTTCGTCTTTACGAACGTTTCGGTCTCACGACATCAGAAGACTTATCACTATCTAAAACGGGTTTTCTTAAAATTAATTGTATGTACAGAAACACGAATAATCGAAATTTTAATACATTAATGGTCTAAGTATATGAATATGTATCAAAAAACCACTCCATAGCAATCTATCTCTAGTCATTTCATGAAGTTTGAGAATAATGGCAGCAAACTCTAATATACTCAAGTATCCACTTTTATACCAAATGTTAAAGATTTATGAGGTAATAGGAAAAAGTCGTCAGACCTTACTAGAAATATGATTATTACAGCATTCTACCTAAAATATACTTTTAACATTATAAATACGTATGTAGGAATTTGCAAGGGTTTAATTAATTAAATTTGTATAAATTTTACTTAATGATTGAACGTCTGTTCTGTGATTTATAGACTTAGAGTCACGTTTTTTGTGAATTATCGCCAGGATACATATCTCATAATAATTGGACGCTTTGTGCTTGATACAATTAGTTTTAAGAAATCCCGTTTTAGACAGTCTTCTGATGATGGTCTTGAGACCGAAACATACGTGAAGACGAAAATAGTAAACATGTGTTAGTGTGATCTATTTCCCGAGAACTTATATATAATTCATACCTGGGTCAAGATACATTATTAAGTTATGGTAACCAGAATAAATATGTCGATTACTCTTCGAAGCAATTGTGCAATGGAATTGAAGAAAATGTCGGTCTTTAAATATAGCTATATTTATTAATTAAATGTATGCAAACAAACTCCGGCATACAGATAGCATTCGAATGCAAATTCCATTTCAATTTCAATTAATACAAATGTGATTCATTATTTTCAACACTTTTATATGCTTTGAAGATTTGATATCCGTACCTACTTGTGGAAATAACTTTGATATGACATATCATTGTCTCGGTTTACCAAAGGAATTTTTCTTACTATTCATTCATTTATACAGTATAGAGTCATCATTCCTTTGTTCGCTATCACATACTTTTTTTAAAACCGGCCAGAAATTAGTACTTTCCGGTTTATTTTTAGGTCAGAAAATCTCATTTTGTCGGACCGAGCCAGAAAATTATTGTGATAGTCCTGTAATAGTAGTTTACGTAACAAGTCCCGAAAGTGGTCTTTTACTGGACGAGTGGGCAAATTGCAGGGCGAGCCGCAGGCGAGTCCTGCAAGCCTGCGAGTCCAGTAAAAGCACTTTTGGGACGTATTACGTACAATATTTTTTTTAAAACAGACATTGTTGTGCCATAAACTTCATATTATTCAGTTTATATTTTTATAACAAGAACTCTTTATTAATTAACTTTTCAAAAATTTGGTATGTTTGTTCATATCGTATCCGGGACTTCGACGGTAATAAATCAAACGTTGCTTGGGTGGCCGGCCGCCTTAACAATTCATGTGGTATAATTTCATCTTCCATTAATTCACAATCATTTTGAATATCCATTTTATAATAAATGTCACGTTTTCAACTAAACGTCAAAATATGTCAAGTTATTTTATAGTTTTAAATAATACAAAACTCGGTTACTATAGAAACCAATTGACCGCTATCTTAGACTAACTATTTTATTATTTTTTTCATTAGATAGGCCGGAAAGTAAATAAAAATGAGTCCGGTAAAAGCTTTTACAGGACTATCACAATAATTTTCTGGCTCAGTCCGACAAAATGAGATTTTCTGACCTAAAAATAAACCGGAAAGTACTAATTTCTGGCCGGTTTTAAAAAAAAGCTTTTTTCTACAAACGCTTCACAAAGTAGCCTTTGACGCTTTCAGATTTCAACGCAAAGTTGACGTTTTCCGTGAAATGTCATTTTGTGACAGCATTTGCGCTCTAAAGCGGAAATATTTCGAAAACGCTCGCTTCTCCAACGTATTTCTGCATGATGATTGATGATAGTGACAGTGAATTATCAAACACTCCTCCTGATGTAGCAGAAAGTGCAAAAATTGTTACTTTGAATCTCCTACCAGAGAAATCAAGGAAGAAATATGAATTACAATACGGTAAATTCATGACGTGGTGCCAGTCGAAGAAGGTGAATAAGTATTCAGAAAACGTATTACTGGCTTATTTTGGAGAAAAATCATTGATTTGTAAGTCATCAACTCTTTGGTCTACGTATTCGATGATACGGACATGCTTGAATGTTAAAAATAACATCGAAATCAATAAGTATCCTAAACTTATCGCATTTCTGAAGAAACAGTCTGTTGGATATAAAGCGAAAAAATCCAAAACATTCACCACTGAAGATATTCACAAATTTTTACAAGAAGCGCCCGATGAAGAATATCTACTAAAAAAGGTAAATTTTAATATTCCATGCTCTTAGTAGTTTGAGAAGCGGTTAGTATTTTTTTGAATTTAGTGCAATTTGGTTAGCATAGACATTTGAAATAGCTATTAATTGCAGTTTTTTTATAGGTTATTCTAATTATGGGTATTGCTGGTGCCTGCAGGCGCGATGAGTTGGTCAAAATGGAGATTGGTGACATAGAAGATAAGGATTCTATTTTAATAGTCCGAATTCCCGATTCAAAAACGAGAATAAGCCGTCTTTTTACGATTGTTGGTCATAATGAAGAGAATTCAATTCAGTTGATTATCTTTCAATTTGTAAAAAATATATTGCACTCAGAAAACATTGTCTGAATAACAATACTGTCCAACGTCTATTTTTACGTTATGAAAAAGATAGATGTATGAAACAAGTTGTGGGTATGAATACAATCGGCAAGACTCCCAGTGACATTGCTGAATATTTGAAATTGCCCGAGCATAATTTATATACTGGACACTGTCTCCGACGAACCTCTGCTACTTTATTGGTGAATGGTGGAGGTGACCTAATACAACTGAAAAAACATAGTGGATGGAAAAGTAACAATGTAGCAGAAGGCTACATAGATGATTCAATCAACAATAAGATTGAAACTACCAAGAGAATATTCTCAAGACCATCTACATCTCGTTCTGTAGATTTCCAATATTCGGGGGAATTAATGTTAGATATATCTACTGATCGTCCATCAGGTTCAGGAATAATAATTAAAGAGTGTCACAATTGTACATTCAATTTTAGTAAAGTCAATGATAAATTAAATCAACATTAATCAGGAATTTATAAACTGTACTTGATGTACTTTTGTTGAATAAAGCATCTGGTGTTTTTTCTTTTTTTTTTCTGAAAACTGCGTTTGTAGAAAAAATCTTGTGTGTATTTCGAGCACAAAGTGTCATTGTCGCTCTCCAAAGCTCCGCTTTGCGTCGCGCGGTAACTCTCTTTGTCGAGCGACAATATATCACTTTGCGCTCTTAATACACAAATAGCTATTACCGGACTCATTTTTATTTACTTTCCGGCCTATCTAATGAAAAAAATAATAAAATAGTTAGTCTAAGATAGCGGTCAATTGGTTTCTATAGTAACCGAGTTTTGTATTATTTAAAACTATAAAATAACTTGACATATTTTGACGTTTAGTTGAAAACGTGACATTTATTATAAAATGGATATTCAAAATGATTGTGAATTAATGGAAGATGTAATTATACCAGATGAATTGTTAAGGCGGCCACCCAAGCAACGTTTGATTTATTACCGTCGAAGTCCCGGATACGATATGAACAAACATACCAAATTTTTGAAAAGTTAATTAATAAAGAGTTCTTGTTATAAAAATATAAACTGAATAATATGAAGTTTATGGTACAACAATGTCTGTTTTAAAAAAAATATTGTACGTAATACGTCCCAAAAGTGCTTTTACTGGACTCGCAGGCTTGCAGGACTCGCCTGCGGCTCGCCCTGCAATTTGCCCACTCGTCCAGTAAAAGACCACTTTCGGGACTTGTTACGTAAACTACTATTACATTGATTGTATCAATGGAAACTGGTAATCAGTATTTGACTCACTTTACCATTATTTAATAGACTTCTCATGCTTACATATTTCCGATGACGATTACCTAGTACAGAAGCTTAGGCCAAAAAAGGAGCACATGGGTAAGAGTGTAAATCCAAAAACTCTGGACTGTAACATGTGCGCTTCCGTTGCCGTCTTATTGAAAAACGCGAATGGCGCTGTATCTCTGGTCATGTTCGTTTTTTCGAAAAAGTTATAGGAACTAAAGTTGTAGAATGGCGCTATATCTCCGTTCCTGTCCGAAAAAGTCTTAGGGACCAAAGTTGTAGAAAATTAATCAATCTTTCATTTTTAAACAAACTTTTTTCTTGTAGGACTAATATTGTAATATTTACAGCTTTTTAAAAAGAAAATGATTCTTCATTTTTAACCTACTTAATGGAACTTCCAGTTGTAAAAGTATAAATAAAAATTTGGCGAACGTAATTACCTTTAATTTGATACATAAACGAAGTTTTTGTAACTAATCCTTGAAAAATTGTGAACGCCGAAAGTCGGCCCCGCCGATTTCCACACGGGCCTCGACGTTTCGCCTGGCGCTGGTCTATATGTTCGTACTATAAGTACTGCAAGTAAATCTCACTAAGAAACATTGAAATAGTAAAATAATATTAAATATTAATATTGATATAATGTACTTACATTATTTTACATCTGTGACATTCAATTCAATCAATTCAACAAATTGCTTAAAATAAACTCACTAATCAAATGATTGATCAAATTGATGAATCGATACTTGTTGAATTATTCGATAGATGAATAAGTTAATTAATATTTAATCTTAGTATAAAATATTGGAAGTGTTAAAACTTCGCATGAAGCAATCGTATACCTACGTATATAGTGCCAGACGGAACGACGATTTAAATCGGCGGGCCAACTTGGAGCTTTGGGCAATTTTGGAGGTATAAAATTAAAGGTAGATGCGTTTCCTATAATTTTTATTAGTACTCTTGCAGTGGGAAATTCCATCAAGCAATAAACAATAAAAGAGTTCACACTGTGGATATATTGTAACACCCTTATCCACTGAAAATACTATTAAAGTACTGAGAACTTTTCGGCTATCAAGTAGCCATCATCAGAGTAATCTAAATTATAAATCACAATGTGCCTGTTTAAATACTATTTGGGGATAATAATGTAAACAATGGGTTACCCTCAGCCGAAGATAAATCGGAATTTAATAAATTACTTTTTCGTTTATACATTTCAATTCCTTCTAAATTATCTAGATATTTGTCTGTACAGTGCTTTAAAAGTGATAAACTTTCTTGAGAAATCAGAAATCAGTAACAAATATCATAAACTAGATCATTTACAACTTTTGGCTTATAACTTAAATTTAAAATTAGCTTTTGAAACAACATCATACCAATTCGAGTCCTTTTATTCTAAATTATTAAACACAGTTTCAGTAAAAACCAGCAGAAAAGTTAGATCAATCAACCATAAATTCCAACAATTGTTACCAAAAATATAGACATTATTCACAATAAACCGATATTAATTTCAATGAAACGGAAATGAGTTTGTTAAATAAAGGTTTAAATTTTGCAATTGATTCTAAGAAATCACCTTCGGAGGATTTAATTAATGATATTGAACATAAAAAGCTGTTATTCGTAACAAGTGCAAGACAATACTTGAACATTGAAATAAATTTGTTTGTTTTATCTTTTCTTTGTTCTAGTGAAATGCAAACATATGAGCCAAATACATTTCTTAGAGCAAAAACTTATATTACGTTATTGAAAATATTTTCAGATCCATACCTAAAAGTTTGATAAAGAGAGCAGAAGCAGCAGGTTTTAAAGCTTTAGTGCTCACAGTTGACACTCCATTGTTTGGTCTTAGGCTAGCTGATATCAGGAATCAATTTTCCTTGCCACCACATTTAAGGTAAGAATTAGGAGAATTTCCATATAATGATCAGGAATTGATTCTATCTATTGAATTATCTGATTGTTGATTATTATTTCTTATAGCTTCAATATTTTATAAGCAATTTTGCCTCCAAACCTTTTCGCTGCGAGAAGTATCTGAACAATAATCAGAAAAGAAGTATCTATTACCTACATAATTATAAGCAATTTGGCTTCCAAACCTTTTCGTTTCGGGAAATGTCTGAACAACAATCAGAAAAGCATTATCTACCTATATAATTATAAGCAATTTTGCCTCCAAACTTCTTCGTTTCGAGAAGTGTCTTTACAACAATCAGAACAGAATTATCTACCTACATAATTATAAGAATTTTGCCTCCAAACCTTTTCGTTTCGAGAAGTGTCTGGACAACAATCAGAAAAGCATTATTTACCTTACATAATTATAAGCAATTTGGCTTCCAAACCTTTTCGTTTCGGGAAATGTCTGAACAACAATCAGAAAAGCATTATCTACCTATATAATTATAAGCAATTTTGCCTCCAAACTTCTTCGTTTCGGGAAGTGTTTGAACAACAAACAGAACAGAATTATCTATCTACATAATTATAAGCAATTTTGCCTGCAAACCTTCTCGTTTCGAGAAGTGTCTTTACAACAATCAGAACAGAATTATCTACCTACATAATTATAAGAATTTTGCCTCCAAACCTTTTCGTTTCGAGAAGTGTCTGGACAACAATCAGAAAAGCATTATTTACCTTACATAATTATAAGCAATTTGGCTTCCAAACCTTTTCGTTTCGGGAAGTGTCTGGACAACAATCAGAACAGAATTATCCACCTACATAATTATAAGCAATTTTGCCTCCAAACCTTTTAGTTTCGAGAAGTGTCTGGACAACAAACAGAACAGAATTATCCACCTACATAATGTCTAAAGAAATAGTTTTACCAAACCTCATGTAATATAATAATGCATCATAGTAAATTTATGTTTTCTAATATTCTCTTATTTTATAGACTGGGAAATTTCGATACAGGTGATTCAACCAGAATGAATAACCAAGGCGAGGGCTCTAGTTTGAATAATAACTTAATCGCTAACTTCTTTGATTCGTCCCTTGAATGGAAAGACATAAAATGGTTAAAAACTGTGACGAAATTACCTATTATTCTGAAAGGGATTTTAACCGCAGAAGATGCAGTTCTTGCTGCCGATGCAGGTGTCGCTGGCATACTTGTTTCCAATCACGGGGCTAGACAAATAGATGGAACACCTGCAACGGTATGTACATATATTAGTTTTGTATATCATCATCATACGAATATTTTCATCTCAGCGATATATGTCCACGAGTTCCTCCTGGTAATCTAATAAGAAATAACCAAAATAGTGTTTTGAAAAGTAATAATCGAAATATTATCTATTGAAACTACTATCAATGCACGATGCAAGACAAAATAAACATAATATGAAAAAACCCCAAAGAAGATCTCCCCCAAAAATGTAGACATAAACTAGTTAGGAAAGGGTTAAGTACTGGGCAGATACAATTCCGTCTGGCGCATTGTTTAATAGATAAATCCTAAGGAACTCTTCACCTGAATACAGTTGCGTTCCTGCTTCTGATTTTCTAGAATATACACCTACAAATAACATAATAAATCTAGAATTGCCGCTTGGAGATAATATATGTTCTCTTACGTGTTCATTTAATGTTATCGTTTCCAAAAACAAAACTACAAATAATCTACTATCCCAGGATTGCCGCTTGAAGATAATAGAAGTTCGCTTATTTTCATTGTCATTTCTTTACCTATATGATACTCGGACGAAAGTGTATATCTGAAATTTGAAACTATACAGCTACTGTACAAAAATGTATAGATAACATAATTTAGGGCAAAAGGGATTACGGACGACACTGTAATGGCCATAAGTAACTAACCTAATTGCATTCTTCATCTCATGGCCAGAGAAATCTCTCATACAGAACTGAGTTGGAGATTACATTAATTCTTTAACGACAGGTCTTCTTAGTCAAATACGACGGACGTTAATCTTAAGACTTCTACAATATTTTTTTCTCTACAAGCATTTACTTAAGAATCTGTATTGTACTGATGACAGTTTCAATATTTGTTATTTGTAGATTAATTGGGATAATACTACTTGCATTTTTAAATGGGGAAATATCCAATAGGATCCTTTATTTTTGGAGACTGCAATTGTCTTTCTCTTATTTCAATTCATTTTAGAAAAAGCTTGTGGAACTGAATTATTTATGTGTTATAAACTGTCAACAAAAATGTAATATTTGATCTAAAAAAAAATTATTTGTACTCTTCATATGTTTTTGATCCAACGTATTATTAATGATATTGCATAGCATATCGAAAGTACCTGGTAAATTAATATATTCTAACAATAAATGAAATTTTTAGATGGGGCACCTTGGAACTGCATTTTGAATGCAATGAAAAAACCTTATTTTTATTGAAGATTTACTACGCTCATGATTTACAAAAATCGTGATGGTTTTGAAAGAAATGATGAAAAATGGAAATACTGAAATATGTTGATAAAAGTATTCAGACGCTTTAATTTATCAGTACCGTTTACACCATCTTTCAGAATGCTTCTCCAGAAACGTTAGGCATAATATCTGAGACGTAAGCGCCTATCGAATACAAATAATTTTGAAACAAAAGGCGTGAGCGGTCATCGAAAAGGCTTAAGCGCCAAATATTCCAATAAAAGACACATCAGTTGTTAAATTCTGAGTTTAACAATGGTAAACGCCATTACCTAATATCTTATATTATTATTTATTTTAAATGTAAACTTTTGGGAAACATTACTTTAAGACTAAAAAGCGTCTTTTGTAGTAAACGAATTTTGTAGTGACTTTTTTACGCTTTTTTATAGTACATACAATTTTGATCTTATACTACTCTGTATTACTTCCAGATTGAAGCCTTGCCAGAAATTGTGAAGGCCGTAGGTGATCGACTTGAAGTGTATCTAGATGGTGGTGTAACTACTGGGAATGATGCATTTAAAGCCATCGCTTTAGGAGCAAAAATGGTAAGAATAATGGAGTTCACTTTTGACAGCGATATTAGAGAAACAGTTGACAAAAGCGTTAATAAGCGGATTCTGCATATTTATCAGTACCAGATTTCAAATCAAAGATCATCATCATCATTTGAGGGGAGGGGGGCTTAGCCCACTGATGCACTTAGGCCACTTAGTTGTGCGCCCCGTGGTCAGAAGCCTATTCTATTCTAGCAGGTTTAAGGCCGCCAGAAACCCAGAATGTTGCCAGTGCTGGCTTCCATAAGTTCTTCTGGGAGCAGTTTTGATTCTCCGAAGTGTCGGTGCCTGAGGGATGCTAATGTTGGGCATTCCAACAGGATATGAGAGGCAATTTCTTCCGCCTCTCTACATTTCCTACATATTGAGCCATCTGTGATGTCCATAGACGACCGGTTAGGATTCCAGTCATCTCTCTGATGTCCCTTCTGTTCAGAGAAAGGAGTTTCTTTGAGAGCCTAGGCACAAGCTCTTTGATGAAGAGCTTGGCCTGCCTCATGCGGGGTGATTCTCGCCACAGTTTAGACCACTCTTCATTCAATTGGCACAGAAGAGCGAGACCCCCTACGCAGTTTGATAAAGCAACCATTGGCTCCGGCCCGATAGGGGCGCTAGACGACCCTCGCCTAGCCAGAGAGTCGGTCATTTCGTTCCCTACAACTCCGCTGTGTCCAGGGACCCAGATGAGTTGAACTTTCTCCTAGCTAGTTCAGACAGTGTATCCCTGCATTCTTTGAGTCGACCGGCTGTCTGTGCAAATATATATGCGCCTATTTAAATAGTTTCTTCGCAGGTTTTCCATGGCACAAGTCAGTATTGCGTAGACCTCTGCCTGAAAAACCGTGCAGTAAGCGCCTAGAGTCACTGAGATAGTGATCCTTGGCCTTTTTAGGTACACTCCCGCTCCAAAAGCCTGACCTACCTTGAACCCATCTGTGAACCATACGAGCCCGTCTGGAGAAGTGAGATAGCAAGGATCATGCTATCTTGCTTCATTTCTAGTATGGGGCATTTAAAGATTGCCTCACTTAAAATCGATGAGTGTCTACGAGAGTATATGGGATGAAAACGTGAAACTTATAACTTTCTAGTTATTGATAAAAACGAAATTGTTGCCAAAAACGTTATCTTCCCGCGCACAGATTTTTTTGATAACACAACCCCTATACCATTTTTAGACTTGAATTGGAATAGCTTCGATAACAAACGACCGAAATCTGTATTGAAAAAATTCATAGATATTTCAATTTTGAAATATTTAATGATGAAAATTCGAAACCATTAAAATGATTCTTCCAATTTTTTGGAAGACTGGCTAAGTTTACCGTTTAATTTTTTTTAGACACTACCTTAATAGTCAAATTCAACATTTTTATAATTATTTTAAAGTCGAATCCAGAATTCGACTGAATTCTGTTGATCAAACGACGTATCCTTAGAAATACTAGTTGTCTTCCATATTTTACCTTAGATGATCATGTTAGAGTAACTCATACTCAGCCACATATACATTTTCATATTGTAATGTGAATATCACTCAATATTTAGACAACGATTAAGTGTGAGCCACGATCACCGAATTTCAATCCACTTTACCCCAAAACTAAAAATATATAAGGCATGAAATTAGACATATCTCACTGAAAATTTCACGCAAAATAAGACATACATTTTACATCCTATTAGTGTACTGCAAACAAAATTGAACTTGAATATCCCAAAACTATAATTCAATTTTTGGTGCCCATATTTTGAAATCTTCCAAAATAAAAAATGAGATTGAAAATTAATTGAAAGCAATGTTGATAGGTTTTCGTTGGAAGACCAGCGTTATGGGCGCTAGCACATTCCGGTGAAGAAGGTGTGAAAAAATTGTTGCAGATCATGAAGAGGGAATTTGAATCTGCTCTAGGACTAGCAGGTAATTATATAATTTAATTGTACCTTAATTATCTCCCGTGTGGACAAAGTTACCGCATTGCCGAACACCTGAGACGTTAAATTAAAACGCAGACAAAACAAAAATTTCTCAACGCTTTCGTAAAATTGATAATCTAACTAGTATCTATACAGGTTGATTTGTAACGTATGGAGGAGATTGGAAGGGCAACTAGTGCAGAGCATAAATGTTTTTGCATAATGAACTTTTGACGAAAACCCAATAAAACAAAAGTTACAGTTTCTAAATTTCTTTTTCACCTGTCGAGTATCACTGAAATTGAATTAGATTGTTTTCCACAGAGAATTGTTTTCTAAAGAAACAAGACGTCTATGTATCTTTGGAAACCATAAACTGTTTTAAATATGATATTGCAACTTACTGGAATGTTAGTTTCCCAGAGTGAGTTACATGTCAACGGCATATTTTGTTTAATTTTCGGGGTCACTCAACAATGGCAACAGAAAATATAGGACATCAAAAGGAAAAATTTGAAAGGAGTAATTTTCAATTTACAATTATTTTACTGTTTCTTGAACTAAATAATAGGTTAGTCAATCCAATACCTCGAATACGAAAATTAAAATATAAATTACACATATTTTTTTATAACTGCTCGATGTAACTTCATAATTATTGAGCTTTCGTGAAAAATGTATTGATAGAACTAGGTTTATGTTCAACCTATCTATCTACTTTTTTATTCTCCCAGTATCTTTCAAATCACCCTGTACATATTCTTTCGAAAACTTTAATAATCAGTTTTCGCGTTTTCCAAGTCTTGACAAATAGCTCTAAACGTTCTAAATCGTATCCTCGGCGGTGGGAGCTTGTCGAATGATGGAGAAAACCGTATGACAATTTTATCAATTATGAGGGGTCATCCATGTCGTTGGAATAAGAACATACAAGGTTTTACATAACCTTCCTAGATAAAGTTTTGATTTTTGGTTATCCAGGTTAAACAGTGACATCACGTCTATTAGCTCCAGATAGGTGTTTCGCTTTTCTTTTGAGCTCATCTGAGAACGAGCGAGACGATGAAGTCACTGATCAACCATCTCCGGCAGAGGAGAAACTAACGCTTGATGTTCCAACACCATCTGCCGGAAATCAGTTGTCCCAATGAGAATGGTATGCACAATGCCAAGCATTGAATATAGTTCTCACGATTTAATCAATCGACGGGGGGAAACAGTTTCAAAATACCACCGCCAGGTGACGACCCCGAAGCAATGCAAATGTGAAATACAAACACCTGTCATGTTAGAATCAATATCAGTTCAACCTGAAAAACCAAAACTTTGTGAAACAGCTATCTGGAACTATCATACGTGTTGTATCTGCTCAACCTGGAGAACCAAAACTTTGTCTATTGAATCTAACAAGAAATGTGTTTGTATTTCACTATACACTTTTTCGAGAAGTTTTCCACAAATCGGTTCAGAATTCATTTCCCCCATAGTTGAAGGCAGAGATTACCGATTGGGGTACTATTACTTATTTTCTACGGATTTTGTTAGGGATAGGTTAAGATCACTTGATTAAATACCCGCACAGCTCCTATTTTGATTTTAGAGAGTCAGTTCGGTTTATTCTCTATATTATTTTCTTAGATAACTATACGATGGGTTCAGCAGTGAGAATTTTCAGTGCTGGTCACCTACTAATGTCCTGTAGTGATTGAAGATTTTTTAAATTTACGTTTGTTTGTTCACAGGCTGTTCCTCAATCCAAAATATAGGGCATAATGCAGTTGTCCCGGAGTCATTCTACTCTAAAATGTAATATGAATTAATCATTTATAAAATTACGTTATTATACGTTAATGTCAAATATCGTACTAAAACAAAATAATATATATTTTATATTTTAAAATAGTTGAATTTCATTCCCTTATTCAGTTAATTCAAATTGGAATGCATAATAGAATTACTAACAACAAGAAACAATTGTGACGAATTTCCTATAAATTAGAATTTTTTTTTAAGATTTCTGTATATTATTGTGTTGTCTACTCAATATTTGCTCTAAACTATAACTTGAATTAAATAATTAGAAGTTTGGCGGTACAAATTTATGGAAAATCAGATAATACAGTAATTAAATTTTGATTATCGTAAAACTAATAAATATGAAATAATCACCCTTATCCACAAAAAATACTATTAAAGTACCAAGGAAATTTCAGCTACCAAGTAGCAGCCTTTACTCTGATGATGGCTTGGTATAGCTGAAATGTCCTTAGTACTTAAATAGTATTTTAAATGGATGAGGGTGATTGTTTTGTACTTATTAGTGGATATCCACAGTGAACGGGATTATCATAGTTTATAATACATAAATAATTATTAGTTGAGCTAGAATAAAATAGAATTAATGTTCTTATATATATAACTAATATAAGTTGAGAAAATACCTTTTTTCTATAACATTGTACAGATGTTCACACAATCATAGTTTCTGGAAAAACAATCCAGAAAAAAGTGTCTTAAATCACGAATATGACGAATATGATGATGCTAACGTCACGAAAACATTCAGAGGGTGAAAACGAAGTGGCGCCATATCTTAAGTGCAAACAACATGAAAATAAAACCCATAATTAAATTCAGAAAAATTAATAATTTCATTTCAGTTGTACAAATTACTATTTTTAATAACAGTTATTTATTACTATGATTCTTTAACACGCTCTTTTGAGAGATTTAACTAATTTCAATTTGAACACATTAAGTGGATTGAAGTTCATAACATAACAATTATTCAACTCAAACAAAGAGGAGCGGAATATTAGAGATTCGATTTTTAGTTGATTTTTAAATGCGAGATCTTCAAGTTTATCAAGAAATTCTGCGGATAAGAGGGGTCCCGACTTAAAAATAATTTTACTGTAAACGGCAAGACAGAAGTGACCACACAAGATGGGAGATTGTGCTACAGAAAAAATGGACGCCAACGAAAAGGTTCAATTCAATTTTTCAATTCAGACTTGTGTTTTCATGGTAGGTACAAAATGGGAGTTCAATGGTAGTAAAATTAAAATCACAAGCACCCTTTTCCATAACAAATCTGTAAATCTTATGTGTATTTTGCCAGTGACGGCCTAGCATCATCAGAGAAACAACTGGCTCGTCATTGATCTAACGAATAGTAAATAGTGAAATGCATTTCGTGTCTTTAGTAGCTATTATATTGCAATTTATAATTTAATCTATGAAATCATTATCGTAAATTTTATCAAAAGTTCATAGAACAAGGACTTTTCAAAATTCAATGATATATTCGTTTTAGTTGAAATTCCTTTACCGAAAATACTGACAAATTACAATTCACGTAGACCTAGATTCATTGAAGAAATTAAAAGCTACATTGACTTTGGAAATAATATATTTTATTAATAACAGAAAAACAGTACAAATAACTATACATGTAGGAACCAGGAGAAATGGAAAAATGTTAAGAAACAATCTCGGAAACAATTGATAAAGTTCCATTATAAGATTCCAAAATTATTATTGAGCCAAGAACAGAAATTAAATGTATAATAAAAAAGCAAGATTATATTTAGGTGTATAAATACCTATTATCACTAGCTAAAACTGAACTAACTATTATAATAAATTCTAATTACAATTCGGTCCAGGTTACTTCGAATGCACCATTGGATATAGAAATTCCTACGGGATATAGACGAACTAACAGAAAGCGAGTCAATCTAAAATAACAACTCAAATTCCATAAGCCTTGAGCATATGAATGATGAAGAACGCAAACCAACACAAATGTTATGTATCAATTACTTAACTTTTACAAACGAAGTGAAATATAAACAAAAATTATGTACATATTGCCGCAAATTCGTCAAAAAGCGGTACGTAATGTTTACACATCACTTAAACAAGGTATGATCAAATTGTCAGCTCCTTCTTGGACTTATCCTATTCTTATATCATTTAAAAAAAATAGATGCCAGTGGAAAACAAAATTGGCGATAGCGTTAATTGATTATCGGAAACGTAATGAAAACAAAATTGCAGGCAAATACCCATTAAAGAAATATTAGATAAAAAATTCTATTATTTCACCCTTAACTATGTGATATGAAATTGTATCCATATTGTAAAATTAAACACTACTATAATGATATCGCTTTTAACGAATAACGGAGATACAAATAAAAGTGATATCAACTTAGTGTGTTATTTATATTTATTAAATCTTTCCAAAACTTAAAAAATGTACTAACAATCCAATTTCTTGATTTCGATAATCCCTTTGTTTCAACAACAGATATTTCAAACGTTACACTAGCAGCAGTTTCATCTATTACAAAGCGCTGCTCACGTAAAACTATTCAAAAATATCCAAAACATTATTAGAATAAACGAAATCTTTAAACTAAGTTGCGAAATATTATTTAACAAATATGAAATATCAAGTTTAATAAATAAATGTGAGAAATAAAAGAAGCCATTGTGATCCACCTAAAATTCCTATCATGTGAATAAATAAACGTTTCATACCAATACATTTGTTATAGAAAATTAAAATAATATCACATTAGTTGACGCATTTTTTAAACTTGAACAAGCTATTCCGTTAACACCAAAAATATATGCATTCACTACTACTTATTTTGAATTCTATGGTTTACCAGAGCGCCTCTGGAGAGACTAGCATAAATATAATTGAGATTAATAGATAAAAAGAGCCTATTAATAATTAAACGATTTATGTCTCTTGCAATAATTGCATATAATAAAACGTACAACTTATTCTGCAACGGATTATACTCCTATAGAATCAAAATAAAGAAATATACCTATACGATATTGATGATCAAAATAAATTTTTACAAGAATATATTCAATCACATAAAAGATAGAATTAAATTATCAAATGGAAAAGTAAAAGCAAAAATAGAAAAACACAAAATACCTAAGCAACTAAGCATACAAGACAATCCACAAAAGTAATGTACAAATACAAACGAAAGTAAATTTAATCACGTTAAACAAGTAAATATAATATTCCCAATTAGATCGACATGGTAAAACCACTCAAAGATTTGAAGGTCTTTTTTATTATAGGATGTAGATGATAAAATTGTTATTACATGCTTAAGAGAACAAAAAATACAATTTATTTGCTACAGATGGTTCGCATGGTCTACCAGAAAGTAATCTAAGAACATGAGGTCGAGTTCGACAAAATAACTGAAAACGCCGATCTTTTATTAATACAATTAGACAATATTCAAAATATTCATTATCTGAATCTAATAAGAATTATCAATTTCAAATATTTTAGAGTGTAAACTAAAACAATTAATTAATTTTTTCTTAAACACTAATAATAAAAAAATATTCATAATTTTTACTAAAAATACTGTTAAAGTCCTTTCAGTTACCAAGTATAGCGTCAGAGCAAACATTTCTGAATTTGCAATAAAGCCCGTTAATAAATGTAAGAACAAGTTGAAAATTCGTTTAGGCAATACCTTTGGAAAATTTCCACAGCTTTAACAAATCTAGAATTTACAAAATTGATTGTGAATGATGTTCAAAACGCATGTGAGCCCAGAAAAAAATATTATATCTCAGTATAAAGAACATTTTGCATATAAAGAAAAATAACAGTTGAAAAATTAGCATAAAAATCATAGATGTTTCAACTTTGGTCTTGCGTAGATGTACGTAGTTTTAGACAAAGTTACTTGTGTAATCAATATATAATTTTTTTCAACGGATTTGTTAGTATCGCAAAACTTATTCGAACCCTCCTTTTGACCAGCCACACCTCATCCAGTAGGGCTTTTTATTCATTCCTGTTGAAATGCCCACCCGGAACCCGTCCTTTGTAAGTGCTAGTCTGTACAGCTTCTTCACCAGTTAGCTGTTGTATTTTTCGGGGGATACCCTAGCCCTAGGCACACTTATTATTTGTCTTAAGGAAACCATCATGTATATTATTTTTTGATTTAATACTCATTGCCATCATACATATAACAAATCAGAACAACGAAACAGGAAATATCTATCATAACTAGAGAACCTAGTTAAATGATATTTACAAAAAAAATATCTAGGCTAGAGAACCAGAGCATAAACCAGAACAACTTAGAACTTCCCAGAGCGACCACTAGGTGACCTGAAATTTTACTAGATACAGGCCAGAAAGTACCACCACTCAACAGTTGCTAATTAATTCTTGCTGGTTCTGGAGATTTTCCCATCACAAGGCCATTGTCGTATTTTCCGTTGATATCTAAAAGTATTGAGTGAAGTCATCGACTCACCTTATGTTCCTTCACAGTGACTTTCCCAGTATTGCCTGCACTAGGCCGCTCCTTTTCCGCAAGTTCAATGTTTGATGGGACTCGTTTTAGACCATGCTGTACATTCTGTTTGGTTAGAAATAATAATTACAATCACCAAATTAATATTTCCGCTTACTAGAACCATTTAACCATTAGTATTTGTCTTATCAATTTACAATAAACACTTAAGCCCCCAATTTTTGTCGATAGTTTGATGATTTATGATAAAGTCTTACCATGGTACGACTTCATTCCCTCCAGGTTAAAAAAACTGAAAGAATTGCTTGCTCTCCAATCTAGGATATCTTCACAATCAAACTTACGGAAATTGGAAAATTAAACTCAAATTTACACAAGACTTGTAACATTTAACTTAGAAAATAATGCTAACAAATTGTTTCACCACACATAGTGGCATTCTCAACTAAAGCTAAATCTAAAATTATTTCCTTAAATATTAGGAATTAATCTTGATATGGTACACATTGAGGGATGGGGGTAGACAACGGTTTCGGTGTGAGTTTATCTACAAAATTGTTGACAAGTGGAGAATTATAGGTATCGATTTGGTTATTTAATATTACGAGTATGTCACTGTTGTAACTAGAACTACAGAAATATTAGTTTATGTCCTTTTTCTTGAATATGGTAAATATCGAAATTAAGGATGAAATTGTGATTATCTTCCAATAGGTGATTCGCCTAATTAGAGTCCTCTTTTTTGAACCTTCAGATCCGAATATAGAATACACCTTATACAAAGAGAACAACAACACCTTAAACTTTTTCGATCTGACCATTTCGCATACAAATAATTACCATTCCTTCGTTAGTTATCACACCCACACAGATACCACCATACACAATACTTCTTCACACCCGCAATCACACAAGTTAGAGCATTTAACTCTGTGATAAATAGATTAGTAGATATTTCATTAAGTAATTAAAGATGACTTCCATTTAAAATTTCTCAATAAATACTATAAAAACGTTGCCTTCAAAAGAATAAATAATTTATAGTCATATGTTAATAATTCAAAATCTAAAAAGATAAATTAAAGAAATCTGGATCTTACAGGCTGAGATGTGATGACTATAAAGCCTTATATATTGGACAAACTGGACGCAGTTCCAGTTTAAGGTTTAACATTTGAGAAGTTACTGGCTGAAAAAAGAGGACTCTAATTAACCGAAACACCTATTGGAATATAATCACAATTTCACACTTAATCTCGATATTTCAAATATTCAAGAAAAAGGACTTAAATTCAATTTTCCAGAATCCATAATAATTTTAAAACATTCAAGAAACAATAGTAGCATAATATTAAATGACCAAATCGATACCTATCATTCACCACACTTGTCAACAAGTTTGTAAATAAACTCCCACCCAAACCATTGTCTACCCCCATCCCTCAATTTGTACCCCATTCAATTGATTCCTAATATTTAATGACATAACTTTAGATTTAACTTGAACTTAAAGTTGATAACCCGTACCTTTGAGAATGCAACTGTGTGGTGAAACAATGTATAGGTATTATTTTCTAAATTGAATATGGCAAGTGTGGTGTAAATTTCAGTTTAATTCTCCAACATTAAATTAAGTTTAAATGATTTTTCACTATGTAAACGGCGAAACCATATAATAAATAATCTTATCAATGATTAATTTCCTCCAGCTTATCCATGTCTGCATTTATAAAGCATAACAACAAGAGTAAATAATTGAAGAAATCTGGCAACACTGTTTTATATAAGACCAATCAAGGTCATACAATTAAAATAGTAATTCAGATTTGAAGGTATTATCTATGCTGCTGATTACTGGTTAGGGAGACCAGAGCAACAGAGGAATCGCGACGTAGCATTGCTAATCATCTTGTATGGAATGCTACGACAAAAGACATACGCAACCTATCTGAAAGTAAAAAATATTGAGGTACACCATTTTACATTTTAAATTTAAGCTGTATGTAATTAATTATAGGGGTCTTTCATAATTGGAATTTAAAATATAACGAAGAGCATCATATTGGAGATTTAAGTGTAATCTAATTGGTTTATCCTTCCGTACCCCCTCTGAAGAGACGCCACTGGATATCTGTCCTTGTCTTTGTCCCATCGAAAATCGGTTCCCTTGAAACATTCTTTTCTTCGGTGACATAGGGTTTTTAAATTTTTTAGTTTTCGATTCCAGATGTAATTTAAATATTTTAGTTGGCGCCGTTGTTGTTTGGAAAGGCTGTCAAACTTCATACTAACTGAAAACGGAAAAGCGAATTGAATTCAAACAAATTTACCTATCGCTTATAAGATAATTACTGCGAAAAAAGAAATAAAATAATGACGATTCAAGTAACTGCCTTGTAAAAACAAAATTTTATTCCGCGACTTAACCTCAAAAAATTAGACGCTGTCATTATTGCGAGAAAACAGTTGATTTCTTTTTGTAATTGCTTCAAACATGAGTTAATCCCCTTTTACAAAAGAACGATCATGTGGCCGTTGTTACTAGATATGACTAAAGAAGAATCAATTCAATGTTTGAGAAATTTGGGTATAATTAAATTTTAGTTATTTCCTTTACTATACTTCACTATATATTTATAATTTTAGAATTAGAGGCATACTCTCATTTGATTTCTGCATTAAGAGCGCAAGGACCTCTGAATTCGGATAAGCGCAAATTGTTGAAAGAAACTGGTTCTGCTTTGAATATTTCCCAAGAAAGGCACAAAGCAGAAGTTCGGAGAGCATTGAGTGATGAAAAGTTGAGCACCATAGCATATCAGTAAGAGGTACAATAATTTGAAGTCAAATTCCTTCATAGAATTGTTTTTATAGTATAAATGGGCAAAATGAATGTTCCGAAGATTGGGCCCAAGAAGGTCGAAGGCTTATACCATTGTTACCTAGGATGGCACCACAAACAGCCTATTCAGCTGTTGCTGATGATGTAGCTGACAATACTAATCAGACTAATAAACTGTTACCTCATCCATCTGCAACAGAAAGGAAAAGGACAGCCTCAAATCAAACGAATCAATTCTCAGCAACAGAAACTAGCAAAGCTGTTCCTTTCCGAATACCTGAACCTCCCAAACACGATGATAGCAAGAAAAGGAAACTTTCTGTTTGTTCAGAAGGAAGTAGCTTAGCTCAGCATCTCCTAGGACCATCAAAACTGAGTAGAATACAACAAATTTATAGGTATGGATGAACTGCTCTATTGCATTTGATGAATTTATAACATTAATTCATATGCCATGGTATTGATAATGATTAAATCAAGTTTGCAAACTTTTATGCTAGAGATATATATAAATATTTATATATATAAAATAATTCAATTCACAGAAGAGAAAGGAAACGGTTAAATGGAAAATTTCAATTATTTTGTATTAACATTACATCTGAACATTGTGAATCTGTTTCTTATTAAACTGAAATTCGTATAAAAGATGAGTGGTTGAATACTATTGTCATTGTTAAGATAATATATTGCTTTTTCCTCCTTCACTGCCAATATTTGCAGATACTTCATTTATTGTTCAAATCAAAATTTATTAATTGATGGGTTCAGAAGAATAAAAAAGTAAATTGGAAGTCTTTGTTCAGTTTTAATGATTTCTTGAACATGTTTATTCTTGGAATACTCTCTTATGTTTGTATTTCGCAACATATTGAGCATTGATAGGTATGAGTACTGTAAGCAACAAATTCAATTAATTCAACTAGCAACTTGGTTCAGTGAATTAAAGCAGACAATGCTGAAGATCTGTTGAAAGTGCAGCATAATGTACATCGGTAACATAACTCTTTGACTTCTGCAATAATCCTAAATCAAGTATGAAACAAAAAATATGTAAAATAATGATGTGCATGACTGGTGAGACTGATTTTTCAAAGTTTGGAGATTGTTCAATATCCATATTGATCTAAAAAATTATATTCCCAACAATGTGGGTTACAATAATTAAGATCTACAATTTGTCTGGCAAATGATGCAAAGATGAACAAAAAACTTGAAGGTTCCCAACAAGTACCTTTCTATATTTTGTATTCACAAACTTTATTGTGGCCTAGTTAAAAAAAGAGGAGAAGATATCATCCATATATTTTAAAACCTATTGTTCATATGATGAATTTAATATTTTCAACTGGTATCGCTCTAAAATAAGCATAATAAAGCCAATTCATAAATCAGGTAGCAAATCAGACCAATAAGTTTATTAAGTAATATATCAAAATTATTTGAAAAATCGTTAAAAGAACGGCTGGTAACTTTTTAGAAAATAACAAAATCCTTTCTCCTAATCAATTTGGGTTTTGAGCTGGTATCGGTGCAAATGATGCAATGTATGAGTTAGTTAGCAACATTACAAATAACCTTAATAATGGAAAAAAATGCATAGCCGTATTTTTAGAACTCGCAAAGGCATTTGACCCAGTACCTCATAAAAAACTTTTAGTTATTTTCGAAAATTATGGTATTAGAGGAATAGTAAAAAATGTTTTTGCGAGTTATCTAAGCAACAGAATCCAAATGGTTAAAATTGAAGATTGTCTCAGTGATGCTAAAAATAATCAAAGTTGGGGTACCACAGTGAACTGTATTAGGACCCATATTATTTTTAGCAAATATAAACTCCTTAACTAATATAAACATCGATGGTATAACAATATCATATGCAGATGACACTGTAATAATTTTTTGTGGAACTACCTGGGATGAAGTTAAAAATGCACTTATAATAGGTATGAAACGGGTAAAAGAATGGTTAGACCACCATAAGCTGTCACTTAACATTAAAAAAACCAAATATATTGCTTTTTCATTAACTTGTGTAAATCGTCCAAACTTCAATAAAATAGAAATCAATAACTTTGAGCAACCAATCCATGAGACGGAAAGTATTAAATATCTGGGAATTGTTATTGACATTAATCTGAAATGGGATGAACATGCATCACAATTAACTAATAAAATACGTAAACTTATTTATAAATTTTATATTTTGAGAGAAATTCTGCCACATCATTATTAGAAATGGTTTATAAAACTTTAGTTGAGTCAATAATCTGTTATGGAATCATTTTGTGGGGAGGATTATATGAAAAGTCTTTGTATCAGGTAAAAATAGCTCAAAATTATATGCTAAAAGTAATTCATAAGAAAAAAAATTATTCCCCACACAACTATTGTACGACAATAATATATTTAATATACGTTCACTTTATTTTTATAACTGCTGCTTATTTTTATATCAAAAGCAAAACTCACAGAATTATGTATCACATCACTATAATATTAGAAGTAATTACAATAAACATATTAAAGTTCCTAAAAGCAAAAATAACTTACATCAAAGATTTTCAAATTGTTCAGCTATTAAAATTTACAATTTACTACCAGTCGGAATAAGAAATATAAAGAATTTTAAATCATTTTCAGTAAAGGCCAAACAATTTATTCATGAAAGTAAAAGTACATTTGAGAACATACTGAGTGCGAAACAATAATTAATAATTTTTATATAGCCACAATTGATATGTAGTATATTTTAATTTGTTATATTTATTAAAACTTGAATACTATTAAAAAGTAGGTATAAATATTTCACTAACCAAATGTTTTGTGATACAGACAAGTAGTTAGATTTATTCTACTAATCATTAAAAATGTGAAAAATGACTTGTAAGTTCTTGTGCTAGTTAACATAGCAATTTATAATTAATGTTTGAATGTAATACCCTATGTAACAACTCAATATGTCAGGTTATTTTGGTCATAGTTTCTTAGTTAATTCACTTTGAATTATCTCCTTTGTATTTTTCTTGTCTCCGAACTCAAAAAGTTTGTGTATTATACCTTGTTTTTACTAATTTCAAATAGTTAGTTCAATGGATCTTATTATTATTATTCCAGATATAATTACGTAGTAATTACGCATACATGCATTGCCACATACAAAACAGTAGTTTATCATATTTTTTCGATATTTTGCGTGGTCATAAGTTGCATTAAAGAAACTGTAAAATTGTACCTTTAGGGTAACTCATATACTTTCGAAATACACCAGAAATAACAATGAGATTGCTGTTAAGAAACTAAAAGAGCGCACAACTATGGATACACTATAATACTAATAATCCTAAGTGAAGTACGAAATAGAATGGTAACAAAAAAAGGTAAAAATGATAATGTGCCGTGGATGTCGCTCATTGTCCATTTTAATCCAAAAATTACATTGCCCCCATTGTGGTTTATAAATAGATACTACAATAGAATACGACATTTGCAGAAAACCTACACAAGGAAATAGATATATTCAGGAACACCAATTAATTATAGAATAGCTCCATTTAATAGTATTGTTCATAGATTATTAAACTTCCCTTTGAACCTGAAAAATTATAACAACGAAGTTGAGGAACTTCAGCAAATAACTATCAATGGTATCATTGACAACTAGGTTAAGTTCTAACCAAAAACAGAAAAAGGAACGCTATCAATTAGAGTCATTATCATCAAATAGTTCAAAAGTTTCACATATCAATCACGGTTTAGGCAATACCTTTGATAAAGTTTACGATTTCGACAAATCGGGAATTTGCATATTCGATTGTATACCACACCATTTATCAAGAAAATTATCACTTTTAAAACAATATGTTAGATAGACAGATCTTTATTTCAAATAGGAGAAACTTAATACATAGTTCACAACTTGAAAAAATAACAATAAAAAACTATATATTACAAATTGTTCACTTATTCTTAAATATTTATGTATGCAAATATTTATTTGAATGATATTCAAACATTTCTCATGAACTTTTTCAAGCTATTTTTGAATTTTACAAGTAGACTAATATTTCTTGAAAATTCAGGTAATTTGTTGAATTCATGAAAACCTCTAAAAAATAATGAATTCATTGTACTCTTTCTGTTTACTCTTGAAATATGAATATCATTTCGATTTCTAGTTTCATAGGAATGAATATCATGTTGATAAACCAAACACTTATGAAAATATAAAGGAGCTAAGTTGTTTAAGATTTTTAATTTGAAGACCATTGTAAGATAATGAAGACATTCAGTAACAGAAAACCATTGCAAAGTTGTTTGCATAAAAATGTGTTTCGATTTGATTTCAAAATAATTCGCATGCCACGATTTTGCAATTTTTGTAATTGATTTTTTTTGTTAAGATCTAACATAAATAATATGGAAGCACTGTAATCAAAATGTGGCTGGATTATAGTGTTGTATACAGTAATTTTAGATTCGGTTGAGAGAGATTGAGCAATTCTGGAGAAAAAATATAGTTTTTTTGATGATAAATTCAAAATCATTATCAAAAGAAAGGGTATTATCTAACATGAAGTCCAAGTACTTCATTTTTGGGACAGTTTCTATTTGATCATTATTTACATGCAAATTTATATTATTGATATTCAGCTTACCATATTTATATTTAGTCGTGATTATCATCCCTTTTGTTTTGGAGACGTTCAATAGTTTATTTATCAAATATTTGATATAATATCTTTCAAGACTGTGTTCTTTTTTTTAACAGCTGAGTCTAAGTTACAATCACTACAAGCTATCAGGGTGTCATCTGCAAACTGATTTATAAATTCACAGTCTACATATAAATCTATATCGTTCAAATAAAGAATAAACAATAACGAACCTAAGACATTTCCTTGAGGAACACCCATATCATTACTGATTTCAGGTGTTAGACAATTATTAAAATATGAACAAATATGTAGGTAAACTAGAAGGGATGGAAATGTACAAGTGTATTTAAACAGGCAAATTTTGTTTTCTTATCCACTAAAAATACTGTACTGAGGACCTTTCGGCTATCAAGTAGCCATCATAGCAGTTTTACTCTGATGATGGCTTGTAGCTGAAAGATCCTTTATGGGGAGGTTATGAGCCTTTGAATCTCAAGGTCTACTGTGAGAGTCATCGTTCCAGGCATACTCACTAAAAACTGACTTGCCTCCGGTGGCACTTACGCCTGCTGGCCCATTGTATCTCGCCTATGTTTCGTTTCTTTACGGTATCCAGTATTTTTGTACCTTGTACGAGTTTGTACAAGTCCTTTACAGGGTGGGAACTGTATAATTCTGGTTCGCCGTTAGGCTTTCCAAAAATTGACTGTCGTTTGCGATCCAGCGCCTCGCATTTACACAGTATGTGTGTCACTGTTTCTGTATCCTTACCGCAAAGTCTGCATGTCAGGTCGCCATTGTACAGTCCCATTTTGTTTAGGTGCCCTTTTACTGGCGCATGGAAAGTCATAAGCCCTGTTACGACTTTTATTTTTTCCCTATTTAGTGCTAATAGGTCTGTCGTTCTTTTGTTGCACAGGGCTTCGATGTATTTCTTCCCTTGTTCTTTCCTGGGATTTTTTCCCAGTATTCTTTGTGGTTTTCCATGATGCAGTCTTCTACAGACCTTCGTGCTGTACGTTTTGGTACCCCCATGGTCTTTTCTGGATCTGGAGCGTTTTTTGCAAGTTCGTCGGCTTTTTCTTGCCTATCGTTCCCTGATGTCCCGGCACCCAAATCAGCTTAACGCGGTTTCGGTCTGCCAGTATTCCAAGTTCTTTTTTGCATGTCCATACCAGACGGGTGACATCCCGTCTGGTCCTGACTTCTCATTGCCTTAAGTGCAGCCTGACTGTTTGTCAATATGTGGATCTGCTCATCATAGATGGCTCTCCGATTGTTTTCCTTCACACATTGGAGGATTGCATATACCTCTGCTTGAAAGACAGAGGTGTGTTTACCCAATGAATAGCTCAAGCCAGTCTTTGGGTTTCTTGAATATACTCCTGCACCTGCACCTTTTTCAGTCTTAGACCCGTTTGTATACCGGATCTTTCCCTGTAGAATGTCGCTCAGGTTTGTATGTTCCCATTCAGGCCTTTCTGGTATTGATACCCTGAATGTTTTGTTAAAAGAGTATCGCTTTGGAATGTGATCTGTTCTCATGCCTAACACGTCCCTGGTCACGATTTTTACGATACTCATGTGTCCTGGCCAAATGTGAACATTCTCCAGTGTATTTTGTATTCTGAAAGCACCAAGCCTGGCCTCTCCTTGGAAAGATCCTTAGTACTTTATTAGTATTTTTAGTGAATATTTCTTACTTTATAGTGTTTAAGTTAAGTTAAAAAGCTTGGAGGTACTCAATGTATTGAAAGATTAGTTAACGGGATCCAATTTTTTCGAAGATTTGTGGTTGGAAAATGGTTTTAGCTGGAAATATCTTGAATACGCAAACTTTCATGTGAAATCTATAAAGATATAATGAATGTTCAAATTATTCAGCACTATTTTCACTTTATTATCTTATACTATTTGATGGCATGAGATACCATCAGTAAATAATTGAATTTGCACTGACATTGTAATATTAGAAGTATTAGAATTGGTTGGTATTAAATTGGACTGATATGCAAAGAAGAGTTAATGAATAAACATATGAATTAATTCATTTAAATTTCCAGGCAAAAGACAAAGTCAAAAACGAAGGAGCAAATTCTCAAACTGAAACCAGAGCAAGAACAGCCGGAATTTGTGCAATCCAGAGTACATCAACTAATGATGCAGAAATCTCCTCAGAGTGTGAAAATTTCGGGGTGCCCTTCAATAGCAACAACAAATGGATCGAAACTTAACGTCCTACAGAATATAACGTTACAGCCAGCATGTGTTACAGAAGATACAATGGAACAAATTCAAGAACTGAATAACTACATGGGGCAAACGTTAACAGAACAAAATCATATGACACTGCAAACCGGTATCATTGAAAATCAAATTCGCCCTAAGATTTTGACAAACATTAAACCCAATACGAATATTACATTCAAATCTGTTCCATCTGTGACAGTGGGAGGAACAAACGAGATACAGAAGACTTTAAAAATGTGTACTACAAAAAAACCCATAACAAAAACTGTTAATGCAGGACAAAAACTTATTGTAGTGTCTAATGCGCAAACAATCCCTTCTAGTAGCATTCTTCAAAGAACTTTATCAATCCCTTTTGTTAAGAATATTTCAGTAAAAAATTTTGAAAAGTTCAAAATAGTTACTACTACTGTTACATCTACTAATTTATCGACTACAGTTACTAATTCTAATAGTTTTAATTCAGTGAAACATAAAGTGGTGACTGTGAGAACTAACCCCACCACTAAAAAAGTTTTTCCTTTATCTCATTTACAAGTGTTGAACAAAGGCAGTATCAAAGTTCTACCATTAGGAGGCAAAATCGTTGGAAAGACATCAACTTCTACTACTTCACCTTTATACATAATGAATACAATGGGCGGTATGCAAACATTCACGAAGAGTACAGTTAGTCTGCCCATGGTCAGCACAAGTAAATTAACAGAACCCATACTACCAGAAGTACAACCAACCTTCACAGGAATTACCTTACCTGGACACCCCACTTTTAGCGAGATCCTAGCACATGTGAAATCTTCTTCTTTAAATGAATCCTTGAAATTATCCTCCATTGGACAAACCGATGTAGTCGCAGCTGAAGATTACGACATGAAGATTGAAGAATTTCACATTGAAAATGTTTCGAAACATGATGATGAACCCATCATTGAAGAATTGCAATCTGAAAATGAAGTACAAATTGGTGAAATTGTGAAATTCAACCCAGAGGAACATAATATTTATGATCCAGAAGATAACGTTAGTATTGATGAACAAACATTTAATAGTACAGAAGTAATTATTGAGTCCAAGGGTAAGTGTTTGAAATACAATAGATCTATTATCTAAAATATGATCGCTTGATTACTGATAAGTGGATGTGAAAAGAAAGAAAGTCCTCATTTAATTTAGGCTTAATTAAAAATTTTTAATATATTATTTTTTTTTTAATTAGAAGTTTCCTACTTTGGTTGAGCTATTCTCCCATACAGCAAGCAGTGTGCCAACATCTGAGGTAATTTGCTTAGGTCAGCCGGGGACGTAAAGTCACCCGATACGTCTCGGGCGCTTAGTTATAATACACAAAAATTTTGAAAATGTGTATTGGTTGCTGTGAAAAATTATGTTTCATAACAAATGTGTAATAACATCTTGTATTTTTTACAGGATAGTTTACAATGATCATAAAAATAGTGATGTGCACTATATTTTTTTGATAAGATGATTATTCCTCACTACAAATTATGTACACGCCAATATTTTCTTCCTGATCTTCTTCGGTGAGACAATCTATATACAGTTCTCGTCAAGTAACTAGGCCCGTACGTCATCAATGGGCGTATCTGATTATGAAAACTTCTTGATTCACACGTGTTATATTGTTAAGTTGATAGTTGTGGAACAGAAATTTCCGTAAGCCACACGCTGCAGAATCAACTTTATCGGTTGAATTAGTACCTAGGCATTTTCAAGTTTCTTATAATGTTCGTCATTCCGAGCTTGTCATGTTTGTATATAAATATTTGCAGCTGTTATAACCTATAACATTCGTTAGTTTACATTGTTTGCTCAGATTATCTTTTTAGAGTGAATATTAGTTTCAATACTTTTAATGTATTGTCGTGTATTAGAACGGATTACACTTTTAAGCAGCAGAAATTGTGTTAGGGTCCCAGTGAATGAAGGAATCAACGGCATTTGAATACAATTGCATCAGGACATGGTGTTACTATTTCATGAACATGACAGTACCTACCTATAAATCTACTTTCACTATTTCTGTGATGGAAATTTTGACAAAAAACCTGTTTCCCCAGCAAAGCATGTAAATACAATCTACGTAGAAATGCTTTCAGAATAGATTTTCAATTTGCTGATGCTCAAGGGGCCTAACTTCAATATTGTGGTAATAAACTGCAGCTACATCTCACATTAGTGAAGTATACATTGTGAATTAGAATTCTCAAACAAAGAGGCTTCAGTGTTGTCGCCTTTTTCTCCCGTGAAAATATCGATTAACAAAAACTGCAGTTCTGAAACTATTGTCAAACACTAATATAATTCTCCACCAATAATACTAGTTCTTCCTATTAGAGAAATATATATTAATTCAATGTTTCATTTTTATTATCTTCATTTAATAAATATAATGAATAAACAGTGGCGGCTCCTCGAAGGAGGCTAAGGAGGCTCAGCCTCCTCACAAATTGATCTTGTTGATAATTCTTCATTTTATTTCCTGTTCCTCTAATAATTTTTTTAATTTTACAATTAATTCCCCGTTCTCAGTAGTTATTTTTAATCTGGCAACAGTGCCCTGAGGCTAGACTCTCTATATATCTCAAACGCTGAGCATGTGTTGTCCAACTCAGTTGCCGTTTTTCCGACCAGTCAATCGCCATATAGCATGAAACAGCGAAAATGGCAACAGCGTCTGGAGGCTAGCCTGCCGCCCGCCTTTAAGTTCAGTACAGTCGGTGTGGTACGGAATACGACACATGCGTATTGCGTCAGTGCTTGTTTTGTTTTATGCGGGTATAATGGTTGAGTGACACCACGCGAAATAAGGTTAGATTAGAATTCGTCTGTTCGGTAAATTATTAATTGTAAAAATGGACAACTAGTGGAAAGATTATTAGGGTTCTACGATGTTAGTTCGAGAAGAACAGCGGTCAATTTATTCAATTTTTTAATGGAAACATTTCAACGATTCGACTTTGCGAATAAATCAGACTTACGACGGCATCTGTAATGGCGGGACATTTAAACGGTCTTCAAACAAACGAACGTAAGTTTTAAATAACATAGTAGGAAACAGAATTCCCTGTAATGCTCGAACTCGATGGAATTTTACATCACGTGCAATGTTTAGTTTACCATCCATAAAAATAAAGACAAATTAATTGAAACATTTGATTTTATATTAAACAGTGATGACTTTTCAACAGATCAGGTTTCATCAAATGCTGCTGTTGGTTTAAAATCTTATTTAGAAAATGAAGAATTTTGTTTTTTCTTGATACTTTTAAATTAATACAAACTGATCTTATTTTTCAAATTTTACAACATAAATTCACTAATATGATTCATTCAAGAGATCGTTTAATACATCTCATTGATAAAATTTCAAGTTTCCGTTATACAGAATTTCATTTTAATATTTTATTTGGAAATTATTCAACTGATGGGGCTTCTCCCATGAAAAGGAGGAAAACATATAATTTGGTAGACAAGAAACTACATTATAAACAACTTTTTTATGAAATTTTAGATACTATTAAAGGTCAAATATTGAGATTCGATTTTCCGATTTACATGAATTGAAGTTTTTCGATTTGACGAATAGAAGATTTTTCGAATCTTTTTCAAAAGAGTTTCTCAATACACTTTCAGATAACTTAGTTCTAAAATATAATTTTTTTGATAAAATAGCGCTGCACAATGAATTATGCGTTGTATACTGGGATAAAGATATTTTAGGCCAGTACGACAGTCACGCCGATATGATAAAATATATGATAGATAATGATTTGCAACAAGTCTTACCTCAGTTTTATAAACTACTTTGTTTGACAGTCACCATTCCTGTCACGTCGGCATCGGTGGAGAGATCATTTTCTACTCTCAAACGAATTAAAACATACATGCGAAATACAATGGGCCAAAATCGTTTATACAATGTTAGTTTAATATCTATTGAAAAAGATTTAGTAAAACACTTAAAACATAATGATACATTTTATGACAATATTATTGATCATTTTTCGCAAATTAAAGACCGTAGAATTTCGTTAATATATGAAAAAGTTGATAAAATTGATAAAAAAAAACAGGATATGAAAAATTCCAAAAAAAAAGAAAAAACATTAAAAATCCAAAAAAAATAAAAAACAAAAAACGAATGAAAAAAAATTTGTGGGCAAGAGAAACTCTATACCTCCACGTTGGTTCTTGCTGGGTAACAATAATTTTGTCACTGAAGTAGCTGGTACGGTCGCTGCGCGAAGGTTAGATTAATTGACTGAATAGAGTATATTTTTACAAAAAAGTTTTATGTCCAGCCTCCTCTCTCAAAAAGTTCACGAGCCGCCACTGTGAATAAATAGGTGTTCTTTTCGTTTACAATTTTTTAAGATCTCACTTCTGCATTTATATATGTGCTATGGGGATTTCTATGTAGAAAAATAATGCAACATGTGAAATTATATAATATAATTATTTGATAATGTATATAATATAATTATTTGATGTCATTCTATAATTCATAAATATTTCACCATGATAATCAGCACTTTGTGATTTAGTAGTGAATGTTAGCGAGGCATCATTTATGAAACCGTTACTACCTCCAGCATGTAGGACAATGTATCGTCTTCCTTGAAATTGAGTTTTTCGCACACTTTTAATACTGCTATCTTGCCAAGAAGTAATAGTAGTTCCTTTTCAAAAAATCCAAGTTTCGTCGAAAAAGATTACATCTCTTCGCAAAGGTGAAGATACATTTTTCACGTATCTCTTAAAAATTGCTGTCTTAAACATACAATGTTATTTCTTTCCATTAGAGCTCTTTTAGGGTTATCTTTTTGATACTTAAAACCAATTGAATGCAGAACACGTCCGAGGCTGGAGTCACTTATTTCAATAACTTTACGTTTGATTTCTTTATTGAGCGAAGCTGTGGTCACATGTTTACCTAAAAAATAGTAAAATTATCAATCTATAGATTCAGGGTTTACTTGATGTAAATTCATTTCAAAAACTATGTACCATATTGAAATCAAACACAAATTCAAATTTACATGAACTGCAAGTTTAATTGTTTATAACACACAGGGACGCTTTCAAAGCGAGCCATCAACTGATGAAAACAATAATTGTACCTAAGCAATTGACCTTTGTAGATCATTTAAATTTCTGTTTCAGTTCAGTATTCTATATGTTTTTCAAATTATTACTGTGTACACAGTAGGAGAAAGCATTAACTTGAACTTACGTTGAGAATACATCTCATACAAAGAATTTCTTATTTCCATTTTCGTTGTCTCTGGTAAGTCTTCTGTCTTCTTCCTTCTAGACGTACGTTTCTTGCCTGGAGATTCCAATATTGGCTGAGTGACCTTTTCATGTTTAATTCTGGTAACAGTCCTTACAGAAATATGCAATGCCTCTGCTACCCTCTGGAAAATCGTATTTTAGAATTAGATGATCTTTAATAATGTATTTGTGTGTAATAATATACCTCTCGAACTGACGTTAAAGGGCCTCCGATGTGTTTTTCTCGTTCGAAATATTCAATAAGTGAACTGATGAACTCACGCGCTTGTCGATGAAGAACTTTATTGTATGACATCTCAAATTATTGTTCTTATAAGAACAGATTTTGTAAAGAATAACGGAAGCAAATGATAAATTGAAATTGTTCACACTTAGATTCGCGATAACAGGAGTCAGGTGTCAGACATAAGATTTGACAATTGACAAGACAGGCCTGCAACTTGACAAAAATAACGTGATTCAAATGCGATAGGACGGGGATGTTTTGTCTCTTTCTAGATCATGACAATGCCATTGACGTATGTGGTTTTCTTAGAAATTATACGTTACAATGTTTCTTTATCTAAATCATGAATACTAGAAGAAGATAGACAATTTATAATGTGCCGATATTATTTCATACAGGTGCCAAGTTATTTGACGAGAACTGTAACATACTGTTAACTATGCTTGTCGTCTGTTTGAAAATAAGTCGGAAAAAGATTGAAAATTGAAAATTTCTTTAATTTCCTTATGAAAATTGAAACAATTTCTTATCATTTGTCTTTTTGACTAATTTCAAGAAAAAGCTAATCGAAAATAAATAGAAAAGCGAATTAAAGTCATTAAAAATTTTCAAAAATTTTAGTAGCAGAATGATTCAATAAAGGTTTTAGCTCTTGTAGAGACGAAATAAAACAAATAGTGATGGTATAATTGGTTTGTAAGACGTTTGCTAAGGCTGACTTTTCAATGTTATTAGTAAGAACATAATAAAAATTCTCTTTAAAGCTGAAGAAGTATTCCTCTTATGTAAGTCAACGTTACATTTATCTGTCATTAAACTGGATTTCATGAGCGCCCGATTTATCAAGATCTGAAATTGACTAAACATGTTACCAAGCGAGTGTTTTAATATAGATTTGCATTTAATTGTAGGTTCAAACATTAACTTTCTTGAAAGTATTAGTTAGTTTATTAGATAAGTTAGGATTATAAAGTTAATACCCGGAACTGCTTTGAGTCAACTGTGTAAGTTTGGTATATGTTTTCAGTTAAATTCGTCCTTTTCGTTCTTTTATTAATTTTTTTGAGCTATTTATAGTTCGCTTTGCTAACGGTCATACAATCACAAAATCTTTCATTCAGTAGAAACAGCATAATAGATGCTTATTACTGATTGAAATTTACCATTTCCCTAATTTTCATTTTACTTATGTTCTTTGATAATGGCTGCACCACAACAGTGCTTTGGATAAATTTTACAATTCAGGAGGAAAAATGGTGATAGTGTAAAACATGGACTTAAAATGACAACTGCCTCTGTAATCGGCAAACCACGAAAGTTTTGGGGCAATTCTATTTATGGTTATTGTTACTAGCAGAATGTCCTTGCCTTCTCTTCCGATTCGACGAGTTGGTGTGGCGCAATCGCTTTCCGAAAATTTCATTGTTAAAGACTTCACGTTAATAAAGTAAAAGAATCTTCTTTATGAACACAATATATGAAATTCAATGGAAGCAGCTGACATATCTATACATTTTCTAGAAATGACATCATCGCGGAGAGAATTTTTTCCGCATTTTGTAAATCAATTATTGAGAAGTATGTGCCAACATACATGAAGGCACGAAAAAGTCAATGAAATGACCAGGAAAGTATTTAAAAATATTCATCATCCTGTCATTCCACTAAACAAGCAATTATTTTTATTCCTATATTTGCAACCACTTTCCATTACATATTTTTTTTAGTAGGCTCCAATATCAAAGTCAAAAATTTGTGATAATGTATCGGGATATCAAAAATTATCTTTGGTCAAGGGTGGTTGTGGAATCTAAAACGTGTGTCTTACTTTACGTTTGAAATAATTATGTCACTGTCACACTGACATCATCAATAACCTACAAATTTCATACCTATTTATTTCAGTTGTAAAACAATAATGAACTACAAATTAAAAATTATCTTGGTCAAGGGTGGTTGTGGAATGTAAAACGAAATGTTAACTTTGAACCTTTTACAAGGTCGCATTAGCCACAAACGGGGTCGTTTTAAAATGGTTAATTTTCGATAAATCGAATGACGTTCACGTGAGGAGCGCGTAGCTCGCGAGTTAGAAAAGTGCAAATCTTTGGAACATAGAACGTCGTTACGAGGACTTTTCGCATGCGGTTTTCGCTCCATGTCGTTAGTTTATGAACGGGGCCAACTAAATAGCATAGTCTCGGGCCCCAAAATGTCGATTAAATAGGAAAATTTAATTAAAATAGAAACAGGTACTCTCAGGTCTCAGCTACGCGCGTCTAACGTGCGACGTACCAATGGGAATTTTCTAGCTACTAAAATATACCCAAAAGCGGTTAAAAGCTAGCGGCCTATAGCCGAAAACACTTTATTACAACTGGCGCCGGCCGCACGGGGCATAAAACGGCCCCGAATTAACAAGATCGACGTAAAAAGTATAAACTCTAAATGACGCGTAGCGAGCTCCTCGAGGCATATGTCAAAATGATTACGTTCGTAGCTAATTACATAGGACTCTGGCTTTCATGCAATTGTGTTTTTATACAATTCGAACCTTCTAATTTCGATAGGCCACGTGAAAATCCCGGAGTCTAAAGCGCTAGAGACTTCTGAGTGTTATAACATTCGTATAAAATTGCGAAATTTCTCACTTTTAGAAACTTCAAATTAATTAATTTGACACAAGTTTTGATAACGTAAAGTAAGACACACGTTTTAGATTCCACAACCACCCTTGACCAAGATAATTTTTGATATCCAGGTAATAGTTCCTTAATTTTTAATCGAAGCTGCAGCGGCAGCAACTTTGCTATTGCGTAGACCGCCGCCAAGCAATTGCTGCAGATGTCGGCACATTCTGATATTTTGAAGTACAGTCCATGCAATTACTTCGATATATATTTTTCAAAAATATCAAATATCAACATGAATTGGGGGTGAAAAATTGGATGAGCGAAAACAACCAAGGTACATTACAAAAATACATAAAATAGTCAATTGCAAAATGATAGATACAATAATCTATATTATATACTGCTGTCCACGGTTGTCGTCTGTTGTCTTTTAAATCTACATAGGCAGAAGCGTAGGTGATTAAATACTTTTCAGTTTGAATACAAAAACACTTCGTCTGGATCGAGCTTGATTCATCATTCGTACCAGGCATAGTATCCCAGATTTGCTTGAAATACCACGATATAGAAAACTTCATTTAGATCTACTATTTAGAAGGAAACTTTGCCAAGTTACGGGCCATTTTCATGGAAGCACGAGATTTTAGTCTACTCTCCTATTCTCCTCATACTATGATACTAGTGATGGGAATAACGACATATTTCAGCAATCGATTATTAATACTCGACATACGAGGGCAAGGTGAAAAGTCCCTGAAAAATAAAACAGATGGCGCCACAATCGAAAATCTTATGTGATATTTGTGATGCACCATCTTTAACTAGAACGCATTAAAATTGACTGTCATTCAGTTCTGTTTTGACACCCATCGAAAGCAAGCAACCTTGAAATTTTCGTAAACATGGAAAAATGTGAATTTCGCGTCTTGATTAAACACTAATTCTTGCGTGGAAAAAACATACAAACCAAAGCATCGCTTGTTAAACAGTATGGGAACTCTTCACCTGAATTCCTTTCAAAAATATGATTTATTGTTATTTCCTAAATAATAATTTGCTTCTGTCTTTCCTATTTTATTGTTCTATTATTTCAAGGGGTTTAAATGTGGAATAAAACCGGATGACCACCAAATATATTTTTTCAGTGTAAAAATCTATATATTTAATTTAGTATCCTCCGAGACAATATTCGCGGACGGACGCTTAGACAGAGGATCACAGTTCTCTATTTAGTTGAAATCACTTCTCAACTGAAAGTCAATAATAACTTTGTAGAGTTTGTGGATTGTAATGATTACTGAACCCTACAATCTATCATCATGTGGTTGTCCTTTGAGTGATAAACACCGATAAAGCTCTTATCTAGCCATTGAGTGATTCAGAAGAAGCTCCATAAAGTCTCATTGGGAGAATACAATTTGGAGGTTTTGTCGTGGGCCTGTACTGAAACTAAAATGATCACACGATCCATTGTCATAATTCAAAACAATAATATAACTAAAAATTAATTAAATTAATTGAGCGACCAACTTTATATTTTCACATTCTTTATTATTTAGAGCTTCAACTGTACCTGATTTTGGCAAATTGTGCAAAAAGACGACTTTCCAAACTCATGCAAAATTTTAGTGATGTAGATTGAATTATATTTCGGCCACAAATGTTATCCATATTGTAAAATTGAACACAACAAGTTACCGAATCTTCGATATATTCAATTTTTTATTATTATTTGGAACACCAAAAACGATATGAAACGAAACTTACATTAGTAGAAAAATGCTATCATCCTTTATCAAGTGATATGAAATGTTATACATGTAAAATTAAACATTACTATGTTGGTAACACTTTTATTTGTAACTTCCGTGACTCGAGTTCGACATATTATGCCTAATTCAGATGGTATTCAAATACATATTTGAATACCTTCTGAAGATAAAAATATCACATAGTACGAGATGAAACGATAGAATTTTTCTACAAATGTATATTTCCTTCCATATCATCTTTGGTATTCGGAATAATAATAAAAAATACGGGCAGTCACCGATCACTGCTTACAGAAGGGAAAACTGACATTATGAAGTAACCAGTGGCGGCTCTTCGAAGGAGGCTAAGGAGGCTCAGCCTCCTCATCAATTAATCTTGTTGATCATTCTTCATTTTATTTCCTGTTTCTCTAATAATTTTTCAAATTTTACAATTAATTCCTCGTTCTCAGTAGTTATTTTTAATCTGGCAACAGTGCCCTGAGGCTAGACTGTATATATCTCAAACCCTAAACTGTTAACACGTGTTGCTCAACACATTTGCCGTTTTTCCGACTAGTCCAATTGCTGAATACCGTAAAACATAGCTGAAATGGCAACACTCTCAGTAGGCTGGCCTGCCGCCCGCCTTTGAGTTCAGTACGGTCGGTGTGGTACGGAATACGACACATGTGTGTTACGTTGGTGATTGTTTTGTTTTATGCGGTTATAATTGTTGATTGACGCCACGCGAAGTAAGGTTAGATTAGAATTTGTCTGTTCGGTAAATTATTAATTGTAAAAAATGGACAACTAGTGGAAATATTTTTAGGGTTTTACGATGTTAGTTCGGGAAGAACAGCGGTCAATTCATTTGATTTTTTAATGGAAACATTTCAACTATTTGACATTGCAAATAAATCAATTGCTCAGACTTACGACGGCGCATCTATAATGGCGGGACATTTAAACGGTCTTCAAACAAATATAAAATCAGTTTCGCCTCAGGCTATTTTTTATGAAATTTTAGATACTATTAAAGGTCAAATTGAGATTCGATTTTCCGATTTACATGAATTGAAGTTTTTCGACTCGACGAATAGAAGATTTTTCGAATCTTTCTCAAAAGAGGTTCCCAATACACCTTTAGGTAACTTAATTCTTAAATATAAATTTTTTGATAAAATTGCACTGCACAATGAATTATGCGTTGTATACTCGGATGAAGATATTTTAGGCCAGTACGACAGTCACGCCGATATGATGAAATATATGATAGACAATGATACCTCCACGTTGGTTCTTGCTGAGTAACAATTAATTTTGTCACTGGAGTAGCTGGTACGGTCGCTGTGCGAAGGTTAAATTAATTGGCTGAATAGAGTTAATTTTTACAAAAACGTTTTATGTCCAGCCTCCTCTCTTAAAAAGTTCACGAGCCGCCACTGGAAGTAACCAATTTATTTCGGGAATTTCATCCAAATTCGTATGATTTCACCAGTATCATCTCTTTCTACATGACACAATTTTCCGACAGTGCCATTGGACAATCCATCCCCAACATCAATGTTATTAGTTATCATGTATGGTCGGTTAAGAACTAAAATTAAGTCGTGTGGTAATCCACACGTATCATCGGTTCTCATTTTATGCAACTTCTGAAATTTTGTTGTTCAGCATTATGACAACCAACGAAGACATCCGATGCCACAGATACTATTGTCTACGGAAAATAGTATGGAGTTGTTGTACTCGTTGTAGCATACGAAATTACAATTTTATTATTTTTAAATGAAAATCAATATAATTAGTTTTTCTTTAGTTTTCACAACTGTCTGCATTGCAATCAACAATTATATACATTTTGATATATAATAATAAAAAACGTATAATGGACGGTACATTCCCTGTAAAGAGTATTAATCGGTCCTCGTGCAGACGAAAGTTATATTTTTATTGAATTTATTAATTGTACATTGTGTACTTAGTATCGTATCTACGTGCAAGGTTTTAAATATTGTGAATATAATTCTTGTCTTAAGAATATAACATTAGTGATGTGTATAAGTAATACTACTAATACGAAAATACAAAATTTTATTTCAAATAATTATTTGTGGTGTAATTTACGATCATACTGACATTTGACGAAAATCTTTATATGTTTACATTTTGCGTTTCTTTTTAGATTATTTGTTCATTGGTCCGAATTGAAGATGTTTTCTTTTACCACCATCCGTAGACATCTCCAATTCGGACCAATGCTGTTTAACATTACATTCATTTACATCGATGTAAATATCAATGAATAATATGTTTTGGAAATAAAATAATGTGTATTTATTATAATGACTATCGGGTTACATTCATACTCTTTACAGGGATTCTACCGCTCATTATACGTTTTCTAATATTAAATATAAAAATGTATATAATTGTTGATTGAAATGCTGACAGTTGTGAAATATACACTTCTTATGACAAATTATATTCACAATATTTAAAATCTTGCACGTAGATACGATACTAAGTACACAATGTACAATTAATAAATTCATTAAAAATATAACTTTCGTCTGCACGAGGACCGAGGATTCAGTAAATGAATAACGTCGAGTATCCGACTCAGATATGCACACGTGTGTAAGCGTATAGAGAGAGTCTGCCTGACGCCTGACCAAGTAGTTGAGCAGGCGGCAGTATACATAATACCTAATGTATATAGCTACAGCGTGACTGCTCGTGACGGCCTCATGGTTTTACCCCCCATCTGAAATAGCTCAACGCGCCTAAAGAAGTTTTTACTTCAAAAAGTTTAGTATATCCGAAGATTTGGTAACTTGCCACTTTCAGTTTATTTGGGACAAACATATATGATCAATAGATTTCTTAGTATGTTGCGCACATTCTCCTCTAAATAACAGTGCAATGCACTAGGTAACATGTAACAGAGGTACTGTCGTTTCTACCTCACCCTGCAACCGGATCGATTATGCGTGGACATAGTTGTAAACTTTTAAGTGGCCTGTCCACCAGTCCTCTAATGAAACCAGGACTTTCATACACTTATTTCTAATATTTTCCTTTATCTATCTAAAATATTGCTTTGCATGGCTGAATATGACTATGCAGTTACAAATAATGTGTTTCGTTACTTCTTGTTTCTCCACCCAACTTCGTATGTATCCTTTTCAGCAATGTCCAAATAATTTTTAAGGAAAATTGAACAAATGTAAAATTAATTTATTAAATAGCTGTTATTTAAAATGCAATCATGAGATTAATTTCTATCGATCTTGGTTTTCATTATCCATTTGTCATAATTAATTCAACTAATTAATTCCAGTTGACGAGAGTTTTGAAGATAGTAGTGATTTAGTGTTTGAAAATACAGATTCTATACAAAATAAGGAACAGATAAGTGAAGAATTGAACTTCAAACAAGAAAAGATTCAAGTGTTAGCATTAGAAGAATCAGAAAATGTTATGAACAATGATCCTTTAGATATTTTGAGTACAACAAACTTGCCTGATTTAAATGATGACAACTGATATTTATTTATTTTAATTTAATTGTGTACAATCAATTTGTATTATTTTGTAAAAATGTATGTATGATGTGTTCAATATGATTATACTTGTTGATAATAGTTGGCATCATTTGAAAATTTCAAAGCAATATTAAATACTGGGGAGAACATTTTTGAGTTAGAGTTAAGAATCATATAATTGGTGGAATCAAGGTTGGTAAGATCAGTGGTTGCCAGCTATAAGCGTTTATTTCGCTCAAGTAATCAAAAGTTTTTTTATTGAAATTCCGTATGTAATAATGAATGAGCATGTAAAATTCATTATTGTTAAAAATTGGCGGACATTTTGTGCGTGACGTTTGATTTGCTAATTTTTTCAATTGAATATCAAACTTTTTCATACTAAAATTACAATTATATAAACCATTGCATGGAAATTGTATATCAACGTTTAATACTAATACCAGAAAATCAGTAAATCGCCTTATTTAAGCTACACACATTTAATTATTGGTGTTGTTGATGTGTATGTCGCTCCCGCCTTGAACACTTAGGCCACCTTGATTTAGTAGTCTCAGCCTGTGAATTAAACTGAAATTTACACAAATACATTTAATTTTCAATTAATGCTGCACTTATCAGCTCAAGCTATGTGTAAGATTATATTCAAATATTACAAATCAATCTGAATGTGCTACAAATTTAGGGGTAGACAATGGTTTGGGTGGGAGTTTATGGACAAAATTGTTGACAAATGGTGAATAATAGGTATCGAATTGGTCACTTAATATTATGTTACTGTTGATTTTTAAATTTAAATGTCTTATTCTAGGATATTGAGTTTTTCCTTTTTCCTGAATATGTAAAATATCGATATTAAGGGTGAAATTGTGATTATGTTGCAAAATTTCCTAAAACCAAAATAAAAACATTGCCTTTGAAATTACTAATAACACTATGTAACACACTTTTCTGCCTAACCTTCTTGATGTTTGCGATCGATTCTACATCTATTTTGAATAATTAAAAGCCACCTTAGAAGTTAAAAAGTTTGCTTTTGCGCTCAGGGCGAATTTTTTTCCAAAAGTAAAACTTCGCTGTGAATATCCTGGAATAACTTTTTATAAATTTAACTCAGCACCAGTCTATGATATATCAAATTATTCGCAATTGTGTGGAGAAGTGAGATAAACAGTTAAAAGTTGCATATGTGAGACTGTTTGGCTGCTATTTGCAGAAAAGTAAAAAAAAACGCTAAATTTTCATCAAATTTGACGTAAAAATCGCCAAATAAAAAATCATAGAGCCAAATTCAGATACAAATACCGTTTTTTCGCGATTTGTATCTGTAAAGTGACTCATTGCGAAGAAATTGATACCATTCCGAAGTACATATGGACTTTTATTAAAAAGTTATAGCGCGTTAACCCATTAAGTTTCGTGAAAATTCTCACATATTTAACCCATCAAGCCCCATTCAAAACGCAGCCTAATTACAGCCAAACTAACTACGCAGTTCATAGCATAAGTGGAACAAAAATCACCCGTGTTTTCTTTTATGCCGAAATAATTGTTTAAACAATTGTAAAAAATCATCGGAATTCTTTCGATTTGAGGGTGCCGATCGACTTAGAAGACCAAATTACTATCGACTTATCCTCGCATTTTGCACAATTGTTAAAACGCTAATAAACAATTCAGCTGTTGAAAAGTCTGTTAGATCCATGCTCAGGAAAGTGCAAAAAAATTAAACTATGCAGCTCTAAGAATCAATGAAAAAAATTACCCGCCTTTTTGTTTAGCCAAATTGATTAATTAAACAATCATCGTTTAAACAATGGTTATAAATTGTCAGAATTTTGTCGTTTTAATGGAGCCAATCGACTCAGCGAACAAAATTACTATGACCTACGGACTTTTTGTCGCAAACCCAGCAATTGTATATTGTCAAAACGCTCATTAATAAATGATTGTTTATTGTTTAAACAATCAATTTGGCCAAACAAAAAAAAACGGTTACTTTTTTGTCCATTTATGCTATAAACTACGTAGTTAGTTTGCCTGGGTCATGATGTGTTAAATATGTGAGAATTTTCACGAAACTTAATCGGTTAACGCGCTATAACTTTTTTATGAAACTCCATATTTACTTCGGAATGGTATCAATCTCTTCGTAATGAGTCACTCTACAGATATAAATCGCGAAAAAACGGTATTTGGATCTGAATTTGGCTCTACGATTTTTTATTTGGTGATTTTTAGGTCAAATTTGATGAAAATTTAGCGTTTTTTTCTTACTTTCCTGCAAATAGCAGCAAAACAGTCTCACATATGCAACTTTTAACTATTTATCTCACTTCTCCACACAATTGCGAATAATTTGATATGTCATAGACTGGTGCTGAGTCAAGTTTATAAAAAGTTATTCCAGGATATTCACAGCGAAGTTTTACTTTTGGAAAAAAATTCGCCCTGGGCGCAAAAGCAAACTTTTTAACTTCTAAGGTGGCTTTAAATTATTCGAAATAGATGTAGAATCGAACGCAAACATCGAAAAGGTTAGGCAGAACAAAAAGTTGAATTTTGTTACATAGTGTAATCGATACTGATATTTTAATTCAAAATTTGAAAAAAATAAATTAAATAAAACTGGAGTTTATGGGCTGTGTCATTAATAATGCCTTGTATACAGGATAAACTTGACGCAGTTTCAGTGTAAGGTTCCAGAACATTTGAGAAGTTACAGACTCAAAAAAGAGGACTCTAATCATCTATTGCAACATAGTCACAATTTCACCCTTAATCCCGATATTTTAGATTTTACACAAACATGGTAACAATATTAAGTGGCCAAATCGATAGCTATAATTCACCACTTGTCAACATTTTGTAGCACATTCAAATTGATTTGAAATATTTAAGGACATAATTTTACATTTAGCTTTGAAAATGCCGAAGTGTGGTATAACATTTTGTCAGCATTTATTAAAAATTAAATATTACAAGTTTTTGGATAATATCGTATTTAATTCTCAAACCTTAGAATGTTTCAAAATGATTTAACACCTCGTAAATGCTGAACCATAGATACATCTAATTTGGTTCATCAATGATGTGCTAAAACGCCAACTTTCTTATTCAAGTTATAGCGTCATTAAAATTTCGATAGTTATTTGGGTTTTCCCATTCAAAATTATGGAAACGCCGCGTTTGAATTTTTCCAATAGATTGTTATGTCAAACGAAGTTTATTTCTGAATGCTTGGTTTTTCGAAGATCTGAAAAAATTGTCACAAAGTTAACAATCGAATTGTGCATTTAGTTTTTGTAAAATTTATCTGTTTTCGAATTATTCAAATGAAACTACGTCAAATATATCACCATATCAAAGTAACTTAAAAATGGAATGTTCAAGTTAAATGGAAAATTAAAAAATAATTTATATCTTGTGTATGCACTTGAAGGTTATGACGAGCCTGGACAGTAATAATATAAAATTAAATGTATTCTAAAACTATAATAATATTCGGAAATCCAAATGCCTAATTTGTAATCTTCAATAAATCTTCAGATAAAAAGATATTACAAGTCCAGTAATTTTTTTTTCACAGGTTCTAAACGTAAATTAATTCCGGAAATACGTATTTAGATTATTAAAAGCTATTTTTTTGTTATTTCAATTGATTAGTTTCACAAGAAACTAACTCAGTTATTAGAAAACAATCATGTATCTAGTTTCCAAGATCTGTGATTTTTCATTTTTTTAAATAAACTGCCTGCAAAAAAGTCTGAAATATTCAAATTATTTGTTATCGTTTCCACAATATCACTAAATTTGTATCATCTTGGAGGATCTTGAAGGAAGTTAGCTATAGGCAAATGTGTAGGATTGATAAAAACTCTATATCTTTGAAATTTTCCAAATGATTATTAAATTTTTAATAATAGTCCAACTTAATAAATACCATCTTTGCAATGTGTTCCATTTGAAAAGATTAGAAACAGATGAATGAGGTTGATTATGAAAATACATTGAAAATTAGAATGACTGCAAGATTATAAATTAAATTTAATGAGCAGATGTTATAGAAATTTTCTTAAAACTAATTGCCATACAATGCAAAATTATTTCTTTTTAATTTTGACTGATTTAAAATTTTCGAAATATATTTTTATTTAGACTTGGAAGGTAGTAGGTAGTTCTGTTCAAAAAATCATATAACAGGATATCGATATCATTTAAAATCTTGATTTCAATAATGCATTAACTTCTAAAATGACAAAATTAGTCTTTGTATCTGCTGATAAGAACATGTTCTTGAAAAAATGTGTATTATGTATGAGAGAATTTTATAATATTCTTAGTTATTTATAGCTATTACAGTGCCTCTCAAAATATTTAAATTAATTCAGAAATTGTTCGACCTGTGTATTGTGAATATATTTGTTTGGATTTTATTTAACACAAGTTATCATAGTTTGGTAGGTATTTCTTGAATGAAATATTGTTTTATATGTGCAATAAAAATAATATGTAAAAAATATATTTTCCTAATCTATAATTTTATTGTAACATATTACCGATTTTGATCCAAGTAATTTTACTGATTATCTCTGAAATTATTCAACAGATTTTATCCCAGATACCCACCCATCCAAAATCAATGATAACAATTTGTGGTGGGTGCGCTCATAGATTCAATATTTGTACATCGAGAACCTGTTACATAGTGTTAGTTTGTTTCACAATTAAGAATTTTGCTGTTTGTTCATTTGCTATTTAGTTATATTGTCACTGATCCCAATATTTTTGAATTAGTTAATTCTGGTTTTTATACAATAATTATTATCACTTACTACTATCATACATAACCATACTCGAAAACTATTAGTGCTTGTCTGCTTTTCGAATTCTTGGCTATGGGCAAGACATCGGCATAAATGGCCTCCTGACAAAATAATTTCAAATAATTATTTCCTTTCACTTATATGAGTCATTTTTACATTCATTTCGACATTGTGTATGAAAACAGCCAACCACAAATAATTCAAAAATTTCTCTTTAAAGTTCAAAAAATATGTGATACATTTTTTTGCGGAATATTTATGATTAGTAATATTAATAATTTTCTAAAGTTGGACAATTAAACTCATATTTGCACAAATGCCACAGTGTGTTGAAGTCAGCATTAATTAAAAATTAAGTGTTACAAGTTTTTGTGTAAAGTGAGTTTAATTCTTTTTCACAAAGTTTAAAAATGATTTTACACCTCGTAAACGCCGAAGCCATAGAAATATAGTAATATTAGGTAGTAATTGACAAATTTACTTGATTACATTTGCTATATCTAGCAGAGAATAGTACATTTTTCTCAATGTTTAATTTTGAGAGAAATCTATTTTCTTATAGTTTTTTTCGGTGATATTTGTTAGTTTTGACGTACAAATTTCATGTAAATTCGGCAAAGTCTTTTAAAAAAATATTATTTTGAAAAGACCACTGAATACCACGAAAATTTTAAAGAATACTCAAATTAAATCGCCTTTCATATGATGTATCACATTTTTAGTGAATGAAATATACTGAGGATGACACGATCTTTCAAAAGCCCATTTAGCAAAAAGTGTAAATGTCGTCATAGCTGACAGATGGAAACAAAGTAATCAAGAGTAAATTTTGATTAACCTACACACATATTATATTAATGAGTGTCAAAGTCAAAATATATATGAAGTGTACTTTTGGAACGGGCTTAACAACTATCAAACTGATTAAGAACATTTATAATTTGTCTATAGGGGAAGTCTGGGTAAAGTTGTCACTATTTTGTAGACGAACCCTTAGATTCTAATCCCATAACGTTTTTAACTGTTTTCCCTATGGTATCGCACTTTACTTCTAACGATGTTACTTCAATAAATCTCCAATATTTATTACCATTGATATTTTGAGAACCTTTTCTTAAAATCTGGCGAAGTGCCCACTTTACCCTAGACTGAGGTCATTGGTCATGTATTAAAGGGAATAGTGGCCATTTTAAGTACTAATTTACATTGTAAGACGACATATCAACTGGGAATCTAAAAGTATTGTGTTCTAGATGTCGCCCCAGCAAAATATGGATCAGGCAAATGCAGTTCTTTATCTTGAAAAATAATGTTGTTGATATCTGGTACTGCTGGAGAGACAAACTTATTTCCTTTTTTTTTCTAAAAAAGTTAACTTGAGAAGTGGCCATTGTACCAGCATGATCACTGTATCTGAACATCCCCTACTGCTTATTATCCCAGAAATTTAATCTCTCATAATGTATGCATAATGAGTTATGAGCTACATAAGTGGTCTTCCCAGAAAATAATTCCAAATAATTATTTAATTTCCTATTCATTTTTTATGTATATCTCGGCTGGACTTTTTTATGAAAACAAACAAATCATGTAATTCACTATTGAACACTTATTGCGCTACAGATTTCTATGATCAAATTTTTGTAAAACATTTATGAAAAAGTGATAAATAATATTGAAGTATGATACATTTCATTTGTGAATAGAGAAAATTGCTCAATATGTTGAGATATTATTGTCTTAAGTTTTAAGATGTCCTAAATTATTTATTTAAAACCATGTGTAAATTTGAGAATGATTTTGTATATAAATTTTGTAAAAAATGGATTTAATAATATATTCATAACAAAAGCTTCATGTAGTTTCTTTTTCACTCTTTTTAATTTTGATATTGTTTGATTGAAGCGCAGCGAATCGAGCTTTCTTCGAATGACTTACACGAAAATTATACAAACACGATAAATCTGATTATTTGATCGATTACTACGAAATATTGCATTTAAGTAGTAACGGGGAGACCGACGCGACATACAGAACGTTTAATGAAAAATTTCGGCTATTTATCACTAGACTGGAGTACAGACACAGTAGTGTACCTTTTTGTGTATAGTCGTAGAAATTGTTTATGCAAGACATAGGCAACAATCTACGGATTTCTGGATTGATATGTAAGTAAGTACTTGATATTCGCCTCTTGCTTAACAAAAGTGCTGGTTAACATTGGGAACAATGAATTCAGTCTAGGGAATACATACTAGAGGAACTACTTTTGGAAAGTGAGGTTAAAATTGTTTGGTATAAAAAAGAACTAAAGAAGAAAGCGTGAAGAGCTCACTTTAAAATACCGGGATATCAAAAATTATCTTGGTCAAGGGTGGTTGTGGAATCTAAAACCTGTGTTTTACTTTACGTTCTAAATAAGTATGTCACTGTCACACTGACATCAATAGACTACAAATTTCATACCTATTTATTTCAGTTGTAAAACAATAATGCACTACAAATTATGAAATAACGGTTTTAGTAACAAGAAAAACTAAATTACAGTAATTGTTGGAAATGTCCCCCGTTTTGTTCGATGCACAAGTTGACGCTCATCCTCATGCTGTGAAAACGTTTTGCGGTATTTCTGGCATTATGGTTGCACATTGCTGAACTATTCTTTGTTGAAGTTCTTGCAAATCATTTAGCGGAGTTGACGAACGTCATTGACAACTTCTTCTGTACGAACTCTTGGTCTACCAGCACCTTTTTTATGAGTCACACAACCAGTTTCGCGAAACACTTCAACACAATTTGTAAGGCACGCATAAAAATTGTCCGGTAATATTGCCACGTTTGGGAAGTGGTCTCGAAAATTGTCCAAACACTAACGTTGACTGTATTGCCAATTTCCATTAACTAGCGCACCCGTTCGAAAATAGGCTTCAATCATGAAAATGTTGTGCTGTGTGGTAAGAGGCATAATTCAAAAACTGGATTAGAAAATTTCAGCACAATGACTTAACAGATTCTGACACAACAAAACATATTCAAAAATTTAAAGTAAGACACACGTTTTACATTCCACAACCACCCTTGACCAAGATAATTTTTAATTTGTACATAGTTCATTATTGTTTTACAACTGGAATAAATAGGTATGAAATTTGTAGGTTATTGATGATGTCAGTGTGACAGTGACAATTATTTCAAACGTAAAGTAAGACGTTTTAGATTCCACAACCACCCTTGACCAAGATAATTTTTTATATCCCGGTAGCTGAAAAGTTATACTTATAGTTATTATCTCATTAAACCATTGAATTTTTTATATTATTTTTCTATTTCTTCGAAGGTGGCCAATGGTATTTATCAGGTTAATTTATCAAACCAGGTTAAGTTACGTCAACGGTGCCCCCTGTTTACTTAACTATTACGTTGTCTGGGACGCAGCAACTCTAGGGATGGAAATTTTGCTCCCAAGTAGACTATGTTGCTGTTGCGCTTGTTCAGGGTATTATGACCAGCCTAGAGTATAATAGATTTTAACACAACTCGCACATTTACCTCAAATTAAATCAGAAATCATATCACGTCCAATCTTCTATCAGAATGCCAAAGAGCAAACAACTTTAAAATGCGTTGGGAAAGGGACATGATTTAACGGCAGACGAGCTGAAATCTCGAGGAGCAATAACCGAACCATCAGACAAGCTTTAAAGCCATAGCAGCGTTCTTGTGAAATTCCAAGTTCTAGACGCAACAGGTCTAAAACCCGCCGAATATCACTACAGGACACTGTAGACTACGAAAACATTTTCACATTATGGGTCTAGTGGTTAGTTAGAGGGAACTAACATCATCTAGTGTGGTAGCCGCCCATTCTGGCGTGTAACGATAGGAAATGGACAAATGAGGTTCCAAAGGTACCCCTGGTCTCAATCCAACGATCGGAATTTGATCGACCGCCGGGCTCTGTGCTCCCAGAGAGCTACTGGGTAGACCGTGGCGCGATGGTCTTAGGGCAGGCGAAGTGCAGACAGTCGAAAACCCTTCTCTCAATGAGCAGACTAGACATGAAACTAGTGACAGGACTTCAGGTTGTAATACATATGGAGAGGCTGACGAAAATGCCTCTCATATACTAGTAGAATGTGCAGCACTGGCTTTTCTTAAGCTGCAACACATCGGCAGTTCGTACATGCCGCCTGAGGCCATAGACATCAGTTCAAGAGTATTCTCCCATTTGGCGTTGCCTCGGGCTTCAACCTTGTTCTAAGGGGAGCACAATGAACCCAATTAAGCGGTCTGAGTTCACTGGACTTGTCTGCCCCCGCTTTGATTCGTTGGGTATAGTGGATAACCCGCTGTGTTGCTCATGTGAAAAAGAGTGAACTGTCGCCGAAGATGAACACCCCATTCGATTGTTATGTTCTCTTTCATCCAACACCTAGGGTGGCTGGACAGCTAGACACACCAGTGAGTGGTCTTCTATGCGCGGGGTGGGGGGTACAGTAGACGAAGTACCTTGACCTATAGGTCCAGAATTTGAGAGATCTTTTTTCAGGTTAGTGAAAATATATGCTAACAATCGAATTACTAACTTCACGAAATTCAGGCAATTACTTATTTATTCAATTCAGAACGAATGATAATAATTTTGTTTAAACAAGATCAACTTACAAGATATGTGGCTACCAGAAGTTGCTACGATAGCTTATCATCTCCTAGACATAGCCTCCTTGATTATGCTTCTTAAGTGAGGTTAGATATTGAACATAACGTTAAATGGAATTTTAACCCAGTGCAAATGTAGAAAGCCATATACTTTATCTCAAGTTTTATATGAAATGGGGAAGCCTTCTAATGAATTGATATTCACTTCATTAGATGATGATAAGTGTGATAAAACAAACGAATAATTTGTGATTATTTATACACATTTAAAAAAACAATATACAAAATCATATATAACAAGAAAACAATAAAAATCGTATTAATCTCAGACAGAAACATCTAACAAATGCAGTAAATAAATGATTTTTCATGTATAGCCATAATTCTATAATATTTATATATTTGACGGAGATTTGAAAACAAATTCATAATAAATGCTCTAGAATGCTTCAATTGTTGATTCATTTTGTAGATTGGTGAATTGCATGTGCAAGGTAGTCTACATTCTTGGAAGTAACACCGGCCATCGAGATTCGACCATCTTTTGTAAGGTAAATGCTAAAATCCTTCGTTAATTTATCTACCTAAAAAAAATCCAGGTTCATATTCAATCATATTATAATATTGTATACAGTATATATTTCACAAGTAGTACTAGTAGGTCTGCAAATTCCGAATTTATTACAAAATCAGCAACCGAAGGAATGGATTTATATAAAATTACCATCTTCAATATAAAACATTTGTAGAATTAATACAAAAATGTTACTATCGCTTGAAGTAGCTGAAACTGATATGTCCATGATATTTAGAACATGAATATGTAGTACTGTTAGATTCTGTATTTTTCCAGGTAATTTATTTTAATTTCACTAAAGCATCAAATAAATATACCCGAAAGAAAAGAAGATGAGTTTTCTACTGTCTTGACTATGACACACTAAAAAAGATTAAGAATTGCATTCGAAGCCTGAAACATACAAAGTTTGTACTTTGTATAGATAATTACGAGTTCAATCCACTTTTTTGATATGTTTGAATAAATTGGACATAGTATCACTTTAACAAAAGAAACAAGGAAGTGAATAACTTTTTGAAATTAGGATTGAATGGTTCTAGTTGCAAGTGAAGGAATGAAATGATTGTAACATGTTGACGGAGACTGTTGAACAAAAAAGCATCAAATAAATGTACCTAAGCCCGACAGTGAAATTTAGAATTGTAAATACGTATTTCGGCAACTAGGTTGCCATCTACAGTAGAACGACAGAGTAGGAGGTTCAACTAAATGCGCCATTATACCGAGTGAGTAAAAAGTTATAACTCTAAAAAAGCGAAATATTTAAAACACATCTTTGACACGTCGATTTTTATTTCTAATTAGGCAACTTTTGATATAGCAATGTTTGATTTCTTCAAATGACAACCTACCCTTTGTGATACCTCTAGGTAATTTAATTGTTTATACATAGGTATAAAGAAAGTTCAAATCGTTTTTAAGATAATTGATATTTTCCCCACTGAAGTATGTTCGCTTTTTACAAGTAGGGATAAAGCAACCACTACTATAGCAGTGTTTGCGGCGAACATCGTGATGGTGCGAACAAAAGAATAGGGTGGTGGCGACCCAGTTTTAACCATAGAGATCTTAGAAGATTCTAAGATCTCTATGGTTTTAACCAGATATGAATTCATACTCGCCGCTCGACGTTCTTTTGAATGTAGCTAGATTCTTTTTTGCATTTAAGATGTCCTTCAAATTGTGTGGGATAAGGATGTTCGTGATGATATCCTTTGAATAATTCAGGATTATTACATATGAACATGACTGAATCAAGAATATAAAGACTACATAAAGTAAAAATATTGTTGTTGAAGAAAACTGTTTTACAACTTATTAGTTGATTTAATTTAAATAATCATTGAACACATCTCTTTTGTAAGCGGAATATCCTCTCGCACTGAATTGCTCTAAAAATTATACTATATATACATGGTATCCAATCAAAGATCATAAATTCGTCATATGATAGCAGTATGAAGTGTATCATCATCTGCAAAGCTGTGGTAGACCAGTATTAATAGACATTGTATCGGAGGAGACTCCATCAACCACCATATGAAGTGATCTTTCTGAGAGAAAACTATAGTTGTAGAATGTGTTTGTTCAGCACACAATGTGATTAAAGTAACTAACGTCCGAGGTATCAAAGATGGTTTTTATGCAATCCGTACTGTTCAACTTTTTACCTTGTTTCATTACTTCTTACTCATGATATATACTTCCCCATGCATGACTAGATTTCAAGTATTGTTGATGTTAGTGGTTTATGGGCGGTGATTTATTTTTCATAGATGGCGTTACCTCGGCGCGTCATATTCACTTCTTCTAAACAGCAAAACTTTTAGGATAAAATGTTAACAAACCTGATCAGCAGACATCCCAGTAAAGCAGAACATACCAATCTGATTTGTAATATGTTCCCAGTTTCTGGTGGAACCTTCTTTTTTCAGATTGTCACGGAGACTTGATCTGACTGAAATAATTCTGTCCGCCATTCCTTTTACCTCTTGAAGCCTGAAAAAATATTGTTGATGGTACAAGATATCAACAACGTCGATGCAATTTGATAATAAGTAAAATGTCATCTCTAAACAAGTTGTGCTTGGCCTTCATCCGATATTTATGACAATTATTATTAAATTGATCATGTTTTAAACTTATTTAAAAAGATCACTCGATATATTATGGTAAATATAACAATAATAATATTTATTGTATTAGTTAATTGAATGACACATACATTATCACAAGTAGCAATGTAGCATAAACATCACCAAAAGGTTAGCAATACAACTAAAAAATACTATAATAATAATTAGCAAATAGGCATCCCAGTGCAGAACACTTGTGTGCGTGACGATTTAAATTAATGAAATTTTGACACTCTTAATTAATCCCAAATACTATATGTAAAAAAATAAGCATAATTATTAAAAAACCATTTAACGGTGGGATTATGAGTATAAATATTATTAAAGCAAAATGAAGTTGTTTTTAGCTCAGCATTGCAGTTCATCGACACCGTTTTGGTATTAAGATTGATATTTAAATCATGATCGACCAAACAACAAAATGTAATTTTATCTAATGATTTATCGGGCATTCTTGCCGCGAGTGGAGTTTTGCTCTAGGCTTACCATTCAGATTTGAGTGTCGGATCACCTAATATTTCAGTTACTATCCTAGCCCCGCTAATAGGAGGATTTGAATACATGGCACGTACGATAATTTTAATTTGTGACATAATCTTCGCTGCTTCATCTTTGGAGGAACCAACGACAGTGAAAGCACCAGCTCGTTCACCATAAAGCCCCATATTTTTAGCATAACTTTGAGCTAAGGCTATCTTGTGACCATCTTTTATAAATAGTCGCACCTATGAATGAGAAATGATTATTTGAAAGGTTCTAAATGAAAATGTTTACTTACAGCTTGTGCATCTTTATCTGTATCCCCAGAAGCAAAACCTTGGTAAGCCAAATCAAAGAAAGCATATAAATTTTTCTTCTTAACCAGGTTAGACAGTTCAGCCCATTGTTGTGGATTTGGATCCACTCCTGTGGGATTATGAGCACAGGCATGGAAAAGTACAATTGACCTTTCAGGTATACTCTGCAATAAACAATTCAAATTGTCAGTTCACGCCTCGGTAATTGTTACATGTTAAGATGGATTAATTACTAACATGAAAAAGTGGTTTGTTACAATTCAGCATGGTTGCAGTTCTCGACTCCGTCTTTTTTTTTCTAAATACTTTGACTACAAAAGAAGGAAACTTATAATGTTCGAAGAACATCGTGTGAACAGGCGGTGGAATTTTGGGAGAGGCATTCGAATTTTTCGTGAAGTTTTGGAGGTTTTAAGCATAGGGAAAGCCCTCACATGGCAAAGAATTCCACAACTTCGCTGTTCGATAGTTTGGTAGGAAGAAGTTCAACAGGTCTTCGAATGAGAATGAAAGGTGACTAGCTTGAGCTCGTCTAGTCCGCCTATTTGGAATCTCCCGAGGTGGAACAACAGACGAGATTTCTGATATACACCGGCCATTGAAATATCTACAGAAAAGGGAGAGATCGCCAACCTTTCTACGATGTTCTATAGAGTTTAAGTAATTCGTAAGTGTGACATCATCAATCAGACGAATAGCTCCCTTCTGGATAGAATTCAAACAATTGAACGGTACTCCAGGACAGGTCGAATCTGTGCTTTGTAGATTATGCTCAAGGAGCTCGCAATGGACCTCACACGATGATCCCATAGAAGGGTGCTGTTGATGGTGATCTTGAGCATGTATATGGAAGACTTCATAGCAATAGTTTCCCCTGATCACCATTCCAAAATCATTGCCAGATCTCCATTAATGGCGTCAACCTGGTGACGGATGGTCACTTCCAGCAGACCGTTGATATGGAGCAGGAATACAGTTGGTGCCAAGACAAGTCCCTGTGGAACACCAGCATTGATAACCATTGTATCAAAGGGGATACTACGTCAACCATCACATGGAGTGATCTATTTGAGAAAACTCGATAGTAAGCGACAAAGTTGAGCAAACCATATGACGGAAGTTTCCCAAGAAGGCTTTGGTGCCAGATTCGGTCAAATGCTTTGGAGATATTCAATGCTACAGCTAGAGATTCTCCATGTTGTTCAATATATTTCTGCCAAACATGTGTTACGTAGGCAAGCAGGTCTACTTTCGATATCTGCTGACGAAAGTTCTTTCGCGATTCTGGAGGTCTCTAGGTATTGGAAGACCTGGATGTTGAATGCTTTCTCCATCACCTTAGACATCACAGATAATAGTGCAATGGGTTTATAATCATTAGGAAGGGTATTCTTTCCTTTTTTTTGGAATTGGTTGGACTGTACCTGTTTTCCAGCTGGAAGGAAGCAAATCAGCATCTTCTTCGATTTTCAATAAAACTGACGTTCACGTTATTTATTTTGAGAGTCTTAACTTGCTTATAATGAAGGTGAATAACAAGAGATAGATAAGGATAAAAGGTACAATTTGTGTTGAGTGAGATACAATCATTAAACATCAGTTTTGATTTCTTTATTCACTATGTTTGTATAATAACTGGTGTAGTGTCTTAAACTATTAAAACACTGGAATAATGTACAATATTTATTCCTTATTAATATGAAAATGCACATACAATTTATATAGTGAATAGGTGTCATTTCTGTTGCTTTCTACCACGGTCGTATATACAAGTCTGGGAATTCGAGGCTGTTTCCTATGTGAGAAGTGAGTCCGTTAAGCGTCATCTGTTGCATAGCACCAAAAGGATGGCGCATGAGTCGAGAAATGATCTCTGGCACGTATACGACCGTGTTCTCTGGCAACTGTCATTGTTGATTTGTAAACACAAGGAATACCGGCGTTTTTAGAAAAAAATTACGAAACCGTGCATTGTGCCGAAATGCAAAACGGGGTACAAAAGTGTAAAGCAAGAAACTTCAGTTTTTAAAGTGCCGAAAGATGCGGAAATGCGAAAAAAGTGGATGCTTGCGATTCCGGATAGAAATCGTTTTAACGAGGTATTTTATGTGTGCGAGCATATATAACGAAAAAGGGAAAGTTATTTTTAAGGTGAGTAATAACATTTTGACAAGAGTAAAAGTTCTATTCCTCTCTCAAATCAGAATAGTAAATATTGCGTTACGAGAAAAATTATTTTACTTAATAATGTGATTGTTGTCATACTTCGATCCAAGCGCTAGCTGGTGGCTGAGCGAGGGACTACGAGTTTGGCGACATGTAAGAGACTCATGTCAAACATAGAGTTCCCATTCCTGTATGTACGACCGTGCTTTCTACCAACTGAGAAATCATAGATATTACAGCGGGCTTTAGGTATTCAGTGCTGCATATGTAACGCCCATAATTTGCAGTAGTTTCAGATAAAAAAATGTATTGCTTACATGTATTTGTCTTGTTAATCTCACATGAATTATTCCATTATAATGTATTTCTTGTTATCTATATTCCAGAAAGAATTTAATCAAAATTGAAAATTGAGTCAATATTTATTGTGTAAATTTGTTTTACCATAAAGTTATTGACAAATACCTAATTAAAATTGATAAGATGTAGTGGAATAAGTCTTCGGAAATATAAACCTTTGATAATACTAGAGTGATTAAGTTATCACTCCTCCTAATGCAGTGAATAATTTGATATCTTTCATAAAAAAAATTACTCATCTTGTAGTAATAGGTACTTCATATATTACCTAAAGTATCAGAATGAAAGTGGTACTTTATTTTTAAAATTAGAAGTTGAACTAATCTAATTTGAATCGTAGATGAAATATGATATTTAAAATGATCCTTAAATTCACAACGAATATATATCGTTCAACTTTAGGAATTCTATAGATTTAAAAATTTTGGCAGAAACATTTTAGCTAAATATATCAGTATAATGGGATCAATTCCAAAAAACTCCATAATTATTATTATTAAGTGAAACAAGAATTACCTACTTTGTTTTTATAAGGAATTTTAAAAATAACATGAAAATGTTATTATAGTTTCAACACCAAGTGCCATTATCTACAAATACAAAATTTATTTTTTTTCTTTTTAATATTGACACGTCAATATTGAACGTTTTCCTGTTCTTATTACAAGTGGTATAAAAGCAAAGTAATTTTTCTTTCATTTAATCGTCATAAATTTTCATAGAGTAACAGCTTCTACCATCGATTTTTTCCATAATTATTATTCAGATGGATTTCATTGATATAACAACCGGTATCCAAATATCAATGTATCACAGAATACTATCATAGACACTGATAATGTAGCAATTATAATTCTTAGAAAATGGATCAAATTTGTTTTAAACTGATTGACAATTGAGAAAATGACAAAATTTAGCAAGAGTTTGTATCATTTATCAACTACTCTATGTTTAAATGAATGTAAGACCAAAATTAATACTTAATAAATGAATAAAAAGTATATCTGGGTGCTACTTACATTAATATCATCTAGTGCTCCTTGGAAATCCAATCCACAAGTTTTGGGATCATAAAATCTATAAGATTTTACATCTAAACCTGAATGTTTGAAGATTGGAGTGTGATTGCCCCAAGAAGGTTTCGGTATGTAGATGCATTTATTTCCTGGGAAAAAACTTTTCAAAAATGCTGCCCCAACTCTCAATGCACCAGTTCCAGATATGCTTTGGATAGTTGCATTAGAACTACTCGTAACTACATCAGATGAAGATCCAAGGGCCAACTCAATGGTATATTTGCAGAATTCTGCTGTTCCTGAAATAGGAGCATATTCTTTATCTAAATTTTTCCCTTGAATCCGTTTTTCAGCTTTTAGTACACAGGGGAGTACATAAGGTTTTCCATTATCATCTCGATAAGCTCCAACACCAAGATTAATTTTTTTAGGATTAGTATCACGCTTATAAGCTTCTGTCACACCCAGTATAACATCTGGTGGCCCCATTTCCACTTGGGACCACCATGATCTGGAAAAGAAACATGACATTAATTGAGCATTATTATTTCTTTTTTCAATACATTCATGTTTCCAGCATAGTTAAATTTTACTTTTTCAAATCATGTGACCAAAATAATAATAGTTTCATAATTCAGATTAATAGTTATTCTGAATCTTACCTAGAAATCCACTAGTATCACCTAGAATGTGCCGGATGTTATAGTTTTTACAAAGGTAGGTATTGTAATGAAAAATGTACTTACGCTGCTCTTTCTATGCCATTGTAGTTGAATCCACTCTTACAAGTAAACAGTTTGGTACATTTTTGAAAAGACATGATTAAAGTAAACTCGTATCGATAAAATGTTGATTATTTATTAAGATTAAGTAATAGAATACAATAGCGTACAAAATGGAAAGTCCTTTAACTAGAAATTCAATGTAGTAATAAAAAGTAGACTACATAAACCGCTCACAAGTACCCCGTACTTAAATTCTAGTAGAAACTGGAGCGGTGGAGGTGAAGTAATAATAAGCAAGGTTACGAAGGTCACATAGGTCACCTAACCTTTATCTAATGTCAAATGTCAGTTTGACTGATTACCACATTTTCATCAATTATAATTATCTACCAATAACATTTCAGAATTTAAAGCTGATTGACTTCGGATGGTAGTAATCACAGAAGAACAACTATAAAGGATGATTTAGCACAGTTAACCAGAGATCAGAGAATTTGAACTACAATCTCGATACCGCATTATAATGCTCTTAATACCCATAGTCACGGTCGTGTATGTACGACCGTGGTATATACAGGTCTGGAATCTCTATGTTTGACATGAGTCTCTTACATGTCGCCAACAGGCAACAATTACATTATTAAGTAAAATAATTTTTCTCGTAACGCAATATTTACTATTCTGATTTGAGAGAGGAATAGAACTGTTATTCTTGTCAAAATGTATTACTCACCTTAAAATTAACTTCCCCTTTTTCTTTATACATGACGCACTGTTTTCTTGAGATTTTTTTTTCGAAGTGATGCTCGCACACATAAAAGACCTCGTTAAAACGATTTCTTTCCGGAATCGCAAGCATCCACTTTTTTCGCATTTCCGCATCTTTCGACACTTTAAAAACAGAAGTTTTTTGCTTTACACTTTTGTACCCCGTTTAGCATTTCGGCGCAATGCACGGCTTCGTCATTTTTTTCTAAAAACGCCGGTATTCCTTATGTTTACAAGTCAACAATGACAGTTGCCAGAGAACCCGGTCGTATACGTGCCAGAGAACATCCCTCGCTCGACTCATGCGCCACCCTTTTGGTACTACGCAACAAATGACGCTTAGCGGACTCACTTCTCACATAGGAAACAGCCTCGAGTTCCCAGACCTGTATATGTGACCGTGCCCATAGTTATAAAAGACAATTGAATTACGAGAATAACTCATTCTCATTACGAGTAGCCGTTTATTCATTGCCGAGAAACCAGAACTAGTGAAGTACTAAAATTTGCAAATTAGCAAGGGCTTAACCACGGTCGGTCTATACGACCGTTGGCTTAACCAACGGAAAATATATATCATGAAAAAACTTCTATGTAGATTTTATCTCCCTAGCAGAAAGTGGTAGTCTCTTATCTATTGAGAACGTAATCATGTTATAAGAATTAGGATTCACTTGTCAGAATTCAACGCTCAACGGTACTACCGGATCTGATGGTTTACAGTTTACACTTCCGTTTATTAAATCTTTTGTCGTAAGGGACAATATTTCTAGTGATTGTAGTTACCCAGTCATCTGGAATGTATTCATGTGAAAATAACATTGCTCATTAGTATGTAATACAATTAACTTGAACTCAGCAACTTTTAGCCTCTTCTATCCGTATCCATCCATAAAGTCCATAACAGACTCTAACTCATTCATTACAAAGAACATGTCTATTTGTAAGTCCTACCATGGTCAACGGAACGCTTATTCAAGAAGTCTCTGACTCTAGACTTCTTAGACTTATTTGTTTCCCTCGTCCCTCTAACGGTTAATTTGTTTATTCATAGTAAATGGAATGGAATAGAATTAAGTTTTAAATATACAATCATAAATTCATAATTCTTCAATTTAGTAAGATGAATAAACTGGGGGTAAGTGTTGTGACTGTGTACAAAAAAATAAATCTTAGTGAACGTGTTTTTAATTTTCTTTCAGAGACATATGAATGAGTTATGTAGAGCTCTAAGGTTAATCAACATTAGATACAGTTCAACCGCTACCACTGGTACCCACGAACCTGCAGTGGTTGAAAAAAGTAAGAACCATTCTCTATTTGCTTCTAATATGGTTAAGTGAGTTCTCCACATAAAAGTATTATAGAATTTGAGCTGTTGTCTTGTTTGGTAACATTTGTAAATGATAGCTACGTTAAAAACAGCTATCTGTAGGAGCTTCATGCAACAAATTGGTCTTCAAGTTAGGGTATCATAAGCTTGGATGGTTCTTTCCCCGGCTAGAATGTTGAACGGATCTATACTATACCTGGCCATGCTCCAATGGGAGTCTTCTCCAAACTCTTAATTAGTTTGCTGTCCAATTGAGTGATTTGTTTTGTAAACCGATGGTGTGCCTCTATTCATGAGGTGCTACTTCTCAGGAGCTTAAATGCTATCCACATTGTCTTCTGCACAGAATTCTCTGTTTTACCTCTTATGTTTGGTCAGCTGTTATGCATTTATGTAACTGTTTAAAACCTCTATAACTGTTAAATTGTTTTAACTTGGATATTTGTATCTTCATAATGTTCTAATATCTACCTTTCATACTTGATTTAAGGTATAAATAGTGTGCAATTGCTAGGAAGAGCTGGAGCTGATCCACAAAAAAAAGGTACAGAACAACACCCCATAGCAGTATTCTCATTAGCAACAAATTCCAATTATCGGTATGAATCTGGAGAATTTTTACAAAGAACTGAATGGCATCGGGTAATATGTTTCAAACCTGGATTAAGAGAAGCTATTTTGAATTACTTGAAAAAAGGACAAAGAGTACATGTCACCGGAAGAATAACATATGGAGAGGTGAGGGGTGATGATGGAAAGCCTCGAACAACAACAGCTATTGCTGCAGATGATGTAATATTCTTCCGTAATACTGAACATCATGCTACTTAATCGGTATCACCAAAAATAAAACTGTACAGTTTAGTTTTTTAAGAATGATTTTATTTTTACTTGTTTCAATATATTTCTCAAATCAAAACTGGTAGTAAGACTTTTTGTATGCAAATTATTATTTACATAATAATTTGTATTGATATTAACAATCGATAGACAATGATTTTGTTCTCCAGATTGAACAGTGACAACACATCTTTCAGTTTCCCTCTCACATGAGCTCTTCAGAGGAATGTAACAGACGAAGTCGCTGTTCATCCATCTCCGGCAAAGGTATAAATACCTCATCAGAAAATGTTTGGAGAACCAAACTGTTCCAACACCATTTACCAGAAAAGTAGATGTCTTACTGTGAGCATTATTCACAATGCCACACATTGATAAAACACTCACGATTAGAATCGATGGGGAAACTGTTGGAAATACAACCGCCACATTCATAAGGTGAATTTTTTTCTCTCAAAAAATTATTGCTTCTAAATTTAGTTTCATAATATTGAAATACTAGGTTAAAAAAATGTAAATATCTTTAGTTGATACAAATATTCATACTTTATAAAAAGATTTTTTATTTGGAAATCAATAATAATTATACTATATGAATATCTACACCGGCACATTGAAATAAATAAAAATAGTTGAAACTACATTAAACAAATGTGGTTGACTTGATCGTCTGACTCATGCCGCTATGCAAAAATCCTACTAGTACAAAGGGATGTTCACCCCCTTAGTGTGTTGAAGGGTATGTAAGTGACCATACAAACTTATTTATATTGTACAAATAACTCAAGACAATAATTTGTATTATATATGAACTTTATAATTTATGATGATTTTTTCGTGATAAAATTTGAAAAAAATAGGCATTTTATTTCGTCTTGTATATAGCGATGCAGCAAGGCGATCTATCTGATGGAGTGCAGAATGAAGGTATATTCTTAAAATATAATTATCACGTGTTTTTATATAACATTTCCCTATTTACATGGAAAAATTCGGCTCTTTTATAAAATAAGTAGGGATGTTCATCCTCTCAAGGTAAAAATGGGTTGAAAGTAAACATGAATATACTTTTATTAAGTAAAATTGAATTCTTAACACTTTTTGCATCTTGTCAATTTTGCCTAAAACCAATGGCCCGAAAATGCATTTAAAATTGTAGGGGAGGGGGTAGTAAATGAGATTAAAAATGGCCAATTCCCACAAAAAACTGAATTTAGAACATTTTTCTATCTTGAAATTTTTCTCTAAAATCGAAATCATGGTTGCAAATGGCAATTTTAGATTTGCAGCGTGAATGTAACTAAGAGGTGGTTAATGAGTGGTGATATATGAGTCGTAAAAATAAGGTATTCTTATGCAAAATTGAATTCTAAACACTTTTGGACTCTTGGTATTTTTCTCTAAAATCTTCAATTGGGCTACCAAATGCATTTTTATATTTTAACCCGCCATTTTGAATTTTCAAATTTTCTCGTCGGATTCGTAATCGCTGACCCCTCAAAACCCCTGTATGTAAATTTGAAGGAATTTGGTTAAGAACTCAGCGAGATAGAAGATGGGGTTGCTAACAACCCCTCTAGCAAAAAGAGGGGGTGCGACTGCCAAAATCTAAAGGTTAGCAAAGTTTATTGGTCAAAAAATGAAGCGAATCCAGAAGACTTCATTCAAATCCATCCCATTACAAAAAAATAAGAGGTTCTTGCATTCATTTCCTCTACTATTAACACGAAATGTGTTTGTGTCTTGAAAATCTCTTACCCTAACATTACAAACTCCATATTTCTCAAACCAGCTCATGAAACTGAAATTATCGATAATATTAAATCGCTTAAAAGCAACTCTGCTCCAGGTGAAGATAATAATAATAATACTTTATTAACAGAAATACATTTTGTCTTTGCCTAATACATTAACAAAAAGAAATATTCTACATATTTATGTGCGTACAGTAAAAAAGATGAATTCAGTACAAAATTTATAAACGATCACTATGAGTATTTAATAAAACCAATCACACATGTTTTCAACCTTATTTTCAGCTCTGTTATAGTATATATAGTACCTACGCACCTGAAAGTTCCCTTACCTTAATTACACCAATTTACAAGAATGGATCCAAAACTAATATCTCGAACTATAAGCCTAATTAATAATATAGCTAAAATATTTGAAAAATGCCTAAAAGTGAGACTAACAGAATTTCTATCAAAAAATATCTTTCAGAGGGTGTTAGCACATGTGATGCTATTTTCGTAGACTTAGCGAAGGCAAAAGAGTAAAAAACGAATTCAGCGAACCCCAAACAATGACGATGGAAATTTCTCAAGGCCTGGTATTGGGCCCAATCCTCTTCATTCTTTACATAAGTCCTTATGGACCATGGATAGAAAATTGGGACGAAGTGAAACAAAAGGCAATTAGTAGTATGGAAGGGGTAGTCAATTGTCTTAAGTCTAGCAAATTATTAAATATTAAGAAAACTACATATATAGCTTTCTCAATCACCAACTCATTATGAAACATCCTATATATGTCTCATTAACAATGAAATGTAATTTAAAAATTTTCAACTACGAACGTTGCTCTGGCTTGAAAACCTCAAGATTATGTCTATTATTGTTCTTCGACCCTATTGCAATTGGTTCCATGTGATTACTTGTTTCCGGTTATAAGGCCTGCCACTGAGTTTTCTTCTGGTTCCAGCGCGGGATATTGGCATACTTTATGTGCAGAGGATACATCATCCTTTCATCTTTATCCCACAGCATAATGCTTTTACGGCTGCTTGACTATCCGTTAGTAGGGTTTATCGTTGGATGAACTCCAACCGCCCAGTCAGCTCGTTCCGGAACGGTTTGTTGAATGGTATTGGTGTGTAATCTGGTCAGTTGGCATTATATTTTCCATTGAATATTTTGGTATGGTCCTTGGTTGAACCCGTGTACCTCCCGAAACCGCCTATTTTTGTATTCTATAAGCCCCTCTACCCGCTAGACCCAGCAGTTTCCATAGCCGAGGTCGGTGAGCGTGTAGTCATCGTCATCCCTAAGCAACACATATGCTCTAGTTGGATTTTTGCTGGGCTTTTTATCCCAGAACCAAAGTAACTACATAAGTAGATGAACTCCGCTAGTTCTCGCTCAGGATATCCGGTCTCCACTTCCGGTCTAGCTGTCGATGTGCATCCGGTGCATGAGCTCGTTCTTATCAGTTTGAAAGGATGTAGGTGATAAGGATTTTATTTGTAAAGAGTATACAGGGTGTGTTCAAAAAGTGTGTCACATGTACAGAGTCACGTGACTAACACATGGCAGCATGGCGGCCCTAAGGTCCAACTGTCATGGCGACCATAAGGTCCAGCTGTCATGGCGAGCATAAGAACCAGCTGTCATGGCGTCCATAAGGACCAGCTGTCATGGCGTTCATAAGAACCAACTGTCATGGCGACCATAAGAACCAGCTGTCATGGTGGGCATAAGGACCAGCTGTCATGGCGACCATAAGGACCAGCTGTCATGGCGATCATAAGGTCCAGCTGTCATGGCGAGCATGAGGTACAGCTGTCATGGCGAGCATGAGGTACAGCTGTCATGGCTACCATAAGGTCCAGCTGTCATGGCGACCATAAGGTACAGCTGTCATGGCGAACCCAAGGTACAGGCTGCTTCATGGAGATGTCACCACCACGTGACAGCTGTCATCGAAGGTACAGAATGCTTCGTGGAGATGTCGCCACCACGTGACAGCTGTCATGGCGACCCTTGGGTACAGACTGCTTCGTGGAGGGGGCTCCGCCACCTCTAGGAAGCAATCTGTACCTTTGGTCCAAAGGTACAGGCTGCTTCATGGAGATGTCACCACCACGTGACAGCTGTCATCGAAGGTACAGAATGCTTCGTGGAGATGTCGCCACCACGTGACAGCTGTCATGGCGACCCTTGGGTACAGGCTGCTTCATGGAGATGTCGCCACCATATGACAGCTGTCATGGTGAACCAAAGGTACAGGTTGCTTCGTGTAGGTGTCACCAACACGTGACAGCTGTCATGGTGAGCTAAAGGTACAGAATGCTTCGTGGAGATGTCGCCACCACGTGACAGCTGTCATGGCGACCCTTGGGTACAGGCTGCTTCATGGAGATGTCGCCACCATATGACAGCTGTCATGGTGAACCAAAGGTACAGGTTGCTTCGTGTAGGTGTCACCAACACGTGACAGCTGTCATGGTGAGCTAAAGGTACAGGCTGCTTCGTGTAGGTGTCACGTGACAGATGTCATGGCGGACCGAAGGTACAGGCTGCTTCGTGTAGGTGTCACCACCACGTGACAAAGACTGCTTTGTCATTGTTTCAATCCGGCGACCATAGTTTACGAACGATGATGACGTCACTGCTTCGAACCGATGACAGTAACTGATTCAATCCGGCGACCATAGTTCACGAACGATGATGACGTCACTGCTTCAAGCCAATGACAGTAACTGATTCAACCCGGCGACCATAGTTTACGAACGATGATGACGTCATCATCGTTCACGAACTATGATGGTCAGATGAGGAATGAAATGCGAGTAATAATAATGATACTCTATGTGTAAATGTGAATAGTTGGAGGTTATGATAAAGATATCCAGTAAGTTTGTAAATGTGTCATTATGCATATATCTTTTGAAGAATACACACGTATACTTAGAAAATTTGTGGAGAAAGTTCATGAACTAAGAAGAGACTTGAATTTTTACGAACATAAAATAAAAGTTATAAGACTGTTGAATACATTTACAAGTGCAAAAAGTGAAGATAATGATGGGAGTGGGGATGTTAAAAACAAATTTCGTGATTCTAACCACAATTCTGAATGGTATTCTATACGCAAACGTTCCCCAACACGTGGAGCGCATTTATATTTGTCTGAAGGATGTTGCAACCGATGGTGGTGGGGGGTGTAACCGTACCGAATGGATTCCGATGAATTTTAGAAAAATCAACGATAATCAATTAGAGGTATTCGCATTCAACATTCCTCAAGATAATCGTACCACCATACATTATAAACTTAAACTTTTATTCTTTGATCGGAGTGAGGGAGATATGGCTGAATGGCAATTGCTCCAACAATCATCATGTTTACCACATGTCATACAAAAGACAATATCAACACCATCCACACGTACATCATCCTCACTAGACGAAGAAATTTCTAAAATTTTCGCAATTTTGTATGCAATTTTATCTTCTTTATCAGTACTAATGTTGAAAATGTTTGTTAAATATGTAAAGAAGGCTATTTACCATGTAAATAAATGATTGTATGAAGATATAAGTGTTTTAATAAAACAAAAGGAATGATAATTATAATAATATATTGACATTATCATTTGCTAGTTCATAAGCTTTATTTTTGTGATTGATAACACATTCTATCAATGACTCGATGTTGATATCACTAATCAATTGTTCACCCCCCTCTTCTTCTGCGGCATGAATAATATTTCCTCTTGCATACCATTTCAAATCGCGGCGGAAATTCTGTTTCACTTCGTTACCAATATCGATAGCATGAGATATGTTAGACCATTTACGTATTAATCGCATTCCCCGATTTTGTAATTTTCTGTCGGCATCACGCCAACCATCCTCCTGTCGACGCATTAGGTACCATTCTGGTCTCATATCATTCGATGTTCGATATAATCCTAAATAATATATATTATATAAATTTTATTATAAAAAACAAAGTAATTACCTAAATTTCGTCTCTTTCCAAAATTTATAGGAGGTGGAACAATATTTGGTGCAATGTTATTCCGTAAGGTGATAACATTCATTTGAATTTGTTGAGATAAGCGTTGAGATCGTTCATTCGCAAGACATTCACGTTCCTCAGCTCTTTCACGTTCTTGTTGTTCATAGAATTTCTCGTACTCACAATATTTCATCATAATAAATTTCATTAACGAAAACAGTTCACGTAACTCGATGACTTTAGGAGTTCGCATTTGCATCAATAATGATTCGAAATCAATAGCATGTAGAACATAATATTTCTTTCGTGCATCAGTCTTATCACAAATTTCTAAATGGTGTATATGCGGGTTTTTCCTCAACAATCTTGTTATAACACCCTTTTTAGCATGATATTTTTTGCCGCGATAACCTAACCAATCCAATAGATCTTCATTCATCAGAACGCGTTGGTTTAGTTGAATATTCCAAAATAAATAGTTTCTTTTATCGTTTCTTATATCGATCCCAAATTTTAGACACACTTCATTAGCTGTTAACTTAATAAAATTGTTGGTGGACCATGTAGCCACATTTGAATCACGAACGCACGCTGCTAAGTTCATTTTTATAACTGAACATTTTCTGAAATGATTCTCTCTTACATACGTGAGAACGTGAACGTGAATAGTGAGGGTGGGGGGTAACTCTCCGTTTCGATATCATTGCAAACGTTGATAACTGACTGATAACGTCACTAGTTGTTTCAATTTGTTTCATTTCCAGCAACCGACTACCATAGTTTACAAACCATAGTTTACAAACTATGATCGTCGGATGTTTACATCACCACCTACCGTTTGAGAAATAAAATATCAAATATAATAATAATAATAACATTTATTGGGAAAGATACATTTTGATAGTACATCATTTAGAACATAAATTATAACATTATGATTCATCACCTGGTTCTTCACACCAAATTCCGAACTGATCCTGTAATCGGAGAATACTCCATTATACGATCGTTAATGATGATGCAATAAGCCCTGGTGTTTTTGGGGAAATTCAGGAAACTTTCCATCTCTAGTTTGACGTCAACTGTTGATGACTTTATAGCATCGTTTTGTTTTGAACAGTCAATCACAAAAATTGCTCTATTCTTGAATGCTATATAATCCAACATGGGTTCGCTTATTATTTTATTTGAAAATGATTTCTGGAAATCATAGTACATCTGGTATGCTTCCACGTATTGCTGGTCGGTGAAATTCAATTTCATTGCTTCATATGGATAACACTCTGAATTCAAGTATAATTTAACATTTAGCAAGTTTATATTATCGAAATATGCACTGTGCTTAACAGGATTATTTTTTCGATCAGTTTGGAAAGCTAGAATCACATATCTGGGTCGTTCCAAATTCATTGAAGTTTTAACAGCCCAAATGTCGCGAGTGCTCTCCTTCATCAACGGATTTTCATGCAGATCCCAACTACGGAATGGAATCAAAATAGGCTTCTCAGCACTCAAATTCCCCAACATTTGAAATTTAACTTGATCACTTGGAAACACATGTCGCACTTTTAATGCTATCGTCTTCACATTTATTTTAGCCGTTTTCGTGCCTGTGCTATTAGTATAGCAATCGTTATCGGTTCGAGACCTTATCAAGCGCAGCTTATGTTTTCCACTCAAAACTTTGTTATAGTCAATGAATAGGCCTAGTAGAAAATTCAACGGTATCCATAAATTGATTTTATTATTGTAGACTGAACTCAATACATCCTTAAATGACCATCCAGAAATAGCTAGAGGTATAGATTCATGTTTGGCATATGTTAGATAAGCTCTGATGGTGCTGACAATACCAGGATCACGTACTTTGTCTATCTCTTTTCCATTCAATTCATAACTGATATATTCGAAGAGAAACGCTCCGAAATTATTCGTTAGTTTACATTCACCATCACCACTTGCTTCTGGCTGGAATTCTGCCTCGATGAATAAAGCAGACGAGGCCAAATCTACCAACACATCTTGTTGATTGATTAATATCTCAATTTCATCGCTGTTGCCAAAAGATGTTGTGTGGGGATAGTAGGTATGAGTTTTTTCTCGGATGATGTCTTCATTGAAGTTTGGCTCGTTGAATATTTGAAGTTTTTCCGACATTGTAACCAAGGGACTTCAAAAAATTGATATTTTCCAATGATAGTGATGCAGAAGCAACCTTCTCCCTCGAGCTCGTTGTAGATAATGACTGATGACCACTATGGAGATGTCTTTTATTGCTGAAATCCAAACCCATGTTCTCAAGTGATGGCTACTGCAACCTTCTCAGTTGAATTCCTTTCATATAATGAGTGGTGGTGAGTATTGGATTATTATTTATTGTTGTGAGGTATAATCCCTAACGATCTTTTTCAATTCCAATCGTATAATAATTTCTTCTCCACGAAAATTTACCGGTTTCCAATTCTGATCTAAAATATTCAGCGTGATGTTATCGAAGGACGTCTTGCTGATGACCGGTAGATAAATAAGATTCTTCGGCTCTATATCAATGGAAAACCCAGGTGGTACAAGAGGTGAGAACTCATATATCGTATGAGCTATCTTATTGTTATAATATGCTCCTGCGGTTAAGTTACACTCAACACGTATTGTTTGAACTTTGATTATGTTTATAGGTCGATCAGATACGTGTAGTTCGCGAGATGTCAATTTCTTTTTGCTGAATCCCAACAGTTCGCTTATACTATCTTTAGGAATAAAATTCACTTCAAAATCACTCTTCAGCTCTGTGTGTAGAGTGTTGTTGTTAGATTTTATTGATAATTTCCGGTCACGTTCTTCTTGCTTCACTCCTATCCCACAAACTGCACTTTGTATGAAATCCTCGTTGTCTGTCAACTCGTAGGACCCCGTAGGTATAGTTACTACTTCTTCCTCACCCTTCACATTTTTATAATAAAATTTATTAAAACCTTCTTCAATGTTCGGAATGCTATTGTACGTATGCAAGCCAACAAGTGCGATAGAATAATATGAATGAGGATCTAGTTCTATAGGTGGGTGGAAATCTACAGATAAGCGGGAGCTCTTACCCGTGATAGTGAACGTCTGAGACATGATTGATGCAAACTTTACCAACAATCTATTTATATACTAATAAATGCAGGGTTAGTCGAGCACAACTGAAGAGTTAGAGAGGAAATCTAAACATAACTGACCACAATTATAAGTGTTATATTGTTGAAAATTATCGTGATTGAATAATATCTTACACTTTTTGAAATAATCCACTAGTTCGCGAGGGGGGCGTAAATTGCCAAAACTATCATAATATAAAACTGTATCACCGACTTTATTAAACCCAACCCAGTGAGTGCCTCCATTGTCCGAGCTATCTAAATTAACTATTCCACGCTCGTTTTTCCATGGTCCGTTGGATGGTAGTTCATCACGCATAAATACTCCTCTAAAATGGGGAATTTTCAGAGCTTTTGCTAGTTTTCGTAGATCGAGATCGGTCAGAGGTCTTCTGGGTAGGTTTACTGACAGTTTTTTGGATGTTTATTTAAATATAGACCAAGACCTTTGCGATACTTTTTCAAATATAGACCAGATCCTTGTTTCCCCAAAGCTATAGCTTCCATTGTTTTATTATGTCTTTCCGTTTCCTCCAAGGTTTTCCGAGCTGCTTTGCTGTCGTTGACGGCCTTAGCGATGCCTGCACCACCCCCCGCCAATGCTCCAGAAGCTGATAAGCCGGCAAACAGAGGTATTAAAAATGGTAGAAATCCTCCAGTCTTTGGAATAGGAATTACTCTTGGTAACCGAACATTTTTCCGACCACCCGCTTTTTTGAATTGTTTTCGTGCAACTTTCAACGCTGTTTGGGATGTTTTCTTCAGATTGGATGAGTCAAACTTATTCTTCATAACTTTTCTCACCCCATCGACAATTGCACTTCCGAACCCAACCTTCTTTCTCATACCCATTCCCAATTTCCTCTTTGCCTTCATAATTTTATTTACACCGAAAGCGGCAATCCTTTCTCCAAATTTTGTGTCTTTAGATTTGACACGTTGCCAAGCAGCGTTCTCTAATATTTTATCCGCCTCGTGACGTCCTTCCAAACTAGCGTTTCGCAGATATGAAATATCGTGTTGGCGGCAAGCTTTATCGAGTGGATTGATACCTGAATCTCCTCTTCTCAACCGTTCTTCTAATTTTGTACCGGGACCACAGAATTGATAACCAGGAATATGAAGTTCAAACGGGAGCTTGTTTATAAGCGTATTGAGAACACCTTCTCCTACGTACGCTTCCATACAGACTGATGAAAATTCAAGATTGCACCGTTATTTAACGAGGGGAGGGAGAAAGATCAAAGATCTCAAAATAATATTTTTTATTAATTTCAAAATTTTCTCAATACAAAAGACTTAGGTATAATCTTAACAATATATGTTTCAAATATTATAATCTTCACTCTTGATTCACCCTCATATTCACGGAATTTTTGTTCTATTATAATAACCATACCCTCGAGTCAATAATATTCCAGCTATTTGTTTGTTCCTAATAATCTCCAAATGATCAATGATGGATTCATTGAACGAGATCCGAATTATTGATCCAACTGTTGTGATTATTATCTAGACCCAACCATTTCACATACTGTTGACCCCTCCTCTTTCGTAATATTTTTTCGACTAAATACACATCGGGTTGTTTTGTTTTCTGTAATTCTTCCTCGTAGAAACAGCCGCTGATTGGTGCGTTGGTCATATCTTCTAGTAGATATGTGACCGGGTTGGTAATTTTTACTTTGATGATTTTAAATAATTCCGTACTCCAATTGGGCGTAAATCCCTTCTCAAAAATATGTTTAGCCTTACTTATTCGTACCACATCTCCTACGTTGAATTTGTGAGGCAGAGCTAACTTGATGTGTGAGTAGGATCGCTTCAATATCTCGCTCTCAATCTGTTTCGTCACTTTTATTGGAGCCATATTTATAGTACTATGTTTACGTTTATTATATTTTTCTGTGGTTTCTTCAAGTATATCAAGCCATTTGTATTTCCCGCTGAGACTGAAATGTTTGTAGAGCGATTCCTTTAACGTTCGAATGACACGTTCAGCAATGGCTGCTTTTTTCACACTATACGTATTATAATGATTGATATTATGTTTCTTCATTAGATCGTTAAAGTGTTTATTGAAGAATTCTTTTCCCTGATCGCTTTGCAGATTCCTAGGCTTACGATGTCCTTCTAGCAATATAGAACTGACCGCTTTCCGAACTTCTTCGGCTGATTTTGTTTTCAGCGGGCGTGTCCATAGAAATTTCGAGAAACAATCGATCATAATCAAAATGTATTTGAATCCTCTATTTTCACGAGCGTAATTACCCATTTCTGCCAGATCCATTTGCCACAAATCATCCAAACCTTTTATGATCGTTCTGCGTCGTTTGAAATTCTTCCTACTCGGCTTATGAAGCTCATGCACAACTTGTTCTCTACTCATCTTATCAATGTGGAAATCTAGTGTAGAATTAATTTTTTGGGTATATTCACAGGATTTGGAGATATACGTTTCACAGAGCCCTGCTTTGTTGTTGTGGATGATGAGGGTCTCTTCTTAGAAGGTTCCACAGATGTCATCCGTCGTTCTAACGCCTCCACTTTACTAGTAATGTCATTTAGACGCATGTTCACACTGTTAAATGTGTTATTGATCTCTTTCAATTCATTTCTGTTTTCCCTCACACTATCACTGATTGTTTTATACTCTGATTTTATATAGATCCCCATTCCATTATATTTATTCTGAATGTCCATCAGATGTTTATCAATGTTGAGAATAACCTTGTCATTCGTTAAGTTATGTTCATCCAGATCCTTGTTGATATCTTTGATCAAATTATCAACCCTAACATTGAAGGTATCTTTAAGACTGGTTTCCGTTTTCAGATTCAGTTTGTGTGTTAATTTATCAACATATACTTTATTTGCAACATCTCCATCATCATTCGGTGATTTTACGTTGCACAATCTACGATTTTCCATATCATAACTTCCATCGCTCGTTAGGAATAATCCTTGTCCGTGAACTTGTTTGAAATTATTATTAAATACATTTGTATCATATATCCACATGGAAGAGGAGGCTCTGCCAAACTTATCCATTGAAACCATCTTTATAACTGAGATGAATTTGTCTTACACCTGGTTTTTGTTCAATTACCCCTGCCTCTATCAATTCTTCTATTATAGAGATTATCTCATTGTGATGATTATGGTTACCTGCATGCGAGGATGCAACAAGAAGTCTCAGTCTATCCACAATTTCGTTAACGTCATCCCAATAAACATATTCGATAGGTTTCTCGTTATATTCAAGCATATCATTTTTGATATATGCACTTCCAGTGTATGTTTTGGCTCTGGGTCTTTTCATGGAATTAATCAAAGGTTTCAGTACATTTTTGTATTTTACAATGTTTCTTATTCGATCAGCTGGATCGTTATTACGCCTATGGGCACTAGTCATTTCCATAATTTGACTGTAATTTTTCCCATCTTCCACAGTGTAAGTATCAGGTAGAACATCTCTATAAAATATCAAATTATACAGTCCTGTGGTATCCTTGAACGGAGTACCCTTGATAATTATATTACTCTCACTATCAATTTCTATAGGTTGATTACCCATGAACCATTTGTCTAAAGTTGAATTATATTGCAATCCCATTCTATCATCGTATTTCTTGACATCATCATCCAATAGGAATCCTTCCAAGTAATAACGTGCTAATGTGGGGTATTGTTGCAGAAACTCCTCTGTAGCCTCTGCATTATCTTTCTTATGTTTTCTGAATTCTTCACGAATCTGATCGATAGTAGGTTCGAGGGTAAACACATCCTCCTCAGTATTTTGGGGGTTATATACGAACTCTTCCCCTTCAGTTACAATATTTGGGATTGGTATGTTCTCCATTTGTGTTGCTGTAGAAACAATACTTTTAGGTTTAACCAACGAATTTTGTTTGATTATTTCAGCATTTTTCGCAATTTCCTCCAGAGGTTTAGATACATTCCTGAACATATTATCTAGAATCTCATCATTTTCAGCTTTACCCAATTTCACAGCCATATATTTTTTCCTCACAACGTTTGCTAACTCCCAAATTTTTTTCTTCAATTGTTGTTTTTCTTTAAGCGTGTTACTCACACCCACGTCCATGCTTAGCGGGTTGTCTATTTCAAATGAAAGTATATATACATGTTAGATGTATATATAACTATCAAAACCTTTGCGATAACGTCCTTTGTTCATATCACAGTCTTTGTTTATCATGAGGAACCCATATTTATCTTTCCAACATACGCTACATATCTCTTTGAATTTTTCGAGTGACATGTCGGTACTTATATGATCGGTGAATATATGTTTCAAATTGAGCTCATCCTGTTTGAAAATAATCAAGCAATTGGCATTGTCGCGCAATCCATGTTTTGGACATTTAGCAAAAGACTGGCAAAGATAGAAACTATCAATTGAGTTGTGTCTCCCTCTTGAAAAATAAGCACGAATTTTCTCCTGTTTCTCAAACATCACGTCATCGAATATTATGATTGAATTAGGCCTCGCTTCTGTGGGGTCTATGACCTCATCACTTTCGGTACAAAGAAAATATCCAAGCCCCTCAATTTTCTTCAATGTCTCCTTTAGTAACTGGTATTTTGGTTGGTGTAAAGACTTTGAATATATGTACACGTTTTCAAATTTCAGACCGTTTGCATCTAACAATAGAGATAACATCACATTTGTTTTCCCACAATTACTTGGACCACAGATTATTGTTCGTAGAGTATTAGGCAGCAAAGAGCTGTGAGGTTGTGGTTGTTCAACATTCTCATTGCTTGACCCTAAGTTCATAATACTCAACGAGTCTTTTTGCTTAACAATCTTCATCATGCCTGAAGGCGAATCGAAATCATACTGGAACATATGTTAATAAGCATTTGTTTATATACTAGATGATGATGTTATATTGTGTATGTCTGATCGCGCGGTTAGGTGCTTCTACGGTTCTGTCAAAATCAGGTATCAAATACATGTTAAATAGGTATGAATGCTGGAACACGTGTCTGAATGTTGAAACACGTGTCTGAATGTTGAAACACGTGTCTGAAACACGTGTCTGAATGCTGAAACACGTGTCTGAATGTTGAAACACGTGTCTGAATGTTGAAACACGTGTCTGAATGTTGAAACACGTGTCTGAATGTTGAAACACGTGTCTGAATGTTGAAACACTTGTCTGAATGTTAAAGCATGTGTTGAATCATGCGAAAAACATGTGTATGAATGTAATACAATCATTATGATTATTCACATTTTATTCCTCATTAGCCCATCATAGTTCGTGAACGATGATGACGTCATCATCGTTCGTGAACTATGGTCGCCGGATTGAATCAGTTACTGTCATCGGTTCGAAGCAGTGACGTCATCATCGTTCGTAAACTATGGTCGCCGGATTGAAACAATGACAAAGCAGTCTTTGTCACGTGGTGCTGACACCTACACGAAGCAGCCTGTACCTTCGGTCCGCCATGACATCTGTCACGTGACACCTACACGAAGCAGCCTGTACCTTTAGCTCACCATGACAGCTGTCACGTGTTGGTGACACCTACACGAAGCAACCTGTACCTTTGGTTCACCATGACAGCTGTCATATGGTGGCGACATCTCCATGAAGCAGCCTGTACCCAAGGGTCGCCATGACAGCTGTCACGTGGTGGCGACATCTCCACGAAGCATTCTGTACCTTTAGCTCACCATGACAGCTGTCACGTGTTGGTGACACCTACACGAAGCAACCTGTACCTTTGGTTCACCATGACAGCTGTCATATGGTGGCGACATCTCCATGAAGCAGCCTGTACCCAAGGGTCGCCATGACAGCTGTCACGTGGTGGCGACATCTCCACGAAGCATTCTGTACCTTTAGCTCACCATGACAGCTGTCACGTGTTGGTGACACCTACACGAAGCAACCTGTACCTTTGGTTCACCATGACAGCTGTCATATGGTGGCGACATCTCCATGAAGCAGCCTGTACCCAAGGGTCGCCATGACAGCTGTCACGTGGTGGCGACATCTCCACGAAGCATTCTGTACCTTCGATGACAGCTGTCACGTGGTGGTGACATCTCCATGAAGCAGCCTGTACCTTTGGACCAAAGGTACAGATTGCTTCCTAGAGGTGGCGGAGCCCCCTCCACGAAGCAGTCTGTACCCAAGGGTCGCCATGACAGCTGTCACGTGGTGGCGACATCTCCACGAAGCATTCTGTACCTTCGATGACAGCTGTCACGTGGTGGTAACATCTCCATGAAGCAGCCTGTACCTTGGGTTCGCCATGACAGCTGTACCTTATGGTCGCCATGACAGCTGGACCTTATGGTAGCCATGACAGCTGTACCTCATGCTCGCCATGACAGCTGTACCTCATGCTCGCCATGACAGCTGGACCTTATGATCGCCATGACAGCTGGTCCTTATGGTCGCCATGACAGCTGGTCCTTATGCCCACCATGACAGCTGGTTCTTATGGTCGCCATGACAGTTGGTTCTTATGAACGCCATGACAGCTGGTCCTTATGGACGCCATGACAGCTGGTTCTTATGCTCGCCATGACAGCTGGACCTTATGGTCGCCATGACAGTTGGACCTTAGGGCCGCCATGCTGCCATGTGTTAGTCACGTGACTCTGTACATGTGACACACTTTTTGAACACACCCTGTATACTCTTTACAAATAAAATCCTTATCACCTACATCCTTTCAAACTGATAAGAACGAGCTCATGCACCGGATGCACATCGACAGCTAGACCGGAAGTGGAGACCGGATATCCTGAGCGAGAACTAGCGGAGTTCATCTACTTACATATTTCTTTGCATTCCACCCCACACCGGAGAGTATAATTATTTTTAGTAGACAATATTTCAAGGTCAAGTGTCGGCAATTTCTCAAGCGAACGAAAAACTTTATTAATTCAATTTGTGAATTAGCATAACTTTATTCATGGTCAAGTGTCGACAATATCAATATCTCTAATGAACAAAAATTATTAATTTTATTCATGGAAAGTATGAAAGTTTCACCTTGCCTTACTGATCTTCACACAAGGCACCAAACGGGTCATCTCGACCATGCTACTTGTATGGGGTCGTTCAGCAATAATTTCCATTTCTTCTATTTGGTATAAAAAAGGTATTTCATCTAATGCAACCATTGCCATTAAATAACAAGGTATACAATAATTACATTGAGAAAAAACTGTAACATTATATCTTCAAGAAAAGGGTTCCAGAATTTACCTAGAAGTTGAAGAAATTCGAATACGAATATTGTATTGGTATTCTTGACCGGTCGTATAAGCCAAAGTCGTATACGAAATGCAACACGTGGTAAGCAGCTACTTGTATACGAATTTCAGTATGGATGGTCGTTTAATTTTAATATTCGTAGTTGAAATTGTGACAATTCTCTCAATTCGAGGAGATATGAATGTTATAGTATATAGTATGTATCTGAATGTAATAAGTCTATTCCTTGTCTAAATGAGTATTACTACTAAAATTTGATCGTAATGGCTGCATTAGACGGAGTAGCTGTTTCAAACCGAATAATGTTAAAGAAATTGAAATTATTGCTGAACCACCCCGCACAAATTGCATGGTCGATATGACCCATTTGAGACCTTGTGTGAACATCTGTTCAGTCAGACAAGAAAACATGTATGCTAATTCAAACGTTTCTTGACCTTGAAATCTACCAAAAATAATTATTACACTGGTGATTGGTGTAGGGTGGAATGCAAAGAATTGTGTGGGGTTTTTTGGTTCTGTGATAAGCTTATTCAAGAATTATTGCAGCGTTGCCAGAATACTCAGTCATATAAAAAACAAAAACTTACGAACGCTCCATAGATAACTCTACTACCGGTAGTAGAGTTATCTATGGAACGCTCTTCAGACAACAAGTTTTGATCGCATACGAACGGGGGAACGGGGTCGAAAAAAAAATATTCGCACAACTTCAAAAATTTGGCTTTATAGTTATTAGCTTTTCTATGAGGTAATCCACCAAAACCAGACCACAGAATACAAGGTATTTATATTCCTTGACCAGATCTTTATGTTTTTTTACCAACGTATTTTTTCTGCAAGCTTCATTCAGTATCAGTTGTAGCCATCGAGTAATTCTCTTCTTTCAATGTTTTTAATGAATGACAAGGTCAAGTATATGCAATCTTCTATGTTTTGAGAAGAAGAAGAATGAAGACGTTGTCAATTATCTAATGTCTATGAAGGAGGCAGAGAGAAGGGATTGGCGGGACGGGAAAAAAAGAGGTTGTAATATTTGTTTTCAAATTTGTTAAGAAGTTATTTTTCTTTAAAATGAATATTGAGAAATTAAAGGAGTATATGAAAACATTGCATGATATAGGACAATTTCTGAAGTGTTCAATATGGTACGATATATTAAATTTCAGTAATGTTTCAACCTTAACCTATTCTTTTATAGTCTTGAAATAACGAAAAACGTAAGTGAATTGACTTGCAGACATAAATTTTGCTCAGGCTGCATGGAAGCTTATCGAGCTACTATCACCGATAAATTGACTTGCCCCATTTGTAAGATGGTTATAAAGAAACGAAAGACACCTAATCGAGACAGCTTGATCGATGCATTTTCCAATTTAGTAAAGAAGATAGCAACGAATTTCCAGTATGTCTTTGGTGTTGATGGTATTTAATTTTCTTATTTTTAAAATATATTGTGACAATTCTAGAGGCAGAATAATTCTTCAATTTAATCATAACACCTGTTAATACATCAAATAGTTCAAGGCATTGAAAAATTGATCGCTTTTGCATATATTTGTATAACAAATAATTCAAATTTACATGAATGCAAAGTTTAATTGCTGACAATTGTTTCTTCACACAGTGACATATTCAAAGTAGATTATAACTATTACCGAGTTTGAAAAAACAATTGTCAACAATTAATGTTTGCAGCTTGTGTTTGTTTTGTTATACTATATATTTTCAAAAATGAATTTATGACAAGTAAATGCTGAATCCATACACATAGAATTGTTTGTAATTATTGAGCAAGTGACTTTGATATTAACTGCTGTAAGAATAATGAATATAAAAATAGATTATGAGGCAAGCTAAATATGTTCAGTAACAATTCCTAACATGGTTTGAATATGTTGACACATTTGAAAAGATTCTACTATATATTTATAGAACAACTGTTCAGTCTTTCAGTTGAACACACCAGATACCTTTGGTGATATAATAGGAAAGTTGGAAAGAAGTTTGACGAGTAATCCTGATTTGAGAATATATAGAAATAAGAATGATGCAATTGTTCCTGAATTGATTGCTTCAACTTCACAAGCCTCTTCACCATCAAAAATCAAGAAAGTTTTTAAAAAGAAAGAGGATGAAAAGAAACAAAAAGGTGATGTATCAAGTTTTAATTAATAGTGGAGTAAATCTGGCGAGAAAAAAAGGCAAGGTTGGCGAAAATTTTACGATGCTTAGCGACCCGGTGGAAAGTGTTTGTTAGGGTACCAATAACAACCCCCTGAAATTTATATTTCCCAAAGTGGATGCAACCCCTTTTTTTTGGCCAAAAAGGTTTTTTTTTACATTTTTAAGGGTAGTTTGGCAAAAAAAATTAATATCTCTGGTTGTATTGGAAATTAAGAAACCAAAGTAGAACCCTTTCATTGTCAATGTCCAAGGAACTTACAGTATAAATTTCAAGTTGATCCGACCTCCCCCCCTCCCCGCAATTACATGAACGCCAGACGTCCTATGTAATTAGCTACGAACGTAATCATTTTGACGTTTCCCTCGAGAAGCTCGCTACGTGTCAGTTAGAGTTTATACATTGTACCTCTGTCTTGTTATGTTGGGGCCGTTTCGTGTCCCGTGTGGGCAGCGCCAGTTGTAATAAAGTATTTCGGCTGTGGGCCGCTAGCTTTCACCCGCTTCGTGTATATTTTAGTAGCTAGAAAATTCCCTTTGGTACGTCGCACGTTAGACGCGCGTAGCTGAGACTTGAGAGTACCTGTTTCTATTTTAATTAAAGTTTCCTATTTAATGGACATTTATCACAAAAAAGAAGGGCTGTCGGGCACGGTCCGATACCTAATCGAACTACATCTAGCACGCGAAAAGTCGTCGTAAAGCCGTATTAGGTACACCGAGTTTGCACGTTTCTAACTCGCCAGCTACGCGCTTCTCACGTGAACGTCATTCGATTTATCTCAAATTAACCAAAATGGCCAATATAGGCCGGAAAAAAAAATAATTGAAAAATGAGTTCCATGACATAAAACTATGCGAATACCTACATTTTCTCGCAAAGCAGATCCCGATCGGATGTAAATGACATGATATATCCTAATTTGAAAAATAACTAAAAAATTGACTTAAAGTTGAATTTCTGGGAAACTATCCAATATTTTCACTTGAGGAGGGTAGTTTTGAGACCATAACACCTATCTTCAGTCCAAATTTCAGTCAACCAGAGATATTAATTTTTTTTGCTAAACTACCCTTAAAAATGTCAAAAAAACCCTTTTTGGCCAAAAGAAAGGGGTTGCGCCCACTTTGGGGAATAGAAATTTCAGGGGGTTGTTATTGGTACCACAACAAACATTTTTCACCGGGTCGCTAAGCATCGTAAGATTTCGCCAACCATTTGCCAGATTTACTCCACTATAAGTACTTTACTATTTCCCCATCAGTATTTTATGAGAGTTCATCATTTTCTATGGAAATCAGTCAAACTATCTATTTACAGGTATTCCTGGTAACATGAGGAAACGAGAAGTAGGAAAGAAACTAATACAAGAGTCTTCTATAGATGCATTTGATGTCCTATTAGGCAATTTGGGATCGAAACCTACTCGTAAATATAATGGACCAAATAAGAACAAAGATAAAATACTTGTCTTTGAGAATGAAGATAATAAAAGACGAATAAAAGAATGGTTAGAAGATAGCAGAAACAAATTTGATAGGTTAACTCAAAGTCAATGTGGAGTCACTGATGATGGTTATATCTTGGAAGCTGTTAATCTACCTCCATCAGTTTCACAAGCCAATAAAGTTTACCGACATTTTTTTCCTAAGGCTCATGTTGATAAAGATATTCCAGTGAATAAACAATTAACCAAAAAACGAGCTCATTCTCTAATTATTTGCACTCAAGAAAAAGATACAGGAGAGCTAACAAGACATTCTTTAACAATTGGTACTCAAAGTGATGTGAATTGTAATAAAGTAAGCTGTAATGTGAAAGATGTTGGAAATATACTTCTGGTGGACTTGATGGAGCAAGAATATTTAAATACTATAGATAGAGAGCTTCAACAAAGTATTATTGAACCCAGTGTTGAACCAACGAAAGACATTTTTCCACAAATTAGTAAAAAACGAAAAAAACAAAAATCGAAGAAACCTACAATAAGCAGTCCCGCCTGGAAAAGTATCAACACATTCAAGAAATCTATATGTAAAGTGGAAAAGTTACCTAAAAAACTTGACATTAGCTTACAATCCACTCAAAAGCAAATTAAAAAGAAAGCAGTAGATTCTATTGTTGAAACTAATTCTATCAAAACTGTTGTAGAAGTTGGTGATAAAATGCCAGTTCCCATGGAAATGAAACCTAGAATAATTGATTTCAACCAAATGGAAGAATATTTTATTAAAACGATACCAAGCATGATGGCTGCTACATACTCCCAATCTTCATCAAACAAAAACGATCCTGTTATCATTGATGAAAAAACTAAAGATGATACATCTAACAAACATGAAATTAAGCCAATTCAGGTTGACATAGAAAACCATAATATATTAGGTGAAGATAATGGTGAATGTACTTCTGATAATTCTGAAAGTGAGATATACTTCTACCAAACTCAATCCATTATAGATAAAAACGGAAACCCCAGTGTTTCTAAAAACAAATCACAACTATCATGTAGAGAACTGGTAAAGAATACTGTTGTTTTAATGACTGATTTAGAAAGATTACTTGATTCGGAATTCAAACATTCCAACAATTTGAATCTGGATACTCTAATAAAACCCATTATGAATAAATTAAAAGATATATCTAAAGTTTGCAAGAAAACAGCACAAGAGCTACTTGTTATTTCTAACAGTCCAATAGTGACAAAAAATCAGAATTGTGAGAAGATTACAACTGGGATCTCTGAGCTAAGTACTCAAACATCTTATCATTTAGAAGAAAAAGGGATACAAACAGATGAACATCGACCGAAGGGTTTTAATATTTCATCGAATGAAGCTTTCAAATCGCAGAATTTTGTAAATAGGGAAATGCAAACTGATGATTTGTTCTGCACAAAATGTAATTCTAAGTTTGTGTCTAAGATCGATGATATAGCAAATATAAGTATTCCCAATGATTCTAGTCTTCCAGAGGTATTTGCAGAATTTGTATTTGAAACTCCCAATGAGATTGTATCAGCAGCAAAACATGTGGAACTGGATGTTCAATTAGCACAGATGGAAAACGAGAATAGAAATTCATTAATTGGATCTGCATCTGAAAAAAAATCGAAGATTGACGTTAATACTGATATTAAAATTCCTAAGAAAAAAGGACAGTTGTCTGTTCTGGATAAGATTATGTATCCACAAGACACAAACAACTTTGTTCCTGTTCTAAATGAAAAAATTGAAACTTCTGAATCAGTTGATACTTTTGATATTATCCCAAAATTGAACGCCCCAACAGAAGTTGATCAACAAAATAAAGAGATTGAATCAACCATGGAAGAAGTGCCTCCTAAAATTGAAAAGAACGTCAATAGTGACACTAAATCTGGTTCCGTATTAGTTTGTTCAATTCCAAATCTGAGAAATAAAGTTAACAGGCAATTGAGTTTCAACAATGATACTTCTAATTTGAAGTACAAAAGGATAAGAATGCAGAATTCTGATTCAGATTGTGAAGAGCAACAAAGAGCCAAGATACCTTGTAACAGATTTATTAGAGACGATTTGTCAATAGAGTTTGAATTGAATACTGACGAAGTTTCCAATAAATCTGTACATAGGACTAATACATTCGCGTTATCCCAAGGCAGTGACATCAATTATGATGTAAGTTTGAATTTTTATCTAATATAAAACGGGTTCTGGCCCTTTACAGGTTGTCCGAAAGTCCGAATTTTTGATATGATGTAGTCCATGTAATTCTGAACAAATTTTATTCATGCGCAAACCCCCGCTGGGGGGGGGGCGTATTTACATTTTACTCATAACAGACTTTATCATTTCTGAAGGCGAGTACAATATCCTTACATGCTTCATTCTAGTTTATGTTGCATAATATTGTTCTTCTTCCATGAAGAAACGTTGAAGCCCCCCTATCTCCCCAACCCCTCTTAAATAAAAAAAAATATGCCTTTTTCTGGATCACTTCAAAAATCATTGGAAAATGTTTTAATAAGCTCAGATACGGAAAACGCACTTCTGTATCATAATTGCGTGTGTTATCCACATTGAAACGAGGTCTGTTTGCCACATTTCGCCGGATAACTATTTATATGGCTATTTCACGTTTATTTGCATTCTTGTAAGGCGGGAAGATGGCTTCAAATGATCTCGATTGAAATGGACGCATACGGCACTTCCACGGTCGTACATACAGGTCTTGGAACTCGTATGTTTGACATGAGTCTCTTACGCGTCGCCAAACTCGTAGTCCCTCGCTCAGCCACTAGCTAGCGCTTGGATCGAAGTTTGATGTCAGGATTAGGCGCCATACGTTCAAATTTCAAGCTCCACAATACAAAGATTGATTGATAATAACCGCACATTTTAAGTAAAATAATTTTTCTCGTAACGCAATGTTTACTATTTTGATTTGAGAGAGGAATAGAATTGTTACTCTTGTCAAAATGTATTACTCACCTATATAGATCATTCTTCGACTACTGCGCCTCCCTTTTTAGTACTACGCGACAGTTGACTCTTAGCGGAGTCACTTCTCACATAGGAAACAGCCTCGAGTTCCCAGATCTGTATGTATGACCGTGGTCACTTCTTATGGGTTCTTCAATTTCTACGCTTGCTTGAACTACATTCGCTCCTTCGTTCTAATGAACGCACGTTTATCAATTGGAATTAATTTAGAGGCGTCTATGCGCAATCTTTTATCTTGCCCTTAGAACTGTCAAACTTACGCACTGCGTCTTTTCATCTTGTGTATTAGTAGTAATTATTGTTGTGATTTTCTGGTTCGGCAGGTATTGAGCTTGACAATGAAGGGATGACCATAGATAACTCTACTACCGTAGTAGAGTTATCTATGGGGATGACTAGCTTGAGCTGGTGTAGTCCGCCTATCTCTGGAATCTCTCCTGGTGGAATAACAATTTTCATAAATATTCCGAATTTTATGTCAATTAAAAGTGAGATTTTTTAATTTGATGAAAGGTGTCTTTTTTGCTAATGTATACATTAGAGTATAGTTTTAAAGATGATACGCTAGTTGTCGAAACTGTAGTCACGTTAGTGTTCTTATAAATGTAAGTGATAAAAAAGAAAGTAAAAAGTGTTTTATTATATCAATAAAACCGTTAGTTTTTGGTTTGAATAAAATTTCCCCAACTCGTACCAAACTTACATGAACAACCGCTATGCAGCGTTAATTGTTTCGGATTTTCGCCAGCCAACTATGTCTGTTGACGCGCCATTAACGTGGAAATGGGTTGCATCACTCATTTTGCTCAAAAAGAGCAAGGATTTCTTGTGCAAAATTCACTCGATTCCGTTTATAAATAATTAAAATGTTATGTTCTTACGTTGTTTTGTCAATAAATTTTACATAAACCAAAAACTAACTATTTTATTATAATTTGTAATACACTTTGCTCTCGTGTCCCAACCTGTGTATACAGCAAATTGATGAAGTATGTATTGTTAGTTATTTTATAAAGTAGTTTCAAATCATCTACAAATAAAAGAGGGTATGCAAATTTAATTAAATCAACTAAATCATTGATAAATATTATGAATAATTAGACATTTGAGAATTTGTATTTTTGTTTGTTCCAACACTATTGCTTATTTTTACTTTAATACCGGAAATGAATTCATCAATATAAGTCTTAAGATTATCTATTATAGGTATCATGAAGTAAAGTACTAAGTTAGAACCAGGTAGCATATAATTTAACATTAAATTAATTGAAATGAAAATGTTTCATTAAATGATTGAAAAACCATTTCAGTAATTCATTATAATTCTGCAGAAATATTTGGAAAATATTCTAAACAAATATGACGATCTCGTAGACGAACGACCAAGCAAATATTGTTCTACACAGGAAACTAAAATCAAGAAAACACAGAACAAATCGCAAGAATTTCTAGATCATTACGATCAACTTATTGAAGAAGCGTCTGTGAAACTAAAAGAACTGGATCAGCCGGAAGCGAAAAAAATAAAACTGTCTACTTCAAATGCAGGCCTAAATAACCAAAAATGTCATTCAAACAATTTTCAAGTTAAAAAAAATTATGAAATGAAGGATAAATTCCATAAGGTTCCCCCACCAAATCCTACTTTCAATAATTTTCATAGTAAACCATCCACCAGTGCATTTAGTCGAGATAAGGCACAAGAAGTTATGAAACATTGCAATGATCTCATCGAGGAAGCGACAAAACAACTCAAAGACGAACCTAAGAAACCTTCTGTGAAAACGCAAGGAAAATCTCAAAATGAGGTATTCAGCAGTGACGATTTCATGTGTACAGATAATTTATTGAAGCTAGAAGAAGACATTCAAAATTTTGAAAACACCACGAAAGGTGCATCACCTTTGGAAAAAGATTCATCGATTTTAGATAATAATGAACTGAGAAATAAATTTTCTGAGTCACTGTTTGGTAATAGTACTAAACAAGATATAAATCATTTACAACTTTCTGCAAACCTATGTATGCATTCAGAGAGCTTCATAAAATCTGTAAAAGATCAGAAGAAAAGTAATATGGAGCAAAACACAGAACCTGAGCTTCAGATAAATGGAGTTCAGGAAGACGTTTTCGAAGAGTTGAATGATTCGTTCGACAGCGAAATGTGTGCGAAAATGGATACAGTGATCAATTGTGATGACAATGCAGCTGATAAAAATGAGAAAACCATCAACATCTTGCAAAATATCACGTTGAACGGTGGAGGAGAAATTCCGAATGTGAAGAATGCCAATTGGAATTCTAGTGAATCTGGTGAGGAATTACTTTCTGATACTGATTTCATTGACAGTACACCCCAGAAGAAAATTCCAAAACTTTCCGAAAATAGGTGAGTCAAAATGATGATTTTTTCAATTTCGGGGAGAAGCGAATAATGTGAAATCTTTATTTTCCGTCAATATTTTGTGATGGGAGAAAAGCATATTGATTGTAAAAATTACAAACTTAAGGTAGTTCCATTCTTTTCAACATTGCATTATTTTGAAAACTGACATGGACATTTAGTTGTTACTCTATTTTCTTTCTTATAATCATATTCAACATAGATTAAATTGAATAATCCGGAACCGAAACTATTTGAAATGTTATATCTGCTAATATCATCAACTTTCTTATTTCAAATTTAATGCTATATGTTTTTTGTTGCATTTTAAGATTTTATTGCTTATTTTAAGGTGAGCTAAACCGTTTAGAAAAAATCTCTTTATTAAAAAAATTTTTCACGCCGTTTTACCTGATATTAACAAAGTAGGAGAAATAATGAATGGGTAGTCAAAATTCGGACTCTAAGGCTTCCTGAAATGCTTTTTGTTTTCCCTCCATTATTCATAAGGTGTTTCAAATTCAAGGTCGGTTCAGGAAACTTTCAAATCTCTAAAAGTCGATTTTTGAATGGAATGAATATATGTTTCAACTGTACCTGATGTTGAATGATATTCTGAATTTAACTGTATTAGCATTCCCTGTACCTATCTCTTCTAGTTTTGCACATATCGATTATTTTTTAATAAGTTTCTTAGAAGTTTGTATTCTAGTTACTCTTTTACAGAAGGCTAAGGGAATGACAAATGATGTCAAAAAAATCGATGGTAGAAGCCGTTACTTTATGGTAATTTATCATGAAAGAACAATTACTTTGTTTTTATAACTTTTAATAATAACTGAAAACGTTACTATAGTTTCAACACCAAACAATACATGTTCCATTTATATCTGTTTGATAATAGTACTTCGGTGTTGAAACTATAACAACGTTTTCATCTTATTATTAAAAGTGTTACAAAATAAAGTATTTGTTCTTTCATTTAAATAAATTATGTCATTATTATCAATCTATGTATTCTTACATTTTAGAGTTAGATTCCCAAAAAAATATTCAAACTGGTATCATTAATTTAAACCCTATGTAATTGCCAACAGTTGATTGAAAGAACAAATAAAATTAAATACATCGATTTAATAATTGACCAACATCTTCATATATCATATTTATCAAACAAATTAAGGAATTGCACATATAAATTTAACACTTTAAAATCAGATTAAGCTGTTCATCAAATCAATCTTAGTTTGTATTCTCTTCTGGGGCTCTGCTTATGAAGTACATCTGCACCCATTGGAAATAACCCAAAAATACATTCTGCTATTACTCTATTTGAATTATACTTATTATATTATAATTTAAACCTATTGCATTCGATTGAAAAGCGTACCAACTGTGCAACGCGGATCATGCTCACAGCACCGAAATCCACCACTATAACTGATCATCACACCACACGACGGGGGGGGGGGGGGGGGCATGTAGCTCAGTGGTAGAAGATCTTCTAATCACTGTGGTCGCGGGTTCGAATCGAGCGACAGCGGAATTTTTCCGATGGCCCGAAAAAGAGGTGAGTGGTCATCGAGACTGCCCTGGTTGCAGGATCGAGCCTACCACACGAGGTGGAGTGTTTAGTGGGTATATCTGAGGTGATTGAATTCGGACTCATGAACTCCCACACTATCTTATGGGATGTTACAGGACTTTAAAGGGTTTCAACCACCTTCCAACAAAAAAAGTCGGTTGTCTGTAAAGTCGGTTTACTGACGATAGTTGAAAGTGACAACGTCATAAGAAAATACTGATGGAATGGTTTCATTTTTCAAAAGAAAATTTTAATTTTATTTGTTTGATAGATATTTTGTATGGATATAGAGAAGGAGGTAAATGGAAACCACAATTGAATTGATCAAGTTACATTTATTTGTACGCATAAATACAATTATGTCAATTTAGCGTTTAAAAAGCCCGCCTTAATGTGTTTGATATAGGAGAAAATTGTTCCCTTTGACGGCTGGCTGGTCCAACCTGTCATTTCAGACACGTTGTTATGATATGTGGAAGATTTAACATTTATGTTTTAATTTTTTGAAATCATAGCTACGCTCGATAATTATTTCGATCGAATAGTAAAGCAATTGATTTTTTACTCATCGTGAAATAGTTCTGTTAACTTATTGTTATAGTTTTGTCAATTATAGCATAACCTACAATCTCTGCACTAGCGGACCGATGCTATTTATTTTAATGATGAAAGCACGAATATTCGACAATATATCACTGAACATATATTTAATATCGAAAGAAGCATTACCTTTATCGCCGCAATTATCGTTGCTATAAACAATTGACACCACATTCACTTTTCACTGCTTGACGAAAACATGTAAATGTATTATTGTATAGCAGCTGTCCATGCGGACGCATCGCTCACTCAAGTAGGAGAGCTCGCTTGCACTTCAAGCCTTAAATGGAACGCGAGGTAACGCCGCATGAGTCATGTTTTTTCGTGCGTGCAGCCGGCTCCATCGAATTATAAGACGTTGTCACGTCAAAAAAACTGCAACACGGATCATGCTCACAGCACCGAAATCCACTATAAGTGAGCATCACACCACACGACAGCCAACGTGTTAAAGCACAATAATCTAACTAGAGCACACAATAGTAACTGTCATAATACCCACATTTTACTATAATATTGCTAAGAAACACTTCTTAGTTGTGACCGAACATGTTATAATCTAGTGTCTGACGTAATGAGAAAATCAGCAATTAGCTTTAGCAACACTATAATTTCATGAATCAAACTAAACTCTTAGCAAAATTACAAAGATTATCCAATATAGAGAATTCATTTCTTCTCTTATATCTTTTCTTTTTCTCATATTTTGTTGACTCTAGAAATAGATTTAGCACAATAAGGAGTACCCTAAAGTTATTTTTAGACATCACCCAAGATATAGCACATTCAAAATCAAACTTACACTGTAGTCTGTAAGCTATCTTTCTGTGTGAACATTGCAATTATTACTATATTAGTGCCAACAAAATTTAATTATTTTGTTAAAAAATTTATTGTTCATCAACTTAAATAAAAGCCTAGCAAAAATCAAAACACAATAACAAAAAAGCATAATTTGTACTTAATGTGACCTCAACTACACTACCAATAATTATATTACAACTTACTATATGAAAAATTCTCGGGAATTAGGTCACATTAACACTCTGTTATAAATGTTCGTCTTTACGTACGTTTCGGTCTCACGACCATCATCAGAAGACTTATTTTGTTAAAAAGGGGTTAACTAAAACTAATTAGCACAAGTGTCCATATCGCACAATCTTCAATCAAAAAGCTCACGTCGTCGAAACGAACAGAACCACGAATAATCGAAAATTGTATCGTTAATATTAAAGTTTAGATTTTTTTGTAACAAGAAACCACTGTTAAGTAATATTCTCATAATGTACAAACGCATATTGCTATGGTCTCAAAGCAACTGAAGTTCTAAGCTATTTGTTTGTAATAACACGACCCAGATGTAGATTTATGACGTACTTGAAAAGGTTTTAGACCTGCATTGGAATTTAGTTTACTTTAAGCGTTCTTCCTAAAATATACTTTTAACATTATAAAGACGTATGTAGGAATTTGCAAGAGTTTTAATTAATCAAGTTAGTATAAATCTGACTCAATCCTTGAATATCATTCCTATGATTTACAGAATTTGAATCCCTTTTTATGTGAATCATCTCCAGGATAGATCTTTTATAATAATTGGTTTCTTTAGTTAAAATATTAACATTTTTGTAATCAAATTGATGGTTATAATCAAAACAGTGCTTAGCAAGGGCGGTGGAATTTTCTAAGTTATTATTTCTTGTGCTATACTTATGGCCGTACATTCTTTTTTGTAAATATTGTTTAGAGATTCCAGTATAAGTTCCATCACAATCTAAACAATTCAATTTATATACTGTGTGGGTTTGTTTATCTTTAGGTATTACAGGTTTTAGATTTGAGAAATATTTCCCAACACAGTTAGTAGGTTTATGCGCAACATTTATATCGTACTTTTTCAAACATTTCTTAATTTTTTCTGAGGTCTCCGGAATGTATGGTAAAGTTATATAATTGTCTGTATTACCTGTTATGTTATTTTTATAAGAAGAACCATTATAGATTTTGTTTATTCTCTCTTTAATGATAGGATTGTAGAAAGTTTTTGGGTAGCCATTCATTTCCAATGCATTACGAACAATTTTTAAATTTTTGGGACGGTCCTCTGCGTGGGATAATTTTACCGCGCGGTCTGTGAGGCTGTTTATGACACTTTTTTTATAACAAGCTGGTGCAACGGAATTGAAATGAAGATAACGTTGAGACCAGACTTCTTTAGTAAACCAAGAAGTTTTTATTTTTCCATCTGCATCATGCCTTATGATCATATCTAGAAAATTAATGTTATTGTTTATTTCTATTTCACAAGTGAATTGAAGTTTACAATGGAAATTGTTAAATTTATTAATCACATATTGAATTTTATCGTTGGGAACACACATAAGGCAATCATCTACATACCGTTTAAAGAATACAGGCTGAAAATCTAATGAATTTATAACAGATTCCTCTAGGCATTCCATAACGAGGTTAGCAATGGTAGCTGAAATAGGAGATCCCATTGCTGTGCCGAAAATTTGTCCAAAATATTGCTCACCGTACTGAAAATAAGTGCATTCTAAACAAAACTTTACCGCATTTATAAAATCCGATTGATCAAGAGGTGTGTGGTTTTTAATCTCTGGCCAACGTTTTTTGATGCAATTTAATGCCAAAACGACAGGTATATTTGTAAATAAAGAAACAACATCCAAGGAAATTAGTTGATGGTTTACTGGTACGGTTTGATTTTTTATAAATTCATTAAAATGCCATGAGTCTTTCACATAAAATTCATTTTTTCCTATTATATTATTGATAGATTTTGATAGAAATTTTGATAAATTGTAAGTAGGCACTCCAATATTACTTACAATGGGTCTTAGGGGTATATCATTTTTATGTAATTTAGGAAGCCCATAGATATAAGGTGCAAGCCCATTATGGCAAATTAATTTATTTTTTAATTCAATGGGGATTATCTTATTTTTATGCCATTTATTTATCAATTTATTCATGTTATTTTGTACTGATGAAGTAGGGTCAGATTTTAATTTTTTATAAGTTGTTTCATCATTTAAAAGGTCTCCCATTTTGTTTTCAACCATCAACTAATTTCCTTGGATGTTGTTTCTTTATTTACAAATATACCTGTCGTTTTGGCATTAAATTGCATCAAAAAACGTTGGCCAGAGATTAAAAACCACACACCTCTTGATCAATCGGATTTTATAAATGCGGTAAAGTTTTGTTTAGAATGCACTTATTTTCAGTACGGTGAGCAATATTTTGGACAAATTTTCGGCACAGCAATGGGATCTCCTATTTCAGCTACCATTGCTAACCTCGTTATGGAATGCCTAGAGGAATCTGTTATAAATTCATTAGATTTTCAGCCTGTATTCTTTAAACGGTATGTAGATGATTGCCTTATGTGTGTTCCCAACGATAAAATTCAATGTGATTAATAAATTTAACAATTTCCATTGTAAACTTCAATTCACTTGTGAAATAGAAATAAACAATAACATTAATTTTCTAGATATGACCATAAGGCATGATGCAGATGGAAAAATAAAAACTTCTTGGTTTACTAAAGAAGTCTGGTCTCAACGTTATCTTCATTTCAATTCCGTTGCACCAGCTTGTTATAAAAAAAAGTGTCATAAACAGCCTCACAGACCGCGCGGTAAAATTATCCCACGCAGAGGACCGTCCCAAAAATTTAAAAATTGTTCGTAATGCATTGGAAATGAATGGCTACCCAAAAACTTTCTACAATCCTATCATTAAAGAGAGAATAAACAAAATCTATAATGGTTCTTCTTATAAAAATAACATAACAGGTAATACAGACAATTATATAACTTTACCATACATTCCGGAGACCTCAGAAAAAATTAAGAAATGTTTGAAAAAGTACGATATAAATGTTGCGCATAAACCTACTAACTGTGTTGGGAAATATTTCTCAAATCTAAAACCTGTAATACCTAAAGATAAACAAACCCACACAGTATATAAATTGAATTGTTTAGATTGTGATGGAACTTATACTGGAATCTCTAAACAATATTTACAAAAAAGAATGTACGGCCATAAGTATAGCACAAGAAATAATAACTTAGAAAATTCCACCGCCCTTGCTAAGCACTGTTTTGATTATAACCATCAATTTGATTACAAAAATGTTAATATTTTAACTAAAGAAACCAATTATTATAAAAGATCTATCCTGGAGATGATTCACATAAAAAGGGATTCAAATTCTGTAAATCATAGGAATGATATTCAAGGATTGAGTCAGATTTATACTAACTTGATTAATTAAAACTCTTGCAAATTCCTACATACGTCTTTATAATGTTAAAAGTATATTTTAGGAAGAACGCTTAAAGTAAACTAAATTCCAATGCAGGTCTAAAACCTTTTCAAGTACGTCATAAATCTACATCTGGGTCGTGTTATTACAAACAAATAGCTTAGAACTTCAGTTGCTTTGAGACCATAGCAATATGCGTTTGTACATTATGAGAATATTACTTAACAGTGGTTTCTTGTTACAAAAAAAAATCTATACTTTAATATTAACGATACAATTTTCGATTATTCGTGGTTCTGTTCGTTTCGACGGCGTGAGCTTTTTGATTGAAGATTGTGCGATATGGACGCTTGTGCTAATTAGTTTTAGTTAACCCCTTTTTAACAAAATAAGTCTTCTGATGATGGTCGTGAGACCGAAACGTACGTAAAGACGAACATTTATAACAGAGTGTTAATGTGACCTAATTCCCGAGAATTTTTCATATAATTCATACTGGGTCAAGAATCTTATTATATTATTACAACTTACTTGAATCTAAAATAGATATAAAATTTCACTACTTGAATAGTTTTCTCCATAATTACCATACTCTTCGCGGACGATGTCCGAAGAGATGTACTCATTACTCAAGCTATTACTAAAATCGTTAAATAAGTCCTAGAGTAAAAAATTCCTTCACCATAGTGTCAATTTTTAGCAGCTTTGAAAAAATCCATCTGTCTGTCACGAAATGTTTTTCTACACGATAACTCAAAAACGAAAGGTCCTATCATATTCAAATTTTGACAAAAAATCGTTTGCTGTTCGGTGACGTTTGTTTTTCATCGTGTAATAAACACACCCTTTTCTTAAGGGTTAAAAAATTAAAAAAATCATAACTCAAAGTATACATTGAATCGATTCAAAACTTTTACAGTAAATTGAAGTTAATTTAAAACTGCTTTCAACCAAATTTCAACAAAATAGTTCAACAGCAACAAAAACAATTATTGAAGTAAACTTTATTTTACACCGTCCTTTAACAGTTTGTGCAAACGGTGATGTTGTCTAGGGGCTAGGACAGTTGTTTGGGTACCACTCAGAAGTTTCAGGTTGGAAAATTTGTTTTAGTTCATTTTCTTAAAAATATTAATTTAGATATTATTTAGTTGTGTAAACATAATGAAATAAATAATTTATTTCATTATCTTTACACAAATGCGAAAAGTATCTTATAGAATTTGAAACAATTATGTAAAAATCAGTAACCAAATCAAATGATTTGCGGAGAGTAACTTTGCCATGCACACTATTTATCTATTCTCCAAGCGGCAACACATTTCTAGCTTGTTTTTACAATACAAATTTAATGAGGTGAAACGGTGCTAATTACGACTTTGTTACGATTTTTTCTGAGAAGGTAACGCAAGAATAGCATTTTGTTAGATGTTCCAAGTTGGGATTCAGTGGATAGCATTTTATTAAGTTTTCCAGTATCTGAATCTGTATAACTTGAATTGTTTGTTGAGAGTGGGTTGTTTAAATGACATCACTTATCATTTCCAAGTCTGTAAAAATAATAACGATATGAAGATTCACTCATTTCACTAAAAATCAATCGATATTTATTTATTTTTTTATTTTATTCATTAATGATATCATATACAAACATATACGATAACAACAATATTTCAACGGATAGGCGCCTAAGTGCAGAACACTTGTATGCGCCACGAAACCTTTTTGTAATTTTTGATTTTTTTGATAATCACATAGGTAATATGTAATAATCTAAGTATAAACAAAATAAAAATGCAAACAATTCAATCGTGAGTATAAGTAATGTTCAGAATCGTTCAATATTACTGGTTATATATATTCAAATTTTTTTTAAGAACCGCGGTAATTTATTGATATTTCTTATTTCCAATTTGTATGTTTTTGGTGCAAGATTCAGATTTATATTTTTGTAACTTTTTTGATGTTTATTTGTTTTAATTCTTTTTCCATGCTTGTGGCTTGTAAATATTTTGAGTTTATTATTTTTATGGAAATACACACATATTGAAATTATGTAAATATAGACAAATAATGTCATTTTACATCAGACATTGCAAAAAATGCACCCTATGAATGATTGAATGAAAACAAGAAGTAATTTAGGAAGTCTAAAAGACCGATTCTGACCATTTATGCATTATAAGTTCCACTGAGTTTTTGTTCAACTAACGAATGACTTCAATACTGTGAGTAATGTGTTTTTATTCGGTACTCCAAAAAATTGACTCGAATTGAATATTTGTTGAAATATTATATTCATCCTACTATGATAGTGTTACTGAGATTATCAATAGTAGATCAGTGGCGCCTCCTCGAAGGAGGCTAAGGAGGCTCAGCCTCCTCATCAATTTATCTTAATGCTCATTCTCCATTTTATTTCCTGTTTCTCTGATAATTCTTTGAATTTTACAATTAATTCCCCGTTCTCAGTAGTTATTTTCAATCCGGCAACAGTGGTCAGAGGCTAGATTCTCTATATATCTCAAACGCTGAGTTGTGTTGTTCAACACAGTTGCCGTTTTTCCGACCAGTCAATCGCCAAATAGCGTGAAATGGCGAAAACTTCAACAGGGTAGGGAGGCTAGCTTTTCGTATCCATTCGTCGGTCGAATGAAATACGATTACTTGCGCTCCCGCCTCCCGCTGCTAGAAGAATGCGGTTAGTTGTTGTTTTTATTCCATGAGGCGTAGTAAGGTTAAGTAGTTAATTTTTAAGTTATAATTTATCTAATCGGAATCGGTGAACGTTAAAATTATGAGTGACTTAGTTGCAAAGTTCTTAGAAAATCCATTTAGTGGATTAACATATGATAGAAAAGTGTTCTTCAAAAACAAACGGCCTTTACCGGATTTGAAAGGATTAGTGATGGCAGGGAAGTATCAAAATCGATCGTTTAATACTGATAATTATAAAAAATATGTATGGTTAACGGGATCTGAAGTACACAATAAATTATATTGCTGGTATTGCTTGCTATTCACATCAGATACAACTTCATGTTGGGGGCACTTGGGTTATAATGATTTGAAAAATTTAGCTCGTGGCCTAGAAAGACATGAAAAATCGCAGGAACATATTACATCGTGTATTAAGTTTAAATTAACCGGTAAACAGAATATTGTTAATGCGATTGATTCTACATGAACACGCGAAATCGAAAATCATAATAATACAGTTAAAGAAAACCGCGAAGTTTAAAAAAAAATCATTGATTTCTTATTGTATTTATCATTTCAAGATTTGGCTTTTAGAGGGCATGATGAAACTGAAAATTCAGTTAATAAAGGTAATTGTTAGATTTGTTTTGTAAATACGACAGTAAGCTTCGCGATTTTATGACTAACGCGTCAGTATTTGCAGGCATTTGTTTTGTTTTATGCGGGTATAATGGTTGAGTGACACCACGCGAAATAAGGTTAGATTAGAATTCGTCTGTTCGGTAAATTATTAATTGTAAAAATGGACAACTAGTGGAAAGATTTTTAGTGTTCTACGATGTTAGTTCGGGAAGAACAGCGGTCAATTTATTCAATTTTTCAATGGAAACATTTCAACGATTCGACTTTGCGAATAAATCAGACTTACGACGGCATCTGTAATGGCGGGACATTTAAACGGTCTTCAAACAAACGTAAGTTTTAAATAACATAGTAGGAAACAGAATTCCCTGTAATGCTCGAACTCGATGGAATTTTACATCACATGCAATGTTTAGTTTACCATCCATAAAAATAAAGACAAATTAATTGAAATATTTGATTTTATATTAAACAGTGATGACTTTTCAACAGATCAGGTTTCATTGAATGCTGCTGTTGGTTTAAAATCTTATTTAGAAAATGAAGAATTTTTGTTATTTCTTGATACTTTTAAATTAATATTTGAACAAACTGATCTTATTTTTCGAATTTTACAACATAAATTCACTAATATAATTCATTCAAGAGATCGTTCAACACATCTCATTGATAAAATTCAAGTTTCCGTTATACAGAATTTGATTTTAATATTTTATTTGGAAATTATTCAACTGATGAGGCTTCTCCCGTGAAAAGGAGGAAAACATATAATTTGGTAGACAAGAAACTACATTATAAACAACTTTTTTATGAAATTTTAGATACTATTAAAGGTCAAATATTGAGATTCGATTTTCCGATTTACATGAATTGAAGTTTTTCGATTTGACGAATAGAAGATTTTTCGAATCTTTTTCAAAAGAGTTTCTCAATACACTTTCAGATAACTTAGTTCTAAAATATAATTTTTTTGATAAAATAGCGCTGCACAATGAATTATGCGTTGTATACTGGGATAAAGATATTTTAGGCCAGTACGACAGTCACGCCGATATGATAAAATATATGATAGATAATGATTTGCAACAAGTCTTACCTCAGTTTTATAAACTACTTTGTTTGACAGTCACCATTCCTGTCACGTCGGCATCGGTGGAGAGATCATTTTCTACTCTCAAACGAATTAAAACATACATGCGAAATACAATGGGCCAAAATCGTTTATACAATGTTAGTTTAATATCTATTGAAAAAGATTTAGTAAAACACTTAAAACATAATGATACATTTTATGATAATATTATTGATCATTTTTCGTAAATTAACGACCGTAGAATTTCGTTAATATATAGAAAAGTTGATAAAATTAATAACAAAAAACAAAATATGAAAAATTCCAAAAAAAAATTAAAAATCCAAAAAAAAATAAAAAACAAAAAACGAACGAAAAAAAAATTTGTGGGCAAGAGAAACTCTATACCTCCACGTTGGTTCTTGCTGGGTAACAATCAATTTTGTCACTGAAGGTTAAATTAATTGGCTGAATAGAGTATATTTTTACAAAAACGTTTTATGTCCAGCCTCCTCTCTCAAAAAGTTCACGAGCCGCCACTGTAGTAGATTAGGAAATCGTACTTTGATTTGAACGATAGGGTATTTTGAGTGTTTCTACAAATAGTAATGCCTACTTCAACATCATAATATCAAATATAAAATGCATTAATAATATCGACTTGAAGCAGAAAGTCCATACCCCATATCGTTATCTAAATCTTACAGGTGTAGGAACAGTTTCATTTTAATAATCAATCAAGTAAACTCCAAATAATACGATTTCGGCAATCCTTCAAATCTGCCAAATCTGGAGAACATGGTGGATGACTAACCATTTCGGAGCGCAATTCATGCAATTTTGCCATTGCGAGTGCGGACCTGTGCGCCGGTGCGTTGTCCTGGTGGAAGAATACCGTTTTCTTTGCCAAACCGGCATCGGATCGATTCAACAGCTCAGTATAATATACGCCTGTGATTGGTTTGCCCTTAAAAAAAAACTGTCGCCTTGACTTTGTTAGCCGATAAACCCAATTTGCCCTTTTTCGGCTTCGATTCGCCAGAACATGACACTGTTTGGACTGTTATTTGGCCTCGGTGTGTTGTGATGGATCCACGGTTACGAAACGGCGCAAAAAGACTTTCTTATCGCACTTGAACATGGCCAAACACTCCTTTGAAGTTGTCACACGGTCGAGCTTCTTGTCAACAGCAAATGCCGCACCCATCTCGCAGATAGCTTTTTCATATTCAAAAATATATGCAAAATGTTCCGTACCCGTTCGGTTGAGATGCCCATAGCCTTAGCAATCTCGTGCACTTTAACTCGCCGATCGTTCCAATCGATGGTGAAGAGTCTCTATAATGTTTAACAAACGATGCTTTGTTTTGCGTAATGTTTTTTATGGAAGAAATAATGTTCAATCAAAAAGCAAAATTCACTTTATTCCATGTTTACAAAAATCTTCCATGGTGCCTGCATTCGATGGGTGTCAAAACAACTGTATGACATATGAGTCTGAAAATGCGTTCTAGTTAAAGATGGTACATCACAAATGTCACATGGAATTTTCGATTGTGGCGCCATCTGTTTTAATTTTCAGGGAATTTTTACCTTTCCCTCGTATGTTATATTATTTGATATAATAAGTTTATTGAATCAATATTGCATATAACGAAAATGTAAAATTTTCTTGTTTTCACATCCGTTTTGAAACGCCGCCAAAACGAATCCAGATAGAGGTCACCACAAATACGTCAGTGACAATATAATCAAGTCATATGTTGAAAATATGGAGTCAATTTAGTACATAATTACAGAATCTAACAAAACTCAATTGACTTTCACATCTGAATAAGTGAGTGAACTGACATCCTGTATAAAAATTATTTCATAACCAAAAAGTGCTGACCTATATTCATCTAGCTTCGTTTTGACTGAGTTAGGTTAGAAAACACGATTTGTTTTGGACTATAATTCGAAAAATTATTATAATAAGATTCTTGACCCAGTATGAATTATATAAAAAATTCTCGGGAATTAGGTCACATTAACACTCTGTTATAAATGTTATGTAGATGATTGCCTTATGTGTGTTCCCAACGATAAAATTCAATATGTGATTAATAAATTTAACAATTTCCATTGTAAACTTCAATTCACTTGTGAAATAGAAATAAACAATAACATTAATTTTCTAGATATGACCATTAGGCATGATGCAGATGGAAAAATAAAAACTTCTTGGTTTACTAAAGAAGTCTGGTCTCAACGTTATCTTCATTTCAATTCCGTTGCACCAGCTTGTTATAAAAAAAGTGTCATAAACAGCCTCACAGACCGCGCGGTAAAATTATCCCACGCAGAGGACCGTCCCAAAAATTTAAAAATTGTTCGTAATGCATTGGAAATAAATGGCTACCCAAAAACTTTCTACAATCCTATCATTAAAAAGAGAATCCACCGCCCTTGCTAAGCACTGTTTTGATTATAACCATCAATTTGATTACAAAAATGTTAATATTTTAACTAAAGAAACCAATTATTATAAAAGATCTATCCTGGAGATGATTCACATAAAAAGGGATTCAAATTCTGTAAATCATAGGAATGATATTCAGGGATTGAGTCAGATTTATACCAACTTGATTAATTAAAACTCTTGCAAATTCCTACATACGTCTTTATAATGTTAAAAGTATATTTTAGGAAGAACGCTTAAAGTAAAGTAAATTCCAATGCAGGTATAAAACCTTTTCAAGTACGTCATAAATCTACATCTGGGTCGAGTTATTACAAACAAATAGCTTCGAACTCCAGTTGCTTTGAGACCATAGCAATATGCGTTTGTACATTATGAGAATATTACTTAACAGTGGTTTCTTGTTACAAAAAAATCTATACTTTAATATTAACGATACAATTTTCGATTATTCGTGGTTCTGTTCGTTTCGACGGTGAGCTTTTTGATTGAAAATTGTGCGATATGGACGCTTGTGCTAATTAGTTTTAGTTAACCCCTTTTTGACAAAATAAGTCTTCTGATGATGGTCGTGAGACCGAAACGTACCTAAAGACGAACATTTATAACAGAGTGTTAATGTGACCTAATTCCCGAGAATTTTTTATATAAAAAATTATTATTGCAATTCCATTAAGCTACTTTTGAAGGATTTGGTCACAAGGGATCGGAAAGTGTAAAATCATATGTAAGAGATCGCCTTATAATTTGCTTCGAACTCAATGCATTTTTGAATGAACTTATAGATTCATAATTTCTCTTGCAAAATTTGCTTATAAGAACTACATGCCAAACACATTTTTCAGATCAAGCAATCCTGATCAGCATTCATCCCTATTACAACCATTTGATGAAGATTTGATCTTAGATTTTGTGCCACCTCCACCTGGATTCGAAGATTTCAATGAAATGGATGGTGTGTGTGGGGATAACCTGAATGAACCTACCACTGAACCTGAAACATGTAACATTGTTGAAAATTCTGTGTCGCCAGATAAACTAGCGGTATTTCCAATTCGTAAACCTCTAGTTTATCAAAACCTCAAGAAATTAGATAAAGTCACACAATTACAATCAGAATTGTCTCAGAAATTCCCTTCACTATCTCCCATTACAAAGGAGAAATCAAGGAGTTTGAATGTAATTGAGATTGCCCAGCAATCGAAATTTTCTCCGTTAACTATAATTAAGCCAACAGAACCATCACCAATAACAAGTACGCCAAAGCAAAAAAGTATTCTGAATTACATAAAACCAATCCGAAGTAGCCAGAGCTCACTTATGGAAATAAATATGGCGACCAATAAGCCATGTATAGCTTGCACGAGATTGGGTAAAGACCAGATCCTATCAATATCATCCATGTCAAAAAGAAAATTATCAACATACAGTAGCACTTTTGGACCGAATGTAACACATATGATCGTTTCAGTCAATGAAAAGAATTGTGTTAGCGATCATACAATCAAATTTGTTTCTGCTGTAGCTGCAGGAATTTGGGTTTTGAGTTTTGTTTGGGTTCAAGAATGTTTAGCAAAGAATTCTATTGTTCCTGAGGTAAGCAGATTCTAATATTGAAATAATATTTCTTTAGGTATTTTGAAATAGTTCCAGTTACTTAATTAACTAACTGTAGTAGTTGTTCAATAAAACAAGATTTTTACTCCACTCTAGTCTCATATTGATGATTATGAGAAGAATATTATTGAATAATTCAGCCATTACTTGATGAAAATCCATTCTAAACTTGAATAAGTTAACTATTAAAAATTTGATTTTCACTAATTTAATGAATAAATGTCATAGTCTAGGAGCTAGACCGATATTGATGGTCTGAACATTACCCCGATGGCACTATGGTTTATCGTTAGAGGACGTTTCAATGACCAATTCATCTCACAGACCGAATTTTCCCCGGCTGCTAGATCTCGAGATACGGCATCCGCATTTTTTTTTTGACTGAAGGTTAACCCCTTCCAAGTTGCGGTTTCTTGAAAAGCATGCCATTCTTATACACTTCCCCCATGTGCCATCATTTTTTATCGTGTCCGTTTATCAGGTCGACCAGTTAAAATTTAACCAAAAATGGACTGCCAGTTAACCCTCCTAAACGTGGTGGAAAATGTTCATTGGTGTTGGCAATTGTTAACATACCCTATGCCATCAAAAGTTTTCGGCCCATTTCCGAGTAATTGGCCATTATTTAGACCAAAAATGTTTCTTTTTTTCATTTTGTGGATAAAACTTGCGGGTTCCAAGGTAACATGATGGCACCATGTTAAATAACTTTATTGGAGGTCAAATAAAGATTTAAAATTATTGCCATCACTCCTTGCCTATTTCAACCATCCAAAACTTCCTTAAATCATCCAGCAGAATAAAAAAATAAAATAAAAAAGAGTAGTTTCGATTCTAAACCCAGCCAGAGTCTCAACAATTGACTAATTTATCATAAAATTGGTCATATTATCATATGATTCATATTTGGGGGGGGGGGGGGGGGTTTATGGGGTTTTGGGGGGTTGAAATAGGCAAGGAGTGATGGCAATCATTTTAATTCTTTATTTAACCATCAATAAAGTTATTTAACATGGTGTCATCATGTTGCCTTGTAACCCGCAAGTTTTATCTACAAAATGAAAAAAAGAAACATTTTCGGTCCAAATAATTACTCGATAATGGACCGATAACTTTTGATGGCATAGGATATGTTAACAATTGCCAACACCAATGAACATTCTCCACCAGGTTTGGAAGGGTTAACTTGCAGTCCATTTTCGGTCCAATTTTAACTGGTCGGCCTGATAAACGGACACGATAAAAAATGATGGCACATGGTGGAAGTGTATAAAAATGGCATGCTTTTCAAGTAACCGCAACTTGGAAAGGGTTAACCTCCAGTAAAAAAAAAATGTGGATACCGTATCTGGAGATCTAGCAGCCGGGGAAAATTCGGTCTGTGAGATGAATTAGTCATTGAGCCGTCCTCTAACGATAAACCATAGTTCCATCGGGTTAATGTTCAGACCATCAATATCGGTCTAGCTCCTAGACTAACTACAGTTGTCGTCAAATAATTTGGCACCTGTATGAAATAACATCGGCACATTATAAATTGTCTATCTTCTTCTAATACTCATGATTTAGATAAAGAAACATTGTAACGTATAATTTCTAAGAAAACCACATACGTCAATGGCATTCTAATGATCTAGAAAGAGACAAAACATCCCCGTCCTATCCTATTTGAATCACGTTATTTTTGATAAGTTTCAGGCCTGTCTTGTCTTTTGTCATTGTATACGCAAAGAACACCTATTGATTCATTATATTTATTAAATGAAGATATAAAAATGAAACATTGAATTAATATATATATTTCTCATATAGGAAGAACTAGTATTATTGGTGGAGAATTATATTACATTGTTTGACAATAGTTTCAGAACTCCAGTTTTTGTTAATCCATAGTTTCACGGTAGAAAAAGACAACAACACTGAAGCCTCTTTCTTTGCTTGAGAATTCTAATTCACAATGTATACTTCATTTATGTGAGATGTAGCTGCAGTTTATTACCACAATATTGAAGTTAGGCCCCTTGAGCATCAGCAAATTGAAAATCTATTCTGAAAACGTTTCTACGTAGATTGAAACATGTCTTGTTGGGGAAACAGGTTTTTTGTCAAAATGTCCATAACAGAAATAGTGAAAGTAGATTTATAGGTAGGTACTGTCATGCTCATGAAATAGTAACATCATGGTAATGTGGTTCTTCACCATGTCCTGATGCAATTGTATTCAAATTCTGTTGCTGTCTGGTTCCTTCATTCACAGGGAACATAACACAATTTCTGCTGCACGCCCGTTTAGAGTGTAATCCGTTCTAATACACGAAAATACATTAAAAGTATTGAAACTAATATTCACTCTAAAAAGATAATCGGAGTAAACAATGTAAACTGACGAATGTTATAGGTTATAACAGCTGCAAATATTTATATACAGGGTGAGTCAGTTTTTTGTAGACAAACTTCAACAGGAGATAGAACAGATGTTTCCAAGGAGAAAAGTTCCTATAAACATATGTCGTAGAAGGCTTCGTGTTGAAATTGAAAAAAAAAATTCGTTTTTTGCGAATATCTCCGGAACCGTTTATCGTACAAAAGACAGCTTTTGTAAGCATTTTCTACTCATAGGAAGCTATGTTCTGTGCGATAAAAAAATTTTTTTACTTTAATTGGTGAAGATTTTGAAGGGGTGGTGGGTGTTTTTCTCTCGAACTCCTACGTCACTGAAAAAAGTACGGTTTTGAGACAACCATTTGAACCGCCAATGTTTTCTACACAAAAAAGCTTGGTCATAAGCTCTAAAGTTGACCGTTTTCGAGAAAAATTCAAAGAAATTTTTCCCCTTGGTCCGTTTTCTCGACTATTCCAGCACCCGTACTTTTTTCCGTCTTGGTGCCTTCGGTAAGCCATATGGAATCCCCTGGTATCATATGAGGTCTGCCTGTCTGCCTTTAAATGAAAGAAAAAAAGCAGGTAGTGGGTAAAAGCATGAATGGGAATATTTCGATAAAATTCGTAACAGCTTCTTTGGACCAATAACGTGTATCGTCCAAACCAATTAATTAATTAATGAATTAATGAAAAGCCAAAACCTATACTTACTGAATTTTCTAAACTGCGCAAGAAAGAGCGTGTGAAACAAATTTGAGCACTTTTCAACTGCATGAAATTCGCTCGCGAAAACCCGCAAGATATCCTGCAGGTTTTCACTTGTCCAAAAACCGAGTGATTATTTTCATTTACACTGACATTCTTTTGCGCGCGATTGAAACGGGGCGCTCCTAAAGTGTGGGTGGAACAGCTGATATTTCAACATCTTGAATAGTAGACTTCCACGGGTAGCAAATCTTGAAAATTCTTGGTTTCCGGATGGGTTCCGCGTCACAAAAGCACGACTTGATGCCGACGTTTCGCCAACCATTACAGGTGGCATCTTCAGGGCAGGCTTGAGGCTTGAACTGAAATGGATTCTTCTGGTTTCTCTAGCGGTATTTATTGTGGGAAAACCTTCACGCTGCACAGTTCACTCCCTTTATTCCGGTGGTTAACTTCGTTCTGGCACTTGACCCTGCCGTTGCGTGATCATGTGCAAAGTGTAATTTTCGAGGATGGGTTTCCAAATGTTAGGAAGTTGATATCCTGAGTCGCGGTTTAGATTATTTGGATGTTTTAGGACGTGTATCGCTTAAAAAAATTTTCGCTGTTAGAAGTTTGGGGCTCGGGATAGGATTTTAGTATTTACGAAAAGGATTTGTGTTCCGCAAGTGCAGATCTACTGGTGTCACGAAGCCTTGTACAGCGTTCATGTTCTTTCACATGAGTAGCTACTGTACGACCTGTTTCACCAGTGACAATGAAAAGGATATTGGGATGTAATTAATTTGGGATGTAATTAATTAATTACATCCCAATATCCTTTTTACGAGTCGACAGACTGACGGTACTTTGGGACATTCTATGTATCGAAAACCCATTCACACCGATAGATGCCTCAATGGCTGTCAACTTATCTCAACTCCAATCCTTACAATCCGAATTAAAACACCTTTCATCTTATTATCAAATAATTTCATCCATTATAACATTAAAAAAACCATAAAGAAATACACTTCGCCTAAAGTTTCAAATTAACCTGACCCACCTTCTTTATCCACATCTTCAATTTATTGAAAATATAACCGATCGAATTTCTAAAATCCTTAAGAAGCATAATATTTCTCTATCTCAGTTTACAAACCTATCAAAGATCCCCTTCCTCTTCTTCAATTATAAGGTAGAAACATTCCATGTTCTTGCGGTAAACTTATATTGGTGAAACTAGTCGTACAGTAGCTACTCGTGTGAAAGAACATGAGCGCTGAACAAGGCTTCGTGACACCAGGAGATCTGCACTTGCGGAACACAAGTTTGACACTAATCATCAAATCCTTTCCGAAAATACTAAAATCTTAGCTCGAGGCCCAAACTTCTATCAGCGAAATATTCTTGAAGCGATAGAAATCTTGAAACATCCAAATAATCTAAACCGTGACTCAGTATACTACCATCTCAACGTTTCAAAACCCATCCTCGAAACTTCCACTTCGCACATGATCACACAATGACAGGGTCAGGTGTCAGAACGGACTTTACCACCGGAATAAAGGCAGTTGTGTAGCGTGAAGGTACTTTCCCACAATAAATACCGCTAAAGAAAGCAGAAGAATTAGTTTCAGTTCAAGCCTCGAGCCAACCCTCAAGATGCAATATGTAATGATTAGCGAAACGTTGACATCAAGTCGTGCTATTGTAACGCGGAATCCATACGGAAGCCAATAATTCTCAAGATAGTTCAACAGTTCTACGAACGATCTTGATTGTGATTTAGTTCAGATGAGCATTGCTTATAAAATTAACTGTAATCATAGATCACTAATTTCCCTCCCTCGAAATATATTGCAAATGGTCATAAATAGAAAGTCGTCATTTCATTACAAGTTTATTCGAATTAACAACACAAAGTGTTTTACAAGAGTCAATACTAGGGACCTTTTTGATATTATCACTGAATTACCTACCAATATTGTTACCTCCGTCGATTTCAGACAATTCTGCAGGTTAAATTTATGATTGTGATATATAGCTAGATGTTGTTCGCAAATATTTAAAAATGCAGAAAGACGTCCATTCGGCAGCTAATTCATTGATTAACGGTTATATACCTCTTCGGTGATTTATTTATAGAAAACACGCATATGTAGATAAAAAACACAAAAAGAAAGATGTTACTTGTGCAAATTTATAAATAAGATACAATCACCCTCATCCACTATTTACAGTGTTATAGTGTAACATCAGTGTGAACTCTTTTAGAGTTTATTGTTCAAATTTGATGTTGTGCTGTTTCACCATTCTTGTTTATATTTCCTGGAGAACCGAATTCTCTTATTTGCTATCTCATCAAAATTAGTATTAATAATACAGTTTTGCACTAGAAACCAATGTTACACCAATTTTTCGTAACGAGTCCATGTAGCCCTTAAAAAAATGGGAGTCACGTAAACATCTACCATGATTGGTCTTGATCTTTATCTACCTCATCAAATAGTATATTATACACCAAGGTGTTGAAGACTATTATTATTGATCGAGCATCAAGAGGTCTATAAATGTCTTCACCACCGTGGTGTATATACTATTTTTTCCACTACTAGCACATTAAACTAGAATTTAATATTTTTAAGTTAAATAAAGTAAACAATTTGATACGTATGCTTGCGTAATTTCTGTCTGATAAAAAGTAAGTAGGCTGGAAATCAATTTTGACATTTCTATTAAATGACATTTCTCGAAAACAATATTGTTGTAATATTTACGTATACATTACGTATACATGTGAAAAGCCGAAATGAGGGAAAATTTAAATTGCAAACCGCCAGAAATGCGAGAAATCGCAGAAAAAGTTACTGTACAGTTTGGTGCAGTACCAAAAACGTAGAGATGATTTCTACTTACTACTGGCATACTTCCACGATTATGCAAGTGATAAAAAGGCCTCTACTTTATGGGCACAATATTCTATGTTGAGATCAACTATTTCCCTTTTCTATCGTTTTCACTACTGAAATCTTGTTTTCACTTAGGCGAATACTAACCTAAAATTTACAAAACCATCTATTATCTGTAGCCTGTAGCAAGGTTACTCACTTGAAAAATAATCAGTTTTATTCAATGTCGTCTTCTGGTAATTCTGTGTTCTCGTGGTCTTACTCGTATTTTGTTTAATAAATAGTTTTGTAACATAACCATGCTCGGCTCTGTCCGGCACTCGGTGTAGGTTACGGTCACGATTCACAAATGTCATCAGTCATTTATTTATTCAAATAATTTTATCGTGTTAGGTAATTTCAAGCAGCAAATACGTTAAAGACAATCTCCTGGGTATACAAAATCACGTTGCACAAGTTTTTGTTAAACAACTATCCTTGGATTCTCAAAACATCTGAGTTTGTTCATTATTAACCTAGGTCAACAATAGAAAAAATTATTAACCACTACTAGAGAAATTCAACTTCTCAGCAGGCTAGGAGACGCAATAATTGTCAACTTCACAGCTAGTAGTGGAAAAAATTATTATTAATAATACAGTTTTATTCATACTATTTACTTCTTGGTAAGGTGAACTGTTGAAATCATAGACCCAGAATCAACCTTACTTTCATGATACCATAGAGTACCTATGTAATTCGTGTTGTAAAGTCTGCAGCGTTTTGTGTTTATTTATGATATTACAGAGTAATTAATGTGACAATTCGATGTCGTAGTGTGACGTTATTCAATTCTTGAAATAAGAATTTCGTAAACTTCTGCAGGTTAAATGTATGCGTGTTATATATATTTCTAACTAGAAAAACACTGTTGTCATAACCTAGCTTTGAAAATGACACAATGTGGTGAAACAATTTGCCAGCATTAATTCTAAATTATTTAACGTAAATTTGAGTTTAATTATCCAACTTCCGAAAGTTACATACACTACGTAAACGCCGATTCCATAGATATACTTATTAAATTACATTATAGATCGTATTAAATTGGAGGGCTCCTGAATATTATTCATTTTGTGGGTACTTCATTCTGTATTAGAAGAAAACAAAATTAACCATTAGTAACACTCACTGTTGCATTTTCTAGGAGTCATATGAAGCATTAGATGTTTCAGGCGTTCCTGGACCTAAGATGGCAAGATTGAATAGAAAAACACATCCTCTGTTTAAAGGTTTCAAATTTCATCTGGTTCCACCTTTTTTGTCCACAACTGTAGAAGAAGTTGAGGTAAGCATGCATTTTGGTATGTTGTAAATACGTTGAATTAAAATGATTTGCTTACTATTCTAGGGTGTGATCACCTTACTTGGAGGAATTGTTGTATCGGGAATGAAAGAATTGTTGACGAAAGATGAACAAACATATATTATAATAACTGAAGCAAGATCTACTCAAGATTTCGAAATGTACGAAAGTAAGTATCATTGTTTGAGGGAATTCAACAAATACGACAGGATCAATAAAAAAAATTAAAATTTTAAATACAAAAAAGAACTCTAAGCAGTCTCAGTTATTCTGAAACTCAAGGGGGAAAAGTTGATATCTTTTATAATGACCTAGGAAATGTGTAATATGGGTAATTTTAAACGTGTATGGTAATATTGCGCTTCCGGCTAAGGTTTAATCATACTTCCGAGTATTACTCTGACCTTAGTATAGCGGTTCAAATAATAATTTAGTAATTTAGTAATTTAGTAATTTATTCATGCTAATATACAATGGTATTTGCACAAGTCTCACAACAAGGAATAAAATTAGGACATAAGTACAAGAAAATATTGTTAAAACTATGGGAGAGATACTTTAAAATAATTGTGTTATAAAAACTACATATTAAACACTGATTACATGTAATTTAAATTGTAAAATTATAAAACAAAATCACGTACCTATTTATGATTAAAAAAACATTTGTTAAGAGGATTTAAATCACTATTTTTTGTATATTATTATACTCCTCCACAGAATAAAAAGATTTTTCAATAAAGTATTATGTATCTCGCTGGTATCTTCGGGATGGCTGTTTCACTTTCTTCCGCGCTCATGGGCGGAACAAGTAAGACTATGATGTTACTATTCGTCCAACTCTGCCAGAGGTACAGAAAGCCCATTTGGAGATGGATTTCACGGTTTTCTTCGCCATAGCAGTTTGGTTCTTGGTGGAACCACACGAGTCTTAACGACTTTTCGGCAGAAGCACATCTGTCACCTTCAGGTCTTGCTTGAGAATAGCTGGATATGGATTTTTTTACTCAAACTGAAATATGTAGTTTCATAATATTTAGGCACCCGATGGCAACCCATGAGAGCTTTGACTACTCCTGCCCCAGACTCAATTCCCAATATGATTTTTTGTTTCATTAAATTGCACAATTGCTTATGGGAAGTGCCGGGTCTGTCCAGATGGCAGTGAAGATGAAGTGGTGCCTGTTTTTTTACCATCCCTAAAGCTTAGGTTAGTAGTCTGCAAAATCATTGTTGTACCCTGAAAGAATGCAACCTTCCAGCATCTTCGGTTGGATGAAAAAAAGCAGGATCTGGTTTCATTTTCCTAGTATTTCTCTGGAAGCAAATGAACCTCTCACAAGTAGAGAAGTTGTGTTTGAAGTAGCTCCATACACTGATAGGAAAAATATCTTGCCGCCTCAGCCAGCTGTTCTGAAATCGAAAGTGAATTTGTGAACACTTTTGGGATGTCTCAACCCTCGATTTTAAAGCACCTTAATAAACTTAATTGAACCCTTGTCAAACTAGCTGATGTGGTGTCGCATCCGGAGAAAGCATGGAGGAACAGGTTTTGATCTTTCAGCTCACATTTTTTTGCACTTATCATTCCCCAAACTAAATATCTTGCTATAAAAGAGATCTACTACAATTTTTCTAACGAATGTAAAGAAATTATGCCCTCAGAATTCTTATGTCCAGCACAGAACGTACATCAAATAAATGACACACGTCACACGGGCTGTGTGACGTTCAACTGGCCCAAACGTAGTACAGTAGCGATTTATCAAGAGAAATTCTCCGTTTCATCATGAGCATAGTGAATTATCACCTACACAATTGGAACCAGTAAATTTGGATGAACTAAAGCCTCTGATACATCAATTGGAGCATTCCAAGAACGAGTTAACAAATTTTCGAATACCGCAATTCCACAATTCAACGAGTACATATACAGTTTACTATATGTCATTCTAATCTTTATTACCATAACAATTATATGGAAGCAAGCCATAATTCGTATAAAGAAACGAAGACTCATTCTACAAACAACGCCCGGTTTCACAAAATAACATTTGAATCCTGTGGAGTCTAGGCTATTAGCAACACAAGAACATCAATGTCTTCACCTATAATTTCGATGATGTCATGAGACGATGATTTTTTAAACATGTGTTGAAAATCAGTGTCAGCATCACCATCACTTTGGCATCTTCCTAACAAGTCAGAAAGGGCCATGGGATATGGAGCTAATTCATACCGGAAATGAGGATCTTTTTAGTTGGAAATGTTATGCTCTTCAATTGAGCAAGTAACAAGTTTTCTGGATATTTATGAAAAGTTGACCTAAAATCTAAGATGGCGTCGCGAGCTCATACCCCTCCCTCGGAGCGTTTAGTACGTATATAATTTCATATGAAAGAATAATATATAGTTGCGTAAATCTTATAGTTTTACCAATATCACGAAGTATTAGTGGTATCTATTTTATAAATACTTTTTTCGCTAGGCAATTTCCGATTTTTACCTTATTTTGGGTCATTATTACTAGAGTTCATAAACTCTGTATTCGTTTAAACGTTTAAATAATGTAGTTAAATTCGGCGTGTTAAGCGAAGAGGCGCCATCTACCATATTTTTATGTGAAATAAAATTAGTAGCATCGTTTGAAAGGATGCCGCGTTGTCAATTCAAATTAAACTAAATAATTAAATAAATTTTGCGCTCCTTAAGCAATAATTCAATAAATTAAATAGATAAAATAACAATTAATAATTATAAAAATGAGTGGTGAATATTTAATAAGTTTTCTGGACATTTATTCCCATTTTGGAGATAGTTTGCATAAATATGTTGAAGGTGAGCATCTTTTATATGTTGGAGTAACAAAAAGTAATGTAAAATGTTGATTACAAACACGACTGTTACCGGTGTGCAATACTTGTACCCACTTATTTTATTACTGGGAAAATTATGAAAAATATAACATTCTTTAAACAATTCGGCACACAACAAAATTTCTTTACGTTTTTTGTTAATTGACATTGTGTTGTACTTTCTACTGAGGCAAAATTATAAGATAGTATAAATATAAATTCATTCAAACTTCTTTCCAGATTGGTTGGAAATTTACAAAGTAGTGACAGTTGATATTGAATGGTTGAGTCGTTCTGTAGGGCAATATAAACTACTCAGTGTTAAACCATTCGCCTTATGTTCGGATGATTCTCTCCAGGAATTGGGATATCCCGCAACTTTATTGATAGATGTGCCATACTCAGAAAACACTTGTGATACACCTGTACCCTAAACTGTAGATATCACAAAATATGTCGAAACGATTTGTATTTTTATCACTGTTGAATGTTCTTATCCTAAGTAATGAACTTTGATTGAAATAATATCTAAACAGTATTATGTGGAGCAATAATTTTTAAGATTAATAATGTATTTTATTTTGTTACATGTATCCTTATTTTATTAAACATTTTATATTATATTTTTATTGAAATCAATATTAATTGGCTTCATGAAAAAGTTACATTTTTTGTAAAGAAATTTAATATTATCAGACATTTAGTTTGAATTCCAAAAAAATTTAGGTTATTTTTCATTTAGTGGTAAATGTAAAGCTCGGTTCTTTTAGTTAGTTTAGTGAAATTAATGTGATAATATTATCCATGACTTGGCATTCTAATTTCTTCTCAGTTTCGAATGGGTATCTGTTATAACTAATTGAAATAAATGTGAGAAAACAGATGTTAAATAACAGGGAATATATCAATATTATAATATTTCTATTCATCAGCCGATTGATGATGAATAAATAATTTTTTTTTATTTAAAACTTAGATCTGCCATACTTTTTGTAAATATGTATATTGAAATTGTTGAAAGGTTTTACTCAAATATGATGTTTCTAATAATATATATTCAAAAGTTAATGGTTTTAAATTCTTTCCTGGAATGTATGTAGGTATTAGATATAGCTCATTCACGGAGCATAGATTATTTCTATGAATACCTGAACGCTTTTTTGTTTGAGCCTTTTGTTTTCAGCAGTGTTCGCATCCTTAAAGGCTTTGATAATTGTATTTTAACTGCATTAGTGCACTTAGTCATGTTCAATTCACTCCACTGCATTGAAAGGTGTGTCTTATTGCATATAATTGTTGATTGGCAAGCGTTACATTTCAGGTGGCAATTGAAATCTAATTAAAATATTACTTCTCATGGCTGGTTTTTCGTTTGGTCTAAATCCAAAAATTGTATGGAACCTCTATAAATTTACACTGTTATGGTGTTACAATTCAAATTCAGTAGTTGGTATCTTGTGGAGGTATTATGCTACAATTATTGAATATAGCAATAATAATTATAATTGTTGGTTGAGAAATGTTCAGCATAACCTGTGACCGGTGAGATTTCAAACCCTGACCTATACCAGTTGATTTATTTATTTTATTTATTTAGCGTATGGCAATAGTATACATAGTATGATCTTATATCTTAAAAACACAAAATTAACTAAAAATATTAACAACACACAACAATAAGTGTAAGAACATATAGAGAAAAAATAAATAAATGCAAAAGTAAAGCATTTGTAGTAACGAGTCCACAAACATCTATCACAAACTAACAGCTAAGTTCATTATCCATTCAATCGCTGTCTGAGGGAGAGAATATATATCCGTAATTGGTCCCTGGTAAGCCGTAAGTGTGGTCTTGATATATGTTTTATTGTTTGATAGGCTGCTCCACATTCACAGTTGCGCAAGGGTTGTTTATTCCACCTATACAGCATATCTGTGCAGACACCGTGTCCCGTTCTAATTCTGTTTGCCGTCCTCCATACTTTGCGAGGTAAGTCGGATCCCGCAGGCTCTTTTTGGATGTTAATATAATCGAGTGCATCTGGGGGGGCATCATCCTCCTTCCAGCCTGCTTCCCATTCCTGCAGACCCCTGAAATCACTTTCATACAGTGCCAGGGCGGTCTTGATTGACGGATTTCAATCTGGTTAGACAAGCAGTGGGTATATAGTCATGGATAGGCAGCTCTGGGTTATCCATTAGTTTCTTGTATTCTCGTAGAAGAGCCTCTCTTCGGCGGATATGTGGCGGCAAAATGTGACTGAGAGTTGGGAGCCAATAAGTTGGAGTAGATTTTATGCATCCCGTTATGATTCGCATGCTCATGTTGAGTTGCACATCCACTTTAGAAACATGGTGGCTGTTCATCCAAACCGGAGCCCCATATTCAGCCGCGCTAAAGACGAGACCCATTGCCGAGCATCGCAGAGTTTCGGCAGTCGCCCCCCATGAAGTTCCGCATAACTTTTCCAGAATATTATTCCTCGTTTAAATTTTCGCAGCCGTTTTCTCTAGGTGTTTTTTAAAGGAGAGCGTTCTATCCAATGTAATACCCAGGTATTTTGGATTCGGGTTATACCTAAGGCGTTCACCTTTCCAGAATATTTCAGGCCCATGGTTGGCCTGTTTATTATTTAAGTCGAAGAAAGAACACTGTTTTGGCTGGGACTTGGAACTAGTCTCCATTTTTTATAATAGATATCTAGAGCTTCGAGATCTTTTTCCAATATTCTCTCTACTGTATCACGAGATTTAAGTTTCACAGCTAAAACCAGATCATCGGCGTACGCAAATTTATAAGCAGTTGTTGCAGGAAGATCAGCAATGTACAGATTAAATAGGGCATTATTTAGAATTATCTGTCTGCTGACTGCCATTCATGATCACTTGGAATTTTCGGTCAGAGAGCATGTTGTTCAAGAGACCGCCAGTTGAAACTTCAACCAACGTTATTGTGATTCGGTGAAATAGGCGGCCCATCGTTACAGGGTCCAAATTGAATAAGTTACTGTATGCATCTTATTTTATCTGCTCATTTCCAGTTAACTATTGGAGATTGCTGTTTTGTATATTCAAATACTTTGGCAGTGTATTGTTATTTGTTTTGATAGAAGTTTCCATGGTATTCTGTACCTTCTGCGGTAGGAATTGTATCTTACCTGTAGCGACGAGTCGCTGATGTTAGTCGCGTATCTGACTTTCTTTTTTTCTGATAGCCGGTAACAAAAAAGGATTGCGATATTAAATTGGTGTGAGTAGGTAGAACGTGGCTTCTTGTCTGAAGTTAATTTTGGTGTGACAATCGTTTTTCGTAAAGGCAGTTTTGTTAGTACTTTAACCATTGTGTGGGATTTATTTGCGAAAGGCTGACAACTTGATTTCTGGTTGTTATAATTGTATTTTGGAGTTTTAGAATATTTAACCAGAAATTTAGCCTTCAAAGGGATATGTTTGTTGTCGCCATTATTATATTGCGATTGATCTTCATAGATAAGTCTACTACGGTAGTAGAGTTATCTATGCTGATCTTTATCAATACGCTTACTCTTTATACCAGCATTGGAAGATATTCCTGATTTGATTTCATTTTTGAAGATAAACGTGGTCTCGTTTTATAACGTCTGAGTCCTTTCCGTGTAAAAATGAGTTTTTCTTCTTCCTGGGGTTTCCCAGAGAGTCAACTTGGAGGGTAACCGAGAGTTCCTTTGTGCTCAGGTGACATTCCTGTGTGTTCTTGGGGCACCTCAACACTACACATCTTAATACATTTAAGTAGCGGCAAGTCTTAGTTAGGGCCATAATTTTATTATAAGCTGATATTACTATAGCTGAACTAGTTATCTAGAAATTTCTTTGTTTCACATTTGAATGCAGAATATCAATTTAACTGAATTGGGAAGTCATTTTTATTTAGTTTCTAGCATTTCGGAATAATCTAATATTTGTATGTTCACTGTACGCCAAGAATATAACTATATTGAGTTTTGTCATTCACTATCAATAATTATTTTATCACTATAGATTATTATATGTTTATTTTTTTGTTTACCATAACTGAACATTATATTTTGTTACAAGGGTTTCAGATTTTATTTCTTACTTTTCGGTTTGTAATAGCGTTAACCTTGTTTGGTAATTTATACAGGTTGGTTGCAGTTCGCTACGAGAGAGGTTAATATAACAAATTACCTGGCGCTTTTAAAATTTTATAGAACCACCTCCATCTCCACTGCCTAGTCTAGTCGCTTGCAGTACCTCTTTTGTTACTTACGTCATAATGAGGTTATGAGTGGAAAGTAGGTAGCAATGGCTATTGTCTATTTGATTCAGTTATTGCAACGACAGGATCATATTTATTAAGCAACCAAATTTTTTGGCTCAATTTGGCATTGCATAATAAATTATCTTGAAACCTATTTTAACAATTATTTTGCCTTGGTTGCAGTCATCATTCACTAGGGCTTTTCGTGCATTGTTAATATTTTGTTAAAAAAAACACCAAAGTTTTAATTAAAATTGAATCATTTTATATAACATTATTATAGTAATTTGTAATCTATAGTCATGTGCTTGGTGTGATGACCTATAATGGATGCATATGTTTTACCATTGTAGACATATTTTTCAAAAGGAATGATTAGTGCTGTAGTAAAACCCAATTTTTTGAAAAGGTTTTGTGTAATGAATGAAGTTGATATGGATGACACTAATTTAGGAACAGGCTCTTGCGGTAACGGTTCCTCTGTGATGGAATGTTTGACATTTTCATTATTTAAAAGTTTCTTAGCAAGCTGGATGGAGAGCTCGGACAGTGTAGAAGCTATTCGTTTTCCTTGGTATTCTGGTAATGTTGCAAGAAACATTATCTCAAGCAAACAATCGACATTGCATAATTTGAACAAATTTTCTTCAGAGTCAGCATCTATCATGAACTGAATGAGAGCTTTTGAAGAAGGATTTTTACACGATTTCATATATTTCTCATAATATGGGTGGTTATCATCATCTGCTTTCTGGAAAAACAAGCAAATAGTACTCATAATTCACTCATATGATTCAGTTTTTACATGAAGAGGAGGAAAAATTGAGAAAGTTCTAGATCTCCTGTTTGAGATCCGCACGCTATACTCAGGCCATAAGGTCTTATTAGTTGTTCTGATCATCGGTCTTTTGGGCGGTATTCGGTCTTAGCTTTCGAACTTGGAGATCATTCCGGGCTGTAAAAACTCGCCACAGATCTTCATAGACCGGAATGCATAAGGCAGTCGTTCTGGGTTCAATAAGACTAGTTAGGGCACTCCGGGATTTGGGAAACCGAAGGTGTTTACCGGCCGGTGGGAAGAAGTAGCTTCGGTAAACTGATTAGGTTATTCTGGCGCGATTGCTGCGATGTCTACGGAGCGCGCAGCAGTCCCGAACATATTGTATGGTATTAATGTAAAAAAAAATATTCTACCTGCAGAGCCGCACTAGCCTCCTATGGTGCGACGCAATAAATCTGGTAGACCTTGGGAGAACCGAAATCAACATCAGGTCTCCGTACAACCATACCAGCGGGTAGAATTGTACACGTTGATTAATTACTACCTTCCGGAATATTTCGACCTCTGGGAAATCAACGAGGTCGTAGATGATGCCGCAAGGCGACTCGTTCCGGAAGGACAGAGTGAGAGACCGCCCGACCGGATCGAGAAAACCGAACGGCGCCTACACGAAATCGATCCCAAAATTCAGTCGGTAAGGCAAATTCGGATTCAGTGTCATGGATTTTATCTCTAGCAGCAGGACTTTCACCCCAAAAATTAGGCGTATAGCCTCCAAACTATGCCGTCACCACCACACATTAAAATGTACAGTGTTGAAGATCACTGCGGATAGGATTCGTGTCCTGAGCGTGGTTTCGCGATAACCTGTCTCGGCTTTTTGAATCTCTACAGCCCAGCATCTTTGCCCCTCAGACTGTGGAGCAGGTTGCAGTTCTGGAAAGGAGTGTACGAATCACCACGTCCAATTCCTTTAGACACTGTAGATTGTAGAATTCGAAGCGTTTTGCGGTGAACAACAACTTCCGCTAGCAGAAGTGTGCAAGGTCCTCGGTGAGGATTAGGTCTGTGAGGTTGGTAATGTTATATTCTATGGTTGTAACGGGCAACAGTTGCCTAGAGGGCCATGCAACAGATCTCCGACTGGCAGTTGGCACCAAAGAGTTCTACAGATAGAGGAGGCAAGTCCTATACCTATAATATAACATTGGTTCTATCTCGTGGGTTATCTGTCCTTGTCGCACAACAGGAGGAGCGTGATGTATACCGCCTTTAATTCTCTTACGAAATTACTGGGGGTGGTGGAAATGGTGCGAGAGAGAGAGATAGAAAGGCCACGAACTCGACTCGTGGAATCCCACTTGTCTTCTCTATTAGTAGAACTCTTTGGTTGGCACAGTAAGTGAGAAGACAACGCTCCTAAATAAATTATTTGAAACAACTATCAAGAGTGTTATTAAATAAATGAACAATACGTTAAAGACACGTATTACAAGGTCCGACAAGCTCTTGTCTATACCATGCTGCTTTCCTTCCTGACGACGTTAATACATGGTGGTATAAGAAATTCTACCTTCGGCGAACCGACGATATATAAGAACCAAATTCCAGCAGGCCATCTATGGTGCGACGCAAAAGATCTGGAAAATCAAGCCTGCTCCAAAACACCGAAGTTGATCTTAGAACTAGGAGAACCCGAATCATCATCAGGGTCTCCGTACGACTACGCTGGTAGAATTGAACACGTTGATTAATGACAAGCTCATGGAAATCCCCGACCTCTGGGAAATCAACGAGGCCGTGTATGGTGCCGCAAAGTGATTCCTTCCAGAAGGACGGAGTGAGAGACCGCCCTACCAGATCTAGAAAACCGACACAAAGTCAAGGCCAAAATTCAGTCGGCGAGGCAGCAATAAGCTACTCGGATCCAGTGTGTGATGAATTTTATTTCTAGCGGCAGGGCTTTAACGCCAAAAATTAGTCATACAGTGTTGCAGGCCATCAAGCAACACTGTGCGGATAGGATTCAAGCCCTGAGCGTGTTTTTTACACATGCACGCGCACCTAAACATTTCACAAATATTCTAGATCTATTCAGAAAGGCTCTAAATGAATATTTTCCAGAAATTCCGGAAACATTTTTTAGACCAATTACAATTCTCCCTTATACTATGCATAGTGAGGAAAGTAACTACAATCTACCCCCTTTGCCACCCCTTAAAAGCTAATGAGTACCGTTGCGAAGCACGGGTAACAGTTGTTATTTATAAAGTTGAAAAATGGGGCGATGGAGATTAGTTTAGGGCCGCGAAGTGCCCTCTCAACTAACTTTAGGGGCCGCACAGTGTCCATCCTCGTTCCTCGTTTGCTGTTCCTGTGGCACATTTAAAAATAATCGAATACGACCGATGAATGACTCCTAATGCCGTTCAAGTTCATACCCAGGGCTGGGGGCGAAGGTCGTGGAATGTAAAATATTCGATTATGTGAAGTGTTTCAGAATAAATTTAATTTTAGTTTCATACAACCAAATTAAGCGGAAGGCGTTATTCATTCTACTACTTACTTCTATTTTATTGATAGAGGCACCAACCACTCTCCCAGTCGATATTTCTACTGCTGCAAGTGAAACGCCATCTCTGGCGGCTCTTAAAATAAGTTCATTCAGTTCATCTATTGCATCTGGGGATTCATTAACACCAGTAGCTATTGCGACATTCTCAAACATAAAGAATGACTTCCTCATTATATCCATACATCCTTCCAAATTATCTTTAGTTACAGATACATATTCAAACAATCCTGAAAATAAACGTTTTATGATTTTTCCGCATAAAATCATAGAGGGTAAAACAATTTACTTGCTTGAATGACTACATCAAATAGCTGACAATTCGTGCTAGTAGTAAAGTTTTCATTACGAGAGATTCTCGTAGATACTTAGTCGATGGAAATTTGGAGTTGATTATAGCATCGACTAAATTCAGTAAATTCGAGGTTGAATAAAACTAACTTTGACTGCTAAAAAGTTTATTATTGTATATTTGTATGTTGGTGAAAAATTGTGAATATTCAAAATTGAAAAATTAAAATATGATTTCGGAAGCCTATATGTATTTCTAGTTTAATGTATCGGTCACACCCCAGATCAGATAAATTAAAAACCGACTGCTTGATGATCGGAAGAAACATTTCAGTTTGAATTAAATTTTTGAAACCATTTGTTTTATAATTCCGTTATTAAACTTGTTTCGCCAAGTGATAAGTGAATATTAATTAGTTATTTTTCCTATTTCAAAATTGCTGAGTGTATGTTGAGTACTAAAGAAACGCCAGTTTCGTAACTGCCGTCCACCCTGCCGCTTCTATCATTGAATAAAATCCAATAGTTTCCAAGTTTATGATAATGAGAAAGCAATACTTACCATCGCTGCTGATTAACCAAGGTGAAAGCGTGATACCCATTTTAAGACTATAAATATACAAAACGTGCTTTGGCAATTATATAAATTTATACGGAGGATAGGTTATACTTCAAGGTATCACCACAGAATAATCTACTTTTCCGCTATGACATGGTATCTTGGTATCATTTTTTTAAGAATAGTCAGATTGCTTAAATGATTCACACCTTATCACAATGTATTACCTAATCATAGTATAGGCTATATTAGGGTACAGCTGTAATGCGTTTGAAAATATGTTTCTATACAATTATTCATCAATAACATGCGGTGGAATTGGGATAACGTAGGTACACAGCGAATAAATCAAAACTGATTATTTGTTTTCCGTAATGAGTACATATATAATATATCTTCAAATGTATGAAATGCCTTCAGATTGATAGCTCTTATTATATACCTTTTATCTGACTTAATATACATATTAAGTTAATTTCTTTCAGCTGTAAACTGGACTGAGGACTCCTCTATCAGTGAGGTACGATTTCATTTATTCAAGTGCTATACCCCTTATTCCATAGCATTACAGGTTTCTCAGTAATATATCGTGGTCTACTTTAAGCTATCAAAAGCTTTTGACAGATCTAAATAGATAGCAGCAGTAGCCTGACTTTCGTTTAGAGACTAATATATCAGAAATAATCATATAGATTGCTCGTATAGTGGTTCTACCCACGGTCGTGTATACAGTCTGGAAACTGTATGTTTGACATGAGTCTCGTACATGTCGCCAAACTCTTAGTCCCTCGCTCAGCCACCAGCTGGCGCATGGATCGAAGTATGAAGTCAGGATTAGGCGCCATATCGTTCAAACAGGGTCGTATACATAGACCTATTATCCTAAGGAGACAGAATTGTTTACATTTAAACACGATCAGACATTGCCAACATTTCGGGCCAATCGGACCGCTGTATATTACAAGTATGGCCGTATGGAATGTGCTGTTACCGGATTAGTTGTTCTGTGTGCCGGATTGACATTTGTACTTATTATAAAAACGTTCATAGCATTATTTATTGGTTATATTAGAAGCAATACTGTTGAAATGTAGTTTTCTCTGAAAAATATTCCATAATGTATGATAACCTGGAATATACAATCGAATTATAGAATATTTAAATTTTTTAATATAGAACTATTCCATTCCATTATATCATTTGTTCAGAAGGTGACAACGCCGCGCACCTCTTATGAATGGGGACTTTGTTCTGTACTACGCAATTTGTCAGCTTCCGTATATCTCGTAGCTATTTCGAAGCAGTGTTGCCTTACAAGTGGTGCCAAGCTTTTAATCATAGTTACAGCGTTGCCAATAAGGAGTAATTATGACTCGCGACAAAGAGGTCCGTTGGTTTTCTTTGTCATACTTCATGTAATCATTGCGACAAGTCAAATGGAGTTTTATGAATGAGATGTTTCGTCTCCTAAGGATTATAGGTCTATGGTCGTATACGTGCCAGAGAACATCTCTCGACTCATGCGCCACCCTTTTGGTACTACGCAACAGATGTCTCTTAGCGAACTCACTTCGCAGCCTCGAGTTTCCAGACCTGTATATACGACCGTGGTTCTACCTTGCCGAAATCCATTTATTTTCTTAATTATCTTCTATCTGTCATATATAGTTTTTCCAAAATCCTGCTAAAGTTATTAAGAATAGCTGCTATTGGACGGTAGCTGTTAATATTTTTCTGATCACCCCGTTAACACGAGCACATTTTAAGTTGATTGGAAATACACCTGTATGCAAACAAGAAATGATAATGCTAAATATTTCAGTAGATGTTACAGGGTTCAAATAAATTTATTTAGAGCAATATCCAATTTCATTTACTACTTCTATACTTATAATTTGAGGCCAGATATTAGTAAAATGGTTATTGACTTCTTTCAATGTAGTTTTTTCAATTTTGGTTCATGACAAGTTATCTAGCAATTTTTTTTCGTTCATTGACTTATTGTTTGTAAATTTAATAACTAATTCCGATATACTTTTTCCTTTATTATTAGATTTTATTAAAAATGCTTTATGAACGTTAGTTTTTGAAAGTTGAATCGAATTTTTCATATTCTACAATATTTTTGATAATACTCTTTTCCTGTTGATATAATTTTTTCTTATTATTACACGAAACTTTAATCCCTGGGCTCATCCATGCATATGATTCGAGTTTTTTTTTAAGTAAATATCTTCTGAAATAATATTTTAATTTGATTTTTGAAAATATTATAAGCAATATTTGCATCATTGGTCATTATTTCATCACAACATAAATGATTAGATTCAAGAGCAAATTGATTTAGTTTATTTTCTGAGAACACTCTAGCGCAGTAATATTTTCTACTTGTTGCCTGTTTCAACTGAAAGTTGATTAATTCACGTATTTATAACTTGTCCTTTAAAAGAATTAAAATTTACAAAAATATTGTCTATAAGTGAAGCATATATTATTTGTGAAAAGTTACCTTCATTCATTATATCTGAAAAATTTTTTGCAAAATGATTTTGTTTTAATAGTCAAATACTTATATCTAAGAAATGTTACGCAAAATGATTTTGTTTTAATAATCAAATACTGAAATCTCCTGCTATTATTATTTTATGTATTTTGAAAACTGTACGTTTTGCCGATTATTTCAGTCAATTCAGACAATTTTTTCAATATAGTTCAATGCACAAGCACATTCAAACTGACAGTCTTCAGAATATTGATTCAGATTTCGATATTCAACAAAATCCAATGATGATTTCACGAAGATGCATGTACTTCCATGGTATAAAGTAGAGCGAGAATAAGATGCTACTAAGTTGTTTAATTATATGAACTAGCCATAGATAACTCTACTCTACTCTCGGTAGTAGAGTTATCTATGGAACTAGCTCCAGCTCCTCTGCAGTGCATCAATGTTCACTAAAACATAGTACTTCAGGTAATACTTCCAAAACAATTAATGTGGATTCGATATCTAGAGTTTTATATTTCCATTATAATAAAGATTCTTGACCCAGTATGAATTTTTATATATATTTCCATTACATGTTGATTGCTATATTGTATCATTTATGTTATATTGTATCTTAGCTCTTCCTCTTTCTAATTCCTCGTTGAGAATGGTACAATATGTACAAAATGGTGAATGATTTATATTCAAATCCAGTTCATATTTAATTCCTTACAATTCGTACAAACTATCAAGCCTTGAAATGATGTAATGCCAAGTTCACAGTAAAGTTGGCATTAGATACCACTGGGAACAAAATTGTTATTGAATATTGTATTAACTATCGCATTTTGTTGCATATTAGCTGTGCTATAAACAAATTTTTACACTTCTAGCTTGTTTAACAGCCTGGGAATGCCAACTTAACAGTAAAGTTTAGCATTACCATTGAAAAAAATTGATTCTTACAATTAAATTGAAGTGTTTTTGTTGCAAATTAGATGATGTAGATTACAAAATTGTAGCCGGTGGTATTGCTAAGGTCAAAAATTATTTGTAAATTTAATATTGTATTAATAGTCGTTTTTTTTGTTGCAAATTAGTTTGTACAATAAAGAAATTTCTAACAAAAAGCGACATTTAATATGATTATAGAGTTGCCAAAATCATTTGTAATAAAATATTATTACTAATTATAGCATAGTTCACTAATATAGTGAACTGTTCATATGGGTGTTGACTGTTTCCGCAGGCGAAGTCGCCGCACAGTAACATCTAGTAAAATAAATGTTAGGGAAGCTAGTGATCTATAGATCAGTTCATTTCGTTCCTTATCTGAAGTTATTACTTTGTGTAATAATGAATTATATGTAAATTCTCAGGAAATAGGTTATACTAACACTTATGTCTAATATATTTTCGTCTGTACGTATGTATCGGCCTCGTTACCATCATCAGAAGACGTTTCATATCAACTATAGCGCGTGATTTCTTAAGCTAATTGTATTTGCGTCTACATTGCAACAACGAATAATTTATAGCACATTAATGTCCAAAATATACGGTTACTTTTTGTGAATGGTATGTAATGTACTAAGAAACTTTACAAAAACAAAATCTGCCTATTTTGTATGCTATTATATATCACAAAACGTATTTAAACTATGCACTTACAGTTTAGTATAGCAATACCGCGCTACCGTAGACCATACTTAAGGAATCTTTTATGACATATCATAGAATAGTGTGAGATCATAATATAGTAGCAAATTATTCAATGATGCTGATAATTGAGCCAGTTTAAATTTCGATTTCAGCGCATGCGAACTAAAATGTAGCTAAAGCAAAATATACAAAAACAAAATGGTTTCCCTATCTTAAAAATGTGTTTATGATGCATTTTCCTCACATGCAATAGGTGAGATGTGTAATCATTTGCGGGCCAAATAAGGATTTAATCAATAGAAACTGGTAATTATAGTTGAATACAGAATGTTTCATATATCTTAAGCACTGAATAAAATTATATCAGAAAACGAAGACGCTAGGAGCACGTTAAATGTAAATAAATAAATTTCAGATTCAAATAAGTTTGCGTCGATCAATTTCATGAAACAATTAAATGGCTTCTATGAAATGAAATTGCTTTTGAATCGAACAATAGGTACAGTGATGAGACGATATTTTCAATTCTTACATAATAAATCTTGGACTTATTGTTTTTTTATGTGTTGATTAGTATATGATCACATGATCTATTGCTAATAATTTCTTCCCATTTTAGTGCAGCGTACAAATCTTCAGCAGTTATGGGAAAAATAAAAAAATAACAATGAATGTGGATATTTCGCATTGGAAATGCGGGGTGGGATTGTGGAATCGCTAGTTTAGCAACCTGGGCTTCTTTGCATTATGAGGGAAATGGTAGGAGGTTGTTGTGTTTGTTCTGACGATAGAGGTTGGTCTGAAAATCCACTTGTATATTGTGATGGACAGTCTTGTACTGTTGCAGTTCATCAAGGTAAGCTGTGAGACAGATCTTGATACTATATTTGCCTTGAGATTGATGATTCAATAATAGGAAAATATGATTGCAGCATAGGAGATACACTGAAAACTAAACCACTTTGTCATAGAAATTATGAGGTTGTTTTCTTATCTTTTGATATGTTTATAAATTCTGAAAATCTGATCTGCTTAGCTCTTGTTTGCCATGTAATTAAGGCAAGATCCACTTAGCATAATGTCATAACCAGTCTGTTAAAAAGAAAAGGTACAAGATGTAATTGTCAAGTCACTGTAAGTTACAGTGATTTAATTCTGGATGAAAATATTGCAGAAGTTGATAGTACAATTTATAATGTAATATAGGTACAATTTTGCAATTCCATTTGTTTAGTATTTTATGTTTTGCATAAACCATTGGTAAAAGTAATCGGTAACTACAAAAGAAATTTAAGCATATTTTTGATTCCCAAAACTAGTTTAGGTTAGTTGATACTTCTATGATAATTCTGTTTTCAAAATCACATAAATCTAATTTCTTGAGATAAGCTTATTCTATAGGGGAAAATATTTACAAATTATGTTAATACAAAGTATCTTTGATTTCTTGACACTTAGCATTATAGTATCATCATATTTCTACAACTTTTAGGTTTTAGAATGCAACACTTCAATCTATCAGTTTTCTTCCCTGGGACAGTCAATGTTTTGTTAATCAATCACTAATTTTTATAAGTTTCTGCAGAATTAATTCAATCATATTCAGAATGGGCAAATTGCATAATATCTATTTTCTGTTATTCTCAATATGGTTCCTTTAAGTGGCAATTGACTAGTTAATAGATAATAAAAAGTGGGCCTTACCTATTTTCTTATTCTTTCCAACTACCTAGAGTACATTTTATTACTTGATTGTTCTCATTTTTTTGCAGCTTGTTATGGAATAGTTAGTGTTCCTGTAGGTCCTTGGTACTGTCGTAAATGTGAAAGTCAAGAAAGAACTATAAAAGTTGTAAGTATAAATTTTATTGTGGGTCAGTTTATGATCCCAATGTGATCCTTTAGCTAGCTGCATTCAGTTCAATTTAAATAACATTCAACTATGGTTGTACATGCTGATGTTTTACACTTGCAGAAATGCGAATTGTGCCCTAGCAAATATGGTGCTCTTAAAAGAACAGATAATTCGGGTTGGGCCCATGTGGTGTGTGCCCTGTATATTCCAGAAGTTAGATTTGGTAATGTTACTACAATGGAACCTATTCAATTGCAGTTGATCCCTGCAGAGCGATTTAATAAGGCTAGTATGAATTACAATTTATTTTTTCATCCTGTATTCAATAGAAATTAGTTTAATATAATTCAATGAATATGTCTTACATGACTTGTTAAACCGAATTCTCCCAACTCCTTCCCATTTTAAATGTTTTTTAGTACTATTGTTTAAATAGTTCTTGTTATAATCTTTTTTATGCTCCTAAACATAAATAGGCACGTCTCTTATATAACAAAATAAAATAAATTCTAATATAATAAGTATTGAATTTGGGTTAATTTGAAAATAATTGGGTAACTGTCTAGAATACAAACTTTTGTCTAAAGTAGCCCAAAAAAAAAGCAAAATATGTTGTGTTATATTATAAACAACACAAATCCTTCTGTGAAGCCTTGGTTTTTCAACGCAATTGTTTAAATGTTATTTTGTAAATAGTTTTGTTGCTTATACACAACACAAATCTGTCGGTGGAGCAGTGATTTTTTAATGCAATTACTTAAGTAAATTGATATAAAAAATTATTCCAAAATATTTTTTTTTTTTAAACAACACAAATCCGTCGTCGGAGCAATGATTTTTCACGCAATTGTTTATATGTCAGAATTGAATTTTTTATGGAGCAGAATTTCGCGAATAACCTGGAGCCAGAGCTTCCAAATGGAATAAAGAGATTTTTATATAGATACATCATAATACCCATGAATACAGATAATGTTATTGCATCCAAAAATTAACCTACAAATAATTTAACCTAGAATTGACGCTTGAAGGTAATGCATTATCACCTAGATAATATTAAAAAAAAATTCATTATTTTTGAAGTATTATACGAGTGACGATTTATTACCTTAAACCGGCAATTCCAGTTGACAGGTTATTTGTAAGTTAATTTTTGGATGCAATAACATTAACGGTTCCGGAAAAAATTCTTTATTCCAGTTGAAAGTAGTCGCTCCAAATATTTCGTGAATTTATGCTGGAATTAAAAAAAACTATTTTGTGGCATTGTTTTGTGCGCAAAAGCTCGCATTCTAGTCATTTACCAACAATTATCATATATCAACAAAAATAGGTTAAATTTGTCTTGAAAGTGTAAAGGAAGGATGAATAAATTAATTAATAATGATTCAAATTTTAAATGATGTTCGAACAGATTTTTCTAGTCCTAAGAAATCTAATATATTCAATTAATTACTTACGGTTTCTATGAAACTTGCATTACATATTAAATAAACCATTGAAATTGATTGATAATTTGTTCCCAATTTATTAGAATTCATGAAATTCTTCCATTGGTTGTTTTCTAATTTGTAGCCAGTAGTAGATGCAAAGGAGTAGATAAATACAATAATTAAATATCAATTCTGAAAACAGTTAGTTAATTGATATTTCCTGTAATGGTAAGGGATGAGCCAGGATATTTAGACTTTTGAAGTTTCACTTAACGATTGACCGTTCTGTTCGAATTCTGTTTGATACGAACAATAGGTTTAATAACTATGTTAAAGAATTATGTAACAACTCTTAAAATTAAATCAGTAAAAAAGGAGGATGTTTTTTTGCCCAGTTGCTGACCGCGATTTGTTAGAGATGCAAATTTTTGTAAAAACACGTTTCATGGTTTCCTCTTAACTGATTTTGTATAGTTATTCTATATGATCGTGTGCAAGAACTACTTAATTGCCTATTTCATATTTTGGCAGCTTTATTCACATCCTCTTGTGATTTGAGTTATACTTGTTGATATTTGTAATATTTTTCTCCATCATAAATGCATTTTTTATCTTATAATTTAGTTTACGCTAACACCATTTTTCCCATTAAATTTATTATTATACATATTTTTATTATTTCTACCAGTTCAAAGAGTATTTTTATCATATTCGTACTAATAACATTGATAAGTCCGCCGTAGCAAATCATGTCTTACAAACCGGTAGTAGAATTAGAAAATCGGATATTACTCTTAAAATACAGCGCCAAAACTTTCCTATGGACATTAGAAGCTATAGAAATGTATAAACAGAGATCATTTATTGAATTTTGATTTTGATTCATCGAAAACAACCATTATTAGAAGTATTTCTTTAAACCTCAGGTTAACTCCAGGATCACTTATTATAAGTAATTATTTGTTTACTAATAGGATATTGACTACATTTATGTTTGATGTTTATTTTCATCCAAGAAGTACCTGTAAGGCGTTTCTTCATTAGAATTAGCACAAAGGCCGCTTTATTATTATTTGTAATAATTTCCCAAATTACCGTTAATTATTTCACATTCTTTCATAATTTTAGTATTATAATCAGTTTACATAAGTCTTTGTTAATGGCTGGGTCGCAGTTGAAAAGTGCTTTAGATAAGTTACAATTTAGTAGAAAAAGGGTGTTGGTGCAAACTAAATTATAGTTAAGGATAGGCGTCTTCAAATCTTCAAATCGGAAAAAATGAATCCATTCAAATCGTCTCGAGTTATTCGGTGAATTGATTCAATGGTTTCTATTATTTAATTCGATTACGATAGAATTATAAATTTCTTCCGCATGAAATCCATAAATAATAAAACTGCATAATCTTTTATAGCAGATCGGGTATCACCCAAAAGATTATCGAAATTTCTTTCCCTCGGTTTCTAGATAAACAGGATTGGTATGTATTTTTCCTGTATTTCATTTTCGGTAAATTGCGTTTTGTGTAATAATGATTATTAATTCTTTTGCCTCACGAAACTTATGCTTACTCCTATAAACAAATAAAATTATTTTTCAAAGTTTTCTTTAAATCTTTGAATTCGATGCATCAGTTAAAAACGAAACGATTTATCAATCAGATCAAAGTATCACGTTGCGATTATAATCGATTCATTGAGATCTTGCCCATCCCTAATTATAGAATATTAAATTCCGCAGTGGTACCTTATAATTACGTCGCCTCAGAATAACAAGGTTGTATCTGCAATTTGTACATAAGATAAGATTTTATCGTTTCCGGGGTTCTAATTGAATTATGTTTGTGTTTTCACTACTTTTCACGGTTTTAGCGACATCTGGGTATCTTGGATAATCAACCTATTACTTTAATGTTCTAACTGCTTCAGTTAGGAACTTCGATATTATGAAAAAGTAGTTACACCTTTGCTTCGCAAAAGATCTTGCGGATTTTAATTGAGATTGGTCAAACATAACCTATATACAGTTCGTAGTTTTGTTTATAGTAATTGTGGATTGTGCATAGTGTGACTGAAAGAATGAGTTCAAGGACGCTACAATTGTTGGAAATGTGTAAGTATGCTAGAATCAATACATTTTTCACTAGCTATGTAATATGTTATACTGTCAGGAAGATAATACCTGCTATACTAAAATAAGTTAGTTATCCCTGGAGTAGTAAATAATAGTGCAACTGAATCAGCAGAAAAAACATCAATACATGATGATTCATTTTTGCAAATGATAGAGAATGGCGAGTTATTATTAGTAGAACAGAATCTCAACCTGCAAACTTGAGGGCTAATACCGATGACATCTATCAAAAAAACAAGATAAATATGAAGATTTTCTTGTAGAGGAGCATACAGACCCTATTATTTCTCTATTGAATGATGAAAAAAGAAAAAAATGATAAGTATAATGTTCTCTTATAGTGGAGCCTGTACCTGCTCTTGATAGAAGTGGGAGAAGATGAGGAAGATGAAGAACTTACACCTGAAACAGTCATTACGAGGAAAAGGATTCACCATCCCGGTAAATGAGAGGAAACAACTATACCAGACTGGCAAACAGTATACAGTAGGAGAATAAAGATTGTAGATATCAAGAAGATTATAAATAAAAAACACGCTTAAACATGTGTAAATATAATTGTGCAAAGATTTATGGGGAAAAGCGTATAATAATTCAAATGAAAGAGTGGTTTTAAGAACTCCAAATTAAATTATGGCAATGTACTATTTACAAAAATTGGAAGTTGAAGTTCTCTTCAAAATAAGTAACTTGGAAAAACAATTTGATGGTAAGGCAATCCTTGTACAACCAGGTTCTAATCCTCACACGCCAAAAAAAAACGACAAAGAAGAAAACGCCAAAGGCCTTCCTAAATTTATCATGTTTATTGGTGTGTTGATATATTTTTTTTGAGAATTTGTAGTTCAGTTATAATAAAATTATGTACATTAGAAGCTTGTGTAATTTCTCTTCCGAAAATGTTAGCATTCGTAAGATTGTTAGTGACTGATAGAACTGTGTTAAATGAGTTTTGTAAGGTAGTGACTAACGGAGTTCCATTTGGACAGATTAAAAATCAAAATTTCAAAATTTCTGGCTTATAAATAATTGCAAAATAAACTATAAAATCATTTGATTGAATAGACTTGAATAGAATTCAGAAATCTTTATTTATAGGTTATGCAAACTTCAACAGCTGATATCCATAGAGATGAAGAATAGAGTTCTTGAAGGTGCTATATTTTTGACTACGTCTAAGAAAGGCAGGCTATCTCTTTCTACTCGGTCCCGATATGCCCCGCCCACTTACGTTCCGTGAACACACAAAACCCTGAAAGAGACCCAAGAATTAGAAAGAGAAAGGCTGCCTTCAAATTTCTTAGAGAGGGTCTTTTTGTAAAGCATTGCGCTTATGGGACTCAAGAACTCTATATCTTCATCTCTATGCTGATATCTCAAAATGGTCTAGTGTTCAGATAAACCCTTGCTATTCTAAGGCGACGAGATTAAATTTTTTCTTATCGCAGTTGGATATAGATATCATTAATGGGTAGGACCAGTATGAATAAATTAAGTTCTCAATCTTACAGGTCTGTTATATATGCGAAGAGAAAAGTCGTCCCGCCAATGCCGGTGTAGGTGCATGTATGCAGTGTAATAAAGCTGGTTGTAAGCAACAGTTTCATGTGACTTGCGCCCAAGGTCTTGGTCTCCTGTGCGAAGAAGCCGGCAACTATTTAGACAACGTCAAGTATTGTGGATACTGCCAGCACCATTATAGTAAGCTGGTAAGACTAATATTTAGTTAGTGTAAGTTGCTGAAACTTCGAGCATATCTTAAAAAAAAATTTATGACTGAAATGATGAATCTTCTCCATTCAGATTATTATCCACTTTGCATGGATGTAGTGAAGATTATGCTAGAGTTTTAGGAAACATGAGCCAAAGAGAATTCCAAGGAATGAAATTAAGATTAAGATTTCTTCTTTCAATATTCAAAAGATTTGAGAAGAAATATTTCATTAATCAGTTTCAGGTTTGATAAGTATTCATTCTTGTTAATCATTTATATTTCTTTTTTCAATAATTAACTTTTATGCATATGAAATTTTTGTCCCATCTTTTTCATAGATAATGAATTGAATTGAATAGATCAATATTATGATATTTATATTTAATAAAAAAGTCGAATAACTCTAATGAATTATGAATTATTTATGTACAATTAAATTGGAAATTTGATCTATTGAGAATTTTTTTTTTTTCATTCGATAATTGACGTTGCCATGCTTTTTTATGCTGGTGAATAGGTTCAATCTTGTTGGTTATAAGGAAAAAAATGTACGACATTCTTGTTTCCAATTCTTTAATTTTCTGTTGCGGTATTTGATTAGAAGCTGTTAATTTCTGCTTGGAAGTTCTAGATGAATTTGAATTCACAATATTGCGAATGGGAACATTTATCGTCTTATTTTGGATAGTTCTTTGAGATAATTATTATTTGAAGTTTGTAGTTGGAGCATTCCACGCCAAAAATCGAATTTTGCCCAAGCAGTCTTTCAAAATGCTTCAAAACCAATTGTAACAGATTTGTTATAGCAAAATATTAGCTCTCTATTTTTTTTCAGATTTTTGAAATTTTAACCACCAAAACAAGCAATTAAAATTTTTTCATCATTGGATGAAAATTTTGTTTTGAGCGGTATTTAGCCTCAAAACCGTGTAATTTTCTGCAAAATCTTTTCAAACGGTTTGTAGGTAAGTGCCCGCGCATGCGCAGAAAGTGAAAAAGAACGACTTCTCAGAAACCGTATCTTCGATTTGCTTGAAAATTTGTTGTGAAGGCAACTGAAACTATATACTTTTAAGTGCTTACATACCCAAGTATTGTATATAAACAGGAAGCTAGGACCAATTTTTCAATCTTATAATATTTTTGAAATTGGATTTTTAAATTTTCCCTGCAAAGTATGTCATTCTTGGTTTTGAAACTTATTTCAACGGATTCCCTGGGAAATTTTACATGAAAATCCATTTTTTTTTAATTTCAAATTCATTTTCTTTATTAATACTTTCAAGTACATATTATTCTAATTATTGGATTATAATATCGTATTTGCGTTTTTCCCCCGTAAAAATACATTTCTTTACGCAAGCAAAATAATGTTTTGCTAAAAATAAAAATTACATATAGGGTTTTTTTCAAATTTTTGCGCCTTTGTTTCTGTTGATGTTTAAAGTATTAAAACATTTCATCTAATACAAATATCAAATCGAGTATCCATAATACTGCTGGAAGTTTGTTATTGTTTAGATGCTGCAGTGCTCATTAAAAAAGTGTAAACAAATATTGGAAAAAACACGTTCACCAACTAGGCAGCGTGACTTATACGCATATGTATAGTTCGAGTCGTGTGAATAACAATAAATTTTCATATTCTTCATTTGACATATTTTCAGTGGCAAAATATATTATTTTAACAAGGGTCACTTATTACTAATTATAGCTTTCATAAGTTTTGTGTTTTTGCGATATTTTGATATATGTACTTGGCTATATTATTATTATTATTTTAGAAGCTGAATGTTATGTGTAGTGACTTGATCAACAAAATTGCTAGTGTAAAGAAATGTATTGTTACAGTGGGAAAACGCAAATACGATATTATAATCTAATAATTAGAATAATATGTACTTGAAATAATAAAGTGTTGATAAAGAAAATTAATTTGAAATTAAAAAAAAAGGATTTTCGTGTAAAATTTTCCGGGGGATCCGTTGAAATAAATTTCAAAACCGAGAATGACATACTTTGGCAAGAAAATTGAAAAATTCAATTTCAAAAATATTATAAGATTGAAAAACTGGTCCTAGCTTCCTATTTATATACAATACTCAACTCGGCTATGTAAGCACTCAAAAGTATATAGTTTCATCTACCTTCACATCAAATTTCAAGCAAATCGAAAATACGGTTTTTGAGAAATCGCTCTTTAAAAGCTTTCTGTTTCTGCGCCTGCGCATGCGCGGGCAATGGCCTGAAAATTTAGATTCTGCGGAAAATTTCCGATCAATTACATATGGTTTTGAATTTTTTTTTGACCAAAATGAGGCTAAATATTGCTAAAAACAAAATTTTCATCCGAAGGTTAAAAATGACGAAAACATTTAAATTGCTTGTTTCGGTGGTTAAAAATGCGTTCAAAAATCTGAATAAAAAAGGGAGAACCATTTTGAGAACCTGCTCCAGTTGTAAATTAAAAATAAGTCGTTGAAATATCCATTTCTTACTGCCTTCTGTAGTGTATAGTGGTTTGTACGGTTTCCACTTACTCCAGCGATTCGGACTCGTATATTCATTGGTCAAGATAACATCTAACTGTGCCTTCTTTCGGAGGGGAATAACAGAAGGACCCGTGTGATGTATGATGTCACCTTACGTTAAAGAATTCTACCTGTAGAAATTTCCAGGTTGGGGTGAGCTTGCAGTAGCAGAACGTTTAATAATTAAATAGAAAAGAATAGAAATACACTTCTAAACTAATATAGGTGTGTACAGGGTGTCCCATTTTGGGTGCTTTTGCGGGGTATCTCCTTTATTTTTAAAGATAGAGAGTTGCGGTTTTCGCGACACTGTGCTACTTTTTCGTAAAACTCAAGATGCCGTCAACAGAATTTTCATAGCCCTTTTAGTTTTTAAGATACAGGGCATTTCTGAAAATGTTGCATTTTGTGACCCCCCTCGTATCTCCGTTATCCTTCAACTTATCGAAAAGGTAAAATAACATTCTAATAGTTTTTTTTCCGTAGAATGCAGTGGTGTAGATAACTTTTGTTACATATTTACTGTTTTTGAGTTATATAGCAAACTTATGTTTTTTTAAATGGAACATCCTGTATATTTATAGACTATAAAATTTGTCTTTTTTTTACCTTTTCAAAAATATAGTATAAACTTTTTTTCAGAAACACGCAAATAATTGACAATTTTTAGAAATTAAATACATATTTTAATTGTAGGCCATTGATATTGTTTATGACAAGAAACAGAAATAAACATCAAATCTCTATCGCATTTAAGCTGTTTATTTTCGTTCTTTTGGTATCATTATTCAATAGATATTTATCAATTTTTTCGAATAATGGCAGTTTACGAAAATTATGAGAAATATGATATGATGGTATGTTTTATACAGAGTAATGAAAATTCTGAAGAAGCTTCGGAATTATATTTCCAAAGGTGAGTAAGCTATTATGGCTATGAAAATCTCTATTATCATTTTAATTTTTGCTTGTTAGATATCCAGAAAGAAGGCAACCGTTTTTTGGGATATTTGCCCGTTTAAAAGCAAATTTAGTTGAGCACGGATCATTTGTTCACCCGCGCCCTAAAACATACAACAAAGAGAACAGGGAAAGAAAAGAGATAGATACTTTAAGATATATAGAAGCAACATCTTCGTCCTCATGTAGAAAAATTTAGAAGGAAATTGGTGTGCCAAAAACTAACGCTCAGAGGATCTTGAAGAAATATAAGTATCATCCATACAAATTTAATATACTACAACATTTGCATCCTGGCGATGCCGAGCGCCGGGCACTGTTTTGCCAGTGGTATTTGCAACAAATCGATGCTAACGATTTATTTGCTTGTTATCTGGTCAGACGAATGCTTTATTTCAAGTGCTGGCATTTTCAATCGTCACAATACCAGGAACTGGCGTAGTGAAAATCTGCATTTAATGTTTGAAAGGGCACAACAAGGACGCTTTGGAGTTGAGGTTTCATGTTTTATTTTGGGTAGACATATAGTTTATAGGATTTTTGAAGGAGGTCTTACAGCACGTAGATACCTAGAAATTCTTGAGGAAGTTATTCCAGAACTGCTCGAAAACATTCCATTAGCCCAGTATAATGCTGTTTACCTACAGCAAGATGGTGCCCCAAGTCATAACTCTAGGCTCTTAAGGGCCTTTCTAAATAATAACTTTCCTCAAAGATGGATAGGTACCAACGGACCTGTTAGATGGCCTCCACGATCACCAGATCTCTCAATTTTAGATTTTTTTTTATGGGGTTATATACAAAATGAAGTATATAAAACTCGATATGACGGCATTGCAAAACTTCGAGAGGCAATTCATTTAGCTTTTCGAAATCTGCGAATGAGAACAATGGTTCTTTTGAACGCTATTCAAAGAATCTCAAAGATTCTCAAAGATGTGCCAATTTTGCATTAGAGAAAATGGTGGTCAATTTGAACATCACATTTAATTTTTTTTAATAATGTTATTTTTTTGTGTTTTTGTTATATTGTCACTTTACGCCACAAAACTGTTGTTACAAACTTACTGTTAGAAAAAGATCTATGGGAATTTTTTTTAATAGATACCTATATACAAGGTATCCAATTATTTGTTAGTAATATGTAAGCTGCACTTGTTTATTATTGTTATCCATAGCCTACTTATTAAAATATGTATTTAATTTTCTGAAAATTGTCAATTATTTGCTTGTTTCTGAAAAAAAGTTTATACTATCATATATTTTTGAAAAGGTAAAAAAAAGACAAATTTTATAGTCTATAAATATACAGGGTGTTCCATTTAAAAAAACATAAGTTTACTTTATAACTCAAAAACAGTAAATATGTAACAAAAGTTATCTACACCACTGCATTCTACGGAAAAAAATCTATTAGAATGTTATTTTACCTTTTCGATAAGTTGAAGGATAACGGAGATACGAGGGGGGTCACAAAATGCAACATTTTCAGAAATGCCCTGTATCTTAAAAACTAAAAGGGCTATGAAAATTCTGTTGACGGCATCTTGAGTTTTACGAAAAAGTAGCACAGTGTCGCGAAAACCGCAACTCTCTATCTTTAAAAATAAAGGAGATACCCCGCAAAAGTACCCAAAATGGGACATCCTGTACATACAGGACAGGAATTCTTCAAATTAATGTCATTCAAGTTTTCGTCATTGGTAAATATAAATTTGAAAGATTTATATGAGAAATGTGAGAATAGAGTTTCTTCTTAGAACTAGTTATGAGATAAAAACTTACTATAAATAAAGTCAGTTGTGAATGCGGATTAAATGAAACATTTCATAAAAGTGACGATTCTTTTTAGCTCGTTCCAGCAGCGAAAAAATTTACACTAATTCAGTTTTACTTATATGACAACTTGAATATTGCCACAGGGCATAAACCTGAGCACTGTTTAAATTGTACATTTTTGTTTACAGAAGAAGGGTGGAAACGTTAAAACAATTCCCCCCTATAAGCCAATATCAACAGAAAACCACTTATCTGATTCCAGTTCTGAAAAAGAAGCCGAATCTGCCACAATTTCCTCCAATACGTCAAAAACAACTCCCCCCCAGCCCTCTTCCTCTTCTAGTAAACGTAAGTCGTCGTCTAGTAACAAAACTGCGAGCAGTAAAACTAGTTCCTCCAATTCCAAGTCATCGACTACCTCATCATCGACGTCTAATAATCCGAAGACGGTGAATAATTCGGCTCCCAAGATCCCTGATAAATTAAAAGTTACAAACTCTAGTGTTCGAAGTGCTAAAACATCTGACGATATCGCGGAAAATACAAACTCTAAAAGTGTGGACCCTAAATCTAGTGATAAGAAAGAACTAAAGACTGAATCCGTGGAACACGAAAGCCGACCAGAACTTAAAGAAAGTAAAGGATCGAAGAAGCGAAAAGCTAATTCTAGGACTCCAACACCTGTGACTTTAGTGCCAAGTGAAAGTGTTGTTGTGAATTCATCTTCTACAATCACTGCCGTTGTCTCAAGTGCCAATATCACATCTAATAGTGATAAAAAAGACACTGCCATTATTTCGAGTGATAGCATAGACAAGCCAAAAAAGGTAAGATTTTTCATGTATTTTATAAAATAATGAGTAGGTGTGTACCATGAAAGAACTTGACTATAAATCCCATGTTAGCACTGATTCTGCCGGAGCAACAATATTGATGTCCTCATTATCTGCATTCTATTCCTGACAAGCTATCATTTTGCAAGGTGCAGGTCTCTTGCTGTAATGGAAATTCCCTTTATATATTTCTAATCTCAATGAGCAATATAATGACCGGTTTTACAGGGGTCCCAAAAGTCAACATCATCTCTTGGAAGGCTGATTGGGCAGCTCATGACTGACCAGAATATCAAAATATGACCTTAATAAAAGAGTAAAAAAAATCGTTAGTTTCTTCTGTGATTAGGGTCCGATTCTATTCAAAATTGGTATATGGGGTTTTTGGATCGGCGATCGTAAATTTTTATTTCTTTTTATTACATGTTAAAAATAGAAGCTAACTATATTTTCTTACAAACATAGGAGAGATCCATAGATTATTTAAAAATCGTGGCTCGCGTAGGTCAACAAATTGGCTGGAATTTTTCGATGTTGATGCACGTTTGAAATAGAGCCCTTTTCCAAAATTTAAGACTTCTAGGGTCCAGGGGTCCAGAGAACGGGCCCTTTTAAGGCCGAAATATAGCCCTCTTCAGCCTATCTTTTATATGATGTTTCTCAGCGCCCTTTCAACCGAAAAAACTTCCGCGGGGGCTCATTTTTTTGTTATTGTCCTCCAATATTTACGAAAAAAAATTAGACCTCTCGAACTAAAAGCCTCCGTTAGCGACCTGATAAAGTGGAACCCAAATTTTGAGAAATTGTCTATTTTCTACCTGGTGCCAGCAGTCAAAATTTGCTTCAAAATATATCTCACTGGTTTCAGTTTGTTTGTCTGTCTTTGTCCTTCCAAATGAGCACTTGCATGTCAAAATTGGTCAACTAGGGCCTAAGTTACAGCTATTTAAAGAAAGCAGTTTTGCCAAAAAACGCGTTTTTCACGAACTTTGACGGGCTTGAACTTTTTTCTCTACGGACCGAAATTAACAAAATGATGGAAATTCTAGAGGACAATACGAAAAAAATGAGCCCCCGCGGAAGTTTTTTGGTTGTAAGGGCGCTGAGAAACACCATATCAAAGATAGGCTGAAGAGGGCTATATTTCGGAAAAATTCCTGCCAATTTGCTAACCCACGCGCGCCACGATTTTTAAATAATCCATGGATCTCTTCATATACATTTGTCCCGTAGGAGTTAGTTTGCTAACAAAATTGATCACAGCTTTATCTAAATTACCAGTACAAAAAGTTTCATGTGTGAAATAAGTCGCTATGTTAATACTACGAGCTATGTTTGAAACTTGAGTATAGAAAACATTTCTGTTTTGCTTGTAAGATTAAGTAATTACTTTAAAATTTTATTTAATCCTTCATAAATTCAATGGTGGAAGCCATTACTTTGTGATAATTTATCATATTGATATAATAAAATAAAACACTTTTAATTTGTTTGTTATCACATATATTATAAAAACAAATTGTGACACAAACAAATCTTGGCTATTTAAGGTTCAATATAAGACACAGGTAACAAGTGGGGTTCCGGTTGGAGAAATACATTGTTAAAATAGTATAATTGAAATTGAATAATGAGGTAGAGTTAATATTGTGATGAGGGAATTTTAATGAGGAGGTATACTAGGAGGATTATGAGAAAGGGTTTCCCCGATTAAGATGGTCATAATGCCCCCCTCCGCGAAATCTAAAATCGGAGTTATTACCTGTTTTGAACTGTCAAATAAACATGTTTCCTGGGGTGGTATGGTCGATAGCCCCCCCCCCCCCACACACACACACACACAGACCCCCGTGGAGGAGAAAAACTTTTTTCTTTTTTTCTTTCTTCGTCACGTATATGGAAAATTTTATCCCTCGTGCAAAAGTATGGGTATCAATGATCACTTTCAGCACAAATTTTTTGACTCCCATCTAGGTCCATCTAAGGCTCCAAAAACGTGTTTAAAACTTTAAAATCGATTATACCACCAAACCAAGTGGTACACCTAAGTTCGATTCGCCATCGTATTCCTGAGTACAAAAACCTACAAAAAACTATACGTACATGATTTAGATAGGAGTGGTGGTTCACATGCAGAAAGCGATTTTTTATGTTTTTTAAGGTTTTTTACTCTTCTTTATGTAATTAAAAGTATACCAATATGTAATTTGGTAAAACAACTTATAATTCCCGTGTTTTTTTGACGCTTAATCGATTGAAGTAAGTCACAAGGTACTAAAACTTTTGAACCACGAGTTATGAACACATTTTCAAGTCTGAAACATGAGAAGTTATTTGAATATTCAATGTTCTACTTTTAAGGAAATTGAAAAAATTAGAATGTCTGAATTTTTGATTTTCTATAGAAAAAGTCAACAATACTGCTATGAATAATTATTAATTATTCCCGTGTTCTTAATTATCTACAATAAACATGGATAAAAAAAAATCAAATCATATTTTTTAATAAACTTTAATTTCAGTGAATTAATTAAAAACATTATATTTTGATAAAAATTCAAGATGGCAACTTTGAATTCAGAGAGAAACCAATTATCAATTATTGCCAATAAATATTTTGCTTATATTGAAAAAGATGATTCACATAATGAATTGAAGTTAAAATACGTTTCTTAACGGTAATGTCACGTACTGGTTGGTCAGAAATCCAATAAATTAGTGAATTTTGCAAGTAAAAAAGAAAGCAAAATATCAAAATGTTTATATATCATAAGTAATAATTTTGGATTCATATATACCTTTATTTACATAATAAAAGAGTAAAAAAAACCGTAAAAAACATAAAAAATCGCTTTTTGCATGTGAACAACCACTCCTATCTAAATCATAGTTTTTTGTAGGTTTTTTACTCAGGAATACGATGGTGAATCGAACTTTGGAGCTAAAAATCGATTTTAAAGTTTTAAACACATCTAATTGATCGTTTAAAATGTTATTGTCATTATTTTTAATGCCTTTGAACATTTATACTGATTCTAGTGTGTTCAATTTGAAACCTCTATTCTGGTTATGTGAAACCCACTTGTTACATGTGTCTGATATTGTACCATAAATAGCCAAGGTTATTCATATTTTCATACTTAGTATCGTTTGAAGATGGCACGCTAGTGTCGAAATTATAATCACGATTTGTTTCTATAATATATAATCCTTCAAAGTTAAACTTCTTGTACTTTGTTTTTTTTATCTTGGTATTCAGGCTGGTTGTGAGAGATTGAGCAAACAATTGTACATATTACATTTCCGAAAATTTGGAGATAAGTCTGATTGAATTGGTTTTCTTTCATGATAACATTTCTCTGCCTCCAATATATATGTGATGAATATTGTGTTCTATTTCAAATGATACATTTTTTGTATTATCTATGTTACTAGGTTATCATTCATAATTTAGAGAAGGTTGTCATGTCAATAAAAGCAATATACCTAATGAGAAATTTCGCAACTAATATTTCCTTTTTGTTTATAGGCAAAAGTGGAAACAACTCAATCGATAATATCGAACCAACCAGTGGTGGCCTTAACTTCTATATCAACTATAAAAGCAATCCCGTTACCGACGGTTACAACGGAATTAACTAATTCTGACCCAATTATTTCCACCTCCTTGCCCGCCCAAGTTATCCAAACAACACCAACCACTTCTGTTAATTCCTTGGTCGTTTCAGTACCTCTGACTAGCACTGCCCTTAGTCCTCATCCGAATTTAGTTAATAACCAAACAAGTGTTTTGGCCTCAACAGCAAGTCTGCAAGTAGAGAAAAGCAATAGTGCAATCGGCAATCAAGAAACTCCTAGCGAAACAGGTGACTATAAACAATTGTATAAGCAAATATTTGATGTTGACTTTTTGGTGAACAAATTATCATATCATAAACGTGTACTCTTTAATAATAATAAACGTTTCATTCATGTTTAGGAGTCCATAATATTGAACATATTTTACCAACAATGCTCACATCAGAAATGAGTGGTGGCGGCTTGAAAATTACTTATGAAAAGCAAGAATCGTTAGGTATGACGTCAGAAGTTGACATGGAACTGGAGGAAAGTCCACCACAAGAAGTACCTGCCAAACGAACAAGGTATTTTCACGTATTAATTCATGTTCGCAAATACTGACCAATTTGTTATTCAGTAGATCTCAATCCAATGACAAGACTGAAAAAGGAAGTCGCGGTAAGAAACGTGGCAATGGCAATGGAAGTAGCCAAGCAAATATCCAATTAAATAACACCAACAGAAGAGCCAGTAGATCCCAACATTCAACCCCTCCTCCACATCAAGGTGCATTCTCGAGCATTTCCCAATCTCAAATAAAAGATTCACCTCCCAGTAGCCCAAGTTCTGAGAGTCAAGGGGCACCTTCTAGTAGCAGAGGAAGAACTAAAGGAAGAAAAAGTGCGCCAGCAGCTGTTAGCTCAAATTCAAGCAGAGATAATAAAGATGTTAAATTGTGAGTACTTTTTTTTTCTTTCCATTATTTGGTTGTGCCCTAGACCTAGAGTATATTGGTTCACTTCTATCAATGATGTTCAATATGTATAGATTTTACATACGTTCATTACGCAATCACTTTTTTCGTATAAAGTTTCGAAATTTTAGTTTTTGGAAGAAGTATAAAAATTGTCCTAACGTTTCTTCCAAAGATTCTTTCTACAAACATATTTTTTATTCGTTAACTCAGCAGCACTAAATATAAATGAACTAGTTCACCTACATCAAATCCAACAAACTGGTTGCTAATTGGAGTTGTTACAGAATACAGACATCGATGCATCTGAAAGTTTTAAAGAATTACAGATAAGATTTTCTCAATTAATGATCTTTGAAATGGCGGAAGCAGTGTATGCTGATCTCACAAGATTACTAGAAATTACATGAAAGAAAACGAAAATTGTCAATGTGGTGCTAAGATACATTTACTTTTAATGCTTTTGTGCTCACAGTCTGTGTATCCGTTATGGATTCTACAGGAAAGGTTGTTTTTGCCAATTTGTGGGTAATCTGCCAGACATGCGCCCATGCTACCAATGACATTGTATGAATTAAATTTGGATGGCAGCTATGTCATAGCATTCTTTGAAATAACCTAGTGGGTTATATATAGACTTGAAAATATTTTGAAAGAAAGGACCATGAAAGATCATAAAAGTTACTATTCCCAATACAAAAAACCAATGCCCCAAAATTGTTTACAAAACGGAGATATTGATTAAAAGTTTTTTTTCAAACTCTTGGTTCTTCCTAATGCTGGGTCACTACTGCTTCAGACTGTGTTCTATTATCTGTTTAGATGATACATCTTGATCACAGAAAGAATTTACATTGGATACAAAATACTAGAACCACATGCATGGTAACGCAGCATGATCCTAATGTGAACAGCTCTTGGTGACAGGTTATCAAACTTATGTAGCATTATACAGTACAGAAGTAGTTTGTAATATCTGTTTGAAGAAGCTACAGTATTAGCAAAACATTACATTTATTTATTAAATTAGTGAAAATCAAAGTTATAATAGTTTTATTGAAATTTATAATGAATTTTCATCATGTAATGACTGATTCAATTCAATTTCACTTTGTGAGTTCACTTACTATTACTTATATGGCTCTGGTTTCCATTACCATAAGAAACTAATTATTAAAAGTGTAAACTAAAGTAGCTCCGGTTTAAAATAAAGTGATGCTTGTGGAAACAATCTAGAAGGCTTTGTCGTCGCTTTACTTGCCGGAATTTAGAGTTGCATAAATATGATTAAAATGTTTTTGAAATGAAAGTATTTAATTTTAAGCGTAGTGCCGATTGCGAAGCTCACTTATTCTTACTTGTACCACTGGTTACGATAAGGAACTAATTATTAAAAGTGTAAACTGAAATAACTCTGGTTTAAACTGATGTTTGCGGAAACAATGTATAAGGCTTTGTCGGCACTTTCTTTGTCGCCATTTAAAGTAAATAAATATGATGTAAATATTTAAGAAATGCATTAAACCTAATGTCACTTCCGAAGTTTTCTTACTTTTAATTGTAACACTGGTTGCCATTACAATAAGAAACAATGTAGAAGGCTTTTTTAAACCCTTTATGGAGAGGTTATGAGCCTTTGTGTCTCAAGGTCTACTGTGAGAGTCACCCCCTTTGTAGGCTTGTCTATTGCCTCCGGTGCACTTAGGCCTGCTGGCCCATTGTATCTCGCCTATGTTTTGACTATGTCTTTACGGTATCCACTCCGAGTATTTTTGTACCTTGTACGAGTTTGTACAAGTCCTTTACTGGGTGAGAACTGTATAATTCTGGTTCGCCGTTAGACTTTCCAGAAATTCACTGTCTTTTGCGATCCAGTGCCTCGCATTTACACAGTATGTGTGTCACTTTCTGTATCCTTACCGTAAAGTCTGCATGTCAGGTCGCCATTGTACATTCCCATTTTGTTTAGGTGCCCTTTTACTGGCGCATGGCCAGTCATGAGCCCTATTACGACTTTTATTTTTTCCCTATTTAGTGCTAATAGGTCTGTCGTTCTTTTGTTACAAGGGGCTGTGATTTTTTCCTAGTATTCTTTGTGGTTTTCCATGATCCAGGCTTCTACAGACCTTCATGCTGTACGTTTTGATACCCCCATGGTCTGTTCTGTATCTGGAGCGTTCTCCGATCCTCTTTTTGCTAGTTCGTCAGCTTTTTCATTACCTATCGTTCCCTGATGTCCCGGCACCCAAATCAGCTCAACGCGATGTCGGTCTGCCAGTATTTCAAGTTCTTTTTTGCATGTCCATACCAGACGGGATGTCACTTCCTGACTTCTCATTGCCTTAAGTGCAGCCTGACTGTGTCAATATATGGATCTGCTCATCGTCGATGGCTCTCCGATTGTTTTCCTTCACACATTGGAGGATTGCATATACCTCGGCTTGGAAGACAGGTTTGTTTACCTTATGAATAGCTCAAGCAAGTCTTTGTATTTCTTGAGTATACTCCGGCACCTGCACCTTTTTCAGCCGTAGACCCGTCTGTATACCAGATCTTTCCCTGTAGAATGTCGCCCAGGTTTGTATGTTCCCATTCAGTCCTTTCTGATATTGAACACTGAATGTGTTGTTAAAAGAGTATCGCTTGGGAATGTGATCTGTTCTCATGCCTAACACGTCCTGTTCACGATTTTCACGATAGTTATGTGTCCTGGCCCAATGTGAACATTCTCCAGTGTATTTTGTATTCTGAAAGCACCAAGCCTTGCCTCTCCTCGGATTACCAATTGGAGGGGAGGTAATCCCAGTAGTGTGTCCATTGCTGCAGTGGGCGTAGATTTCATGGCCCCTGTGATCCCAAGACATGCAAGTCTCTGGACCTTGATCAGTCTTGTCACGGTTCCTCTTTGTTGTGGCTTATGCCACCATACCAAAGGGGCGTATGCTATTGCGGGTTTAACCACCATGTTGTACTACCAGTAGAGCATGTTCGGTCGTAGCCCCCATTTTTTCCCGAAGGAGCATCTGGTCACATATAATGAGGTCTCCGCTTTTTTAATTACAGTAGAAGGCTTTGTGGGTCTTCTCTTTTTCGATGTTTGGGTAACACTGATTTCCATTACGATAATAAACAATATAGAAGGCTTTGTCGGCATTTTCAGATTTTCTGATGTTTGAAGTAAAAATATGCACTCGGTCTGTTACGCAGTGTCGGTAGTCCAACCTCTAGTTTAGGGATGCACGCGACCACCGGCAGCTACCTACCAGTCAAATACTATTATAGATATTGCAAAGGAACATTTACCTTAGAGACTAAGATTCCATAAGCGAAAATTAGTAGAGTAGAAAGAATTATGTTGAGTAGATGTTCAGCCTTTTAAATATTTGTACAGTAAATATTTAGTAGTAATCAAGTTTTATTTTTTAATGATCTCATCCACTCCCTTGTGTTGAAATGAGAATTGTAAAGTCACTAACAACTGGCATTTGTGGCAACAGGTTGACAATCAATGTTTAACATATTTGTATAATTTTATAAATCCATGGGTTCATTAACTCCACGAATAACTGGTGGGATTAGAATAAAAAGTAGACTGCAAAAAAGGCGATTTGTGAACAAACCAAGGGAATAATGTGGTCGACAAAACGCAACCAATTATATTTTCAAATTATAAATTTTGTTAATGGTGAAACTGTTATGTAAAATTATCTCTATGATTTTGTTGTATTCAGCATTGATTGTTATTTATAGATTTCAAAATGGTGTAACTGCCCCGCATATGTTAGGCAACCAATTGAATCCTAATTCTAACATGGCCCAGAAGATGTCAGATCATTTGAATTCAGAGTTGGAAGCTCATAGCATATTCACTCCCACTGAAAGTGTGAATTTGATGGGACCTCAGTTGCATCATAGAGTTATCGCTTCGGTAAGATTGAATTTTCATAACTTAACATTTGATTTTTGCTCAATAGAATTCTTGATGCCTTAATGTTCAGTTTTCGTTACCTCCTAAAGAAATATGAGTTGTTTTTTACCTCAGTTCACTTCTCATTATTATTCATTTAGGCTCGGGCGAGTAGTACTGGAGGATCTAGTACAGGCTCTGGCGCAAGTGGTTTGTCATCTATGCTGGGAGGAGGAGGAGGAACTATTCCACAAACACTGGATCAACTTTTAGAAAGGCAATGGGAACAAGGATCCCAGTTTCTGATGGAACAGGCGCAACATTTTGATAGTGAGTTATTTAGATACTAAATGATAAACCTTAATTGTATTGAACCTTTCCTCTAGATAATATTGTTTGCATGCAATCTGTATACATTTTTAGATCATTCCATTTCAGTTGCCTCGTTGCTATCTTGCCTTCATCAGTTGAGAGCTGAGAATGTGAGACTTGAGGAACACGTCAGTTCCCTACTCCAGCGACGCGATCACCTGTTAGCAGTTAATGCACGTCTAGCTATACCGTTGACAGGACAACCAGCTACACCACAATCATCTCATCCACATACTGGTAAGATATTATTTATTTCTTTATACCATTGAGAAAGTTGTGTACATTCGTAAATCACGTGACGCCACACGTGGCGTGTGAAAGAAGAAGAAAACTGTTTTAAATTGTCATTCGTCTCCAAACCTACTAACTTTGTTTTGCTATTGTTCGACAGATAACGCTACTAATACCCATATTTGTTGAGAATAATGAATAATAATCATTGCCTATGGATGTAGTTGAAGCCCGTTTTTAATCAACAGTTCTGTAACAAAAATAATTCCAACATGCGCTTCGCCGCATATAAATAAATAAGTATGCACTGTATAACACCATGTCATGCTCTTATTATTGTAAATCAAATTCAGTTTAAATTGCAGGGCAAGGTACTTAGTACTTGAAAATTGTCGCCAATATTATCCCAATTAGTCTGAATTCAATTAAAAACAATTAACATTGATTCATTTAATTTTGCATATCAGAAAAAAAAACTATGCGCTAATAAAAATATATAATAAATTTACATCATAAAATTATTTCACAAAATTTCTCACTTACTCATTTCAGTTGATATTTTTCCATTTGACTATTTGAATAGTTATTGACAAATTAATGCTGAAAATACAACTGTTAATAGAATAGGTCAATTTAATATTATTTTGCAAATGTTTATTATATGAAATGTTCCTTCCACGACAACATTCCAAATACTTGCAGGATTTTGATTCATGTGGTCTTGAAAAATTGGTTTCATCAGAGTTCATAAAAGATACAAATATTTTCAGTACGAACCTTTTTTTTTGCCTTGGATGCTGCTTCTTTACACCAAACTCACCTTGGCCACAACAGAGTACAATTCATGAGGTAGCTCGAATGAAGATCTAAATAGCTTTTCTTCCTGAATGGTCTACACAAAACCAACCAATTATCATTTCAAATGTTTTTTTCGCCTTGGATGCTGATCCTTTGCACCAGCCACTCATCAGCCACTAGGGCTTTTTGAAGAAAATTTGTGTTAATGTGTTGTTTTGAAACTTTAATTTTACGTTACCTTATGCCTCAAAATACGTGAAAAATGGTCGTTACTAACACATTAAGTTACTTTCGGTAATGTTAAAGTTGACATTTTTTAAATAGCCGCTCAGAAAAATCTTATTTGTTGCTTAAGAGTTGAATAAGTTGTTTCTTATTCAATTATTCATAAGTGTACGTAATTTTATTTATATTAAAATATTTGTTCTTCGAAATTTTCGAAAAATTGGAAAACTTGTAACCCAAAAAAACTTTTGTAATAAGCTCTTATTGATATTAAATATTGTTCTAAACATACCTTGTGCAAAATAAAACTAGGAAAACAATAAAATACAAAAATAAAAAATATTTAAAACTCCCGAACTCCGTCGTACATATGTCAATATTTTACTTTAGCATCAATTCAGTACACACTAAAAAATTAATGAGACAACAGTACATCAACTTTGCGTTAAACATAACACAGTTTCGAATGCCTGTTTTATTTCTAGTTTAAAAAAATGCTTTTATCGGTTCCTATCAACATTAGGAAATAAAGAAATAATATTGTAGTATGACACAGCTGCTGTTATGAAACAATTTTTTCGGCGTTACAAGTTTACTAACTTTTCGAATATTGTCTGGATTTTCTGTAAGACAATAAAAAAATGTTTGAATATAGCATTAAGTTTTCTTACTTTTTTGTAGAATTGAAAGGCTCATTGAAAAGAAAACGCATTTTCTCGATAACTGTTTTTTAAATTTTTAGGAAAAAAGGCCCATTTTAAACGATTATTTCATAGAAATGTGAACTTTGACAGGTAGTGACAGTTCCGTGACATGATTTGAGTAGATCATTTTTCATTCAATTTGAAACCATTTCTTTACATATTGATTATCAGACCTTCCATCATCAGGTTCCAGAGCAAAGTAGTCAACATCCTCTGGTGTCCTTTACCGATAGTGTTTCTCACATTGGGGTGGGGATGTTTTTTTTTTCTTTTGGGAGGTGGTTGACACCCTTTATGGGTCCTGTTACATCTCATAAGGTAGTGTGGGAGACCCTGAGTCCCGAACCATCTCAGATCACTGAACACTCCACCTCGTGTGATAGGCTCGATCCTACAACCAAGGCAGTCTCGATAACACTTGGGCTTGACAGCCCATTGTATCTTGCCGCGCCACTTTCTCGGGCCATCGAAAAAATTCCGCAGTCGCAGGATTCGAACCCGCGACCAGCAGCCACAGTGATTAGAAGATCGATTCTTCTACCACTCAGCTACCAGTGGTAGGGGGTGGGGGGTGTTGGATAATTCTATCTTTCAGCATACAGTATATCCATCTGCAGTAGTTTCATCGATGCCTTTCATCGTCGATGCTATTGAGATACACATATAGGTCTCTTTGTAGAGGTTGATTCACAGTAATGTGTCTCTAATGTGCCTGTCTAGCAGTAAATACTATGTTTTAAGCATGAATGACATAAGACATAGGTCTCAGTGCCTAAGCCCTGTCCTTTTTTTTTTCTCATTTTTGGGGATGAAGACGACTGATTGCTCTCCATGCCTTTGGTAATACCCCCACCCAGTAAGATTCTTGGTATAAGTGGTTAAATTTTATTAATGCAGATTTAATGAAAGGAAATAGGAAACACGATCTGAACTACATTTGAGATTAGTGACCATTGTTCCAAGTTCAATGACATTTTATAGCTACGTCCGTGGAAACAACTAATAACCGTAGAAACAGTAAAAACATCGTCTTCGCCGCCTCGAAGTCGTTCCGCAAGTTTCAAGAATTTAATGAATAATTCAAATGAGTAAATCGGCTAAAAGCAGGGAAAGACGTCAAATCATACTCTATGTCGTCGGAAAGTTTATTTGTATTAACAGGGATATCGCACGTTATGGGATGGTCTGTCACGGACATTGTATGACTCAATGTTAACAACTGTCTGTCATGTAAACTTTACCTGATCAGTTGTCTTTCATAGACAGTCTGAACTTGGATAATGACACATCGATCTATGGTACTGTGTTATGTAAATTTTACGTGTTTATAAGAGCTGTCAAAAACTCCAAAATATATCGAACCCCCTTTACCGCCTTTGAGATGTGTTTCGAAAAATCTCTTCTTAGCGAGTGCCTACGCCATATAAAGAACAACTTCAGTCATAGTGTGAATCTAGACTTTATATAATTCTTTCAAAGAATAATCATAACTATGAAAATTGTCTGTTTCATATTATTAGTATTCAAAAAATGTCAGCTAAAACGAGAGGTAAAGGTATGTCATGATGCTGAGTCTTGAATAAGTTTACTTAACACCAGTTCATTAATCGTTAAGCTGTTACTTTATGGTAATTTATCACATTGATAAACGAAATAAACAACTGAATTTGATGATTAGTGTCAAACTTGTGTTCCGCAAGTGCAGATCTACTGGTGTCACGAAGCCTTGTTCAGCGCTCATGTTCATTCACACGAGTAGCTACTGTACGACCTGTTTCACCAATGTAGACTTTACCGCAAGAACAGGGAATGCAATAAACACCTTTTACGTGAAGAGGAGGAAGGGGATCTTTGATAGGTTTGTAAAACTGAGATAATTTTGGAAGTGTGGAAAACCGGGTTGAAATATTATGTTTTTTAAGGATTTTGAAAATTCGATCTGTTATATGTTCAATATATGTAAGATAGGCAGTGGATAAAGCAGGCGGGGGGTTTGTGGCTCAGGTCGATTTGAAATTTTGGGTGAAGTGTATTTCTTTATGGCTTTTTGAATGTTGTAATGGGAGAATTGTTTGATAATAAGGCAGATGAAGGATGTTTTAATTCTGATTTTAAGGATTGAGGTTGAGATAAGTTGACAGTTCTGTGAACCAAGCAGTTTATGACAGATTGCTTTTGGGCAGGGTGGTGGTGGGAAAGACATAAAGTCCTAAAACATCCAAATAATCTGAACCGTGACTCAGGATATCACCTTCCCAACATTTGGAAACCCATCCTCGAAAATTCCACTTTGCACATGATCACACAACGGCAGGGTCAGGTGCCGGAACGGAGGTAACCACCTGAATAAAGGCAGCGAACTGTGTAGCATGAATGGTTTTTCCTACAATAAATACGGCTACAGAAACCAGTAGAACTAGTTTCAGTTCAAGCCTCAAGCCTACCCTGAAGATGCCACTTGTAATGGTTGGCGTAACGTCGACATCAAGTCGAGCTATTGTGACGCAGAAGCCAAGATTTTTCAAGATTAGCTATCCGCGGAAGTCTACTATTCAAGTAGTAAAAACAGTTTTCTTCATTTCATGTCAATTTACTCTTGAAAATGCCATTATAGAATGTGAATTTGATAAGAGATGAACAGTTCGATTTACGTAGTGTATGTGAATTCAGTATAGGGAAAAGGAAAAAATATGGACGTCAATATCAATTTTTATTGCTGGCAATTGTCCTTGAGTAGCTTGTTTACCATGAACGTTTGTCGGACGAACTGATGAAATATTCCATCAACAAAGCTTCAAATATAACGGGAAATTAATCGTAAAATATAATACAAAACGTTGAACTGACACATCATATTCTTAAAGTATTTATTACGAATTTTATTTCAGTGAATAATATCCATCCTGCAGTCGCTGCAAGTCATGGTGATATTCCCAGAACGAGGCACAGTAGCGGCAGCGCCAGCTACCCGGCTCATCCTCAAGGAAGCGGTGCTAGTGTTCCTGTAGAAAATGGTCTACCCCCAGATCCAAATCAGCCATATCCTTCTCACACACACCGAAGTCCGGCACCAGGTCAACCCCAACGCAGTCCAACAGTACGGTGAGCATTTCTTCTTTTATTCAACGTCAATGGACTTGTATATTAGTGATGACTTACGAAAACGCAAAAAGTTACGAAACCGGCCCGTCGAGTCAGATTGTTCAGTACTTACAATAAAATATGTATCTTAGGTATCCGAAGTTAAGGTCAACGTTGTTAATGAAATTCAGGAATAACATTCGAAAATATTCTCTTATCGCAAGGCAAATTTTAAACTATTCTGCATCACTCAAGATAATCATTTTATCTATCGATTGAATTCCTTTCCAAGGTTGCTAGAATTTATTGTTTTTATTGTCATTCTTAAATCCAGCTATGTGTTTGACACCTTAGATGTATTATACGCATGTCTCCTGTAAAATTGAAACTATAGCGTTGGTTTTTTTGACAATTCATTTGATCTTGAAATACGAGCATTTTTATTGCACATTTATGTGTTTATTTTAATAAAGATTCTTGACCCAGTATGAATTATATATAAAATTCTCGGGAAATAGGTCACATTAACACTCTATTTTAATTTTTGTCTTTACGTACGTTTCGGTCTCACGGCCATCATCAGAAGACTTATTATGTCTAAAACTTGATTACTTAAATCTAATTGTATTACACAAAGCGTCCAAATCGCACCAATTTCACTTAAAATGCCCACGTCGCCGAAACGAACAGAAACACGAATAAACGAAATTGTAAAAATTGTAAACAGAGTGTTAATGTGACCTATTTCCCGAGAATTTTATATATAATGTGTTTATTTTTCACCATCAATCCTGGAAAAACATGTTACTTATCTGTAGGTAAAAAATTTACTACAAAAACTAATTCAAACGTTTTTTGTAGGAGAAATCCTTCACATATGACGCTCCAAAGACTAATTATATAGTCCAAGCAATGTATGCGGGCCTTAATATTAAATTTACAGAAATTAATACCTGGAAAAAAATATGAACTTAAAGGAAATTAAATTTGAAGGTGAGCTTCTGTTTCATGCAACTCGATCCGAAATGGCGAACATAATTTCATGAAAAAATGTCAGGAATCGATTTCCGTCAAAAACATTTCCCTAAAATAAAAATTGTAAAACTTATCGAAAAAAAACATGTTCAAAGCAGGTGCATTTTCTTCAAAGTAATTTGTTTACCCTTAAAATTTGAAAAATAGCTATATTTCTTTAATAGCATTATAGCACGACTCTTTAAGAGAATAAGCCATGAGCTCTACATACAGCAAATAACAAGTATGGAAAAGTAATAGTTAACGATTTCTCGATACCCCGATTTTTAACGGTTTTTTCATTATAACTCGAAAAGTATGAAAGATATCGATAGATCTATTTGATACCTACAACTTTCTCATTTAACTTTTTTTCGATCCAAGCTATAGTTTTTTACTTATTTAAGAAAAAGCGGTTTTTGCAACTTTGCTAATTTTTTAAGTTATGTTCGTCATTTCAGATCGAGTTGTATGAAACGGAAACTGACCTTTAAATTTAATTTCCTATACGCTAATATTTTTTTTTCCAGGTATCAATTTCTGCACGCACTTCTTATTGCTTGAACTAATATTGCTTTAACATTACAATCATTTAATTGAATGAATCTATGAAAAAATCTATTTATTCAATAAATAACATTATTGAATAGTTTTCTTGTTGAACTTCATTTTCTGGAGTATTTATTTATGCGTTTGTGTATTGTGGTACTATGTACCATTTATAAGCCATTTTAGACAATTTAAAAATAAATTAATTTATAGGTGTTTCTTCTGCTTCTGTGTAAAATCTACACATCCTATCCGTTAAGCTAATTTTCCCCTTGTGAGTCTTGAGTTTCCGGTGTCCCGTTATGATTCTTAGGTTGTTCCTGCTTCTAGAAGGGTTTTGGATTTTCTGTGTACCGGAAGAGAACTCCTGTACTTTGCATTGAGTTATGTTTCTTCATTTCTAAGGATTTCCTGTATAAGCTTGCTTTCCTATACCGCAGAAGGGTTCCGCTTCTATCAGAAGCGTTTCATATCCCTTGCGTGCAAGGGCGTTCGCCTATTGATTTCCCTCAATTGCTGTATGTCCTGGAACCCAATGGAGGATGATTCTGTTCTTCACTCCTAACATTTCAGCTTATGATGTTTGTGAAGAACGCTTTTATGGCTGCTTGCCTATCGGACATGATGGCTATGTCCTTTTTGTATCCCTTGTCCATATTGAACTGAGCAAATCTCTGCAAAAAATCTTTGGGAGTCGTTTTTATAGCAAAAAAATCTCAGCAACAAATTAGTAAAATACGCACAGTTTACAAGATATCTGCAAAATAGTGTTCTCGCGACCTTTTACCTCCCGACAGTCAAATCGATGAGGAGCATTATTTAGGACCCTAACACTAAGGGTGAAAAAATTAAGCCCGTACACATGTTTTTCAACTTTTGTGAAGTCTACTTCTCATGTACTATATACTAAGGGATAACCTGAGACATGGGTAATGGAAATGAGAAAAATCGGATTTTGTGAGCGAATGGAACTATTCTTTACGAAACACTTGAGAATATCTGATTTAACTTTGGTCCGAAGCTTCTGTCTACAGTTTACATGATGAATACTGCTCGCTCTGCGTGGTAAATTATTAAGCTTATGTTATTTCAACTAAAACATTGTAAAGTGATATATAATTTTCATTCAACATGATATACATGAAAAATGTTCACTGCTAAAATAAAATCAACGAATCGATAATCAAATTACCTTTAATAATAGAAGAAATAATATTTTATCAATTACTTTTTTCAAAATTAATTTCATATAAAAATTAGTGCAGGTAAAGAAAGGTATTCTGAAAAATTGGATCAAAATTTTAAATTCCGAAGTTTTTAGTCATCAAAATATATAATTTGAATTCATTCCTTCTTCTATCAAAATATGGTATGTAAGGGCTCAAATTCTAGAAACAACTGGAATCTACCTTAGGATTCTATGTAGTAATAGAGTTAAGGTTTCCATACAAACCCCTGTGAAAATTGTTTGGGTACTCTCGAATTTTAAAATAAAAGTCTTAAACGGATTTGAATGAATTTAAATCGGTCGTGAAAATTGCTATCGAGATTCTACAAAGGCGTTATATTCATAGCACGCCTGCTAACTAGTTCGAGATGTTGAAAATTCTCAAAGTTTTCGCATATTATCACATACAGCCCACTATAGCGCTTCACTTGTCTCGAAGAACAATTTAATGCGTCTAACTCTCTCTAATCCACAAGATTCTCCTATCAGTACAGTAAAATTAGGAAACTGTTTTTGAAAAAATACAACAAAGATGAATTTTTCGTAAGTAAAAGCGGGACATGGGTAGACAGTCTAATTCAAAAACTCACGACTATAACATATGCGCTTCCGGTCGCCATCTTGGAAAAGGCTAATGTTGCTATATCTCCGTTCCTGTTCGCTTTTTCGAAAAAGTCGTGTTGACCAAAGTTTTAGAAAATTAATCAATTTTTCATTTTTGTACTTTTCTCCAGTAGGACTAATATAGTAAAATTTACAGCTTTAAAATAAAATGATTTGTTCTCTATTTTTTAACCTACTTAATGGAAGTTAGGCTGTAAACACATAAATAAAAAATCTGTGATTAACTGATCACGTGGCTTCCCTCACTTTTGAAAGCAAAATCAGTTTCGGACACTTCTGCGGGTCAAATGTATGATTGTAGGAACAGCAAATATATTGAAAATTATTCAGAAACCGCTAATGAAATACGTAAGATATACTCTACGTTACATTGAAATTTTATTCAAAGTCTACATAATGATTTTACTACTCTGTGTTTTATACTGACACCTGCTGCCAGGTTGACTTTCAAATTACTCACTCTATAATATAACCTTGTTTTATACTGGCACCTGCTGTGAGAAGAAATATCAAAATTTCTCACAGGGTAAACGCATAAAATAGAATGTGCCTTACATATTTTTTGGGCCGATTTCAATACTTCCTTTACGCTATATACTACATATAGTGAGGGAAGTAAAAATATGGAAATGTATGTCGTTGCAGTTTTTGGAAATAGCTGGCAATCAAATTAACAATCAGGTATGGTATGGCATGATTTCAAAGGCGGTTGCGTTCTACCTTTATTTCCAACTGCTTTCAACTCTCAAATATCATGATGCTACATGCTAGTGCAAACATGCAAATTGTCGTTGGTGATTTTATTGGAGTTTTAACATCCTCTACTTACAGAATATTCAATAGGGTGTCATATGTCATATGCTATTGCAAATTTTCTACTTATTATATAAAATAGTACAAATTATTTGTAAACTTAAATTTAATTCCCAAACAGTTGTAGTGTTTACCAAAAATAACTATATGTAATTATTTAAAATAAGAACATTGGATATCCAGCTTTCTGGAGAGATACTCTACGAAGCTGGAACTGAAGGGCAGTGTTATGTGGAGTCACTCACATTGTAATATGTAAAAGATTGAATTATACTTCTAATTTGACAAAACAGGTAGCTCCTGATTTTCGATAAGATATCTACGAACCTGGAACTGAAGGACAGTGTTATGTGGTCATTCACATTATAACATGTAAAAGATTCATTTATACTTCTAATTCGACAAAACAAGTAGATCGTGATTTTCATTGTGATTTTCAATAAAATTAATTTTAGAAAACAAAATTGTGAATTAATATTCAGTTTCTTACAAATCATTTCAAGGATACAAATGATCCAACGATCATTTGAAGCTGAGAGCATGACAAAATAATCATTATTTATAAAGCTATAACTACAAAAACCGTCAGCAATAGTTGGAATAGTTTTAAAGTCGCACGCATCTTTCTTTGATGCAACATTTCTTAAAGGGACCCACAAATCAGTGTGTTTTTGATATTGTAACTATTTTAACCTTAATCTATTGTGACAGTTCAACTATTTACACCACAGAGTGAACCGTAGAGCACTAATGTCCCGTACCCTCTTTTTGTTGGCATAATTTTTCGCTTTTCGATACTTCTGCGAATTAATTGTAATATATATTCACTAGCTTTCGCTTTATTGAACAAACATAATAGACTTGAGCTAACTGAACTGTGATCCATAGATCACTAACTTCCCTCACACGTAGAAGTCAAAATATATTGCAAAATTAGTAAAAACGCATTTCCATCAGAAGTTTCGATCGAATTTATAACATGGAGTGTTTCACAAGGGTAGATTCTAGGGCTTTCATCGTATTATCATAGATACGAATGAATTACCTTTCATTAGCACGATTTTTCGCTTTCAGACACTTCTGTTGGTTGAATATATTCTTGTGATATATATTTACTAGTCGGAGACAGATAATTACGTGGAAAGACATCAAAATATGCGGTGTCAATGAAGATTTATTCGAATTGACAACATATGTGTCTGGTAACTCTATATTTTATACGTATAACTATTTGTTCGCGGGCTACGTCCATAGAAACAACTAATACCCAAAGAATGAAGCCGCCGTGTCATTTCCATGTTTCAATACTTGATAAACATATTTCTAATGAGTAGGAACAGCTAAAGGCGTAGAAAGAGGTATAGTTTGTTTCACTCTGTAAAGTGAAATTTCATTTGAATTGACAGGGATATCTATGATAAGGAATGGTCTATGATGAACATGTGAGTGTTGATGTATCAGCTTTCTGTCATGTAAACGTTACCTGTCTTGTTGATCGGTTGTGTTGTCTGTCATAGCATAGACAGTCTGAACTCTGATATTGATCTAATAATCTATGGATCTGTCAAGTAAATTCTACGTGATTACATTAACTGTCACAAACGTCAAAATATGTCGAAATAGTCTGTAGAAATATCTTCTTCGTTACAGGAGTAGAGCATCATGATGATTTTAGGGTAATAATAATCGAGGAAAATCTTGTTCTAACATTATGTAAGTCCTGAGCATATCATGAATATTTTCTTGTTGGTTGATGTTTTTTGCCCATGCTTGTTGTTCTTCCGACGAGTTTGACCCTGATATTGTCGTATGTCCACTACCTTTATTCCTGCATAACTACCTCGAAATTGATGTAAGGAGTACTTGCGGTAATGGACTTCGTTTGTTCCATTTCTAGATTGTTACCCTCCACAGCAGGTTTTCGGTTGGAAATATCTTGCTTTTTCTAATGCGAGTTATTTAATAGCATTTCCTACCACCGGTCATATTCATGGTAACGATGGAAAATAATAATTCATAATAAGTGCTCAAATGTTATCCATTTGTGTGGGGGGGTGTGTGTATGTGTGGGTATTTCTGATGTCCATCTTCATTTTTCAGATAAAATTCTGGTATTTTATTGAACCATAAGGTACTGTATTTTCCTGGTTATAAATGTATGTCATACAAATATTCAATTTGCAAGAGTGTCCGAAATTCTCATTGTAACATTTACGACTTAATTTCTATGACTTCATGATGTATTTCATGTCTTCATTTTGTGGTACATTTCGATAGCTCATGTGACAAGAAGTGTCAGTAGGAAACAAAGTTATACTGAAGTGTTAATTATGAATATTAATCTGACAGCAGGTGTCAGTATGAAACATAGGGTAGTGAAATACATTATGTAGACCATTTGAATAAAATTTCAATGGAACGTAGAGTATAATTTAATGTTTTTCATTCAAATTTGACTTGCAAAGAGTCTCCAAAAGCTATTTTGATAACAAAAGTGGGGGAAGTCACATAATAAATTGATTAGAGCTTTTTACTATTGTTAGTTCAAACATATCGGTAGATATCTACTACAGTATTTGTGTCTTCCGCAAGATGATATAAGTCTATAATGTATGAGTGTGATGATATCAATTATTCAGTGTCAACAATCCAGTTATTCAATGGGAATCATCATCTGCACCTTCTACGGTGAACATCTTTACACTTCGATGTTGTCACTTGAATCTTAAAATTAGAATTTCGGACATTTCTGCAGGTCAAATATATACATTATAACCAGAAAAACGGTTGGTTTTATCGTCCAATAAAATACCATACTTAAATTTGAAAAAATGAAGATGGATGCAGAAATAGCACTTGAAACGGGGCCACCGCCCTCAAAAACAGTTCCTATTTTCACCACTTTGAAGCGACCTGCAAGATTTCAATTCCATACGACCCATAGGAACGGTGCAATCGTCCTCCCCACAATGGGTTATGCATTCACACACAAACACACCCAAACACACACATACATCATGTCGAAAAATAGTGTCTATTCGGAAATGCTCAAAAGTCAAAACATACCTATATACCCGCGAAAATCCGAAAAAAAATATTTGGGCCGATTACAATACTTTCCCTGTACAATATACTACGTATAGTGAGGGAAGTAAAAATGTAGGGAACTTAATTTGATTTCTCAAAGAAGTTTTTGTGATTAATCCTTAGAAAATTGTTGGCTCCCAAAGTCTGCCCACCGATATACAAGCTAGTGCGGGCTTCGTTAGCTTCATCGTGATTGTTCGTGATTGTGAAATTTTTTAAATTTTGATATTTTATTACTAAGATTATAAGAAATCAACGGGGCCGAGTTTGGTCGTTCATATTTTCTTAAGGATTAGTCACAAAAACTTCGTGTAGGTAACAAATTAAAGGGAAGTACGTCATCTACATTTTTTATTCTGCTCCTACAGGGAAAAAATTTGTATGAAAATTAAGGATTGATTAACTTTGGTTCTCGTGACATTTTTTGAAAAATGTACAGGAACCCCATTCGCGTTTTCCAACATGGCGATCGGCGGCGCACATGTAACAGTCCCCAGTTTTTGGATTTAGACTCTCCCCATACTTACATTGTTTTTGGTCAACTTTATTGTTCTATATACACCGCTGATTTAAACTAAGTCTCGAAACGGCCAGTGTGCTGTTCCATTTAGAAATGAACATGTTTCGCTGCCTACCTGTTCGCCAAGATATTCGGCAAGCGCCTCATATAACAGCCAATACAGAAATTATCTCTTCGATTCTTCTAATGTTAGGTTGAATGCTTGAGCGTTTCGTCACACTGATATAATATGTCCATATTGAATAAGTAGTACTCAACAACAGCGTTAGATTTGTAATTTAAATGTACTGGTTATAGACTGTCTCCAGCTGGGTCGGGTTACTCTAACAACGGTTTACTACGCCAAAGTGCGGACACTAGTGGCCGTTCTGCTCCCCGCCCACAGCCTTATCCCCTTTATCAGGGACCCGGCCCTTCCTCCCAGCAACAGGTATATTATCAATAATATATAAATAAGGTGGTTTATCTCATTATTTGAGAGGTGCATATTATCATCCCTATTCTGATATTATGGCTTTTGATTGAATCTGCATCTTGGTGTTTTGGGCGGCGCTTAGCTATTAGAGAATAACTATTTCACTACTTTGAGGTGTTTATGCGAAAAACAATCGGTGTTGTGGCGAGTTGGGTGGATACTGGCTGACTTAGTGTAACTACCCAAAATTATTTTATAAGAAATCTACCCCCAAAATTTTACCCATGTCCATACTGAGCATGAGAAAACTTTTATTTTGGAGTGTTCGGATACAATACTGGATGAAAAATTTGTTGCGACGCCAATATTCGCTGACTTTGAAATTCTGCTTCCTTGCATGCTCGAAATAATGTTCTTCTTTCCAGTTTTATCCAAAATGATTACGTGTTGTTTCTATGACTACTAGAAGATCATATTAAAGATATTGTCTAAAAAAAAATAATTTAACTTTATTTGGAAGAAGGCAAATTCAATTTAATATTATTATTGTGGTAAACCATTATTTAAGATAATCTGGATTCTCTGAAGTCACCATTATTAGAAACACGAAATGCGCTTTGTGATCGCATTACGATTATTAAAGCTTTCCAAGAAATTGGTGGTACCATTTTCAGATGACAATGTTTTTGAACTGAATGCGTAATCGTGGTGATATCTTTGGCATGTTGTTTGCAAATTTGTTCTGCTTTTATCCACAATATTGCGAATCGAATCATTATTTTTTATTTCAGATGGTAATAAGAAGAGATACAGATGCTCACCATCAATCTTCTAAACCTAGCTGAGAGTATGTAGACCCTTCTTTTAGTATAACTCAATTGTTAGACTTGCATTGACAAATCATTAAACTAAGATATCATATGAATTACATGAAATATTAGGTAAATATCACTTCAACTATCATCTTTTAGGTGAATTATTGTAAGGGTTATAACTGTAAATGTAATGCCGAACCTGAGGAATATTTAACGTTTGTTGTATAGTCTAGATAAAAGGTGTTTAATCTAATAGTACTATTTATTGTAATAACTATTGTTGAAAATTTTGGTGTAGAAGTATATAAATACACTAAAAGAGTTCACAACTATAATACTAGTAAGAACGAAATATTCGCCCTTAGCCACTAAGAATACTATTAAGTACTAAGGCTTGAGTATAACCGTCTTGACAAGAGGCCGGTACGTTGACTTGGAATCGACCATATCATATGTTCAACTCGGGCCTGTAGAACTGCCGCGTTCGAATACTGAGAGAAACTTCAACATATTTCAGTCAGTGCAGTAAAGAATTTATCAGTCAGTCGGTGAATATATTCATGCTAATTACAGTAACTACAGTAATGAGGATCTAATTGAATTCATGTGCGCTGCAAACAATTGACAAAAGTATAGTTTAGGAGATTGAGTGAAGTGATAACTGTGACAATAAAAATGGTACCAACTAAAACTATCACCCCCACTAAAACTAACAACACATTTGACGGCTTAATCAATGAAAGTGACGTGTTGTACCTAGTGTCTTACATGACCATTTTGATTTCATTATGCCGGTACCGTGTTGAGTGTTTAAAATAATTTGTTTTATCGGTCGTTTTGAATGTTTTATCAGTTTTCTTCAGGATATAATGTGAGGAATTTATTACTTTTATTTTGTATCATTTTATATCAGAATGCCAGCTAAGTGTTGTGTAGAACTGCAACAGCAACTAAGCCAGTATTCCAGATAAGACTTATTATTGGAAAAGCAAATTTCCACGAGACGAGAGTTTGAAGTAAAGATGAATTAAAGCAATCATGAGATTCATTCGTTCCCAATAAAAATTCATAAGTATGTTGTAAACATTTTCTTGATAGTGACATTTAAAGAGAATACAAGATTAAGGGCCTTGATGGATCTGTACTTGTGTGTCCTAATAAGATTCCAATACTTGTTCAAGATTGCCTTCTATTTTACCAAATCAATGTTTCTATTTGTAAATGAAAGTTCAAATCAAAAAACATTCTGAAGAAAAACAATTAACTCTAGAACATGGTGATGAGATTGATTTTCAAACCCGGCTCAAAGAAGATATTTTAAGTTATTATGACTTTATTTCAAATTTCAAGAACAAAAATATAAGTGAAGTTTTTCATAAAATTTCTGAAAACGGCATGAGCATGTGAATATGATTGATATTCTAAAAATTGTTTTAGTATCTACAGCAATTTAAAGATTTCATATTTTGCAGAAAATAAAATTATACATTCATCTAAATTGAAATGGCTTGTAAGAAAGACGGACTTTGCTCAAAGTTGTCACAATTTGATTCATGTGAATTCATTCAATTCAATTTCCTGGCGCTTATTATATTAATAGTCTCGAGATTTAACTTTAACAAATTCCAACTATTTCAAATGTCTTACGGTAATTGAAAAGTCACAAATATTTTTTAATATCAGTCAAAACCGAATACCATAATACAACACGTAGGTGACGTCACAAAACCTAAGTCTCCAGTAGGCTTAGGACTGAGTTTACTCTGATGTTGGCTACTTGGTAGCCTTAGTACTATGATAGTATTTTTAGTGGATAATGGCGATTATTTAGTACTTATTAGTGTTAAAGTATATTGTTGTTGAATCATTTATCTTACATTTTCTTAGTACTGCTAATTTATAGATTTCGTTGCATTCGATCTCATCTTCACCTCTCACTTTTAACCTTTTTTTAAAAGATTTTGGGTTTTTGGTTCAGCTAGAAAAAATGTGACCATCAACTATTGTTGAAACTTGATTATTCGTTGTTGTGTTTGATTTGAATAATAAAAATGTGTTGACAATTGTGTCACCACACTATGGTATCCTCAGAATGAGTTATAAAATGAACTAGGATGTAATTAATAAAATACTATAGTATATAGGTATGAAATTAGAGGTGGGGGCATGACAAAGCCTATGTTTGAAATGACAATCCAGAAAATTTGTTACAACTTCAAAACAATGTATACATTATCAATGATTCGTAATCAGAGGAAAATACTTCAAAAGAGTCGGGAGTTAATATTTTTAGCTGTGATGACAGCCCGCATCCATATACATAGACCAGATATGACGTAGTTATACTGTAAGGTTCTATAAACACTTGAAAACAGAAACTAATGATAGTAACCAATAATTATTTATCAATCAATTTATCAACACATTTCCCAGTCATGTCGACCAAATGTCATGCCCACCCCATCCTTAATGAAATTTCTAGAGCAGGGGCGCGTTGACTTTTTAGCTGAAGGGCAACAATAAATCTAAGTAGGGAAGCGGACTACAGAATACATTTTTTTGCATGATTTATTAAAGACTGAAAATGATTTCTCTAAAATGTAAATACTATTAATTAAAAAAATATGAAAAATAAAATATTATTAAAAATACATAAGAAGTTCGATGCACAGATTTTATCATATGGACTCTAAACTTCGTGTCTTACACCGAGATAGTCTGATTTCAAAGACTATCCGTAGCATGCAACATATGCAGGGAACCTATCCAAGTGTGCGACCACAGTGGCAGCTGGTTTTCTGCTTTCCGAAAATCAACGCCGGTCAGAAGTGCTGGTTGGTTAATGTCAGGGGTACAGCAAGTGATGTAAAATACCGGGGTATTTATTTGTTGGTGTAAATATCCTGTTTATTTACCCGGGTATTTTGCGGGGTACTTATTATATTGATTTTATTTCGGCTGACGAATAAACATGATTATTTTTATTGAAAAGAACGGAAATACAAAGTAATAAAGACAAAATTGTTTGAAATTTGAATTAATTAATATCGTCTATTAAATGACAACATCAAAATGGAATCCTGACTTGACCATATTTGATATCTATTCTAATCTGAAATTCCAAAGTCTTCTCTTTTATTCATATGGCATTATTCAATGAGGATAGATTTAACCTAGTAAACGACGAAACTCTTCTTGTGATTGGTTTTTGATTATTCGTAATTTAATAAATGTAGATCAAGATTGAATTGTATCTACTAAGATATTTCATCCAAGTATTTTTAAATAATTTTATACTTTTTTATATTTAATAATTTAATCATGTAGTATAATTCTTCGTCTGCCCCGTGATGGACAATATTCTGGTGAAATATTATTTTTACCCCTGATCAATTAACTAGTTTTGCTTATAAACTACATATTTTTGAAAATTATCCTTATTTAATTCAGAATTGTTGATGAATCTTTGCAAATTGTTTGAAGTGTTCGTTTATGTTTTTTTGTAGAAACTTGAACATGAAAAATTCATTGTTGTTGATTCATCATAATTTGAGGATATACTAAATTCAGGGCTTTCTTATTCAGTTTATGTTTTAAAATATTATCTTGGTATGATTGCCATAATTGATTGCAATATTTTTAATTTTATTTAATTAAAAATCAAAATTATCACTAATCAGAAGGGTGTTGATGAATCTGTGTTAGAACATAACCATAGTTTCACCTCGTATCAGCTAAAATGATAACTTCGCAGGGGAAGCAAAGCAAGTTATTGAAAAACAGACAAAAAGTTTATATTTTGAAACCTAAATATGTTTTGTAATCCTCTTTCTTACCTCAAACCTTTATTTAGAATTACATATTATCATCGAACATCATCCAAATTTTCTTGTTATCATTTTCTATACGAGCACTTATGTGTCTAGTATTCATCAATATGATTTTACCACAATGAAACACTAATAATTTAGTATTATGATTACAAATGACGTTTCAGAACTTCGTTTCTGAAACTGTTTTACCTAATATAAATCACTGCCAATATATATATATACAGGGTGTTTCAGTTTTTTCGTTCTTAACTTCGGCAAACGATAGAACTTCTAAAAATAATAGGGGTCTTTCATATAAAATTTTTCTCTAAATCTCTTCGTTTTCGAGATGCAGGGAGGGTGTTGAAATTGAAAAAAAAAATTAGTTTTTTGCGAATATCTCCGGTCATAATTGGTGAAGATTTTGAAGGGGTAGTGGTTGTTTTTCTCCCCAACTTCTACGCCACTGGAAAAAGTACCGTTTTGAGATGCTTATTTGAACCGCCGCCAATGTTTTCTACACAAAAAAGGTACTCTTGGTCATAAGCTCTAAAGTTGAACGTTTTCGAGAAAAATCAACTTATGTTGAAAAACATGGTCAATTTTTTGCTTTTGTTACTTGTTCTAACGTTTAAATCAATTTTGTTTAATTAGTAAAAAAAAAAAATATTTTAAAAAATTGACCATGTTTTTCAACATAAAAGTTGATTTTTCTCGAAAACTGTCACCTCAGAGTTTATGACCAGTACCTTTTTTGTGCAGAAAACATTGGCAGTTGAAATGGGCATCTCAAAACCGTACTTTTTCCAGTGGCGTAGAAGTTGGGGAGAAAAACAACCACTACCCCTTCAAAATCTTCACCAATTATGATTAAAAAAAAATGTTGTGTCGCACAAAACAAAGCTTACTATTAGTAGAAATTGCTTACAACAGCTGTTTTTTGTACGATAAACGGTTCCGGAGATATTCGTAAAAAACAAACTTTTTTTTTCGATTTCAACACCCTACCCTGTATCTCGAAAACGAAGTGATTTAGAGAAAAATTTTATATGAAAGACCCCTATTATTTTTAGAAGTTCTATCGTTTGCCGAAGTTATGAACGAAAAACTGAAACACCCTGTATATATATAAATAATATATCACTAATTTAGAATAATTGTGTTCAAGCTAGTCATTTATAGAAAATAATATGATTTTAATTACTTTAAGTACAAGTACTTAAAATATTAGAATCAAGTCGAGTATTAGGAAAGTTAAATTGTATTCCTCTTGTTCTGTATTCACATTTGAGATGTCGCATATAAAATAATTTTAATTTATTATTTTTTTTAGTTTAAATCTTTAAATAATTATACAAGTAGATATAAGAAATTTTAGCTTTTAAATTACATTGTTACGTAATATTAATACTGAATTGACTTGTTGGCTTCCATTTTTTTTTAAGAATTTTCGACTTTTATATTAAGATTTTTAAGAATCGAATGTTGACACTTTTCACTGAACTTGTATATGTAATTTTCAATTTCTTTTTCCGATGTAAAATAATGAGACTTTTCGAAAGTTTGGCAATACTTATGTTTGTACAGATTTTGTAGTAAACACTTTTTTATGCTTGTTATATGATAATATATTTCGTATAAATTTTTTCGCAAACGATGTGAAGAATTGTTCAAGCTTTTCTTCCATGGATAACATTGATTTGCACCATTTCAACAGAGCTGTGAACGTTACCTCATAAAGTAGCTAGTTACTTTTTAAAGTTTCTTTGTTCTAATATACTCGATAAAAGTAACTAGATATTTTAACTAAGAGTAGGTGGCTACTTTCCAAAAAAAAAGAACTTAAAGAACTAGTAGTTATTACTGAATTCCAACATTTTGTTCCATGTTTCAACTAAACTTACAATCAACCAGATATAAACTAATATTCAAACATTACTGAACTACTTTGAAAATTATAAGTTCTCCATCTTGAATCTATTGGAAAATTGCTGAGCTCAACTGTGCTTTTCATTCATAACATTCCATTTGAAAACTAAACTTATTGAACGAAAATTCCTTACCTATTCGATAATAGCTTAATTGAAATTATAATTCATAATAGTCAACTGAACTATTGAGACTGCCCAGCTTCTTTTTCTAATAATGCATTCACTAATAGTATCAAAATATCTAGCTCTAGGCAACTCAATAAAGTGTATTAATTTTGGACAGCAAATTTACAATAAATTCATTATAATTTTTAAAACTGGAGCAATTTAAATTGCAGAATCCATCATTAATTATACATAACTAGCTATGAAGAATACAGGGGAGGAACTTTATCGAGAAAAATTACAAAATAAACTTTTATTATAAAAATAACAGAAAACACGACCAATAATTAAAAGCTTTGTTTTGAATCTTTTTACAGTGCAATATTCAGTGTAGTCCGAAATAAACTTTTATTATAAAAAAACACGACATCTTTCGCCATAGAGAGGCTCCTTCAAGTGAACAATGGTACCATCGTCAAAAGTTCATAGGAAAAGTTTTTTTACTATGAATAGTGATGCATAATGGACTAGATTTGATTCTTTGGTAATTTTTCAAAGAATCGCTATCGTCAAAGAGAATCAGTCAGATTTGATGGATTGTTTCCAGTATGAATTTGCTCAATACCCCATGATTCTTTTTAACGAGTTAATGAAAAAATAAAAAAATCAACCTATGAACTACCACTGCTTCAAGTATCAACATAAATTCCAATTTTCAAAACTGCAGTAAACATTGGATGGCGGTTTCCTCTTACATAGGGTAAAATGGGGATCAGAAAACGCATAAAGCAGGTTGTACTGCCTACGTCAGTTACATCAGTTGCTCCAGTGCTTTTGATAAGTCTCATCAGAGTTTGTTCAATGAGCATGTCCTTCTCTTAGTACAGCAGTTTATACCACCTACGTCAGTTCATCAGTTGCTTCAGTGCATTAGATAAGTCTCATCAGAGTGCTCAATAAGCATAAGCTATCTTACTAAACAAAATCCTTTTTCCTATGAACATTTGGGTTTCTTCCGTAGTCAAGATATACTGCACATGATTATGACTTGACTTAACGTATCACGTATGGCCGCCAGCATGGAAATAAGAGATCATGGTGTGCAACACACTTAAAGTGAGCATCCCAGTCTTCACATCGCTCAGTTTGGCCCATTTTCATTCAATGGTTCCAATGTCTGGCTCAATATAAATTGGAAGTAGATCACCAATTTTGAGGTCGGTTATCTCGGTAACTGTTGGAGGTTTAGCAGATTTTTTTGTGGGAAGTTTTATGCTCTTTAATTTAGCAATAACAATGCTTCTTAAACACCTACTAGTTTTGGAGATTTTTATGCATAAGTGACCTAAATCCAAGATGGCGGCGGAACTCTTATCCCCGGGTTCAAGCCCTTCATAAAATGTTTTAATATTGAAACTAAAACAGCAGAAGGTACAAATTGAAATTTCACATGGAGGCGTAGCCCAATATGGCCGACATAAATACTCTGTTACGTGATAAGAAAACGATTTTTTCAAATCTATTCACGAAATTTGTCAACGGGTTTCTTGAAACATAATTTACTCAAAGGCGAAACATTTAAAAATATTCAGAATTTCTCTTGGTGTTGAGTCGGTATTCGGAGATATTATTTTGAAACGTCCTTCAAATTCAGCGTTTGCAAAGCACTCTTGAGTTAAATAAGTTTATCTCGGTCAGACATTTTTACTGTCGAATCAGAAGTTACAAAATACTTAAATTTTTTCATATTGCATATTTGGTGCAAGTGCAATTTTGCAACAATAATCTGAGGAAACTTGTGGCAATAATCAAATTAATGCCAAACACATGGGATGAAATACTTGAAGTTACGGCGACTAAAATCAAATGTTGAAATTATATCAGTTTATATCAAAATGAAACCCCAGTTGTTCTGTATGTTACACTCACAAACTGGATGTAAACTTTGTAATACTAATAATAAATCATACATAATATGTACATAACGTTTAAGTTGTTAACTATAGTATTATACGAACTTTAAACATATTCAGCGACTCTATTTCAATGGTGAGCAACCTTAGGGCATATACGGCCCTCTGAACTCTCCAGCTGGGTCAATGAGCTGATTACTTTACAAAAAAGAATGATAATTGTTACAGGGCAATGTTATAAAAACGTTTAGTTCTTTGACATCCTCAAATCAAATTTTTGGAAATAACGTGATATTTGCATAATTATGATCACAAGAAAACCCCGATCTGAAGCCCTTTACGTGAGAATCGATTGTGAATGTAAATGATATTTATATGATAATTATATTGAACGTGCTGGCCTGAATTTTAGTTCTCTAAAATTGGCTCCCGTATAAAAAGGGTTGCTCATCACTGTTTGAGATTGTAATATAATAGATAATGTACCTGACTTACCATGTAAGATTAATACTATCTTATGAATTTTTGTAGATTCAGTATCAAAAATATTTTTTGAAATATGTTCACTTTTATGTTGAAAACAGAAACTAGAATCCCATGCAAAACACGCCTTGAATTTAATAATGCCCTATAAAATTAAAAATGAATTATAAAGAAATATAATTCTCATTTATTTTCTATATGAAGTGAAGGGAATAACGAATTCTGTCTTTTTTCCCACTTATTACATAAATAGTTAACAAAACTTCTTTTGAACATTCATTTACATACTGTCTGCAAGGGTTACTTTATATTTCAATAACAATATGAGTCTGTTGAAATGATTTTCCACATTCAGAAGCAGAATATTCCAAATCGGAGCTTCCGATGTATACAACGAACATTCATACAAAATTACAATAACTTCGTAGTAGCATTAGAGAATTGTCCAAAATATATTTTCAACTTATACACCTGACGTAACGACACTTCGAAAAAAACGGTTCTCATAAATAAACACGGAAGCCATGTTTTATTATCTATAACATGGATAACTTTATCACCAAGTGCTTGTTTTGCATGATTTCAAATTTTATTCTCTCAAAAATGCCAGTAGCATGCCATATTAGTTAATATCAAAATGTATAAATAAATAAGTAATTTTGCTAGTTTCATATTTATTTTTAATTACCTACTTCATTAACATTAAGTTTAATTAGTCTATCAATTATTGTATAATTTTTGTACAAATATGTTTGTAATAATAATAATGATAGTTTTATAATGGTCAAAAGAGAGAAATCCCTATTTTTAGCAAATATTTTTGGGATTTTTTGTACTTTTATAAAATAGACTTTTTAGGATATTAACATCAATAGCGAAGGAAACCTGTGTAAGTAAATGTTGTATTTATAAAATACTTTATATGTATATTTTGTTTTAAATTTGTTTTTGTTTTGTAATATAGAAATTTACAAATGAAGATATTTTTTTTATTACCATTCCCATTTGATATTTTAGATATTCTCTAGCCTCTCTCCTACAGAACATTCTTTATTACATTAATAATAATTTTAAGCAAATATCGTTCGCCCGTACTCAGAGTTCTATGTATCTCTTTGTTATTGATGGGTCAGCTCCGTCTAGACTTTTCAAACTCGGTGAGTATTATTGTCAAAATCAACTCAAAATAGCTGAGATTTACATAAGTTTTTGTGAAATCTGAAACTTTGTTTTGAAGTAACAGGACAATTCAAAATACCAAATATATTACATTTCACAAAACCTTGAAGGAGTTTTCAAAAAAAATTGGTAGCAAATTTCCTAAATATTCAGTTCTCTTTTTCTTTTTAAATAGAAATGAATCAATAATTTCGAGTGGATAACAATATATGTACATTGAGATGCGGTTTACTGCATTCGATTCAGAAAGTGATTGAGAAAATTTGTCCGGTATTTTTTTCTTGCGGAAAAAATTTATTGCATTTCTACAGCCAAAAAATACATCTATATCGTCTAAACTAGATAATGTAAGTTCTATAGAATAGGTCAAATATAAAACTTGCTACGAAATTATATTTTATTACTGTAGCGAAACCAAGAAACTGGTTATTTAAATGTGGTTGAAGGAGGAAGAATAAACCAGTTACCTACAGTAGACACAAAAACAAATAGTCGAGGAAATAAAGCATTCCACTTCCTGAACCAGTTGGATGAATTGAGATGCGGTTTTCTGCATTCGATTCAGAAAATTTGTCGATGTAGAAGATGTATTGCATTTCTACACCCAAAAAAGGCATTTTTCTGAGTGCACTTTTTGAGGTGAATAAAAAAACGGACTCGAATTGGTTTCTCGGATGTTTTTGGGGTCGCTGAAGACGAATATGCTATCAAGAAAATTCCCTGAGGTCCCCTTGGACCTCGCCCGGTGTACCCGGACGTTCTGACGCCCTAGATATCGATGAAATTTATTAAGACATCTTCTAGGCATCAAAACCCCCGAGAGCCAGAATTTGTTATTTTATGAAGAAAAATTAACAAATTCCTAGAAGATGTCGTGGTTACCCGGTCTCAGGGTACCACCAGGTATTGCATAAGACTTTTTTCACGTCGTAATCATCACTGGCAACCTTCATATCACCTCTTGAACAGTTAAACATTGAAAATATCGATATCTAGGGCGTCAGGACGCCACGTCCGGATACCCCGGGGGAGGTCCAAGGGGACCTCGGGGAATTTTCTCGATAGCATATTTGTGTTCAGCGACCCCAAAAAACCCCGACAAACCAATTCGAGTCCGTTTTCTTTATTCACCTCAAAAAGTGCACTCAGAAAAATGCATTTTTTGGCTGTAGAAATGCAATACATCTTCCTACATCGATGTCTACATCGACAAATCTTCTGAATCGAATGCAGAAAACCGCATCTCAATCCATCCAACTGGGTTTGGAAGTGGAAAGCTTTATTTCCTCGACTATAGGCAAATTTGATAATTTGTTTTTGTGTCTACTGTAGGTAACTGGTTTATTCTTCCTCCTTCAACCACATTTAAATAACCACAGTTTCTTGGTTTCGCTACAGTGATAAAATATAATTTCGCAGCAAGTTTTATATTTGACCTTTTCTATCGAACTTACATTATCTAGTTTAGACGATATAGTCTTAAATTACGCGATAAGTAATTCATATTACATTTCCTAAAGTAGGTTTGTAAACCATCTAGGTCGCTAAACAAACTATTAACAATTTCGAACGAATCCACCATCAAGTGAAAAAGCCAACTTACCCAGAATATTTCTTGTCCAGATGTGAAGGGCCCTTCCTTGGATATTATTTTCGATCATCCACCAACCTTTTGTATCAATAAATAAGACGATGCTGAATGATATTGTTGATCCCAATGAATCAAATATATAACATTTTTCATATTATACCGTTGACATTTTGACTGCAATAAAATCCTAATTATGCCTATGGTTATAAAACGCACAAAGCTTACCACCTTTTCGGCCAGAGCCGGAGTAAAAATTTTTATTGACCTGCAACTAATTATACCATTTTAAGTAGGTAGAAATAGATCGTTCGGAAATATTATATAGTAGAAATACCTAATAAAATAGATAGAATAGAAATATTTTTATTATTCGTTCTTGTTGATTTTTGTTGTACTAAAGCGAATATGGCGCCCTTGGGCTTGTACTGTTCGTGGTGCATCTTGTAATGTGACTCAGAAGAAAGCATTTATCTCCCGATGCTAAACAAATAATTAGAAACGCTAAAAAGAGATTTTAATTCAAGTGATGCTTTAGACGAAACCTCTGCTTTAACAACTACTTCTATCTTCGGTAAGGAAATAGGCTGACCAACGACGAAACAAATATTTTCTGTAGCATTTGAAATTTAAGGAGATTTTTGCTTAAAATAGATATTAAATATCACACGATTGATAATAGACATACCCTAATGGAATCTCAACACTACGGGAATGGCGTCATGAAGAAATTATGATTTTACACCCCCTCTCGTGAGTTCATTGCCGTTTTAAATTAAAAGGTCCCCATATTCCGATGTTATTGAGAGCCTAACAATTATAACAAACTTATATGGCTATATCACCTGTTTTTATAAAACAAAATGCGTTCCCTTAGGGCAATTTGTAGATCAATTTATTTCCAATGCTATGCTACGCTTTGACTGCTAATTTTACTTTGTCATCTTATGAATGTAGAAAACAGAAATCATGAACTGAAATTTATTTATCTCTTGGTTCTTTTGGGTGGACTCAAGTAGCACACGAATGTCCGCAAAATTGACCAACTTAAACTTATCCGATTTGGATGAAAATTTGAACATAGACAAATATCTACCACCTAACGAAACTCGAATTTTGAGAATTAAACTTGTGACCTGAGATATTGAAGCAACATTTTTTATTCAATACGTCCTATTATACCATCATTTGCTGGCTTAAAGAAATCTGGAATGAACTGCACTTGCAAGTAGTTGCCCTGGCCATAAGTATCCATCGTTCTCAAGGAATTACAGTAGTAGATATTGGTGACTTTTCTCCAGGTATAACCGTAGTCTACGAGAAAGTAGGCTATGCCTTACGTACGTTTGTTGTTCACGAGTGCAGGACATTAATGGTTTAATGATACTGCTAAGATTTAATCCACACCGGTAATTGAGTATTAGCAAAAAATAATGTTCGAAACCAAGCGTGAAGAACTGCTTAGTCTTCAGCAAGTACAAGAAAAAAGTAGCTACTTTTTCTTTGGTCTCCTAAAGTTTCTCCTTTTCGACATATTAATTATTTGAGTTTTCAGTAGTATCTCGAAGTGGTCAATGATCTATATCCACAAAAGATTGAAGATATCTTCTCTTCTTGGATATGCACACATACTAAATTTGGTATATATCTTCAAAATTTGCGAACGGCCAAACATAGATACGAATCAGGCTAGTCCACGGTCGTATATACAGGTCTGGGAACTCGAGGCAGTTTCCTATGTGAGAAGTGAGTCCGCTAAGCGTCATATGTTGCATAGTACCAAAAGGGCGGCGCATGAGTCCAGGAATGATCTCTGGCACCTATACGACCGTGTTCTCTGGCAACTGTTATTGTTGACTTGTAAACACAAGGAATACCGGCGTTTTTAGAAAAAAATTACGAAACCGTGCATTGTGCCGAAATGCAAAACGGGGTAAAAAAGTATAAAGCAAGAAACTTCTGCTTTTAAAGTGCCGAAAGATGCGGAAATGCGAAAAAAGTGGATGCTTGCGATTTTGGATAGAAATCGTTTTAACGAGGTCTTTTATGTGTGCGAGCATGTATAACGAAAAAGGGGAAGTTATTCTTAAGGTGAGTAATACATTTTGACAAGAGTAACAGTTCTATTCCTCTCTCAAATCAGAATAGTAAATATTGCGTTACGAGAAAAATTATTTTACTTGATAATGTGATTGTTGCCATACTTCGATCCAAGCGCCAGCTGGTGGCTGAGCGAGGGACTACGAGTTTAGCGACATGTAAGAGACTCAAGTCAAACATAGAGTTCCCATACCTGTATATACGACTGTGGGCTAGTCTGACTCAGTAATGGTCTTTCCATTTAGTACAATAGAGTTAAAGTGAAAAGTTTGATTTTTCTCTTATTTCAAATGGTTCATAAGTAAGGATTGCAGAATAAAATATATAATCTGAAGGAACAAAACCTACTGGGGAGGGCTATTAGGGCTTGAGAGAAGAGGAGTTTTAAGTGATGTAAACACTTATAGCTTTATACAATTCGTACATTCGCCAATATAACAAATAGCTGTTGTCTGCAGGCTAGGCTCGCAGAAACAGCTAATACCCGGTGAAGAAAGCGTCGACTGCGCCGTCGCGACTTCATTCCTCGAAATTAGCACGTTTCACAAGTTATTCTATGGTATCGACCGTATGTCACTTTGACATTTATAGGTTATATAGATCGAGAGTAGGAGGTATTCATAGAAAAGTATAAAATTAGAATGGTGTCAAATCTTAGTCGAAGGTGTAGTTCTAGAGTAGTCTCTTGAATTTGTGACGTACGTCACTTTGCCAATTATAGGTTATATAATTAAGTTTCAAGAATTGCTCTACTACTACTTGGCTGGATTTCAATTTAGAACAACTTGGCTCCTAGAATATTATACAGCAAATTAAAATATTGCAACTCTACTTTAAAATTAAATGTCTTTGAATCATTCATCTTCGTACAAAAGAGAATACAAATTTAATTAGTTCATAGACTTCTTCAAAAATCATTGGCACTTAAGAAAGAATCTACATATAGTTACTACAACAGTTACTTTAACTGTGTACTTCCTTATACCAATGTTAACCAAGTATCATTTTCATTAATTATTTGAATGAAAAGCAACTCTATTTCTTCAAAAGTACCTACCTATTTAAAGTAAGCAGAGGAAGGTTCCTTATAGGAAACCGTTTATTTTCTCTGTACGCAGCAAAATTACATTCTATTTGGAACAACTTAGAAGTATTCCTTCTCAGAATGTAAGGAGCCTTGTACCTGTAGTGTTCTTACTACTACAGAAATAATAATTCCTTAGTTTTTATTTTGTTGAATGATTCCTTGTTCTCTTAATTAATAACGATTCTTCCCTGTTATTTACTCATTTTGGTTCTTGGAATGTTGTTGATATAATAATTAAATTTTAATTAATTATCTATGTACCCAAAGCGATAGTACAGTGGCTCACTAAATTAATAAATATAAAACAATAGATCAGAAGTAAAGAATATTAAAATGTCATAGATAAAATAGCAACACATACCTGAAATGTACAATGATATACGCAAGTTTTTAACTATACTCCTCTCTTTTCTGAAGTAACATATAGCTACTATTTGAGTAATCGATTGAGAACACCTCACCCCCTCTTGGTTGTGATATATTGTTTGGAAACGTTTTCCAATTAAAGAAAGTACCTACCAGTATGTAGGAGGGTTTTTACTTCTTATAATGTAATTCGATAATTCTCAAATATAAATAAGAAATAATCAACCTTACCCCGTAAAAGAACTCTTAAAGAACAGAGGACCTTCCAACTCTGATGATGCTGGTAGCCGATATGTCATCAGTACTTCAAACAGTTTTTTTTGTGGAAAAGGGTGATTATTCCTTATTTCCGGTGTTGTAATTTATCCACAATGTGAACTCTTTTATTGTTTATTAAATTTTCAATTGTAAAAAGTCTTTTACCCACCCTGAAATCGAACAATGTTGTTTGCAACTCTGTAACTGTACCCCATATTTTCTGAAGTATCAACAAATAGCTACACTTGAAATAAACAAAGGAAACACCTTATAAATATGCATTTATTTATATTCTTAACATGCTAAATACAATTGACTTTTGTTTGTATATCCCTCAAGCAGCTTTTTACACTATTTTTAATGCTACTTGTCATACTCTAGGTCAAGTGAAGGGACATCTATGATATGAAATGGTCTGTCACTGACATTATCTGACTGTGAATGTATCATCAGCCGTCATAGCATAGACAGTCTGAACTGTGATGATGATCCATTAATCTATAGATTGTACGAGATTATATTAGCAGTCAAAAACGTCAAAATATATCGAATCCCCTTTACCCCGTTTGGAATTGATTTTTGAAAAATTCGTTCTTACCAGATGCCTACGTTGCGTCGTATAAGAAAGCTACATGCCAAATTCCACGTCGCTCCGCTCCATAGCTTAGGAGATTTCGTGATGAGTGAGTCAGTGAGAGGTATTAACCTTTTATATATAAAGACTAGCTGTAGTCCGCGGGCTACTCCCGCAGAAACAGCTAATACCCGTAAAAGGAAGAGTCTGCTGCGGCGCCACGATGTCATTCCCTAGATTTCAATGTGATATGGAATGGTGTGTCACAGACGTTTTGTGACTGTCAATGTATCAGCTGTGTGTCATGTAAAGGTTACCTGTCTTGATGATACGAGAGGTTTTAGGCCAGGTACGGGAAACATACCTGGTAAGCTGTCGATTATGCCCAGCTTATAAAATGCCTTCCACCTCGGTTCGGTTTATCCAATATTGCTTTATATCATGATTCAATTTTACGAAACAATTGTTACTCATCCACTTGTAGTATAGTATTGATTACCATTTAATTTGAAACAAAAAGGTCTCTAGCATTTTGAAGAAAATCAAAAATTTTAGTTAAATGAATATCTGCAACTTATTCCTAAGCGAAAACTGATTACTTAAAATCACGTAAGCTTTGTCTGTTGCTAAGGAACTCTTTTATGAACTGTTATTCTTATCTCATGTTTTGACATGTAAGGGTACAAATTACTCTTACTTGTGGATAAACTTTAAGTTCTATTTTATCGCTTGGTTGCCGACAGCTACAGTGAAGACGGTCGTGAGTTATATTTTAGATGTTAAAATTTGGGCACCAGAGTATTTTTAACCAACCAATAAATTATGTTTCTGAACTAGGGGATTCAAACACTCAAAGTCCCCAGGTTAAAATACCCTGAAAGTTTACAAAAAAATAAAAGACCTGTACACAGAATGATTGAAATTTACTGGTAATTGAAATACTATTGTTTATACAATTTATAACAGAACCTAATATTGATGAGTTATGAAGTGCATGAATTGAAGTATGAATGATGTTAAATTTCTTAAATCACAGTGAACAACAGTTAAATTTACATATCTGTAAATACTCAAATGATTGGTTCGAACGTTACATAACCAAAAGCTGGGTAGCCTGACCTGGTAACTGCTGGGTAAGAGATTGCTTAGGCTATGAGAATCTAAACCGAACGGCTACGGAACACTTTGCATACATTCTTGTTATGAGAAAGCTATCTGTCAGATGGGTGCCGCATTTGCTCTTGGTTGACAACAAGCGTGACCGTATGACAACTTCAAAGGAGTGTTTGACGGGATAAGAAGGAATTTTTGCGCCGTTTCGTAACCGTGTACGAAACATGAATCCATCCCAACACACCTGAGACCAAAGAACAGACGAAACAGTGGACTTGTCCTTGCGAGTCGGAGCCGAAAAAGGCCAAAGTGGGTTTATCGGCCAACAAAGTCATGGCCACAGTTTTTTGGGATGCACACGGTATCGTCCATATCGATTACCTTGAAAAGGGCAAAACGATCACCTGCGTATATTATGCAGAGCTGTTGGATCGATTCGGCGCCGATTTGAAGCGAAAGCGGCTCCATTTGGCAAAAAAGAATGGCAAAATTGTATGAATTGCGCTACGAATTGGTTTGTCATCCACCATATTCTCCATATTTGGTTCCCTGCGATTTGTATCTATTTCCAAACTTAAAGAAATGGCTCGACGGAAAGAGATTTGGCTCCAACGATGAGGTCATCGCTCAAACAAACGCCTATTTTGATGGATCGCAGAAATCGAAAAATTAGAAAAACGTTGGACGAAGTGCATCGGGCTATTAGGACAATATATTGAGAAATAAAATAAGTTATGACCAAATAAATCATTTCTTGTTAAATTTTTCAGGAACTTTATTTACAAACATTTATCCATGTCTGTCTGAATCTGGCAGTTTTCCACATAAAACTTCCCCTTGAGGACCTCGTACGGTTAGAACACCGGAAGTTGAGGCTGTCCTACACGACATCAAAGCGAAATAAGAAACTAGGACACGAAAAATTGACAGTGCATCAAATATCAGCTACAAAATGGTATGGGAAATTTTAAGAGATAATTTGTTGTATCCCTACCTCCCACATAGAGTTCAGACATTCTTCGACGAGATTTTCCATTGCTCATGGAAGTTTGTCAATGGTTTCTTCATAAGTTGCAGAATATCATCTATTCGAATAACAAATTCTCTTTATGGATGAAGCGCATTTCCAGGAAGAACTTTCTCTCAACGTATGGGTCGGTATCATTGGCAATGGTTTAATAGGACCATTTTTTCTACCTTCCTTCAACCTGGATTACTAAAAAATACTCTTCTATAATGTCAGCAAATGTGTTCATACCCGATGGTGCTCCAGACCACTTCAGTATTTTGGCTCGTCAATATTTAAATTTAGTTCACCAAATTCGCTGGATTGGTCGTGGGGGGGGGGGGCACAACTATGGCCACCTCGATCACCTAATCTATAAACAGCTTAGACTTTTATTTATCGGGACATCTTAAAAACTTTTGAAATAGAATAAATGAGGGCTGTGTCATCATACACACCGGGAATCGATGAGAAGAAGGACAAAAGCCTGCTAGAAGTGGGAGGTGCACATTTTAAAGATTTTCTTTAAATACGTATGTTCATACTATGTAGTCTTGTTATTAGTATTTTAAGCAGAGAGATGTAAGAATAGAGAGCGCTAAAGGATATATTAGTGACCGGACTTAATGAATTTAGAGCCGCGGAGTGGGGATGAATGAGTTACCAAGCTTCCCATACCATAAAATTTTTCTCTGTACGAACTACACTAGCGGAAGACTCAACGTCGAAAGAACGAATTGTGAATGCCGCGCATAGAGTACGGGAAATTTTTTGGAGGGGAGAAATCGGTTACTACTCAATCCCGGTCACTCGATTAACATAAGCTTTTATGGGACTAGCGCTCTCTATTCTTACATCTCTCTGATTTTAGGTAAATAGTTTTTGCTTAGGAATACGTTACAGATATTCATTCAATAACTACATTTTTTAATTGTTTTTTTCAAAATGGTAAGTTGTACGACAAAAATGGTTGATACCTTTTTGGTATAAAATGAAATGGTAATTAATACAATACTAACAGTTAAGAAAAAACAGTGGCGTAACAATTGTTTCGTTAAAATTGTATCATATCGTTATACCTACGCCACTGGTCAAATTAAAAATAACTTTTAACATTTATACTAGTTCAATTAATTAAAATCCTACATGCGTCTTTATAATGTTAAAATTATATTTTAGATATAATGCTGGTCTGACAAACCTTTTCCTATTACCTGATGATAAATCTTTGACATCTGGTTCCAAAGTGGATACTTGAGTTTATTATAGTTTGGTTTCAGTCTTGTTCTCACATTGCATGGCTTCGATTATTAGAAATATAATTGCTATGCAGTGGCTTCTTGATACATATTCATATACTTAAAACATTAATGTGTTTACAATTTCGATTACTCGTGTTTCTGTTCGTTTCGGCGACGTGGCCATTTTTAATTGAAATCAATGCGATAAGGACGCTTTGTGCTTGATATAATTAGTTTTAAGAAATTCAGTTTGAGACAGGGATGCACCTTTTGATGATGGTCATGAGACCAAAACGTACGTAAAGACGAAAACAATATGCATATGTGTTAGTGCGACCTATTTCCCTAGAATTTATTTATAACATGAACTTTCCGTATTAAAATTAGCCCAAGAATCATCCATTAAAATAAGTATATAACATTGAGTAACACGCTATTTATTATAATTTAAACATATTTATAGGTAGACTATTATTGTGACAAACACATTTTATATATTAAAAAATATCACTTTCAGAATCGGCAGAGTAGAACAGATCCTAATAATATGGGAGAGTGATTTCGGGAAAATACATCTGTTGTAAATTTCTGCGCTTTTTTAGAAGAGACTAACAAAATTGGTTTTGAATTATATGTTCTCATCATGACAATGCAGTTATTTACCAAGAATTCTGAAGTTATTTAATTGAATCTGGCAATTCTGTGTTGAACTAATTACAGTAAAGTCTGCAAAACATGCATGTGTTTAAAAAACTAATTTAAGAATGCATTTTTAAGCCCGTGCTCCACTCTATCTTGTGCAAGTAAGAATGGGATTATTTCTGGTATTCTGCTTCACAATGGAAGGTTTGAAATCCCCTTAGCGAGGCGTGAATATATGGTATCCCTATCCCTAATGCCACTCAAATCCTCCCCGCATTTATTTAAAATTAAATAAACATGTAGATGCAGCTGGATATCATGCCGAACTACCTATTATTTGACCCCTTATTACCACAGGAAATATTATTAAAACTGACAACACCTGTATAGACTAGTATATACAAGTTACTCCCTTAATTATATCGTTGTCATGTCCACAAGGACGAACTATAAGGTCTATAGAAACAATCCATTTGAAGTACATAAGTACCTCTCCCAATATTTTGTTTTATTTCAAGTAAAGATATTATATTCTCATAAAATCACCCATGAACCTTTAGTATACATTTAGGGTTATAGACCAGGTTCGATAATTTTTGAAACCAAATAAAATAATAGTAGGATGAAATCCATTGGAAAAGGAAGAGAATATAGCAAAAATGAAAGGAAAAATAATTTACGGGCGATCTGTGGTCGGGAAGTGGAAGGGGGTGAGTTTTTAAGGGTAAAAAACGGTTTATCTCGATTTCCGTCAAAACTACAAGTCCTATGGAAAAAAGTTAAATGGCAAAGTTGTAGGTAATAAAAAGATTTACAACTTTCTACTCACACTTTTTTCACATAACCTCACAATATATGTGAAAAATTCAAACAACCAAGTTTTTGGTTTTTAATTTTTATCTTTTACAAAAAAAAATTATCTCACGAAATTTTGTGAAAGCTTACCTTTTCATGTCCCACACACTGTAATTTTTTTGATTCAAAATATTCATTTGTTCACCTTATTTCGACTTAATATCGAAAAAAGCACCCTTAATTTCAATCGAAAATTCTCTAATTCTCGTGTCAAAATATCTGCTTTTTTGAAAAAGTCGGTGTGCTTTTTGTTCATTGGAATCTTTACTTTCTGATGGTGTAAAAAAAATATACATTACTATGGTAAATGTTCTCAAAAAATGCAAATGTAGACATACAAGCAGTGTGGTAATGCGCTTTTACATAAACTAAAAAATTAAAATCGAATGATATTTTATTACAATTTGATTTTGTCTTTTCAGATTACCAGTATCGATGAATCTGCTTGTATAATCTGCAATAAGGCTGATGATAAGCAAGTGTATGAAATAAAAAAAGCAGCTTTGAATCGTTTAGTGGGGTCTAGCAAGAAAATACAAAAAATTTGAGACTTTGACATCAGCTTTTATTCATCTAACTTGTCAAAGTCAATATAATGATGAGACTGCAACAGCTACATTCTGTAGTTCAAGACATAGAAAATCAAACGAAGGAAAAGAAATAAATAAAGACGCTCTTACATTGAATTTTCAATCTCATTGCTTTCTCTGCGGTGGGGAATTCGGTAATATTTCAAAAGAAAAATGATATCTGTTCAAAGAAACAATACAAGAATATATTACAGTATATTCAAAAACAGAACACATTAAATGATTTTGATAAAAACATTTCAGCTCGTTTGAGAAATATGCTTGATTTAGTAGCAGTAAAAGCGCATCACACTGCTTGTATGTCTACATTTGCATTTACCATAGTAATGTATATGTTTTTTCACACCATCAGAAAGTAGAGATTCCAAATAATAAAAAGTCCACCGACTTTTTTTAAAAAAGCAGATATCTTGACGCGAGAATTTTCGATTGAAAATTAGGGTGCGTTTTCGATATTAAGTCAAAATAAGGTGAACAAATGAATATTTTGAATCAAAAAGATTGCAGTGTGTTTGGAACATAAAAAGGTAAGCTTTCACCAAATTTCGTGAGAAAATTTTTTTTTTGTAAAAGATAAAAATTAAAAACCAAAAACTAGGTTATTTGAATTTTTCACATAAATTTTGAGGTTATGTGGAAAAAGTGTGAATAAAAAGATGTAGATCTTTTTATTACCTACAACTTTGCCGTTTAACTTTTTTCGATAGGACTTGTAGTTTTGCCGGAAATCGAGATACGAGTAAACCGTTTTAACCCTTAAAACTCACCCCCTTCCACTTCCCGACCACAGATCGCCCGTAAATTATTTTACATTCCATTTTTGTTATATTTTCTTCCTTTTCCAATGGGTTTCATTCTACTATTATTTTTTTTCACTTTTTACCATTTTCAAAGGCTTCAGCCCTGGTCTATTATCATTAGTTGGTCATAAATAAGATAAATTTATAGTTTTCCAATATTTGTTCAATAATAATATTATTAAAAGTTTATTTAGGGAATTTACATAATGTTTCAGATAACATAAATAATAAGTTTTGTAATTAGAAATAAACTTATATAACATACCCATGAAAGTTTAGACCTTGTATATGTGTTTACCATAAATTCAAATCAAAATTAATTATTCAATTTTGTGATAATCGCGAACCTTATAAATTTCAACAGTTTGTCCTCCAATAGTTGCATTTATTTATAATGTTTGTTCTTACAAATTTGTAGGATAGAGATTATCCTAATTTTAACAATTTATAAATTTTTAGTTCATTCGTTTGATTAAAGTATAAAATTAGTCAATGTTTTCGCCTCCATAGTCATAGTTGCAATACAGCATAATTTGATCGTGTTTTGAATTTATCCAATTATTCCTTATAGGTACATTTGAAAATGTGAACCAAATCGAATGGATAAAATAATCGTCTTCAATTATCAACAAATTTTGGGCGCATGTAAGGAACATTAGTTGTTGGATGCGGCAAAATTAATACATTTAAACTTTTTAAAACTCATGTTGAATTGATATAATAAAATTAACACTTTTACTTGGTTTTTTATCACATATATTACATGTAACAAGAAACAAAGTAAAAGTGTTTTATTTTATTATGTCAATATGATAAATTATCACAAAGTAATGGCTTCCACCATTGAACTTATGTTGAATGAAAAAGTGAGGATAAAATCATAGTATTTGCAGAATATCTATACCTTTCCTTGCAAGTCCTTTGCAGTCTAATCTGTTCCGATAGAAAATTTTAAAATTTCATCACCAACAAAAACATTTAGTTAGGAAGCCATTTTCAAACGCACTCTATTCAGTCATAACATTCTTATAAACGCTTATTTTCAGGTAAAAACACGTTCCAATCATATAAGAACACCTAAAGAACACGTGAAAAAAATATTTCTATTTTCTTTAATGTATTTTATATTCAACCATCATTTCATTACTTTGCGGTTTTAGAGCACCCCCACTGTTATAATCCTATCAGTTCCCTGACAGTCCGGAAAACCTGTAGTATAATTCCAAAATACCTGTTGTGGTACTATTCATCTCTCTGAATGTTTCATATGGTATATCATTGAAGTACCCATCAATTGTGAGTAAATTATTATTTTATTTTTTATGGAATGTGGAAACATTTTCCTTGTTTTGAACACAGGTATTTTTAAAATTTTCAAATATATTTTTGAAGCTGAAATTTTGGATTTATAGAATAGTGTAATGCTTAATACCCTAATGTTGTTATTTTCTCCATCAAAACATTATTATTACGTTGATTATTTATTACAATGATTTAAATGAATAGACATAGGTCGGAAATGAAACGTATTCGATACGGCTTAGATAATATACTTAATTTTGCGTGCCCTAACCTCAATTGAAAAATGATAATCTCTTTACAATAGCGAGCTTAAGCGATACTCATCTAGGGGTATTAAATAAACTGCTTTATTTTTTAGGGTGGGTTGTTACAGTTGCGATAGTTATAGTCATAACAATAATATAGTAATTCAAATTGAAAACATATTAAAACTTGAGTAATTTTTCTTCAATGTATAAAATTCCATATTCTCTTTTTTATAATACAATGAGTTAGATTATACGATAAATGGTTCTTGTAATGTCTATTTATCAACTGGTTGGTTAATTTGTCTAGAAATAAAAAAAAAACTTTAGGAAAGTGCTTTTTTAACTTCGCTTCCCATATCATAGTTTGTATGTAATGGATTAACTCATCATATAAGGCGTTGCCACTCACACATCAAATAACTGGTAAGTGGTATGTAATGCATAGAATATTATACAGTGACCTCAACACAATGAACTATCACAATCACATGGAGGAAAACTGTAGAACCACAACTGCCAATCTTTATTATACAGGGCAAAATCAACAACCCATTTTAAATAGCTCATGAAACTTTATTGACTTAAGCAACAAAACAAAGGAACACTATGTATTCTTAAACTGGAAAAATGGAAGTTTATTATGCTCTGAATATGGCGTGTCGCAACTGAGCGCTATTATTTTCAATTATATACAAAATTCTCGGGAATTAGGTCACATTAACACTCTGTTATAAATGTTCGTTTAAGACGAACATTTATAACAGAGTGTTAATGTGACTTAATTCCCGAGAATTTTTTATATAATTCATACTGGGTCAAGAATCTTATTATATTATTATTTTCAATATATCCTAAGAGACTGGCATAACATTTTGAAGAGCCTATTCCCCGAGAATGTTATATATAATTCATACCTGGGTCAAGAATCATTATTAATTTCGTAGTAATATTAATTTTCAGCTCCCTTAGATTTCTGGGTTTATTCGGAAACACTATATGTTTTAAATATTTTGAAGGGTATGATGAATCACGCACGACGACGTATTTTTGTTGCTGTCTATGTTGTTCAAGATATTTTCGTTTAGTTGAAAGAAGCTTCCTTAGATACGATGGTGTTGGTTGAGAATTTTTCGAGGAACAAATAATAGTGAACCTTAAGTTTTGTGATAATATCAAAATCCGCGAAATGTTTTTTCTCTATGTATTGCGGACAACTTTTGTTTTTCCTTTTCAGGATCGTTTGGGAAACGAAATGTCGAAACAGTTGAATTATAGTATTTATTGCACCCAGAATCACAACAGCAACTATTTCGAAAAATAACCTCGAAAATAGCTCAATAAATCACTTAATGGTAATCTTAAAATCTAAAGGAAAACAGACATAGACTTTCACACTTAGAATGCAAATACAATGACTTCACTCAAATATAATCTCAAAAAACTTCTACATAAACTTTTCAAACTGGACAAAATAACTTGAGAATACAACAAGATACAAATAGGTATCAAACAGAGACCTGCTTATTTTATAGATCTATCTGTCTGACGTCATGATGAGATGAGTCATCATTATTCCCGCCTGTTATTAGAGTAGGCTATGACTTTTCACGCGGTATGATGGGTGATGCTCCCAACATTTTCATTTCGTTCAGCTTCGTGAGTATATTCAACTTTGTCGTTTACTATCGAGTCTTCTCTCTGGTATATCACTCCATGTGGTAGTATACGGAGTCTCTACCGATAGAATGTTTATTAACCCTAGTGTTCCACAGGGATATGCCTTGGCACCTTTCACCTTTGTTTCTCTATATTAATGAACTGATGGAAGTGACCTCCTCTCTCTCTCACAGCTTTGCATATGATGGTACACTGCTTTCTCATCTATTAGAACCTCTATATCATCTGATGAAGCTAAAGAAAGGAGACAGAGACAAGTCGATGCAATGAATGAAAATTTTGAATGAATTTTGGAATGGGAATCTGGTAATGTGGTAAAGCGTGATGCAACCAAAACTCAAGCTTGTATTTTCTCAACGAAAGCGGATGCCACAATCCCTAACATGAAGTCAGGTACAACAATCCCTATTAGATCCTCCATATCCATGCTCACAATCACCACCAACCGCACCTTCTCGTGAAACGATCATATGAGGGGGAGGGACGTGCTTCTAGGTCTCTGCGGAAAAAATTGAAAATTTGTGCTGTAAGTGTTATAGAACAATACGATGCCTCTGTTTTCGAAGAATCGTCAAGGGAAATACACTACTCAACAATTGATGAGAAACAACATAAAAGCGATATTTGCAAATAAAAAAACTTAACAATGTATATTAGTCTTTACGTGACCTGCAACTGTTCAAAACATCCCAGTCTAGTGGACATGTTTTTACCCACTCTACACCCGTACTCAACGTGTTAAGGTTTTCAATTGCAGGTTTAGTTTGTAATCGATGTCCAAGCTGATGGTGTTGAACCAGTTGCCAGTTTTTTTAAATTTTCTAACCAATAATTTCTTATTATGAACAGTAGCTCAAATGAACGAAAACCAATATAAAATTATTTTGTTATTAGAGCTGAAACAGCTGAAATGACGAAGTATGAAAATCAAAAAGGAGGTATTTGGTAGCAAAGTGCCCTTCATTTCTTCATTAGGAAGTGTCAGATGCAAATCGTCCCTTATTAGCAGTTTCACACATTTTAAATCGATAACTAATTAACAACTCGACCTAAAGAGCTGAAGTTTCGCACAGATATTCACGGAGATTTTTTTTAATATTAAAAAAAAATACATTGCTTAATTAACGTAATTTCTGGTTCTATACGTTTTTACCAAAAGTTGCGTCTGACCAATAAAGAGGTTCTGCATCTGACCTCATTATATTCGTATCGATGTCATCAAAATTGTAAATTGTAGCCTGATCTGGTTAGTGGCAATCGGTAAGTCGCCATTTACAAACAAACTTCCCAAAACAATCTTGCTAAAGTTTTAAGGGGTGTTACAAAGATGTCTATCTTTTTAACACACTTACTTGTACCGACGGTTCATTTTAGTAAGATAATTTTGCAAAACATGTTTGTTACATCACAAATCTAATATGCAGTAATCATTGTATTTGTCAGTTGATGTTTGACAGACTAGACTATCAATCAGTTTTTCATTAATACCTTACCTACTTGTAGGTTGATACAAACACTTCAGTCAAGTTAATAATGATTGTATATTCAAAATAGATGTTTATAACTTGCAGGTGTTTTGTCAAGTACCTAACAACCAGCTGATGCAATGGATTTCAAAATCAATATAATTCTACTACATACAATAGAGGATACCTAGCTCAATTCTTCTTATTTACGTTGATTCCGTAAAGTAACATACATTTGAATCAGTTTCGTGTTAATTTTAAGTTGTTATTTGATCATACAATAAAGAGGTATATACTTCGTATCAGATGAGATGATTTGTGTTCTACTTCTTTTGTTATACATTCAACTTTCATCTACTAACAATCTGTTTTTTATTTAAACTGTTTTTACATCATGTTTATTAGGTATCCCTACAAAAGAATACGATAGCTTAAAATAATAACTTGAAAATTTTATTTGTTTGTTTCGATTACAAATGGACCGATCTGATGTATAAATTAATGCAAGATATGGAACCAATATTGCTATGGTTATTTAACAATATTTATATCAAAATAAGAGCTAACTACTCTGCTCTAAGATTACAGTAATCAAAGTCCTTAAATAAATATCTGATTAGAATCAATATAGAATATATCTATTATATATTTTACGGTATTATATTATGATCCTTATGTACTTGGGTATAAGATCAATTTGATAAAGGTTTAAAATACTAATTTGAATCTAAGATAGTGAAAGGTGGGGTAAGGATGTCACACTATCGGAATCTGATTATTAGTCCACTCATTCTATTTCCATCTTATTCATTATATACCAATTCATAAATCACTAAATATAATAATTGCCGGAAAACAACATGACATTTTCATCTAAACCCTATGTTAAATATTCAAGTATAGTTATACGAGGTCAAGGTGAAAAGTCCCTGAAAAATGAAACAAGAAATCATTTATTTGGTCAAAACTTATTTTATTTTTCAACATAATCTCCTTGAAGCCCGATACCAAAGTTTTTCAAATTTTTCGATCCCTTCCAAATGTTACGAATTCTGCAATCCTACAAAATAGGCGGTTGTTTCAGAGATGACATCTTTGGAGCCAAATCTCTTTCCGCCGAGCCTTTTTTCAAGTTTGGAAATAGATAACAATCGCAGGGGCCAAATCTGGAGACTATGGTGGCTGACGAACCAATTCGTACCTCAATTCACTAGCACTTGGACCACAACGCCGATATATACAGGATGTTTATTAAGTACTTGTATAAACTTTAAACATGGAAGCTTTGACTGATTTTAAGATAAAAAGTTCATATGAACATTGGTCCACATCCAGAACGTCTTGGTTCTTGAGATACAGGGTCCTAAGAAAGACTTCAAGGTCCATAAGATGATCACCGATAATTCCAATCCAAATATTTTGAGAAAATTATACTTGAAAATGATTTTCTATGATAGTATTGGGATTATCTTCAGCCCAGATATGGTTATTGTGAAAGTTAATGATGTTATTAAGAGAAAAGGTATATGGCTTAAGAAATCAGGGGTTCTTAATAATTAATTAGGCAATCAAATGCATAAATCTACTCTGGGGGAAAATCTCTAGGTGATAGAACCTGCAGACGTTGCATATGAAGTATAAAGTTGTTGAGATCTTAATATTTGCCACACAATTGTGAAAATGATTTTCTATGATAGTATTGGGATTATCTTCAGCCCAGATATGGTTATTGTGAAAGTTAATGATGTTATTAAGAGAAAAGGTATATGGCTTAAGAAATCAGGGGTTCTTAATAATTAATTAGGCAATCAAATGCATAAATCTACTCTGGGGGAAAATCTCTAGGTGATAGAACCTGCAGACGTTGCATATGAAGTATAAAGTTGTTGAGATCTTAATATTTGCCACACAATTGTGTGTGTGTAATATGCAATTCACGAGCAATCTTCTGTATACTAATTTGGGTCTTCTTCAATTCTTTTGGATAGTAGACTTCCGCGGATAGCTAATCTTGAAAATTCTTGGCTTCCGGATGGATTCCGCCTCACAATAGTTCGACTTGATACCGACGTTTCGCCAACCATTACAGGTGGCATCTTCAGGGCAGGCTTGAGGCTTGAACTGAAATTGAGTTTCAGGTAATTTGTAAAGTGATAGTTTAACATAGCACATGATGCTAAATAAGTATTTTCTTCGCTTATTTTTCAAAAACTCTTAATGATTCAACCCAGGTTTAATTTTAAACCAATTTTTTCCAAAACGGCTGCTTTCAGTGACAAATACTAAGAGTAACTTTTGTATGTAAAATTAAATGGAGAATAAGTCTGTTTAGTCAAAAATAACGTACAGTGTGCCACAAAAAAGTTATGATTATTTCAATCCAGGTACAACACTGTATGTGGTGCCCTCTAACATTAAACAAAAAACTAAGTAAATATTTAAGTTTCTCATCATTAATACCCCTAGTATCCCGAATTTCGTCAAATTGCCATGTTATTGAACAAAAATGTAATCAAAAAATTGAATAACATTTTTTTTGGGACGCCCTGTTTCTCAAAGCAGTTGCGGACCCTTGTTCATATGAACTGTTTATTTCAAAATTAATGAAATATTCACTCTTAAATGTTTGTACAAGTACTTAATAAACACCCTGTATAGACTGTTGAAGTACGGTGTAAATTTAAGATTACTTCGATAATTGTTTTTGTTGAGCGATTTTATAAAATTTGGGGAAACCAGTTTTACAATTAACTTAAATTCAACCCTACAGAAAAGGTTGTGTTTATCACACGATTTCCTTGAAAAACAGTAGAGCTCGAAACCGAACAGCAAAATATTTTTTTGGCAAAATTTGAATATGATAGGACTTTTCTTTTTAGAGTTATCGTGTTAACAGACATTTCGTGTTGGACATCCAGACAGACGGACGAATTTTTTCAAAGTTGCTCAAAATTTGAAGAAAATACTATGGTTCAAGATTTTTAAATACTTTTAGAAATAGCTTGAGGAAGTGCAATATACTCTTCCAACTTCGTCGCGAAGAGTATAGTAATCTTTGTTTAATCCTGATGCTATAAGGAATCATTTCAATTCTTTCTGAAGAACTATAATATATGAAGATGATTGGTAAATGACCAAAACATCACATCGCATCAACTGACAAGTAAACAAAAAGGAACAGAATACAATTCAATGTATCAATTATTGGTTCAATAGCCGAATGGATACAGTTTGGGAAAGTATTTATCTTGGGTATGGTGGTTTCATGAGAGCGTAAAGAATAGCTTGCTATATGTTGAAAGAGCATTACAATTTCAGGGCGGTCAGCTCAGGACGTAGGGCATCAGTATCATACCAACAGCAGTCCGGAGAATGTGCGAGTCGCATTGCCACGTGGTCAGTTAACGCATCGGGTGGGGTAAGAGGAGGGGCGCACATCAGTGCGTTTCTCTTGTTTATGTGGTATTATTATATCATTGCGTTCCTTGTTGCTCGTGTAGATTTCTCTCTATACCCCAGAAGAATTGTTTCTGATACTGTAGATGCTTAGTCATAACCTCGATATATTCCACTTTAGGCGAGGAAATAAAGCACAAAAAAGGCTAAAGTAAAAAACAAATCATCGGATGAACCGATTTTGAAAATTTTATTTTAATCGATTCAGGAAGTCATTTAGAAAAAGTGTTACCTTTTTTTTCTCTAATGTGAATATGAGTATTTCTACAGAGGAAAATGCATCTCTTTGAATGCACTTTCAGAAGATAATATTAAAAATGTTGAAAACATGTCCAAATATAGCCAACATTTCTCACTCGGAGGCTTTTGGGGTCGCTGATCACTATTCCGGTGCCAGATTTCAACTGCAACGCACCTGGGGCTCAGTACATCCGGGTAATATCGTGGTCTCCCGGGAATTCAAAAAAATCTCTTCTGCAATGGAGTGATACTTAGTGGGAAGGTTCTCTTGTGATTGCCGGTTGTGACCAAGACTTCTGATAATCACCTGGTGCTCAGGATACCCTGATTATCTAGATCATCTTCATGGATTGATTTTTAATATGCTCTGAAATGCAACCAAATTCGTCTCCGGGAGTTTTTTTGAGGTCGCTGAACACGATTCTGGTGCCGGATTTGAACTACGGCGCACCTGGGGATCAGGAAATCCTGATACTATTGTCGTCTCCAGGGAATTCGTGAAATTATCTTTTGGAATGGGATGAAACCTGCTAGGGAGGTTCTCTTGAGCATACGGGTCGTGACCAAGACTTACAATAGTCACCTCGTGCACAGCATACCCTGATGACCTAGGTCATCTCCATGGACTCTTTCTTAATATGCTCTGAAAAGCAACCAAATTCGTCTCTTGGTGGTTTTTGGGGTCGCTGATCACGATTCTGGAGTCGGAATCATTGTGTTGTCGGTAACAAAGAATTCAAAAAATACCTTTTGCACAGTAATCTACTTGATTGAATTTTTCAAGTGCGAAAAAAATAATAGTGAAAAATTTTTGATTTCAAATGTTGTAAATTTTAATAATTAGGTTTGATTTTTTAAGAATCAATCTTCAACAGATAAGTTTACAGGAAAAAACAACAAAACAATATCTTAAAACACGAACTTCAACTTCAACTTTTTGATGTTGGTTAATGTTGGTTTAGATATGTCGACGATACTTTCGTTATTTGGCAGCATGGTCGCGAAAAGCTTGTTCCCTTCCTCAATCATTTAAATTCATTACATCCCAATATCCGTTTCACCATGGAAGTCGAATCGCAAGGTTCACTCCCGTTCCTGGATGTATTGGTTAGTCGACAGACTGACGGTACTTTAGGACATTCTGTGTATCGGAAACCCACCCATACCGATAGATACCTCAATGGTCTTTCCCACCACCACCCTGCCCAAAAGCAATCTGTCATAAACTCCCTGGTCCACAGAGCTGTCAACCTATCTCAGCCTCAATCCTTAAAATCAGAATTAAAACATCTATCATCTGCCTTATTATCAAACAATTTCTCCCATTACAACATTCAAAAAGCCATAAAGAAATACACTTCACCTAAAATTCCAAATCGACCTGAGCCAGAAACCCTCCCACCAGCTTTATCCACGGTCTTTCTTCCATATATTCAAAATATAACAGATCGAATTTCCAAAATCCTCAAAAAACATAATATTTCTACCCGTTTTTCCACACTCCCAAAATTATCTCAGTTTTACAAACCTATCAAAGATCCCCTTCCTCCTCTCCACTCAGAAGGTGTTTATAGTATTCCCTGTTCTTGCGGTAAAGTCTACATTGGTGAAACAGGTCGTACAGTAGCTACTCGTGTGAAAGAACATGAGCGCTGTACAAGACTTCGTGACACCAGTAGATCTGCACTTGCGGAACACAAATCATCAAATCCTTTTTGAAGATACTAAAATTATAGTCTGAGCCCCAAACTTCTATCAGCGAAAAATCCTTGAAGCTATAGAAATCCTAAAACATCCGAATAATCTGAACCGTGACTCAGGATATTACCTTCCCAACATTTGGAAACCCATCCTCGAAAATGCCACTTCGCCCATGATCGCACAACGGCAGGGTCAGGTGCCGGAACGAAGTTAACCACCGGAACAAAGGCAGTGAACTATGTAGCGTGAAGGATTTTTCCTACAATAAATACGGCTACAGAAACCAGTAGAACCGGTTTCAGTTCAAGCCTCAAGCCTGCCCTGAAGATGCCACCTGTAATGGTTGGCGAAACGTCTGCATCAAGTCGAGCTATTGTGACGCGGAATCCATCCGGAAGACAAGATTTATCATTATTATTTTTATTATTTCTGAGTCCGACTCCAGAATCGTAATCAGCACCCCAAAAAATCTCCGAGAGACGAATATGGTTGCAATTCAGAGCATATTGAAAAACAATCCATGGAGATGACCTAGGTCATCAGGGTATCCTGAGCACCAGGTGACTATCGAAAGTCTTGGTCACGACCGGTATGCTCAAGAGAACCTCCCTAGCAGGTTTCATCCCATTCCAAAAGATAATTTCACGAATTCCCTGGAGACGACAATAGTACCAGGATGTTCTAATCCCCTGTGCGCCGTAGTTCAAATCCGGCACCGGAATCGTGTTCAGCGACCTCAAAAAACTCCCGGGAGACGAATTTGGTTGCATTTCAGAGCATATTAAAAATCAATCCATGGAGATGACCTAGATAATCAGGCTATTCTGAGCACCAGATGACTATTGAAAGTCTTGATCACAACCGGTAACCACAAAAGAACCTCCCCAATAAGTTTCACTCCATTGCAAAAGAGATTTTTCCGAATTCCCTGATATTACCCGGATGTACTGAGCCCCAGGTGCGTTGTAGTTGAAATCTGGCACCGGAATCGTGCTAAGCGACACTAAAAACCCCCGCGTGAGACATTATGGCTATATTTGGACATGTTTTCAACATTTTTTATATTTTCTCCTGAAAGTGCATTCAAAGAGATGCATTTTCCTCTGTAGAAATTCTAAAATGCACATTAGAAGAAAACAAATGTTAACGTTTTTTCTAAATGATTTCATGAATCGATTAAAAAAAAATCATCAGAATCGGTTCATCCGATTTTTTTTTTGACCTTTTCTGCTTTATTTCCTCGCCCACTTGTACTGTAGTAAAAACTACTAGGCGTATCCCGGCCAACATCGGCCTACCATCCGCCCCAGTTACAGCGACCTGGCTCTCTACAACCCGCCATGCATCTCAGTGCTGACAGTTACGCTCATTTCCCTAATTCTCAGTAGATCGTCCTAGCGAAACGACATAAATTTTAATTGTTGGAGTTTTTGACACCTCTACAGACTAGCCCATTTCGAACGATACGTTAACCAGGACCCACCCTTTGTATTTTTCTCTTTCGAACTCCTTACACCCTTCTACACTGCTCTATTAATATATTGCAGAAAACCGTGGAAAACCTGAAAAGAAAATATTTCCATGTCATTGAAATTATCGTGTGATATGTCACTATAGGGGTTTAATGGAAATATCAATGGAAAGTTAATTGACCTGGAAGGTACCATTTCAGATAGTCAAGTAATAGCCAAATATCTGAGGTTGCCTAATCTTTCCGTGAAGTTCTGAAGAGTTACTACGCAAAATTTTATCTCGATGATCCTACAGCTCAGCTACGTAATCAGTTACTGTCGGAGGATGGAGCAGTAGGAGAGTATATAATTACGAAAAAAAACATTCTTATTTACAAAATAATATAACCAAAACTGGATGTACTGACTTCAGTGATCATATTGACATCTGATATTCACATTAAGAGCCCTACATTATGAATTTAAATATACATTTGAATAATACTCCTCTCAAGATCCAGAGAATTGAATGGAAAGTTTCCAAGATTTTGAAATCGCCTAAAATTCAATAATCTTGATCCAACTTTCATGATTACATCTTTTTTTTAATATCTGATTCAATTAAATGTAGTTATGGCTCATATGTGACGTAGTTGTAAAGAAATCAAACCCATAATAGATTATACCTGAGTTTATTTAGAGACTGATATTTACTATTTCGATTTAAATGATTCGAAAACATTTATACGCTAATGAGCACAAATTGTGAATGTAGATCAGAAACATAGATTTTTGCTCTAACAATGTCTAAAATGGATTATAGTCTAAGTAAAATTAAATCAAAATAAACAGTGGGTTGATTGTTTGTGAGATATGAACACGTGTGGATGCCACGGGGTCTCGGACGCATTGAACCGCGGAAATTTCGATTTAGCCCTCCGCTAGGTGCATTACAATTCAGATACGTATTCCATCATTTGAAATGTTCACTTGAGGATGGATTATATGCCGAAATATCTACATAAAATTATACGTATTGAATTATAAAACTATTTCAAATCCTGTGTCACAGAATCAGGCTAGGAGAATTGCATTCAGAATAAAGTCGAAAGTGTTCAATTTAATCAGGTTATTAAATAAACTATAAAAGAGTTCACACTGTGGATATATTATAACACTATTGATAAGAAATAATCACTCTTATCCACTAAAAATTTTATTCAAGTTCTGAGGACCTTTCGCCTACCAAGTAGAAGTAGCCATCATCAGAGTAAACTAAATTATAAATCAAAATGTGCCTGTTTAAATACTATTTGAGGATAATAATGTTACCCTCAGCTGGAGATTAAATCGGAATTTATTAAATTCGTTTATACATTTCCATCCATTCTAAATTACCTACATACTTGTCTTTACTGTGTTTTAATTTAACATATCTTGAATACAGGTCACACCATTTCTCAAGAATGTTTATTACTTTTAAAACACAGTACAGACAAATATCTAGGTAATTTAGAAGGGATGGAAATATATAAAGGAAAAAGCAATATATTAAATTCCGATTTATCTATAGCTGAGGGTAACCCATTGTTTATATTATCATCCCCAAAAATAGTAGCACATTTTGATTCATAATTTAGTTTACTCTGATGATGGCTACTTGGTAGCCGAAAAGTCTTCAGTACTTTTAGTGGATATCTTATCAATAGTGTAATCAGGTTATAATAACTCAAATAATTCCCCCAAATTCAATTCGTTGCAAGCGTACTTCACGAATTAAAGAATTACGAGTGATTATAACTCAATTTTATAAACATATTTTACATCATAAACTTTATATATGATACCAAAAGAAGAAAATGCATAAAATAATAAGTAAAAAATACAATAGCAGTAAACAATGGTTATGAACCTGATGTAATTAAATTATCTAAAAGGAAAACGCTTAGCAGGCGTGAAAAATGTCTACAGAACATGATTCCAGCTTCAATAACTCAACATATTTTTGTTAACCTAGTAAAAAACATTTTTGATGAAACAAAAATTGAATATTACATATTACCAATAATTGTTTAGGTAAATACATTAAATATTGTAATTTAACAATAAATAAAAATATAAAATGTGTAAGTTTCAATAAATTTTACATAGCTAGAACCTGCACAAATTTCAAAATTAGAATTGCAGAACATAAACGTAGTTTTGATAATCAAGACACAGACGCAAACTATTCAATCATTTATTGACAGAAAAGCTTTTATTTGATTCAGATTTCGATAGATTATATTTGGAGGGTTCTTGGAGGTTTGAAATTCAATCTTTGGGAATCGTTGGGAATAAATGAGAACAAGAATAAGCATAATCTACTTATAACGCCCATATGCATTGTAGTAACTTACCCTCATTGAATTTGTTGAATCGGTAACTGTAGATATTTCGGTAAATTCCTTTTCTTTTACCCACCATATTTTTATAATGTTAGTTCTTATCTTAGTTAATCCAAATATAATTATTATTTATTATACTGTTACTCATTCATGTTAATTCAATCTACTAATAGTGTTTGATAACATCACATCGTTGACAAAACACGTCACACAATTTTGTTTTATAATATAGCGGAAATAATAAAATGAGTTCGCTGTACAATTTTTGCTATTCCGAGTTCTCAAAATGCATTTTTAATAAATTTTAAATTAACTTAGTGAATCTTTAGTTTGAGATTCTTCTCTTTGATTGAAAACAGATACATTACATTTGAAGTATCCATTTGAAGCTTCTATTAATTTGACAGATGTCAAATTTCGTTGCGCTTCTTTTGAAGTTATTTCAATTTTGATCACATTTTTGAATAAAATGAACAAACATTTTTCGATGGGTACTTCTGCCAAAATTGAGGAAGATAGTTTAAGCAACTGTACCCGTATTTTTATTAATTCACATATGGTTTAAGATGATACTTATGACTGTTCGTCAATACCAACTTCTAAAAACTAAAATGCACTAGAAGGCTGAAAGAAAAGGCATGTGAACTAAAGAACAAGTTTTTGGACAAACAAAATTGGATGCGCTTATCAAAAAAATTTTAAAATGATTTCGTAATACTCAACTACATAATATGAAAACACTTTTTGAGTTTTGATGTTCTATATACATAAACTATATGTACTATGTATGCAATTAATATGCTATTTTGAATTACTTAAAATATTCTGTTTACATTTAATCCTAAATTTTGAAATGCAGCAAAATCAAGCAAAAAATATTCAAGTAGTCCTGTGTCCGGATTATTAAAGTTGTATTGTACAAATTATTCGTTAGAAATAACAGAAAATTAAAAAAAAAATGAAAAAATGTATGGTGATTTTCCAAGTTGAGATGTCATAATTATAGTGCTGCTTACATAGTACAATCTCAAATCGATTATTTTACATATTTAGAAGAAAGGACAAAAACTAAATACTTTGGAATCTATAGAAATTTTAGAGCATATTAAAGACAATAGTGATTCAATATTAAATTACCAACTTTATATTTATGGCTTAACTATTGTTAATAATTTTGTAAATAAAAAGGAATTTAAGCCTTGTTCATATACCAGTTGTCCGACAACGTTTTGACAAGAATTTACATCAAGCATACGCCAAGTTCATATACAAGTTGTCCCAACAAGAACAACGTTTTGTTAATCCATTATCGTGGAGACTGTTCAAATTACAAATACCAAATTTGACAGTTATGAACAATCATAACTGATGCTTACATCTACTGTAAAACACTTCCGATTTGCTTTGCTTCACACTTCAGTATTTCAAATCGGACAGCCTGTATATTATTTCATTTTTGGGTAGAATACTAAAAAGCAAATTCATCGATACCAAACATGACATCATTATTTTGCATATTGATGATGAATAACAATTTTAAGTGAAGTTGCTAAAAATTCTAGGTGGATTGGAAACAGTATCATTCACAGATGGTCATTAGTTAATGGTAATGTCAAGTTCAGTCAAGAACTGTCATTCATTAGTATTGAAAATTTTGTGAACATATTGTAACATACTATCACTCATTTATACTGCAAACTTTGTGAAAACAGCAACCATCACCTTCACTTTTTACTTACAATGGAACACCCTGTATACCAGTATGTTACAACATTTTCAATATTAATGAATGACAGTTGTTGGCTGAACTTGACATTACCAGTAATTAATGTAATGACAACCTGTGAACTATACTGTTTCTATAGTTTCTAAGCCACCTAGAATTTTTATTAACTTCACCTTAAATGGTTGTTAATCATTAATTTGCACAACAACAATGACAATTTTGGGCCTATCCAAAAAGGTCATAATATACAGACTATGCCGTTTCAAATACTGTGTGGTCACGTGGCAGGAAATACAAAGGAAATCAGAGTGTTTTAAGTAGATGCAAGCATAAGCTTCACTGTCATATTTGATATTTGTTCAGAACGGTTTTCAAGATAATGGATTTTCAGCCCGGTATATAGTAAATTGAAAATAATGATGTGTTATATATTCGGTTGGATACCAGGCGAACTGAATGGGATACTTGTATAAATCACTAGGAGCAATAAAAAGTGGAACTTTGGGTTCAGGTCGTGGAAAGATTATAAGTTGAAAAAGAAGCACCACTAAAACAGCAACAATAATCTTGTTAACCCTAAAATCGTTACTCATTTAGGAGCTGCTATGATTAATTATCAACCGTGAGTAAAAATTTGATGAGCTTAGATGTAAAATATTATGTAAGGTAATGAAAGTAGATCCAGAAAATTACAAAGTTCGGCTCTGTTTCAGGTGATATACCCGGTGCAGATTCAGTTCGAAGGTCTAGTTTACGACCCCTCGTATGTTATATGCTATTAAAAATATATCACCATTTCCGGTATAGGCGATTCGTGCTGTATAAACCCCCAGGTTATTTTATAAGAAATATGAATTGTCTAACACGACCATAAATTAGGTACGCATCCCTTTTGTAATATGGATTTTTAATTGTATCGTTAATGTAAGTTTATGATGAGGAAATTAACAATTTAGGGGAGATTTAAATGCTTCCGGTAGCTAACGTAGAAGTGTTAGGATGATTTGTATCTATAATAAATAACTATTGGTTTTAATTCGCTTTAGTTCAGGATATACGTGGTACATATACCCAATACAATTTGCCGACTGGTGAATAATGGAAATACATGAGCCACATCTTATTTTCAAATCTGTATATTTGCGTGCATTTTCAAATATCCAAATTACTTTTATTTATAATCCTGTATTTGGTTAAGAACCATTTTTTCCAACGATGAATCGATTTAAACAGATATCACGATTCAATTGTGATAATTTATCATATTAATATAATAAAATAAAACTCTTTTTCTTTGTTTTTATCACATATATTATAGAAACAAATCGTGATTATAGTTTCGACACCAGCAATACTAATGTATGAGAATAAGAATAATCTTGGCTATTTATGGTAAAATATAAGACAGGTAATAAGTGGGGTTCCGGTTGGGGAAATGCATTGAATATGCATGAATAGTATATTCGAAATTGGGTAATGAGGTATAGTTAATATTGTGATAAGGTAATTTTAGTGCTGAGGTATACTAAGAAGGCATTATGGGAAATTTTGCATTATCAAGACATCAAACAGAATGCTGTAGAACACATCTAATTGATCGTTTAAAATTTTATTGTCATTATTTTTAATACCTTTTAAAATTGTTAATATTGACTATGCAATTACACGATTCGCGAGAAGCAAGAACAGGCGATTAAATTTAGTATTGTAAATACTTACTCATTAATAATAAATTACTAATTTTATTAATAATAAATACTTTTAATTATATAAAAATGTTTAATTTTTTCTGGTTCCGCGACTGAGCCCACCGCCCCCCACTTTTTAAATAAATTACTAGATCCACTAGGTAGAAAGAATTGGAAAGCAATTATATGCACGACGAATCAAGCCCTTTTGCATTTTTTTTAACAAACGGTACACGATTATTACTTTATTAAATACTTTCATTAACATACATCAAATCAGTTTATTTCAAATTATTTTCAAATCACATTTACAATTTTTACATGTATCTGTGGCACTTGAGAAAATCTCGTGCTGTGCCAACAGCACTAACACTTTTTAGATATGTCTTGTTTCCAATCGTAGTACATATTATGTAAAGAAAAATTTAGGTTGAAAGATAAAAAATAAAATATAGAATACTACATATAAAAATACAAAAATATGGTGGAATGATGTCGGGTTTTATTTAAGTAATGAGCTTAAAAAATTGTAATTTTGTGTAATGTATAATTTAGTCTGAATTTTAAATTGTGTTTTAGTAGCGCTCTTCAATTTGACAGGTAGTGAATTGTACAATCTTATACCAATAAAGTCTTTTCTTTTTTGACAAACACTTTTATTAAATTTTTGGTATTTATATTCCTTATTCTGTATGGCTCTAGTTGTGTAGGGATGATTTACTCTTGCAGTATTATTTTGTTTATATATTATTACATAAAAATGAATCGTAAGCTGCATACTGCAATCAACATTTTGTAAACATAGTGATATCTTTATATAATAAAATAAAACCCTTTCAAAAAAACGATGGTGGAAGCCGTTACTTTATGGTAATTTATCATTTTGATTAAATGAAAGATAACTACTTTGTTTTTATACCACTTTTAATAATAACATGAAAACGTTCAGTTTCAAAACCAAAGTGCCAGTATCAAACGAATAGAAAATTTTATATTTGTTTGGTAATGACACTTCGGTGTTGAAACTATAGTTACGTCTTCAGTCTTCACGTTATTATTAATAAAAGTGGTATAAAAACGAAGTAGTTATTCTTTCATTTTGTTTTTTTATCACATATATTATAGAAACAAATCGTGACAGTAGTTTCGACACTATTAGCGTGTCATCTTCAAACGATACTAATGTATGAAAATATGAATAATCTTGGCTATTTATGGTACAATATAAGACACAGGTAATAAATGGGGATCCGGTTGGGGAAATACATTGTTAGAATAGTATAATTGAAATTGGATAATGAGGTAAAGTTGATATTGTGATAAGGGAAATTTAATGCGGAGGTATACTAGGAAGGCACAAGAGGATTATGTGAAATTTTTCGTTATTAAGACATCAAACAGAATGCTGTACTACATGTCTAATTGATCGTTTAAAATTTCATTGCCATTATTTTTAATATCTTTCGAAAATTTCTATTGATTGTAGTGTTTTTAATTTTAAACCTCTATTCTAGTCATGTTAAATTTTTACTTGATCTAAATTTGGAAAATTGGACACTGTTTCTAAAATATGGTTAGAGAAAGATGAATCTGTTTTATAAAGTCTAAATGATCGAAATTGTTCCTTATATCTAATTCCTATATTACGACTAGATCTACCAATGTAAAAGTTATTACACTCTGAACAGGTTAATTTGTATACTCCAGGTTTATTAAACTTATTTGTTTTATCTTTAGCATTAAACAGAAAATAGGACAGTTTATTTAGAGGTTTGAAGCTAACTTTTAGATTATGTTTCGATAAAATGTCTGCAATTGTTTCACTTACGGTCCCAAACTATGTGAGGGAAACGTATTTTGATGAAGAATCAGAATTGTTTGTAAAAGGATAGATAAGTAAGTTAATTTCTGCTTTTTTCTGTCAATTCATTTAGATATAATTTGAGGTTGAAAATCATTGTTAATGGCTATAACCTTGAAATTGAATTCTTCATCCAGGTTTTCAGGACAAAGAGGAAGTGAAAAGGCTCTATGTATCATAGAGTTGTAACTTGCTAAAAGTTAGCTTCAAGGCTCTAATAAGTTGTCCTATTTTTTGTTCAATGCTAAAGATAAAACAAATAAGTTTAATAAGCCTGGAGTATATAAATTAACCTGTTCAGAGTGTGATAACTTTTAGATCGGTAGATCTAGTCGTAATGTAGAAATTAGATATAATGAACATTTTCGATCTTTTAGACTTAATAAAACAGATTCATCTTTTTCTAACCATATTTTAGAAGCAGGGTACAATTTTTCAAAAGTAGATGAACTTAAAATTTTACATAAGCTGAGTAGAGGTTTCAAATTAAACACACTAGAATCAATAAAAATTTTCAAAAGTATTAAAAATAATGACAATAACATTTTAAACGATGTGTACTACACATCATTCTGTTCGATGTCTTGATAACGTAAAATTTCCCATAATCCACTCGTGCCTTCCTAGTTTACCTTCGCATTGAAATTTCCTTATCACAAAATGAACTATCTCATTATCCAATTTCAATTATACTATTCTAACAATGTATTTCCCCAACCGGAACCCCACTTTTTACCTGTGTCTTATATTGCACCATAAATAGTCAAGATTATTCATATTTTGATACATCAGTATTGTTGAAAATGGCACGCTAGTGTCTGAACTATAGTCACCGATTTGTTTCTACAATATATTTGATAAGAAACAAAGTGTTTTATTTTATTATATCAAGATATCACTATGTTTATCAAAATGTTGATTGCAGTATGCAGCTTACAATTCATTTTTATGTATGTTAATGAACGTATTTAATAAAGTAATAATTGTTTAACGTTTGTTGGAAAAAATGCAAAAGTGTCGCGCTTAATTGGTCGTACATATAATTGCGTCCCAATTCTTTCTACCTAGTGGGTCAGGTTATTTAAAAAGTGGGGAGGTGGGCTCAGCCGCGAAACCAGAAATAATTGAAAATTTTTATGTAAAAAATTTTTTTTCGCGAATAGTGTAATTACGTAGTCAATATTAACACTAATGTTTCGATTCTCTACGAGTAACCAACAAAGCAAGACAAGTGTTGTTGAGATCTTCAGGTAGGAGAAGTATCTTAGCAAACATCTTCTTCCCACAGCTGGGCAGTCATATAGGACGTGTTCCTCCGTTTTGTCATCTTCTAAACTCACTAAAGACCGATCAGACTACGCAGGTTTGTAGCACAACCACTACAATATAATTGATGACCCCAACTCCAGGTATCAGCACCGATGCTACAATTGGTGACCCGGGCGTGATCACTACGATTGGTGACTAACTAAAATTTCGAACATCTACCACAATTCGGACTCAAACAGGTTAGTGAATCTCACTTTTGCTCCTTTTCTGGATTATAATCATGGAATCACAACATGCACTTTTTGGTCCATCTGTTTAAATATTTGGTGCATTAACCATTTCACACTCTTCAACTTGTAGTATAGGAATCTTCCATCCCTATACGAGATTACCTAAAATCCCTAAATTATAGAATGCGACCTTATTTCTATTAGTAATGTTATTAAGTATATGTTTGTATTTCATAGCTGAGGCATGAAACAATATGTTTACTGTTACGAGTATAATAAACATATTGTTTAGTATAAGCTACCTTGACATCTTAGACTAGATTAACTAGGACAGAATAAAAATAACATTATATGACATTATTATATATTCATACATTCATATATTGGCATATCATAATCAGATATCATATGGAGAGATCCTAATGATCAATCATCGTTTATATTAGTACTATTCATTTGTATCCGTACTGTTGTTATTTTAGTAGAGCAAGACATTAAGTCGTAATGACGTCAAGCTCTACATTTAGTAAAGCTTAACTCTTTTATAAGTGAGTGTGTTTCAATTCCTATGCCTCCACCAGGACCATGGGTCAGCTTAGGGCAAACCGCCCCGACTTTAAGAGTTGATCCCCACAAACTCTTCCAATTCAAAATCATCATAAATTTTGTAATATCACACATAAATTAATGTATCAACAACGTTTGAACATTATTATATCAAACTTACTTCTGCCCATTTTTAGTTATAAATGGTAGAAATAACCAAATGGTTGAATCTTGCTGTTAATCAAATATCCAGTTTTTGAAAAAAAAGTGATAATAATGCATCTCTTATTATCATTACCCGCAGTACTTGTTATAATTAATGGATATTACAACAATTAATATTTTTTGTCACGCATTAAACAAACCGAGGCATACATTATTTGGTTTCGTAATGGTAATCTGTAAAAATAATTTATTTAGAAAATCTTTGGCTTTCGGATGAATTCCGCGTCACAATAGCATGACATCAAGTCTACGTTTCGCCAACCATTACAGGTGGCATCTTCAAGGCAGGCTTGAGGCTTAAGCTGAAACTGATTCTTCTGGTTTCTGTAGAGGTATTTATTATGGGAAAATACTTCATGCTGCACAGTTCACTACCTTTATTCTGGTGGTGAACTCCGTTATAGCACCTGACACTGCCGTTGTATGATCATGTGCGAAGTGGAATTTTCGAGGATGGGTTTTCAAATGTTGTGAAGGTAATATCTTGAGTCACGGCTTAGATTATTTGGATTTCTATCGCTTCGGGAATTTTTTACTGAAGTTTGGGGCTCGGGCTAGGATTTTATTATTTTTGAAAGGGATTTAAACTTTATGTTATCTGCAAGTGCAGATCTACTGGTGTCACGAAGCATTGTACAGCGCTCATGTTCTTTTACACGGGTCGCTTACTGTACAATGGATATATTTCAGGGATATAGTTAAAATGAAACAGACCAAATATGTTATTAACCTTTAAAATGAATTGTCAAAATCTAAGGTAGTAATTGATAACGTTGATACTCTAATGGAAATATATCATCGGAAAAATCTATTATCTCTATTTTTCAGATTCGAGTTCATTTAATATTGATTTTAATAACTCGATGTTGATAAATAATGATCGAATTATGCAATTTTTTTTGGATACTCCTGAATCAATATTATTCGAAAATATTAGTCAGTTTAATCCAGTAACCTTATAACCTTAATATCATCGGTAATTAATATATAAATAAGGTATCGCAGAACTATCCTGATATTAGACGAAGATTTAATATGGCAATTATCTGCCTACAATTTAAAACTAAAAAGTACTCACATTCTTATGGTACAAGACATACAAATATTACCTGTAAAAATAAATCTGTTAAAAACTATAAGACGAACACAATGTACTTATTTCATCCTTTGATTATACAGTATTATACCAGTTAACAAGAAATACGTATATTATATCCTTCACAAGCTATAGAAAAAGGACCACAAAATGGTTATTTCAAATACCAAGAAACGTAATTCATAAAATAGTTGATTTTTATATTTAATTTAAATTTTGTATTAAGCTATTGTTTACTCCAAAGAAATCTGTTTTTCATTTATGAATACGAAAAATTAATAATAATTCTTGACCCAGGTATGAATTATGTATAAATTCTCGGGAAATAGATCACACTAACATATATGCTTATTATTATCATCTTTACGTACGTTTCGGTCTCACGACCATCATCAAAAGAAGTATCAATGTCTAAAACGGGATTCCTTAAAACTAATTGTATCATCACAAATCGTCCATTTCGTACCAATTTTAATTTAAAATGCCCATGTCGTCGAAAGTGTCGAAACGAACAGGAACACGAGTAATCGAAATTGTAACACATTAATGTTTTAAGTATATGAATCATATATAAATTCTCGGGAAATAGGTCACATTAACACTTATGTTTTATATTTTAGTCTTTACGCACGATTCGGTCTCACGACCATCATCAGAAGGCTTATTATGTCAATAACCTGACTACTTAGAACTAATTGTATTCCACGAAGCGTCCTTATCGCACCAATTTCGTTTAAAATGCTAACGTCACCGAAACGAACAGAAATACGAAATCGAAACTATAACACAAATGTTATATATGATAGGTATATCAAGAATCCACTATTTAGTAGAAATCTCAAAAAATACTAACACATTTCATCATAGTCTATGAACGACTAACACGAGACAAGTTCAAGTATTTACTTTCGAACCAGATGTCACGATTTATTAGGTAATAAAAGAAGGTCTGGCCTCTGAAATATACTTTCGACCATTCTACCTAAAAATATACTTTTAACATTTTAAGGACGCAAGTATGAATATGCAAGAATATTAATTAATTAAATTAGTATGAATATGAGCAACGAGCAACCATTGTTAACCTCGTTATGGAATGCCTAGATGAATCTGTTATAAGTTTTTCAGCCTGTATTCTTTAAACGGTATGTAGATGATTGCCTTATGTGTGTTCCCAACGATAAAATTCAATATGTGATTAATACATTTAAAAATGTCCACTGTAAACTTCAATTCACTTGTGAAATAGGAGTGAACAAAAACATAAATTTCCTAGATATGAACATTAGGCATGATGCAGATGGAAAAATAAAAACTTCTTGGTTTACTAAAGAAGTTTGGTCTCAACGTTATCTTCACTTCAATTCCGTTGCACCAGCTTGTTATAAAAAAGTGCCATAAACAGCCTTACAGACCGCGCGGTAAAATTGTCCCACGCAGAGGCCCGTCCCGAAATTTTAAAAATTGTTCGTAATACACTGGAAATGAATGGCTACCCAAAAACTTTCTTCAATCCTATCATTAAAGAGAGAATAAACAAAATCTATAATGGTTTGTCATTTAAAAATAACATAAAAGATAATACAGACAATTATATAACTTTACCATACATTCCGGAGACCTCAGAGGAAATTAAGAAATGTTTGAAAAAGTACGATATAAATGTTGTGCATAAGCCTACTAACTGTGTTGGGAAATATTTCTCATACCATATTTCACCCACACAGTATATAAATTAAATTGTTTAGATTGTGATGGGACTTATACTGGAATCCCTAAGCAATATTTACAAAAAAGAATGTATGGCCATAAGTATAGCACAAGAAACAAAAACTTAGAAAATTCCACCGCCCTTGTTAAACATTGCTTTGATTATAACCATCAATTCGATTACAAAAATGTTAATATTTTAAGTAAGGAAACCAATTAACGTGACTCCAAATCTGTAAATCATAGGACTGACGTTCAGACTCTAAGTCATATTTATACTAATTTAATTGATTAATATTCTTGCATATTCCTACTTGCGTCCTTATAATGTTAAACGTATATTTTTAGGTAGAATGGTCGAAAGTAGATCTCAGAGGCCAGACCTTCTTTTATTACTTAATATATCGTGACATCTGGTTCGAAAGTAAATACTTGAGCTTGTCTCGTGTTAGACGTTCATAGACTATGATGAAATGTATTCGTATTTTTTGAGATTTCTACTAAATAGTGGATTCTTGATATACATATCATACTTATAACATTTGTGTTACAGTTTCGATTTCGTATTTCTGTTCGTTTCGGCGACGTTCGCATTTTAAACGAAATTGGTGCGATAAGGACGCTTTGTGGAATACAATTAGTTCTAAGTAATCAGGTTATTGAAGTAATAAGTCTTCTGATGATGGTCGTGAGACCGAAACGTACGTAAAGACTAAAATATAAAACATAAGTGTTAATGTGACCTATTTCCCGAGAATTTATATATAATTCATACCTGGGTCAAGAATCTTTATTAGTATATGAATCAAGAATCCACTGCTTAGCAATTGTTTAGTTTATGTATAAACTTTTTTGTTATCAAATTGATGGTTGTTTCTAGTACTATACATTCTTTTTTGTAAATAATGCTTAGAGATTCTTGTATAAGTCCCATCGCCATCTAAACAATTTAATTTGTATACTGTGTGGGTTTGTTTATCTTTAGGTTTTAAAGGTTTTAGATTAATTAACGTTTTAAGTATATGAATCAAGAATCCACTTGATATCAATTTTCTTATAAAATTCGAATTCATTTCAAAGCACTGTTGGAAATACGACTGAAACCAAAAATATAATGCTGAAGTATCCACTTTTGAACCAGATGAGGCAATAGAAAAATGTGGTTAGACCTTATTAGAAATATTGCTATTTGAGCACTCTACCTAAAATATACTTTTAACATTATAAAGACGCATGTAGGAATTTTCAAGGGTTTTAATAAATTAGTATAACTCTGACTTAATGATTGAACGTCTGCTCCATCATTTACAGAGTTGCAGTCACGTTTTATCTGAATCGTCTCCGGAATAGATCATCTATTATAATAATTGGTTTCTTCAGTTAAAATATTAACATTTTTGAAATCAAATTGATGGTAATAATCAAAACAATGTAAAGCAAATGTTCGTCCGTCCAAAACATTTGAAAATGGTTCTTAATACACTGGAAATGAATAAATACCCAAAAACATTTTCAAGAAAGAATAAACAAAATCTATAATGGAACGTCATATATAAACAACATAAACGGTAATATAGATAATTTTATAACATTACCATACATTCCGGAGACCTCAGAGAAAATTAAGAAATATTTAGAAAAGTATGATATAAATGTTGCGCTTAACTGTATTAGTAAATATTTTTCAAATCTAAAACCTTTAATACCTAAAGATAAACAAACCCACACCGTATACAAATTAAATTGTTCAGATTGCGATGGGACTAGAAACAACCATCAATTCGATAACAAAAAAGTTTATATTTTAACTAGAGAATTGCTAAGCAGTGATTCATATACTTAAAACATTAATGTGGGACAATTTGGATTACTCGAGTTTCTGTTCATTTCGGCGACTTGGGCATTTTTAATTGAAATTGGTGCGATAAGGACGCTTTGTGATGATACAATTAGTTTTAAGAAATCCCATTTTAGACATTCATACGTCTTCTGATGGTGGACGTGAGACCAAAACGTACGTAAAGATGATAATAATAAGCATATGTATTAGTGTGACCTATTTCTCGCGAATTTATATATAATAAGTTATCAATACGGTTACATCCACTTTTGTTTGTTCTTTTTTTTATATCATATTTTTAAATTATCTATGTTTATCTAGGTAATAATGATTTAAACTAATGTACAATTGCCTTAATAAACTTATATTTATTTTTATTCATTCATTTAAAAAATAGTGAATACATAAACAAAAACCGTAACTTGAATTGGGTGAGATTTGAATAAGTGAAATGGTACCTGTACAGTACGCTTTTCAAGACAAAATTAATACATCCTAGGATTTTGTCCGAAATTCTGTATCTAAATATTTTATTCCTTAAGATTCGCACTTCAAGCTGCTGTAGGTTGATTCTAGTCCAAAACGAATATTACATTAATATTCTGTATGTTTAAATTGAATTGATACACAATATCCAAAAATAAATAGGAACCTCCGTGAATGAGTAAATAAAAAAGCACTCGACATACCCCGAGCATGTGCAATTTGTCATCTAATCCTCTCTTCACGCTTCTCTATTTGACAAGTAATTTTCCCGTGTTTTTATAGAAGGCCAACTATTAATTCATTTTCACTATGGCATTATGTTATTGATGATTCGAGATGGATCACTGTGAGATTCTTTCTATAGAAACATATGTATCAACTAAACACCCCTGTAACACTTACACACTCCATAGGGGCAAAACTGCAACTGCATTAAAAGGCCATTATCGATTCAATAGATGCTAATTTAGTGTTCTCTAGAAATAATAGCTGTATTATGAATGTGGTGTTAGTAGAGAAAGAAATTAAGACATAATAGAAACATTTCTTCAGCGGTCATGGTGGTTAACTTAATGCCCAATGGGTAGATATGTGGATATTAACGACTTATGTTTATGTGAGGATAGCGAAAATATAAAACAACTATTTTAATCTTTGGAAATAGAAAATTTCTTAATCTGTCATTTAATATTTGAAGCAACATCGACTAAATGATAGAATAATGTACTCATATCACATAAGTAGAAAAATATCAAAGATGGCAAACAGAAAGTCAGTAAACTTGAATAAAATAAATATTAAAAGTTCGCTAGCTCGATAAATATATTTAACTATAGTTTCGATAACACAGTAGCTTCTTCATACAAATATTGCAAAGTTCGATTCTAACCTGCGGGTATGATGAATTATTGGAGTAAGGGGTAGGCATAGAAACAGTCGGTAATAACGAAGTTCGTATGATCTTATTCGTCGAAAATAATTTCACACAGTTGTAAAATCTGGTTCTTACCACCAACTTCTTCACGATCTGGTAATAACCCTATTAGGACGTTCTGATCAGCTACTACGCCCACGAACACCTTCTTCAGACGGGTCGACGTAAATTGAGGTCGGCATCTATTAATTGCCTTTCTATGTATGTAAATTCATCCCGGGTGTTTTTAAGGTCTACGTAAACTGAGTCCCAGGTATGTACCTGGTTGTCAGGCCAGATAATTAGCATGTAGTACCTGCTGTCTAGGCCAAGCACTCTTATGTACGCAAGTATTTGCACAATAACCAATAATGATTGTTTATTGTCCCCCTTTGTTTCTAACTTAACCTAACCTAACTTTCTTAATACATAATGCATATTGTAATCGTGCTAATCTTAACATTCTCATAATAACCAAGGATAGTTGTTTATTGTACCCCCCTTGTTTCTAACCTAACTTAACCTAACTTTGTTAATATAGATTGCAAATATTGTAATCGAGCTAATATTAACACTCTCATATTAACCAATAATGATTGTTTATTGTACCCCCTTTATTTCTAACATAGATATTATATATACATACATGGATAGCACATGGTATACAAACCTCTGTTCAGTCGATGACTCCAACACGTAAGAGAGACATAAGACCTATTTCAGCCTGGTATTAGACAGAGATGAAGATCATTCTGACCACGTGACAAGTGGCAAGAACGTGCATAATTTACATTGTTTTATATGGAGCACTTTACGAATTTCATGAATTATTAAATTATAATCCTATTTGATCGGTTTTTATGATTCAGCAACAATACATAATAGTATTATGTACAAAATTACATTGAAGATATAGAATTAAATATCGCTCATTTTGAATTTAGTCATATTTCCATGAAGCACCCATATGCAACTCAATCTATATTTCATCAATGGAAAACTTTAGTATGTAATTAACTGAAATTACTCTACACCACATTAAATGACATATTTAGTTATCAACAACTTCAATTATTAATTAATACATATATTCAACTACAGAATCATTACCATACATGACCTAATAAATAAAACAACATCTTCCATAATGTCGTGAAGATTTAGTTATAATATGGAGAACAAGTAACACATACATATTCAAAATTAAGTAAGCTATAGAAGAAATATATCTATAAATATCAAAATGCTCAAATAATTAGACAGAAATAATATAGCTATTTCTAGGAGTGGTTTGAAAAAAAAGAAGTTAGTCATTTATTAAAATTATTGATCTAATTCTGCTAACATACAACCCAAACCTGGATTTTTCCTGAGCCAGAGATTGAATCCGATTGTGCCTCAAGATGCTAAATATAAAGAAGAAGAAATGGAAATTACATAAATGAACAGTTATTGTTAATCAGTGGTGAACTTCTGGTATTGTGGCTAGTCGCAGATGCTAAATCGCTAGCTTACCTTTTGTGTTATAATAATAAACACTATCAAAATATTCCAGTTTCTAAAGAAAATAAAAATGATATAAACAGGGTTTTAGTTCACAGCATTAATGTTTATAGTTACAAATTAGATCATAGGTCACCTTAATTTTAAACTTAAATTTGACCAACAGAGGAACATTATTGTATAATATTAGGTACTGTTACTATTAAAAATACAAATTCTTCGGGAATAGAAGTAAACATTGCTCTGAAATGTCCTGCCTATCCTTCACATGTTTTAATACATTTTTCTGATTTTTTTAACCTTCGCATTCATTCTACGATTCCTTGTAGTAAAGTATTTGATTACTATTTTTTGCTTATCAGTATTATATTCATGTTTGGGCATGACGGTATAGGACAGAAAAGATGGTATCAAAATGTTAGAAATCTTCACCAATTATGAGAAAAAAAAAATTTCTTATCACACAGAACATAGCTTACTATGAGTAGAAAATGCTTACAAAAGCTGTTCTCTGTACGATAAACGGTTCCGGAGATATTCGCAAAAAACGAATTTTTTTTTCAATTTCAACACCCTGTATCTCGAAAACGAAGCCTTCTACGACATATGTTTATTGAACTTTTCTTCTTAAAAACACTTGTTCTATCTCCTGTTGCAGTTTGGCTACAAAAAACTGACTCACCCTGTATAGGTGAATATTCTCGTGAATAGACGGTACATACAACAGTTTGAGCACGAAAGGTAAAGAAAAATTGGATATATCCTGGGAATAAATATGTATCTAAAAGATCTGGAAAGTGTTGTCTCTCTAACTTTGTTTGAACAGCGCCGCAATCGAATGTAAGAAGACATGAAGGTTTACTAATTGTTTGGCAGTTTCGATCCTATGCTACCAAAAGCAAATGCTGTATGTATTGTTATGATTTCATTTCCTAGATAAAATAAAATGATAGAATTTGAATTTACCGAAACATTAAAAATAGAAAAGATTAAAAAGTATATAAAATATGGAATTAAAAACATTATTTAAAGTTAAATTATAAGTAGTATAAGATATTGAACATTGTATAATAACAAAAATCAAAATGTAAAATAGAATAAGAAGTGTAAAGAAGAAACAGTGAAAGTGGATAAACGTACAGTGATACGAAAGAGGAGAATCATAATTAAAATGATTCAAAGACTATCAAAAGATAGCACAAACTAGTAAAATAAGTTATAGATTCAAGATAGTATTAAGAAATTTGAGGTCAACAAAAGTTAAATAGATGTTATTTATATTTTAAATTATATATTAGATTTAAGCAATAGCAAATGTCAAAATAGACATAAGAATTAGAATTATCAAGTTAATAGGAACCTAATCATAGGTTATCATATATCAAAATATGGGAAAAAATGTTGGTAATATGAATTTAAATAGCAGAATGCACAATCACTTTAATTAATTTGAAAATCTTCAATATATCAAAATTTTAAGAATACTCAATTCTCATTGGTCCATACAAATTTAGATATTCCAAAGCTTAACAATTAGAAAGAACTGTCAGATCCAACAATGGGAATAGCATCCTAGATATTGAAAGGAAGTTCCTGATTGGTTAATTATAGATTGAACTAGCGTCCTTTTGTGGGTCCTATAGAAGGAAAAATGATAGGAAGCTACTTGGTTTGCTTAACATCTGAGACTGAATGTGTCTCCTGCAGCTCCAGTTAATTTCCATAACCTAAGTTTTTTAATAACATCGGAGAACTGAAACAGTTTCTGTAGCTTCGACAAGTTAATATAACCGAAGCAAACAAATAATTCCTACGAAGCAAATAGTCTTCATGAGCTTTTATTTAATTCCATATAACATATAATATAAATCAATCATTCAAATCAATCAAATCAAATTAAAAATACAAATCAAAATAATAAAGAGCTAGCCGGAATAAAAATTAAATTATATTTTCAGTTACCCCAGGTTTTCGAGGCATTTACGTAGATAGAAATTTATTAGCCAATTATAATACATTTAGAAATTGTACGTCAAAATGAAAATATATAATACACATATGACAAAAAGTATTGAAAGTATAATAACACATATTACAATAATAAATTATTGAAAATGTAACGGTAAATTTATACACATAAAATTCAAAATACCGAAATACCAACTGATAAAGTATATTAATATAAACACAGACAGATTGTAATAGTCAATTTTAATTACCTATAGAAGTCTTTCGAATTATAGATATTTGTATACATTTTTACATTATAATCTATTATTTCAGCTGGTATTGCTACAAATTTTATTGCTATTGTACAATGGTGATTTATTATACATGTGTATATTGTGCTTATTTTCGTCATAAATAATAGAACATGATCTTATTATGAATGTTTTCTGACCCTCATACTCTTATTTTCAATCATACTCGTCAGAAACTACAACGATGATAACTGAAAGGCCCTTTATTAATTTTTTTCCAATTTTATCCGTTGGCGTGACAAAATAATTGTTCCATTATTCAATGTAATATAGATTGTAAAACTATTTGAAAAATAAACTCTTCCTGGGCTGTCCGGCTAACAATTTCATAATCTACTGTTTACTACATTAGTAGGTACACTAGTAATCTCAATTAAATGCCTACTCCTATTCCAATCTTGTTGTGGGCGGAGTCGAAATATCCAACCCCTAATAACGGAGCGCCGGCGTATCCCAGCATTTCAATTCCAGATTGTTCAATAAACGCCACCACACTTGATTCGGTTTCGAAAACTAGAACTCTTTCAGTTCACCAAAGAATAGACACGCGCCTGTCATAAAAGCCGCACGTGCCAGCACGCTTTTCCAATTATATAACAAACGTTAACGTTAAACAGCAATTACAATCGGTGACAGAAAAAGAGAAGGTGAAGTAAAAAATTCCAGTGCTATCCTTAAGATATCTTATCGATGGGTGAAAGTTTGGATAGAACAATAAATATCAATTATAATTATATTCAAGATGTTTAATATGGAGAATTTAGATCTGGAAGCTGTGAATAGACAATTTTTTTTTGATTCCACCCAATTTATCAATAACACCGTAAGTAGTGGGAGTACAACTGGTTCATCCAACAGTAGTGACTTGTTTTTGTATGATGAGAACAGTAGTGATTCAGCCCTATCTACCTACTCATTCAACAGTGATCAAGAAAATAGCAGTGGTTCCAAAGAGTAAGTACTAGTAATTTTCAGTAAAACAAAATTCTTAAGATATTTTGGTCTCGCGATATCAAGCACTAATACCATTATTGACTAAAACTCTTCTTAATGAACACAGTAGATTAATGATTAAATACAAAACCAGAATAATATTTGAACATTTAACTTCAACGATATCTAAAGCTACGACCTAATGGAAACACACTCGTTAAATAATCCATGTTTTCCACCATTTTGATATAATTTTCCTTAACAACTTTACGACACGCCATTTTTAATTTTTGAGGGTGCTCAAAGCTTGATTCTTGCCCAACATTTCACTTCAATTCCAAGCATAAGCGTATAATAAATGTCAAATGCCAAGTTACATCAAAGAACAAATCATGTCAGTTTTTGAATCTGAGCCATTAGTTGTCACGAAATGCCATTCATTCCATAAGTTTTATTAGTGTTTCACTAAAAATGAGTAACAATCACCCCTATCAACTAAAAATATCATCAGGTATATTAGGCTGTGGCAAAAAAAAATCGATATTCTTTTATTTCGCTCTTCTTCGAGTATATCATTCCCCGTTCAAATTCATTCAGGACCCCCAAATTTGAAACAAATCGGCTAATATTTACAGGTGCATCAAGCCCAAAACGTGTTTTTGAAGTTTTTCCTCAATTTTTGAGAGGTTTCATAACACTGTTCTACAATAACGGGATGTTTGACACTTGGGAGACATTATTACATCCAAACACAAAGTATTTAATGCATTTCAGTCGCCACATCCACTTTCCCACAGATATATTGGTGAAAATAACCATTGTTTTGAGGCCTAGAAACTGCAATTTCAACTTTCAACTTAAATAACTTCATATTTTTAGGTTCGTGATGCGTCATATGCTCTTTTAACGTAGTCTAGTATCACGTAGCATGAATTGAATTGATAATTTCAGAGAAAATCGCCCATCAGCTATGATAATCTACACTCGAGTGAAAAAACGCACCACTTGAAAATGCACCAAAAATGGCAAAAATTCAGAGTGCCAAACTCTGTTGCGTTTAGTCGAAAATAGATGAATCTTTGAGTTCTAAAAAGGTTAGAATCTTCCCTTTAATGTGATGCTACCTAATGTGATACCAAATCCATTCTACCTCCTCCTCCCCCCTAAAAAAAATATGTTCCTGGTGTCAAAAAATGTCCCACTTTGACAGCTCGTAACTGGTTAAAAGGTTATTATTAAATCCAAATTCTGACACTGAATTAGAGATGTGGAGAGCGCGTTGTATCGATGAACTATTTTCTCAACATACACGTAACTTGTTGAAAAGATTTGACGTGAACTGCAACTTTTTAACTGAAGATCCATCTGCGTGGAAAAGCAACGAGTCTTATATAGAAGCGAAAGAAAAATTTTCATTTTTGCGCGTTACGAATGACACCGCGGAATGTGGATGTGGCGACTGAAATGCATTGAATTCTTTGTTTTTGAATGTAATAATGTCTCCCAAGTGTCAAACATCCCGTTATTGTAGAACATTGTTAAGAAACCTCTCAAAAATTGAGGGAAACCTTAAGAAAACACGTTTTGGGCTTGATGCACCTCTAAATATTAACCGATTTGTTTCAAATTTGGGGGACCTGAATTAAATTGAACGGGGAATGATATACTCGAAGAAGAGCGAAATAAAAATATATCGATTTTTTTTGGCACCGCCTAAGGTATATGGAAAACTTTTCATCCACCAAGCAGCCATCATTAGACTAAATTGGGAATCAAAATGGGCCTGTTTAAATACTATTCGGAACTGCTTTTTCGTTAATACGTTTCCATCTCTTCTAAACTACCCAGATATTTGTCATTACAGTGTTTCAAGAGTGAGGATCTTTATCAAAGTTGTTGCCTATACGATTTTGTAGCTTTGTTGTTGCAAATTTAGAAAACAAATTATGGAATTTATTAATTACTGAAGGACGCTAAGGGAAACTTGAACTATTTGAAGGTAGTGGCTCTAATTTGATTAATTGGTTGCGAAATTAAGTTAAAGATTTGTAGTAACCAATGTCCAACGCTATTTGCTGGTGTCTCAACTTCTTTTTATAATGTTGCTGCTTCCAAGGGACGTGTAATAGTCTATGAACATGGCTATTAAATGGGGCTATTTTATAATTAATTGGTGTAGTTGATTCTGCAGAAGTATAACTATTTGTTTGAGTGGGCTTCCTGTATATGTTGAATGCCAAGTGATTACCATCTTTTATAATGTTAAAATCAAGGAAAGATAAGATAAGAAAGAAATAGCATATTCTTTATTCATACAATGATCACACGACACTCTCCCAACTGTTCTCTAAAAACTCATTATAAGTATAGTGTAGCAATCAAAATATCTTTTATTATATGCTTGAAACATTGTAAACTCAGAGTTTTATATCATACAGGTAATTTGTTATAAAACTTCGCTCCAAGGAACGTAATATTTCTTTGGTACAGAGTTGTGTTGTTTGGAGGATATATCACCAAACTATGCTGTTGTCTCGTACTGAGACTGAGAATTGAAATTGATTCCTGTTCCTACGAACAAAAACAAGAGCCTCCAATACCAGCAGACATGGCATGGTTAGTAGCTTGAGTTCAGCAAAGAAGGGTCTACATGAATCCCTTTTGCTTTTCCCCATCATAATTCTTATTGCATGTTCTTGTATTAAAAAGATCCTATTCCAATTCAATACATGAACACTCAACGCTTTTGCTTTGAGTGTTCTGAGAAAATAGCAGACAATATTCAATTTCTTACTTAAATGGACTATCTGTTCGCTCCAACTAAACTTTGAATCTAACACCTAATAGTTTTATAGTCGACTCATACTGAATGCCGTGAACTAGTAGTGGATAACTCACCACATCATCAGGTCTCTGTTTAAACGACAAGCAATGAGTTTTGGTTTAGTTCAGTTACTGAGTCATCATATCCATCCAACAGAAAAAATGTATCATCTGCAAACATTACCGGGTTCGCAACCGAAACACAAGCAGCCAGATCGTTTATGTTTAGTAAGAACAACAAGGGCCCGCGGACGGTACTCTGCGGGACCCCTGACGTTGTCTCTCCACTCAGATTAATAATTATAGTTCTCTGTATCCGTCTCCACAAATATGTTCGAAACCAGCTCAAGACAGTCGCCCTGATGCCGTAATGTTCCAGCTTCAGCTACATAATCTCAATATTTACACTGTCAAACGCCTTACTAAGTCGCATGACAGACCAAACATACTCATTTTTCCATCTAAGGAGGTAACAATGTGTTTTGTCATGCAGGTCTACCTATTCCTAGTGAAACCATGCTGCTTATCTGTTTCTATAGCGAATTCGATTGAATGAGATTGGTTATTAAGCGTGTTCAAAAGGCAATGTAAATCAAAAATATCATCGTCATATCTATGCCAAATTTTTGGAAACTGATTTAATTTTGATTGGAAGGAGGTTTCAATTATAAAAAAATTGGCCAAAAAAAGGAGTGAGTTAATTGCCCATTGCACATCCTCTTATTTATTTATAGTAGTTTTTGCTAAGGGAAACAATTTTGCTCCATGCATAAAGATGTAAGGATCACGTATTCTGTGTTTAGTTTGTATTGAGGATATTATATTTGAAAGTTATTTCTTCAGAATGTTTATCAACTCAACAACATCAAATAAAACGAGAGTATCACCGGGTTCAGGTTTGAAATCTTTCAATTTTGCAATTAGTTCCAAAGAATTTTTTACAGACAAACTTGGTGCGGTTTGGAGAAGTTGCCAAATTCCTCAAGTAACCATTACCCGGTTCATGAATCTTGTTAAGCAATACAGTATACAGCTTAGGAAGATTAGGATTCGAAAGTCAAGTTTGTATTTTAAATTATCGGAGGTTACAGCGACACATGATTTTAAATGATACAAATTAACGTATTTAGATAAAGAATTTCTAGAAATCTGTTTAATAAGATATTTGCCGAAATGTTATAATCCTCTTTGTACATATTACAACGGAATTTCCTTTATCTGATTTCAAGTAATAACAGTTTTTTTATGATTTATAGATTATTTTAGAAATTATTGAATGTACTCTTATATAATTTATTTGAATGAAGTTAGACCAAGTCGTATTTTCAATTTCATTTATTAAATCCTCTTTAGGTAATATAGAATTAATTGTAAAATTCAAACCTTTATTTAGCAAACTCTTTTATAGTTTATCAGTGATGAGTGGTTTGTTCTACGTATATCAGGGAAATAATTTGGACAAAGGAAATAAACGTTAGAACGGTGGTAGAATTTGTTCCAAAGCAGTAAAGCTCGTTCATGTCCAATGATTGATATTTTTAGAACCCATTACGACTTTTCCATTCGATAATTTTCTTTGAAAGCAAGGGACGTGCAAAAGCTGCACTTGTCTTCAATAGATGTACTTTATTCATGATGTTTCTACTTCAAAATTAGTGGAAAAACATCTTAGATCCCTACTACCAGATAAAAACATAACGGTACAAACATAAGTAGATATCCTTCTGGGGATGACACGCTAGTTGTCAAAACTATAGTTACAATAGTGTTCTATAATATAAGTGATATAAAAGCAAAGTAAAATAATTATATCCGATCAATATGATTACATATTACTTCCATAATCTATTTTTCTAATGAAAATGACGTATTTTAATTTCTTATATTGAACCAAGCGTTTCTTCCAAAACAGAAAACAGGCATACATTGATTTAATGATCAAAAAACAAGGAAACGAAAGATAAAATTATTTCAAAATGCGAAATGTAGCATACTTTTCATCATCTTAGTCTCTGTTCTACTGCGTTTATTGGATATAACTATATTTACAATTGAAATGTCATTCACATCACATGAACTAAATTATACCTACATGTAGAAATTTAAATGTATCACTCAGCTATTTATCATTACAGTATCATGTTTCTTATGTATTCCTATCTTTCTAGAGATAGAATACATAGACACAGAAGAAGGAGCAAATGCCCACAACAACAAATTCAACAACGTCAAGCAGCAAACCTCCGCGAAAGAAAACGGATGCAGTCAATAAACGATGCTTTCGAAGGCTTGAGAGCACACATACCTACTTTACCTTACGAAAAAAGACTTTCGAAAGTGGACACGTTAAAACTGGCAATAGGTTACATAAATTTTCTTAGTGAGTTAGTGCGGACTGATCGAAACGCGAATACAGATTGTTTCAATGGACATAACAGAAATACCCTGAAGGATGAACCGAAAAAAGTGATATTGAGAGGTGAGTTTGAATGGCTTGAACTAAATCCAGCTAGTCTTAAATGTACCTAACAAGTAATAGAATATATCGCAATCCATCTTGCAAATGGGTCTATTTGGAATCTGCTATACGTACTAACCATTCCAATTAAGGCTTACTCCAACTATACGATTAATGAAGCACTACAATAGATGGTTATAGAAACTGCAACTTAGAATAGAGAATATTACGTTCTCAAAAAAACTCTAGTTGTAGGTATTTTCTATAAAATAAGTATCACATGAAGTAATAAGTTCAGTTTAGTAATGTTCTATTTAGATAATCTAATATTGTGAAACACCAGGATGCGATACATTCTTATATTGAAGATGAAATAGTTCCATATGTTGATTCAATATTCATTGACTGAAATGTTTCGGCTGTAGTCCATTGCAGCATTCTTATTTTCACCTTATACAGTTTGAGTTTTACTACTGCATATATACGAGGGTGTTGCTTTACAAGATAGACAAGTAAAACGCTATCAAATGTTCAGAAGGTTGGACCTAGTCATGTGGGATGTGTTCATTTCATTTGTACAAGGTTAGATAGAATGAAGTATGCATTTTCAAAGTTAATTCATTCGATGATACTATGATGAGATATAAATTCAAATCAACTCGCCAGCCATGCTTTCGCGATAAATAGAGATTTAAAACAGTTTGAGAAAAACGTCAGTATAGTTGCGAATATGGAGCTTTGGTCAAATATTCATTGTTCATTTGCGATTGAAGGCAAGTTATAAATATATAAATCGAGCCCGTTTTATCCCCATCTTTGTCGAATCTTTATCCAACTTATTGCATATCAATACACCAATCTCTTAAAATCAACCTGTATAACGAATACTAGATGACATTTGCTTGGTAAGAGCGGAAGTTCTTACATAATTTGAAAGATAAAACTTGACTGAGTTGGGTAGTACTGATTAAGGGCAGTTATGTGATGAATATACAATTAATAAATATTAATATTGTAATGTTTAATTCTTACAATTCATTTTTTTGAGATTCGTACTACCAGGTTTCGACGTCAATTATTACACCTCATCCTCAGGTATATATAAAGCATGGATTCAATATAACTTTATATACGGTAGTACGAATCTACAAAAAATGGATTGTGAGATTCACACAGTACAATATTGATTTCAATTATGAACTCACAATTGGTTGAAACCAATTTTTTTCAAATCAATAAGATCAAATATTCTATAAGACCATAATAATATTTTTCTATTCCGTGACACTTAAGACTAATACGATACGCAAATGTGTACCTATAACGTTACGGAAATTCTAGTGCATTTTAGTTGGTTATTTACAAAAAATCATTAGTATGATTATGCAAATTAATAAAATCATGGAATACAGGATTTTGGTGGTAAAATGTTACCGACAAACGATTTCCACTATTTTCCTTAATTTGGGAATATACCAATCGAAACATATTGTTTCTAAATTAAAATAACTTCACAAAGCACAACAAAATTACTAAAATGTATACTTCAAATGTAATGTATTTGTTCTCAATCGAAGGAAAAAACCTCAAACTGAAGATTCACTAAGTTATTCAAAAATTTATTGTAAATGCATTTTGAAAACGCGGAATAGAAAAATTAGTATGAAAAACTCGTTTCAATAATAATTTCAGCGCACTCGTTATTTGATCTCGTGCGCTAAAATCATGCCTAATGCAACTAATTCTTTAATAACTATTTTTACCTAATCTAAATACGTCGCAACCGTTCTATGACGGAAAACTGCTGTTTTTTCTCCATATTCTTCGGGGTTTTTGAATTTGAATTAAATTTCATAATCAACACTTATATGAATTACATAAATGAATAAAAACCTCTCTACTATTTAGTTAGACCCTCTAAAACATTTAGAATCAGAGAATGTTACCCAAATATAACGCGTTCTATTGAAAGTTTTTTCCGATAGTTTGTCTAATTCACAGATTAGTGACATGCATATCCTGTGAAATTCAGTAGTGCAAAAAATTGTTGTTATATCAAAAGTACAGCATGATCCTCTCTGAACTGACAAAACCTGCATTATTAATCTATTAACGATGAAATGTTGATAGTTCCTTTCAACAAATCTGAGCTAAATCTAATAAATAAATGGATAATAAGTAATTCAAATTTTCCTTTATTTCGGCTTGATACCATTTCTGTTCTCTTTTCTTCTGTTCACTGTCAAATATGAAACCTTGTGTTTGCATAATGCATAATTTTCTAACATTTCTTGTGCTTAATCAGGTTGCATGAATCGTGGTTTCCTCAAAAACCTTGTTACAATTTTGGCGATACTGAAGATAATTCTTCTCTAGTTGCATACAAATAGAAACAATGTGAAGAGAAAATATACAATTGACTTTGAAACTAGTAGAAAATGGTATTATTTCATAAATCATAGAAAATACAATTAAGTTTAAACTAGAACCATTATGTTTGAGAGATTTGTAACTTTGGATAATTCAATTGCTCTAATGTGTATGAGAATAAAAATGCCTTTACTAGCAAATTTTGGATTTGAAATTTAAAGGGTGTTTTTTTTATGTGATCTTCTAATCGAGACAACTCTGACACTAATCATCAGGTGTCAAAGATATAAGGTTATTTTTATTCAGTAATGTTTGCCATTTCATTATGCAAAGAATAGGTACGGAAGTTCAAACTCATTATGAAAATCATAGTTTTGTTAAGCGAAACTTAGAAATCGCTGCGTGTATTTTACAATGGACTTAATCGTCCATCCGAATCAACAATAATCAATTGTTTATTTCATATATATGAAATTTTATAACGCATCAATTTCCTTATTTTAAACGGAATGCTATATATGTTATTGCCGTTTTAGATTCCTAATAATTTTTTGATATGATCTCTAACGATTTTTCCTATACCTAAGTGTAGCAGTATTCGAAATATAAAGACTTTTTCGAACATTTTTGACCTTGCACCTTCCTCTTTGAAAATCAATAACTCAGTCATTTTTCAATATTTTGAAATTATTTTCTAGCATCAGGAAGAATGGAAATTTATCTTTATTTTGGTGTATTTATTGTTGGGGAAAAACAATTAAAAATTCCTCAAATTTGTGGAAGTTCAAGAACTAATTTTTTCCAAATAGATTACCAGTTTTTTCTTTTATAAAATGAAACAGAATCAAATATCGCATCGATCAGTTCAGTGTAGCTTTTAGTCCTCTTCATTACTGGCATAAAAATATCTATAAGTCGCATTTAAGTTTTTCGAGAAAATTAACAAAATATGTTAATTGACCTATAAAAGTTTCCGTATCCGGTTTGTCTCTAAAGAATAATTCCTCAATGAGCTGAATTAACTACTAAATTATGATGATATAAATATAAGTGATTAAATCCAACATTTTTTCAGTTGAAAGAGAAATTACGAAGTATTGACGCTACATTACGGCGAATGCGCTAGGAACAGTCGGCACGACACATACAGACCTTGGGTGTCGCTCAATAACGTTCTACTCCATTCCCATTAATTGCGCAATATTATTATTCAGATATATCAGAAGTTCAAAAGAGAAATTGAGCATTCTAAATGTATGCACGTAATATAAAGGAGATAAGGTTTTGCAAAAGTCTATTTTTACTTCCTTCAAGTCAATGATTTCTTTCACACGCCATTTATTTAACACGATACTTGTTTCTTAGTGAATAACGTTGCTATCTTCAGGTCTAGCAATTTACAACAGCTTCTTGTTACTCGGACTGAAATAATGTTGTTGGTTGACACCACCTGATTCACATCTCCAATTAAAAATAAGAAGGATTTAACTTTTGTGCGAACCCCAAATAATTCTAACCAAATGATACCAAAACCTACTTGGTCAGGGAAATATACCCATTTCAACTCTAATACATATAAAACAATATTATTATACATTTATGAAAGACAGTGCTAAGTGCTATTAAAGTCACTTCCCTTAAACTTAGAGCAATATCAATTATTAAAACAAAAGAAGCTGTAGTAAAGAATGGTTATCCAATTCATTGGGTTACTTGTATAATCAGGTACGAGAGCACCTTGCAGGAGCTTGTTCAACAAGCCTTGATAATTACAAAAGTCTGGTGTACAGAGAACAAACAAAATTCAGCACAGAAAACTACCATTATCATCTTCTCAAGAAGGTACAAAATCGAGCCTCTGAAAATATGATACTCGGTCAGTTGCAAATCCTTTCCGAGACGGTGAAATATCTGGAAGTCAACCTGGACAAAAAGATACTCTGCCAGAGGCAACTGTAAACCAGGTGCCAAAATGCTATGGTAATATTTTGGCAGTGTAAGAGAGTAGGGTAGGAAGGAGGGTTTGGGGCCTAAGCAGCTGATGTGGATGTACTCGGCTATTATTATTCCAAGATTCGGTCATGCAGTTTTCGTATGGTGGAAAAGAACCGAACTGGTTACAGCCCAGAAACTTCTGGATAGAATACAGGGACTCTTCCTCAGAGGCATTACATCCACGAGGAAGAGCTAGTCTTAAATATACCCAATAAAGAACAGAATATATCGTAATCAATCTTGAAAAGCAAATGGGGCTATTTGGAATCTGCTATACGTACTAACCATTCTGATGCAGCATTGAGGGCCTTGCTGGACGTGCCACCCCTTCAATTGCGATGAGGAATCTCCCAGTGATGGCGTTCTACAGGCCTAGCTGCAGTGGTTCCCCAAAGAGATGGAGTGCAGATCAAGCCCATCTATCTAAGGGGCAGCCTGAAAGGCTGCGACTAGAATCACAGGACGGAATCAAAGCCCTGTGGTTCACGGAGCAGCATTTCAGGGTCGCCATGTCGTGGAGGAAGGAATGAGAAAATGGCCGCATGCCACAGCACGGTACAATTTGGTATATGGAAGGGTCTAGAACAAACACAAGAGTCGGAGTAGGCTTTTGCGGTCCTAGATATATTGATGGGTACACCGTGCGAATGGGATATTTCAACACAGTCTTTTAAGCCGATATGCTTGCCATCTACAGATTTGCGGAGAAGTTACTCAGCTATGATAAGATAATTGAGAACTTCTGGATCTGTTCGGACAGTCAAGCGGAACTCAACGCACTGAAAAGCCCGACTGTATCCTCGAGGCTTGTCAGGGATATCAAGGAGATCCTTAACAGGCTAGCCAGCGGAAACAGGCTCAACCTGACCTGGATTCTGCCTCACTTAGGTTGGAAAGGGAATGAGAGAGCGAACAAACTGACCAGAAGAGGGGCCAGTTTGGACGGTCCTCAAGACCCCTTGCTGGTATCCCCTACAAAGGGGGTATACAGATCTTGCGAAACCATCTGAGAGATCAACATGTCTCAGTATGAAAAAGCATTGACGGCTGCCGAGCTGTCAAAGCGTTGCTTGGAAATGAGGTACGACTAAGGGCAAGCGAGATACTCTCGCTGGGTAGGAAAAGCATCAGAATAATTTCCGAATCTTTACAGGTCACGGAAATCTGAAAAATTTGTAACATACAGTGAGGTGAAGCGACACTTCCTTCTGTATGAGGTGTGAGAGAAACAAAGTGAAGTCGTCAACCTACTCTCTTTTTCAATTGTTGATCAACCCTCACACGGACGGTTCGTTTCGACAAGAAGATAAAGTCATATCCAGTCGAGCGATGAACCACGGGTTCCAAAATTTTCCAACTTCATGAGGAGACGTCTGTAAAAACTTTATCGGACGTTTTTGAGAAATCTACGTAAATGACATCAGCTGAGTGGCCAGCTTCGAGCTGATGTGTCCAACTGTTGAGGGAGATCAGAAGATTGGTCATAGTAGATCGAACAGGTAAGAAACCATGCTGTGAGTCGGAAATGACTTTCTTTGATACCATAAATGGAATTATAATGTTACCTATCAACCTTTCCATGATTTTGTAACAAATTCAGGTAAGGTTTAGCGGTCGGTGACTACCAGGGTCGAGTTTATCTACTTTTTTAAAGACCGTGGTGATGTTTGCTTGACGCCATGCACTTGGGATTGTGCCTTCTTTGAGTGATTCGTTAAATAGCCGCAAATGTATACCGCTGTCAATTTAAGTGAAGTACTAGGCAAATAATCCGGACCAGACGAAGAGCTGGTGTTCAGTGCCAGAAGTTCTTTCATAACAAGATCTTCACTGACTTGTATTTCTGGGATATCATTACAGAGGCGGGGGCCTATTGGTGTGGGTAATCGACCACTTAATTCATTCGAAAAACTGTGCTGGAAATAGAGACCAAGAGAATTTGCCGAGCCGCACTCCTTATCACAAATTAAATTTTTCTCATAGCACACTACAGGAACAGATGCAATCGAGCAGAGATGGGCACGTGTGTATTTAAATACTGCTTTTGGACCCTTAGATGCTACGTTGGATTCGTAGTTGTGCTTCGCCGATTTCAGTACAAGGCTGTTTGTTGGAGAAATTTCGATGCAGAATGAAGTCGTCGATGCTTTCGGAGGCTTTGTACTTTTTCCATGGCTTCCGTTTGTAGTGAGCTTTGTTTATGTGTTCACGTGTGATCCACGGTTTTGTTGAATTGCATTTATATTTGATGTGTATGAAGCTGCACTGTCGGCACCTATTAAACAATCGCTCAAGAAGGACCACATGCATTCTACATCAGACATCGTTGAAATCTCGTTCCAGTTGATTTCGTTGAGGAGGAAATTCAGCTCGTGGCAGTTTATCTTAGTAATCTGTTTGACGGAATTTCTCTTGGTAACATTCTGAATTATCTGCATGGTGGAATGGATTACAGCTTGATCTGAAAGTCCAATTGGAGAGAAGAATTTTGATTTATGTGGTAGAGTGTGGGTTCGCATATGAGTTGTTGTAGATTGAATTTGAACAATAGGTCAGAGTGAAGAGCCTAAGAATTATTTTCTGTTGTAGGTGCTGTTCGGTTGAAGCTGGGCAAATTGAGATCACCACATATATTGATAAATTCTTACATCTCCGACTGTCTCTATCGGCACCTCAATTGTGGCAAAAGTCTTAATTACATCTTCAAAATTATAATACTAAACTTTTTCCATTTCAATGAGATACCTGTTTCAATCGAACTGTTCATTAACCGTTTGCATACGGGCGCTAATAATCACTTTCAGTTACGCTACTGAAAAAAGTTTATGTTTCATAAACTTGATATTGGACATTGATAATCAGCAATAGGTCCTCGAAGGGTGACAAGGCTATCGATGGTATCTAAATCGAAATCACAGTTGCGTATATCAGATAGTTCATTCAAGATTCATTAGATAGGAACTACTCGTACTTATGAGGGTGTAAATGTTTCGTGAATATTGAGGTGTACCATTCAGAATGACGAGGTATATAATATTCTACATTCGTTACGCAAAGCAGCTGTATCCTGTGTATGTCCTTACCCAAAGGTATAATCATACATATGTCGAGCCACTCTAGGTTATGATATGATATACAGTTGGTAATCGGTATGTAGGATTTTCATGGTCCTGAATAATAATAACTTTTGTACTGATATCATTTAACATAAAATTTGTACAAGTTAAATATTTTATTTTATTTGTACAGTAATGCACTGAATTAACGACCACAAAATCGTACAGCAATGAGACATTTTACTGTCTAGCAACCAGTATTGCATAAAAACGTGAGTATCATTTAAAACACAATTTAACAAAAAAAAACCGTTTGTTTTGAGTATTATGACAATAAATATTAAAAGAACTGTTGTTCATGTTAGAAAAGGTTACAACTTCTGACCTCGCTGCATTAACTAGTTGTTGCTGAACATTTTTTTCATTCTTGGGATTGTCCAAGTTGGACATTGTTAAAAATCCTTTTAGAATTTTTGAAGTGAAAACTTCTTTAGGCGCGTTGGGCTATTTCAGATGAGGGGTAAAACCATGAGTCCGTCATGTCCCGTCACGCTGTAGCTATATACAGGGTATTCCACGAGAGCCGTTCGTTAGAAGTTTTCGTGCTTAGAAAAAAGTTAGAATTCTGAAATTTTGGGTTCCAGGGTTATCCAAGATTTTCTTTCTTTTCAAAATATTTTCAAGATCATACTACTTCCGGTTACACCGGAAGTTGCCATTAACATCCTTATTTTGAATGGAACACCCGGTATATTATTTCATTTTTAGATTCCTGAGAAAATTTCATAGTGGATACCATCAGGTTTCCCTATACCTATTTTCAATTTTTTCTTAGAAATTTTGACAGACTTAGCGCTGTTTTGAGCATTGCGCCCTTTAACCAATTTCGATTGGTGGAAAGCGCTTCTGGGGTAGACGGAAGCACAGGAATAATTCTTTCGAATGCCATATTGACAACTGATTTATCGCATATAGGGTATCCAAAATTTAATGACCACTTACATCATTTTAAAAGTTGAAAAAGTTCGTTTTTTCAAATGGGACATCCTGTATTTTATTGGATGGTCGGATGCATAATTTGATTCTGCATCGATTTGCTATAACATTCTCTATACCTCCAGTGGTTTTCTTGTTAATCCATATTTTTATCAATAGGTGATCAAACTCCAAAAGTTCTACCAAAATTTAAATGCGGCAAGATATCTGGAGATATTGAGAGGGTTTGTTAGTGATTTTCTAAATGCCCTACCTCCACGTGATAGAGCAAACAGTTGGTATCAGCTTGATGATGCTCCAGCACATTCCACTATAGCTGTACACCGGCAATTGTCACTGATGTTCGAGGATCGGTGGATTGGCCCGCGAGGACCTTGGAACTGGCCACCCAGATCACCAGATTTGACCCCCTTGGATTTTTACCTCTGGGGTCGCATAAAAGAACTAGTGTACTCTAGGCCGGTACAAACTAGAGAGGAATTGTTGAACCGTGTTCACCATGCGCTTACTAATATAAGTCCAGACGAACTTCGGAGGTCTGTTTCGCGAGAAGTATATGACAGAGTAATTCAGTGTTTGAACCAAAATGGAGGTCATATAGAACAATTATTGTAATTTTACATTCTCTTATTATTTTATGTCATTATGTTCCAATTTTTTGTTTTTATTTTATATTTCGTTCTAAATGTTATGTACTAATGTCATGTTCTAATTGAAGTAAATTTTTTACCGTTTCATTGATGTTTATTTGGCTTCGAAAGGCAAGCGATGTTTCGGTTTCTGCCAAAAGACCACATTAAAATAAAAAATATGGATTAACAAGAAAACCACTGGAAATAGGTATGGGGAATGTTATAACAAATCGATGCAGAATCAAATTCTGCATCCGACCATCCAATAAAATACAGGGTGTCCCATTTGAAAAAACGAACTTTTTCAACTTTTAAAATGATGTAATTGGTCATTAAATTTTGGATACCCTGTATGCGATAAATCAGTTGTCAATATGGCATTCGGAAGAATCATTCCTGTGCTTCCGTCTACCACAGAAGCGCTTTCCACCAATCGAAATTGGTTAAAGGGCACAATGCTCAAAACAGCGCTACATCTGTCAAAATTTTCAAAAAAATCAAGATATCTAAAAAAAAATTGAAAATAGGTATAGGGAAACCTGATGGAATCTACTATGAAATTTTCTCAGGAATCTAAAAATGAAATAATATACCGGGTGGTTCATTTGAAATAAGGAAGTTAATGGTGACTTCCGGTGTAACCGGAAGTAGTATGATCTTGAAAATATTTTGAAAAGAATGAAAATCTTGGATAACCCTGGAACCCAAAATTTCAGAATTCTAACTTTTTTCTAACCACGGAAACTTCTAACGAACGACTCTCGTGGAATACCCTGTATATTAGGTATTATGTATACTGCTGTCAGGCAGTCTTTCTATACTCTTACACACGTGTGCATATCTGAGTCGGTGTTGGTGAGCCTGCCTGTGTGAGCTTGTGCTCTCGACTACGGGATACAGAACAGGTATACGTATACACTGCGTATACACACTATACACTGAATATAGCTACAACAGCACGCATATACTCGACGTTATTCATTTACTCAATCCTCCGCCTCGTGCAGACGAAAGTTATATTTTCATGCTAACTGAAAAAATGGATCTTTTTTTGCAATACAACTCATACTTTGATTATTACAGAGTAAAAAGTAATAATTACGTTATGTGTGATCGGTAGTAGTAGCCTGTTTTTATATATGAGCGCACCTGATTCCACAGTATGTTTCATGCTTGGATCTAATCTAATAATTTAAGTATCGTCGAAGTTACCGATAATGACGACGCAAATGAAGAAAATGCTGTTTAACATTACTTTCATTTACATCGATGTAAATATCAATAAATAATATGTTTTGAAAATAAAATAATGTGTATTTATTATAATGACTATCGGGTTACATTTACAGGAATTGTACCGCCCATTATAAGTTTTTTATTATTATTATTAAATATAAAAATGTATATAATTGTTGATTGAAATGCTGACAGTTGTGAAGACTAAAGAAAAACTAATTATATTAATTTTCATTTAAAAATAATAAAATTGTAATTTCGGATGCTACAATAATTCAAAGATAACATACAATAAATTGGTTAATTCATAATGTCAGGGTTCACTTCTGTCAGCAGTGCTCGGTGACTGCCCATTTTTTTAAATTTTATCATCAATGCTTTCTTCCACGTATCCTTCAGCTACGATGGTAGATCGCCATCCCTCATGCCGTTTAACAATCTGAATATCAGCGCAACAGCAAGAAAATTTCCAGAAGTCCTTCTCAGGCAAAGGCCGGTGTAACTTTTTTCTGTGGAATTTTTGCAAAAGTATGAATGCCAACTGGCTATACTATACATTTGCCGTGACGGTAAAACACGAAAAATCGATTATAACTTACTGCTTTGCATCATAATAGTAGGTACTTGTGGTAGATTTCATACCCATTGCATTCTGAGGCTACAGTAAATACACGTTTTTTCTTTGTTTTGGTATCGTGTAACGTTACAATGAACATTGTTCCAGAATCTTCTATATCTTTAGTTATCAAACTGCATAATTCTGCACGCTAACATGCACCTTTCAGCCCAAAAATTAATCGTTAGGAGCCTCGTTCAAAAATTTTGCAACATTTTCCATTGTTAAAACTTTGATTTTTCAGGTTTGTACTTGTCATTTTAACGTTTCAAGAAAGCGATTACCTTTTTATCCGTATTTTCATTGATTTGTATCGTACTTTTGATCATAGAATATGTAGCACATAAACTAGAATATTTAAGAACTTTTGCCTAAAAGAAATAATATAATTAGTACCTATGTACAACACTTTAACCATATGAAATAACCAACCTTTTCGTAAAAATAAGCCAGCATTAAGTTTTCATCAATTCCTTTAAATCTATTGGTGTTTCTCCACTCGCAGAACATATTATATACTTTCTCGTGCCTCACCTTAGATTTCACCGGAAGTAAACTAGAAGAAGCTTCCCGAGCTACATTTAAGAGATCTTCTAAGCCGTTTTCATCGGCCATTTCGATAATTATTTTAAATTTCGGTGTTCAAAGAGTTTATTTGGATGCTGTCAACCTTTGTCAATTAATAAACATCCTGTTTAATTGTTAGGATACCGAAAAGTCAGATCACTACTTTTTTTTAGATTTTCTCAGTAACTATTATTATAACCAGATTTTAACATGAAATGCAAAATAAGTAATTATTTACAAAATGCCAAAAAATAGTATATGCACCTCCTCCTACAAGTGATTTTACTTTTCTAAACTTGATACGTAATGTACTAATCCCGGATTTATTTGTGGCCGATAAATGAGCTATTACAGTACCAGAGCTGGAAGTGTTGCGTAGCAACATATTATTAGGAAACTATCAACAACACTAAGTCTAAAGTCATAATCAAGACTTTGATAGTTGAAGCATTAACATAATATTTTAATTTATAAAATTAACTTCAGTTTTCAAATTTAACATAAAATACCTTAACGAAAAGCATTATTAACATATTAACGTAATGTTATTCGTTATCTACAAACACTGAACGCAAATGTCTCGCAAACTCTTCCTCCTCATCATCTTTTTTCATGAGTGAGAAACTAGAGGATTGTATATCCATCAAATATATGTATTTAACAAAGTATATATAATACTTTGAAATAATTCTACTTTGTTAGACATTGCTAATAATCTAAACTCAGCTGAAATCTGTAGCAGTGTATCCTTCATTTTCTTGAACGGATTTATTCATTATATTGATAACAGATTTGAACCAAATGGCTTGAATAATTCAACTTCCGATGGTACTTTTTAATATCACTGAACTGTTTACAAAATGTTCACATTCCGTAGTTTTATAATTTCCCATTTCTTATTTTATTCCAGACTTTATTTTTATAAAATTATCACATTATAACTACTATGCTGAAGTGACAGAAAAAATGTCATTGAATACGTCAGGCCACCCATTATTCAATTTTCGATTTCACTTGTAATATCACGAATACTTCAGTTGTTTCCGTGAATGTTATTCAAATTACCGACTTTCATTAAACCAAATAATGGAAATGGTCCTATCTGTTATTCTTAACAACTTTATTGTAATAAATATGGTAGAAATGTTTTTTTAAATAATTCATCAATAGTAACATAAATTACCAAAGTTAGCTGAACCAAATAATAAAAATGGTCTGTTAATAATTTGTCATTGTTTAACAACATTATTCTACTAAATATGGTAGAAATGTATTTTTTAAAATAATTCCTCAGCAGTATCAGAGAAATTCCAATAGATACACCTATTCCATTAAACTAAACATAAACTACCAACTTAGTTGAATCAAATGATAAAAATGTTTTGTTAATAGTCCTATCTGTCATTGTTTAACAACATTATTCTGCTTAATATGGTAGAAATGTATTTTTTTAATAATTCGTCAGTAGTATCAGAGAAATTCCAATAGGTATACCTATTCCATTAAACTAAACATAAACTACCAACTTTAGTTGAACCAAATAATAAAAATGGTTTGTTAATCTATTTGTCATTGTTTAACAACACTATTCTACTAAAAATGATAGATATGTATTTTGCAAATAATCCGTCAGCAGTATCAGAGAAATTGTAATAATGTTTGTTATTTCTCCAATGCAATTATGCCTAATTTAACAAAATTGAAATATTGCAGAGCATTGCGAGGTAAGTAGGTTTGTATTCAGGGCTAGGTAAAGTATTTACTTCACTCTAGGCATTTCGAATATATGATTCAACCTTATACCGGGATATCAAAAATTATCTTGGTCAAGGGTGGTTGTGGAATCTAAAACGTGTGTCTTACTTTACGTTTGAAATAATTATGTCATAATTAATTTGAAGTTTCTAAAAGTGCGAAATTTCGCAATTTTATACGAATATTGTTACACTCAGAAGTCTTTAGCGCTTTGTACTCCGGAATTTTCACGTGGCCTATCGAAATTAGAAGGTTCGAATTATCTGAAAACATAATTGCATGAACGCCAGACATCCTATGTAATTAGCTACGAACGAAATCATTTTGACATATGCCTCGAGGAGCTCGCTGCGCTTAAGTTAGAGTTTATACATTTTACCTCGGTCTTGTTAATTTGGGGCCGTTTCTTGCCCCGTGCGACTGGCGCCAGTTGTAATAAAGTGTTTTTGGCTATGGGCCGCTAGCTTTTACCCGCTTCGTGTATATTTTAGTCGCGAGAAAATTCTCTTTGGTACGTCGCACGTTAAAAGCGCGTAGCTGAGATCTGAGAATAGCTCAAACTGTTTTAATTAAATTTTCCTGTTTAATGGACATTTATCGAAAAAAGAAGGGCCGTCGGGCACGGTCCGATACTAAATCTAACTACATGGAGCGAAAACGGCACGCGAAAAGTCGTCGTAAAGCCGTATTAGGTACAACCAGTTTGCACTTTTCTAACTCGCGTGCTACGGGCTTCTCATGTGAACGTCATTCGATTTACGGAAAATTTCAAAACAGTTTTTGACCCGGATTGTGGCTATCATGACCTCTGAAAAGGTTCAAAGTTCACATAATTATTTCATAATTTGTAGTTCATTATTGTTTTACAACTGAAATAAATAGGTATGAAATTTGTAGGTTATTGATGATGTCAGTGTGACAGTGACATAATTATTTCAAACGTAAAGTAAGACACACGTTTTAGATTCCACAACCACCCTTGACCAAGATAATTTTTGATATCCCGGTATATATTTATTTTTGATCGCCTGAAGTTTTGATCCTCTTAAGTCATGAAACTAGTCGCCCTGTTTATGATAAACTATTGCAACCTATTTAATTAATATAATTACTCTCTAGAGCCTAGGATTCATGTGTATTCTATAGTCAACTATATTTGATAGTTCTATTCATAGGATGAGCGATATAAATAATAAAACATATTTGGGTTATTTCTGACCAATTAATTAAGTAAGTGAATCATTTTTTGCTGGTCAATCTTTTTAATACATGATGATTTTTTCTAGCTATTTTAGATTTTTGGTGTTTACTACTACTACTAATAAATTGGGAATAAAACAATATATTGATTGTTGTTAAATCGAAGGAAACTGGATAAATTACAGTCCTATTTAATATTATTTTTTTAATCCACAGATTCATTTATATTATTTCTTTTTTTCTTCTGGTTCCTCGCATTCATATTCCGAACCAGCGTGACATTCAAGACCAGCGGGACAATCTATGGGTTGACCAAAGGCTAAAGAGAACGGACCAATTTTGACACATTGGAAAAATTGTGTTTCACCGTGACACTCAAATCCATTGGAACTACAAAGTGTTACAAGCCTAGAAGATCCAGTGTGTATCTGAAACATAGTTTTTGATATTTTATTTTTGAAATAAATATTTACGCAATTATGGAATATGCCCAAATAGAACCGGTTCCTTGGTAGGCTAAAACTATTAATTGTTCCATAGTACAAGTGAGATTCTGAGAACCCAGTAATTTAGAAACATTTTGCATCAAGTCTGTGTAGACTACTACTATATTGAGATGTTCAAATAACTTGACGCTATTCCAGGTGCTATTATTAGTTCATGCTTATTCTATTATGAAATGATTGAAATTATTTCACATTACCAACATGTTCAGGCATAATTTTTGATCTCAAATGCAAGTAATATGGAATGTTGAAATATGTTGAAGCTATTGGAGTGAAAATATGTTCTTGTTGTAACGGTATTGGATTCGTAATACCACGTGAAATTGGTAGTGAGCTTGAGTAAAAAAAATGCAATCCAAATTCTGTTTAAATTGCAAATTCCTGAAAAAAATAGTTCATTATGGCGAAATGAACTACTGCTAAATTTTGTAAGTTATGGAGATAACTTAGACTATTTGATGTTAATGGTATACTATTGCATATTTGCTGTTATGTTACCTATTATACGTAAGACATGCAGTTTCTGATATATTCAGTTGTTTTTGGAAATGTAGATCATAACTCAAGAGGTGTACCTACTTGCCTTACACATTCGAGAAGCGTGTTTCGAATCATATTGACAGTTCAGCAAAAACATTAGATTCAATTAATCAATTCCTAAATAAAGACCTTCTCTGAAAAGTTTCTCTTGTAGTTTATCAGTAAATTCGAATTTCATGTTGATTTGACAATTTTTTTTTAATCAAGATATTGCGACGAAGATTTTTTTTGACTTTGTATTATTTCCTCCGAGTTAACATTCCGAAACAACGGATTAGTAAACAAAAATAATTTTCATTATTACAGCGACGAAAATATCCATAGTGAGGGAAAAACCGATTGTGATTAGCCCAAAAAAAAAATGTTTCCGGATTTTGCTGATATATTATTAGTTTTGGGCATTTCTGATTCTATCTAAACTATTTTTGACATGATGTGTGTATGTGTGTGTGTGCGTGTGAAGACAATTGCGCCGTTCCTATTATTGGTCGTGTATGGATTTGAAATCTTGCAGACCGCTTTAAATTGGTGAAAATAGGAGCTGTATTATTTTTGGACGCGGTAGCCACATTTTGAGTGATATTTTCGATATCCATCTTCAGTTTTTCAAATGGAATTATAGTATTTTACTTATAGTGGAGTAAGCCTAGCAAAAAAACTCAGCTTGGGGAAATTGTTGGGCTGGCTTAGCCACATGGAAAAAAAGGTTTGTTTTGATGGTAATAGGAATACCCAATAACCATATTTTTCTGGTCATAAATGAGTATTACACGTATATATTCAACCTGCACAAGTGTGCAAAAATAAATAAAATAAGATTATATTATAGTGTTAATAATTGGCAAGTCAAACTTGGCTTTGAGATTCCGATAGTTTATTGCTACCTTTATACAAAATCTATTTCTAGATTTCTACTTAATTCAATGTGCACCTGCAAGTGAGAACATTTTATGTAAATTTGATTTATTATGAATATCTAGAACATATAGAAATAATTAAAGCTGTTTATAAACAAACATGAAATGAAATGAACATACATGCGTCATATTGAAGGCAATGTTTGCCTGAGGTTACGTAACTTGTCACTTAAATTCACCCTCCGACAGATTAATCTCTAGACGTTAATACGTATACCTATTACTACTATTTCAAATTTTTACAGTAGTTGATATCTGGTGACTATTCGATAATGATCTTAAAATCGAAACATATTATGTCACAGTATGAATTGAATTTATGAAACTAAACCAAGTGTTTTCTTAATATCGTCGTTATAACATCTTCTATTAATATAACTGGATACAGTAACCCTGTATGACCATTAAATGTTGCATTATCGTTTTTATGTTTAAGATGTTGATTCTAAGAAGTGTAGCTTCATGCTCTTGTGAGCGATATGTAAGCTATAAAATGTATTTTACGTGAGGGACAAAATGACTGTTATTGGAAAAAGTTCTGCTAATATGAAATCTAGTTTTTTCAAATGATAGCTTTATTTGATTTTTCAAACATTAAAACATTCAATGAATTCTCATATAAAAAACGACTTATTTCAAAACCATCATGTCATAACCCGACTTTCTGATTTTAAATGCGTAATAAAATGTTTACCTATAAATATTATGTTCAGATGCATATTATATCACAGTTTTCAAATTCAAATGTGTTTATCAAAAAACAATTTTTTAGGTCTAATACATATGCTCATTAAATCTGATGGAATGTTGGTGCCCAGTCTATCAACATAAAAGACGTTGTATTCCAGATATTATTTATCTTTACTTGTTTGTTAGATTCTTATAATATTACTAAGAATAAAATCAATCTTGGTTTTGAGGTTCCGATAGTTTATTGATAACTTTATAGAAAATTGTTTCTATTTATAGATTTCTACTCAATTTTGTCTGCATCGCAGTTCCAAGTTCCATATTCTTTTTAATTTAATTTATCGTGAATATCTAGACATTGTATAACGCCATACCAAATTTTGGCAGATCTACCTGAAATACCGTGGAAATGTGTAATAATAAATAATAACATTCACTAAAAAGACTGCTATTAATTTCACTTACCAAGACACATAAAAATATTACTAAACTGATATTCATGGCTAGATGTGAAATACTATACTATTTCTAAAATTGTATGATTGAGGTGCTTATATCTTCAAGTACTTTATTTTTGAAGCAATAAATCACTGGTATTACTTCTGATTCTCATCTTGTGAACGTCATTTGTTTACAGATTAACCACTAATTTTTTTGTGTAATTAATTAGGCACTATTATCAAATTGTAGCATAACATATTGTTTGCTTTGTCCATAATTCAAATCTTAGAGATATTATCTTCAAATAATATGCGCTATGACAGATCTAATTTGTGGTTGTTGATGTAGGTAATCAAAAATAACATTTCTAATAATTGAAGGTACGTATTTTTTCGAAATATCAGCTTCTAATAATTGAAGGTACGTAATTTTTTTAATATCGGTTTGGAACACCGATTTTGAACATTACTAAAGATGAACGTCGATAAATGTTCTATTTCGTGACAATCATGCTTTATTAAAATATCTTCTTACTAAACATTTCCTACAAAGTTGATAAAACGTAGATAAATAATGTTTTGCATGACTTATGTTATACTAGAAGTAACATGGTATTATGTTGGAATCTTCGAAACTGTTGGAACGATTTATGTTAGATAATTAGAATAACTAATACCCAGTAGCGGCTCCTCGAAGGAGGCTAAGGAGGCTCAGCCTCCTCAGCAATTTATCATTTATCTTAATGATCATTCTCCATTTTATTTCCTGTTTCTCTGACAATTTTTAAAATTTTACAATTAATTCCTCGTTCTCAGTAGTTATTTTTAATCTGGCAACAGTGCCCTGAGGCTAGACTCTCTATATATCTCAAACGCTGAGCATGTGTTGTTCAACGCAGTTGCCGTTTTTCCGACCAGTCCGAACGCCAAATAGGCTAAATCAGCGAAAATGGCAACACCCTCTGGAGGCTAGCCTGCGGCAGCCGCTCGCAATCTATGAAATACGACACGTGCGTTCTGACGACTGCTGAGTAGGTCAGTCAGTGCTTGTTTATGTGTTGTCACGCCACGCGAAGTAGGGTTAGATTGTTGTCTGTTGTAAATTTAAAATGAGTATTAGTGAGTTAGTTGCTGCCTTTTAGAAAATCCATTTAGTGGATTAACATATGATAAAAGTGTTTTTTGAGTTATTAACAAAGAGTTCTTTGGTTATTAAACGTTAAAATGAGTAGTGATTTAGTTGATGAAAAGATTAGTGATGACAGGTATGTTTCAAAATCGATCAGTTGATACTGATAATTGTAAAAATTATTTATGGTTAACGGGATCTGAGGTACACAATAAATTATATTACTGGTATTGCTTGCTATTTACATCTGATACAACTTCATGTTGGGGGCACTCAGGTTATGATGATTTGAAAAATTTAGCTCGTGGTATAGACAGACATGAAAAATCGCAGGAACATATTACATCGAGTATTAAGTTTAAATTAACCGGTAAACAGAATATTGTTAAAGGAGGAAAACATATAATTTGGTAGACAAGAAACTACATTATAAACACTTTTCTTATGAAATTTTAGATACTATTAAAGGTCAAATTGAGATTCGATTTTCCGATTTACATGAATTGAAGTTTTTTGTATAACTTAGTTCTAAAATATAAATTTTTCGATAAAATAGCACTGCACAATGAATTATGCGTTATATACTCGGATAAAGATATTTTAGGCCAGTACGACATTCACGCCGATATGATAAAATATATGATAGACAATGATTTGCAACAAGTTTTACCTCAGTTTTATAAACTACTTTGTTTGACAGTCACCATTCCTGTCACGTCGGCATCGGTGGAGAGATCATTTTCTACTCTCAAACGAATTAAAACTTACATGCCAAATACAATGGGCCAAAATCGTTTATACAATGTTAGTTTAATATCTATTGAAAAAGATTTAGTAAAACACTTAAAACAAAATGATACATTTTTTGATAATATTATTGATCATTTTTCGCAAACTAAAGACCGTAGAATTCCATTAAAATATAAAAAAATTAATAAAATTAATAAAAAAAACAAAATATGAAAAATTCCAAAAAAAAGAAAAAATATTAAAAATCCAAAAAAAATAAAAGACAAAAACGAACAAAAAATTTTTTGCCATAAGAAACTCTATACCTCCACTTGGTTCTTGCTGGGTAACAATTAATTTTGTCACTGAAGTAGCTGGTACGGTCGCTGTACAAAAACGTTTTATGTCCAGCCTCCTCTCTCAAAAATGCACGAGCCGCCACTGCTAATACCCTTGAAGACTGAAAAATATCAAACCGGTCAAGTTTATCTTAGAAGATAAATTTCTTTTATTAAATATATCGAGAAGTAGCTCTTTGAATGAATTTATGGCACGTTACTCATCGATTAAAAAAAAAACTGGAATCTATTAGGACGTATTCTTTTCAAATTATTTCGGATTTACCTGATAACAGGAATTAAATATACCGTCAGAAGAAATGTGTATGATCTCGAATTACAGCAAAAGATGTATAGTAAATAAAACAATAGTCGAGCGTTAAATCTCCGAAACGGACTAAACTGGTGGCCTAGTGTCTACCTTTGGCATTTGGATACTTAGCATCAGGGAGGCACCTGAGTTTGAAAGTTTGTGGCGGATTTACTTGTATTTAGTTTTCTCAAAGCATTTACTAAGTTCCGCATACTTGGATTATAAATTATCCCCCCCTCAGTACCTAATGTCCTTTAGAATCAATCCCTGTGTTCCATCATCTATCCGGAAAAGGAAGTTGAGTCGCATTTCCTTACTCTTAAGTAAATTCAGTCCCACTGATAATAACATACTACGTAAATTGAGTCCCAGGTCTCAATATAATTCTCAGAATATTCCTAGAAATGAGAGTGTAGGGGAAGCAACCTCCTTGTAGCTATGCTACTGATCGATTTTGACGAATGTTTCTAGTGCCAAATAATAGCTATCTAGTTTAGGAATACTTGAACGAAATTTGTTCAAAACCGCTGCACTTACTATATAATAAAACATTTTTTTAAATTGAACTTTGAAGGGCTGTATCAACCTTAGGAAATGTCTCTGTCCTGTCGACTCATTTTTTGATGGACTATCGACTGATAAATTATTGGTATTATAAACTGATACACACTGTATCATTCTGAGGGTCATAAACCGGTACATTTGGAAATATAATATAGTTCTTAACGTTCCTTCTGAAGAAGGACATAAGACCGAAACGTATGTAAAGGTATAATATATTTTATCTTAATGAGTCTTCTAAGGAAGGTACCTACTTGGAATTTATTCCAGTGCGCTTTAATAATGAGAAGAATGAGAAATTGTGATAGAATGCCGATACAAAATCAATCAACTTAGCAGTATTCACTATAGTAGTTTGTTCTCTTCCTCCATACCCAAAATTTAGTTGAAGCTATTTCACTCAGCTATATAATTCCCTTTCATTCCAAGGTTAATACAATTTACATCATGAATATCATGGATAACGCCATGTAGTGGAACGCAATTGATAAATCACTGACAATAACCCTGCAACAAGTACCTAGTTGTTCCTCAAAAGTAATACTATTCTTTTTTTCAGGAACAGGTAATTTATATACCGCCCACTCATTATCCTGGTCCAGGACCAAACAACCGAATTCCAATGGTGTAATGCATGCTAAAGTATGGATACCTGAAGATCCGAGAGCAACCAAAGAAGGAAATACTGCTACTTTCAATGTAAATAATAATTAAGCAGCAATACAGTTATAGAAACGTAGATTTTATGGCAATACATACCAAAGAAGTCAAATAGAAGTGAATTGCTTTTGTACATTTTGTTATATATATATATTTGTTGAACATTCTTCTAGTCATATCGATCTCCATATACTCGTATATATTATAAATATTGTGATTATTTTTCATATAGTGTAAAATTATCTTTATTTAAGAAAATAAAATTAAATGACTATTTTTTATTTAGCATTTATAAGTTTTATGGTGCAGTCCCTTAACCGTTACTGTGGAGTGAAGAAGATATGTGGAAGAACAATATGCATTAAAAACGTATATAAAATAACTATTTAAAGTTCTCACTAATTTAATAAATAAATGTAACTATAATTTCGCTAACACCGTAGCTTCTTCAAACAAATATTACAATATACTACATTCACTATAGTGAAAATAGAATTTTTAATAGTTATTTTATCTAAGTTTAAAATGGATTTTCATCACGTAATGACTGATTCTATTCAATATACATTAGCTTGTGGTGGTTATATCAGTGGAATCTAAAACAACAACTTTTCTGTTGTATTATTTAATGGGTGAACATCAAAGACTGAGACTGTTTACTTAGAGTAAAAACACCCACGGAAGGCACCAGACCAGTTGTTTCCCTCAACTTCAGTTTGCCGAGATAGAGGAACTGTAGTGGTAGTACCAGATACCGAATTATCAGATAGGGAAGAACAGCCTTTGGTTTCCATAACTTTCCGGCCCTAGCCTACATGCTGATGGGTTGCGCAGTACCAAATACCACCTCGATCTTGCCCTGGTTAGTCATTCTGATATCAACAATTCGAATTCAAATTGAAAAAACGTATATTTTCGTTTTCTCAAGATATTTCGAAGGGGAGCACTTATTAGATCCTGAGATCTACAGCCATTGGTTGTGAAAATTAGATGATATGTTAGCAATATGAGTGATTGAGACAAACAAATTACGTAATTGATACATACAGAATGGGAACACATTTAATAGATAAATTGCTCAAAATGACCTCCACCTTGTTCCATACAATAATACAGCCGACTTTCGAAACCATCCTTACATTATTCAAGATTTCCGGGGTCAGCAATCGGCGTTCCCGAACAATTCTCTGTCGCAGCTTTGCTAGATTTGGAGACTTAGTATAGCGTAAGCTTTCGACTTCAGGTGTCCCCACAGAAAGAAATCCAACGGTGTGAGATCAGGTGATGTAGCTGGCCACTCCAATGGACCCTTTCTGCCTATCCAACGCATTGGTATTAATATTGTTTGTTGTTAATTTCCTCAATAAAAAAAACGGCAGGGAACTTTCAGTTTTTTCTTAAATGTAACGTTCAACATCGAATTTCTCGATAACGAATGAACCAATTTTGAAAAAAATTACAGAGATAATAGAGGGACAAGAGACCATTTAAATGATGTATCGCTCGACCCCCCATACTATTGAAACAAATATGGGAGATAGCTGCAGACCGTAAGGGGGTGAAGTTTCGGGTATGGATTTTATATCAAAATTGAACCCCCTAAATTGATGTATTCTTTGAAATTTTTGATCACAGGTCCGTTTCTGACTTACAGGGGGGAGATCACGTTTTCCTTGGGACGCCCTGTATAGAGATTCTAAAGTTAACTAATAGGAAAGGAGAGGTGCGTCTCCATTTTTTTTTTAATTTTCACTTTCACTTGGAGACTTGAGACACTCTCGTTTAACGCGGCACATGGTTATCGGAGAATGAGGGGAGTAGATTTCAGGACGTCTTGGCAGGGTTCGGGTAGATTGCCTCCTTGTTGCAGGATTCTAGCTGTTGGGAATTTAAATTTGCTCTTAGGGAGTCGGAAGAGATTCATCGGTTTCATAGGTGCCGAAGTGCAATGAGGGTAGGTTTGGCCTGCTCGTTTTGTCCGTGCAATGTGCGATTGGTATAATGCTTCTGGAGAATGTTTAGGCGTTGATCTGTTGGTGTTTTATCCGACAGTCCAATGTCCGGTCGGCTCTGGTAGCGGTTTAGGACCGTGTGAATTCTGCTCAAGATCTTGCGCTCACAGGTTTTTAGCTAGTCCATCTGTCTCCTAGAAAGGGTAGAATAGACTAGAGGTCGGTAGTCAATGACAGGACTGACGAATTGTTTGTAGGTGTGTTTGAGAGTTTCGGCGCTGCATCCACGTAATCTACTGGCTAGTGCCTCGAGCAGGTTGCTCTTATTTCTAACCTTCTTCATTGTGTTCCGGAGATTGGCAGACCAGTTGAGGTGCTGGTCGAAAGTGATCCCCAGGAATGTTATCTCAGAAGTTAGGTGTAGGGGTTCGCCCCATAGCTTCAGTCGGACAGCATTACGGTCCAGCAGCCTCCTTCTCGTTTGATGTGGGTGTCGAAAACGTAGGGTTTGAGTTTTCAATGGGTTGGGTGTAATTCTCCATCGGCATGCCCAAGCACTGAACGCGTTGAGCTGGCTTTGCATCCTTCTTTGGCGGAACTCCGCCGATGGTCCGCTGGTTCACTTGCCGATATCGTCTGCAAATAAGGATATTTCCGTACCAATGGGTTGAGGAATGTCATGAGCACATGTGAGGTACAATAAGGAAGCTAGGACGGAACATTGGGGTACTCCGGCTGTAGGGATGAAAAATTGGGAGCGTGATTTATGAACCTTAACAGTTATGGAACGACCAGGGATGTATGAGAGTATAAGTTTGGTGAAATAAAGTGGGATGCGAGAAGAGTTGAGCTTGTAAATGAGTCCAGCATATTCTGGTATCACTACAATACTTCTTATATACAAGGAGGTATTGATGACTGTCATCATCTCAGGGGCGAATCGTGGACCTCGGGGGGTGCTGGGCTTATATTGTTTGGGGCCTACCTAAGTAACTCTAGTTTTGGGTGGCGACTCTATCTTCATTCTTCTGAAAAACTGTTTTTATCCTTCTTTAATAGAAAAAATTATAGGCAACAGGCATTGGTCAAAATTCATACAAAAGTATACACATTCTTTGAAAGATATATAAAATCTTAAATGCAGTTATGATGGAAAAAATAAGTTATATTCTTAGTGGAACGAAAAAATTAAAATAAGACTTATTTATAAATGGAAAACAGAAGATACGTTCTGGGAGATTTATTTATTTATTTATTTATTTTTAATGCATTAAAAGTAAGATTTTTATCGAATGCATTCATTGACTAAATATTCTTCTAAGTTATCTGAGTAATTACTAATAAATTATCAAGGCAGAAGGCCTCTTCCGTTTGAAAGAAAGACTGTTCTCTACAATTACTGAGTCGGGCCCTTTGATTGTGCCGGGCCTTGTGCTGCAGCCCGTAAAGACCATGCGTACATCCGCCCCTGTCCCTATTTATAGTAAAATGTCAAAGATTGTACATATTGAAATGAACCCGCTGTATCGCATGGTGGCCGGAAGAACTGGGCTGGTTGGAATGCGGTTTTTCCTGCACTGAAAATTTACAATATATAGGGAAATATTTCTTGTGAAAAAACTGAGGAAAATCAATATTTAAAAGCTTTTTTCAATGATTTTCCCTAATCCTAACTTCCAACAGGTATTTAACTTATAACTTTTATAATTTAGGAAAAAAATTACTTCTTGAAAGATTATTTACGTTATTAATTGATAATTGATGATTATTATTAGTACCTACCTGTTTATTACAAAGAGTAGTACAACTACAACTAGTAGAGTTTAATGCAACCAACATTCAAGCTTGTATTTTCTTCAGGAAGGAGGTACTGACAATAATTAATATCATGATGTCAGGTACAACTATTCCTATGACGTCCTCCCCATCCATACGCGAAAACCGCTTCACAAAAAATTGGATCTTTATTTCGCGGCCAAGAGTAATGGAGTACTGTTGATATATTTGAAGTTCAGCTCCCAAACATACTCTAAAGTTCTTAGATTATATTCAGATAGCTAGCTATTCGTCTGATTGGTGATGTCCCACTTATGAATTCATTGACCACTGTAGAAAATCGTAGAAAGTTGGGTAATCTCTCCATTTTCTATAGATATTTCCATGGTCGGTGTTTATTAAAAATCTCAACTATTATTCCACCATGAGAGATACTGGGAAGGTGGACTAGACCAGCTCGAACTAGCCACCCCTTCATTGTTAAGCTCGAGACCTTTTTTTTTGAGTGGAAATCTTTTTTATTCCAGACCTCAAACGAGCTCTGGGAGTGAGAATCTCCTAACAGCGCCTACTCACTAAAACCATTTCTCGTTGATCTTTCGCTGTATTACGGAACTACCCGTCTGGTCTGCAAATCCATTCAGTTTCTTATTATCCGTTCTTCTTCCCTTCTGCTCCTTCTGCTTCATTATTTTCTCCGCCATGGCAATGACTGTAGTGTACATTTCGAATCACAGGCTAGTATTTCGGGGTTCTGTCTCCCGTTAGATACGTGCCAATTACTGGATCAAGTTCTTGTCGAGGTTGTGCCCATTTTATGCATCTGAAGATGCAATACTGGGAGCAGTCTGGGAGGCCTTTTGACCATGGGTTATCTTTCCCATGTTTGCTGCAATTGATACTGTTCTGTAGTTTCCGGAGATGGGTATAGCTAGTGTTCGATGCACTTTCGTAAATTGACATATTTCTTCATGCCACATGCTTGCAACCAGGCAGGTGCACCATGAGGATTCGACTACCGTTGCTAATAGTCTATTCTTCTTTTCGGTTAATCCCTGCTCGAGAATTGCCGAACTTTGCCTAGTGAGGTCTTTCCTTAAGCCTATAACCTCCAAATTTCCAAATGAAAAACTTCAATGCCTATTTCATCTACCAACATTCCACAGCTGGCTAACACGCTGTCTTTCGAACATTAGAAGTTTTCCTTCGTGTAGTCAAAATAATATATGTAAAAAAAACTTCACAATTCATGTAATACAATTTCATCTAACCGATTTTTTTTACTTCCCTCACTATAAATACTTAGTACAATCCGTTTAAAAACAATCCGGATTTTCACGATTTGGAATTTCACACTAATAAAGTGGTGAAAATAAGAACTGTATTATTGTTTTTGACGCAGTAGCCCCGTTTCAAGTGGTATTTTTGACATCCATCTTCAGTTTTTCAAATGAAATTGTAGTATTTTATTGAACCATAATGACAGCAGTGTTTTCCTGGTTATGAATATATTCAACCTGCTGCAGTATCCGAAACTCTTATTTTAAGATTCGATGTGAATTTATAATTATTATATATTATATTAACATTAAAGGTGCAAAAAATGTATATCAATATGTTCAATACCATTATTTTTTTAATATACATGTCATGTACGTAATTAATCAATCTCAATACTAACATTAAAATGATCTTCGCAACAAAAATATGTCGAATTTAGATTCATGTCTCAATTCGAACCATTTTTTCTGGCGGTTAACTTTTCTTTTGCCACATAATAAAAGTTCTGTTGGGACGATTTGAGTATTCATTTCTGTAGTTCTGCATAGAGGTACAAAACAACACTTGTAACTACCCATTTTCTAGTTTTGCACCTACCATTACCATTAAATCACGTAAATTACGTTAATTTTTTGGTTTATGCATATCAAGTATATTGTCGAACGGTGAAGACTAGAATCGTGACGTCACAGCGCGTTCAGCATAGTTCGGGCCTTTCCGGTACATTTCAGTTGAATTCGAATCATCATATTTTTAAATTGTATTTTTTGACACTGTTTTTGAAGATAAATTGAAAATAAAAATAGTTTCTTATATGGAGTGGGTATTTTTTCTAGGTTTAAAGTGTTTCAAATAATTTTTATAATACGAGGCAAATGGATGTAGGTAAACTATCCATTACATAAGCATATAAGCTGAAGCTCACAGAAGACGGCTTATGCAACATCCAAAGATGATTGTAAACTTGAAACGATATAACTAGGTAGTCGAATATATTTGGACTAATAAAAATGAAATAATCACCCTCATATATTAAAATGCTGTCAAAGTACTAAGGACCTTTCAGCCAGCAAGAAGCTATCATCAGAGTAGAGTGATCCTTAGCTGCTTTTGTATCGCATCCTTTATGATTTAAATTACATATGTGCAAATGTGTAACTATATTAATATTTTCATCGTAATTCAATATCCACTGAGGTTTTAATATCAAGATTAGTTCTTTATGAATTTTTCAAATTTCCTATGTCAAGATATTGGTAGAATTGTGAAATAATTATTCTGATGGTTATTCCTGTCACTATTTAATTTTTGTGTGTTTTCACTGCGTTCAATTAACTATATTACGTAAATGTCTCTGCAATTAAGGCATTATCATTGTTATTGAAAATTCTACTGAGTATGTTGTCAGGATTAAAGATTTAAATTGACAAATAGATCACTAACTTCTCTCACCAGTAGGAATCGAAAATAAATAAAAATTAATTGTTTAGCAGTCTCTACGCTACCAAAACCAAATACAGTATTATAGTGAATTCATCCTACCTACTCTTCTATAACCGCTCATGCTAAGTTATCACAGAATTCGATATATTAATTGTCCATGCGCGTGCCGCTAGTACGTACCGGATAGCTATGTCAACCTATGCTTTTTTATAGTCTGGAATTAATTCCATGTGACGTCACACTTCTGCGGGTTAAATATATGCGTGTGATGTATATTTTATAACCAGAAAAACACGGTTGACATAATGGTTCAATAAAATACCATGATGATGGATGTCAAAAAAACCACTTGCGAGGAGGCTACCGCGGTAAAAAACACTACAGTTCCTATTTTTATCACTTTGAAGCAAATTTGCAAAATTTCAAATCCACCAATAGGAGCGGCTCAGTCGTCTCCACAGTGGGTTACATACGTATACATACGCGCATATTGTAGCAAAGCTGTCCTATTAATTATCAATTAAAATTCATTCAGATTTCAAACCATGTGGCTAAGATTCAAGATGGGTTTTAAGAACACACATTAACGTAAATAGAAATAGGATAGTCCTTGTTGCCTTTAGCGGGCAAGTCAAGTATATGAGTTCATTTCTTAGTACGACCGTCCCATCATAAAATAATACAGTTTGTTCTTTGTATCTGTGAGACGGAAACGAAATATATAGTTGCTGAATCCTTGTGAAGGAAGGGTCATCGTAATTTGTAAAATACCGACAAAGTCAAAAAGGTCCCTCACAGTTCCAAGAGGGAATTGTAAATCACGAAGTTAACACAAGTTCTAAAGGAAACAAGTGCTTTATAGTATATTGGTAGTTAAGATATATTTTATTGATCAATTAGAAACGGCAAATGGATCAATTGCTATGGTTCAAACAAATGTTTTTTACCCTGTCTTTTCCTTTGAAGCTACAATCTATTCACGTAACCATAACATAAGACGTGCAGGCGCAGTCGTTTCTTATTAAATATGTAATTAGAATACTAAGTTGATATAATTTTCATTCATACCTAAATTCAAGGAAGTCTAAATGAAGTCATAAAATCAAGGTCTTTGTCATCAAAAATAGAATAGTTCTTTTATATTCAGCTTGCCCCAGTCTAGGCAAGTCTCTCTCTTATTGGGTAAAAGTTACTACCCTCAAACCTACTACTAAAATAGGAGTGGTTATCCAAGATTATAAAAAACCAAACTCACCACACTAAAGTCAGTTATATTTTAACTTCTTGAGTTGAATCTTACTTTGATTATTTCACGAATCACTTAAATCATATTTTAGAAAACTCTCCAAGTTTTCTAGTTAAGTTTGCGTTGTGGTGTTTATGGTAGAATTTTCGATAAGTCATTTAGAATCAAGTCAAATTACTTAATACAAAATAGTAGGAATTCCTTGAAGAGTAGAATCATAACAGTTTTGTTTAACTCCTTACTCTGGTTCATCCGGGCTGAGTTAAATTAGTTTTATTTCTTATTTAGGTTTTAATAAGTTTGATTTAAAATTAGGAATTGATCAATTATTTTCTAAATTTAATATAATCTCTTGATTAATACTTTACTTATATTCCATCTTTTAACTTCTAATTCATTGTTTATAATTGTTTATTTATTATTATTATTAAATATTTTATATTTGTTTTGATCGAGAGTTTTTCTATCTTAGCGTAATTTATAAACTACCCTCGATCACACAGTGCTTATTAATGTGCTAGTGTCTTAACCAAATAAGAGTGAATATTACATAATATCTATTGAGCATATTGTTGCCTGATTTGCCTAGCTAATGAGAAACCCGTGGTGCGGGTCACTTCCTGGTTATCGGTTCACGAACTGCAAGTTATGTTGATATTAGAATAGATAACTAGAAAAATACGTACGAAGTAAAATTGACATTGATAGAATTATTATTGTTTTCAATAAGTATCATCAATGAGAATCTGAAAGCAGCCTGCAATGATTATGTTAAAATTCTGTAAAGTTGACCAGTTAGTAAGTATTATAACATCATGAGAGTTTGTACCATTCTAGGACAATACCAAATGAAATTCATCATAATGATGAAAGAATTGCACCTATTGCAAAGAACCGATTCATTCGTTTTACAAAAATCTCATAACGTGGTTGCATTTATTGTTCGCCATCTTGAATAGTGTGGGAAGTAGCGTGTGTAACCAATCGCGTCTTTAGGAATATATCGACGTTATACATTCCCCGTAATCCTGCCAAGCCAGCCACCAGGAAATGTGGGAATTTATACAGGTGACCTCAGTTGTCTTACAAGCATAATGAACTACCCTGCATAAATCGTAGATTTCAATCAAGTATCATTATACAGAGCTACAAATGGATAATTTTTCGGACTGAGTTCCAATAATTTTGATGAAATCAATGATGATAAAATATGAATGAAGTCATGTGGCCTATTTAGGGGATGGCCTCTACCTAAAATATAAAACGACAATAGTTCTGAATATGGCATTATTTATTAAAAAGGAAACGAGTGCAGGCAAACTGGTCATCATAGCACTAATAATAAGTACTAAATAATCAACCTTATCCACTAAAAATACTATCAAAGTACTGAGGAATGTTCAGCTACCAAGTAGCCATCATCAGAGAGTTTACTCAGATGATGGGTACTTTTGGTAGCTGGAAGGTCCTTAGTACTTTAATAGTCTTAAGTGAATAAGGGTGATTATTTCGTACTTATTATTGTTATAGTCTATTATCTCTCAATATTTTTCATCGACCCCCTTAGAAAGAAAAGGGGACGCCCTCGCCCTCACTCGTTACCTCACGATGCGCGTGAAGTATAGCCATATCTTACCTATGTAGTCGAGTCATAATTGTACAAACCCAGGAAAAATCAAGATACCGAATATTTTTTTCTGAAACCTTTTGGAACGTCTTAAGTTTGGCCTACATAACATATTGCACCCAGTGAATAAGGGAGCCGGGACACCCTTCCCCCTAATAAACAAGAAATAGACAATTTAATGAACAAAATCTCACCTAGGAAGTTTTTGGGTCGCTGATTACTAATATGAAGTCAAAAATTCCAAATTGTAGATGGCGCTACTAAACTGGTGAATTGCAGATTTCTATTAATTTAACAAATTCAATAAATCGATAAATATTTTTAATTTTTTGTGAAAAATCACCCCCGGGGAGTTTTTGGGGTTATTGTTTACGAATTTTATCTCCAAAAATGCATATCATAGATGGCGCTCGAGTAGGAGCGCTAGTTTCAGAAAGATGTATATTCAACAAATATACATAAGGTCAGGTGGGATAAGTGTGTAGCAGAATATTAAAAGTTCCTATATTTCCAAATCGCATTTTCAGACCATTTAAAATTTGAAACTAATATTTCAATACAATATTTTAATGTGTATTACCTACAAATATTTCACATTATAACTTTCCACGATAATCACGTCGCTCTATTTTTCACTTTTTTCAAAACTATGTCCGTAGTACACACTTCCCACTTTACACGGGGGAAGTGTGTACACGATTTAATTTTTAGCTAAGAATCAATAGGAATAGAATGTGGGGCAAGTGTGTAAAAGTAGAATGTGCAATCTTCCGTTAGCTATTTAAATATTTCAAATAATGGTAATACTTTCGTAGTTATAAACTTTTTTATTATTGAATTAACAATGAAGATGGCCTATGCTAGGTGAATAAACAACTTAAACAACTTATTCAATATTATAATTAGTAAAAGTAACACTGAAACGGTGCAATCCCCTGTTGGTGACCACTGGTTCAGGAAGAAGCATGACAATATCCTTTGTTCCAACAAAACTTCTTTCTTCTGGATCTGCCCATATAAATGAGCTAGATGCAGACACATCTAACGACTTCACGTTTCGTGTGAACTTGATTTCAACTTCATTGTCTGCTTTGTTTACTGAGATGATTTGGCCAATATAATGTTTACGTGATTTCTTAGTAGAACAAACCACCAATACCCAGTCATTTACATCTGCATTTGTTCCTCGTTCAAGTCTTGTTCTTCTCTAAATTCTTCATCAATATCATGGTCAGAATCCTCATAGCTTACTTCTTCCTCTCCTTCTTCAGATGATATTTCATCGGAGTCCACAATTGCGGGAACCTTTTTTGTCTTTGCGGGCTTCTTAGTTTGTTTTTCTTTTAGACGCTTAGGGGTCTTCTTAGTTTCTTTTTCTTGTAGACGCTTAAATACTTCTGGAGTAGTTATTATTTCTGCACCAGTGGCAACTTTTCTCTTCTTTTTTTTTGTATCTGTATGTTGGTGTTGTTTCACCATGTCTAATAACAGTTCTTGGAATGATACCTGAGGCTCATTTGAGCTGCCAGCAACTGACGGTTCTTCAAGTTGTCCATTATGTTCGTTTTCTGGAGGAGGCTTGTTGAGGTTCTGCTTGTGTGTTTCCCATCGCTTTAACGCTAACGGATCATAGTGTTCTGCTGAGATAACACTTGAATTGAAAGGATATATTCCTCCTTTTCTAAACCCATTGATTATAATTTCAGAGTCTGTTTCAGACCATATTTTTCCAATCAATCTACTGAAATGTTGTTTGGGAATTCTTTGACCCTGATTATGCCTTTACCACTCGACAACTTAGGCATCCCATCTTAATTTCAGCGAACGAAAGACACTCAAATCGAGTGGTTGAAGCAAATGACTCGAGTGTGGCGGGAGTTTTAGTATTGTAACGTTATTTTTCAATGCACATGATATTAGACGTTCATCTATATGGGACACATGACCATCATAGATAACGAGAACAAGTCTAGCATCACCGATTTCTTTTAAGAAACCTTTCTCAAAATAATTCAAAAAAATTTGAGATTCCATCCATCCGTTGGCTGTAGCGGCATAAGTAGTTCCTGGGAAATCTTTGCCTGCTGGCGCAACCCATCCATCCCATATATTTTTTCCTTTAAAAATTATTAATGGGGGCGCCTTATGTCCTGTGGCATTTGCGGCCATTAGAACTGTTATGTTATCTCTTCCGCCTCCTGCTGTGATTCTTGAAGATGCGGTTCCCTTTTTCCCACAATTTTCACCTTGGAAGGATCAAGACAAAATCCAAGTTCCAGATAAATTGTGGTTTATCTCTCAAATCCAAGTCCTTTAGGGTCTTCTCCAGTAATTGAAAATATTCACCAATAATAAATGGGTCCATACACTTCTTTCGAGAAAATTCAACCGACTGGGGTTTTTTAATAGATAAACCGTGCCGCTTCGTAAATCCCAAAAACCAGTCTTCACCAGGCACACCATGTTTAAAAGGCGTTTTGAGTTTATTGCGTACAACATAATTACCTACAATCCTTAAGACTTCGGTACGACTCAAGCCCCAACCCCATTTTTCCATGGTTGTGATGCCCTCCACTAATTGCAGTTCCATCTCCAATGGAATAGCCGTACTCCGGCCCTGGGTGTTACTTTTTTGACCTCTTAGTCCCCTTATGTGATAGTTTACTGTCATCTTGGGTATCTTATATTTTTGACTAGCTTTATAGGCGGTGATTCTTCCACTCCTAACCTCTTCCACTGCCAGTTTTAAATCTCCTTTAGAATAAGATTTGGCCCTATCACTTTTTCTGACATACGTTCTGCCCATTTTGGATTGATCACTATTGGAAACGCCAATTGCTGTAACAAACAACATGTTCAGACGATAATAATATTGGTAATTGGGGAAAGTGTGTATTATTACACAGTTAGCCGGGAATAATAGTACACACTTCGCCGGATTAAGATTTGACCAGGGTAAGTGTGTACCATCAACAAATATTCAGAAAGAACTATCCTCGGATTAAAATACCTTCATAATGTTGTAAATAAACTATTTCTTACCTTCTCTGCATAAAAAAAGATATTAAAATCCAACACAAAACGCCGATGATACTTGATTGTAAAATGCACGCCTCGCATGAAATGCGCACTCAACGGTAGGTTCAAACAGAATGACATTTTCTAGATAAATTAAAGCGAAGAGATTTTCGGTTTTATCTGACCTTGGAAGCATCTACACTCTTCTCTATTGAGCCATAGATGGGGCGCTAGTATACTAATCATATAAAGAAATATCTTGACTTTACACACTTACCCCGAATACACAGTTACCCCACCTGACCTTACTCGCAATTTATTAGTGAGAATAAATAAAGATTCTTGACCCACGTATGAATTAATAGTGGATTTTTAATTTTTACGCTGCAACATTGCTGTGTTATAGTTCCGATTTCATGTCTCCGTTCGTTTCGCGACGTTGGCATTTAAACGAAATTTGTGCGATAAGGACGCTTTGTGTTATTACAGTATTTCTAAGTAATCAGGTTATTGTATTAATAAGTCTTCTGATGATGGTCGTGAGACCGAAACGTACGTAAAGACGAGGGTAAAAATAAAAATATATGTGTCAATGTGACCTATTTCCCGAGAATTGTGTATTAATTAGTGAGAATTAAAGCACCCCTAGATCTTTTCAACTTCGCTGTTTATGAATATAAACTCAAAAAATCTCAAACTATCTGTTATCTTATGGAAAACCGTAAAGTAATAAAAAAATTGCATTATGACATACATTTTTTTAATAAAGATATCATTAAGAGGATGTTAAAAAAACATTGAAACATTATGAAGAATGTATGTAGATTATTTTTTATTATAATTAGATATATCGATATTTATTATATTATTTAATGATTTGATTTATTATTTTTTGAATTTCATTTAATGCAAATTTTATACAATATTATAGGTAAAAAAATATGTTTTGAAATAAAAATACAAGGCAAATATAAATAAAAATAAGTAGCATTAACATAATAATAATTATTGAATTTATGTATATATATTCATTAAATTCATTTTCTAAAATGAGTTCATTGTTTGTCTACAAATTACTGTTATCATCTTCATCGTGTAAAATTCTAGGTATATTTAGGCAGCTATTTCCATTGCAACCTGTACAAGCACTCGTGCAGAACATATTATTTTTTCTGCACCCGCAAGCTTTACCGCATTCAGACTTACATCCACATACAACAACTTTGATTAGATGCTCGGGAGCTGGCGGATCATTCATTCCTACTGGGAGCTACACCCGACTATTATCCAACCCCAATCCTCGGGTTTTAATATATGTGGTGCTACTTCAGGTAAATATCCGATCCACTATTGAACTTGGTAATTCACTCTTTTTAAGTGTTCCTTGAAACCGTCTACTGGTGTCTGTTTCGCATCAGTTGATTTAAGTTTCGTTGAAGTTTTTTTTACGAAGTAATTGTATCTGAATTCTGTAAGTTGGTCTGTGCGAGGTAGTTTTTCCTCTTCTTTAGTCGGCTTATAATTGTACATTTTGAATAAGCATTGAACTTCTGCATCCAAAAGTTCATCAACGCTTTCTATTTGAGTTTTAAATATTTCAGTAACTTCGCGTAATTTTTGGCCTATTCTATCGTTATTATTGAACTCTAAGAAAGCTTTCTTCCCTCTAGTGAAGAAGGCTGAGGTGGTTTCACAACCAGTAAACGCATGTGTAAATAATAGGTGAGGTGTACAATTATTATATTGTTCGAATAAACTTCTGGTTGAAAAACTTTTTAGCCTCAGTTACACTGCTACTTCTGGATTTAAAAAAATAAATTTCGTTCTCTTCACTGGTGAGAGTCGTAAGAATTATGAGCACGTCTATATCTTCAGAAACAACATCATATTTTTCTCAGAGGTGTTATTACTAACTGCTGTTGCAGTGTTGCTGCAATTGTTCTGTCAGCATCACCGGTGCATTGTATAGTCTTAATATTTGCTTCACTCAAACCTGTAATCAACAAATTCAGGAACTTTTTTTTATTGTTTGTATTGGAAGGAAACTTATCTTTCGCCACATTTAGTTTAGTGTGATATGACAAATTCGCATAATCGAATACATTGACTGTCGATTGCTTGAAAAAACCGTATAAATCTGATTTTTTCGCAGTCCAAATTACGCGAAACAATGTTTGAAAACGTTTGTTGGTGAGTTTATATGAAGGATGCACATCCTTTGAAATATTAAATTTGGATCTATGTTGACGACATTATCTTCGATGCTAATCGTACTATTTGCATTATTTCCTGGTGTAAAAAATAATAAATAAATTATACAACAAATAATAATATATGTGCCTAAAACCTAATTACGTTTTTATGTTCTTTATTTATAACCCAAACATAACATATCTATCAAATTATCTATAATTTATCTGGCATATTTACTCACGAGAGATATTCAATGAAAAAATAAATAATTCAATTTGTAATGTAATTTATCGATTTTTCAAAATAAATGTAGAATTCACAAGTTTAATGGCGCCATCTATGATTTGAAATTTTTTGAGTTCATATTCATAAACAGAGAAGTTGAAACCCCCAAAGTTTGAATTTTCACTAGTAAATAGCGAGTATGTATATTTGTCGAATATACCTACATCCTTTTGAAACTAGCGCTCCTACGCGAGTGCCATATATGATATGCATTTTTTGACATGAAATTCGTAATCAGCAGCCCCGAAAACACCCGGGATGTGATTTTTAATAAAAAGTCATCAATATTTATCGAGTTATTCAATGTTATATAAAAATTGAACTCAATGAGCGGTATTTCCGGTTTTACGCGAGCGCCATCTACAATTTGGTATTTTTGACTCTATATTCGTAACCAGCGACCCAAGAAATTTTCAAGGTGAGATTTTGGCCAAAAAAGCACCAATAGTTTATGAGGTATTCTAATTGTTTATTAAATTGTTTATTTATTGTTTATTAGGGGGAAGGGGTGTCGGTCCCCTTATTCACTGGGTGCAATATGTTATGTAGGCCAAACTTAAGACATTGCAGAAGGTTTCAGAAAAAATATTTGGTATCTCAATTTTTCTTTATTCGGCCCTTTTTTGTACAATTATGATCGACTAATGGTAAAGTAGGTAGAACGCAAGGACGTTAAACGTATTTAATGTGCTTGGGAGCGAGACACTAGGGACTAGACGATCTGGGCCAGATACGGCACCTATTTCTGTATAGATATGATGTATACTCTAAAAAATATAATTTTCGGAGATCTGGAAATTTAGCTTCAGCAAATAGTGTTACTGAATGATAAGTAAGTTTTTTTGCCAAGAATGGATTTCAATAACCATTAGTTTCTAAGTTTTTTGAGGCATTATCAGACAAAGCTCCCCATCCTATTATGCCATAACCGATATGAGACTGAATGCTGAATGAGTGAGTAATATAGAATTTTTATATGCTTTGTATCCAATATTTGTTTGGGGTACCGAAATTTTGCTAATAAGAATAAGAATAAGAATAAGAATAATTTATTGATCCGTTTGCTATTTACAGAGAATAGATACGACAAGTCAATACAAGACATTTAATTAAAAAATTAAAATTAAAAATTTACATTTACATATATTTACACTAATAACATAAATTACATATTAAAACAACGAATTAAAATTGTCAATTCAGTCATTCATTCCATAATGTGATTTTCAATAAAATATAGCATGTTATGTTGTAAGTCACTAAAAATATTTAAAATCATAATGCAAAAATTCAAGGTAAGAATAAAAACATTTATTCAAAATAAATCTTTTAATTTTAATTTTAAAAATGATAAAAGTTATTTTTTCATCTTTTATGTAATCTGGCAGTTTATTGTAAAATTTCAAAGACAAATAGACATGGGAATTTAATGTTTTGGACAATCTGTGTCTAGGTAATGTCAGCTGACTACCACACCTTGTATCATAGGAGTGGACATCTTTCCTTTTCTCAACATTGCCACGCCGTCTCACATACAATAAACACTGAAATATATAACAGCATGGCAATGTCATTATGCCAATTTTTGCTTGTAACAAAAATAATTGTTCAGCGTGACAAGAACCTCCCCATAATAAAATAGAGTATGTCACTACATTGTGAAAGATCGCAAAGTAGGCCATTTTCCTGGATTCAAGTGAAACAGAACACGCCAATCGTCTGAGAACATAAATAGAAGTTGAAAGCCTTTTTGATGTGTAGTTGATATGATCTTGCCAATTTAAAGAACTATCTTTCGCCACATTTAGTTTAGTGTGATATGACAAATTCGCATAATCGAATACATTGACTGTCGATTGCTTGAAAAAACCGTATAAATCTGATTTTTTCGCAGTCCAAATTACGCGAAACAATGTTTGAAAACGTTTGTTGGTGAGTTTATATGAAGGATGCACATCCTTTGAAATATTAAATTTGGATCTATGTTGACGACATTATCTTCGATGCTAATCGTACTATTTGCATTATTTCCTGGTGTAAAAAATAATAAATAAATTATACAACAAATAATAATATATGTGCCTAAAACCTAATTACGTTTTTATGTTCTTTATTTATAACCCAAACATAACATATCTATCAAATTATCTATAATTTATCTGGCATATTTACTCACGAGAGATATTCAATGAAAAAATAAATAATTCAATTTGTAATGTAATTTATCGATTTTTCAAAATAAATGTAGAATTCACAAGTTTAATGGCGCCATCTATGATTTGAAATTTTTTGAGTTCATATTCATAAACAGAGAAGTTGAAACCCCCAAAGTTTGAATTTTCACTAGTAAATAGCGAGTATGTATATTTGTCGAATATACCTACATCCTTTTGAAACTAGCGCTCCTACGCGAGTGCCATATATGATATGCATTTTTTGACATGAAATTCGTAATCAGCAGCCCCGAAAACACCCGGGATGTGATTTTTAATAAAAAGTCATCAATATTTATCGAGTTATTCAATGTTATATAAAAATTGAACTCAATGAGCGGTATTTCCGGTTTTACGCGAGCGCCATCTACAATTTGGTATTTTTGACTCTATATTCGTAACCAGCGACCCAAGAAATTTTCAAGGTGAGATTTTGGCCAAAAAAGCACCAATAGTTTATGAGGTATTCTAATTGTTTATTAAATTGTTTATTTATTGTTTATTAGGGGGAAGGGGTGTCGGTCCCCTTATTCACTGGGTGCAATATGTTATGTAGGCCAAACTTAAGACATTGCAGAAGGTTTCAGAAAAAATATTTGGTATCTCAATTTTTCTTTATTCGGCCCTTTTTTGTACAATTATGATCGACTAATGGTAAAGTAGGTAGAACGCAAGGACGTTAAACGTATTTAATGTGCTTGGGAGCGAGACACTAGGGACTAGACGATCTGGGCCAGATACGGCACCTATTTCTGTATAGATATGATGTATACTCTAAAAAATATAATTTTCGGAGATCTGGAAATTTAGCTTCAGCAAATAGTGTTACTGAATGATAAGTAAGTTTTTTTGCCAAGAATGGATTTCAATAACCATTAGTTTCTAAGTTTTTTGAGGCATTATCAGACAAAGCTCCCCATCCTATTATGCCATAACCGATATGAGACTGAATGCTGAATGAGTGAGTAATATAGAATTTTTATATGCTTTGTATCCAATATTTGTTTGGGGTACCGAAATTTTGCTAATAAGAATAAGAATAAGAATAAGAATAATTTATTGATCCGTTTGCTATTTACAGAGAATAGATACGACAAGTCAATACAAGACATTTAATTAAAAAATTAAAATTAAAAATTTACATTTACGTATATTTACACTAATAACATAAATTACATATTAAAACAACGAATTAAAATTGTCAATTCAGTCATTCATTCCATAATGTGATTTTCAATAAAATATAGCATGTTATGTTGTAAGTCACTAAAAATATTTAAAATCATAATGCAAAAATTCAAGGTAAGAATAAAAACATTTATTCAAAATAAATCTTTTAATTTTAATTTTAAAAATGATAAAAGTTATTTTTTCATCTTTTATGTAATCTGGCAGTTTATTGTAAAATTTCAAAATAGACATGGGAATTTAATGTTTTGGACAATCTGTGTCTAGGTAATGTCAGCTGACTACCACACCTTGTATCATAGGAGTGGACATCTTTCCTTTTCTCAACATTGCCACGCCGTCTCACATACAATAAACACTGAAATATATAACAGCATGGCAATGTCATTATGCCAATTTTTGCTTGTAACAAAAATAATTGTTCAGCGTGACAAGAACCTCCCCATAATAAAATAGAGTATGTCACTACATTGTGAAAGATCGCAAAGTAGGCCATTTTCCTGGATTCAAGTGAAACAGAACACGCCAATCGTCTGAGAACATAAATAGAAGTTGAAAGCCTTTTTGATGTGTAGTTGATATGATCTTGCCAATTTAAAGAACTATCTAAGTATACACCCAAAAGCTTTACGGATGCTTCACTTTTATATTTTGAGGATATTAAAGAAAAATTTAAAGTTTCCGTTTTACTCAAGTTCAAAGTAAGATGGTTGCAATAGAACCATTTGCAAAGGTTTTGTTCAGATGCTTTTATTGTGGATGTTGTGATATCTTTACTTTTATTGCTTGTGAAGACTGAGGAATCATCCGCATAAGCCGTTGGGTGTACATTATCTGGTAAAACAGAGAACATGTCATTAAAATAATCCAAAAACAGAATAGGGCCTAAAATTGAGCCTTGCGGTACACCAAATTTTACCAAATGCTTAGTGGAGATATTGCCCTCATATTTAACGCTCTGCATTCTATTATTTAAGTAGCTTTCGAAAAGTTTAAGGCTTTTACCTCTAATTCCGTAATAATTCAATTTTTGCAGTAATAGATCATGACGCACCGTATCGAAGGCACTGGATAAATCATAAAAACGAGCAGTGCATATGGGTCTCAGTTTCCTTATTATGTTACTTACTTGTGCATCTCATCTCATATGTGAATCAAATTTTACTCCAAGATAGTTTACAGATGTTGCTGTAGTTATTTCGAAGTGGTATGCTTGTAGGTTTTTATTGTCAGAGAATTAAATCTTGGTAGATTGTTACTATAAGATGTGAAGGAAAGGTACTTTGTTTTATTTAAATTCATAGTTAATAAATTATTATCAAGCCAATTTTTAATTTTTATTACTTAATTTTCAGCTAGTAATTTCAACTTTAACCAATCAGAGTGAGTTATGAAAACAGCAGTGTCGTCTGCAAAACAGATTATTTCAGCTGGAAAGGAAGAAGCATTAGATCATTAATGTATAAATTAAACAGGAGAGACCCAAAACAGTACTTTGGGGTACCCCACCCTTGATATATTGTTGTGCGCTCAATTTATCTTTTATTCTAACTCTGTTGTCGATTCTGTAAATATGAAGATATCAAGTTGAATGTAGTACCTCTAAAACCCACGTTATATAATTTTTTTAGTCATATTTCGTGGTCGACGCAATCGAAAGCCTTAGTCAAATCTATAAATACACATACATGGTTTACTGTCATCAATTGACTGATATATTTGGGAAGTTGAGTAGACTATTGCATTAGTAGTGGATTTTTTTTTTCTGAAACCAAATTGGTTATTTGAAAGTATATTAAATTTATTTAAATAGATCCTTTTTTTTTAATCTTCGCAAATACTTTGCTAATGTTTCTTATAAGTGAGATGGGGCGATAATTTGTAATATCTGTTTATATAGATCGGCACTACAATTGCGTTTTAAAGGAATCGGGGCATATTCCGGTTTCGAAAATTTTATTGAACCTCCGTGTTATAATACTTTTCCAGTTATTCCATCATCACCAGGCGATTTTTTATTTCTTAATGTATTTATAACAGTCTGTGGACTTTTCTTGATAGGTATTTTATTTGCATAATTTTCCCCAACATTTATAAAAAAAGTTTTTGAAAGTTTCTGCAATTTCAGATCAACTTTCGATAATTTTGGAAGATATTATTCAAACATTTTCATAAATGTGCTGATGAACTCTTATTTTTGATTTTGTATTGATAATAATTTTTCTTTGTCGTTTTAATTAGTGTATATAATTTGTTCTTTTCATTATTGTATTGTGATTTTATTTTCTCATCTTGTGAATTTTTGATTAGCCGCTTATAAAGATTATTTTCATTATTCAATTTATTTATTAATTCAGCAGATAGATATCCAGTGCTTTTAACACTATCTTAGTTTGTTCTTATTTACTTTACACAATGAAATATTCTGTCCAATGTAGTTTTCTTAAGCTTTCCGCAATTTCATTGTAGTTTGTATGTGTCATGTATCTATTTGTTATTTTAGTTTTTTTTTACATTTTTAACGTTTATATTTAATAAGATTGGCATGTGATTTGTAATTTGTGGGTATAGATGAATGGAGTAAAATTATTTGGGGATTCGCGTGTATTTATAAAAATATGATCTATACAAGATTTCGAGTATGATTTATTATTAATATATGAACTGACAACTGAATCCACTTTTGTATAAGCTATTCAAATATTATTCTTGTGGTCTACTTAATGATCTATGTTAATATCTCCTATTACTATATGCGTGTTATAATTGTGTACTATATATTGTTGCAAATTCTGATGAAATTCTTAATATCAGTTTGTATATGGTTGATAGCAGGTATTTTTATTGTTACAACTGTTGGTTTATTGCAGAAAATTATGGATTCCTACTGATTCTTTTTTATAATTCTCTACTATATCATTCCTGGCAAAAACTAAAATCCCATCATTTAGGTTAATTTCTCCTTCGTTGTAATAAGAAGTGTAATTCTTTATATTAAATATAGACATGTCATGAATGTTTCGAAACATTTTATCACGCCAAAGTATGAAACCATCCAAGCTAACTTGCAAAACATAGTTAGTTATTAATTAGAGAAGAGAGCTCATAGAACTCTAGAAAATGAGAGCGGATGTTAATTGTCGGGGAAATACATTAGCTTCAAAGTTCACATCCGATAGACTGCCATAGAGATACCTCTGCGTGTACTGCAGTTGATCCTCTGATAATTTTTCAAAGAATCCCTATCTTCTTTCAGAGAGAATCAGTCAGGCCACTTTTTGTTGAGTTTAGGAATGCAAAAAACTAAAAATTAACATTATATCAATTATTCATTCAAGTATCAACATAAATTCCAATTTTAACAACTGTACTGGTGTCGTGGGTGGCGGTTCGGTCCTACAGAGTAAAATAGGGATTAGATAAAACATTTGGACAGTTTGCACTGCTTACGTGATACACCAAAAGGTGGCAGTAACAATTATTGCACCGTTGTCTTTAATGGTTATTCCAGCGCTAACAACACTAAATTTGCGAAACATCAGATTTGAAGAAAGCATGGTAGTATCAGTATCGCAACCGAACTTCTTGTCTAATTCAGTCAATTTAGCAAATAACAATATTTCCCAAAAACACTAGTTTTCGCAATATTTATATGTAAAATTGAATAAATAACTTGAAAACGAAGATAGCGGCGGGAGGTCCTCCACCACAGCCGTGGACTTTTAGTATGTTCCCTCATTCACACGTGTACCAATTTTCAAAGCTGTTTTATTGTTTTTTCATCCACCTTTTGGGCCTTCGTTGCTTACAGCTTGTATAGTCACTGTATTATTGCTTAGGGGTCAGCGCCACCTAGGTGTGCGAAAAAAACTTAGCATATATTGTTTTGTCTGATAGCGAATTCGATCAAACACAAAAAAGAAAACTGCATTTCCGCATACTAGATTTTCTTTAAATACACATTTCAAATAGCAAAATAGAAAATACTCAGTAAAAGTATTTATTGGTGCTGTGCTCCGTTAATCTGGTATACACTGTACGGGGTATTCTTACGTCCGTGATTCCGTGGTACAGGATTTATTATCCTATATCCTTCCTTCAGAGACGCGAGGAACCTAGGGCTCTATCAGTCTGTGTTTAAAGGAACTAACAACAAACTTAAAATAGCTTTTCTTCGATGTCATTCAACTGTTGTTATTGTAGGTTAGAAAATATGCCAAGTTTTAGTTTCTGATCTTGTAAATCTTTCTCAGTTCATTTCACTCATAAATTACGTGTTATCAAACAATTAAAATGAAAGTTACTGTGGCAACTTTAACGGACTATATTTTTGTTTTGGATGTGTCGGAAGATCTAGAATTAGAGAATTTTAAAGCGTTCTGTGAAGTGGAATCTGGATTCCCCGCAAGCGAAATTATCATTGCTTTCAATGGAAGGCCTTTAATGGAAAATCAAAGGTCTTTAAAAGATTTCGGAATACGAGATGGTGACGCTGTAATTTTACAGCACTTGTTGCACTCAGGATCTCAGAGCACTTTAGAACAAGGACAAGGTAAGTAATTGTTTGTTACAGTTCATAAATATAAATGTAATTCTGATGAGTAATTTGTTTTGTGTTGACTTTTCTATTATTGACAAATGAGTTGGCATTTCTTTGTCTTAGAATTTCTATTTGATAGGGAGATTTATTTTAAGAATGCTTATAATTAATTGTGTTGGTATGGGACCTACCTATTGAGATTTCTTTGACCCCAAGTAAGAAAGAATTTCAAGTTTATTAATAGAATAAAAACGTAAAAATATTTTTAGATTTAACATTATCCAGTGTTTATCATTTTGGTTGAACAAAGTAGTATCCAGATTACTTATATTGGAGTAAATTGAATGTTGAAGTTGAAAAAATGTCAAAACAGTTATGACGATTGTCAAATATATTTGTAAAAGTTGTATAGCATTTCGGATAAAACTGCTTAAGTTGTGTAGGTATCCTTCCCATCGAAATAACTGGATAACTCTTAAACATTCTCGCTCATTGAAATACGACTGAAGTACTCATATCTTTGTCTGGATATGTATTTTATGTAAAATGTTTCATCTGTCACAGCAATAGAATGATGAGTCAAGAGATTAGAAACAATACTTTTCTGTCATACTTCTGAAAATGGAGTTTGTATCTATACTGAGCAAATTTGTCAAAAACTCTTTCGAGGTTTAATTAAAGATCTTAAACTTTTCAAACATAATCTAGGCGTACACTGGGAATTTGCGTAAAATACCATATTATATTTTCTAATAATTCTGTTCGAGGAATTGATTGTCTTATGGATCTGTGAATGGCAGTTTCATGATTACTTAGTGATAACCTGAGTAAATATACATTTCTTCATGATTTATTATCAAATATTAATAAATATTTAAGTACCTAGATGTTTAAAAATATAAATTAATTGAAATATCGCAAGTATGAATATGATTAAACTAAGTTATATGATTTGACAAAATAAGGTAACAAGGTTTCAATCTCGTTATCATTCCATATTTTTTGGAAATTAATTGTAACATTTAACATTACATCATCTCTACCTTTTCTACCTGTCAGTGGATTCTTAATGAATGTGTACCGGAAAGTTCCTGTAAATACAAGTAGATGTAGCAATCACCGATTTCTGTAAGGCTTTTGATAAACTCTGCTGTTTCTTGGTAATCGAAAGGCTAGCTGAGGTTGGTGTAGGTTTGTATCTTTGTTACTGGGCATGCTCTTATATTATTCAAACATTTCAAATTGTAGATGTTAACGGTTATAAATCAGACCCCTTTTTGGTAACCTCAGAGGTAACATAAGGGAGTCATTTGGGACCCTTACTCACTCTTTATAATTTATGTTAACCATTTAGGTAAAAATCCAACTTCTCATTGTATGCCTACGATCTGAAAGTTCATCGTTCTATTGACTGAATGAACTACAAGATTCATTTGTCGAAACATACCAATATTCCAGTTTGTTTTTGACTATGATCAATGTCTCACAAGAAATAGGAATATAGCATCAGCATAGAATAGAAGAAAGTCATATAATGAAAACAGTGAATGAAAATCGTGATCTAGGCCTCATTATGGAATCTCAGATGTTTTTTAAGACTCATATCGAAAAATTGGTTAATAATTATTGCAATCGTATTTTGTTTTCATGAAGGAACACAAGGCACTTCAGAACCTATATTATGCATTCATATATAGTAGGTAGATTAAATTTTGCATAGATTGTTTACCATATAAGAATTGGGAGAAAAATATTGCATAATTTTCCCCAAGTAGTGCCTAGTTTTGCCCAATACACATTTTATTTTGCCCAGCACCCCTTAAATCATGAGTGATGTGTCGAATTTCAATGGTGTGGCACCCCCATAAGAGAATACGATAAAATCAAGTGACCCATAATTCTGCCCAGCTTACCCAACCAGACAAAAGTCCATAAATGACGGAAAACCATATGCTACAAATTATAGGGGAAAAAACTATTGCATAATTCTGCTCAAGTTATGCCGAGTTTTGCTCAGCCAGAAAAACTTTGCATAGGTTAACAAAATTCTGTAAGTGGCCGAAAAACAAAAAAAAAATTATATGCCAGCAATTATAGGAGAAAAAGTGACAGTTTTTATTATATAAAAATATGTTTTTCTGCAGACTATCTTATGTGGTTACCGTCACGTATAGTTCAGGACATTTCAAATCGGCTACCAGGAGAATGAGAGTCGAGTTCAAAATAAATATCTGTCGAGCATTAAACATTCTTTCAACAACTCCGTTTGCTGAAACCATATTTCAATACGACCGCTATAATATATCCTGATACGCGAATATGGCTAACTGTTCACCCATGTACACTCTTCTCTATGCTCGCTCGGTGCATTTGATATGTATAACAAGTTAGTATTGGAGGAGGGGCCTATTACTGGTCATTGTATTTCGACCGTTTAACGTTCATGTGTAACGTCTTCGTGTCACTGTTTAAATAAATCAGGTCCCACGTGAAAACATATTCTATGTTGAAAACTATTGCATAGTGTTGCTCAATACTTATTTTATTTCGACCAACCACCCCTTCCCTCCCCCCTCGTGAGTGATGAGTCGATTTTTTATGGTGTGGCACACCTTCAAAAGAATAATATAAAATCAAGTGACCCATAATTTTGCCCTATGACCAATTTTCCTCAACCAGAAAAAAACTTGCCCATAAATCGCGAAGAACAATGAAAAAATTATATTTCCTATTTTGTAATAAACATTCTATGATAATAGGACACATAAGTAATTAGATTTTATGCAAGAAAACTTGATTCTTTTTCAAAATAATCCATATTGCTAGATACTTGTAAACATAGGAACCCTTAATTATGCAAGATCTGTGGACATATCATCACACTGCAAATACAAAATCGATATGCAAAAAGAGAAATGTGTTTGCTTGGATTTTGGTAGAACGTTTTCAAATATTAATGCATGTGTATTAACATTCTTTACTAATGTATTTATATTGTGAAGGATGGTTCCTATTTGAAATTTAATGTTTCTGTTCCAGTTCCTTCACTAGACTTTAGCAATATAGAAGTTCCTGGCTCCAATTCGAATTCGAGAACAAACCTGCCGCTCACGGGAAGGCCTTCGGAGGACGACCCGCTACTAATTCGTGAAATGTTCTTAGCAAATCCTGATCAATTAGCTCTCTTGAAACAAAATAATCCTCGGTTAGCAGACGCTTTATTGAGTGGTAATATAGGTTAGTATCATTTGAAAAAGACACGTTATCGAAACTACAGTCACGTTAGCTTGAATTCACACAAGAGCAATTAGCAACCAGAAACACGCAACATGAGATATCGTATTAGTAATCAATTCACACCAAAAACGATTATTGCCCGGGCAACATATATTTAGGAGTATTAAATGTGTGTTGAACAACCACATAGAGGAGCAGTATGTTGTCCACTCAAACGGTTATAAGTTGTCGACTGCTAAACAAATGGTAAAAAGAATATTTAACTACTTAGTAGCGCTTATCAAGAGGTCGAAAAAGTGTTGAATGCTCTTTTGGTATGTTAGTGAGTAAATTTAGGGTTTGAAGCTCCTAATGCTTGTGGAGAGGAAATCGTTGACATTATAATAAAAGCCGCATGTGTTTACACGGTTTCACCTGTATTAGGGAAGGAGGTTTTACAACGCCTGCTCTCTAGTGCATGATGATTCTTATCCACAAGAAAATCAGATTAGTAATTTTCAATTAGTCCATTCTGAAATTAATGAAAAAAGTTCAGCAATCACTGTACATCTGATTATTTTGTATAACATGCACCAGATATCTTTTTGCAATGCAAAATATTTTATTTACAAATAATAATAATAAAATATTAATTAATTAATTAAATTATTCGATTAATAATTCATCTCATAGATTAAAACAGTGTTTCCACGTAAAACAAACTAATTTTTGGCATAAGATTCATCATGCAAGGAGACTTACAATAACAATATAAAATTTTAGTTACAAGTTAACATTTTTTGTTTATTCAATGTTTTTCGGTAACCTGTTGAAAGTAGCTATTGTTTAATAAAATGAGTTCTTCACATTTGCTGGGGGGCCATATTTAGGTACCCTATAGTTGAGCGAATGGTTACTTGTTGATTAACTAATGAATAGATAACTTTTGTTGAAGATAAACAAGAATTTTGAAAATATATAAGCCTGTAAGTTTTTAAATGTTATTTCATCTGAAATGTCCTCTATAGGAATTAGTATTTTTCAAACTTAATACAATTCTAAGAGTTTCTGGGTTATAAACAAATCCCCCTCTCCAGCGCAGCGACCCCAAAAGATAATTTCAAATTTTAATATGGATTGAAAATTCACATGATATACCACTTCTAGGGTTTCTTGACTTACACGTATCAGAATTATTTATGAAGAACATAGTCTTGCATAGTTTTCGTTTTAGTTAGTCTATTGTTGACCCCATCCCAGATTTTCAACCGGATGTAACGGATGTAACCCTATTAGTCAAGGAGTCAGAGCGATATTGATGGTCTGAACATTAACCCGATGGCACTATGGTTTATCGTTAGAGGACGGTTCAATGAACAATTCATCTCACAGACCTGGTGAAAAATGTTCATTGGTATTGGCAAATGTTAACATACCATATGCCATCAAAAGGTCATGGGTACATTTCCGAGTAATTGGCCTTTATTTGGACCCAAAATGTTTCTTTTTTTCATTTTGTGGATAAAACTTGCGGGTTACAAAGTAACATGATGGCACCATGTTAAATAACTTTATTGGATGTCAAATGAAGATTTAAAATTATTGCCATCACTCCTTGTTTATTTCAACCCCCCAAAACCCTCTAAAACCACCCCCCAAAAAAATATGAATCATGATAATACGACCAATTTTATGATAAATTAGTCAATTATTGAGACTCTGACTGGGTTTAAAATAGTAACGGCTCTTTTATTTATTTTTTTCATTCTGCCGGATGATTTTATTGAGTTTCGGGGGGTTGAAATGGGCAAAGAGTGATGGCAATAATTTAAAATCTTTATTTGACCTCCAATGAAGTTATTTAACATGGTGCCATCATGTTACCTTGTAACCCGCAAGTTTTATCCACAAAATAAAAAAAAGACATTTTTGGTCCAAATAATGACCAATTACTCGGAAATGGATCGATAACTTTTGATGGCATAGGGTATGTTAACAATTTCCAACACCAATGAACATTTTCCACCAGGTTTGGGAGGGTTAACTTACAGTCCATTTTCGGTCTAATTTTAACTGGTCGGCCGGATAAACGGACATGATAAAAAATGATGGCACATGGTGGAAGTGTATAAGAATGGCCATGCTTTTCAAGTAACCGCAACTTGGAAAGGGTTAACCTCCAGTAAAAAAAAAATGCGGATGCTTTATCTCGAGATCTAGCAGCCGGGGAAAATTCGGTTTGTGAGATGAATTGTTCATTGAACCGTCCTCTAACAATAAACCATAGTGCCATCGGGTTAATGTTCAGACCATCAATATCGCTCTGGCTCCTAGACTATATGAATTTGGTAGGAGTGGCATATCAATCATGGCATCGTCGCCTCTTTTAGTGTAATTAGATTTGATCTTACCGTTCTAAAGAATACAATATTTGTCTTATCTTTAGTCGGCACTAGTTTGTATTTTAAGGACCAGATTTTGATTTATTATGTTTTTTGCGGTTGACCATTAGATTATCAAAATATCTCGTTCAGATGACTGAATTTGTGTCAGCAGCTAAATTTATTAGAGACCCAACATGCAATGTCATCCAAGTAGATCGGAAATAAAATTGGACCTATCACACTGCCTTGTGCTATGATATTCTTCTAAATCTGCATAAATTGATTTATGTTTGCAATTTTTAAAAAGAGGTTTTTTTTAGAAAAAATCTGCTATTCTAGGTACTTGCGGCAAGTAGACAATAATAATAAAAAAATCATCAGAATCACCATTTGGTAATAGTTAAAAAGACAAAAACAACGGTTTTACTTGCCTGAAGACATGTTTGCTTCTTTAACTCGTCGTGTTTGCACAAAAGTGATTTTATCTGAATGAAAGCATTTATTAGAATGGAACATTCTAAACAAAACCGCTTTCTCAAACGATAATATATTGCGTAACCCGTATTGCGAATTGCTGGTTGCTTATTTCTTTTGTTTAAATTCCCGCATATTGTTTCTATAATACAAGTGATATAAAACAGTGTAAAAAATGTTTTATTTTATCAATAGGTTAGTTTGTAGAGCAAATATCACTGACATAATTTTGATTGCTCAAGTCGTGTAACATTAATATAACGTTAAATATACAGAACATACTTGAAAAATATCATAATAATAAGAAAAACTCAAATTTGTAACATTTTTAATTAATTTTTTGGTATTGTTAAGTATAAAAAGTGTTTGTGAAATTTTTTAGATATTTACCAAAATTCTCTGAGCGTTTGTATAAAGGCAAAACTATGACGATTATATAAATGGTGTCGGAAGTCAAACATGCATTCTTTTCAATAATTGAAAACTATTCAAAATCCCGCATGTTTGACACTTGATTTTTGTAATTTTGTGAAGAAAGAAATACTATAGTAATGCAATTGGTAAAATCGTGAGATGATTAAATTTAAGAACTACAAATTTATAAGCTTAATTGGTTTACTAATAAAAAAGATTCAGGTGTGCTAACATTACGTATTTTAGAAACGTTTGGTTCTGTGTTACGGGAACAAGTATCAGCTAGACAAGAACGTGAGCAGCAACGCCTCAGAATGATTAACGCCGATCCATTTGATACGGAGGCTCAGCGCCTGATTGCCGAAGAAATTCGGCAAAAGAATATAGAAGCTAATATGGAAGCAGCTATGGAATACAATCCAGAATCGTTCGGCACTGTAGTTATGCTCTATATTAATTGCCGTGTCAATGGGTACCCAGTGAAAGCTTTCATTGATTCAGGTAATATAATCTTTGACATATTCTACCTTATTATTGGCATGCATGGTTCCTACAGATCGTAGAAACAGTAACATCTATGATATGTTTGCGAGAATGTCAGGGAATATCGGTCAATAATTTATGATGAGTAACTGGAAATTATTGGAAAAATAACTAAACTCAAACGTGTATGTATTTGTTCAGTTCAAGAGTGAAATATGCAGAACTGTGTACCATCTTTCTCGACATTGGTTTACGGCTTTAGATTCTGTATGTCGCCCGTTAATTTAGAGCTGATGTAGGGCAGGGCTCCTTAGGATACTTATTTGGATTCTTTGTCAAACATGCCAAGAATTACCTAACATCTGACTTTCATGACACGACCGTATTCGAAGTAAACAATAATTAAGTACGTAGTTTTTAACGGTTTTAAGCAGCCTAGTTCTAATTTTAAATAGTAATAACAAGTGCAAGACAAAAGAAATCCTTTACTGTGAAGTTCGAAGGTCAAAGTCATTGAAAAACTGAATACTTGGCAATTTCGCAAGATCCATTTATGGGGAATTGTAGTTATGTACTACAGGTTTTGGGGTCTACATGTGCACCACCCCATATTCAAGTGTTTTATAATAGCTACAATAAAAATCATAATTTTATAATTTTGACATAGTACATTGTGATATTATAATATAACCGGTACAAATTAAATGTCTTTCAATTTTATAGACAGTGGTGCACTTTCCCAGTATTTTATTTCAAATAGTCATTGTGATAATATATGGTCGGTAATAGTTATTTACATTTTTACATACAAAGAGAGGAAAGTGCCTCTTTTCCTCCCGCGAAACGGATGGCATTAAAATCTAAGGGAGCCTTTACTCTAGATGAATGTATATAATTTTATCTACTATCTTTTATGGTCATTTTCAAGAATGATCTTAATATTCTTTTTTCCGTTGAAATATAACATTTTAAATCAGGCAGTATACATCACAGAAACTGACGTTTCCAAGGCGTTGTTCACAACATAGTGATTGACGTATTTCAACGATTTTCTTTATTTCAATAATAAAAATTATCAATGAAATATGAAGCCGAGGATAGTATCCCTCAAGATATTTTAGAATCTGCCAAGTTGGTAAATCTTCTGCCTATTAAATCTCAAGAAAGAGGACCTTTTAAAAAAATTGCTGCAGGCAAATCTAAACTTAATAACTTGCTAGGTATTTTACCTCCTCAGGTAGGAAAAGTGCTGTTTTCTACCCTAATCGAAGGGTCGTAAACAACGTTTTGTAACGGGTACTAGGAAAAACAATAAACGGTCAGTAAGATAAAAAATAGTTAAATTAATAAATGATCTTTAAAATATGAAATGGTCAATAAAAATAATCGGCCCGTACAATTAATAAACCGTTGGTAAAATAATAAAGTGTCAATGAGATTAATAATCGGCCATTACGAATTAATAAACCGAATTTAATGTTGTTACTGCATCAGCGAGTACAGACCAGGCTGTAAAACCCCGATTCAATATACTTTTGCTTCTAATAGCTTAGTTTCGAAATTCCAAGGGGCAACGTTACCGTAGCTTAGTTTTTAAATTTTTTATATATTTTTGGGAATACTAGGTTAGTAGGTTATTTGAAAGTTTGTTTTTGTAATTGATTGATTTTCCTTGCCCTTGTACACATGCAGGAAATCCAAGCATAAACGTTATCACAGATTAATTAGTCTGTTCAATTCCTGAGAATACTAGGTTAGTAGTTCATTTGAAAGTCTGTTTTTATAAATGATTGATTTTCCTTGCCCTTGTACACATGCAAGAAATCCAAGCGGAAACGTTATCACAGATTAGTTTGCTCAATTTCTGAGAATACTATGTTAGTAGATCATTTGAAAGTCTGTTCTTGTAATTGATTGATTTTCCTTGCCTTGTAAACATGCAGAAAATCCAAGCGGCGAAGTTATCCCACGTTGCTTTGCTTAATTTTTATATATTTTTGGAAATACTAGGTTTGTAGGTTATTTGAAAGTTTGTTATTGTAATTGATTGATTTTCCTTGCCCTTGTACACATGAGGAAACTCCAAGCGGCATTATATCGCAGGTTAGTTTTTTGTTAAATTTTTATACCTATTTGGGGATACTAGGCTAGTAAGTTATTTGTTTTTGTATATTTATTACCGACTATTGCATACTGGCTATTTATTAATTCTTACTCTTTATTTGCAGATTTATTATTTATTAGCTAATCCATACTGACATTTTATAAATATTTTCTGCCCACTATATTCACAATAGTGGAAATAGAAATACTGACCAAATAACTATTTTACTCCAAAATTGTAATTTATCAAATTTTGTAAATGTACTGAGTCTTACGATATTTTACTGACTATGCAATATTAAAATGTACATAATGAATTAAATACAATTCAGTTTATTACGACTTATGTAATTTATGAATAAATTATCATTTCTGAATTACAAATATAAACATATAAATAACCTACTAACCTAGAATTGCCACGTTGATAATAATTATGTTCTCTTATGGGATCAGCTAATGTTATTGCATCTAAATATAAACTTACAAATAACCTACTAACATAAAACGAAATAATCATTCACGAATATATCAACAGTCTGATGAACATACATACAGAAACAGGGAAACAGAGAATATATAAAAGAACATTTTATGTTATAGTTTTGTTTTGTACATTAGGTGGCGTAAGGTTTGAGGTTATCTGTGCGTATCGCCTCGTTTGACAACATAATATTATGTGTTTTACGATTATTTTTTATACTCAGTATTATTATAATATAACATTGAAATAATGTATTATAATCATCGACATTATGTATATGTCGATGATTATAATATAACATTGAAATAATGTAAACCTTACTTTCATGATACCACAGAGTAATTAATTTAATGCAAACTTGTTATAAAGTTAAGCCTAGCCCGAACTCTTTGATAGAGAATGAGTTGATGGTTGACGCCATTGACGGTCAATGCATTATACGCCATTATTACACACATAGCCGTCGTAAATGGGTCTTCGCTATCAAAGGCAGCTCATTTTCATATTGGTAACTTGGAATACTCGAGCCTCTATGTTTTTCCTCTATACTGCAAAAAATCCACAATGGCACTTACGCATTTATGCATATTTCACTCTTCAATTATGTTATTAAATTATCGCTCTTTGGTGCTTTGGTGTTATTCCAAAGGGAATATATTTTTGTACCTTCTGCTCGACTCAAATTAAGTTTTTAAGTGAGAGGGTTGGATGTCATATCCTCTGCTATAATTTTCGAAATTAATTGTTTATACCTAATCATATTTTAGTCAGTAGGTTCAACTTTTAAATAAAACTAATGACTTCGCAACAATTTTATGACAGAAGAGATGATCTAATAGTGGAAAAATGGAATGATTTTGTTTTATATAAAAATAAGATACATTTCACAATTTTGCTTTGGATCATTATTTGCTATAAACAATTGTTATTTGAACAGGTGCTCAAACAACTATCATGTCAAGTGATTGTGCAGAGAGATGCAACATCATGAGATTGGTTGATACCAGATGGGCGGGAGTGGCCAAAGGGGTTGGCATTCAAAAAATAATTGGAAGGATTCACATGGTTCAAATGCAAATTGAAACTGATTATCTTATAACAAGTTTTTCAGTGTTGGAAGAACAGCCTATGGATATGCTTTTAGGACTTGATATGCTCAAACGACATCAGGTAGGTGAAATGCAGTTAGTTGAAATAACAAAAAAGATTACTCTAAGACTAATGAAAGCGACAAATATTGATTCAATTCTGTAAAACGATATGTTTTATTGCAACAATATTATTAGCACTACCATTGACTAAAAGGATCATTTAAGTAACTGATTGTGTTGAAAATCATTTATCATTCTAGAACCTACACTTAGCATAAGTCTCTTAGTTTGTGGCCGTTCATTAATTTATGTGATCACTGTCATCATTGTTTACATTGTTTATTGGTGAAATCGACATTCCAATTATAACTCATGTCTATTTTTTGTAACATAGAAAATGAATCTGTGCTGTATACTGCTGTTGTTTACACTTCTTGCATGACTCAGTACGATGGTAGTTGGTTGAAGAAATAGCACTTGATGATTTTAAGTTATTTATTCACACCTATATACAGTTATGTACAAACTACACTAACAGAACTGAGTCGCCTTATTTATGAAGGCTAGTTTCCCTAAAGTTGTAATTCTCTAGGTTAACGTTTTGAGTTTAATATTGATGATATGTTGATGTTATTGCAAGTAATAATGTTGTTATAGTAATGTAATGATGTTGCTCGATGAATGATTTCGTGGTAATTGTTCCTTTTCTAAAAGTCGTTTACTTCAGGCAAATTTAAGACTAAGTAGGGTTTGTAAAGAAGAGTAGTAGCTGCTATCATTGACTACATATCGTTTGACCAGAAGTCCCAGGCAACACAAACAATTCTTAGAAGTACCGATAATAAACAAACCATGCCAACACATCGATAACACTTCGTCGGCTGATGACAAATTGACACAAGAATCCTATTTACGACTGGATTCCAGATGTGTCGTAAATACATTCACAGAGGCTATAATAGTTAACATACAGAAAATGATACTTTAAATGACTTGTCATAATTATTGTCAATATGTATGAAAATATGAATAAGTTAAGCTTCAACAGAATCTTTTAAAATAGTAAATGGAAGAAGTTGATATTATCGTTTGACCAGAAGTCCCAGGCAACACAAACAATTCTTAGAAGTACCGATAATAAACAAACCATGCCAACACATCGATAACACTTCGTCGGCTGATGACAAATTGACACAAGAATCCCATTTACGACTGGATTCCAGATGTGTCGTAAATACATTCACAGAGGCTATAGTAGTTAACATACAGAAAATGATACTTAAATGACTTGTCATAATTATTGTCAATATGTATGAAAATATGAATAAGTTAAGCTTCAACAGAATCTTTTAAAATAGTAAATGGAAGAAGTTGATTTTTCTGACTTTAATGAAACTTCTTCCTTTTCACGTATATTTTCAGTGAATGAACTCGAACGTATGAGTGATATTATCTCCTATAGTAGATTTTAGCATCTACACATATTTATGAAAATTTTAACAAACTATTTCTTTAGCAGAATAGCACAAGGCTTATCTGCTGCTCAGCTCTGCTTCTATTGTCTCCAATTCCATTGACAAATACTAATTTGTGAAGCTACAGCAACTCTGTTTCTAATGGCAGTGCTAGGAATATATATCCTTCCATCTTTAATCATTAATAATTGGCTTGCCTGCTCAATGGTTCGCCACAGAGTACGAAATTATGTCCCAAGCTTCAATTCTCAACACACTGCTAAGTTAGTAAACAAACACTGAAAAGATTGTGGGTTGCAAATATGTGAAAGTAATTACCGATATGGAGATCACACTTTGACAACGTTTGGGCAGTCGAAATATAGTCCAAGCAATAGACAGAAGTGCGTGCAGAAATTAGTACCTCGAAAAAAAAATATGAGGATATGAGTGTATAGGAAATTAAATTTAAAGGTAAGTTTCTGTTTCATGCAAATCGATCCGAAATGGCGAACATAACCTAAAAACGCAAAGTTGCAAAAAACTATTTTTCTTAAATAAGAAAAAAATATAGCTCGCGTCGAAAAGTTAAATGAGAAATTTGTAGGTATCAAATAGATCTATCGATTTGCTTCTATGATAATTATCGATATCTTTCATACTTTTCGAGTTATATCCAAAAACCTTTAAAAATCGGGGTATCGAGAACAGGGATGTTGCGGATGAAGATTTTTTCACATCCGCGGATGCGGATGCGGATTTTTGGAGGCTCACATCCCTGGATGCGGATGCGGATCTGAAGATCTTTTATGAAAAAAGAAACTACGGGTGCAGAAATAAAATAATAAGAGTAATTGTTAGAATGAAAAGCTAAAAATTTGAGCATTATAATTAATAAAAAATAATATTGCCGCTTTTTCGGGGTCAAGTCTGTTACGCAGAGGTTCGTAAATTGAACCCTCGCTACTGAACAATTGTTCGTTAGGAACACTGGCTGGAGGTGACGATAAAAATCTGCGCGCTATTGGTGATGATAGTTTCATTTCTTCCCGATGAACGCTCCACCATTTAAGATTAAGATTTTCATCTACATTGACCCTCTTTTTATTGCGGTAAGAAAGCAATTGCTTTTTGCGTACAGCTTCAGAGCTACCATTTTCTGGCGTTTCTTGACTTTCATCTTCACTTGACGAATCCAACATCATATAGCAAGATCGTTTTTTAAGCATGGCTCTCTGACCAAACCGGACTTCCCTGGTCCTAGTTGTTCCGTATCTTTTTCCGCGAAAACTGTCATTCTCATTCTTTTAGCCCCTTCGGAATTAAGAGAACCGGGAACGTCATTCTCAGCATTTCTCATCATCAAATTCAAAATGTCTTCTTGAATCTTTTCCTTAGTTACTGGTGTAAAAAACTTGTGCTTATAGCGAGTGTCTAAGTAGGTGGCAATGACATATAAATTGTTCTCTATTAACATTACACAATAACAAACGCGTCGGATCTAGTCACCGAACGAAATCTCCGCTCCTATTGGTCAATTAGTACAAGCGTACGGCACACGCCAGTCGCCGCCCCGTCTAATTTCTTTATTGTCGCGATCTGTGCTACATCTGCATCCGCATGAACATCCGCATTGACTGTGGCGGATGTGGATACGGATGCAGATGTCTAAATCGATACGGAAGCTCCGCAATTGCGGATGCGGATGCGAATATTCGCAATATCCCTGATCGAGAAGTCGTTAACTATTACGTTTCCATACATGTTATTAAAAATTTGCTCTCATAAATTGGCTAGATCTTCTCAGCGAATGGTCCTAGAGTAATGATTCCAGGCTTATTTTCTTCTTTGAAGAGTTGTGCTATAATGTTATTGAAGAAATGTAACGGATTCTTTTAATTTTAAGGGTGAAAAAATTGCACCATTTTTGAACATGTTTTTTTCAGATTTACAATTTTTATTTTAGGGAAATGTCTTAGACGGAAATCGATTCCTGACATTTTTTCACGAATTACTTCAAGAAGGAAATAAGCTCGGAATCGTTACTCTAGGACCATCCACTGAGAAGATTAGCCAATTTATGAGAGCGCTTTTTTTTTCGAAAAATCGATAAATCAAAAAATAATCAATAATTTAAATTTGAAAAAAAATACCTTTTTGGCTTGCCATAGGCTATACGTACAGCAAATAACAAGTATGGAAACATAATAGTTTTCGATACCCTGATTTTTAACGGTTTTTTCGATATAACTCGAAAAGTATGAAAGATATCGATAGATCTATTTGATACCTACAACTTTCTCATTTAACTTTTTTCGATCCGAGCTATAGTTATTTACTTATTTAAGAAAACCCGCTTTTTGCAATTCCATTTTTTTATGTTATGTTCGCCATTTCAGATCGAGTTGCATAAAACAGAAACTCGCCTTTAAATTTAATTTCGTATACGCTCATATTTTTTTCCCGGTATTAATTTCTGCAAATTTAACATTAGGTCGTCGTCTATTGCTTGGACTAACAAACTTCTATCAAAAATCTCTATGGTAAAGGTTGCAAACATTTACAGAATACCAATTCCGGATAATTCCGATTCGACCTAGCAACTTCTAATCGATTTCACTCAAATCTTCTCGATTTGAAGTTACAGAATAGGTGTCTCATTAACAATTGTTTCACCTCGTAATGGCATCTGCAAGGATAAGTTAACATTGTTCGTAGATTGTCATTAAAATGTAAATTTAATTCGAATGTTGTTACAGTGTTGTATTGATCTGCGTAAGAACGTTCTTAGAATTGGTACCACTGGTACAGAAACAGCGTTCCTCTCTGAGAGTGATCTACCTGAGTGCGCTAGGCTGAGTACTTTATCTGAGGACGATCTATTATCGAAATCACGGAAAGCTGCGGAAGATAGGGACTTTAAACAAGCTTTGTCAAATAGCAGGGGTGAGTACAAATTTTTGATTTCCAGCATGTGAATTACTCATGTACGTTTTTCAGCAAAATCTAGTACAAACAATCCCGGTGTTAGAAAACCTAATGGTAGAAAGACTTCCTCTCCTCCAACCAAAAAACCCCACCATTGAAGTTTTCCTATTATAGAATCCTGTTCCACTTGAAAATAAATTTCTTCCTTGATTGACGTCTTTGGTTTATTTAGAAACTATGTATTAACTAGATTACAATTCATAAATGGGACATGTAATAATAATTAGGGTACCGAACTATTTGACTGACTATACGGCTCAAACAAATTGACCATTATACCTGATCAAAAAATATTGGGACAAAATTTTTGACACCTTCGATAGCTACGCAATTAATTTGCATGTGTGCAATATTATTGATGAGATGGGAATAGTAAAAAAATTACGTTCCGCTGGGGTAAAATTTCACGTGGATGGTCATTTTCAAAGTTCTCCATACAAATATGTCTATAGATACTATCTTCTTCAGCTCAGGAAAGTTGTGGTGTAAGCCTGACTTTACCCAAATGCCATTATTCTAACCCCGCCTATATCACTTCGTGTTCACGTAATAACTCCATTTGTTCGTCGGCTATAGTATAGACAGAAGGAAGATAGCAGGAGGTGAGTCAAATGATCGACGCATGGTAGGCGGTATCTCTGTGCCTCGGTCCTTGCGCAAAATACTAATTTTCGACTATTGCGCATAGCTGTTGTCCGCCATTTTGTAGAACCCAAAAAAAGATTTCAGTTAAACATCGATTTAAAATCGGCGGTGATCTCTAGAAATGTATGGTCTTACGTTTTCTGAAGCCAATGCTAACGTAGCTAGAATAGCAAGTTGAGCAGCGTCCTTATTCTGACTCGTCTCGCTACATAGAGCTGGACAGAAAGTTTGGTCTCCGGCATCTACTCTTCTTGATACAATCAAATAAAGATGACCCTTAAATTGTAAGACTTCTGGACCAATGCAGCGTGATCGATATTCCATATGGCGTATTTCAGGTCATATTCGCACTTCATCCCAGGTGAGGTATTTGGATAACGCTGAATTTTTGCGGGTGGTTTCTGCTTCCGGAAATGTTAGATTTCCCAAAATTCCAGATTCGAATTCCTCGGACAATTTTCGTTATGTACTTTCTAAAAAAATTTTAATTCGATTCAATCGATATTGCGAGCATATTTTTTTCAATATTCAAATTGATTCTTGTATCAAGGGGCGCACAATGGACCCAATAAAGCGGTCTAAGTGCTCCGGACTTGTCCGTCCTCGTTTTAATTGTTTGATTGATTGATCATCATACCATATTAACTTTGAACCACCCAAGGCATTGTTTTGTGGGAACGTCATACCATGCTGACTTTAAATCAATTAAGACATTGTTCATCCTATTTTTGAACCAATGAAGACATCGTTTTGTGGATCGCCATACCAAGCTTACGTTATTCAAGGCGATGTTCTGTGGGATCGTCATACCATGCTGACTTTAGATAAATCAAGACATTGTTCGCACTATTTTCGAACCAATTAAGAGATCGTTTTGTGGGATCGTCATACCAAACTAACTTCAATCAAGACTTTGTCTGTAGGATCGTCATAACATGTTAACTTTGAATCAAGAGGTTATCATCGGAAGCCCTCAGAATATTCAACTAAATATACGGGAATTGCAATGCCAATCGCAAAGCTAAAATTTTGAAGATGCCTTATCTTGTCGGTGTACAAAAAAATATACATACAGTTCACGTAACACTGATAATTATAATGTAAACATAACTGATAACTGAATTATCAATTATATTTATCAAAGTGGGTTATCGTTATCATAAAACAAATCACCCAGTAGCGTAGTGGCAAAACACACTGGCTTCACTCCAGAATAATTTGGTTTCAGTTTTTGATTTAAACAATTTTCTTTGCAATATTTACATTTGACATATGTGTTAATTGATCGGGAGAGAGTAAATGTAAAGTATTTTATCTCATATCAATATTTACTTAATAATAATAAACGTTAGAATATAAATGATTACTTATCTCTAGTCAATTATATATTAGGTCATTGTTACTAGCTCCTTGATTTAATTTAACAACACTGAAATAATCTCATTTCTAATTGCAAACGTATACAGTTTTGAAATGTATTTTACATGTCAAAAATTGATTAATCAAATTTAATATAACATGATGAAACAATTTAATGTGTTTAAAATGACCTTAAATCTTGATTTAAATTTTGGTAATTTTATGATTACTAAGATTTCTAGTCCTTATGTGGTAGTATTTATTCTACCATTTGAATTTTTATCATGAATAAATATTTTTTTGTTCTATAACTTTGAACAGGGGTAGAACGTTCCTCAATGGACAGGTTTGAATCTGTTATGAGAACTTGGCCTATTTCTAATTTGGCGGCGCCGATGCCCGAGAAATTTTGCAATATACAGGGTGTTTCAGAAAGACCTCCCGTAAATGCAGGGGTTGGTAAATTTTACAAAAATAATCAGATTTTTTCATATAAACTATGACCCTATCTTCTTTCGTTTCGCAGATATTGTTGAATTTAAATTTTTTTTTAACGAAATTTTGCTGTAGCTCCTGTGCAGTTACAGATATTTCGCTGAAATCTGGTACTCAGGGGGTTTCAGGAAACACCGAATAAGACAACTTAGTTTGTTTTTGAATATTCGGTAGAGGGCGCTGGGTGCGCGACTTTTCGGCGATTTCTCCAGCCTTGACTTTTTCGGGAATAATTATTTTGTTTTCTTTGCACATTTCCTGGTTGATGATTATATTGCAAACAAATGAAGTACACTTGTTGAGTGTCTCGAAATTTCACCGTTTTCGTGAAAACCGCGTTTAAATGAACATAACAAAAGCTCATCAAATTTACTTCCTACCGAAATCGCGTATGTTGATTTAAACACGTTTTTCTCGAAAACGGTGAAATTTTGAGAACCTCAACAAGAGTACATTATTTGTTTGAAATAAAATTGTAAATCAGAAAAATTATTGTCAAAAAAGTTAGGACTAAAAAAAAGAATCACCGAAATGTCGCACACTCAGCGCCCTCTACCGCATAATCTAAAACAAACTAAACCATCTTATTCGGCGTCTTCTGAATCCCCTGAGTACCAGATTTCAATGAAATATCTGTAACTTCACAGGAGCTGCAGCAAAATTTCGTTAAAACAAATTAAATTCAAAGCGTATCTCCGAAACGAAAGAAGATAGGACCATAGTTTAAATGAAGAATCTGATTATTTTTGTAAAATCTACCGTCCCCTGCATTTACGGGAGGCCTTTCTGAAACACCCTGAATAAATCATATCTTACATTATATTGTTTTACTCGGATAAATTCTGCTTGTCCTAGGAATTATGAATAATACTTATTACCTGGCAAATACTTCCATAGATTTGGAATTATCGATGTACCCATGAACATGAGACCATATACATTTCAACTAGCAAAAAAATGCTACTAACAATTGAAGTTACTTAACTTGCCTTTAAATATAATATAAATATGTTTCTACAAAGTACCTTCATTGAATATAATCATATGTTTTGCTAAATCAAAATTCGATTTGCTTATTTGGTTCATACCAAAAAGAATCAGATATTTTTGTTTCGACTACCTAAGCAATTTGAGTTTGAACTAAGAATATTTTCGTGTAATATTTGGAATTATCTATGGATTCGGCATTTACTTCATGTAAATTCATTTAGAAAATATTTAGAATAATAGTGAAATTAAACAAACTTTAAATTTACATTAACTGAAATTATTGCTTGCAATTTACAATTGACGTTTTCAAATGACAAATAAAAATGTCACCCTGAAATACAACAATGCTACAATTTTTTTTTTAGACTTTGGATTGGGTACGGGTGGTTATTTACAGAATTATTAATAATTCGTGAGTTGATCAATTAATATTAATTACTATTGTCTTTAATGTGCTTTACAATTTCAATGGAGTCCAAAATATATTTTTAAGCTTTCTCCTGAATATGTAAATGTTCGATTAGGAGTAAAATTATAATTAAATCCTAAAAGGTAATTCGCGCAATATGAGTCGTGATTTTTCAGGCGGTAACATCTTAAATGTTCTTGAAAACGTATGCTGAAGGTTCGCACCAGTTGTTCTATGTGAGCAGCATTACAATCATCACAGTTCTACTTATAAACTCCAGATTTTAAAAAGTCGTCCTTTTTGGATTATAAGTTATTTATATAGGATATAGTTCGCTCAAACACACTACAGTGACTATACAAGACAGTGACGACAACAAGCCCCGCCATGTTTTGGCAAATAATGAAGCTCATTTGTTTGGTACATCGACAATGCAACCTAAACAGTTTTGTAAGTTAGGGATGTTTGACACTTCGACCACAGTATACTATACTGTGCTTTGACTGTTTACTTTGTTCATTTTATGTTGTTCTTGTGCACATATTACGTTGTTCATGTGTTATATTATTGTATTTATGCAATTTATATGTTCTTCTTCGAGAAAAGTTATGTCAAATTATTAACTTTTAATTAATAAGTGGAGGATTTTTCAAATTGTCAAAACTGTCAAACACCCATAACTCTACAAGACTCTTGCACAGAACAACTGTATTGTCTACGTACCAAAGACAAATGAGTTGAGTCAAACATCGGACAATTGTTGTCGCCACTGTGTTTATAGAGTCGCTGTAAAACAAACTGGGAGTAAACATAAACAGTGACATTGGGTTATCAACCGTAAAACACCAGATGGTCTTTTCGTAACATCACTCCAGAGACGGATTTTAGTGGCTAGTGTAAAGGTTATTTCATAGAGGCGCGAATTGCGAATTACGAATATTCGCAAATAGCAAGTCGCGTCCTATTTCATATACTCGCGAACTTTCTCAACAATTACAGGGACATTATTTTTTGACTAAGCTATTTGTGACATTTATAACCTAACATTTTCTATTTGGTTGAGTATGGTTAGATAATAATTTATTTTGTAATCTAATACTATGAATGAAGAATTATTCCATTGGTGACGAAGGCGTGCAATTGCCATTTATATGTAATTCCTTCAGATCTGCAGACTTTTCTCCAGGCAGTTGGGCGCTTTCGGTCACATCTTCAGACTGCAAACTAAATGCAATTATGTTGTTTGTATTGCAATGAACTGAGGGTGCTACCACAGTCGCTGCATTCAAAATAATACTAAAAATACATTTAGTTGAGTTATTTCTAACCAAAATATATAAATTTACAACAGAGATACCTCATCAGGATCAAGATTCATTTCGTACCAATTTAGAATATATAATATAAAAATAAAGAAAGAGAAGCTACACAAACAAGAACATAACCCAAGTAAACGAAGTATAATGATGAGGTTCTTCTTCTCTACTATTTTTATCCCTCAGCGCATACTCGAGTCATAATTCGCGCGATTGTTCGCAAAATATTGAAACTATTCCTGCCCCCAGATTTCATATCTTGCGAGTTCGCAAGAATTTAAACAATCGCCGGTGATCTGTCTGCGCCATTAAAAAAATTCAAATTGACCAATGAAAACATTATTCGCAATTCGCGTCTCTATGAAGTAACCTTTACTTTGCTCGGTCGTGTTTTGTTATATTTATCTGATTTTGAGTTGAATATAGTGACTTTATACAATCGTGTTTTGTTTGAATACTTTTCCTGAATTATAAATATCCAGTTTTTGTTTCTATTCTTGATGTCATAAGGTGTTTTGGTTTTGCATTTAGTAAATACCCATTTATAACCACCACCCAAGTGCAACCCTTGCCGATATTACCGTGCAGTTGTCCTTGTTCACATTTACTATGTTGTCAGTTTGATTTTTAGATATTTTTTTAAGAATGTGCACCTAGTTATGTTAAACTTACAAAAATAGTTTCCGGTTTTTATTTAATGTGGGAGTAAATGAGGATAAGAGCTTTTTATTAGATTTATTTTAATATTTTACTTACTACTTATGTCGATATTATAGCCATTATTTTATGCGATATCTTTAATTCGGATTAGTTCAAGGTTTAAATTTACTCTGAGGATGTGTTATGTATTTGTGAGTAGGCTTGTGAAAAATAAATAAATAGCTCAAAATCTAAAAAAGACTAATTGAAAAAAGGTTGACTTTACAAGTTCAAATGTGGTGGTTTTAGCGTTTTAGAAAAGCAGGAGTCAAATGATGTAAATCATCTTATAAAATTAATTATTTTACTCTCAATTCGGGCATTCTACATATTCAAGGAAAAGGTCAAAAACTATATATTTTGGAATCCGTAAGAATTTTAAAGCATATCAAAGACAATTAATTCCATATTGAATGAGCAACTTGATATCTATAACACACTGATCGTTACCTTTCCCTCCCCAAACCATATTTGTAGCAATGTCGTATTTAATGATGGCATTTCCATTTGTAATTTAGTTGGTAACTCGCTTTGAATATGTCTGTTATTGTGTGAAGGAACAATTGACTCCGATAGCGTGACGTCGCAACCCCACCTCTGTTTGTCGTAGATTCAAATTCGTATTTTTAACTTTTATCAAATCGGTCTTTATTTCCAAACACATAAGGATCATAATAAATGTGAGAGGTACATTTTTTCGAATGTATCTCTAAGTACATATTTATTTGAGTTCTTTCATTATTGTAATCTCAGAACTGAATAACTTGCTTTTATTTGGACATAAAAATTGTAAAGTTATATTTAATTTAAATTTTTCAAGAATAAAACAAACTTATTTCATCACATTCCCAGATGTTCCAAATATACCACTTTCGCATTGTAAGTTCTTAAATATTTGTTATAAGAGAGAAATTATTTCCTAGCGTTACAAACGTCAATATTAGAGCTTTTAAATTTACTGAAATTCTAATGACAGAAGTTTGACGACATCACTATCGCAGTCAATTGTACGCTGAATTAATTAATTAAACAATTTAGCTGAATTTAGTGTGAATTTGATTTTGTGTTTTGTTTCACTATTTTACCTAATTTTCAATATTTGGAATGGCTGTCATTGTAGCTTTTCCAAACATACAGGTAAGAGCTGTATTACTTGGCCTTTCATTTAATTAATGACAGAGGAAATAAAGAAAAAAAGACCAAAGACAATCATGTAAATATGAATCAAAATAAAATCAACAGTTTGAAGAATATCAATTTTAAATACAAATGACAGGATTATTAAATGAATAATTTTCTTTGTAGCTCAAATGACTGGCAATAGTTTACTTGCTACTACTTCAAGCACACCACCTATAAACTGTAACAATAATCAGTTGCAAGGCATCGATAAATTTACAGAAGCAGATGTTCAAGAAATTATAGTACTAGGATTTTCAAGAGAACAAGCTGTATCAGAGTTAAGAAGATTTAATGGTGATAAAACACAGGCGATAGCTGCACTTTTCGCCAAGTCATTGAAATTTTAAAAAATATTTAATTTAATTGAGTGTAATAAGACTTGGATGCATTTGTACTATTCTAGTGGCAATTTCATATATTAGATTTAAGTAGGTAACATACTTTTATTTATTAGAAGGGCAATGGATATTGATATTAAAAGAAAGATCTGGATTATTTCTGACCCCAAAAATATATCATGTTGTGGAAGGACTTCCGAAGGTCTTGTAGATAATAAAGGAATGAGTGGTAATAACTACATCTGATTTGAATTTATTCATAATTTGTACTGAAATATTGAATTGATATAATAAAATTGATTTTGATTACATTTTATTATTTCTTGTAGACTGGGTAGTATTCAGTTCACTTGACTTTAAAAATAAGACCTCGTTAATTCAGGCGATGGCTCCTATGGGACAAGTGTTTGAAATCGATATTCAGGGCAATGTAACTTCGAATGCAATTCAATGGAGAATTGATTTAATTGACTTGTGATGTGAACAGAGTACATGCATCTTCCAAAAAATGTTATCACCTTCCACTCATTACTACTTGTAGACTCGCCTTGTGTTACGCCACCGTCACAGTGCAGTGATATACATTGGTTGTGACGTCAGTTGTGGGCATCAATCAACAATGTGATGTTTGTTTAACTAGTGTTTTCGTTAAACTTGTTTATAATGATGGTGCAATCCAGTATCTACATGTAAGTTACTATTACAATGACACGCTGTATTCCATAAATAGATTTATTTCTCGCTCAAACAAACTAGGTGATCCTAACTGTTGAAGAGCGTCTGTCCAAGATTCCTAACGGTTGAAAAGGACATGTCCCAGATTCAAAATTTCGCGTATTAATACACTCCTGCTTCGTGGCGTTCAAGTCAAGCTCAAGTGATCTGTGAATTAGTTTTTGACTTTTTTCAACGTCGCGTGATAGGTTCAATGTATTATTGTTTAGTTTGCTGTATATTATTCAATAAATGTTATTGTAGTTGATGATAATAATTTTTAAGTCTCGCAACTCTATAATTTCCACCACTAACAATCCAAATTATTCACGTTGTTTTACTTATCACTCAGATATCAGTTATTTATCTAGGCATAACACTAGATAACACCACCCATGGCCAACACTTGAACAATGTAAGCAAGAAGGCAACACCTGCCCTGAAGAAGGACGAAGAGGTAGAAATGGGGTAGTTGACCCAAGTTGCTACTCTGGATGTACACCATGATGGTGATACTCATACTCGCCTATGAGGTTATTTTGTCTGGAGGTATAAAACCAAGCAAAGAGAATGCAGATGCATAATTGGGACACTAAGCTCTTTTCCTACGGGTAGCGTGGCGTTCGTGGACAATAAAAGACGAGATTTCCGAAGATCACCAACCATGGAAATATCTCTAGAAAAGAGGTCGGTCGCCTCTACTATGTTCTAGAAAGTTCAATGAATTTGTAAGTCACGAACGAGACCCTACTGAATAGACTGAGAGCTTCAGCGTATGTTTTGGAGCTGAATTGCAGGACAATCTGTGCTTTGTAAATCATGAGGAGCTGCTGGGGTGTGAACTAGCTCTTGGTTTGAAATAGAAAACAAAGTTTCTGTGAAGCAGTTTTCGCAATGGACCTCACATGACCGTTCCATGAGAAATTGGTTTCGGTGGTGATTCTGAGCATGGATATAGAGGACTTCATAGGAATAGTTGCACCTCACATCATCGTATTAGGGACTGTGGGATGTGACTTCCTGGAGAAAAACACAAGATTTGAGTTTTTATTGTATTAAACTCTAGATTATCGAATCCCCCCATTTCATAATTCTTATCATGATTCATTCATTGTCTGATGTAGGGGCTCTAGAGGAGAAAGCGGTATGAAGTGTACCATCATTCGCTAAGCTATGGATGGTTCAGGGGGTTACTTCCAATACATCATTGATATAGAGCAGAAGCAAAGTTGGTGCCAAGAGACATCACTGTGGGATACCATCGTTGATAGCCATTGTAGCATTGTATATATAAAAAACTAAATGCAAAACAAGCATATTCCTAACAAAACACTTTAACTTTATTACACTGGTTGCAAACTATATAAATTCCAATTAATATTAGAATGATTAATAATAAGAAACAATTCAGCGCTGAAGTTGAAAGAATTATTTTACAATGAAATTGTTACTTTTGAAATGATTCTATATATTTTGTGAAAGTATTAAATGACATGCCTTCATTTTTATTACTTGTATTATTACCATTGGTTTCTATTTCATATTGATTTTATACCTCTTAATAATAACATGAAAACGTTACCAGTTTCAACAACAAAGTGCCATTTTAAAACGGATACAAAATTATTTTGTATCTGTTTGATAATAGCACTTTGGTGTTGAAACTATAGTAACGTTTTCATATTATTATTAAGAGTGGTATAAAAATTGTTCTTTCATTTAATCTTTATGATAAATTACCATAAAGTAACTGCTACCATCGATTTTTTTTATTATTAACTTGAATATTTGTGTATATCTTGTTTTTCAATGAATGTGAGACATTGTGTGGTAACATAGGTAAGCAGGTCTCATGTGACGAAAACCATATTGTCGTACGTTCACTATTTTTGACCTCTCTAGATGTTGGATGAGCTCGATGCACGATTATGATTGCTTTCTCGATTATTTCAGAGATCACATATATCAGTGCGATGGGTCTATAGTTATTAGGATCTTTATTACTTTTTTGCAATTAGTTGAACTATAATTGTCTTTCAGTTGGAAGGAAACACCGAGTTTGTAATAATTCTGGGGCACATTTGTTGAAAAAAATAGGCAGAATTCCTTCTGATCCCATAGCCTTGTTGATATTGAGACAAAGCAGGATGTGCCTAATTGTGCGCTGACGAAAGACAATTTCAGGCAAATGGTTATCGATGGTAGCGATATTAGGAGGGTTCTTCCCTTGTTGAACAAATGTGGAATTTACTGGAAACATTTCAGCAAAAATGTGGTTTAGTAGCCAGGGTGCGATCATTTTTTGATAGGGGTTGAAATGAGCTAGAAGGTTCAAAACCCACCAGAACCATTTGGACACTCGATAAACTTTGATCTCATCCTGGCGTTATATGCCTCTTTTGATGTGTCTAATTGTTGTGATTGCAGATATTCCTGGATTCGACATATTCTGTTCTGGTCTCCAGGCATGGATTCTTGTGCCAACGGCGGGGTTCTGTTTCTTCTGAAGCGACGGTGCTAGAACAGATTTTATTGAACCATGGTTCACTAGATGATCATGATTTGTTGGCATGGAGTATGCAAGTTTCCATTCCCAACTTAATAATCTCCGAAATCTATGACATATTACTTAAAATTCGAAACATACTCTTCTAGGAAATTAGGAGAAAACATGCGCCAAACTGTTGGACTGGTTCATGGAGTGGTGAAAAGGGTAGTGGAGACGAATTTATGGTCAGAGTTTGCCAATTGTACACGCACTTTTGTTTCATAGGCACCAGGATTGTTAGTGAGGAATATGTAGAGCTTATTGGCATTATGATTGTTGACCCCAAGTATCAGTGTGGGTTCAGCTGATTCAGACCATAGCTAGTGGTGAAGGCCTCAGCTAGTCATCCATCTTGTTTGAGAACTTGAGCCAAGCAGAGTTTTGTACAATAAAGAACCACACCGAGGAGGGAACATAATACTCCTTTAGGACACAGTTGGAACAACAGCCTCCATAATCTAGTTCTTTATTCGTAGATTGCTCAATAGAAAACCGTAATCTGAAGCATTAAAAATGAAAAATTATCTGAAATTTATTATATATTCATTAATTAACTTGTATCAATATCTTTTAATAAGCATAATCAGTCACAGATATAAAATTAAAAAGCAATGGGTTCGTGCAATGCGCTGTGGAAATTTCAAACCTTCAAAACATACTAGGATTGATTCAAAACGGTTCACGTCGGACTCTTTTATTTCTAATCATTAGAGTTCAAACAGAAAATCATAAAAATGATGGTTTTGCTAATCATCTATAATACATCCCGACACTAAGAAACTAATCACAAAATTTCAAGATTGAAAATGAATATATGACAGAAAAACAAACATCTTTTTGGTGATTTTAAAGAATCTTTGAGCAGTTATATTCAGCAAAGATTATACTTTCAAAAAAGGAAGATTCAAACGTTGCAACAAAGTAATATGTAGTTTGGTGATAGTGTAAGTATTCAATATGCCTACTGGAACACAGACAATACAGTTGCCTGGAAATTATATTCTTCATTGAAAGTTTCGTTAAGTAAAACAACAGACAATAGTGTTTGTTCACCTACTAATAATAATTTGAATTCTAAGAGTTATTGATAATAACGTTGTTTGCAAACGAAAACGTAAAGACCCAACTAATCTTTTTCAATTAAAAACAAAACAATTCCTACAAAATAGTGAAATTTTATTTGACAGTGGTTTCGAAAAATATAAACTCATTAATAGCAATCCTTGTTCACCTAAACTATACGGACTTATTAAAAATCATAAAGAAAATGCCCCCATACGACCTGTAGTGTCTTACATCAATAGTCCAACAAGGGACCTTGCAATCAAATTAAATCAGAAATTCAAGAAATTCACTAATTTTAAACCTAAATTTACTGTTAAAAACTCTCTCGAATTGTCCGAATTAGTCAAAACACACCATATACCAACCAATGGTTTTTTAGTTTCCTTTGATGTTTCAAACATGTTTTCAAATATTCCAACTTCAGAATGTAAGTCTCTAATTAGAAGCATTTTAGATAGATCACATATTAACCCCTTAATTCAAAATGAAATAGAACTCGCTTTTGACCTATGCTTGAGTCAAAACTATTGTCAATTTAATAATAAATTTCATGTACAGAATTCAGGTCTCGCTATGGGTAACCCATTGAGTCCACTATTAGCAGACATTTTTATGTCTGATCTGGAGGACAAAATTATGAACTGCACATTAGCAAAAAACCATATTCAATTTTGGTATAGATATGTAGATGATGTACTTGCCTTCTTCAAAGGCACATCGAGACAATTAAATTCCTTTCTTTCATTTATTAACCAACTTCACCCAAAAATTGAATTCACGTTAGAAACAGAAAAAGATAGAACAATAAACTTTTTGGATTTAACACTAATACGTGACCATAATAAAATAAACTTCAATATCTACAGGAAACCCACTTGTACAGACATCACTATTCCGAACTCATCGTTTAGCCCTCGTAGCCATAAATTAGCAGCATATCATTCAATGATCCATAGAGCATTTTCGATACCATTGTCAATAGAACACCTCACTATTGAGTTGAACACGATCAAACGAATAGCCATCAATAATGGTTTTCCGGTAGATCAAATAATTAAACTAATAAATCGCAAACAACAGCAATTAACTTTCTATAAAATTTATCCGCGTATAAAACACATAGATGTATCCACTAAATTCATCTCTTTGACATATTTTGGTACAGTAAGCGAACATATTGCTAACATTTTATCACGCCATAATTTTAAAATCAGTTTCAAACCTCAAAATAAACTTTGCCATCTTATATACAACGCCAAAGACAAAATCAATAAATATAGAAAACCTGGAGTTTATAAGATGATTTGCCCATACTGTGATGACTTTTATATAGGTAGAACTTGTCGTAATTTCAAATTAAGATACGAAGAACATTTTCGCTCGTTCAGACTCAACAAAACTGATTCAACCTTTGCTAATCATTTTTTACAAACTGGTCATGATTTCCCAAATTTAGATAGTCTAAGCATTTTACATAACTAAACCAGAGGTTTTAAATTGAATATATTAGAATCAATAGATTTATAAAGGTGTCAAAAACTCTAATAAAAATATCCTCAATGATCAGTTAGACCTATATCAAAGTGATCTTTTCATGTGTCTTTCAAACCGCTCTTAAAATAATTCTTAGAATATTAAATTATAATCTCACTAATTCACAAATTGTTGCTATGTTTACTATGTAATACTGTACTTTCCTAGGATCTACCTGCTTTTGGAATTTCCATTGATCCCTTAATCTCAACCCTACGTTACTCTATTTATACTTGAACTGTTTCATTGATTTCTTCATAATTTTCTAATTGTTTGATAATGGCACTTCGGTGTTGAAACTATAGTTACGTTTTCACGTTATTATTAATAAAAGTGGTATAAAAACAAAGTAGTTATTCATTCATATAATCAAAATGATAAATTACCATAAAGTAACGGCTTCCACCATCGATTTTTTGTTTGCAATTTTTGTTGATTATGGTTGCTATGTACATTCTCCAATATAAAATGAATAGGAAAACATAGATAAAGAAATAGAATTGTGGTATTCCACAACAGTGTTGACCTACTTTTTATTTTTTAGGATTGTTTTATTTATATTTTACGTAGTACCTTAGACCATAGTCAAAGTATACAGGTCTGCCGGAGCCTCCCTTCCATCGTTTCTTGGTTAGGTAGCCAAGTAACATAATTGTAAACCAACAAAAACAATAATTGTTAGATACTCAATATACAAGTATACATTTGGCTCATACAATCTTTTGTAGTCTTTACTTCAAATGAAAACTTCTTTTTGATTTGGAATTTAACAATCTAATATTAGGACATCCTCAATAAATTGACATAACCTCAAAGTCCAATGACAGAACACAGACTGCCGCATTTGCTCGTATTATTTGCCAGACACTTGCAATATTTCGATATGCTTCCAACTCGTATAACCGCCAATCAGTGGTCGACCGCTATCGAGTAACTAAACGGCATTTAGTGGCGATAGCGGTAGAATGTTTTATCATACATGAATAAACATCACGTATATTAACAAAATTAAAAGACATAAATATAAAAAAATTTATTTACATGTTAAAAAAAAACTGTTCTAATTTTGGAAACATGTCAACTTGCCTCGCCATCAAACATGGCCACAGCAAGCAGCAAGTTTCGTCTTGTGAAGTGTAAACTGACTAAAGGACTACTTTTTGTAACAAAATTTCTTAGCAAATATTGGTCTCCACTTTTAACATCTGGATTATGCGATACGTTAACTTCTTCGGAACTCGTATCTTCAGTCAACTTATTGAAATCCCATATTCTCAAAGAGCAATCTAACCCACCAGAAGCGAGGATGTTCCCGCATCTGCTGAAAACAAGCGAGTGTATCGGTTTTTCGTGTCCTATCATTTCGGCGACAAGATGCCCGTGTGATAGATCCCATATCATGACCTTGCAATCTGCACCAGCCGATGCCAAAAATCGCCCGCACGTACTAAATGTCAATGCGTGGATTGTCGATTTATGTCCAGTCATTAATCGTACGTGGTTTCCCGTTGTGCAGTCCCATAAACAAACACGTCTGTCACTGGACCCAGTAGCTATATAGTTAGAATTTGGATGGAACTGAACGCACTGAAAAAAATAGACAGGTCAAGTCAATTGGAGGACAGGAACAAATTTTAATGGTTTCAGTAGCCTCAGTGGCATAGCTACATATTCTGTTGCACCCCTTTGTTCCTCGAAAAAAAAGATGTAATAATTCCAACAATAAGATATTCAATTTAATAAAAATAAAATATAATTTATTAAGTAAGGGCACCAGTAGTTGACAATTTAAGAGCACTTTAACACGAATATGGTGTGCTACCCCCTTATCTTTAACTAAAAAAGTTAGTGAACTATTGAACTGTTCAACATTCATAGTACAACTTCTAAATGCAATGGTATTTCAACATAAAAACTATCAAAATTTTATAAAAAATAAAATAAAAATAAGGTCTTGTAGCAGTAATTGACCATCCATAAAAATGAAAAATAAGTAGTAGACCATGTTGTCATGTGCAAAAAGACGAGTTTAAGGTGTAAATAAGCTTATAAACACAACCAATTATTTTAGCATTTTTTTTCCATAAAATTTGCAGTAGAATAAAGCACATGTACAATTAAACATTTAAAAAGGAGATAAGCTAAAACTTTTTATTAAAAAACGCAAGGAAAATATGTACTTATTTTTATTCTTACCTTTTCACTTGCAATAAGTATCAAAATTATTTTTTCTCGCCTTTTCATTTGCAAACTGGTCAATGACTTTGCCCAAATCAAGTTCACAAGCTATTCGTTCAATGGATATAGTAACCAAAGAGCTAAGACTGTGTTGTCACATACTACTTGAATATGTTTTGATTAATTTTAATTTTGGAAATTTTTTTCTGCTCTCGTCACAAGTAAAGTTAAAAAAATGGGACATGCTGCAATAATGTTGCTGTGTGAACTAAAAGTAGTTCAGCAACTTCGCGTATGAAAGTAATTTCTTTTAAATGAGCATGTAAACACATTTTAATTCAAAGGAGTTGAGGTCCAGAACAGTTCTGAAAAATATTTTATCAGATGATGCGACGAGATAAGCAGGTGCATTTATAAACTGACACAATTGTCGGATTCAAATCGAATAGTAAATTGATTAATCATTATATCCATTAATTTATAAAACACCTCAACTTTGAAACATTTTTCACTGCCTTTAATGCGGTCATCTACTTGTCAACGGATTTTTTTACAGTGCACAATCTTTTATTGGAAAAAGGAGCTTCAATATTCCATGTCGCTGATGGCGCAATGACATTGTTTCTAACAAACTCCGAATTATTCCTAAAGTTGTGGGAATTGGGTTAACTGTGAGAAAGCATCTTAACATAATTCTCTGCTCTTCCTGATTACCTTGCAGCATTCATTTTTAAGAATGCATTAATAGGTCAAAGTGTTTTATTTTGAACTATTCTTTCATGATTTATATCATGAAAGAACCCCATGCTGTTATTATTGTAAAACAACTTTAATTTGAATTGTAACCTAATGTTGACTTTATATTTAAAATAATTATTGTAATGAAATTCAATTACCATTACAAATCTTATAGAGATTTTAGTGGTAACCGATTATCGACAATGTCTAGGTTAGTCTCAACCACGGTCGTACATACAGGTCTGGAAACTCGGGGCTGTTTCCTATGTGAGAAGTGGGACCGCTGAGCGTCGACTGTCGCGTAGTACCAAAAGACGTCACGGGTGACGCAGTAGTCTACGAGTATTCTCAGACAAGTGTCAGTTGACTTGTAAACACAAGGAATACCTGCGTTTTTAGAAACAAATTACGAAACCGTGCATTGTGCCGAAATGCAAAACGGGGTACAAAAGTGTAAAGCAAGAAACTTCTGTTTTTAAAGTGCCGAAAGATGCGGAAATGCGAAAAAAGTGGATGCTTGCGATTCCGGATAGAAATCGTTTTAACGAGGTCTTATTTGTGTGCGAGCATGTATAACGAAAAAGGGGAAGTTATTTTTAAGGTGAGTAATACATTTTGACAAGAGTAACAGTTCTATTCCTCTCTCAAATCAGGATACTTAGTAACACTGCTTGCGATTCCGGAAAGAAATCGTTTTATCACTTCGATCCAAGCGCTAGCTAGTGGCTGAGCGAGGGACTACGAGTTTGGCTACGCGTAAGAGACCCATGTCAAACATACGAGTTCCCAGACCTGTATGTACGACCGTGGTCTCAACTAAATCAAAAACAAGTAATCAATCAACAATTGATTGTTTTTGCAAATCAGACAAAAATGCACGGCCTAGTGTTCAATAATGGAAAGCGTTTCTGATAAATGTTAATCCACTTCAATATGGGAATTTCAAGTTGATCAGAAATTCAACTTCTGCGGGGTTATATAGAATTAAAAATTCATGAATTAACACAGTAAACTCTGATCATGGCTATTTGGTAGCTGAAAGGAACTTTAACAGTATTTTTAATGGATAAGGGTGATTGTTCCTTATTTATAGTGCTATATTACATTACAAGCAAATTAATAAAGTAAGGCAAATAGTGATATTTATCAGCCTCTTATTTGCAGAATTATTAAATTCTGGGGCCAACATGGAATCACTTCATTGACGTACATTAATCTCGACTTATTTTGAATTATCAACAATATACAGAATACTAAATAAGTTCAACAATATGATAATTTACAAGTAACTGAACAGGTGCCATCATGTTATTTAAAAAGTTCCCTTAAAACATCAATTACCACCCAAACATTTGAAATTCCGATGATACGGGTTACTTTTGTCAGTTTAAACAGTAAAAAAACATATTTTATATTTCAGGAACCCCACGGTTTAATATTTGACTCAAGTTTTACAATTTAAAATATGCTTTGATGAAGTTAGAGTAATGTTTTTCGGAGCATTAATTCCCGAGTAAAAAAAACAGTTTTTTTACTCGCGTTATACGAATTTGAAATTCCGACGATAACTATAAAGGGGTGTGAACACTTATTTAAACTGTTTGAAAGTAAGGTTCCCTGTAGCCTTTTTTTGCTTGGCAAAAAAATTTGAGCAAGGGACCCCCGGTGTGACCATGAATAGATAGTTATGCCACTGGAACTTATACGCTTCATGATTATCAAAATGATAATATATACAAAAATTTTACTCACATCAACATCACTGAAATGTCCTGCAAACAGTCTCAACGCAGAATAGTGGTCCGTAGCCCATAATCTTGCAGTTCTATCGTACGATGCGGTTGCGAAATAATAACCTAGAGGAGAAAATTTGACATCCCATACGGGAAACATGTGACCCTTATAAACCACGAGACAATTCCATATTTGAAGACTCCATAGTCTTATTGTTGAATCTTCGGAACAGCTCAGTAGAAGAGTTCGGTCAGGAGAGAAGGATACGGAATACACGGGCCCAGAATGTCCGCATAATGATCTAGAAGATGCTCCGGATCTTTCCTCCATCATCCGTACCTGATAAATGCACATATCAATACTACTTAATAAGTGTACAGAAAGATTAGAGACAGGAGACCAAACTGCCGTGGAGGAATAAGGCAAATATTTAACACAAGGTAAGTGGGATCTCCGAGTCGCGGTCATTGTGCAAAATACTCCTTTTGGACTATTGCGCATGTTCCAAATCTTCGCGTTTTTCTGGCCACCTATTAAAACGGTAATTATTTAACCTATTTTCGTGGCATTTTTGAGGACGTCGTGCAATGTTGCAAGTGAATTGTTTGCATTTACTTTGAAAATTATATAATTATCACGTACTAGGTAAATTCAATTGTACATTCATTAAAATGCTTCATATTGTGAAATTATCAACGACAATTATTGTTGATTTTAGGAATTATTGTACACTTTTGTGAAGTTTTCGAATAAAAAGTCGGGCGACTGCCATTAATAAATATACTAATAACGTTCATGAGGATTGAGAACAAATTGAAGGCACCCAATCATTCGATTCCAACATGAAGTCGAATATATTTTACTATAGCATATTGTTTGATTGGATCACATGGAATGTGCCTCAATCTGAAGGAATATTTAATAAATATTTATTTCACTTTTTTTAGTCTAAAAAATGCAATTCTTGAATCAATGTACATTAATTGTTTGCATAAGTTTCATATGAAGTCAAAGTAAAATTTTTAAATGAAATATTTACTTGTAAATGTAGATGAACATTGAAATTTCTGGTTCGAAAAGTAATGGGTGATCCAATGGTTAGCGTGGATTTGTTGATTCAAATTAATATTCAGCTAATAATGAAGCTAACCTATCTCAGCACATTTCGAGATGTTCCAAGTATACCACCTTCGCAATGAAAGTTCTTAAATATATTAAGAGAGAAAGTAAATAAAAATTATGAAGGGAACAAGGGAGCTCATTCAAACCCTTATTTCACAATGCGATAAAGGTCGATATTAGAGTTTTCAAATTTACTGAAATTCTTATGACACTAAGTGGTGGAAATGCGAAGGCATCACTATCAGAGTCAATTGACAGTTACAGTAGCTCCATCGGCAACTTCAAAGAAGTAAGTGCAATGATGCCATTGGCCCAAAAAGTGCTCCAAACAGTTACTTGGAGTAGATGCATTGCTTGCTCAAAAATCCGAAATTCTACAATTTTGCTTGTTTATATATCCACCTATGTGGAAATGGGCCTCGTCGGTGCATATGATTTTTGATGAAAACTGATTATCTCTTTGCAGAAACCAATTGACGAATCTGCGGCGTTGTAAGTGGTGCAACGTCTTGACTTGTTGGATTAATTGGAATTTATAAGAATGCAAACCAAGATCTTTCCTGTCATATGTCATGCACAATAAAAAATTCCCCCCGCTTCTCATGTGCTACAAAATTGCAGTCAAATGTTTTTCATAAATTCATCCATCAAAAATGTGAATCATATTTACCACATTTTGCTTATCCAAGTAAAAGTTACTATCCAAAGCATCAGGACCTGGTGGGCATTGTTCACGAGTTCATTCATGTTTTAGCATGGACTGCAGGAAAGCAATACCATCCATCTTTTGGGATTACCCAGTACATAATAGATTAGATTAGACTAATGAGGTTAGATGGTGGGGAAGCGCCATACGTTGTTTCAAAACGGTCTCGGTTTCGCCATATTGGTGCTGGCAGTCTGTGAAGTCAACAGTGTGTTTTGTGTCCTGCTGACGTATAGTTTATAATACCTTTTAAAGACTATTTTTGTGGTTATTTCAAATATTTGACAATAGGCAAGATCACTATCCATAGATTAAACATATATCTGTGAGCCCATTGTGATCATATATTTTGCAGATATCAGTATTGGCAGTTGAAATTACTTATGAGAATATCAGTAAATATTATTTACAACGATAATAATTGTTGGTCCTCCGATGATGAAATAATAACGTAAAGATCACGTGAGAGCTATTAAATAATATAACTCAGTTCTTTTCAAATAGAAGACAGAGAATATCTTAAAACTATGACTCGATAAATGGTTGGAACAAAGCAGTTCTTAATTTCCACTGCCATTATGCCATTAAAAAACTGTGATTCAAAGTTGTTGAGATGAAATAACGAACATTGAACGAAAATGTTAGGAATATGAATGCACTACAATTAAAACATAAACAAGCAACAACAAAGGACTCTAGACTCAACGAACTGCCAACAGTGCCAAGTGTCAACTATTCATACTCAGTACCGTGAGAATAATTGGCGACGTTGTCAAGTTACTCTCTTGAAATGACCTCTTATATTTGCTATAAGTATGAGGAATTTCGATTAAAAATATGGATGTTATATACTGTGGTACCATTAGGCTCAGTTATGAATTTGAGATTATTATGAAGAACGGCAACATTGTCCCCTCACTATATTGGAGCTCGATGATTGATTCGGGTACTTTTTTTTTTTTAAACTACTTCGAATAAAAACCGTTCTCAGCGTCCTTAATTTCATGGTATCTTTTTCAAAAATTACTGTTCTCGCCTATTCTAACATGTCTTCATGTGCAGTGCGTAGTTGTTACAGTCGGCAAGGCGCTGATAAAAAGAAATCCACTGGAATTACATTTCATAGATAAATATAAACATAAAACAGGATCGGATGATATTAATTTGGAAAATATACAATGTGTATTATTTTAAAGTAACCAAGTAAATATATGAATGATAGATATTCATTGTTTTTCTTCCTTTCTGAAATTGCATATTTGCTACATTCACGATAGAAAATTTCTTGGTGTATTGAATGCTAACAGCGTCTCCTATTTTAACTAGATGGATTAGGTGCTTTCTAAACAATTCATCTTCACAGAAAAGTGTCTATAGTATCGTTTCCGTCAGCGATCTGTAGAACCGGAAAAAATGTATACCGCATTATTGCCCTTTACTTTTTTTTATTACACTATGTGGTATTTGCATGCTTAGAAATATAATGAATAACGGCGATTCTAAAATAAATTACCAGAACATCATCGGCATCGATGTTGACAGTTTGTAGCTGCTCTCCTGACTTCATGGTCTTCAATTTCTGAGGTACCAAAGTCCATACTTTGACTAAAGAATCGCTGAATCCCACTGCCAACATACTGGAATCCTCTGTAATTTCCGCACACGTTACCCTAAAATCCACATTGTTTTAACATAAATCTAGAAAATCGGTAGTCAACTAACTGCGTTATTTTCACAAATACACTGAATTATATGACTGATCATCTCTTAGATGTCAACATGTTTTAAATCAGATTTTTATATCGTTATCAAATTGTATGTAATGTAATGACGACACCTATTATACTGAAGAGTGAAGATGGGTGAATGCCCACAGGTCAAATGAATGTCCCCAGATGGGTACATACACAGGGTGTATAAATAAATAAATTTTTGTTATTGATTTTTGATATGTCACTGACATATTTGAACATATTGAATACCTCACTGGTAGATGAAATAAAACCAGAAGTACTGCATGGTGGATGTTGTAGTTTTAACTCATCCTAGAATTTTCTGACCTTAGTTCAAGTTTAATAAAATAGAACTTACATATGATTTGCATTCATTAAAGTGTAGCAGCAAACAGATGGTAGTGTTTCTGGACCCAATATTACCCTCTTGGAAGCCTCCCGAATTGCTTTGACTTTTTCAACTTTATCATTGTCCTTTCTATAAAAAAAAATACAACGTGAAATAAAACAAACTATTCAAATAAAAACTAGAAACAATATGAAGAAAAAAAACATTGAACTATTACAAATGCAACATCTATTATAGGAAGTTTTCTTCAGAATAATTGGAACAATTGTTAGAATAATTCAATTGTGGTCGTTACTTTGTGATAGTTTATCATTTTAACGAAATAATAAATAAAACTACTTTGTTTTACTATCACTGATATTTAATATAGTCGTTACTATAGTTTCAACACTAAACGTGTCACCTTCAGATGAAAAATGAATTTAACAAATATTAAATCTACTATATATAGGTTAAAGGATTTCAAAAAAAATGTATGGTTATAGGAAATAGTTCTAGGAAAAACCAGAGAGGGGTAAGGTGATTAGGTAATTCCGTGAGGACATTAGTGGTGCGGGTATATTTACTAACAGACTTTAAATACTAAAATCAGGTTATTAATACATTGAAGAGATTACTGTAATATAAATCTAGTTGATCGTTTAGGATATTATTATCATACATCTTCATTCCTTTGAAAATTTCCATTGACTCTAATATATTTAGTTTTACCTTGACTATGTAAAATTTGGACATTATTCAAATTAGGAAAGGTATGGCCTGTTTCTAAAATATGATTTGCAAATGAAGAATCGGTTTTATTATTTTTAAAGGAACGAAAATGTTCTTTATATCTAACTGCTATGTTTCGGCAAGATCTACCTATGTAAAAACTATCACACTCTGAACAAGTTAGTTTATAAACTCCGGGTCTTTTAAAGGATACCGCACACTTTAGTAGGGAAAGTGGCCCCCTGTCGAATTGGCTGAATTTTTGATATGCTATAGTCCAAGTCATTTCGAACAAAAAGTTCAATGGGCACAACTTTTTCTATAGGCTGGTTTTGGCGCTAGAGGCCAATGAAAACTTTCATTTGTTCTTCATTGTTAAACAACACGAAACGTTATCGTGGATAATAATCACTTTTCTGAATAATCAAGATCTAAACAGTCATTACTATGACATACTGTTAAAAGTATTTTTCTTTGGTGTTGTTACATTTGGTCAATTATACAGTGTGTTCCAGCTACTTACAATTTTTAAAGTGCAATAATTCGAAAATGGTTACAAATCGTCTTAGGGATCTACAATGAAAAAATGTTTATGAATCCTATTCTACACCGTATTCTACATCACATAGTCGAAAAATATAAGAAGTGTTCCTTTTAAAAGAAATCGAAAAGTTCCGTACCTACTGAAAAATATTGTTCGACCATCCTGAATAATTTTAGACCCCATGAAAAAGAATGAGAAATATTACAAGTCTGTCTATAAAATGGCCTAAAAAAGATTGTCTTTCTAATCTATCATCCTAACGTCAGTCATATTAATGACTGTTTAGATCTTGATTATTCAGAAAAGTGATTATTATCCAGGATAACGTTCCGTGTTGTTTAACAATGAAGAACAAATGAAAGTTTTCATTGGCCTCTAGCGCCAAAACCAGCCTATAGAAAAAGTTGTGCCCATTGAACTTTTTGTTCGGAATGACTTGGACTATAACATATCAAAAATTCAGCCAATTCGACAGGGGGCCACTTTCCCTACTAAAGTATGCGGTATCCTTTGTCTCTTTTATCTTTCGCATTGAACAGAATATGAGATAATTTGTTTGGGGGTTTGAAGCTGATGGTCAGGTTATGATGGGATAAGATGTTTGCAATTCTTTCGCTTATAGGACCAAAATAAGTTAAAGAAACATATTTTAATGAGTTATCTTTGTATTTTATAAAGGGATAAATGCTATTGTAAATTAATTTTTGTCTTTTTCTATTTATTAATTTAGAAACTACTTGAGGACCGAAACCATTATTTGTAGCAATGACTTTAATTGTATCTAGTTCTTTACTAAGATTTTCTTGAGATAAGGAAAGGGAAAAGGCTCTATGTATCATTGAATGAAAAGCAGCTAGTTTATGACTATAGGGGCTATGTGAAGAGGTACAAATTACTGTATCTGTGAAAGTAGGTTTTCTGTAAATGTCGAATGAGATGCTATTATTATGATGTGATAATGTTAAGTCTACAAAATTTATTTTGTGATCCTTTTCTGTCTCTAATGTGAATTTTATGTTGGGGTGAATATTATTGATGAATGACAAGAAAACATTTAATTGTCTAGGTGTACCTTTAAAGAGGGCTAAAATATCGTCTACGTATCTGTACCAAAATTGAATATGTTTTTTAGTTATGGCAGAACTCATTATAGTATCTTCTATGTGAGACATAAAAATATCTGCGAGAAGTGGACTTAATGGAGAACCCATAGCTAATCCGTTATTTTGAGTATAAAATTTGTTATTAAACTGACAGTAATTTTGACTGAGGCATAAATCAAATGCCTGTTCTATTTCTGATTTTATCAAAGATTAGTATGTGACTTTTCTAAGATATTTGTGATTAAATTTTGACATTCAATGGGAGGGATATTTGAAAACATTGTTAGAATACAGAATTTACACCGGAATCAAGTATAGGAGGTTCAATTCGATATATACATATATATGTACTAAACTTGATACTTATTAGACCTACAATTCAGTAGCGTAGCTAATTCCCGCTCCGCTCCCCGCATATTTTTGCAACACTCGAAATTAACATTTTGTTTTTCTCTTGAAATAAGAAAAACATATTGCTATCAGAGAAATGGTGTTATCAAAAAAGATCAGTACAATCCGTATAATAGTTACCAGAACAAATGGGCAAATAGCAAGCAACCCCTGTTTTTTGTTTAGGGGTTAGTTCAGTGGTAGAGGCATCGATCTTCTAATCACTTGGCTTCCGGTCGCTGGTTCGAGTCTCAGGGACGGCGGAATTATCCGATGATCCGAGAAAGTGGTGAAGGAAGATACAATGGATCGTTAAGCCTAAGTGTCATCGAGACTGCCCTAGTTGCAGAATCGAGCCTACCACACGATGTGGAGTATTTAGTGGATATATCTGAAGTGATTAAATTCGGACTAAGAAAGGCGACCTGTTAGAAACTTTCTGCTTCAAGGTAACATCTTGATACCAACTTTCTGCTTTCACGAAAAATCTTAATACCAATATAAATCTGTAGCCCTCCTGAAATAATACGAATAATTACTAATAATTACTTGCAACCCACAGGGTAGGGGTAAATAGCTACCCTCTTTTTAGTAAATAAGTGATAAATAAGAATTATTTCGGAGGTGGTATTAAGAATTTTCGTGTGAGCAGAATGTTTTTAACAGGTCGCCTTTCATAGTATTTACAAAGAGGAGGGTAGCTATATACTCTTTTCCTATAGGTTGCGAGTCATTATTCTGAGGTTGCCACTCATCTATGTTAGTATTGAGATTTTTCGTGAAAGCAGGACGCCTTTCTTAGTTATCGCGTATCTACTAAAACGAGGGTAGCTATTTACCCCTTCCCTGTGAGCTGTCTTGTGTCCTGTGGATTTTTCGTGAAAACAGAATATTTCGATTTTTCGTACTCACTAAAACGAGGGTGTAATTCTTAGTTATCGCGTATTTACTAGAACGAGTGTAGCTATTTACCCCTTTCTTGTGGGTTATCATCAGTAATAATTTTATTATATTTTTCATTATCGCGTACTCACTAAAACGAGGGTGTAATTCTTAGTTATCGCATATTTACTAAAACGAGGATTGCTATTTACCCCTTTCATGTTGGTATCAAGATTTTTCGTGAAAACAGAATATTTCTAACAGGTCGCCTTTTTCAGTTATCGCGTACTTACTAAAACGAGGGTGTAATTCTTAGTTATCGCGTATTTACTAAAACGAGAATAGCTATTTACCCCTTTCATGTTGGTATTAAGATTTTTCGTGAAAACAGATTATTTCTAACAGGTCGCCTTTCTCAGTTATCGCGTACTCACTAAAACGAGGGTGTAATTCTTAGTTATCGCGTATTTACTAAAACGAGGATAGCTATTTACCCCTTTCCTGTGGGTTGAAAGTAATTATTTCAAGAGTGCTACCAATGTATGTTGGTATTAAGGTTTTTTGTGAAAGCAGAAAATATCTAACAGGTCGACTTTCTTAGTTATCGCATATTTACCAAATCTTTGGTAACTATTATTATGTTTTTCCCTAACAGCAATATGTTTTGTTTATTTTATTTGGTATTACAATGTTCTCGTAAGTTGACAGATGCAGTTATATCATATTCAGTAAAACCAACTACCTATGTAATGTGTGAGCCATTCTTTATATTTTTGAATATTTTTTCCACTTAAGTAACTCAGCAATAGATGAATACTTTTGGTAGACCTGAATATTCATAGCATTCTGTCGTTAAGTGACTTCGGCAAAGCTTGGTTATCTTTGGCTAGTAGAGTCTGGATATCAGACTGTTATGCATCCCACATAATATACTGCATGTCATAAATCGTTGCTGGAAAAGTGTGGACTTCACACAAATAAAGAAAAGTCCCAATTCATTATATTTCTTTAAATTGAAATTAAAATGCCTGTTTTGACACTAAATGTGTGTATATTTTCCTTGCTAAATCTCTACTTTACTTACTCAACCCTGGTGAAATTTCCAATTTCTTTCAATGTTACACTTATTTCCACTGATGACAATTACATTATTAAAGACAGTTTGTTTAATTTGGTACAACATTATATGTTGTAGAGAATCACTTACAAATCTGGTGCAGGTATTCGATCTGAAGGTGGAGCATTCGGATCAGATTTTGTTTTTTTAGAAAAGAGTGGGTCCTTTTTAGCTTTCTTTTTCTTTGGCTTATCTGGATTATCTTGATCAGCACCCTCTTCTTCATCTTCAACTGGTGCAGCTAAAGTTTGTATGTCAGGAGCTTTTGGAATTCCATAAAACACTTTTGCTTTATTATCTGTGAAAAAGTTATGACTTTATTAAAATAGATGTTTGGATACCTAGGAAGCTTCTATCCATAGAAATATCAACTAATTAACTACCTTGTCGTTTAGCTTCACCTCCAACTGCTCCTGAAGTAGCATCAATCTGACTTTTATTTCTAGCCACCCCTTCATACATATCAAAATATAGATGTTCTTGTATTATATTCAAAAGAACTGAAGCCTTCTTATCATTTAAATGTCTTTTTAGAAGTGAAAGTGTATCTCTAGACATTCTTATAATGAACTGGTTCGATTTAAATGTGTCTGTTAATTCATTGCCACTCATATGGTCACGTTTTGATACCATAGCTAGCTTTCGTAAATCTTCCTGGTAGTAGAAATCTTGTTCAGGTCCGAACATCTGCATAAGAGCTATTGCCTTTTCTGAGTGTCCATTATAAACTAACTCCAGGTACATGTGAACTAGTACTGGATATAATATCATTCCTAATTCATGTTTGTAAATGTCCAAAGATTCCTCAACAAAATGTTTCAATTCTCTGTAGGAGTTTTCATAAGTTTCTGGATCACCATCACTTTTATACCCTGTTAACACACTGCTCACATTTGAATCTTGCTGCAAAGAGCTGGCTGTTAAACCTTCAGCTAAATTGGCTTCTCTGCGTAGTAATTCCTCAGTTCCCTGAAATACAACTAGTGATGAATTGAACAAACTTATTATTCAATGTAGTGACTATTGAACTATTTTTACATAATACCTTCAAATTATACTTTTTCAATATTTGCAGAACTGCAGCAATTTGTGACTTATCTACATCATCTGAATTCATTTTAAAATTTAAAAATGAATTAGAAAACCAAAAAATGTAACCAAAAGTTGCGGTTCGTTCAATACAAGAAACATCAAATATAGGCGTAATCGCCTATGCCTCAACTCTTGAAAATGTCTAAAATGCCTCGGCGTCTCGGCTCTCAGTCTCAGCCTCTACGCAATTTTCTTATTAATTTATTATTTCTTTATTTCTTATAGTATAGGATAGGTTATGAAGTTGATTATGACAGATATATGTATGTATATATCTTATCTATGCTTCTAGATTTTATAATTGAATTATAGAAGTGCATTCTCAAATTTTTCAATTCTTCTGTGCTACATCACTTCGACAAGAAGTCATTCTCGATTTCTCGCTCTTCGAAGATAGTAAACAAGACATCGACATATACATATGGACTGCGCGTGGCAATGATAAGCGCGGGTAGTGCCGGCGTGAGAGAGGGGAAAACGAAGAGGACTAATACTGTCTTTATCTACTTTATCTATCGCGTTTCTATTGGCCGCTGCGTTGCCATGGAAATGCAACATGACTGTAGCTAGTATGTTTACGTCCCGAGCCGATAGATAAAGACAGTATTAGTCCTCTTCGTTTTCCCCTCTCTCACGCCGGCACTACCCGCGCTTATCATTGCCACGCGCAGTCCATATGTATTATGTCGATGAAACAAGACGTCAAGACTTCTTAATGGTAATATAGACTGTGTCCAGAAGTTCCAGATCTTCGATCATTACAAAGGTTTATTGTTCAGAGGCTCATTAATAAATTGGTTATTAAACTTGTAACTAAGTAACTCCTAAACTCTTGAACGCTCTTACCCTTACTACATTTAAAATGTAAGGATTTCTAATTCAAGAAAGGTAATAATACTGTTCTAGTGTTTAATTCTATGGGTTTAATTCAAGTGAAGAGTAAGCAGATGTGCAGACGATCCATGGTATATGTGGTTCATATTCATAGATCACTTAATACATTCAACGGCATTGACACTCAAGAGGACTAAGACATCACCGAAGCCGAAGCGCAACTGTTAAGATGGTAATAGAACGCGGTTCGGTTACCGCTACTTCTTCAGAATGCACCCAGTCTTAATATTTTGGCGGTCCGTTATGCCATACATACTAGGCGAACGAGAGCAATCGAACAGACTGAATAACTATAAACGTATAAATGGTTAGTGTGTACTAGGGAACGCACGTGATATACCGTATGTGTTCGCTTTCCTTTTCTAACAGCCGCTTCGTCAAAGAATTTTCGTTAGTATGCGGTCTGCAGTGTATACGTAGATGGTATGCGACAAATAATGAAAAGAAAACGCTTGACAGTGGTTGCTTAGGATTAGATCCATAATTATTGATATTGTTAATTATGTATGGAGTAACACACTTAATACTAAATGATTTGTAACATGAATGTCTCTGGAATCCAATATATGATACAATAATGGCTGAGAAAATGAGTAAGTCAGTTGAGAAAGTATCACTACTTTTGAATAGTTATGGCATCCACCACCGTCGTTTTCAGGCAACTACTTTTTCGCTAAATATCATAAACGAAATACTAGCTATTGCGATTAAATTATTATGGAAAAACTAGTGTGTATGCGGCTTTATATGCCGGTGCATTTCTATGACGCATGTTTACATTTCACAACCTAGTTGTTATGGTGCTAAATACCGTGAGCTGAAGGACAGAAGATAATAATTATCCCGTCTTCCCTGTCACTTTTCTCCCGAATGTTGGCCACGAGAGCACGAGACGAGAGGTGTAGCTCAGTAGCTTGCGCCTGCCCAGTTATTCTTGTATTCATTAGGCAGCAATCACACGCAGCTACCTCTGGCCACCAAAGAGTTCTATATAAATATATAGAGTAGACTACTAAGCCTTTCACTGGTAAGTTGATGGACATTCTGTCCTTTTCGCACATGTAATGCGCTCTCACTAGCACGATTTCCCCTTATTTCTCCTTTTTCTTCTTTAAATATTTCTGTGTAGAAGGGGAATTCGTGCGAGTGAGAGGGCACTACATGTACAAGAAGGACAGAATGTCCATCAACTTACCAGCGCTTTCCTATGTTTATTGTTTAACACACTACTTGTCTACTCTATATATTGAACTATTTGCTGGCCACGTTCATGAGTAGAGCGACCGAGAGGACGTGAGAATTATTATCCTCTGTCATACAGAGAATTGATTCAAATCCACATACGGGACGCTTACTCTATTATATATCTATACAGTTGATATACGTTCAACCTGCATCGACTATCTGGCCCAGGCAATAGGACCGCGGTACTCATTTTGGTTCCTTAGTCGAGTCAAATAGGTATTTCATTACGAAAATCGAACGATATGGACCGATTTTGATGAAACAAAGTGCATTCGATTCGGGATGACGTCTAGAAAAAAGCTTACCGGTTAGTTTTTTGTTCAAATTTGTTATTATTTTTTTAACCGAAAAATTGATCAATTTTCAAAATTTCATCAAAACTAACCAGAAATCCTCAGTTAGGGTTTGTAGAGGTTGTTTTTTTATGTTAAATGTTTAAAAAATTCCCGCTCATCTAAAATTTTTTTCTATCTTCTCTACTCAGTCTTTTTATATTCCACACAGCATCTTTTACATATACTATGGACATATACGTAATAAAAACCGGGCGGTAGTAGCAGGTAGGTATTTTTCTCAAACTATGGAGTCTACACTATACTATAACACAGCATCTATCATATAATAAGATCTGTATGGCATCCACCGCTTCAGAGAGCAGCTGTTTATCTAAACCGGTCCACCCTCCCATCCCCCCAAAATAAAGACGCGGCAACGTATACGTGGACCACGCTGCTATTACAATGTAGATACATAATAAATGATCACCACGTGTCACTTACTGTTGGATGCTGCTGTTGTTCAGATTAGTAAAACTTCTCATTCGTTTTATCTGAAAATTATTTTGTTCTGTGGTTCAGTTAATATTGTCAGAAACATTTTTTTAATAATTCAAATACATATTGTTCAATAAATAAAACATTGCTTTAATAAAGCATTCACGCTGCAAATTAATAAAAGTGTTTTTCGGTTAAAAACATAAGAACAAATTTGCACAAAAAACTAACCGGTAAGCTTTTTTCTAGACGTCATCCCGAATTGAATGCTCTTTGTTTCAGCCAAATCGGTTCATATCGTTCGATTTTCGTAAGTCGGCCTGTTTTATTACCTATTTGACTCGACTACCTATTCGCGTAGGTTCGAAACACCAATTGGCAAGGTTATATAGGCAAACACTGTATAACTCAAAATTACAATAGGTTTCCATATCATATAAAACAGGATATTATATTACTACTTTTAAATATCCTAAGGAATGTACATATACTTGTCTTTTTATTATACTCGCACAGGTGTTTCACACCGTTATACCGGGATATCAAAAATTATCTTGGTCAAGGGTGGTTGTGGAATCTAAAACGTGTGTCTTACTTTACGTTTGAAATAATTATGTCACTGTCGCACTGACATCATCAATAACCTACAAATTTCATACCTATTTATTTCAGTTGTAAAACAATAATGAACTACAAATTATGAAATAACGGTTTTAGTAACAGGAAAAACTAAATTACAGTAATTGTTGGAAATGTCTCCCTTTTGTTCGATGCACAAGTTGACGCTCATCCTGAAGCTAAATGTTTTCAATGTCATTGACAACTTCTTCTGTACCATAGATAACTCTGCTACTACGGTAGTAAAGTTATCTATGTTCTGTACGAACTCTTGGTCTACCAGCACCTTTTTCATTAGTCACACAACCAGTTTCGCGAAACATTTCAACACAATTTGTAAGGCACGCATAAAAATTGTCCGTTCCCCACGTTTGGGAAGTGCTCTCGAAAATTGTCCAAACACAAACGTTGACTGTTTTGCCAATTTCCATTAACTAGCGCACTCGTTCGAAAATAGGCTTCAATCATTAAAATTTTGTGCTGTGTGGTAAGCTGGTAAGAGGCATGATTCAAAACCTGGATTAGAAAATTTCAGCACAATAACTTAACAGATTCTGACACAACAAAACATATTCAAAAATTTAAAGTAAGACACACGTTTTACATTCCACAACCACCCTTGACCAAGATAATTTTTGATATCCCAGTATAGTGGCATTGATGTTGTATTTCTATGGTTTATTTTGTGGGGAGAAACTCGGTAGTTCATGTTGACGTTTCCGGCGAAAGGACGCGGCGGCGCCATTATGGCATTATATTCCTCGCGGCTTTGCTTTTGCTGTTGTTGATGCTGAGCTGAAATACCGGTACTACGAAAAAATGTAAGTATTTAATCAAAATAAACTGTCTAGTGAAGTGAGTAATTTACGTTGTTCATACCAATTAATTGATTTGTATCGAACACAGCTTCTCCAGATCAGTTTTTGAATGCAAAGCAACTAACCAAGCCGAAGATTTACGAGGCGGTAAAACGTATTTATTTCGTTATAGATAAATGGCTAAGAAGAAAGTAGAAGATAGTTCAAGCGAGGAAGAATATTCAGTGGAAAGAATAATTAATAGACGTGTGGTTAACGGTAAAGTAGAATATTTCTTGAAATGGAAAGGTTATGACGAAACCGACAATACTTGGGAGCCCGAAGATAATCTTGATTGTCCGGATTTGATAGCTGCGTTTGAAAAGAATCGCAAGAAACAGAATGAGGAGGATGGATCCTCTAAAGAAAAAAAGAAAGCCCGAAGAAGTTCATCATCTTCTGATGGATCAGTAGATTCAAAAAAAGTGAGCAAAATTATCATCTTTCCATATTTGATAATTGTCTAGAATACGTCCTACTTCACTACATTTATATTGACTACTCAAGTGTTCTACACACTCCCAGCAATCTATTTCAAATCTTATATTGTGTAAATTAATCCTTGTGACAAAATTTAATGTTTTATGGTACATACAACTGGTTCATACAAACAGTTACACAAACACTATACACATAAACATTGATACACCTTGCACAATAAATATTTTAGAATCATTGATAATTTCACTTGCCCTTTTATGGAAATAATTTGTGACATGAGGATCAATTTGCACAATACAAGATATTTTGAAATGGCTTGCTAGGTGTTTTTAGAACATGTGAGTTCACAACTATAACACAAAGTACAAAATAATCACTTGAACACTAAAAGTACCAAGGACATTTCAGCTACCAATCAGCCATCATCGGAGGAAACTGACTTAGAAAACAAAATGTATGTGTTTAAATACTATTTGTGGTTAATAATGCAAACAAGGGGCTACCTAAGAGATAGATCTGAATTTAGTAATTACTTTTTTATTCTCTAAAAAAATTGTCACATACTTGAATGCTTCATAACTTATTAGAAACTAAGATTTTTTTTATGAGAATTATACTACTTGTCACTGACTACTATATTATTGATAGATTGGCATGAAATGTTTGTCTAGGGTTGATGTGGAGTACACTAACTGGTTTGTGTTTAGGTAATTTTTTACAATTGTAACTCTTATTCCATGTCTGGTATTCTAATTTATTAAGGCTACATCTATTATTCTGGTATGGAATAATGGTGTTAATATGTCAATTTGTCTGGTAACTAGATGAATACACCAAAAAATAATTCGTCCGGTAAGCTTATTTATTTCATCATCAATTATTGTACAAGTACAGATACAGATTGTATAATACAAATATAGATTAGACCACACAAGTTACAACAGCTAACTCAGCCTAAACCATGCCGGAGATACTGGTGTTCAGGCTTCATGTAAAAATAAGGAAAGAAAATTACAAAATTATTAGATCTTTTTTCAATTCCTTTAAATATGTGTGTTATTCTAATTTTGCAGGTGTAGGAAACAAAGTAAAATTTGCTATTAAAAATCCATAGCGAATGTTATGCTTTCAAGTTTTTCAGTTATAAAAGCTAAAACTATGCTATTGTTAATCTTTGTTTTAAAATATAATTTACGAGTATTTTTTGTTATATGCTTTTCGTGATCTTCTTTTTTCACTTCTTTCTCTGCCTCTGTCATGCTAGAGAAGGATAAAAAAAATTGTTTTTCCAGTTAAAAAAAAACCCTAATTATATTGTTCAATGTAGAATCAATAAATTTCCTCGAGAATGAGTGTACAGTAATGTGACAGGTGTAAATGACACAAAACATGACCCTACAGCTTATTGTGAGGTGGATGCTTTCCTCATTTATCTTTTTCTAAAACTCCAAAGGTATTTGTTTTTTTTTAAGCAGGTTTTAATGTATGGGTCAGTGATATTTAGAGTTGCCATGTAGAAGAAATGTTTCCTACTTTGATCTGCCTCTTCTTCTTCAGGATCATCTTCTGGGAGATATTCATCTGAAAAACTTTCTCCAAACAACACTTCATCATTTTATTCAGTCGTAGAACCATTCATTGCCTTCTATTATTCGTTTGCTACAATATACAAAAGTGACCAACAATAATAATAATAATAATAATAATATATATTTCGTTTTCCAAGATTTATACAAAGTACAAATTCTTATGAAACTAGTCCAATAAAATCTACAAATTTAATTTAAAGATAGGAATTCATTTACAGAATAAAAAGCCTTATTTACTAAATATCTATGCAGTCTATTTTTAAAATTGCTAAAGTTATTAAAATCACCAAACAAACTTACAAATCGATTAAAAAATGTTATACCCTGATATAAGTCACAATTTTGTCCAACTCCTAATCTGGAGAAAGGCACGTGTAAATGATTACTAATGCGGGTATTATGGTTATGAAAATGATTATTTTGTTTTAGTGCATGTTGTTGTTTTTTTAAGTTTAAAGTGAGCAAATATATGTACAATGATGGCAGCGTCAATATTGATAATTTTATAAAAATTGGCTTACAGTGAGTTCGAGGGTGCGCATGAACCATACATCTAATAATTTTTTTCTGCATTATAAACGCTTTGTGAGAGTGAGCTGAATTCCCCCAAAACATTAAGCCATATGATAAAACTGATTGTACAGTCCGTAATAAGCATGTTTTAGTATATTTGTAGATATTGTTTCCCGGATGTGTCTAATAAGGAAACAGGATTTGCTTAATTTTGCAACTATGTTGTCAATTTGTTCCTCCCATGTCATTTTGTGGTCCAGTGTTACTCCTAAAAATTTGTTGGAATTTACTTGTATTAAAGATTTGCCATTGATCTTAATAAGAGGACTGCAGTCTTGGACTTTATTTTTTGGTAGCAATACCATGAAAAAAGTTTTAGTACAATTCAGCATAAGCCCATTGCTTAAACACCATTGATGAAGCTCATTTGCTGAAGTATTGGCCTGCGCCATTGTATCATTTAAACATTCTTCAGATATCACTTTGTTTGTGTCATCAGCGTAAATAATAGTTTTATTTTTTGAGGTACTTAGTGCTGGCATATCATTTATAAATATTATAAAAAGCAGTGGTCCCAGAATTGAGCCTTGCGGGACACCTGTCAGCATGTATTTCGGGGTTGATTTAAAATTTTCAATGCATACAATTTGTGTTCTGTTTTGAAGATAACTTTTGATCCATTCATTTGCATTGCCTCTTATACCAATCAGGTTTAATTTTTCTAGTAGAAGATTATGATTAATAGAATCAAAAGCTCTACTCAAATCAAAATAGAGAGCGAGGGGTGACTGTCTATCATTTAAGGCTTCATAAATATGATGGCACATGTCGGCAATGGCAGTGGCGGTTGACCTGTTTTGTCTAAAACCATTTTGTGCATTCGATAATAGTTGATTATTTTCTAGAAATTTTGTTACCCTTATACTAAAGCTACTTTCTATAATTTTGGCTAACTGACTTTGAATGCATATATTCCTATAGTTGCATGGTTCATTTCGTGACCCCTTGTTTTTATATACAGGAACCGACTTTGATATCTTGAGGGAGTCCGGGAATGTTCCACTAGAGAAGGATTCATTGACGATATAAGATAATGGTATAGAAATTATATTACCAACAGCTCTCAAAACTGTTCCTGTTATTTCATCGATTCCTGCTGCTGATTTTGTAGTTGTTTTCTGTATTAATATTTCGATCTCTTGTGGAGTTATAGGAGTCATGTAAAATGTTTTTGAGGAATTTGTGGGTAACTCTAATTTATCATATTTTGGTTCAGAGAATGTGAAATTCATAAAAAAGTCATTAAAAACATTTGTTATTTGATTCATATCAGATGTGTGAATTCCTTCAGGTGTAGTTAATTCAGAAGGAATAAATTTACATAATTTATTTTTTGATTCATTAATGATATTCCAGGACTCCTTCATAATATTTTTTGCGGTACTTACCCTTTTGTTATTATAATTTAATTTTGTTTGTTTTATTTTATGTTTATACAGGCCTTTCAGCTTTTTGTATCTCGTTTTAATAACTTCATTATTACTGGATTTTGAGAGTTTGGCTAATTCACAAAGTAATAGGTGTATATTTCTTAACTCCTTGGAGAACCAATTATTTTTAGAACGCCTTGATTTAAACATTTTATGTGGGAAGGCTCTATAAAAATTGTACAAAAATGAGTTATAGAATGCATCAAATTTATCATTAAAGCTACCAGCATCGTACATATCTTGCCAAGATTCATTTCTTATTAAAGTTTGAAATGTTAGAATATTAGATGCTGAGAAATCTCGTTTGAATGTAGTTTGATTATTTATATTTCTGTTTACAATGAAAGGTATCTCAAGGTTACATAACTGATAGTGTGATCAGAAAATGGAGTATCCTTAACAAGAGTAGAATTGCATGACAAATTTGAAAATATAGCATCTATGCATGTCGCAGATGTATTTGTGATGCGAGTTGCTTCGTTTATGTGCATTTTCATATTAAATTCATTAAATAGATTTAAAATTTGTTTGGCATCACTCTGAAAACTAGATAGAAAGTTGACATTAAAATCGCCACATATAATATAGGAACAGTCTTTTTTATACAATATATACATTATTTCATATAACTTATCGATAAACACACTGATGTTACTATTTGGTGATCTATATATCGTAATTATAAATAAGTCAGATTTATTACTCAAGTTAACTACAGCTGCTGTGATTTCGAATTGTTGTTCTTTACCTACATTGTCTAATAATATAGGTTGCAAATTCAATTTAGTGTTTTGGTTTATAAATATAGCTACTCCACCACGATCATACACGGTGCGGCAGAAACTATTTATTAATGATACTTATCATTTGAATTTGAGTTGCTTTTAACCAGTGTTCCGATATACACAATATGTCTATGCAACATGCTTCAAATAATAATTCTAAGCTGTCGGTTTTACCATTCAACCCTTGAATATTGAAATGCATTATGTTGATCTCATTTTTTGGTTCCATATTTCTATTTGCATTATTTTTTACTTTACTAAAAAAGAATTTGACTTAGGTTCTGAAACATTTGTTGTTTTATTTTTATTATATTTATCATTATGAAGTCTAAAATTGAAACGTTTGTATCCAACACCTCTGGGCCAGAAATTATTATCATAAAATAAGGATTTGAATTTAAAATCAGCAGCTACCATAAAGCATTTATGTTCATTTCCTTCCGCTTTAAGATCACGCACTATGAAATCTTCATTATCAGATTCTATTTTATTTTTTAGATATTTCATTATGATATCTCCTCTGTTACGGTTTGTTTTACCCTGTGAATGTACATCCAAACTTTCGGTTTTCTTCCCACAAAGTCGCCATTGGTATCTTCTTCAGATTGTCCAATTTGTGTTAAATATGGTTTTCCATCATGTTTCTTTTGTAAGTTTTCATTAGAGGCTTTTCCGCATCTTCTCCTTCTATTAACTTCTTCATATTGTTTTTCGTTTCCTTCAGTTTCCATTGAATTTGAATTATGGTTTGTTTTATGATCATCCGGTATAATGCTATCGTGATTGTCTTTTTCTAAGTAGATTGTTTCATTTATTTTTTTCATTTGCTTATCTAGTAGACGATTATGATTTTTTGTGATTATTCCTTTGTTTTGCAAATTGATTTTCTTCGAGGTGTTTTTATATTGTAATTCATCTTCTTTATCAATTTTTTCATTTAAGAGATTAATAATTTGATCCTGATGTTTAATACTTCGGTGTAATTCTTCATTTAGGATGTTTTTTTCATGCAGTAATTGTTTTGAGAATTCAATTTCATTATGTATATTCATTTTACCTTGTTCATGGATTATTTCATCTTCGATATTTACATCTACTTGGGATTTGCAACACTTTACTAAGTTTCGACCTATGACTGTGAGGCCAATTACTCTAATTGCACAAGCTGCATGGTATCCTCCATCACACACAATACATTTCACAATTGAGTTGACAACTTTTTTACAGTATTTACACTTTATTTCTTGTTGTTTATTCACATTTTGATCGGAACGATCCGAACCGTTGCTTGCGTTAGCGGCCATCTTCAAAAATCCTTATACCTTACCTATAATAAAACTGCATTTGAGCAAATTCCCATTAACATGCTATTTATAAGTAATTTCTTTTAATACGATTATGAAAGTAACATTTCCCAAATCTTGATAGGTATCCAATGATTTTACCTGATTGAGACTGTCCATAATTAGAGTTATAAGTTGTTTATTCAGAGGTATTATCTTCAATATTATTGGTAGTATATTCATATTTTCCAGCTAGTAGTAATCATATTATTATTAGCTCATATTTTCTATTCATTTGTACAATTTTTAAGTTTTTCAACTGTCCCTTCAAATATTGTGGGATTGCTATCTATTTTTGTAACTAATATTTCCATTTCTGTACCTTTTTTGCCTTTTTAAACTTTATTAGCAGATATATATGTTTTTTTCTTTATGAATAATATCAAACAAATCATTCTCGCTGTCTTACAACCATGATCAGCCGACTTAATTATGATAGCAGGTATTTTTCCAGTAATTTCTGTGTTGTGCTTCTGTAGAATTGTTGTATAAAGATTTCCAGTTAATCCAATTTGATTCTTCAACTTATCTGATAACTAGACAAATAGGCATAAATAATTCGCCCATATCCAGACAAATAGACAGTGTATAAGTATAAACTGTTCTTATGGTTATTTTGAAGAATTTTGTGGTTACTTGTGTGAATATTTTATTTGCATCCACAAAATTATAAAAATAACTTAAATTATTAAAAAATATGTCCATAATACATTAGTTAGTTACTACAAGTTATCATCCTCCTAGATTTTTCAAATATTGAAGAAACTATCAGTAGGTATAGTTACACAAGTATGTATTTCACCATTGTCTTCTAATCAATCCAAAGTGCAAAGGACTGGATGAGTTAAGATACTTCAAAAGATTTTTATTTATAGAAAATACCCCTTATGGTGCCACTAAACCAACTTGTGCTTGTGCACAACTGCACAATGCTTTGGTTTTCCACTGTCATAATTAATCACTTCGCTAACTCAAAAGGCCTCACTCTATTCACTCTTCTTGTCAGGTTGGTGTTGGTGAGGAGCTGAATTGCCATAACTTTCCTGTTGTTGGAGCCTTTGTTAGTGACTGTGTGAATCCGGTGAATGTCCAAACAATGCTAATTTCAGAATCCGAGAAGAACGCCCCAAAGGACGACTTCCTACTAATAACAACATTATATTCGGCACCAGATCTACCTTAGATAAGGGAATAGATGCATTTATTCCAAAACATCACCTTCATGTTTCGAGAGTTCACTTAGATTGCTCAAAAGAAAAACTAATTGAATACGTAACTAAAGCCATACCAAATATTAAAATTGAATGTTTAGAACTTAATGTTAGATCCAAAGAGTATCGGAGCTTTAAAGTTTCTTTCCCTGCCAACTTTAAAGATCAACTGCTTCAGCCAAATTTCTGGTGAAACGGGCTACGAGTAAAGCGTTACATTGAATTCAAACCAAGAGAATTAAAGGACAAAACTTCGAGCGATCCAATAACTGAAAATACAAGTCCTGGTACAAATTTTCGGTTGGCGAGCGAATAAAGTAAAACCTACTAATAAAACCTTATTTTCCATTCTTCACATAAATATTCAAAGTATCCGTAACAAAAAAAATGAACTGGAAGCATTTTTGTCCCAAAACCATCACGACATTGTTTCAATTAGCGAACATTGGTTAAACATTCTGGAATGTGAAGTCTGGTTCATGGAAAACTGGAATCTTGCCAGTTCTTTTAGTCGTTCCCTGTCTACACATGGGGGAGTGTTAACTTTATGCAGGAAAAATTTAGCTTTTAAAAACTTAAACGAGATAAACTCCTACTCGATCGAGAATCACTGTGAACTGTGTGCAACCTTGTGCGATAATGAAAATATTATCATAATAAGCTTATATAGACCGCCAAACGGAGAGTTTGATCGCTTTATCGATGTCATCGACCAGATTTTAAATTCTATAAATAAAGATCATAACCTCATTTTATGCGGCGATTTTAATTTAAATTTCAATGTCATAAACAATAAAACAAAAACTTTTATAAAACTCCTTACCACGTTTGGTTTCATTAGAACTATCTATGATCCTACTAGAGGACAGAATTGTCTTGATAACATTTTTATTAACTTTTCCTTTGATGATTATACGGCATCTGTAGTAAATCCCTGGCTCTCGGACCATTCAGTGGCGGCTCCTCGAAGGAGGCTCAGCCTCCTCACCAATTTATCTTAATGATCATTCTCCATTTTATTTCCTGTTTCTGTGATAATTCTTTTAATTTTACAATTAATTCCCCGTTCTCAGTAGTTATTTTTAATCTGGCAACAGTGGCCAGAGGCTAAAGTCTCTATATATCTCAAACGCTAAATACGTGTGGTCAACACAGTTGCCGCTTTTCCAACCAGTTCAATTCACAAATAGGGTAAAACAGCGAATATGGCAACAGTCTATGGAGGCTAGCTTCTCGTACGCTCCCGGCGGCAACGAGGTATAGATCTCGTTGCCCGGCGGTCGTATGAAATACGATTACTTGCCGTCGCTGCAAACTTCGACACGTGCTCTGCCAGTTGTTTTTGCTTCGCGAAGCGATGTAAGGTTAAGTTATAATTTATCTGTTCGGTTGTTCGGTGAGTTATTAACAAAGAGTTCTTTGGTTTATTAAACGTTAAACTGAGTAGTGATTTAGTTGCTGAAAAGATTAGTGATGAAATGTATGTTTCAAAATCGATGATTTGATACTGATAATTGTAAAAAATATTTATGTTTAACGGGATCTGAGGTACACAATAAATTATATTGCTGGTATTGCTTGCTATTTACATCTGATACAACTTCATGTTGGGGGCACTCGGGTTATGATGATTTGAAAAATTCAGCTCGTGGTATAGACAGACATGAAAAACATATTACATCGAGTATTAAGTTTAAATTAACCGGTAAACACTTAAACAGAATATTGTTAAAGGAGGAAAACATAATTTGGTTGACAAGAAACTACATTATAAACAGTTTTTTATGAAATTTTAGATACTATTAAAGGTCAAATTGAGTTTCGATTTTCCGATTTACATGAATTGAAGTTTTTTGTATAACTTAGTTCTAAAATATAAATTTTTTGATAAAATAGCACTGCACAATGAATTATGCGTTATATACTCGGATAAATATAATTTAGGCCAGTATGACATTCACGCCGATATGATAAAATATATGATAGACAATGATTTGCAACAAGTTTCACCTCAGTTTTATAAACTACTTTGTTTGACAGTCACCATTCCTGTCACGTCGGCATCGGTGGAGAGATCATTTTCTACTCTCAAACGAATTAAAACTTACATGCCAAGTACAATGGGCCAAAATCGTTTATACAATGTTAGTTTAATATCTATTGAAAAAGATTTAGTAAAACACAAAATGATACATTTTTTGATAATATTATTGATCATTTTTCGCAAACTAAAGACCGTAGAACTCCGTTAATATATAAAAAAAGTTAATAAAATTAATAAAAAAAACAAAATATGAAAAATTCCAAAAAAAAGAAAAAATATTAAAAAGACAAAAAACGAACAAAAAAATTTTTTTTCTTTCAGAAAAACTCTATACCTCCACGTTGGTTCTTGCTGGGTAACAATTAATTTTGTCACTGAAGTAGCTGGTACGGTCGCTGTGCAAAGGTTAAAAGGCTGTGAATAGAGTATATTTTTACAAAAACGTTTTATGTCCAGCCTCCTCTCTCAAAAATTCACGAGCCGCCACTGGGGCCATTGTGGTCAATTTCTGTCGGTGAATATATCTGTAAAGGACACTACAAATCACTGAATCATGGAGACCCATTTCACAAAAGGGACTATTGCAGTTTCGTAATATTTTAGAACAACTTTGCTTTGACTTTATAAAAGATCCGAAAATGAATGTCGACAAAGTTTTTTGTACCTTTCAATCAAATATAATTTCTGCCTTTCAACTAGACTTTCCTAAATTTCCTTCGAAAACTGGAAAATGTGATAACGGGATAAGCTGGTTTTCAAATTCTCTAAAGGATATGCGACGTCATCTCGACTTGCTTAGTGCTATGTACAATACTTATTTAAAGACAGCCAGAAATAAATTTAGTTTTTTTTTTAGAAAAGCTATAGAAAATGCTAAACTTGACGTTAATAATAAAAAGATTCAAAAATCAACAAACAAAAATGAAACAATCTGGAATATTATAAAAAATAAAAGATCTGCCTCAGACGAAAACAATTCATCAAAGATTACACCAAGTAATTTCAAAACTTACTTCCTAAATGCACCAATAGAGGTTTCATTAAACATACCTGTTTCTCCCATTAGTCCAATAGATCTAATGCATAATATTGTTCTACCTAATGAACATTTTTCCTTTTCATGCGTCTCTTATATTGAAGTCAGGGACACAATATTATCTTTAAAAACCACAAAAGCAATAGACGCTTTTGGTTTAAGCATTTCAATAATTAAAAAAAACGTTGACTTACTGGATTCACCTCTGACAAAACTCTTTAACAGGTGTTTGATAGAAGGTATTTTTCCAGACTGCCTTAAGCTAGCTCTAGTGTTACCTTTACATAAAAAGGTGATAGTTCTACCTTAAGTAACTATAGGCCAATTTCTATTCTGCCGGTTTTCAGTAAAATTCTAGAAAAATTTATGTGCAATCAGATACTCAATTATTTTGAAACAAACAAATTATTCAGCGAGAATCAATTTGGATTTCGCAAAAAACGATCCACTATCGATGCTATCCGCAAATTTGTTGATTTTACCTTAAAGGTTTTTGAAAGTAGCGAGTTCAGTATGTCTATTTTGATGGACTTGAGCAAGGCTTTCGATTGCCTCTCTATGGAAATCTTACTAGCAAAACTAGAAAGATACAAATTTTCACAAAACAGTATTCGTCTCATAAAGTCTTACTCAACTGACCGAAAAATAGTCTTAAATTTCCAGGGCGCTATGTCGGAAAGTGGAGATCTGACGATGGGAGTCCCTCAGGGCTCCATTGTGGGACCTTTACTGTTTTTGATCTACATAAATGATTTGCCCAATTTTTTATCGGATATTGAAAGCTTTTTATACGCTGATGACTCCAACTTCTCTATAAAAGCAGGCGCAGTCGAGAGCCTTGGTTTGGTTCACTGCAAATAGACTCAGTGTTAACATAGATAAGATGCAAACACTTTTATTAACACTAAGAAATCATGAAACAATTGAAGGCAATTGTTCTAGTGTAAAATTTTTAGGAGTTCATATAGATAATACTCATGTAGACGAACTAGCAAAAAAAATTGCAAAAAATATTTATGCCTTGCGCTGTCTCTCGGGCACTGTTTCAAATAATGTTTTGCTCACTGCCTACTACGGATTATGTGAATCTCTAATATCCTATGCTATTATAGTGTGGGGAAACTCAGCAGCTGCCAGAGAAAAAAATCTTTGGTTTACAAAGAAGGGCGATACGTATTGTGGCCGGTATTAAGTATCGAGATGATTGTAGGCATGCCTTTATAAATCTTCATGTTTTAACGTTTCCCTGTTTGTACATTTTTTCATGTCTTTGCTATGCTCTTGAGAGGTACCCTACGTAACTCTCCAATGTGATGTACATGAGCATGATACAAGAAATAAATACGACATTAGGAAATATTTTGGTCGACTTACAAAGACTCTCAGCGCACATGAGAACAATGCTTTTTCTTATTTTAATAAACTTCCTCCAGAGGTTAGAAATTACTCTCCAAATAAGTTTAAAACTGTTGTCAAAACCTTTCTGGTATCATCATCTTTTTATTCAACAGATGAATTTTTCTTATCAAGTAACTTAAATACTTTATCTTGAAATTCTTAAACGTTTTTGTCCTACCTGTAAGAGTAACGTTCTGTCAAACTAATTTTACTCTTTTTATCTTTGTTATTGTGACTATTTTTTATATTTTATTGACAATTGTAAAATGTGTAAACATTATTAACATGAATTCTTGATTCTTGATTCTTGATTCATGTCAAGGTCTCAAAGGAGATCGTTATTATTTCTCATGTATCAAGTTCAGAGCTGGACCAATTACTTTTCAAATTTTTTTAAATAATTACTTATTACTTTCAACTAGAGAAAAGTAATTAAATACTAATTACTAATGATAATATTGAAGTAATTGGTCAACAATTACTTCAAGTATTTAAATAAATTTTGGGTAATTAATTACTTCACAAAAAGTTTTCAAGGAGCACAGATAGTATTTAAATAAGTATTTAAATACTTTGAAAAGTAATTGTTTACTCAGAAAATCATTTGAAAGTATTTGATTTCTTACTAGTAATTAAGTACTAGAAAATATCGTGCTAGTCTGTTTTATTAATTTAGATAATAAGCACTTGATTATTATCTCAAATTATTTCATGAAAAAATTTACTAGGATATTATTTTATGATGGAGCAGGAAATGGTCACGAGTAAAAGTTTTGTTGCTTGTAAAAAATAACTTTTATAAGTTGAAATATAGTTTATTAAATAAAAAAAACCTGAGACAAAACATTAAAAAATATGAACGTTTAATTAACCATCTTTAAACGCAGAACGTTGAGGTGATTTGCCAGGAGGTACTAAAGATCCTATTTAGTTGACATTATTTGCGTTTAATAATACCAAATTGCAAAATTTTTGTCTGACAGTGCATTATGAGATGGAACATTTATAAATGTTGCATATGAAAACATTATCTCCATGGGAGTTCATGATGGATGAGTCGTGTTGTATTTTAGAAAAAAAGTTTTTTACCAGGGGATACTTATTTAACATCTGTAAGTCACAATCAATATCTTGAAGATATTGCAGAGCTTGTAATCCGCCAGATCCGCTTGTCATACTGGCATTAGCTAAAACTGGGTAGTCGTCAAATAAAAAAAAACTGTATTTAGTGAATTGTTTCTTTTAATTTCATGAACGTTTTTTTTTTCACTTTCACAAATCTCATTGTCCGTCTTGACGAATCTATTTGTACCTCGTTTTTTAATGGGCATATCCCTTTCCAAATTCCAAAGAAGGTTGACCCATTTCAGTTTGAAGTTGGCATGAAGAATTCAGAACTAAACACTTTTCGAAGCGTTTAGACTCAGATTCTAGAAGACGGCCATCCACACTAAAATTCAGATATTCAAATTTTTCATTTTAATTTTAGTAATTTTGATTTCATGCTAGCTATCGTGGGTATCACCGTTACAAAATAATTGTTCTTCCTTGCTGCTGATTCTATTGGTTCCAAAATTTTAGCGTATAATATTCTGAATCAATTTCTTTCAGAAAATTGCTGCCCTTCATTTAAAGTTTTTCGTATAAGGTTGTAAGGTTTTCGTTCCAGTTTCTGGAAAAAGTTCCTCAGTCATCAAAATTATGTTCAATATTAAAATTTGTGGAAACATCATCTGTACTAATGAAGTGGCAAATTGCTCTGGAAATCAGTCGCTTATTCGTTAGGGAGGGTCCATATTTACTTGAGGGTTTTTCTTTTAAATTTGAACTCTGTCCCCCACGTGAGATTCATCCTATATTTTTTAAATAATTCAATTCTTTTGATATGTTCATGTATTTTGCTTCATACACCTAAATAATGAACCGTTAATACTGATGTCTTCTATGTACTAAATAATACATTTTTTCTGTGAAAGAAGAGGAGAAAAATGATACTACGTTTAAGGTGCACTATAACAAATTTAATGTAATTTAGTAAAACTAAATATATAATAAAAAATAGGCTCCTACACAACCTTTTCTCTAATGTTTCCTCTATTGTAATAATTGGACACATGAAGTCCATGTTATTCATGTTAAAGAAGTAACATCGGTTTATGCGTTACAGATATCCCGACTGACGAGTTATTCCAACCAGCGTGGCAGGAAACTCCCCGAATGAAATCTGACACTAGTGCGGCTATTTGTTTAAAATCGGGGAATCCCGGACATAGACAATTTTTAATAATAGTCTATGCCCGAGATTGATTTGTAATACAAAATGTTAACTGTTATAATAATATGTATTTTCTGAATTGAAAAGTGGACGTGATATCTTCATTAACTCCCTCCCTTTAAATGACAGTTGGTTACATTTTGACGGACCTCCCTCCATTTTGTACTCTCCTTATTAATAGACGCCCCCTTATGCTATTTTGAGTGCCATTCAGGACTTTAGGAGAACGCCACAAGGGTACTAATTCAAAAAGAACATTTTTTTCAAATTGTGGTCTTTCTTAATCAACGTGCCGAATTTGAAGAAAATAGGGTGGTACCGATCACACTCGTCGACGATTTGAGGTGGAATAACTGCAAACATAAATATTACTCGATTCATATTTGGAAAACCTTTTTAACAGTCAATATTATTATTGCTAAAATGTTGTTGCAACAATATTTTAATTAGTATCTGAACGAAAATTTGTAAATACGAATTAGGTTTTAGTTAAATAGAATATAATACTAAAAAACAGGTTTCAGAAGAAAGGTTTTCAAAGCACGAGGTCAATTTTAAAAAACGTGGTGTTGGTGTTTTCTAAAGAACTATTGCTAGAAATGGATTATGAAATAAATTTTTCATACTATTTTTTTTAATTTAAATTTTGAATGCCCTTTTTAAAAGAAGAATCAAACTTGACAGAATATATTGTGTGTTGGTAATTACAATTAATAAACTTGAATTGGCAAAGTAACCTTGAAATAGTAAATTGCACTATTCCTATAACCAAACTGATATTCGCTTTCGCTATTACCGAACTCATTTTGTTTCGGTAAGTATTTTCTATAACTTACTTAAAAGTCTAGGAGCTAGACCGATTTTGACTGAACATTAACCCGATGGCACTATGGTTTATCGTTAGAGGACGTTTCAATGACCAATTCATCTCACAGACCGAATTTTCCCCGGCTGCTAGATCTCGAGACACGGCATCCGCATTTTTTTTTTGACTGGAAGTTAACCCCTTCCAAGTTGCGGTTACTTGAAAAGCATGCCATTCTTATACACTTCCACCATGTGCCATCATTTTTTATCGTGTCCGTTTATCAGGCCGACCAGTTAAAATTAAACCAAAAATTTACTGCAAGTTAACCCCCCCCCCCCAACCTGCTGGGAAATGTTCATTGTTGTTGGCAATTGTTAACATACCCTATGCCATCAAAAGTTATCGGCTCATTTCCGAGTAATTGGCCATTATTTAGACCAAAAATGTTTCTTTTTTTCATTTTGTGGATGAAACTTGCGGGTTACAAGGCAACATGATGGCTCCATGTTAAATAACTTTATTGGAGATCAAATAAAGATTTAAAACTATTGCCATCACTCCTTGCTTATTTGAACCCCCCAAAACTCCCTAAAATCATCCACGAAGATGAAAATAAATTAAAAAGAGCCGTTTCGATTTTAAACCCAGCCAGAGTCGCAATAATTTACTAATCTATCATAAAATTGGCCATAATATCCATATTTTTCATATTTATGGTTTATGTTACCCCCTACGACAATTTATCATACCCTCCTCACGCTGAATTAACGCCAAACATACAACTGTAATTGAGCATGTTTTTTTTTACAAAATTATTACGATACATTAATGTACCTCTACCTCCACGATTCATTAATTCACCCCCTCTCAAGTACATCATCATCCCCCTTTTAAACAACCCCTATACAGAACAATATTAAAAAATCGGTATTCTTAAGCTTTTTCATTACAACATTATATAACTTCTCCAAAAAAAATAGAAAAAAAAATAATATATATATATATATATATATATATATATATATATATATATATATATATATATATATATATATATATATATATATATATACATCCCGCTATATTCTTGGCGTCCGTACATTGTCGATTTACTATTCTCTCGGCGTCCATGTCCAACTGAGCGTCCGTATGTGGACGCCGAGTGGAATCCCCATTGAAATTTCGCCAGAGGACTCGTATAGTGTTATAGAAGTGTTTGCCGAAAATCGACTAGGACGCCCAGATTATAGTGAAATGAATTATTTGTATGTTACGCTGTATATAATAGTTCAATCAGTTTGCAGTGAGAGGCGCAGTGCGCGCCGCCGTATGTCCGATGTATATACATGATTTATTTCATGAATCCCTCGGCGTCCTTCTTGCATATTTCAGCTTTTATTTCACGGATTCCTCGGCGTCCGTAATTGGCAACATTGTATGTGTAAACTTAACGTTTTGCGAGGAATGTAACAGTACAATAGCTGCTGCGACTGTCCCGATGTTTCATTTCAAATATCATACCAATTTGTTGGATTTACGGAGTGTTATACAATTTGTTCTTTGATTAATTTATGCAGATTTGTCTATTGAAGCTAAACTTTAATTTTCATTCGTTGCGTTTGGACGTGTCATATTATTCCAGAATAATAAATGTTATTTGTTGAGTAGAAGGTAGTTAATTATTTCACAATGAAGATTATTTTGTATAAAACAAAATAAAGTTATTCAAACTATTTTGTTAACGTTGTTGTAAATTAGGGTTGGAAATTCATCGAACTAATAGCGTAATATCTTTTATTTTAAATATTCTAGTTTGAATTCAGTTCATCAAGTGACGATACAATAGATCTTTTGAAAATCATCTTATATGAATTATTAATGAGAATAGCCGATCTAGATGAGAGCATGACTGCCGATATACGTATTTGAACAAATTCAAATTGGTTTCAAATTATTTTCATTTTTTGTATTAGTTGTAAGGTCTTGACATCCCAATGTCACTTCAGCACAAGACATTTTCTCATAAGACACATACACACACATACACACACACGCACACACAAACAAATACTTCTACAATATTCTCGAAGCCACTTAATAAAATTATCCTGATCATGTTGTTTCTAATAACTCAAAACCGCTGTGTCTTTAAAGTGGGTGGTGAGCCCATAAAGCTTTATTAATGTATCCTCTAACTACTGTGGTAGTAGTTTACCCAATTTACAAGGTGTTCATTCAATGCATAATAATAATAATAATAATAATAATAATCTTCATTTTGAGATATAATTACAATTTATTGCATGTAGAGCAGCCATTGAAGAAAATAGAGTTGATCTCAAAAACACCTACATATTATAAAATTCTCTCATTGTATAGGGTTCCAAGTTTATTAACATATCATAGATTTCTGTTTTACATGCAGAAAGATTATTGATAACTTTGATGTGTTCTGGCAACTTGTTGAAACATTTGATAGAAGAGTACAGTGCCCCTTTTTCAGTTACACTCAGTCTATTTACAGATTTACATGTCTAGTTGGGTATAGGCCTCTTGTTTCAAATTGTGTGAGTAAATGCCTATTTCTGAACAGAAATAACAGATATTCTTGAATGTATAAAGCTGGTACTCTCTGTATCCTATTTTTCTTCAAATAGTCCCTACATCACTCTTCGTACTTCAACTTTAACATTGTTCTTAATGCTCGTTTATGAATTAAGACCACATTTTCAATATGTCTACTAGTGCCAAAATATATCAAACTATATCTTATACTTGTTTCAACATTTGCATAATGCACTATTTTCAGTGTTTGAAAGTTTGCATATTTTTTAATTACCCTGAGTGAGTAACATATGTGACTCAGTTCTACAGAGTTGCCCAACATGGATAGCTCAGCATAAAAAATTATCTATATAGACCCCCAAGAACTTGGAGTGCTTACTAACTATAAAGTTCTTTTTACCTGAACTAACATCAAAAGGCAAGTCAGTGCGGGCATAGATTGTTTTGAACAGTACGAGATTTGTTTTATTTTCATTAAGAACCAGTTTATTTTGTATGAACCAAGATTTGGCTCTTTCAGAGTCCAAATCTGCTTTGGCGATCATACTGATCATATCAGGAGCCTTTACTAGCATATTTGTGTCGTCAGCATAATTATTCAATTTACAAGCCTCAATAAGCTTCATGAAATTATTCGAATCATTCACGTAAACTATAAAAAGCAATGGTCCCGTTATGCTACCTTGTGGAATACTGATGTTTGATATTTTTTTGGAGGATTTTCCCTCAACTTCATCTTTCGTGATCTTCACCATCTGTTTCCTATCCTCTAAGTATGATCTAAACTATCTTAGAGCTGGTCCCCTTATTCCGCAATAATCCAGCTTATTTAACAATATTTCATGATTCAAGCAATCGCATGCCTTTGAAAGGTCTAAGAATGAGTCTAATGCTAATGTATCATCCTTTAATGAGTCTATTATATGCTGTATGAACTGGAAAATTGCAGTATGTTTAGATTTTCCTTCCAAGTAACCATGTTGAGAGTCACTTATCAAGTTACATGCTGTTATAATCAATTTATCACACATTGCAGTTTCAAAGATTTTTAAAAAAGCTCACAATAAGCTTATTGGTCTATAGTTATCTGTAATTTTTGGATCACCATTATTTTTCAATACAGGAATTATACATGCCGTTTTCATCTACACCACTGCTCATTCTATTTTCTAGATTTTTAACTGTATTCAGGAAATCACTTCCACTAACTAAATCAACAAACATAGATTTCATACATTTGGTTGTGTTGCTTATATGTGGCTGATTTTGACGAATTATTAACTCATCAATATAATCAGTTATATAGTTCAAGAAGCTGTCAGCAATGTAATGTGCAATTCCCCGTACTTTCATGGAATTATGTACATTTCCCACGGCTCATTTATTTTGTCACTAGCTATGTCATTTATATGAAACCAATCTTGATTTTTCATTATGCTCTCGAGATTTTCCACATTGTTTACATTGAAACATATGCTATAAGTATGGGAGCATGTGGTTCTCTGAGTCAAAAATGTTAATTTCTGTGCGAAGTGATCTGATATGGAGGTGTGTCTTTAATATTAGTGAACATATTATCTACACATGATTGAGATGATGTTGTAACTCTGGTGTACTTATTAATTTTGTGGATGATGTTGACTGAGTTCATCATATCACAGAATCTGAATTTATCTATTGTTTCCTCTTAAACATTGATGTTGAAGTCACCAGTAATTAAAACCTTTCCTCTCTCATTATATACCACATTAAAAATTTCTTCAAATTTAGAGAAAAATATGTCAACGTTTGCACCTGAAGTCCTGTCATTAGAAACTATAAGCACTTTTCTTCTTTCGATAATAACTTCACTCGCTACACAGTCAATTTGATTCTCTATTGACGATTTTTTAACTCGTCTCATTCTACGCCCTAAGTCCCTCTTCTTAGGTATATTGCTGTCCCACCATGCTCATTGTCATTTTGTCTACAGAAACTTGCCTCCAAGAAGAAATCCTTCAGGCTGAATGTTTTTAGTTGTTCCCCCGTTTTCCAGTGTTCTGTGATACATAGAATTTGGGAGTATGCGTTATCTGACATCAACTCTACACAGTTACCTATTGACTGCACGTTTTGATGTATAATACTAATTTCACAGTTTTTCTGATCCACTGCTTGTTTGTATGTAAAAAATTCCCCCCATTATCCTGTCTAATTTGCACAAGAAATTGCTTGTGTTTCTGAAAGTCAAATCTTTTAATGCCAACTCCACTTGGACAAAAACAAGAGTCGTACATTTATTCTTTCTTCTGCAGAGGAGCAAGAACAACATATTTTCTGAGTCCATTGCCACATATGGGAATCTTTTCCACCCATATTTTATCTTCCTCCAATCTAGCTTTGTTCCTGATGTAGCTTTTGATTTCGTCTCCAGTAGCTTCTCGCTTCACCTTGTGTAGGTATATCCATAATTTTTTTGAACACCTGAAAATCCATCTGTCTTTGTCGTTTTTTCTTGATTTACACCATTTTACCTGTTGAAACCCATCATTTTTGATCTGATTGTCAGTATCCGTCTTTGTTTCTCCTGGGCCAACCTTTTTCGAAATTCCAGATGGGCACGATATCAGCCCATTTGGGTGATTGTTAACTTCATAATCTTTTCCGGAATCTGGAGACCGAATTGGAGTATCAATTTGTGCAGATGTGGGACCAATTTGTGTTGGTTGTTCACATTTTTGGAAGCACTGACTACCTTGCTCCGGTTTGGTTTGATCGTATTTTGTTCGGCTTTTTGTGGGTAGATTATCTGTTCGTCATATTTATTCATCGTTTGAAGGAGTAAATCATTATTTATGTGCAAGATATTGTTTATATCTCTGATTTCTGCAATTATTCCGTTGAAGTACCTATTTTCAGCTTCTAGAAGATTGTTTTTCTCCTGTAATTCCACTTGTTTTCTTATGACCTCACTTGTCTAACTGCAACTTACCATTTTCTGACCATTCAGAAATAGGATTTTTGGGTTACTTTATGTATAACTTTTGTGTAAAATACCATAACAAATTATACAGACATATACTACATTTCATCAGAATTTCGCTTTTTTCACCTTTTTTCCACTTTCTCTTCACCATCGAGATCACCGACACCGTCAGTCGACGCCATCTTAATTGAGAATGAGGATCCAGACTATAGTATGGTGTTAGCTCATACCCTTTTCTATGGATATTTCAATGACCGGAGTTCATCAGAAATTTCGTCTGCTTCAACGCGGACGAGACGAGCTCAAAATAGTCACCCCTTCACTGTCAAGCTCAAGACCTGCCAAACTCCTTTCTACCAGACTTCATTGTTTCACCGAACAGCTAAGCTGTGAAACACTTCACCTAGTGGGTTCAGACGGAGGTCTACGCTATATTGACTTGCGCCATGGAAAATCTGCGAAGAAACTATGTAAATAGGAGCAAATATATATTTGCCCAGACAGCCGGTCTGCCCTGGGCGCTCTCAACTCACCTAGAGTCACATCAAGACTTGACAAATAATGCAGGGATTCACTGGCTGAACCAGCCAAGAAAAATGAAGTCAACTCATCTGGGTCCCTGGATACAGTCGAGTTGAAGGAACTGAAATGGCTTACTGCCTGACCAGGCGGGGGTCATCTGGCGTCCCTGTCTGACAGGAGCCAATGGTCGTTGTATCAAAATGCGTGGGGATCTTGTACTTTTGAGTCAACTGTACAAAGAGTGCTCTGACTTGTGGCAAGATCATCACGTATGAGGCAGGCCAAGCCATTTATCAATGAGCCTGTACCTAGGCTATCAAAGAAACTCCGTTCTCTGAACAGAAGGGACATCAGAGAGATGACTGGAATCCTAACGAGTCATTGTCACCGTAACAAGAGATGACTGGAATCCTAACGAGTCATTGTCATCGTAACAAACACCTCTATACTATGGGTATCGCAGATGATCCTATAATGTAGGTGAAACAGAGAGGTGGAAGAAACTGCCCCTCACATCCTGTTAGAATGCCCTGCTTTGACATCTTTCAGGCACCGTTACATCGGCGAAGCAAAACTGCCCCCAGAACAACCTGGTAGAAGAGAATAAACTTCTTACCATGGGGTGCACGATGAGCTCAACTAGGTAGGTAGTTTTTCCTTATGCCTATAACCTCCAAACTTCCAAGAAAAGAACGAATGCCTATCTTCCGTCTCTACATTCCACTGCTGACCCACATGATCTTCTTGGAACATTATAGGTTTCCCTCTCATGTAGTCAAAGTATTTAAAAAAAATAATTAAAACTGGAAAGCATTGATGATATAGATTTTCATCTTGATAGCTCTGACAGAAAGGAAATGATGAGTTACGAGAAACACTAATCTTGAAGTGTATCTCGAAATTTGGTACTTATACTTAATTTGAGAACACCATAATAATAAATTCTAATCGATAATCTCAAAGTATGCTAAGTATTTTGGTGTGTTAGGTTATTGCTATCGCGAAGAATCTTTCAAACATAATAACCACACTTATACATCATATCAGCACACAGGATGTCCCACAATGACTATTCATAAGAATATTTTTTTGAGACTTCTTCAATTGAATCAACGAAAATTTAGGTTTTTTTGGGTATCTATACTCTTCTCAAATAATAATAATACCTTTGGGTTACATACATTTGGACCTGATCTGATCTAAAGTCAATTTTTAAAGAAATTTCCAGAAAATATCAAAATATTGATCGAATATAAGTGTCCCATAAAAAAATATTGATAAAATTAAATAAGCTTATAAGCCTATAACAATACCTAAATTGCAATATTCCGAACAGTAGAATGAGCAAACGTAGAGATGACAGTAACAATATCAAAACATTTTATTTTGAGTCATAATATACCACGATAAAATTATTTTTCATCATTTTCGTAAGGTCCCAATACGGACAGAGTCCAATTCGGTTCCGACATTTCGAATTTTCAAATTTCCTCGAAGGATTCATAACCAGTGAACAAGAAACAAGATAAAATTCAAATTTCGTGAGAATCGAACGAATAGAACGCGTTCTATCGTAATTTTAATGGAAGCTGCCCAATTTCAAATATCCGCTGAAAAATCGTTACTATCCTTGGAATAACTGCCAAGAATGAAAAAATGTTCATTGGGGGTCATATGTGCTCAAATTTTTAGGATATTTTAAAAACGTCCTTGGCTACTTTCTCAACCTTTGGACTGGACTTTTTTCGTTTGTTTTGGAATATCTCTCGAAATATTGACCAGGAAGAAAATTTATGGTAACAAAAAATTCAACTTCCAATTATAAAATTTTTTGATTTATCTAATTATTAGCAATTTATGTTTTGCTCGATGTTTTTCAGAGCCCCTTCAACTCGAGAAGACTGCGTTTTTCGGAAATATTGCATTTGGATCCGAAAAATACGAAAATATTACTTATTTTCAATTTCGATCATTTTTTGATCTTTTTTTTCCTAGGGGCACGTGAAAGCGGTCATCCTAACTGACCACAAGCAATATGGGATACGCCCTGAACCTACTCGCCAAGTTTCGTAAATAAAGAAGCACTCTCAAAAATCCGTGGGTAAAAACCTTCATTTAATGGACTATTCGTGATATTTTAAACATCAAATTTCATCGAATAAGTCATTCGCAATAAACATCAAACTCTTGACGTGCTTCATCTTCCAAATCTAATGATAAATTGTCAGCCGATTTTCTGGAGATTTCAGTTCAGCTGGACGTTTTATTAGTGTATCCAAAAATCAAAAAAAAAATATTTTAACTCATTGAAGTGGCTTCATCTATTATGAAGAAATTCATAAGAAATGTTCGGGTGTATTATTGGTTGTCATTACTTTTATAATGTTGCTCCATTAAAGAATTAAATTACGGAAACTTGCCTATTTCAAGAAATGTTCATCATTATTTTCATACAGTTTGGTAGATGTACCAAGTGAAGCTAGACAATGTGGACATAAAAACTGTATTGATTAAAAATTATTCATTCAATGATACGATACAGATATTTTGTTGTACATCCAGTGAACGTAAATGATCTACTCCCATTCATATTATAGTTAAGAAAATCAACCAAGATCCGAAATTGTATGCATGATAGTTACTCTTTTTGTGTCTATATAGTACTAGTGACAAATGTTTCCATTCGGAACAATTCTCCTTATTGGACGAGTCTGTTAAACACTTGCCAAAAAGTTTGCAACAGAAACTTCAACCATATATCTTCTTGTAGAATGAATGGGCCATTCACTTACAACATTTTCTCCTTTGGCAATGGTCTGGTAAAAAAATTTAGCAAAACTTTATTTAATTTATTTTATTTATTGGGTAATTCTATTTTGTCATTTTACAGTGTTCTTTTTCGGTTGGGAATCTTGCATCTGCTGATGTAATTATTAAATGGGCATTCTACAGGGTCATCAGATAGTACGGTGGGAAGAACATCTGCTGGAAGCATCATCGGTAATCTCAGAAAAACATTTTTTTCTGAAGAATCCAAATATTTTTTCAAAGAAGGATGCTGCTTTTCTTGCCGGTACCTGATAATCGATTTTTTTCTGTCCTTAAAATAGAAAATTCTATTTTGTTTGTAATGTTGTCTTACAAATAGTTACAGATACGATTATTTCAGAATCCTGCTTATAGTTATTCAATGTAAGATCAGCAAGTTGATGATATATACACTTTTTATCAAAGATATGGGAAGTAAGAAAAAAGATAAATTCTGAAACTATTCGGAATTATGCGAAAAATCAAAGTTGTTATATTATTGTTTTATAGGTACCTAGAATTTTTTACAATATCACTGAAAAATGGAGACGAAATGAACTGAACGATTAACTAATCTTTTCAAAGAACAAATGTGAAATGACCCTTTTTATTTCTGATACAAATGAAACTTATGTTTCATTTTTGTGCGTCACAAAAGATAAACAGTCTACTTTTACTAGTCGGGTACCATAGGAGTTGTAAGTGTTTGTCTAACGGTTTCACCGTCCTTTGATTTGGCGGTCCGTGTCTATTGCACTCGTGCATCGGGGAGGACCTGAATATTTCTACCTTGCCTCTACTCGGTACCTACTGCTATTGGAACATAATCGTGACAACGCCGCAGGACGCTCAGGCATCCGCCATGTAAACAGTTTTTATATGTGGGGACGCCCAGGAATCTGTAATATGAAAGCTTCGTATATGTTGTAGACGCCAAGGTGCGTTTTTATGAAAGGACGCTGAGAATATAGTGAAGTGTATATGACTTCATAGAATTTGCTGAAATTTGGTGAGGTAACATCTGTTTATGATACATCGAGTATATGCGCAAAAATTTATAAATCCCTGTTACAAAATTGGACCGGACGCTGAGAGTCGCGTTTTTGTAAGGACGCCCAGAATATAGTGGGATGTATATATATATATATATATATATATATATATATATATATATATATATATATATATATATATATATATATATATATATGTATATATGTATATATGGGTGATTCTTTCTGAAATCGGCCACCCTATCTTGCCCATTTTTTTTTCTACGTTTCAATAAATAAAAATGTACATCCGTGAAGCTTGGACGGTCTACTTTCGGATACTACTTGGCCTTTTTGAATACAGTGCGTTAATTGAATAACACGTTTTGTCCAACAGAATTTGTTGTGTATACTAAGCATCCCCTTACAATTAATTGAGTTTGGTTAATGACACACTGCACTTATCTACACGACTATCAACACAAATTTGCTGGTGTCCAGTATAGTCGCGTTAGAATTTGACTAGAATAGATTGCACAACACAGTTGAAACATATTAAAGTTGCCATTTTCAGGCAAGTAGTGAATCAACGCCTGACAAGAGAAAGAAAGCTGCAAAATCGTCGTCCGACGAGGAAGGAGACACTAAAAAGGATGATTCTGGTACAGTGAAGAAAAATAAGGAGAATAAAGTATCGTCTGATTCAGAATCGGACAGCGAAAAGACCACAAAGAGAAATAAAAAGTCTGATAATGGAAGTAAGAAAGGAAAGGCTGACGTTGAGGATGAAAAACTTGATGATAAAAGGAACTTAAAAAAAGTGAGTGTATATATAAAAATAAGCTCCACAGTAGGTATATTTTTAGACCGTTGAATAAATTAGTAGTTGATTATTGATGAAATTGAGTAATACATTGATTATAAAGTCTGAAGATTTCCTTGATCTAAATAAGCAAAATTGATTTATGATAACACTGATTAACCTCTTGGTATAGAGTTAAATTATTAGTTGTGAATGATAAAGAGGTTTCAAGTGTATTGATTCTAGAAGTGTACAAAATTATAATTTAAGCTGTCGAGTCAATTTAGCAAAAAAGCTCAGAATTTTTTCCAAACAGACCAATCAACTTAATTTTTTTTGCAAATCGTTCCTGGACGGAGACTGAACGATATTGAACTTCAAGATCTAGTCGCTCGACCATTTTTCACCTGTTAAATCGGAAATTAAATTTATTGTAAAATTGGTAAGTATTGCCAAAATTGGCTGGAAAACTCCACCTGGGTGGGTTTTCGGGGTCGCTGATCACGATTCCGAAGTTGATTTATCATTTTCGACCGCAGTATCTAGAAATTGGCCAATTATATGTCTGAAAAATAGCCAAATTTAATAATTTCGTAATTTTTGTTTAAAATGACTAAAACATTTCACTCGGGAGTTTTCGAGGTCGCTGATCACGATTCCGAAGTTAGATTTACCATTTTCCACCGCGGTAGCTAGAAGTTGGCCAATTTTATGTCAGAAAAATGGATAAATTAGATAATTTCGTAATTTTGTTGAAAATGGCTAGAAAATTTCACTCGGAAGTCATTTGATATTGGGTATGAAACAAATGATTTACAGTCACGGATAAATTCCCTGACTTTTGATAGCAGTGCCAATTTCAACAAAAATTACGAAATTATCTAATTTATCCATTTTTCTGACATTAAATTGGCCAATTTCTAGCTACCGCGGTGGAAAATGGTAAATCTAACTTCGGAATCGTGATCAGCGACCTCGAAAACCCCCGAGTGAAATGTTTTAGTCAATTTCAACAAAAACTGCGATATTATTAAATTTGACCATTTTTGGGACATAAAGTTGGCCAATTTCTAGCTACCGCGGTGGAAAATGGTAAATCTAACTTCGGAATCGTGATCAGCGACCTCGAAAAACTCCGAGTGAAATGTTTTAGTCATTTTCAACAAAAATTACGAAATTATTAAATTTGGCTATTTTTCAGATATATTATTGGCCAATTTCTAGATACTGCGGTCGAAAATGGTAAATCTAACTTCGGAATCGTGATCAGCGACCCCGAAAACCCCCGAGTGGAGTTTTCCAGCCAATTTTGGCAATATTTACCAATTTTACAAATGTTCCCATGAAAATTGGCAAATTTCCGATTTAACAGGTGAAAATGGTCGAGCGACTAGATCTTAAAGTTCAAAATCGTTCAGTATCCGTCCAGGAACGATTTGCAAAAAGAATTAAGTTGGTTGGTCTGTTTGGAAAAAATTCCGAGCTTTCACATTTTTAACGTCTAATTTGACCCGACTAGTAACAAAATAAGCACACTAACTTTTGACCCCATACCAATGAGATGTTTGATAATATATTCCATGACTAGCACAAACAGGAAGCTAGTTTATAAACAATGCGTGTGCAATTTAAATACACCAACAAGAGAGAGAGAGAGATAATGACACTTCAGCTAGAGTGTGATTGAGGAAAGGTGTTTAAAATAATTAAAAACGAGATTATACTTTAAACTTTGATTTATAAACTCAACTGATCATGTTTTGATGGCACACCAACATCGTCAGACAGTACACTCAACAAACCCAATCAATATAAATGTTTTTACACTATCTAACATATTATCGATATTAAAAAAAATAGCACAAAAAACCAATTAAAAATTGCCCAGATTTAAATCATGTTGGAACAAAAATATTGAAAATACTATACAAATCTGAGACGAAAGTTATAAAGTAAACTAAACACAGGTTGGTTTGAAAAGATAAAGTCATAAATGAAGTATAGTATGAATGAAATGATTGAAATGTTGCTTATTAGTGCATGTCTGATCATTTTCTCTCGAGAAAAAAGCCTAATTTGCAAAAATTCATGACTTCCATAAGATCTTCATAACAAAACAGAATATAGCGAAAGGTCATCATATGCAAAAGATGACGTGTCTAGAGAGTTTAGAGTTTATTGTCCATTATACAAGACAATGTCCAATACAAAAGTTGATGGAATCAGAATGCGATAATAATATTACATATTCACAAAGGAAATAAGGTTTCTCTAGATCGACCAGTAAAACTGCAGCGAATAGTTCTAGACAGAGATGTTTCGCTATTGCACTGCTGACCGTCGATATATCTGCAAAGGCATAAATACCCCATTGAAACTAATTTGAAATGCTAGAGAGAACAGAGCGCCAATGTCATCTGCCCGCGGTGCGGGGGAACGCACGAGAAAATGTACTTATTGGTACATAATATACCGGGATATCAAAAATTATCTTGGTCAAGGATGGTTGTGGAATCTAAAACGTGTGTCTTACTTTACATTTGAAATAATTATGTCATAATTAATTTGAAGTTTCTAAGAGTGCGAAATTTCGCAATTTTATACGAATATTGTAACAATCAGAAGTCTTTAGCGCTTTGGACTCCGAGATTTTCACGTGGCCTATCGAAATTAGAAGGTTCGAATTATCTAAAAACATAATTGCATGAACGCCAGACGTCCTATGTAATTAGCTACCAACTAAATCATTTTGACATATGCCTCGAGGAGCTCCCTGCGCGTAAGTTAGAGTTTATACATTTTACCTGGGTCTTGTTAATTTGGGACCATTTCTTGCGCCGTGCGACCGGCGCCAGTTGTAATAGAGTGTTTTTGGCTATGGGCCGCTAGCTTTTACCCGCTTCGTGTATATTTTAGTCGCGAGAAAATTCCCTTTGGTACGTCGCACGTTAGACGCGCGTAGCGGAGATCTGAGAATAGCTCAAACTGTTTTAATTAAATTTTCCTATTTAATGGACATTTATCGAAAAAAAAAGGGCCGTCGGGCACGGTCCCATACTAAATCTAACCACATGGAGCGAAAACGGCACGCGAAAAGTCGTCGTAAAGCCGTATTAGGTACAACCAGTTTGCACTTTTCTAACTCGCGTGCTACGGGCTTCTCACGTGAACGTCATTCGATTTACGGAAAATTAACTATTTCGAAACAGTTTTTGACCCGGATTGTGGCTATCACGACCTCTAAAAAGTTCAAGTTCATAATTTGTAGTTCATTATTGTTTTACAACACAATAAATAGGTATGAAATTTGTAGGTTATTGATGATGTCAGTGTGACAGTGGCATAATTATTTCAAACGTAAAGTAAGGCACACGTTTTAGATTCCCAACCACTCTGACCAAGATAATTTTTGATATCCCGGTATTATAAGATATACTATTAATTACGTGTAAATAACAAATTGTTTTTAATAATCAAAATAAATCATTTAAATAAATATCAAGTATGCATACATTGTGTTGATTATTTTTTTTAGTTAAAATTCAAAGTATATCTTGCAAAATATTTTTGTGTTCGAGGTATAAAATGGCTCAAAAGAATCATAACATCTGCTTGCGATCCTAATTCGACCTAAATATCGATCATTCTGTTCTTACTAAGAAACAAAGAGTTGAACACAAAATGGTTGGTACACTTTTTTGGTCTCGATCCTTTTAGCCACCTTTAATTTATTAATGTACTACTACTTTTTTAATAACTTTCCTATTTTGAGATTCATAACGATATATTACGATAGCAATAAATTAATTTCAACATAATTATGATTACAACACTATACGTAAGAAACCATCGATCATCCACTAAAAATACTATTTAAGTATTATGGTCCAGAAAAGTTGGACGAAAATCGATCAGATTTTAGAAGTTTCTTTTAAGCTTAGGTTTTTTTGTAAAAATGGAACCACTCCGTCAACCCAGATATTCTTGCTTCATATATATATATATAGATATGTATATATTTTTTAGGTCAAAAATTGAAATATCTCGAAAAATATGAATTTTTTCAAAATAAGGTTTATATAATATTCGATTATCCAGAATATATATATATATATATATATATATATATATATATATATATATATATGAGTTTTTCGCATTTTACAAGAAAATAACGCGGAAAGTCAAAAAATTTTATACTTGATTTTTTGTGGAAAATTTTACACAACTTTTATTCGAAACTTTTTTTGAAAAAATGCATATTTTTTTTCCGTGGCCTCATCAAAATTCTTGACGCTACTTGTGATAATGAAGATGAAGAACAAAGTCCTTTCCACCAGGAGATTGGGTTATCAAAACTACTTTTCCATATAAAGTTATTTCCGAATAATTTCATCTATTATTTCTTGCTCCTTTATATTGACATTTCCATGGTCAATGTTCGTCAGAAATCTCGTCTGTTTTTCCACCACGAGATATTCCAGGTAGACAAACTATATGAGCTCAAGCTAGTCACCACTTCATTGTCACGCTTGATACTGCCTACAATACTTCTTTTTTCTATCGAACGCCAAGTTATGGAACTCTTTGCCTAGGGAGGTCTTTCCTTATGCCTCTAACCCCCAAACATTCAAGAAAAATTCCAATGATCTTCCCTCTCAGCATTCCATCGTTGGCTTACCTGATGTCCTTTGAACATTATAATATATGTTTTGCTTTCGTGTAGACAAAATATAAAAAAAAAATTGACTAGTAGGACATTAAATGTTGAAGGCACTATGGGTGTTATAAGGATAATAAGCTCTCGGTCGACATATATTCGCGACCTCGGGATGTTATCCCAATAACACCATTCATTCCTTAGTAATTACTATTAAACGCTAAGGTTGTCAAAAAGGTCAAATTTGTACAAGAAATCTTATTTTTCACAAACAGGTCGAGCGAGAGGCATATCTTCATCGCTGTCATCAGACTCATCACACTCAATAACATCTTCTTGCCAGTCTACTTCCTCAAAATCTTCAATAGTGTCAGAAATAAAAATTGACCTATCGCCCTTTTCTATTTTCTTCAGCAAGTTTTCATTGTGGGATACATAGAGTAGTTTAGCGGCTCTGTCATCAGTAAGTCTGTTTCTCTTTTTTGAATGAATATGACTAAACGCTAAAACTGCGTTCCGTGGCCGCCGAAGATGCTGGCATCATCAAAATTCTTGACGCTACTTGTGATAATGAAGATGAAGAACAAAGTCCTTTCCACCAGGAGACTGGGTTACCAAAACTACTTTTCCATATAAAGTTATTTCCGAATAATTTGCCATTTCATCTATTATTTCTTGCTCCTTTATATTGAGTTTATTTTTTGATATATTAAGTATGCATTCTATGGCTGTAAGAATTTGTTTCATCAATTTCAGAACCTTGTGATTTTGGATTTAGTAGTTCTGCAGCATAATGTATGGGCTCCATAAGAAATTTTTCTCTTTTGTCAACAAACTTCAACAATTCAGATTTCTCTTTGTTCGTTAAGTGGGGACAATGCAAGGTTGTTCTGAACTACCTTTTTAATATCACGAAATGCTTTTACAGCAAAGTGAATAATGCCATAATCTCCTTCTACAATTTTCAACCATTTGCAAATAGATTCAAAAATGTTAATTAGGTTTGCTATTTGACCCCAAAATACTTCGTCATCTAATATCCACTGCTCAACATATTTATCAATCGTTTGTGTTGCTTCTTGGCTAACTGCAACTCATTGTAAACTGACCCTAGTGCTGTAATAGATATTTACGATATAAGTGTCTAAAGATTCATATTAGGAAATGAGATGAGAAATTTGATAACCCATTGAATATCGTAATATGAATTTACGATACGAATATAGAACATTATTTTACCTACTACCAATAATGTTAATTATTTATTAAAAATTAGTCAATATTCCTGAAATTAATGATATTAGAATCATGTAACAAGCAAGCGTTGCGCTCATTGTTGATTTATTTTGCGAACTGCCAATTTTGACGCGTTCAAATCAGTTTGGTATAATTGTATCGACATGAGTTCCGACTATGAAAGTGTGGATTCTGGTATAGAACTTGCTGCAAATAATGCAATACAAACCCTAGTACCCGGTAAATCCCGCAATAGATACGAAAAAGAATATAAGCGATTCGAAGACTGGTGCAGTCCAAAAAAAGTCAGTGATATATCGGAGAATATTAACTTTGACACGTTCATTCCATATCAGTGTCGTAATGTTTGACATTACATATTGGTAGTAGGTAAACACTTTTTAAACGGATCACTTACGAGTTCATTGACCTATCTAGACTAGAACGTTGATTTCTCCCTTTTCTATAGACATTTCCATGGTCAATGTTCGTCAGAAATCTCGTCTGTTATTCCACCACGAGATATTCCAGGTAGACAAACTATACGAGCTCAAGCTAGTCACCACTTCATTGTCACGCTTGATACTGCCTACCATACTTCATTTTTCTATCGAACGCCAAGTTATGGAACTCTTTGCCTAGAGAGGTCTATCCTTATGCTTCTAACCTCCAAACATTCAAGAAAAATTCCAATGATCTTCCCTCTCAACATTCCATCGTTGGCTTACCTGATGTCCTTTGAAGATTATAATATACACTACGGGTGTTATAAGGATGATAAGCCCTCGGTCGACATATATTCCCGACCTCGGGATGTTGTTATCCCAATAACATCATTCATACCTTAGTAATTACTATTACACGCTATGGTTGTTAATGTTGATCAGTTGACGATTTGTAGGGAACACGTTTTTTGTCGCCCGTGTATTCAACTTCACGAATTAATACAGTTTCAGTATTGATTAAATGAGTAGTGTCCTCAGCCCTGTACAACTACAATGATGTAGAAAAATCAAGTCTTAAGAGTAAAGAAAAACCGATTCATTTCAACTATTTCCCTAAGTAAGTGCCGCGCTACCTTCGTCAAACCCAGTATATTTCATTTTTACTGGCAACATATTACAGAGTTGCCGATGTGAATTGTATATTTCTTGTGATTTGACTTAACTGTTCATATATTTGTTGTGAATCTGAATTTTAATAGAATGAAACTTCAAAAGTACATGAACCTTCCCAGGACTGGAATTGTACGTTCTACGTACATTTACATCGCGTGCTGTGTAAATTGCGAAATGTGTACCTAATTTGTTTTTACAGCAGTATATTAAACTGAAAAATGAATGCGTAAATACGTCTATTTGTTTATCACGGCGGGACATGGGTCTTCGAAGATGGTACTGTCCTGGCAAGATTCTAGCACAAAAACTGAAAATGATCAATGTTGTATAAACTCTAATTTTTATTCAAATGATTAAACTTCTTTTTTTTGTGTATCTGATTTTTGATGGAATAGTGAGACATTTTTATTCTTTAAAAAAAATTCAAATTATTGTCGATGTGCGGCTTTTTCAGCGAAACCGAAAGGGCATTGGTTTAAATGTACTGTTAGTATGTATACATTAAAAAACTATTTCCAATTGATATGTACTTTTCTCATGATTTTATTGTTCTAATTGTAGGCAAATAGTGAATCGAAGAATGAAAAGAGGAAAAAATCTGCAGTTTCTGATTCTTCTGATGAGGAAGAAGAAAACGTAAAGAAGAAAAAAGTAGATTCTGGACGGATTAAGAAAACTAAGGAGAAGAAAATATCAGATTCAGATACAGAGGAAGAAAAATCGTCAAAAAAAAATAAGAAATCGGATTCGCGGTCAAAAAAAGCTAGGTCAAGGGTCGGTTCAGAATCGGACTCTTCTGAAGATGAAAAAGAAAAGAGTAAAGAAAAAAGAGTAAGGAAACCGGAGACTAAACATTCAAAACAAAAAAATGACTCAAAAGCTGGCTCTGACTCTGATGATGGTACAGATAAATCTAAAAAGGTGAAAAAATCCGATGAACCCAATCGTCTTAAATATAAAGAAAAAAGTGGTTTTGAAAGAGGACTTGATGCAGAAAAAATAATAGGTGCTTCCGATTCTACAGGGCAATTGATGTTCCTCATTAAATGGAAGAACTCTGCAGAAACTGACCTTGTTGCAGCCAAGGAGGCTAACTTGAAATGTCCTCAAGTTGTCATTCAATTTTATGAAGAAAGGCTAGCCTGGCACTCTCCTGAAGATTAGTCTTCAGTAAGTAAGATTTTCTCATCATGTAATATTCCTGTTTCATAAGTATAACGTTCGTGTTTTCATTTCTTGTATTTGGATCTGATTTTAATTTTATTCTTAAGTTCCAAAATTTCATAAATTTTAAATATGGATACGAAATGTATGATTGTAATTTCTTTAAATAAAAGTGTTCCATTTACAGTTATAAATTATTGAAGATGCCAATACATATCGTATAAACGACTGTGTGAAGTACAGGTGGGGCCGAATTGAGGGCGATTTTGAAAAGTTGTGTAAAAAGAATCAATTTTTCCAAATTTTATTTTCACCATCTTGATTCTTGGACTTCATAAAAAAAGCATTATAGAAAAGTAATTATGAAAATGAAAAAGTAACTACTTTTTAGTAATCGCTCTAATAAAATGACGTCTGTTCAGACATACACTTTCTTCCAGCTGTGTCCTGAATAGGCTGCCAAAAAAAATCGATATTTTTTTATTTCGCTCTTCTTCGAGTATATCATTCCCCGTTCAAATTCATTCAGGTCCCCCAAATTTGAAACAAATCGGCTAAAATTTAGAGGTGCATCAAGTCCAAAACGTGTTTTTTGAAGTTTTTCCTCAATTTTTTAACACCGTTGTACAATAACGGGATGTTTGACACTTGAGAGACATTTTTACATTCAAGCACAAAGATTTTAATGCATTTCAGTCGCCACATGCAGTTTCAGACAGATATATGGCGAAAAGAACCATTTTTTTAAGACCTAAAAACTAATTTCAACTTTCAACTTCAATAACTTCATATTTTTAGGTTCGTGATGCGTCCATATGCTCTTTTAACGTAGTCTAGTATCACGTAGCATGAATTGAATTGATTATTTCACTTAAGCTAAAATAGCGTGTTATGATGGGTTGAAATTTTTGTGTTGATAAATGAAAACATCGTGTTTTCGATTTTGTAGTTCGGCTCTTGATTGACTACTGGATATGTATATGATGTGTTTTCGATTTTGTAGTTCGATTCCTGATTAGTTATTATCAAAACACAAACTTACCACTAGCAAGCTACTATAATGACACAACACCAAACTTTGACCAAAACTAAATAAGCACTCACTATTAATTCATATCAACTTCACAATTTTCGACAAATTTTGCATACTCGTTGATTACAAATCACTAAATCAAAATGTTATCAAAACATAACCTCGAGCGAGAAGCAGTAGACTAGACATGCAATGACGAAACTACGAATGACGCGCTCTGTGATTGGTAACTGAAATAGAGGGATGTTTGAAATATCAAGTAAATGTTTTGTTAGTTGCATAATTTCAGAACTAAATGCGGGATTAATGTTCCTAGTTAAATTGAATAGTAGGCTGTAACATAAATGAAGGAAATTAACAATAATTCTTGATTCGAATTTACACGTCAAAATGAGTGATAAGAGCCGCTTCGGTGATTATAATCTTGAACAAATAAGAAATGAAATTAAAGACCTAATACCGCAAAATACCATTCGGTCCAAAAAATAAATTTGGAAACAATTCACAGAATTTTGTGAGAAACGAAATCACCTTCTAGAAGAAAATACATCGAATGAAAAACTTGCGGACATCCTTACTGAATGGGCATTCAATATGCGAAAGATCGATGGAAGTGAGTATAAAGAAATGGTAGTGAAAACTATGTGGATTACTACTGCCAAATTGCTCCAAGAGAAATATTATAACGAATACAACCGTACTTTAGATCCATTCAAAGATATACCTTTTCAAGTTGCTAGAAATGCCAGGAATATGAAAAGGAAAAGACTGCAAAGTATTCCAGAAAAAAGAAAAATATCTTCTGTATCCTTGACATCTGAAGAAATGACAAATGTTGTACAAAGTTGGGATGAAAATAATCCAAATGGACTGCAGAGAAAAGTTTATCATATAATTGCAGTGGAATTGGCTTGGCGGGGTGGCGAGGCTTGACGACGGAACACCATCAGGAAGACTGGAATACAACCCAATTTTCACGAAAACTGCACAAGGAGGTGCAAGAAATATAGCGGAAAGTAAATGGCTTGTACCAAATAAACATAAACCAGAAAATTGCCCAGTTCGACTATTCAAGAAACTGATATCAAAAAGAGGAGTGAATATTAAAACGGATCGGCTATTTTTGACGGTTAACAGCAATTGGTATAAAGACAATAATAGTCCTTGGTTCAAAAATATGCCAATTGGTATAAATGAAATTAGTAAATGGACCAAATCTGCAGCTGAAAAAATTGGTTTAGATACAAAAAAAGTTAAAATTTCGAATCATTCAAATAGATCTACAGCTGTCAGTCAGTTGGCAAGTTCCGGAATCGGAGAACAACAAATAATTAAAGTCACTGGCCATAGTAGTTCAACGTCAATAAAACCATATTTACAACTCAACAGGGAACACCATGCCAAAATAATTTCAAATCTTAGAAGTGAAGATGTAAATATATCCACAACGCAGACGGTTATATCTACTAGTACAAAAAAGGACGAACTGGATATGGATAATGTTAAATTATACAACAGCACAAACTGTACATTTAATATTAATATTTATAATAAATAAATAAAAATGGTTTCGATTTTATTCATGAAATAATCTTAACAAATACAACTCGTGTTATCGGCGATTATCGTTAATTCCTTCTCGGTTTCGAATCAAATTCAAAGGAATTGCTATTTCGATAATCACCGATACACTTGTGGTATTACCTACGATAATTTTAGAGAAAATCGCCCATCAGTTATGATAATCTACACTCGAGTGGAAAAACGCACCACTTGAAAATGCAACAAAAATGGCAAAAACTCAGAGTGCCTTAACTCGGTTGCATTTAGTCGAAAATAAATGAATCTTAGAGTTCTGAAAAGGTTAGGAACTTCCCTTTAATGTGATGCTAGTTAATGTGATACCAAATCCATTCCACTCCGCTAAGAAAAATATGTTCTTGGTGTCAAAAAATGTCCCACTTTGACAGCTCGTAGGGCGAGCCGAAAAAATCATGGACTCAATCAAACAACAGGTCAGTAAATTTCAATCATTTTTCTTCAAGTTCCCTAAAAATTTGAGTTTCTACGATGATTTGGCGGGAAGCTATGAATTTTTCAGGAAAAAGTAATATTTTGCGTTTTTTTTGGCCACAACTTTGCCAATTTTGTACCTCAATCAATGAATCTTCATAAAATTAATCGACGAGTCATAAAGTTGATAGAATGTGTTGAGTACCTACAGAGTATATTCTAGTATTTACAATCAAATATTTTAACAATCATTTAATAATTTATAATCATACATTTAATAATTTGTACATCACGTTAACGCTTTTTACGCAACGCTTGGAATTCGCCGCTTGTGCTCCTCGACAACTTTCAACAGGTACTGCTTTGCTCTCCGTTTTTCGTCAATTCGGAATTATATTTTATAATTAACGCTATACCTCTTTCCGCGGTGTCGATTCATAACGCGCAAAAATGAAAAATTCTTCTTTCGCTTCTATATAAGACTCTTTGCTTTTCCACGCAGGTGGATCTTCTGTTAAAAAGTCGTAGTTCACGTCAAATCCTTTCAACAAGTTATGTGTATGTTGAGAGAATTGTTCATCGATACAACGCGTTCTACACATCTCTAATTCGGTGTCAGAATTTGGATTTAATAATAACCTTTTAACCAGCTACGAGCTGTCAAAGTGGGACATTTTTTAACACCAGGAACATATTTATCTTAGCCGGGTGGGAGTAGGTGGAACGAGTTGGTATCACATTAAAGGGAAGGTCCTAACCTTTTCAGAGCTCTAAGATTCATTCATTTTCGACTAAATGCAACCGAGTTAAGGCACTCTGAATTTTTGCCATTTTTGCTGCATTTTCAAATGGTGCGTTTTTCCACTCGAGTGTAGATTATCATAACTGATGGGTGATTTTCTCTAAAATTATCAATTCATTTAATGCTACGTTATACTAGACTACGTTAAAACAGCATATGGACGCATCACGAACCTAAAAATATGAAGTTATTGAAGTTGCAAGTTGAAATTACAGTTTTTAGGCCTTGAAAAAAATGGTTCTTTTCGCCATATATCTGTCGGATAGTGGATGTGGCTACTGAAATGCATTAAAATCTTTGTGTTTTAATGTAAAAATGTCTCCCAAGTGTCAAACATCCCGTTATTGTAGAACAGTGTTAAGAAACCTCTCAAAAATTGAGGAAAAACTTCAAAAAACATGTTTTGGGCTTGATGCACCTCTAAATATTAACCGATTTGTTTCAAATTTGGGGGACCTAAATGAATTGGAACGGGGAATGATATACTCGAAGAAGAGCGAAATAAAAAAATATCGATTTTTTTTGGCACAGTCTAGTCCTGAAGCTATTCATCACTGCATTGCCAGAAGTGGTGCAACTTCTTGTTGTCCGGTCTGTGGTTGTGGTGGGTTATTCTGGTACATTTTAATCTTCAGGCTATCGTTTGGTCCGATTTTGAGTGATCACGTGATCCAGATATAAACCATCCAATGTTCATGCTTACTCCTGCTGTGTGGGAGGTTGCTCTGTCCTGTTGAAAAAACTTCATACTATGCAAGTTGTGGAGTAGAACACTTTTACACCACGTCTGCGAATCTGTGAATTCATTCTCAAAGGAAAATTCTTGACTGAAGAGGGCAAATCGAAATATGCCTGGTTTCTCATACAGTCTGAACGGAGGTTATCTTAACGAAACTTTTTTCTAAATTGGTTACTTTCCATTTTGGTACTTGCTTGCTTCTCTTTGACGCTTTTTTTTTACTTCAAGGATGGTGTAAACAAAAATTGATTGACTGTTGTAAAGATTTATCAAAATCATTTCTTACGCTCTACATTAAATGTAACTAAGTTGTTATGATGCACATGGTATTAAATGTTAATTTCTCTAATAAAAGATATAATCTCACATTATAGACCGGACGGCGGGGACGAAATAATATGAAAACGTGCTTTTTCCGGGCGGTAGCAATATTTCGATTGATTCTTATGCATTTTTTGCCGTAGGATACGACTATCGTTACCCGTACTTTGTAAAAGTTGGGCTTCATTTTTTAATTTAACAATTAGTGAAAAAAAATGACTTTTTTACATTTTCCATTATATCTCCTTTTAGTCGGATCAATTAGACGTAAAAAATGTGAAAGTTCTTAATTTTTTCCAAACAGACCAATCAACTTAATTTTTTTTGCAAATCGTTTCTGGACGTATACTGAACGATATTGAACTTTAAGATCTAGTCGCTCGACCATTTTTCACCTGTTAAACCGGAAATTGGCCAATTTTCATGGGAAAATTTGCAAAATTGGTAAGTATTGCCAAAATTGGCTGGAAAACTCCAGGTTTTCGGTGTTGCTGATCACGATTCCGAAGTTAGATTTACCGTTTTCGACCGCAGTATCTAGAAATTGGCCAATTATATGTTTTTGTTGATAATGACTAAAACATTTCACTCAGGGGTTTTTTCGAGGTCGCTGATCACGATTCCAAAGTTAGATTTACCATTTTCTACCGCGATAGCTAGAAATTGGCCAATTTTATGTCAGAAAAATGGATAAATTAGATAATTTCGTAATTTTTGTTGAAATTTTTTGCCATGAAATTGGTAAATTTCTAAATGGTATAATAATAAAAAAATGTTACTCCAGAATCACGAAACCCCCAAACGATATTTACTAGCGATTTTCAAGAAAATTACGAAATTATCTAATTTATCCATTTTTCTGACATAAAATTGGTCAATTTCTAGCTACCGCGGTGGAAAATGGTAAATCTAACTTCGGAATAGTGATCAGCAACCTCGAAAACCCCAGAGCGAAATGTTTTAGTCAATTTCAACAAAAACTGCGAAATTATTAAATTTGACCATTTTTGGGACATAAAGTTGGCCGATTTCTAGCTACCGCGGTGGAAAATGGTAAATCTAACTTAAGAATCGTGATCAGCGACCCCGAAAACCCCCCGAGTGGAGTTTTCCAGCCAATTTTGGCAATACTTACCAATTTTGCAAATTTTCCAGTGAAAATTGGCCAATTTCCGGTTTAACAGGTGAAAAATGGTCCAGCGACTAGATCTTGAAGTTCAATCGTTAGTATCCGTCCAGGAACGATTTGCAAAAAAAATTAAGTTGATTGGTCTGTTGGAGGAAAAAATTCCGAACTTTTTTGCTAAATTGACTCGGCTATTTCCTGTGCATTTTTAGCATTATGCACCTATAGTTTTTTTGTTTCTTACTACAAAATGAGATCTGGTACGATATCCCAAGTACCTTAACCTGCAAATTGCGTTGAAAGTTGGAAAAGCGTGTTTTTTCAACATTCAATATCTCGACAATTAAAATACCTAGGAGCTTGAAATTCTCAGAAAATGTTGCTATTACTAATATAAATAAGTGCACCAAATTTCAAAACGATCGCTTCTTAACTTTTACAGTTACTAACGATCAACATTTTTTTCGAAGTTGTTGCATAATGCGCTAAAGTTGCTGTGATCGTCTGATTTTGATACAACTGGTCTCAAAAATTCAAAAAACTATTCAAATTTAATATCCCGTTGCAATTTAAAAAAAAAGTTAATAGAACCGATTTTATAATGATTTGTTTAACACTAGTAGTTCTATACACACGTATAAAACTATAACTTTAAAAAAAATGAATATTGATGATACTTGTTGGCATAAGTTCAAAGCTGTTTTTTTTTACAAATTTAAAAAAAGTTGTCTAGCATGCACAGGAGCGGAGATAATTTTTTTTTCAATTCCTGAAGACTTATACGTCATACAGCGTTCAATTTTGGAGAGATTTCAGTTCAATACTTGTACTTTCAATAAAAAAATATATTGTACCTGCATCGCATCAAATAGTATAAAATAACAATTGTTGAAGCTCTCTTTTCGCCTATCTCTCGCATGGTCAACTTCAACAATTGTTATTTTATACTATTTGATGCGATGCAGGTACAATATATTTTTTTATTGAAAGTACAAGTATTGAACTGAAATCTCTCCAAAATTGCGTCTTCAGGAACTGAAAAAAATTATCTCCGGCTCCTGTGCATGCTAGGACAACTTTTTTTTTTATTTGTAAAAAAAAACAGCCTTAAAGTTATGCCAACAAGTATCATCAATATTCATTTTTTTTTAAGTTATATAGTTTTATACGTGTGTATAGAACTACTAGTGTTGAACAAATCATTATAAAATCGGTTCTAATTAACTTTTTTTTAAATTCCAACGGGATATTAAATTTGAATAGTTTTTTGAATTTTTGAGACCAGTTGGATCAAAATCAGACGATCACAGCAATTTGGGGGCATTATGCAACTAAACTTCGAAAAAAAAATTTGATCGTTAATAACTGTAAAAGTTAAAAAGCGATCGTTTTGAAATTTGGTGCACATATTTATATTAGTAATAGCAACATTTTCTGAGAACTTCAAGCTCCTAGGTATTTTACTTGTTGAGATATTGAATGTTAAAAAAACTCGTTTTTCAACTTTCAACGCAATTTGCAGATTAACAATGGCACTTGGGTAATCGCACCTGATCTCATTTTGTAGATAATTAAGTAAGGAACAAAAAACTATGAGGTGCATAATGCTAAAAATGCACAGGAAAGAGATATAAAGGAAAATGTAAGAAAAAGTCAATTTTTTTTTCACAAATTGTTAAATTGAAAAATGAAACACAACTTTTACAAAGTACGAGTAACGATAATCGTATCCTACGGCAAAAAATACATAAGAATCAATTGATGCAGGCAATCTCCGCCGTCTGGTCTGTTATTCTATGTAGATCTGAAACGGATTTGAAAAGAACTGATTCTATTCATTGGAGCAAACTAAAATTTTAAGTAAAATAGGCTTGTTTTGGTACAGATCTGAGGTCTTTACTTCGAGTAGGGGCAGAACCCTGGCCAAAGGGGTATTTTGGACATTTTTAGGGATATCTGTTAAGATTTAATTTTTTTTGGACCACTTCAAGTATTACCTAATGTATGAAATTGGTAACCTTTTATTGTCGATGTTCAAGGAACCTTCAGTTCAAATGATGATTTTCGGACCAATTACAGATTTGCCAATGATATTTTCTGCATTTTGACAGTATCTATTTCGTCCATTATTACATAAATTGCTACATGTGCATGTTTTTGCACCAACAGCGCTTTGTTTTGCACAATATATTCAGTAATTCATCAGGGATGGGAGCTTTGAGAATTTTTATTGGCATCTGGTTATGCTCTGCAGTCTGTTGCCATCCTAATTCAACAGGATTGTTACAATACTTTAGTTATAAGAGAAAAGACAGAAATCATGACGTTCATACACGTTACACACACATCTATATGACGCATTCCAGGTCATATTCGCACTTCATCCCAGGTGAGGTCTTTGGATAACGCTGAAATTTTGCAGGTGGTTTCTGTCTCAGGAAATATTAGGTTCCCCAAAATTTCAAGCCATATACTTCAATGATGCGCCGCCTAGAATATTTTTCTTTTTTTTTTTGAATTTTATAGATTGAAAATGAAAATACGGCATTTCTTCTGTAAAAATATTCAAAACCATGAATTTCATGGGAAATTTTCAGAGGAATCAAACGCCCCTTTCAGAATTGGCCTATCGTTTCGTGCAAACTCAAAAATTTTTTATTATTTTTATTATTCAAAAATTCATATCTTCGGTGTTGCTACTCCGATCAGGCTGAAATTTTGTGTGAATACTTAAGTGGTGTATGAATGGTCTTGCATAAATTATGAATGGGTGAATATTAATCTCTAATCTGATTCCAGATTTGGATTCCTCGGAAAATTTTCGATCGATTATGTACTTTCTTAAGTCGATTCAATCGATATTGCTACCATGTTTTTTTTCAATATTCGAATTTGATTGAAAGTGCAGTGTACATTTCTCGATAAAAACTCAATTTCTTCTTTAAAAAAAATAATAATTTTTATTATTAACTCATTTTTTTTAATATTATTTTTTTAAATTATTATTTCATAATAATTTTTATTATATAACTCATTTTATTCAATTATTATTTTTCTTTTAAAAAAATAATAAATTTTAGTATTAAAACTCATTTTATGTGATTATTTTTTTTTAAGAAGAAATAAAATTTTTATCAAGAAATGTACACTGCGCTTTCAAACAAATTTGAATATTGAAAAAAACATGCCCGCAATATAGATTGAATCGACTTACATAAATTTTAGAAAGTACATAATCGATCGAACATTGTCCGAGGAATCCGAATATGGGATCAGATTTGAGATTAATATGCACCCATCAGCATGAACTTGAAAATACAGATAATTAACTCTAGCGTTTCATAATTTATGCATGACCATTCATACACCACTCTGAAGCACATATTCACTTTTAGCTGCCTTCACACAAAGTTTCAGCCCGATCGGAGTAGCAACACCGCAGATATGATTTTTTGAAGAAAAAAATCAGTTTTTTAGTTTAATTCTGAAGGATTAGTTAGTCAACATAATATCAACATATACAAACTTTAAACCTAAATACAGTATAAAAAACTCTTTCCAGTTAATAGAAAAAATAAAAGATGTAGAACTAAAGACAAATATCAAACTTGTATCTTTTGATGTCAAGAACCTTTTTCCAAGTATTCCCACACAATTGACCATCACTCTAATTGAAGATCTTTTAATCCGCAATAATACTTTACCGGCAATAACACAGGAAATATTAAGTTTAATCTCACTTTGCATAGACCAAAATTATTTCACAATTAACGATAAATATTACAAACAGAACACCGGACTCCCCATGGGTTCGCCATTATCTCCGTTGCTAGCAGAAATATTTATGAATTACTTGGAAACTAAGATTTTAAATTCCAATTTTCAGCACATGTTTGTATATTGGTATCGCTATGTTGACGACGTAATCGCTTGCTATACAGGCAGTAACCGTCAAATAAATTCTTTTCTCACCTATATCAACAACTTACACCCAAATATAGAATTCACATTAGAGATGGAAAACAACAAGTCCTTAAACTTTTTAGATCTGACAATTTCACACACAAATAATTACTTTTCTTTCGCTATTTATCACAAGCCCACCCACACAGATACCACAATACACAACACTTCTTTACATCCACAATCACATAAGCTAGCAGCATATAATTGTATGATACATAGATTAATTAATGTCCCATTAAGTAAAGATAATTTCCATTTAGAATTAAACAGAATCGTAGATATTGCCAAAAATAACGGTTATAATGTCAAGATAATTAATAAAATACTCCAAAATAAACTCAATAAAAAAGCCTTAAGCATAATTTATCCGCAAATTAATAATAATACAAAATCAAATTTCACATGTCTAACATATTTAGGTAAACATTCACTAAAAATATCTCAATTCCTTAAAAAACAGAATAAAAACGTCGCCTTTAAAACAACAAATAACCTATGCTCGTATATTAATAACTCGAAATCTAAAAAAGATAACTTAAAGAAATCTGGAGTTTACAGACTGAGATGTGATGACTGTAGTGCTTTGTACATAGGACAAACTGGACGCAGTTTCAGCGTAAGGTTCAATGAACATTTGAGAAGTTACAGGCTCAAAAAAGAAGACTCTAATTACGCAAATCACCTGTTAGAACATAACCACAATTTCACCCTTAATCCTGATATTCTACATATTCAGGAAAAAGGACATAAACTTAATATATTAGAATCCATAGAAATTTTGAAACACGCAAAAAACAATAATAATGTAATATTAAATGATCAAATCGACACATATAATTCACCGCTTGTTAACAATTTTGTAAACACACTCCCACCATTATCCACCCCCATCCCTCAATTTGCACCACATTCTGATCCCTGATATTTAAGGACATACTTTTAGATTTAGCTGTAGTTGATAACTCCTCGCTTTGATAATGCCACAGTGTGGTGAAACAATTTGTCAGCATTTTTAAATTAAATGTTAAAAGTTTTGTGTGAAATTTGAGTTTTATTCTCCAACTTCTGAAGAAAAATAAAATTAAAAATATTCTAGGCTTTATTGAAATATAGTCTTGAAATTTTGGGAAACCTAATATTTCCTGAGGCAGAAACTACTTGCAAAATTTCAGCGCAATCCAAAGACCTCACCTGGGATGAAGTGCGAATATGACCTGGTTTAAAAAAAAAATCGTGAATTAGGACTAAAGATGGAATAACGACCAAACTATTGAATAAACTAAAAAGGTCAGCTTGAACATATCCAAAATAACCTTTTTAGTTTAGGGGTTCCACCCCCTACTCGGAGTACAAAGCTCAGATTATTATAATTTGCATCAAAACAAACCTACTTTCCCAGGTCGTGTGTGCCTGCCAAAAATTTATGCTATCTAGTTTTTTCACTTAGCTTACTTGTACTCCACTAGTCTTATTACAAGTAATTATGCAACTTATTCAACATCTAATCTTTCTATATTGAGCACAACACATTATTAATATCCTCCAAGGATAATAATAATAATAATACTTTATTACTGTGAATCTATGTAGATAAGCATAGTCAAATACCAGTACAGATTAATACTTTAATATTACTACAAAATACAAGACTATTAATCGCTAAAATACAATGAACTTTTATTTATGCCTTTTTTCCTTGTAACTAACAGAGATGATAACTTATTTCTTATTTTGTTTTGTTTTATATCGTGAGTTTTTATTATATTTTTCAAACGTTGTATCTTGTGATACTACTTGTGTATATATTTTTAATATAAATAATAATAATGGACAAAATAAAATTCTTATCAAAAATTATTTCTTTACAATATTTTATTGGTAACCTACAAACATGTTGTGCTTTCTAAATCCGTCCTTGACCAGAATTTTTTAAAATTTAATTGAATTTGATCGGACGCAGTAGTCCTCTTATTCATTGGCCGCCGAGATCCCCAGACATTACGCCGCTTGATTCCCTTCTTTAAGGGACAATACAAAATAAAGTGTATGTTACAAGACCTCAGAACCGAGAAGAACTCTGTGATAGCATCAGAGAAGCTTCTCACAGTATAACTTGACAGCAGTTAAGAAATGTGATAAGGAATAATCGGCGACGAATTGACGAGTGTATAAGGGAATTTGGTGGATGAGTAGAAATTACAAAAATTCAACTTTTTTACAACTTTCTCATTTGTTAATTTAACGATAAAATTATTTAATAATTCATATTAGTGTCGATAAAAGTGAATTTTCTTTTTTTGGACACCCAGCATTTTAGAACACTGAAAATCGGTACAGGTAAGTTTAACGTTATCCTTAATAAGAATCCGTCATCTGTTTTTCTCTAAAAAAAATCCCTAATAATACTTTCTGAAATTTAAGCCAATAAATGTGGTCGTAGGTGGCCATGATTACAGCCCAAGACTAAAGTTATCCACTAGTTTAATGCACATTTTGAATACCAACCTGTTATATATTATGGTATCATTGGGTATATTGATAATCAATGTTTTGTTTTTCAATATAATAAAAAAAACTGTCAATGTTAATTCGAATGTCATGTTAGAAACAATCTTACAAAATAAAATATTCAAACATAATTTGGCGACGAGGATTAAAGAAACACAAAATTTGTATCAATTATTCAAGAAAAAACCGTTCATATCATGAAGTGAATATCAGTTCAATAATTGCAAATGGCTCAAGATCTTGCTCCACTCATAACAGCGCTGAGTAAGTTAGTCAATTCCCTTCAACTACAACAACATCAACCATCTACAGTGAAGGATACCTTCAAAAACAAATACTTTCGAACCATTCGACGAAAATTTTGACAGCTATTGTCAAAGACTGGAGAATTTCTCCAAATTAAAAGGATTGGATAAAGAAGATAATGAAACGAATGAAGCAAACTTCATGGTTCTAATAAACTGTTTAGGCAGTAGATACTACAAACTGATATCCATCTTGACATCTCCAGAGCTTCCAGCTACTAAAAGTTACACTGAATTAATTTCTCTTCTGAGAAATCATCTCGCTCCCAGAAGAAATATTTTAACTGAGCAACACCGATTCTTTTCGAGAATTCAGTCTCCAGGTGAATCAATTTCAAATTATGTTGCTGCACTCAAAGACCTCATAAAAACATGCGACTTCAAAACTGAGTGCAACAAAAACGAATGTTCAAAAGGTGTTATCAACATGTTAAGAGCCCAATTTATTAGAGGTTTGCTCGATTCCAGTACAAGGGAAAGGATTCTACAATTAGTCGATGTATCTTTTGAAAAAGCCCCCTAGAAACAGCATTGGCGATTGAAACTTCTTGTATACAAAACCGTGAAGTTTACGAAAGTTGTCCAACGTCCTCAAGAAATGTGCATAAAGTTGAATTTCATCAAAATCATCGTCGTTCTAGATCAAGAAGTAATATTGTGTCTAGTTGTCACAACCACAAGTATTCGAGTACACACTCAAAAGCCAATTCTGACCGTAATTTGCAGCTACAAAAACGGACTCACAGGAGTATGCCTCCATTGTGGCAGGAACAGTCATCAATCTCAAAACTGTTTTATTAAAGAAAAACTTCGATGTAAACTCTGTAACAAGAAAGGCCATGTTTTAAAGTTTGTATTTCATCACTTCTCAAGAAAAATCCAGAAAATGTCAAAAATGTCAATGACATTGTCACGTCTGACTCTTCTGACGAAGAATAGGCGTGACGAAAGATTTTGAAATACTCTTCCGTAATGTGGGTACACATTCACTATTTACGAAAAAACCTTTATTTCGGTAATAAACTTAAGTTTAACGAAGTTTGAAGCCATTTTACTAATATTTTTTCAATAGTGCGCGAAAACAGCTCGCAGGTGTCATGGCGTCGGCTCTGACGTCACGCCTAGGTAAACATGTCATTGTGTCTATGCGTAGCGAAGAAAGTAAACAAAACATTAAATTAATTCGTGTGATAAAAATGAATTCCAAAGTTTATAAGTGGTGTGCAGTACCGCAGTGTAAAAACACATCAATAAGAACACCCAACAAAGTGTTTGTACATGTTCCAAACAATAAAATAATAAGAGATAAGTGGATGAAGCTGACAAGGCGAAACCCGAACGACGTAGTCACGAATTCGCCACTTTATTTCTGTGAAGACCACTTTGATGTGAGTATGTTATCATATATTTATATTTCTCAAACTTAAAACGTTTGTTTGAGGTGAAATAGTTGAAATATTGAGGCTATGGAATAACTAATTTATTGAGGTTATGTTAGTTTTGGACTTGTCTATCATTCTTATTATCAATTTTAATCGTTTACTTTTCTTTTTGCAGTTGCCAAATTATATGGAGTATCATGTGATGGGGTCAGTATCACAAGTACGTATGAAACCAGGATGTATGCCCCATAAATTTATATGCCAACCAGACAGGAAACCACGAACATCTGACACAACAGAGCGACCCTATATAGCTAAGAAACGAAAAATGATGATTCTTGAAGAGTGTAAAAAGGAATTCGAAGAAAATTTTATAGTTACAGAACAATCATGTTTTGAAGAAACTGCATCCGGTAGTTCAGGTATATATTATTAACTTATTGAAAAAGTTAATTTTATTCTCAGTCTTATTACATAGCTACATTGTTGGTACACTCAAAACTTCATAGATTTTTCTGTGACCTAGTAATCTCCTATTTGTGTTCATACTTATAACATTGCACTTAAACAACAAAATATTTGTTTTACAGTTCAGCAGAATGTAGAAGTTCCCCAATTAACACCAAGAGTTTTGGATAAATTAATTCAAGCACACATATCGAAAAGATTCAGAAGTAAAGCTAACAGAGTTAAATAAACTCGCATGAGTTCAAAACGAGTTTGATTATATCTAAGTTGGTTGTATCTAGGGTAAAGATAAATACAAAATTTACTTACAAGGAAGTTTTCACGTTTCTAAACTCAGACGAGCAAAATTCTCGATTTGTTGCGAGGAAATCGCCCAACATCATTACATCAATCCTGGGCAAATTTGAGCTATTTGCCTTAACAAAGCTTGGTTCCATTGTTATAGTAGAGTGGAGACGATAAATCACACGTAAAATAATAAAAGATCTATCCAAATGCGTAATCAGTAGTATTCACAAGAAAACACAGAGAATGAGTGTATTCTGTATTGACTGACAGCGGAGTTTACCTAAGCGTGACGTCATGCGCTGTGATTGGTGTTTAGTCAAAATGGCCGATTGCAGTATTTTAATGTTTTATTTTATTGAAAATCTTAATAATCTGAATTTTTTAAATAAAACTAAAGCAGTGTTTTAAATTTTTTTAATATGAATTTTCCCCTAAAACCATTATATCGACGATTTTTTGATACTGTCGTCATCCCTATTTGTAATCAATCAAATCATCGATGTTTTCAATGGTACTGCATCCGTTTTCGATCCAAAAATTAATCAAATTGAAATCAATAACAAACTTTGTAATTTTGAATGTTATACAGGAAGTCCAGTTACCATAATTTCCAAAAGTGATTTTGATGAACTTAACTTGAAAATTCCTCTTCAGAAATCGAATATTTGCTTCCGCTCTTATACGAAACACCTCTTCAGACCTCTAGGCTACATCACAGTGTCAGCGTCATACAGGGGAAAGCATTACATAGGAGATCTATACGTTGTTCCTGATTACGGTACTCCTATTATAGGAAGAAGATGGATACGAGCATTAGAAATCAATATTCACGATGTTAATTGTTCTCAAATATTAATATCAGAAATTCTTGAACAATTCAAAGATGTTTTCTAACCAGAAATTGGAAAAAATCCGGCTTTCCATTGTTCCCTTTCTCTTCGCACCGATGCCAGACCAGTGTTCATTAAGCCTCGAAGAGTTCCATATGCACTTCAAGAACAAGTAGAAAAGGAATTGGATAACTTAGAAAGTCAACATCATCAACTCACCATGGTACATACAGCTCCGAATGAATTTCACAAGATAATAGATCAAATTGTAAATGATTTGGAAGGAACTACGGCTTATTTTGATGATATCTTGGTTCAAGGATCGTCAATAGAACAGTGTAAAAATCGATTAATCCAGGTCCTCCAGAAATTACGTGAATATAATATTCATCTTAATAGACAAATGTAAATTTTTCGAGAAGAAAATATCATATCTTGGACATGTGATCAGCAAAGGTCTTCAGAAATCAGATGATAAAATTAAAGCAGTTATTGATGCGTCTGGGCCCAAATTCAAGGAAGAGATACAACAGTTTCTTGGACTTATTATGTATTATTCGAAATTCATCCCAGACGCATATACTTTATCCTCTGAATAGTCTGCTGAGAAGAGATATAGAATTCAACTTGACTGCAAAATGCGAAACAGCATTCATTAAAGCTAAAAAGTTGATAGCTAACGAAAATGTATTGATGCCATTTACACCAGATCTAGAAGTAACTCTTGCCACTGATGCCAGCCCATATGGATTGTCTGGAGTTTTATCTCATCGTTTACAGGATGGATCTGAGAGACCTATTGTTTTCATCTCAAGATCACTTACTAAAGCCGAACGCAACTATAGTCAACTGGATAAAGAAGCAACAGCGATCTACTGGTCGTTCAAAAAATTATTTCATTACATATATGCAACCAGAATGCTTCGATATGCTCAATATATGTCAGGATTTGACTACACTATTCAATATCGAAAATCAAGTGATCATACTAATGCTGATTATTTTTCAAGAAATCCACTCAAATTGTCTCCAGAAGAAAGAAAGGTCGATGATGAACACTTTCTAAACATTGCCTTGGTAAATCAGATTTGTAATGATACACTGACAGCAGAAAAAATCAAAATTGAAACAGAAAATGATTCGGACTTATCGAAATTAAAAAAAGAACTGCTGAGCGGAACTAGGAATGTTTCGAGGACATCGTATAATCATTCTCAGGATATATCAACCTGCTATGCTCCAAGAACTCCATTTCACACATCTGGGAATAGTGAAAATGAAAGCTCTAGCAAGAAACTATTGTTATTGGAAGAACATCGATCAGGACATAGAAAATTTAGTAAAAAGTTGTCTTGCATGCTGTAAAGAAGAATGCACAAAAAGCACCAACACATCATTGGGAAGAACAGACGAAAAACTGGCAGCGAGTTCATATGGATTATGCTGGTCCATTTTTGAACCATCATTTTCTTATATTGGTCGATGCAAAATGAAAATGGCCAGAGACAACTATGATGAAGAATTATTGTCCTTCTACAATTTATCATTTGAGAGACATTTTCAGTAGGCATGGGTTGCCAGAGGTACTCGTAAGTGATAATGCTTCTATATTCAAATCTGAAGAGTTTAAGCAATTCTGCAAAAGGAATGGGATTCAACAAAGAATGATGATAGCACCAGGTCATCCAGCGAGGCAGAAAGGTACTGTCAAACATTGAAAACAAAATTTAAATGTATGATGAATGAACCAGGCGAGTTGCACGAAAAGTTATGTCGATTTTTACTAAGATACAGAGTAACACCCCTCTCATGTGGAAAAACGCCTTCAGAAATTCTTATTGGTAGAATTTTAAGGACAAAACTTGACCTCATTCGACCAAAAAATAAGAAAAAAAGATTTCCACAACCACTGTTTGATAGATTTTTTACTGTTGGGGAGAGTGCAGTCCAGAAATTATTCCTGTTCCAGTATATGAAAGTTTGGTAAAATAGTTAAACGTCTAGGAAGACTCCACTATTTAGTTGAACTAGATGATGGTTATATTATCAAGCGACATTATGATCAACTTCGTGGATGTCGAATAGAAAAACCTACTGTTTCCATTTGAAGCAAGTTCATCATACCCTAGTATTATTTCTCGCCCGACATATAAGAATACTGGAGTTTCTAGGAGAGTTACATTCAGAGATGCAGTTACACAGCAGACAGAATTGACTGGACCTTCAGCTAATCAAACCCAAAGCGATGATTCAACCACCAGTCAACAGACAGAATGTTCAACGAGTGAAAAATCAACTGTTAATCCTTCAACGAGCGAAGAATCGGATGTTGATTCTGTGAACATCCAACCTGTACCGAGACGTTCTACAAGAATCCGGAAACCAGTAGAGAGACTAAATCTGAGTCGATGTTGAATTCAAGCGAGTTTATAGTTAAGAGGTGGAGAATCTAATATATAAAATTCTCGTGTCACAATGTTCGTTCCCATACTCCTCCGAAACGGCTCGACCGAATCTTATGAAATTTTTTATGCATATTCAGTAAATCTGAGAATCGGCTACTATCTATCTTTCAAACCCCTAAGTGATAAGGGATGTACATCCCAAAATAATTGTTTTTTTTTGGATAAAATTTTTTTATCATGTGGCATTAAAAAATACATACAACCCTAAATTTTCACTCTTCTATCACCAACACCTGCTTTTTAATAGTCATTTTGATAATTTTATCATTTTTTATCCCGCTCGATCCATTATATTTTTCTCGTTTCGTTACCTTCTTGGAAAACTTTTAACGGCGAATACAAAGTAGACTACACTCTACAAGTCTAACCTAGTCGTTGGGTTAAAATTGGACTAAACATTTTTGTAATCCCTATGCAAGTAAGGTTGAATAAAAGCTTTTAAAAAAGAGCACAATTATTGGTTCTTGTAGCATCCACTTAGAAAAACACACCTGCAAGTAGAATATAAACTATAAGGGAAATTTTATTTTTAATGTAGTAATTACAAAGATATTTAGAATTATAGGAATATCATCTATATTAACGGAGAAAACAGATCGACACATTATTCAAAAAATATTTTAGCGCCATTAGAATTATAAAACAAAACACAATTTTTTTACAAAGTCTTTCATAAAATATGTACACAATTATAATAAACTTACAACCTTACAATACTATTGTTACTAATCTGTTTCCATGGGAGTCTCTACTTGTGCAACCTCTGAAATATCGTTCGGTAAATCAACGTCCATTCTCGAAATAACATTTCCACCTGTTGACCCTAACATATCAATTAAAGCTGCTTCGTGAAGATTTTCCTGGTTACTTAAAGATTCGACGTTTTTACTAAACTCACTTATGACTAAATCATTAGGAATGTCTACACTGGTTTCATTCAGTTCTTTATCTTCCGTTTTTCCAATTTCTGCATCTTCAACAACTATTTCCTTGTCTTGGCTTTCTATTGCTTTCACAATTGATTTATTTTCTATTTCTTCGGGCTCGGCTTTCGTTCTAAATTCTTCCGTTTCCGAATTTGACTGAAATCTCACATCTATCAAGTTTTCGGTATCATCCCGAGGTACCTTTTCGTTAATACTAGACGATAGTTCACCTTCTTCATTTGATATTTTCGTTACGTCGCCATTCGCTACTTCTTCCGATTTATCATTTTCGTCCGGGTCTTCCAATTTATCACTTTTGTCCGTGTCTTCCAATGTATCAGTTTCGTCCGTTTCTTCCAATTTATCATTTTTGTCCGTGTCTTCCAATTTATCAGTATCGTCCGTTTCTTCCAATTCATCATTTTTGTCCGTGTCTTCCAATTTATCAATTTCTTCCGATTCTTCCAATGCATCATTTTTGTTCGTGTCTTCCAATTTATCGATTTCTTCCGTTTCTTCCAATCTATCATTTTCGTCTGTTTCTTCAGAGTTTCCTTTTGAAGATTCTACATTAGCACATTCTATTTCTTCTATTTCCTTTGAATCGAGTACTTCACTCGCTGGTAAAACTTCAGCAGTCGTATCTTTTTCCATTTCTGCCAATTGCCGTTCTAGTTCATCTTCCACTATTTCGTTTCCCTTATCAAGATTATCACTTTCTTTTGTGTTACTATCCAATTTATTAACTTCTATTTCTTTATTCTCTTCGGTCAGTTCTTTATCAGCTACTTCTGCGGAAACATCTTGAATTTCCATTACTTCTACTTCAGTTTCCTCATCTTTTTTGCTACTACTATCTATGACATCAGTTCGATCCGGAATTTTCTCAACAGTTGATTCTTCAGTAATATCTGAAACTTCCATTTCTTTCTCCTTTGTGGTTTCTTCATCCGGCCCATCTAATATTTTTTTCAACGTCTTGTGTTTCCTCGTATCATGTTTTTCCACGTTACTTTTTACAGAATCTGAAGATTCTTCTGGTTTTCTCACTAATCCTAATACATCCAACATGCTATGCGTAACGGTGGCAGATTTTGCACTAGTCTGTGATGGATAAGCCGATTTCTTTTCACAAATAGCCAGATGTTTTGCCATCGAATTCCCTGAAAATACAAGTTATTAAAATTTTGTTCCATGAACGACTTTTATATTTTAAAACGAATGCGATTACAACTGTAGAACAAAAATTATGCAAATATCATCACAAGGCCATTACAGGAACGAATTATGCTTGAAAAATTAAGTAAAATGGTATCCTTTGGAACATTTTGATCGATTTTTGAAAAATTTAGAACAGACAAGTGTTGCCGTAACCATGTCATCAGTTTTTTGGCTGTTACTTATTACTAGGCCAGAGCGGACACAATTTGCCTCATTCAATTGCTAAGGTTGTCACCATACAGGGACACATTTATTACTGTATTTTCCTGCAGGAAATTAATCAACCACCATCACATTATACAGCGTACCTTCTTACAGTGGAACATCTTGTGTGTTCAAAAAGTTCCAAAATTCTTAAATTGGCTCAAGATTAACGAGTGAATTTTGATGATGATCACAGCAGTGTAGGTAGGTGCTATTGTTATTATTTACAAAATTGAAATCAGCTAACACCCGTAGGTAAAAAAACTAATATATTACAAATGATATGAAACAGATACAGACGTGAAGACTTTAAATTATAATCTATGGCATGATATAGACAATTTATTTGAATTGACAACGTATATGTGTTAAAACGGTTGATACTAAGACCTTTATTAGATCACTAGCGATATACCCAGGGTTGCCTGGATTAAATACTATTAAATGTACTATTATGACATATTGCTGTCAGATGAGCTGTCAAAATTATTGACAAAGGATTATGTAAACTTTTCTTTCTTGATACCACAGTCACAAAGTAGTTAATTCAATGCAACCTCATTATAAAGTAACTATATGGTTCGAGATCGAAACTATATAAATAGGCGCATATATGTTTGCACAGACAGCTGGTCGGCTCTGGGAGCTCTCAAATCACCCAGAGTCACATCAAGGCTTGTCAAATAATGCAGGGATACACTGGCTGAACTAACTAGAAGAAATACAGTTCAACTCATCTGGGTCTCTGGACACAGCAGAGTTGTAGGAAACGAAATGGCCGACTCTCTGGCCAGGCGAGGCTCGTCTAGCGTCCCTATCGGGCCGGAGCGAAAGGTCGCTTTATCAAACTGCGTAGGGGGTCTCGCACTTTTGGGCCAACTGAATAAAGAGTGGTCTAAACTGTGGCGAGAATCACCACGCATGAGGCAGGTCAAGCTCTTCATTAAATAGCCTGTGCCTAGGCTCTCAAAGAAACTCCTTTCTCTGAACAGAAGGGACATCCGAGATGACTGGAATCCTAACCGGTCACTGTCGTCTTAACAAACATCTACACACTATGGGCATCACAGGTAACCCAATATGTAGGAAATGCAGAGAGGCGGAAGAAACTGCCTCTCACATCCTGTTGGAATGCCCAGCATTAGCAACCCTCAGGCACCGACACTTCGGAGAATCAAAACTTCTCCCAGAAGAACTTATGGAAGTCAGTACTAGCAATTTCTGGGTTTCTGGCGGGCCACAAACCTGCTAGAATAGAATAGGCTTCTGACCACGGGGCGCACAATGGGCCCAACTAATTGGCCTAAGTGCATTTGGGGGCTAAGCCCCCTCCCCTCAAATGATGATGGTCCGAGACCTATTAATTTTAGCATTATATTTATTGGACGCAACCGTCTCCACGGTGGATTACGCACGCACTCACACAGACATTTCAATTTAAAAATGTACGTTTCCTCTTGGTATGCCAAGAGGATGGTAATGTCCGGTGTGGCCCTGTGCAAAAATATAAAAGCTTAACGTGTTAAAAATAGAATTGCTGAAAACAGAATTACTATAAAATAACACAACAATGTGTATAATATAGTTTCAGCTCTAACATAGTGGAGAATAATAAAACTCAAATTTACATGTAACATTTAATTTATAATTAATGCTGGCAAATTGTTTCCCTTCAATGTGTCATTCTTATAGCTTGGAGTTATCAACTGAAGCTAAATGATAAATTATATCCTTAAATATTAGAAATCAATCTGTGGTACAAATTTACAAAATTGAGTGAATTATATGTAATGATTCTTCAATATTTCATTTAATATAATGATTATAATTATGATAGGTTTTTTTTGTGGGTTATTTGTTATTTTAGTAAGGTTCCACGAACATTTAAGAAGTTGTAGGCTCATAAAAGAAGACTCTAATTACCTGAATAACCTCTTGGAACGAAATCACAATTTCACCCTTAATCCCGATATTTTACATATTCAGGAAAAAAGACAAAAATATTTTAGAATGAATAGAAATTTTAAAACATTCAAAAATCAATAGTAACATAATATTAAATAGAGATGACAAATGACTGATCATTTATGATTTTGGACATAAATGATCACTTTAGTCTGATAAGTTCTAATTGAAAAATTGTTTGTTACTTTTGTTAATGTGATCAAATTCTAATCAGTAAATTTTTTTACACGTAGCAATAAAATAATACTAATAACAATACACATCAATATTTCATGTAATATGATAAGTATAATTATGATTGTCGGTTATCTGTTATTTTATTATTATTTAATGGTTTACTGAATTTATTCTCAAGAAGGAAATTTTTCATTCTGGCAGCATTAATTAAATAATTCAATTAAAGCAATAATTTATAAATGTACTTAGTCTATTTCAAAAAGGAAATTACAAATTGGCCAACCTTCAGAAATGAAACCTAAATGCTCATCAATGACCAAAAATGACCGCAGGCTCGGTCATTGCCTTTTGACGAATGACTTTACCACACCTCAAAAATGACCTAACCTGGATACCTGACTGCGGTCATTTATGGCTTTGTCACCTCCAACATTACATGACCAAATCGATACATATCACCACTCGTCATCAATTTTGTAAATAAACTCCCATCCAAACCATTGTCTACCCTCATCCCTAAATTAATAATTTTACATTTAGCTTTATTTAATAGCTCCAAGCTTTGAGAATGCCACAATGTGGTGTCAGCATTAATTAGAAATTAAATGTTGCAATAAAACAGACATATGGCATGGTACTTGATATATCAATTGAAAAAACAACTTTAACAGAACGGAAAGCCACGCAATTCCATACTCACCGTCGGTATCCTTGTGACCACAAACGCAGAACATTTCATACGGAAGTTGTTGCTCAGGAATTACCGAGTTCAGTCCTTTGCATTTTGCATTGTGTGTCATCATTGCATTAGCGCAACATGTTGAATACTGGCAATTGGGATTTTGGCAGCTATCGAATGATCTGGAAGGGAAACAAAAACGGTTGATATTAATAATATTGATAATTTAACGAATCGAGTGGTCTTGGATATGTTTCAGAAACTACATATTCAGTGGATTGGAAAACAAGGGACAATGTTCATTTCTGTAGGCAAACGCCTACATGTTTTCAGCTTCTATAAAACTAAAATATGAGCTTAGTTAAAAACCTTTACTTTCAAAAACAAAGCGGAACGAGCCCGTTTTCTTCACGAATCTCCGTTCATTGAAAAGAAACAACGCGGTTGACCAAAGAGGATCTATATATTCTTACACAACGCATTCGTTAAGATTGTCTAGTGTAAACTAAACAATTGATAAGTCATTTCGGTAAGTACGAAGTGGGCGACGAATGATCCCGAAAGGTTTCAGATCAATGTCACCTTTACAAAGATATTCCGATAGTCCGATAGTATTATTGGCTTCGTTGACTGGACTCACTGTCCGTGTTTGCAATATTAGCCGCCCCGGAAACCAGGTTTTGAGATTATATGAAAACTTCATTTCAAAAACTGTACTACAATTTTGAATCTTTGACAGTGGCCTAGGAAATAGAATGGGAAGAGAAGAACTCCCCTGTAGCTACGCCAATGGACAATTTTGACGAATCTTTCTAGTGTCAAATCATAGGTACCTATTTTAGGAGTTAGCTGAACCAAATTTGGTAAGAATCACTTTAGCGGTCAGTCACCATAAAAAATATATTTTTTGTGCTATATTTCCTACTCCCTGAAAGTCGACATAGAACCTTTTGCGAATTATTTTAGATTTCCAAGTAGATGATGTTTAGAAATAAATTTTCTCCTGTCATTAAACTTGTTGCTATGCTACAATTTTCTATCTAGGCTTGATCTTTTCTGATTAACTTCACCATGTTCGCAATAAAAACTTCAATATTAAGGTTATTATGTGAAAAGTTTCGAGAGCTATTACCAAAAATTTTTGTTTGTCGTTTTTCTCGAAAATCACACGTTGAATACATTATTTAGGCCCACTTCCTTATCTATTATACATTTTCTCCACGTCTTGCGCGTACCTAAAAAGTTTCTAAGGACTAATCTGTAGCGGTCAGTCACCATAATAAAAAAATATTTTTTGGCGTTATACAAGACACGTCACAAAGCGCCCGAGCAGGGATTTTGGAATATGGACCGACGAAAAAAATTAATTTATTTTAATTCCGCAAAGTTGAAAGTAGAATATTTTTTTATAGCAATTGAACTGGTTGTCCGATTTGGATGAAAGTTGAAATATAGTGAGGCAGGAAAACAACGTTTCGAATCGTACCTAGGAGTTTGTTTTTAAATTTTGGAAATTTGCGAAAGTTTCGACGGGAACTTGTCCTCGAAATTGTTTGGTGATTTTTTTTTCGATTTGCCCCCTTTCAATAGGAAATTTGAAGTTTCTACGGTAAATCCGATTGAAAAATTGATTGTTTTGGGAGGTGTAGAATTGTTAACTACACCTCAGCGTTCTGCCCAAATTTTGAATTCTGCTCTTTGATTACCTTTTGCGTATTATTTTACATTTTCAAGTAGATTATGTTTACAAATAAATTTTCTCGTGCCGCTCCCCAAAATTACGGATTCAATGAGAGAATTTTGAAGAGCTATTACGAAAAAATGTTGTTTGTCGTTTTTCTCGAAAAAAAGGTTGAATACATTATTTAGGCCCACTTTCTCATCTATTATACATTTTCTCCACGTCGCACATACCTAAAAAGTAACTACACTCATCTGTAACGGTCAGCCATCATTTTTGGTGTTATACAAGACACGTCACAAAATGGCGCCCGAGCAGGGACTTTTGAATATGGACCGAGGACAAAAATTGATTTATTTTAATTCCGCAAAGTTAAAAGTAGAATATTTTTTTATAGCAATTGAACTGGTTGTCCGGTTTGGATGAAAATTGAAATATAGTGAGGATGGAAAACAAGCTTCACGACCCCGACGTTTCGAACAATCCCTAGGAGTTTGTTTTTAAATTTTTGAAAAAAGCAAAAGTTTCGACGGAAACTTGTTCCCACAGGTTGTTTGGTGATTTTTTTTTCGATTTGCCCCCTTTCAAGGAGAAATTTGAAGTTTCTACCGTAAATCCGATTGAAAAATTGATTGTTCTGGGAGGTGTAGAATTGTTAACTACACCTCAGCGTTCTGCCCAAATTTTGAATTCTGCCCTTTGATTACCTTTTGCGCATTATTTTACATTTTCAAGTAGATGATGTTTACAAATAAATTTTCTCGTGCCGCTCCCCAAAATTACGAATTCAATGAGTCCGTAAAATGCCATTACAATTTTCTATCTAGGCTTGATCTTTTCTGATTAATTTTACCCTCGTCGCAATAAAAATTTAGATATCAAGGTTAGTATGTGAAAATTTTGGAGAGCTATTACCGAAAATTTTTGTTTGTCGTTGTTCTCGAAAATCACAGGTTTAATACATTATTTAGGCCCACTTTCTCATCTATTATACATTTTCTCCACGTCTCACATACCTAAAAAGTTTCTACACTCATCTGCAACGGTCAGTCAACATAAAAAAATATTTTTGGTGTTATACAAGACACGCCACAAAATGGCGCCCGAGCAGGGACTTTTGAATATGGACCGAGGAAACAATTTTGTTTTTTTTTTAATTCCGCAAAGTTAAAAGTAGAATATTTTTTTTAAATAGCAATTGAACTGATTGTCCGATTTGGATGAAAGTTGAGATATAGTGAGGCAGGAAAACGACCCCAACGTTTCGAATCATCCCTAGGAGTTTGTTTTTGAATTTTGGAAATTTGTAAAAGTTTCGACGGGAACTTGTTCCCCGAAGTTGTTTCGTGATTTTTTTTTCGATTTGCCCTCGTTTTAAGGGAAATTCAAGTTTTTACCGTAAATCCGATTAAAAAATTGATAGTTCTGGGAGGTGTAGAATTGTTAACTACACCTCAGCGTTCTGCCCAAATTTTTAATTTTGCCCTTTGATTAGCTTTTCAAGTAGATGTTTAGAAATGAATTTTCTCGTGCCGCTCCCCAAAATTACGGATTCAATGAGTCCTTAAAATGCCATTAAACTTGTTGCTACGCTATTTCTATCTAGGCTGCTCTTACCTGATTAACTTTACACTGATCGCAATAAAAATTTCGATATTAAGGTTATTATGTGAAAAGTTTGGAGAGCTATTACCAAAATTTTCTGTTTGCCAGATGTATCTAAAAGTTTCTACGGACTCATCTGCTATAGCAGATTCGTCTATCGCTTCGCCCGAAAACAGCAACGATTTGTCAGCAAAACCTGTATTTTAGGTACACAAACAGCTATTTCAAACCGAACTTTGAAGGGCTGTTATATTCACAATTGATGATTCAATTTTGTAATGCATTCATTCGTAGTAAAAGCAGGGATTCTAAAATTAAGGTACAGAAATACTTACGGGAAATGTTTCGACGAATCGATGACAAGCTCGCACTCTCGACATTTCGATTGACTAGGAATGTTATGATACAACGACGAAAAATTAATAACTTCGGCATCGCACGGATGCTTATCGATTTTCGATTTAGGAACCATAACACCGTTCCTCGGAGCGGGCCACGGAACCAAACCCAACCTACCGCGCAACGAAACGTGCATCTTCGTCTGGTGCTCTTTCAGGATGTCCTTTTGCACGAACCACAAGTTGCATTTTCCGCAACGTTTCGCCAATTGTTTCCTCTGGTGTTTTTGCAAGTGCTGGATGAAGTAGTGCATGTTCTGCGTGATGTTCCTGCCACCCGACCAAACCGTAGTCGATTTAAGACAGAACGGACACTGGATCGCCGTTCCGCCGTTGTGATTCGAGTAGAAATGATCGATAATCTGTTTGTGATTGGAGCATCGGAAACTACAGCTTCCGCATTCGTATGGCAGTTCGTGAGGACTGTGTTCTTTCGACATGTGCTTCCCCAGCACGAACGGGTTCATGTAGTGCGTTTCGCAAATGAGACAGACGAAACCGTTGTCGAACTTTGTCTCGCTCGGATGAGAAATATTAACGTGAAACAATAATTCGTTAGCCGTCGAAACGCTGGTTAGGCAGTACCGACACAAATACGCGTCGTTGGAAACGTTATGAGCGTGCTTGAACAAGTGATTCTGCAACTGGAGATTGTTATCGAACGTGGATTTACAAAACGGACACTTCATGTTTAAAGTAACTTTGAAATTTTGCGGATCCGTGGCTTCTATGGTTCCGTAATAGTAATTCTCTAATGGTACCATTTGTTCGGGAACGTCGGGCGAGGTTGGTTTGACTGGTCTAGTCACATCTTGAAGGACTGGGGGAATTTGCGGCGAGTTCGTTTTGCGGTTTCTCGAAAAACGTTTCGTTTCGAGTACTGGTTTTGGGGACGGCACTTGCGCTGGAATTTGTGAGATACTCGCAACTGCAGTAACAGGTGTACTGGCAGTATTTCCGCTTCCTCCTCCACTCGATCCTAGAAGACTCCAATGTTTGAACGGATTTGCAGCGACCTTATTCAACCTCAATATCAACGATTGCTGCGTATTCGATCTCGTTTGTTCGGCCAAGTGGGAAACTATGTTATCGAATGATTGGGCCGCGGTTATCCCGAACCATTCTCTCCATACCAGTTCATCTAGAAATTGTTGAATTATCTGTCTGGATAGTAGAGAAAGCGTGTTTTGGAACATTCTTGGCACGATTCTCCTCAAATATTCCATTATAGTTCGGTTACTGTTTGTGTATTCATTGGAAGTGGTTTGTACTACATTCATAAAACCCATCGTGTGCAATGTACTTTTATCAACAGTTAGATCGGTGACGATTGTGCTGGCTGGATGCACCCACTGCAGAATGGGTTCGAGTATTTTCGAAAACTTCTTCTTGAAATTTCGATCTCCGTCCGCCATTGGCTCCACAGCTCTTAACCTAACGAATTTCGAATTGGTTTCTAAGATGCCCAAAACTTCTACTTTGACTTGTCTCTGGTTCCCATCGTGTGACGTCGTGCCTAAAGATATCACTCCGACCTCTATCCGACAGTTTGGACCACCTAATTGCCTGATGTGACTATGAACAGCAACGGTGCATATTGCTCTTAACCAAGTAAAAACGCCTTTGACGTATAGGTTGTCTACTTTGACCTACAAATAAAATAAATATCTATCATAAACTAGAAAAATAAAGTTTAATACTACTAGCACGGGATTTCTTAAAACTAATTGTATCATCATAAAGCGTCCTTATGGCACCAATTTCAATTAAAAATGCCCACGTCGCCAAATTACCTAAGATTTATATTTCCTATTTCCTGCTACCAAAATTTTCCAAATTAAGGCAATGAATTTCCAATTTTCAGAAATATGTTGATAACATGCACATGCATTTTGTGTATTTTTCTGTGAGAGTACTCTCATTAATTAATTAAGCGCGTTTAAAGAAATATTTAAATTACTTTTATTGATTTCGAATTTTGAAACGTTCTTATAAAATATAACAATAAATGAAATCTCCCAATTCAAGTTGATTTTCAAATAAAATCAGACGATTTTAAATCGAATGAAATGAACTCACCGACACTTCGACACAATAATAATAATAATAATAAAAGATTGAAATACTATAACTTACTCTTTAAACGTTGGAACAGAAATAAAATACACTGGATAATTGAATCAGCTTAAGGTTAAAAATTTTTCAATAACTTTCAAAGTTTTAGAGTTTATAGCGACAAATAAGATGATTTACCTCCCTATATGTATTAAGTATCAATCGTGAGTGTTAAAGTTTGGTTACTCAAATATTTTTTGTTTTGCTATTATTTTTCAAACAATTTCCTCTAAATGAAACGATCGAATAGAATCTGCCATTACGTTATGAAAATCCATTATAAACTCAAATAAAATAACTATTTAGTATGATTTTCATTAATTTAATGAGTATAATAGCTTCGCTAACACCATAGCTTCTTCAAACAGATATAATATTTGTAATATCTGTTTGAAGAAGCTAACGTTAGCAAAACTAGTTACATTTATTTATTAAATGAAAATCGAACTTTTATTTTATTAAAGTTTCTCTACATTATTACACATTTTAGTACCCAATTTGATGAACATACTTGTAATTTTTTAATTTCTAGATTCAATCAATGAATATAACTTCAAATAATTTTCAATATCTCTCTATCATCAGGAACATTCCCTGAGTTTTGGAAACAAAGTTTTCTTATACTCCAATCCATAAATCGGGAGCTAGAGATGATATAAAGAATTATCGTCCCGTGAGTAAGCTATCTGAAATCCCCAAATTACTTGACTGTTTGATTACTAAGAAACTTACTCATGACACAAGGAACATAATTAATGAAAACCAACATGGCTTCACCTCAGGAAGATTCACCAACAAAAATTTAGTTAGTTATCAACATTTTCTTTTAAACAGTTTGGAGGAAAGGCACCAGGTTGACTCTATTTATACTGACTTTTCAAAAGCATTTGATAGAGTCAATCATGACCTAATTGCAAAACTCTCTGTGTTAGGCATTGACAGTAACTTTTTGAACTGGATCGGATCTTATTTGAGAGGCAGAACTCAATGTGTCAAATATGCTGGTTCTGTGTCATCAGAAAAATTTCTGTAACATCTGGGGTTCCCCAGGGATCCCATATAGGTCCACTACTCTTTGTATTATTTATTAATGATATATCAGAAGTAATACAACACATCTGCTATTTGATGTTTGCAGATGACTTCAAACTCTATAGGATCATTGACAATGTCTGTGATGCTGAACTGTTGCAAATAGATTTGAGCAATCTGGCCCGTTGGTGCGATATAAATATGCTTCATCTAAATATAAACAAATCCTATCAAATCACATTTTCGAGAATTATGAATCCAATTCATTACTTTTACCAAGTGAAAAATGTTAATTTGTCAGTGGCTGATAGTGTTTGAGATCTTGGCATATTATTTGATTCCAAAGTAACATTTAAGACACACATTGATAATTTTGTTTCTAAATCATTTGGCTTCATTGCAAGATCTTCAGACAAATTTTTCCTATACACTTGTAAAATATTATACTGCGCTCTTGTTCGATCAGTTATTGAATATAATTGTATGATATGGTGTCCGTTTTATCAAGCGGATATCAATAGAATTGAGAGAGTTCAAAATAAATTCAGGTTATGTGCATTTAAACTTGGATATCAAAGAGGAAACTATGAATATTCTGACATTTTGAACATCATAAATTTATCAAGTTTGGAACATCGAAGAGCTGAAATAGACTTGAGATTTCTGCACAAGGTTATAAATGGAGCTATAAGTTGTCCTAATTTAATTGAACTCTTTAATCTGAATGCAAATCCCAGAATAACTAGTATTTCAGAACTGTTCATGGTTCCTCATCACAGTACGAATTATCGCCAAAATGAGCCAATTACAAGGATAGTTAAATTGGCAAATCAAAATAGTGAAATCATTGATCTATTCGATACATCCACATATTCATTCGAAAATCAAATGAGGCACATTAATTTGTTGTAACTTAGTATTAGTTGATTATGATTATAATTGTAGATAAGGTGACGTAAAAATTGTCTCTTAGATATTTGTTTTTTGTAAATTGGCATGTCCTTATATAAATAAATAAATAAATTTGCAAAATTGAACAGGATACATGAAGAGAAACTTAACTTCAACCTGGAATTTTCCATATACTCACACATTTTTTTTAAATTTTGATAAGGTAAGGGGTATGCAACCGAGGCGAGTTTGGTAATTGGAAGTTTTTGTTTATGTGTATGTATTGCCAATTGATTATCTCTAAAGATATAAGTAACATTGGGAAGTTAAATTGCAGCTCAATGTTCATCTAGCTTTCTTTTATTCAATGATTATTCAACTTATCATTTATTATGAGGCACTATTCACTCACCCATTGAGTAACATTTTGAATATTTGTTTGGCAGGACCAATGATAGATAAGCTTTAACATCACCATCGGAGGATTTGGAGAACCTTCGAAAAGCGAACCATTGAACACAGATATAAATCTTTGTGGGCAGCATTCTGATATCCATACATATCCTCCAGAAAATGGAAATTTCGACGCATCACTATACATTCCTAATTTTAATTGAGTACTACTATGAACTGGACATTTCTGCTCTGAGCGAACCAATCCTTGTTGTATTAACCTGCAAGATAACTGATGAGTAAAACCAATAATAATTGGAATGAATGCACTTACCATTCGGTGAACTTCGTGGGTGGATGCATAAGGACACTTTTAACTTTGGCGTCTAGTTTTGCTCTATCTGTTGCCAAGTCGGTCACTCTCAAATGGGGTCGTGCAACTACAACTAGAGATGGATATGTCTTCCCTTGTAACTTGTTGAAGGAAATTTCTCTACTATCTGCTTGACTGCGATCATCCGATGTTAAGTCTACAACACCTTTCGTCTTAGAGGTTTCTGTTGGTGTATTCGAAACTATCGGAGTCTATAAAATTATTATTTCAGTGTTCAATCTAGATTTTCTGAAAGTATAGATAACACATCCGAATGATTTACTTTATTTCTAATTGAGTTTGATTCTACCACAATGAAAATCTCTTGGCAATTGCTTCAGGGTGCATGTTGATTAGATTCCAAAAAGGAAGGAAATTCTACCCCAAAAATTTCGCCTAATTATTTTCAAGAAATAGGTTGATGTGGTTGTTGAAATCAAACATTTAGTACAACTACAGATATGATGTAATGCAATTAAACTTTATCTCAGGCAGTGAAACATGTTACAAAAGTATTATAGAAGATAGAAAAGTACAAAAAAATCAATCATATGATACTAGTCATTGCATATTCTACAAATAAACATTGAAAAACTTTTATGTATTGGAAATGGAACAAAAATATATTAGTGGATGGTATTTCTTCTGGAATATGAAGTACACATATAAATAAATGGAATGTCAATTGAGGTTGACGACTGGTTTCTAATACAATTTACATTGACATGATTTTATCTTAATTTTGCAAATTTCGATAAGCGGAAATTTTTTTGAAAAATTTACAGAAACGGAAACATTCAAACAAATGAAGAACAATGGTGTATGTAAACAAACTCTCTCTCTCTTGAATCTATTAGAAAAAATGATGGTTTATGATCTGATGGCATTATTTTTTGAGTTTTATATTATTGTTTTCTAACCATTTGAACAAATATTTTCGCTTGCTTTCTGTGATATCTAACATCAATGAAGATGATTTATTTCCCCGTATTTTGTATGCATCAATACTTTTCTGAGTTAAGTGATATTTAATTGTACAATAAAACATGAATGGGTTAATTCGAATTAAAACCGGTAATCCAATTATTGAAATAACTTGTATAATCTGATCATGAGATTTAATAATTTCAAATATAATCGGTTCGAATCGTTGGTTAGAGTTAATATTGTTCCAAGATTCATCAACGTTTTCAAAGGAACACATAAATTTAACTAATCAAAATCATCTCGTGACGTACACAAACGATAACCGGAACAAGTGATGATAGATGCGAAGCGAATTCAGAATCGGAATTGGGATATTTTTTCATTTTAAACAGCTCATGTTCTAAACAGTACAGGATGTTTCAAATTCGAGCCACATCATTGGGATGTGGGATAAGAGATACAAGGATGGTTAAATTGGTGCAAAGCTGGGCATTTTGATGCTTAACAAAATGCCACTTGGAAATTGCAAAAATTCCGAATGCTTCAAAATATATCATAATTATTATTGACAGGCATCCACCGATGCACAGATTGTTTTTGAATTCAAATCCACCTTTATTTTTCAATGATGCTCCGGTCGGGTGGTGACGGGGATTTTGCGATGAATGGTATCAAGAAGGGCACAGTATCTTTTCCTTTATTCTTAGCCCTTTGCATTAAGCCGTATTATTTTTAGTTCGTGTTTTATAAATTGAAGCATAATTAATAATTAGACATAGTTTATTGTCAATGAATTGCGTAGGGTAGGTAGCTGTAAGTAATTATTGCTGTTATTTAAACTTAATATATTAGTATATTTTTATATAATATTTTTAACATATTGATAATTTAAATGAGTATATGGTACGAATTGATTTCTATTATAAATAATATTGGTAAAACAATTTACGAATTTTTGTTAAACAGTCCAAATTTTTTTAAAAACGTCAATTTTTGACAACAAAACGTTAATAAACTTAAATATATGATACGTCAATCTTCTTAGAATACAAAGAGGATTCTAAATAAAAACTAAAAAAGCCCAGGTCCGTATTTAAAAAAATAAAAAAACTAGTAGAATTTTATATTTGGCAACATCATTATGTAGAAGGGAAAAAGTGGCAACAATAAAGTTCATGAGATATAATTTTAAAGAGTCAATGAAAAATATTTTTTTTGCAATATTTCGGTTATTTTCGAATATCTTCGGAATTATTCGAAATTTTTTTAATCTCCAAGCGGCATTTTCGTAAGCATCAAAATGCACAATTTTGCCCCAATTTAACCATCATCGTATTTCTCATAGTTTCCGAGGTCCCAACGATGTGGCTCGAATTTGAAACACCCTGTACGGAGACACTATTACTAAATGAATACCACGTGATGTCAATTGGGCACGTGAGAACATGAAACAATGATTTCCCTCCCTTATGGGCGCGACTCATACTAAATGATACCATCAACATGTTGTTTTGTTAATTAACAATAATAAATAAAGTTATGTTACTCGAGTATGGATAAGACAATGCCAATAAGGCACGTAAAAGCATGAAACAATACTATTTCTTACGGACTTGAACCGAAACCGATACATCGTGCGCAGCAATACGTTTACTAGAAACACTGATATTCCAATTATTGGAATAATGCGATTATAAACATCACTAATAAGAAAGCATAAAGCTATATATTCGCGATCTTACAATCAGGTGAAATATATTGATTGGAGAAAACAATAATTCATTGTTCTATGTCTTATTGTTGTTTGAAACACTTATCCACTGGTTATCAGTTTATAGAAGAAAACTCATGTTTAAAAATGTAATATTCTATTCATCGATAATGATCTTTTTCAATAAACCTAAGGTGCAATCTTTAATAGTAGTTCAATTGATAACAATCATGCATTTATCTTTTTTAGCGGTTTTTTGTATACAAATATAGTACTTGCTTGAAATCATGTTTATCTCTTGTGTTACTGTGAAAGACCGAACTGGTGGATGTCAACATTCTCCGGTGAATGCCGGAAAACTAACCAGCTCAAAAATGTAACAAACTAATCTGCGATAACATTGACGACGTAGGTTCGAAACTCGAAGCGGCAATGTTATAGCAGGTGAGTATGTTAAATTTTTCGTGGATTAGATTTCAGACATTCACTGACGAACTTTCACAGTAACATAATATGTAAATAATAATCTAGGAGGTTAATTTTCACAGATTTCTAATTGCAACTTTGCTAATGAATGCAATTCGCCTCACAATACAGTAATACAGTATCATTAACTTTGTATTTACCATTTTTCATATTATATATAAAATAAATAAATTAACATGTTTCTATCGCTAGTGTCATATTTCTAGCAATTTTTCGCTTGTTTTTTAGATGAAATTACCAGATTGCATGGACACGAAAAAGGCGATTGTGAGACATCTCCAACATCACATATAAAATGAAGAGTATTCACTTACAAATGAAACTACATTGAAATATTCCAAAATAAACTTTTATTATAGAAATAAAAGAAAACACGACATGTTTCGCCACAGTGGTTTCTTCAGATGAACATTGGTACTAGTTGTCGTGTTTTCTATTATTTTTATAATAATAGTTTATTAATCTTAAAATTAATTACTTACAGGGTTAATTGTAAGACCAAAAAGAAATACTAAAATACACGCTTTTATTAGAAAGACACTAAAAAAAAATATTGTTTGTTTCATACACTATGTGCTATTATTGAAATCATTTCTAATTTTAACTAGCAGAGTGTAATAGCATGGCGCGCTTTCTGGTTACATTCCTTTGAGAAGAATATTCTCATTTAATTCCAACATAAAGCGTCCAGCACTTTTACACTCAGCTACTTAAAATTGGAAATGATATTAATAGTAGCACATAGTGTAACAATTATTTTTTGCTTTTTACTTCATTTCTAATAAAAGTATTTTTTTATGTTATAAGATATATTATGAATTGCGGAATTTCCGATATCTGTAAATAATTTTTGGAAACTCAATCATTCTTGCGCTGGAAACTTATATTATGATTAGAATGAAATTATAACGTCATAACGGCGTGAAAGGCATTTATTCCTTGCGCAGACCATCTTCTGGTAAAAGGACTGCGCCTTCTCTATTCTACCATACAGTGAGTAGCGCCAACATTTGGAGTAATTGGCTTGGGTCAGTCACACAGAACAAGTCAGTCAGGGACATATAGCCATAGACATATTAGGTATATGCCGTAGATGATTAAAGAAAGTTTAATACACGGTCGTATATACAGGTCTGGGAACTCGAAGCTGTTTCCTATGTGAGAAGTGAGTCCGCTAAGCGTCATCTGTTGCATAGTACCAAAAGGGTGGCGCATCAGTCGAGGAATGGTCTCTGGCAACTGTCATTGTTGACTTGTAAACACAAGGAATACCGGCGTTTTTAGAAAACAATTACGAAACCGTGCATTGTGCCGAAATCCAAAACGGGGTACAAAAGTGTAAAGCAAGAAACTTCTGTTTTTAAAGTGCCGAAAGATGCGGAAATGCGAAAAAAGTGGATGCTTGCGATTCCGGATAGAAATCGTTTTAACGAGGTCTTTTATGTGTGCGAGCATGTATAACGAAAAAGGGGAAGTTATTTTTAAGGTAATACATTTTGACAAGAGTAGCAGTTCTACTCCTTTCTCAAATCAGAATAGAAAATATTGCGTTACGAGAAAAATTATTTTACATAATAATGTGATTGTTGTCATACTTCGATCCAAGCGCTAGCTGGTGACTACGAGTTTGGCGACATGTAAGAGACTCATGTCAAACATAGAGTTCCCAGACCTGTATGTACGACCGTGGTTTAATCCAATCTGCAGTGATCGTCGCCATGATGAAACTGATGCAAGCAATTACCTCAATTGTCATGTCGGCACACACACTACAACACTTTGATATTTTGAAGCGCATTATATTAGAAGTTCTATGATTCACAATCAGGATTTGTGACCGTAAAACATTAAATGCAACCCACGGTTTGCTGTACAGCTTATTCGCATATCGTGTATACATAAAACTTCTGAATATATTCTACAACAATAAATAAAGCTTTTGAACATATACTATCACTTACCTTTTTTGATGAAGGTGGAGTAGGTTTTGAAACTGGAGTAACCTTTGTAGGTGGAGTAACTTTAACAGTCGGAGTTAGGCTACGAGTCGCAACAGTTCTAGTTTGGGGACTTATTGATGCATTTCTGGTTTGAGGAGATTGTAAAGGTGTTTTCGGTTGTTGATTAACGGTCTTAGTCTGCGAGGTACTGGCTTTCTGATTTGCTGTTCTCGTTTGAATCGGCGGAGGGGTTGCTGGCGACTGTAATACACCGCTTCTTCTAGTTCTCATTTGCCTAGTAGGTGTATGGTTTTGAGGAATAGTAGCCGCAGCTTTTACAGCCGATGCTATCTGCAATTTAGGTTGATACGTTTTCTGTGACGACGGAGGTGTTGATTGTTGATTATTCTTCTGTACCGTGCCCACGATTATACCCAATCGCGGATCCATAACGAGATGATAACTATTGGCAGCATCATTGTTGGACACAATGTTCGGTTGAACATACGGTTTATTCGCTGAAATGATTATATCTATGTGAAAATATTATTAAACTAGTTCATCCTAAGCTTAGACTAATTTTCATTTATTTGCAAAATATAAAATGAAAAATACCTTAAAACAGTTTAGGAAACATTGAAATTAGATATTATTTGGATATCGTTATTCTTAGGAAAAAATTGACTTCCCAAATTTTTTCTGACACTACTTAAGTCAATTTATATTTCATGCTGTTGCTATTGATACAGCTGTTGAAACAACCGCACATGTGAATAATCCATAGACCTATTATCCTAAGGAGACAGAATTGTTTACATTTAAATACGATCAAACATTGCCGATATTTCGGGCCACTATGACTCAGACCGCTGTATATTACAAATATGGCCGTATGGAATGTGCTGTTGCCGGATTACTTGTTCTGTGTGCCGCATTGAGATTTTTAATTATTATAAAAACATCCATAGCATTATTTATTGATAATATTAGAAGCAATACTGTTGAAATGTCGTTTTCTCTTTAAAATATTCCATAATTTATGGTAACCTGGAATGTACAATCGAATTATAGAATATTTAATTTTTTAAATATAGAACTATTCCATTCCATTGCATCATTTGTTCAGAAAGCGACAACGCCGCGCACCTTTTATAAATGGATACTTTGTTCAGTACTACGCAATTTGACAGCTTCCGTATTTCTCGTAGCTATTTCGAAGCAGTGTTGCCTTAAAAGTGGAACAAAGTTTTGAATCATAGTTACAGCGTTGCCAATAAGGAGTAATTATGAGTCGGCGACGAAGAGGTCCGTTGGTTTTCTTTGTCATACTTCATGTAATCATTGCGACAAGTCAAATGGAGTTTTATGAATGAGATGTTTTGTCTCCTTAGAATAATAGGTCTATGGAATAATCTGATTAAGCTAATGCTCAACATAACCTTGTTTTTCTGATAATAATTAAGTACTCCTTATTAAACATTCTTTCGCAAGAAGTCGATCAAAATTTCTATAACATAAGATGACATTTTACAAAAAGAAGAAACTACGATTTTTTTTTCAAATGAAAGGTGGATAATTTTTCTTTCAGATGCTGATTTTTCGACTTCTGAGTTATGTAAATCAATAATTGCAAATTAAACTGAAATTGATACAATAGTCACCTTGTTTGATTATGTACAAATGAATTTGAGTTAAAAACAATCATTATCGAAAGATAAATATCACAGAGTTTTTCTATATATTTGAATGGCGTTAATTTTCTTCAAATACTAATCTCCATAGCATAGTATCATTCAGGAAAGCTATATCCACTGTTTATAGAAGATGTATCTGTAAACATGCTACATGCCAAACCGTTGAATAGAATATAAATTTTTATCGAGAAAATATTTATATCATTGCATGTCAGAAAGAATCAATAAGTAGTGATGCTTTTATCCATATTTATATGTCAGATGAAGGTATCATTTATTTGATTCCTACCTTTAGTAACGAATTCATTAATTTCATAGGTAGAGTTCAAGTCCCCTTTGAAGACAACTTCAGCATTCACAGCTTTCGCTAGTTCTGCTAATTTTGATTGCAGCTCTTTATCTTCCTTATCATATTGTTCTTTTCTCCTCTTTTGAACATCAGATAATTCTTCAGTAATACATTCCAATTCCAAGGTGCTTTCTTTTGAAACATGATTTGATATACTTTTCAATACAATAACATCACGATCTGCAATCATAAAATAGTTAGCCTTCATTTGAAAGATGAATTCTATTTCAAAACATACCATTGCCATCAGACGATTTTCTATGGCTAAGTTTATATTTCTTTTTAGGAGGAGTTTCTACCACCGGAATAACCTGAATGAAGAACAACAGTGTATTTTACTGAAAATGATTATAAAAATTTAGCCCTAAGGGTGTATTAGATAAAATCTTCAGAACATATAATTTCCTAACGAACATTCACACTTTTATCTATGGCCTACAAATTGCATTTTAACATAATTATTTATTTTACCTAATATTTCAAGCATGTAACATATATGGGTTTTTAAGAAATGTTTTATATATCTTTTTAAATCACAAGAATTGAAGATACCTATGTGTATTGTTTGACTAACAAAATACGGATGAAGTAATAAGTAAAACTACATAATCAAAAAATATTGAAAGAATACTTATTCATGTTAATTTAACAAATGTTGGAATGATTCAACTTATTTAAATATTTTCTATCTTTTATTCATTCAAACATTAATCGTCAATTGGAACATAGATTTTATGATTTGAGATCCACAGATGAGTCAATGATATTCTATTTGTTTGAAACCATTTAAAAATAAACTGTGAAATCACAAAACGATAAAGTCTATGACGTAATGAATCCAACCTCATCGTCTTCAGAAGGAATTGCAAATGCATCTTCTTCTTCATCATCTAATAGCAACTGCATTTGTTTCAGTGCCTCTTTACTAGCTTGCCTCCTGGACCCCGCTCTGGTCTCTATGACTTTCTTTTTTGGCATAATGTACTGGAATAAACATTTTCAATGAATTACCTCAAATTTAAAATTAGATTATATTAAATTAATTGTCAAGAAGTACTTATTATATATTGTCTGAGACTTAATTATAAATAAGAAAATATCACCTTAAAACTATCCCTTATAAAACTATCCCTTAAAATGATATTAAAGTATCTAGCAACCATCATTAACTTTTGAGACTTAATATTGTCACAGAACAATATAATTGTTAAGGTTCAGTCTACACAGAAAATTAATTAATAATAATTCATTTTAATTAATAATAATTTTGATGCATTCTAATTTTATGATGGCAAATTGTTCATAATCATTTCTAGATGCTTTTGAGAATTTTCTTGTAATTTATTGGTTAGTTTTTATGGAAAACTAAATGTCATAACTATGGAAATGATCTAAGCGTTAAGGATTGTTTGATCTGATCACTCTCGATTCACTCGAGACGATAGTGGTTTGATACAGACGTAACTAAGAATAATCATACATTATAATATAATAATAATAATTTATGGAAATGATCTAAGCGTTAAGAATACTTATAGTAATCAACTATTATGCTGTATGGTTATTCGTATTTACGTCTGTATCAAACCACTATAGTCTTGAGTGAATCGAGAGTGATCAGATCAAACAATTCAAGCTTTCACAAATCATGACATTTGTTTCATGTGACGATGACCTTTAATTTTGAAATTACCAGTTTTTTTACTTACAAGATACTTTTAACTACAAAAAAAACATCCAATATTTACTAAAACATAGAACCTAATTTATCCCCCATTCCCATACCTCAATAACGTCATCTTATGAACAAAACAATGAAAGTGATCTGAAATGTTTGAAGTGAATGAGATTGAGAACTAAAATATTGTATATTAAAAAGTATCCATATAGATATACAACTAAATTGAATATCTATTAAAACCATGTCTTTGAAAAAGAACAAAATCATCAATATTTTCTTCAGTAAATTATCTAGGTAGGTAGGTATTATGTGACAGATATTCTTGACATTGTGACAATAATAATTGTATTTTAGAACGAATCATAATGGAAATCGAGTGGTATAACTGTTTGAAGAAAATATAGTTGGTACAAGGAATAACAGTGAAACCATATTAAATTGGCTTCATTTTACTAGATTAAAACAACTATCACATATTAATCTTGTTTAATACCAGTTAACTTTCCTTTCAATTTGTTTTTTCTTATCACTATTGTTTATCAATATGGCGCCCAAAAATTTAACCTTCAATAGGAAACGTAGAATCTCAGATTACTATAAAAACTATAAAATATCAAAATACAATGAATGTCCTGCCTAGGTCACAAGGTCACATGTAAACGAATTGCTGAAAGTAAGGTGTAGAATAATAGTAGAATATACATTTGCATTTCGTATATTTCTTCGCAGCCGAGTGAACAGACCTTTACAAACAGCAATTTATTCTAGCATGTAACACTAAGGCTTGTTCACGAGAAGACATCAACAATTTTGATGTTTACTTTCAACAGATTTTTCATGTAAAATGTGAAATGTTACTTTTTATTGTGGATGCAATGAAACGTGATCAAAGAGAAATTACGACAGAAGCAACATTATTTTTCGGAAACAAAACACAGCTACCAATGAAGTATGGCGCTAAAAGAATAGTTTTGACAGATATCAAATGCATATTAAATACCGGTCAATGGAGAGAAAATTAACGCTTGAAATCATTTCTACGGGTGGAAGGTAACAAAATCTGACCATACATTAGTAATTAAACTTCTTACCTGTACAGTGGAGTTCACAAATCACACACAAATATCAAAACAACCCTACTTTTTTGCTGTGGAAGCCATATTGTTTGTCATTTGCTCATCACCGAATAGATAGCCATGGTAGGGCGGTAAATTTGATTTTGGCTGCAGGAATATCGCGAAGCAAATAATGTCATAAGTCAAAGTTGTCGATTGGTACGAATAGGCCCAACAGCATGTTTCTTCGGTCCCATTATCATATTTGCTGGAAACGTGGCACTGATCACTAATATAAGAATTGTAGATACAATTTTTCTTTAGGTATTCGAAATTTCTGAATTTGACATGTTATTCCTATACTTTGTCATTGTCAGTAGTAAAAATGAAATAAAAATGATTTCAGAGCTAATGAAACGTCTGAATGTATTATATTATTGATTAATAATATCGGCTTACTTAAACTGATTGGATTGACTTCAATTTAAATATCTTAAATGACTTTCAATTTTAGATTTTTAGCAATGAGGAATCATAGCTATTCAGAAATTCATATAAAGAGAACATTAATATCTATAAAAAACATGAAATAAACTAGTTGAATTGCCGCGAACCTCGCCCGAAACACATGTTTCCAAAAACTATTTATTTCTATTTTCTTCTGATGGTATGATCCATGTAAATATGCCTGTATTAGGCAAACCATATTTCGATATATGGATAAAATTAAGTTGAAGTTGAAATCAATACGTTTGATCTTGGTGATTTTATTGAATAATTCAATGATGTTGCCAACTCACACCCCACAAATCCCGCAACCTATTCGTTCAGGAAATCCGAAATCCTAAAGTTGATCCAAATTCCGAATATGCAAAACTAGGCTCCATGCGTGAATTCTGATGAAGGTGAACCGTGAAAATAGAACAATTATGACTAAATATTATGTTCAATAAAAAAACCAGCATTGTAGTGGTGACAAAGATTACGTCAGAAAATCCAGCTCAGTGTCTATTTTTTTCTCATGCGCACCAACATATACTTGGGAAAGTTATATACAACATCTATAATTCTATCATTTAATTACATATTTTATGTACAACTATTATATGAAATATTGATATACTTACATATAGATATTACATAATTTTTGTTTATAAGAACTTTAGATACCGCACGAAGTTCGAATCTTTGAAAAGACTACCCACCTTCTGGGAATTTAAAGACGAAATGGCAACACTGCAAGACGAGAGGCTTTAGGCCAGGTACTGCACTCCCCACCCGAGTGTAAGTGTACAAAAATATAAAAGTTTAAAAAACCTGCTTGGAGTTTCGAAATCCGGAAAACAATTGCAAAACCCGGAGCTCAACCATCTAGGCCACAACCGTCAATATGAGTTTTATATTGAATTTGGTATATCAACAGTTAATTCGGTCGGTGTTATGAGTACTATATTCACTATATGAGTGGATGTGCCATACCTGGCTTAGAGGATCTCATGACTAGTAGTTGATCCTGCGGCTGAGACATTTTAGGCAACACTCTATGTATTCCGTTATATTACATGGAAAGCGATTGTGGTTGCCTATATAGATAACTCCATACGTTTAATCGATTTAAGAAAATAGTATGCCAGGTAATAATAATTGAATGAATAAGTAACAAATACGATACGACCTCCATTCCATAATGGTTCATAAGTTCTCACTTCTGTTACCTTGAAACATAATGGTTTTTACAAAATGAATCTGGGCACACATAGTGTAATTCCGACATAACTTCCACTCAGTTTCATCATAAATAATGATGCAAATGTTACATTTTGCATTACATAAACAGCGAAGACCCGTTTGGACTAATATATTGCAAATAATTAGAAACCGCTAACGGCGTAAAAAGACGTCAAATTATAATTAGTATGACATTGAAAGTTTATTTGAATCGACAGGGATAATCGGAAAACAGAATGACATAAATATATTCAACAAGTCTACTAGAATCCCTCTTAACCCCTTAGAAGTTGAATTCCAAAAAATCTCGGCAGATATAAGCTTTGTATAAGGAACCTACCTCTATAAATAAATAATCACCCTTATCCACTAAAAATACTGTTAAAGTACTGACCTTTCAGCTACCAAGTAGTCATCATCAGAGTAAACTAACTATAATGTTAGTGTATCCACAGTGTGAACTCTTTTATAGTTTATGAAGGAAGCTACCTGCCAAATTTCAAGTATGTCGCCTTAGGATGTTGAATTTAAAAAATCTTAGCCGGTGACTACGTCGTATAAGGACTTCGACTTTATAGTTTCGGGGATTTCGGGATGAGTCAGTCAGTTAGTAGTATTTTCCCTAAATATACATAAACTAACACCTGTAGGTAATGGCGCCGGCTTCCACTCCGCGATGTCATTCCCAGAGTTTCAACACTTAAATGCATATTGCAAATGATTAGAAACCGCTAAAGAAATAGAAAGATGTCGAATTATACGTTATATGTCATGTGGATTTAATTTGAATTTACAGGAATATCTATGTTATGGGGTGTCCTGTCACGAACAGTGTTTGAATGTCAATGTATCAGATTATGATAGAAGAAAGGCTGCTTCATTATTTTGAAGATAGAGTACAATCGCTTCCCAACAACACGATGTTATTTGTCATGGATTTAGGCGAGGAAATGAAGCAGAAAAGGTCGAAAAAAAAATCGGATGAACCGATTTTGATAATTTTTTTTAATCGATTCAGGAAATCATTTAGAAAAAATTTTACCATTTTGTTTCTTCTAATGTGCATTTTAGCATTTCTACAGAGGAAAATGCATATCTTCGATTGCACTTTCAGGAGATAATATTAAAGATGTTGAAAACATGTCCAAATATAGGCAAAATTTCTCACCAGGGCGTTTTTGGGGTCGCTGATCACTATTCCGGTGCCAGATTTCATCTAGAACACACCTGGGGCTCAGTACATCCGAGTAATATCTCCGTCGTCAGGTAATTCGGAAAAATCTCGCAATCTTCGCAACCAAATTCGTATCTCGGAGATTTTGGGGTCGCTGAACACGATTCCGGTGCCGGATTCGAACTACGGCGCACCTGGGGATCAGGACATTCTGGTACTATTGTCGTCTTCAGGGAATTCGTGAAATTATCTTTTGGAATGGGATGAAACTTGCTAGGGAGGATCTCTAGCATACGGGTCGTGACCAAGACTTTCAATGATGACTGATGATCAAGGTCATCTCCATGGATTGTTTTTTAATATGCTCTGAAAAGCAACCAAATTCGTCTCGGGGTTTTTGGGGTCGCTGATCACGATTCCGGTGCCGGATATGAACTACGGCGCACCTGGAGCTCAGTACATCCTGGTACTATCGTCGTCTCAAGGAAATTCGTGAAATTATCTTTTGGAATGGGATGGAACTTGTGAGGGAGAATTTTTGAGGTTGCCGGTTGTGACCATGACCTTCAATGTAGTCTTCTGATGGTCAGGATACTCTGATGACCTAAGTCATCTCCATGGATTTTTTTTTAATATGCTCTGAAATAAAACCAAATTCGTATCTCCGGGGTTTTTAGGATCGCTGAACACGATTCTGGAGGCGGAATCGGAAATAATGAAAATAATAATGATAATAAAACTACGTGATTTTGACTTATATAATATTTTTAATAAATAATTCAAAAAGTTGAAGTTGAAGTTCGTGTTTCACGATATTGCTTTTGTTGTTTTTTCCTGTAAACTTATCTGTTGTAGATTGATTCTTAAAAAATCAAACGTAATTACTTCAATTTACAACATTTAAAATCAAAAATTTCCCATTATTATTTACTTCGCATTTGAAAAATTCAATCAAGTTGATTACTGTGCAAAAGGTTCTTTGTTACCGACAACACATTGATTCCGACTCCAGAATCGTGTTCAGCGGCCCCAAAAACCTCCGAGATACAAATTTAGTTGCGTTTCAAAGCATATTAAAAAACAATTCATGGAGATGACCTAGGTCATCAGGGTATCCTGACCACCAGATGACTATTGAAAGTCTTGGTAACGACCCGTATGCTCAAGAGAACCTCCCTAGCAGGTTTCATCCCATTCCAAAAGATAATTTCACGAATTCCCTGGAGACGACAATAGTACCAGAATGTCCTGATCCCCAGGGGCGCCGTAGTTCAAATCTGGCATTGGAATCGTGTTCAGCGACCCCAAAAACCTCCGAGATACGAATTTGGTTGCGTTAAAAGCATATTAAAAATCAATTCATGGAGATGACCTAGATAATCACTGTATCCTGAGCACCAGATGACTATTGTCTTGGTCACAGCTGGTAACCACAAGATAACCTTCCCACTAAGTATCACTCCATTGCAAAAGAGATCCTTTCGAATTCCCTGGAGACGGCTATATTACCCGGATGTACTGAGCTCCAGGTGCGTTGTAGATGAAATCTGGCACCGGAATCGTGATCAGTGACCCCAAAAACCCCCGGGTGAGAAATTTTGGCTATATTTGGACATGTTTTCAACATTTTTAATATTATCTCCTGAAAGTGCATTCAAAGAGATGCACTTTCCTCTGTAGAAATGCTAAAATGCACAATAGAAAAAATAAAATGGTAACATTTTTTCTGAATGACTTCCTTAATCGATTAAAAGTTTTTTTATCAAAATCGGGTCACCCGATTTTTTTTTTACTTTAGGCTTTTTATTTGTTTCTTTTTATTGAGAAATTTGTTTTCAATGAGTTTCTAACCAAAGGGTATACATTAATATCCTGTAAGATACCAGCAGTTTTGATAAGAGAAATATTAGAATTTGTTTTTTACCCAACGTGTGCTATTATTATTATAGATATACACTCTTATTATTAGTTGTAAAAAATAAACGAATACTACTCACGTTCTAGGGTAATCACATCTGGAAATATATGAAACTTTGAAGAAATAAACACATCTTGGGGTCGTCCACCATTCCGCTATGGTCTTGCTCTTTAACAGCTGCTAGTACGTGTTCTGTTTGTTATTCAAATACTCATATTTTAAGTTTATAAATTTCAGGAAAAGTCCTCATTTTTGATTTCTAAGCACACACAGAATACTCCTTATCAAAATGTTATCTAACCTCAGCCCAGTTAACAGTTGGTTGGTTCAATAGTACTTTCTTGTTGCACAGGCGGGAATTGCATGTTGGAGAATCTCGTTTAACTGTTTGGTTTTAAGAAAAAAATAAAAATAAAAGGTTTTTTATATTTTTCCAAACAAACTTTTTTTGATTCGTTCTTCAAACTTCTTCATTTGTAATTGGATATTTTTGCTCGTATACTTTTGCCATAGCAGTTTGGTAATGATGTACATAAATACAATATGGTTCTGAAAAATTGTAAGTAGTTTGGTTCTTAGAAATTCAAATTTTATTTGATGTAATAATTATTCAAAAGAATTCTAGACTAACTACTGTTTCGTTATGAAACATTAATTCTATACTAGAATAGTCATCATTAAATTTACCTAGAAACCCTGTTTTGGGTCGAAGAACTTGACCTAAATTTTGTTCTAAATTATTCCTATTAGATTAATGATCGAATGTGTAGGTCGTTGATAATTGGTCTAAAACAAATAATCCTACATATACGTACTCCACAATAAATTAACAGTTCAGTAGTGATCTGAGTCTTATTGATGTGACACAATCATGTATCACAACAATCCTGCCAGTAGTAAAATCTATCCAGGGAGTCAAATCGGTGGCAATAGGAGAAGATCTATTGTGTTTTTAGAAGCAGTATCTCCTTTCTATTCCAAACCTAATATTACCAAAGTAGCACCAACTCCAGAAAAGTTCCCATCAGAGCCTTTCAAAGCATTCAAAAATAAACCTACATTTAATAATAATAATTATGGTACAATCTACGAAGTTTTAAAACCTGTGTTATTGCTTCAAAGGGCTATTGGTATCTATCCAATAGGTCACACTCCATCTGAAGGATTCAAGATAACACTTCAATACTTGATATACTCAGCTCTTGTGTTTCTCTTCATTGTTGGATTCATTATCTACATTAAATGGTATAAAGTTGAATTGATGAGATCGGCTGAGGGTAGATTCGAAGAAGCCGTGATTGACTATCTTTTCACAGTTTATTTAGTTCCTATAATAATAAATCCCTTAGCAATATATGAATCAAGAAAACACAGTGCTATTATGAACGAATTCGTTTGCTTTGAGAAGAATTACAACAGAGTTGTTAAAAAGAAGATGGTTGTATTCTTAGGGAACAAACCTCTAATGCTTACTGTTTCATTACCGATTATTTCATGTGTAACCATGATAGTTACGCATTTGACAATGGCTCATTTTCGAGTTTGGCAGGCAAGTATTCTACGCACACACTTTACCACAAAAGTATATGTAGCTATACGTAAAATCCTCGGAAATACATATATTATGATATCATTATTATACAACATTTGACACTGAATTTTATTATTCAAATTTTTTTTAATTCGTTAATATTGTAGCAAAAATATAAATATTAGTTTTTTTTTAGGTTATGAATATATTAATAGTATTTCCGTGAATGGGATGGATCTTAAACTATATCTGTTAATCACTTATGAGCCTAAACTGAATATTTTTGAATTAAGATACATAATGATAGATGTATGGGTTGTTCAGATTTATTTTTCTAAAATAATGTAATTTTATAGGCTCAATATCATGAAGTTTAAATATGTGCATAATTCATGATAACAATTTATGAGGAACCTAATATTTATTTATTTATTCGTAATATACAAGCATTATTTTGAAGAATATTACTTTACATATCGCTATAGCATGAATATAAATATAAATCTTGTATGCAATGTCGAACGTAAGATAAAGTTCATATAACATGATTTTTATTTATAACAGGAAGTTATTTTTTTGACAAAATTTTTGAAGTAACAGAAATCAAATCTTAAATTGATGTTAGATTTACTTGGCTCGTTGTAGTTCTTTTAATAGGGTCTTTCCTCTTATAATTGAAGTCTAAATTAATTGAAAACAATAATTCATTTAATCTTAAATTATAATTTGTTATGATTTTCTGGATAATATTCATTTTAAATTTTGAATCGAAAATTGTGAATTTTACTCCACTCCAGTTCCCGCGTTTACTACGTGTTGAATCTAATAGAATAGTAAAATGTTAATAAAATACAAGGTATACTTTAATCACTATAAATTAATAATTATTTCACTAATACTATACTATTGAATAATTGAATATCAATACAAAAGAATTAGTATAGCTTCAAAACTTGAGCTTTCATTTAGTAAATAAATGCAGAAACAGAAACTTTTTTTATAAAACTACGCCTTTAAACTTAAGTTAAATTATTTTATTAATACTATACTATTGAATAATTGAATATCAATACAAAAGAATTAGTAGCTTCAAAGCTTGAGCTTTCATTTAGTAAATAAATGCAGAAACAGAAACTTTTTTATAAAATTATGCCTTTAAACTCAAGTTAAATGTTTTAACTGATCACAATACTTTCTCGCTATATCAGAAAAATAAATTGTTATTTGAAAATTTCTTCCAAATGAGGGAAAAAATAATTAGAAACCCATTTATGTTTGCTCATTCTAATTCTGTACAATATGGAAAATCACTGATTTCAGAGAAAGTGATTTTCATACAATGTCGTCTTGCATGAGAGGAAGAAGCACAGGGTGAATTACACCTGGATTAATATTATAGGGGTTGTTTAAATGAGTCATATAAAAACGAGGTTTTTTGCAAATCAAAAGAACATAGATTATGCGTCGACTGATGGACACGATATGGGCAATATGACCACCTTGGTTATTCTTGCAGATGGTCATTCTGTTCTGAAAAATGTTCATCACAATTTCACCCCTGAATCGTTGTTTGAGGTTTAACGTACATTTTATCTTCAACATAGCCCCGTAAGGCAAAATCTAATGATATTAAATACCACGATGTAGGCCGCAAATTGAAATATACGAATTGAGGTTTCACACCACCTACATTAGAACATTGCCAACATCCAATCAATAAAGTACGACGTTGTCTTTATTTGCTGGCTTCAAATCTTGTCAGCCTTTAGGCCAACATATTCATGTAAAATACTGTGCCAGTTGTTGTTCCGATTGCTGTGAATGTCTTCGAATTGCCATTCCTGGATCTTCCGCCTGTAGCTGCAAAATGTTGTGGACGATCTGGCTGCAGGAACAGGTGTTGGGTACTTGATATCTGTAACTTGAAAAATTTATCGATTAAATTCACTACACTCGTAGTTTTGTAGTGAATTTTTACAATATTAATTAGTTGTGCACAGTGCAACAGTATATCGATCCATAGCCTACTAGAATGAAAGGCCGGTATCTTGGCTTGTTGACGTCTAAAACATATTATCGAGTCGGGCTGACTGAACCGCATGCCGTGAACGTTCAACATAATATTTGAACATTGCAGTCAGTCTGTGTGAGTCTTCCAATGTAGTGAACTATTCGTCAGTCGGTGAATCTATTCCACGTAGAGAATATACGGTAATAGAAAAAAGAACTAATATTTTATTTGAGCTGCAAACAAACAAGAAAAGCATAGTTTAATAGATTGAACGAAATGATCCACTGTGACAATGAAAGTACCTAGTGTTTTAGACGATCATTTTGATTTGATGGATGTGATGGATCTGTATTTGTATGTCCTGGAATGATTCTAAAACTTGTTTAAGATTGCGTACTTTCTATTTTTCCAAATAAACCTTTATATTTGTCAAAGAAAGTTCCAATCAAAGGTAAACATCCTGAAGAAAGACGATTACTCTAGAACATCGTGATGAGATTGATTTCCAAACCAGGCTCCAAGAAGATGATTTTTTAAATTATGATGACTTCATTAAAATATTCAACAACAAAAATGTATCAGCACAGAAAATAAAATTAATAAAATAGAGCTTGTTAAATCAGCCAGTAAAAATTTGGAAGAATCTCATGATAGGCGATAATACTGACTATACATATGAATCGGGGAAATGTTCATAAAAAAGGTAGCTGTTTGAGACACCAACTAAATCTTGGATTGTCCAAACGTCATTTTTACTCTTTTTTCTACTATGGGCAGCTTACATTTTTTCTTGGTGCTTATAACTGTAATAGAGAGTCGAGAGTTTTAACTTTGTCAAATTGGCTTGTAGGAAACGACGGAGTTTGTTCAAAGTGGTCTCGATTTGATTCTGTTATCAGTCATATGTCAATTCAATTTCCTGGCGTTTATAATTGTATTAGTAGTCTGGAGATTTAACTTTAACGAATTTCATCTATTTCAAATGTCTTACGGTAATTGTAAAGTCACAAATTATTTATAAATGTAATATTAAACGTTATTCAAAGCAGAATTAAATTAGAATACTACCCGTTGCAAGTAGTAGTTAAACCGAGTTTGCGACGTCACAAATTCTAGATGATGGCCTTCCATTCTCATATTAGGCTACGATCGATCCATGTTCGTCAACCGCGTTGTTTTGACAATCGAAATTCGAAATGTCATGGAGCGACATTTGTACCTTCAACACATGGGAAATAAAATGAAAGGTTTCATTTAGAAATAATTATTGAGTTATGAGAATAATAATTATTGCACTCAATGCACAAAATGTTGAATAGAAAATATTTGATTAAGATGCCCCTTAATATAAATTGGATGGGTTAATTGATTTCTGAAGCATCAGCTTAGAAGCCCAACCAAACTGAAGATATGATCCGTCTTCAGAGTCATTACTATAAAATAAACCTTGTCTTCCTTAATATCGCGCTTTTACATCAGATTCAATTAGACAATGTGTAATTCTATAGCATCGTTTATTACTGCTATTATCTATTTTCCTCTTCCAGGTAATACCCTACTGTTATATAAACTTGACAACTTATCTGGTGGGAGGAGTTTGGTTCTCATATTGCGATGTAGTGAGCAAAATAGCAATTCTACTTGCTGAGGATTTCCAACATGCCTTGAAACATACTGGACCTCCTTCGCAGGTAGCTGATTATCGTTCGTTATGGATGATGCTAGCCAAGATAATTAGAAGTGCAGCCAATGCTCATGGTTTAACGGTTATTTTTTTGTGCCTCTACTTGTTCCTTGTTATCACGCTCACAATATACGGGTTACTTTCCCAGATTCAAGAGGGATTTGGAGTGAAAGATGTTGGACTAGTTATATCGGCTGCGTTCGCAATAGCTTTACTGTATTTCATATGTGATGAGGCTCATTATGCTTCTAGATGTGTAAGTATTAACTGAAGAATAATCTTACAATTGATCAACTTCGAAACATTCACATTTTTCCTTGGTTCCGTTACATCGCGACTATTTTAACGCGATATTTCTGTCAATTGTCGTATGGATAGTGTTATTGGAATAAATTTTGGTTTATATAGTAAAGAGTTCTTTTAATTTTCAGGTGAAAGTCGAATTTCAAAAAAGATTATTGCTTGTTGAATTGACGTGGATGAACGAGGCCACTCAACAAGAAGTAAGTGGATATTCATTCATGATATTCCTCTAGAGGTTCTTCAATCAAATTACGGGCCTTCTCTATTTATTTAAATGTATATTATACGGAGGGGCAAGTAAATGAAGCCTCAAAAAAGTGGTTTTTTTCGGTGGAGGGTATTACGAATATTTAAAAGTTTTTGTTTGAATACGATTCTGATTCGGAATATTACCTAAGATGTTGAAGATTGTAAACTTTTTACTTCCTCTAAATATATCGATATGAAGAAAATATGGGAATGTATGAAAAAAGTTATTAGTTTTTATAAATTTTTATTTTGTTTCACAAACGGTCGGAAGCCTCAATATATTGAATATACTATATTAACAGAGAAAAATATACGGTCGGTACAATAATATCATATCTAAGTAACATAATCAATTAAGTGTTAACATAGTTTTTTCTCGCAACTGATCCAGTTATGTCAAGAGAATTAGAGAGTTGATCAAAGAAGAAATATCTATAAATTTATTATTTAATGACTCATCTCTCAGCTTACAATGAGTATTAGTTCTCAGTATTGTGAGGTTTCGTTGCTTTTATTTGTGACCGTAAGGATGAACCGCATTTTCCAATGAAACCAACTAGCTCAATAATTTATAATATCTCGGGGTGACGTAATGAAATGCTCCTTCGATCCTTGATTGTTGATGTGTTGCCTACAAGCGCCAACAGCTTTGAGAAAAAGATAGGAATTTCCGGCATTATGGGGGGTTAGACAGTTGATGAATTAAATAATAGAAAATAAAAGAACAATGTTCTAAAACTCAACAAAGTGGTTTTAATACTTGCATGGTACAATAAAGTTTAACACAACTGAAAGTTTACAAGTTGAATTGTAATAAAACAAGTACAGTGATTTTATTTGAATTTAGTGAAACTGAATAACAAAAATTTGATTGCTATACATATTTTAAATTTGATGGGAGGTGAAATAAAAAAATTTGAAAAGGCTAATTTGTGAGGATTCACAAATCGGGCAACCGTGAACAATTGATTACTCCAACTTTATAAAATGTTATTCGGCGGAGGAAGCTGCATGAAATTGTTCGGTCAAGTATAGTTTTGCAAACTCGGCCAGGCTAGAGGTGCCTCAAACATTCTACCCTGTGGAAGAAATAATACGAGCAGAAACGTGGCCCCAAATCCAAAGGTAAGGTAACACAAGCAGCCAGAATAATTAACTCGGTCAATTGATTGTGCCAACCATCAAAAAAGTATACGTGACTTTATAGAAAAAAAATTCAAAAATAATTATTATTATTAGAGAAATTGAGTATTAAGTTGTAATTAAATGAATTTAGGGCTATTTTTCAGAAAATTGAGAGTTTGGATCAGTCTAGACAAAATATAGAATTTTCCAAATTTTACAGTATGTAAAATCTAATTATATCGTAATTCTTGAAGAGAATTAACTAAGGGAAAGATAATGTAATTATGAAGTAATTAACAGATATTTAGTTTACGATATGATGTTATTCTGGAACAATTTGATCATACGGAATTAAATAAATAAATATGGTAGTTAGTGCGATGAGTTTTAGTTCACCTATATATACAAAAACGCAACCAATGAGCTGTAAAATGGTTCTTCCTCAAAGTTATTATTCTACTCATATTTTAAGATGTTGATTCTGTTACCAAGTTAAATTACTGAAATAGAAGGAAAGATTTTCTAGTTCATCTTTGAACTTATCTTTCTCAATCCGTATCCACGCGGTACACTAGTTTATTGCCTTACCCACGAGGGGTGCATAATTCTATGTCTTGTGAACAAGAAAATACGAAATTACGATTCGGTTTCTGTTATTAGATTAGATTAGACCAGCTAATTGAATTAAGAATCAGAGATGAATGATGGTAGTAAGATATGAAAGTTAAGTTAAAGCACGATGCTAATGAGCATGGGAGCGATTATGTGCACTACCACAAATGAGCTGTTTTTAGAAAGAAAACTCAGGAAAATACAATCAATCAGTGAACCAATAAAGTACAAGATTTAACGTTATGTATCACAAGATAATATGCATCCATAAAAACAACTTACCTGTAGGAAAGCTAACCACACAAATCTTCCTTTTTCTCGTTCCCCGAAAACCCCACCTAATTGGTCCATTCGATCGCGGATGTATCGACCACTTGCGCTAATAGTACAGGCAATAAGCCGGGAAAAAGGCCATAATAAAAAAAAATATAGTAAGCTAGAATTTCATTTTTTTTTGCATTTTGTTCCTATTACCCCATAGATCATTCATGACTATCAAGACCGCGGAGTTCGACTTTTTATCCCCCCAAAACCAGGTTTCAACCCCTCAGAGGAGCAATCTTATAAAAACAATACAAAAACTTAGAAAATCAATGAATTAAGAGCCGAAAATGTCCCCTAGTATGTTTTTTTTTGGTCGCTGATCACGATTTCGCTGTTATTTCTCCCAAAAAGCTCTCTCCAGATGGAAAATTCGGGAAATTTGAGATTTTCCTGAGAAGGTTATGAATAATAAAGTATAATTTTGTTGCAAAAATGACCTCCAGTAGGTTTTTTGGGTTGCTGTTTTATTATTCATAACATAACCGTCCCAGGAAAATCTCAAATTTCCCGAATTTTCCATCTGGAGAGAGTTTTTTGGGAAAAATAACAGCGGAATCGTTATCAGCGACCCAAAAAACCTACTAGAGGTCATTTTTGCAACAATATTATAAATTATATTTCATATATAAATTTTCCAAATTTCCCATCTGGAGGAAGTTTTCTCGGAAAAAACTAACTGCGGAATCGTGATCAGCGACCCAAAAGAAATATTAGTGGAAACCCCTTTCGGGGGGGTAGAAAGGTCGTCCCCGCAGTCTTGATAGTCATGAATGATCTATGGGGTATTAGTAACAAAATGCAAAAAAAAAAATTTTGTTTCGCATTGAAACCATGCATCCCTAAATTTAACGAACATAAATTTGACTTTTGAGCTACAACCAAGTACTTATTCAAAAAAGAATCTATTGGAATACCCATCCTTTACGACAATGACCTTAAGAATTTGTGTTGCACCAATTCCATTTGCTTACCAAAATCTCAATATGAGGAGACCAGATAACTGGAACATAGATCAGCTTTACCTCAACTAGCGCAAAGTATAGTCACAAACGTTTCAGTTTTTTTGAAATCTTTTGCTTGTCTTAGAATATAAATGAAAATAAGTTATATAATTTATTGACATTGTGATGAATATGGTAAGTAAAGGACAACTTAATAAACTATAACAGAGTTCACACTGAGGATACACTATAACACTACAAATAAGAAACAATCATCCTTATCTACTAAAAATACTGATGACCTTTCAGCTACGAAGTAGCCATCATTAGGTCCTCGGCTAGTATTTTTAGAGTATAAGGATGATTGTTTCTTAATTATAGTGGTGAAGGACTCTAATTTATAGTGATAAAGGACAACTTATCATCCATATAAATTACTAAATCACTACCCAGTTTATGAGCACCCAGGTAATAATTGAAGGATACGAAACTAGATCTATAGAATGAAATCACGGGGCATTTTTCTAAGCTAAAAGATAATAGACCATATATACGACAACTCATTATCTTAATTAGATCGATTTAAAGTTTCTTAAGATCTGGGAATGATGCTATCTCTAGGCAAATCTTCTAGTCATCAGCGAATCACAAGATTTTTAAGAACTTAACACATTTTTCATTTCGAAATAAATATAATGATAAAGAGACCTACAATGGGTTCCTTGGGGGATACCAGATGTTGCAATAAGCTTGGAAAGAAAAAAGGTTATTCTCACAGCAAGCACCCTAACCACTAAAAATTACAAAATCCACTTAAGGATTACATCACCATATACCCAATTTGTTTAGCTTAAAGTATCATTGAAACTAACGCTGCACAACAAGCAGTGTATTTTAACTACACCCATTTGATAACTTCTATCAAGCACTCCAAATTCTTCCGCCCAAGTGGCAATAGATGAAGTCGATCTCATATTGGCATAAACCATTAAGAATAAGCCTTACCAAATAGCAAGACAACTTCTCTTCCAAGATGTTACCAAATATCTCCTCGTTAGGTAGGTGTCTAAAACTCGATGTGGAACGCTCTTTAAAGGTCACAATGAATAATGATTGAATCAAATTTTGTGAATATCAGGTTCACGAGTAGTTTGTACACAGATTACCTCTATCCGTCATCGATGATAATATCAATCATGCCCTGTTACATCCATAATCGCTTGAAATTTTTCAATTTTGCCATTATATTCGATAATATTTCATTTGTCATCTTCCACGATTACTTCTACAAATGAATAGTCTTATATCACCATTTACTGCCACTGATGTATTCCGAAATGATAATTCGACTTTTATCTACGTTTCAGATAAATATGTTTCTTCGAGCAACAGAAATGAGCCAAACCGATATGAGCCTTGTTGGATTTTTTTATGTAAGCCGGAATCTCTTCAAATCGGTGAGTAAAAACTTATTTCTACAGATTCGTGATGAACGTCCAATGGGCAATCGTCAAAATATATGATTTTGATTTTGCCATCATCAGAGTAAACTAAAGTGAAAAATTAAAATGTGTCTATTGAAATACTAATTGGAATTAATTAGGGTATATAAGGGATTACCCTCAGCTGGAGATAAATCCTTTCTATATAACCTAAATATTTGTCATTACTGTGTTTCAAAAGTGATAAATTTTGTTTAGAAATGGTGGCACCTGTATTTAAAATATGTTCGGGTAACGTTGATTTTTCATCATTTAGGCAACACCTTTGATAAAGTTTCAGACTTCAACAAATCCGGGATTTACGAAATGGATTGTGAGTCGTGTTCATAATGTTATTTGGGTCAAATTGGAAGGACCATTCTAACTCGGTATAAAGAACATTCTGCCCATATAAAGAAACATAATGGTGAAACATCAGCGTTAGCCACACATATTTGAAATACAAGTTACACCATTTTCCAAGAAAGTTTATCACTCTTGAAATACAGGAATGACAAATATCTAGGTAATTTAGAGGGGATGAAAATGTATAAGCAAAAAGCAATTTAATGAAGTCAGATGTTCCTCCAGCTGAGGGCAATCCCTTATATACCCTATTAATTCCAAATAATATTTATACAGGCACATTTTGATTTTCAAATTTAGTTTACTCTGATCATAGCTACTTGGTAGCTGAAAGGTCCTCAGTACCTTAATAGTATATTTAGTGGATAAGGGTGATTGTGTGTAATATATAATTCATTTGTAGTCACAGCTCACCAAGATAACAATATAAAAGCAATCCAGATTCTAATAACAAAGTACGAAGCAGTATATAAGATAATAACTCTGTGAGTTACACCACAGAACCATATATTCAATACTCCTATATTGCTGGCCTCCTATCTTCGCCTGTACTACTGGAAACTACTGGACTACTGGAAAAAGCTGGCACTATACATGTGCGGAATTTGCGCATTCCAAATGTTGCAGGTTGCGTTGCTGTAGATCTGTCAGAGTAGCACATATTCAAGCAGACCATTAAACAAAATTCATCATGGTATACGGGGCGACTGCACGGGCTGGCAAATGCGCTCATCGCATCTATACTACATCAACTCACTGACTCACTCACCCAATCACCGACTCAATCATCACGAAATCTCCGAAACTATAAAGCGGACCGACTTGAAACTTGGCAGATATGTTCCTTATACGATGTAGGCACCCGCTAAGAACGGATTTTACGAAACTCGACAGAAACGGGGTTAAAGGGATTCAATATATTTTGACGTTTTTGACAACTAATATAATCACGTACAATTTATGACAGACAAATTCATAGATTATTGAAGCATTATCACAGTTAAGACCATAGTCAAAGTATACAGGTCTGCCAGAGCCGCCCTTCTACTCTTTTTAAAATTCGAGTGCAAGCTGATTGGTCGTTTATTCCGTTTATTTAATGTTATTGATGACGATATAATATGATGTTGTTACGTGCCGGCGATGTGATTGGAGGAGCTAGGTGACGTCACCTAGCGCGAGAAACGATGGAAGGGAGGCTCCGGCAGACCTGTATACTTTGACTATGGTTAAGACTACTATGGCAGACAACATATATAACCCATCAACAAAGCAGGTAACGATTACATGACAGACAGTTGATACAGTGACAGTCCACATTATGTCCGTGACAGACCATTTCATATCATAGATATCCCTGTCAATTCAAATAAACTTTCACATAACATAGAGAATAATTTTACGTTATTCCATGCCTTTAGCTGTTTCTACTTATTGGAAATGAGTAGCTGATGCTTTCTTCTACCGGTATAATCTATTTCTGCCCGCTCCCGTCCACTTGGAAGCTTGGTAAACACTCTTGAGTGAGCAACTATCCTAAGTGATATGGGGTGGAAAGGTCCTCGGCCTAGGCAGAAAGGAACCTCACCGGTTCCCCCCTACATTATCAATAATAATAATAATTAATAATAACAGGGCCAGCATTCCCGAATACATTGTTAATTTATTTGCTACATCAAAATTGTTGCTTCAAGTTCAGAAAGTGAAATAGTTCTGAATGCAACTGAAAAACGTTGGTTTTTAGGGTATTTAAACAATTGACAATTTATTATGTACCGCATATAAAATTGCATTATCTACATGCATTACCTGTTAGTTCATTAATTGACTGATGTCATCACTCTTCATTAAGAAGAACATGGTATCAATCAATCCCGCGAAAATATAATTATTCACCAATGCAATTTCTGAACTTCCTCTATAATGTTAATATCATTATTTGTGAATGGAGAATATTAGCTTTGATTTTCTAATAGGTATTCTTGCTGAGAAGCCATGGCGTCACTTTCAGTACTTAGCTCTTGTAAATTAATTAACAGAAGCACTATTATTCTCATAAATCTCATAAAGTAAGTTGTTACATAATGGCCTATTTTTCTTTTGAGTATTGCATAACTATTATATATTTTATAAACGTATGTATTACCCACAGATAGTTGTGCCATTATTAAATTAATGTTTAACATTTGGAACGTATCTTCCTGAATTTCAACTGTTGAACATGAATTATATAAATCAAAAGATGAAATTTTACGTATAAACTTTAATTATCTGGAAATGAAGCCATATGATGTATAAATATTGAATCCATTCTTTATGTATACCTGAGGATGAGGTGTAATAATTGACCTCGAAATCTGGTAGTACGGAACTACAAAAAAAATTGATTGTGATGAATAAACTTTACAATATTAATATTAAATAGAACACAGTTCATTTGAGCGTTCTTACGCATTCGCACAATGTCTCATTTCAAGATGGTTATAGAATCAATTGAGATATGAAATTTCAAACAGAAACAAACTTAATCATTAAGTATATTATTTATATTGAACTCAACTAGTTTCAAGATATCAATCAATATACAATATACAATACTGCGAGATCAGAAAGTAAATAACCGGGAAATTTGATCAGGCATTTACTTTTGCAGTTATTGGCTACTATGGTGACCTATTTGGTAGTCCTACTTCAATTCCAAATAAGCATTCCCGAAGATACAGGGATAAGCACGAACTCGACCTTATCTCCCTCGACTCTGTCCCACTAACTGAGTTTTATTACCGAATCAATAATCAATTCGGTATTCACTCCGAAGAACACGTACATCTCGATCTCGTGTACTTAGGCTAAGGATTTATAAATAAAAAATACCTAGAAAGGAAAATAAGCTTGTGTTTTATTACTCATTATTTTCACATTTTTATTTACATCTAGGAACATAAATGCAAGTAGTTAGTAGAGGCTGTAGAATAATCTAATACATAATTCAATGTTTCAGGTAATTATTATAATGTATGACCGATCATATAGTTTCATATTCCTTCATAGGTACAGAGTGATGTGATATTCAACGTCAATCTAATGTAATTTAAGGACTTTCTCTCATACTCATTTGTAGATGGCATTGCAGTTTAGTGTAGTCCGTGGGCGAACTAAATCTGAATGATGAGTATTTACTCATAAGCATACTGTAGTTTGTACCGTATCCAAGCCTACACCAACTGATCTCTTTTAGAACGCTCATTGCCCAATTGATATTATTCGTCCCAACCCAGAGAGAAATGCGTTGTTGTCTATGTGGGGAGTAATGTTATATAATGTAAGAGAATTAGAAACAAATGAATATTTATGTCATGTTGGCTTTTGCCGGAAAACAATGATAATGTCTTTCTAGTCCAGATTAGGATGTGCGATACACTCGAAAGTATCGATATAAGGTATCGATACGGATCGGAACGTAAAATATCGATACAGTAAAATATCGTAAGTTAAAGGATCGATACTCCAAATATCGATGCCTAACGATCCGGGATTTTTAGGACGTCAGCGCTCTGCGGTACTGTTATTCTATAACAGAATATAGTGAAAAGTTTAATAAAATATACTCCGCATTAGTCCGCATTATAATCAAGAGAGGAGAATGGAGAAAGAAAAAAAACACGATTGAAAATTTCAACGTAATCTAATTTAGTAACAGACTAAAGTATAAGAAAATACATATTCTAATTTAAATGTTCCACATATTTAATTGTAAAGAATTTAGAAATAGCAATTTTGACAATCTTTTACCAGTCAACCTATTCCGGCTTTGCGCCATTATATGTCCAGCCTTAGAAAACAGGCGCTAAGATGGAACAGATGTGCCAACCACTGATACATATTTTATGGCAATTTCTCGTGAGAAACATTTTTTTTTTAATATGAAGTAAAACGCAGATCTGTAATTCCATACTTGTTATATTATAACAATATTTTGTTTTGTGGTCTAGGATAGTACTATATCTAGTTGACGCTAGATGTCATCAGTCGATTAACACCGACCGATCCGGGAAAATGGCGATACATACTAAATAAGTATCGATACACAATATATCGAAGAGTAAAGTATCGATACAAAATATCGTGTATCGCTTCTAATAGGATCGATACTTCCGAGTATCGATACAGTATCGAACATCCCTAGTCCAGATCTGATACTGATCGATGTGGACTAGAGAGGCTTTATCATTATATATGTTACATTCTGTTACAATAATATATACTTTGAACTTTGTATTATAGTCTTGACAATAAATGTCAATATAATTGATGAAACTTTGACAGTAAAGTTGTTGTTTATTTAAATATTATTCCTACTCCCGTGTTACTTTAGTTTCCTAATATTCATTATGTTAAAATACATATACTTTGAACTTTGTGTTAGTCTTGATAACAAATGTCAAAATTGTTGATGAAACTTTGATAGTAATATTAAAACATAAAGTTGTTGTTTATTTAAATATTATTCCTACTCCCGGATCACTTTAGTTTCATAATATTCATTCTGTTAAAATAATGTACACTTTGAACTTCGCATTATACCGGGATATCAAAAAGTATCTTGGTCAAGGGTGGTTGTGGAATCTAAAACGGGTGTCTTTACTTGTGTCAAATTGATTAATTTGAAGTTTCTAAAAGTGCGAAATTTCGCAATTTTATACGAATGTTATAACACTCTCTAGCGCTTCAGACTCCGGGATTTTCACTTGGCCTATCGAAATTAGAAGTTCGAATTATCTAAAAACATAATTGCATGAACGCCAGACGTCCTATGTAATTAGTTACCAACGAAATCATTTTGACGTTTCCCTCGAGAAGCTCGCTACGCGTCAGTTGAGACCTGAGAGTACCTGCTTCTATTTTAATTAAATTTTCCTATTTAATCGACATTTTGGAGCCCGAGACTATGCTATTTAGTTGGCCCCGTTCATAAACTAACGACATGGAGCGAAAACCGCATGCGAAAAGTTCTCGTAAAGAAGTTCTATGTTCATAACTTTTGCACTTTTCCAACTCGCGAGCTACGGGCCTCTCACGTGAACGTCATTCCATTTATCGAAAATTAACTATTTTAAAACCGTTTTCGACCCGGTTTGTGGCTATCCCGACCTTTTAACAGGTTCAAAGTTAACATTTCCACAATTTTTATTACTATATTAATTTGTATTCATTATTGTTTTACAACTGAAATAAATAGGTATGAAATTTGTAGGTTATTGATGATGTCAGTGTGACAGTGACATAATTATTTCAAACGTAAACTAAGACATACGTTTTAGATTCCACAACCACCCTTGACCAAGATACTTTTTGATATCCCGGTAGTATTGACAACAAATGTCAAAATAATTGATGAAACTTTGACATTAAAATTGAAACATAAAGTTATTGTTTGTTTAATCCATAGACCTATTAACCTAAGGAGACAGAATTGCTTACATTTAAACACGATCAGACATTGCCAAAATTTCGGGCCACTCAGACCGCTGTATATTACAAGTATGGCCATATGGAATGTGCTGTTTCCGGATTAGTTGTTCTGTGTGCCGGATTAAGATTTGTAAGTATTATAAAAACGTCGATAGCATTATTTATTGGTTATATTAGAAGCAATACTGTTGAAATGTCGTTTTCTCTGAAAAATATTCCATAATTTATGGTAACCTGGAATTACAATCGAATTATAGAATATTAAAATTTTTACATATAGAACTATTCCATTCCATTGCATCATTTGTTCAGAAGGCGACAACGCCGTGTTCCTTTTATGAATGGGGACTTTGTTCTGTACTACGCAATTTGACAGCTTTCGTATTTCTCGTAGCTATTTCGAAGCGGTGTTGCCTTACAAGTGGCACCAAGTTTTCAATCATAGTTACAGCGTTGCCAATAAAGAGTAATTATGACTCGAAGACAAAGAGGTCCGCTGGTTTTCTTTGTCTTGCTTCATTTAATCATTGCGACAAGTCAAATGAAGTTTTATGAATGAGATGTTTTGTCTCCTTAGGATATTAGGTCTATGGTTTAATCATTATTTATATATAAATTCTCGGGAAATAGGTCACATTAGCCCTTATGCTTTATATTTTCATAACACATAAGTGTTAATTCCCGAGAATTTATATATAATTCATACATGGGTCAAGAATCTTTATTTTAATTATTATTCCTATTCCCGGATCACTTTAGTTTCCTAATATTCATTCTGTTAAAATAATATATACTTAGCACTTTGTATTATGGTCTTGACAACAAATGTCAATATGATTGATGAAATTTTGACAGTAAAATTGGAACATAAAGTTGTTGTTTATTTAAATATTATTCCTATTCCCGGATCACTTTAGTTACCTAATATTCATTGGCTAGATTTGAAAACCAGAAATGCTTTTCAACGATACTGGTAGACTCATAAATTAATAATGAAGTTGGTAGATATACTCAGTTGACCTAATGGAAAATTTGTAACATTCAGTTTTTCAACCCATTTTATATTCTAATCTGATGATCTTTCATTTGCAAGAACGTGCTAATCAAAATTTTCAATTGAAATTATAGTTACTTGAAGAACGCTTTAATTTGAAGTATCACGAAATTAATATTTTACGAGAACAGCCTGTATTGTCATCGTAACTCGAACCAGTCACTCGAAGTATTCGTAGTAAGGTTTCTATTAAATCTCTAGATGTAGCACAATAGGGCAGTAGGAAATGTATTAACCCTCAGTATTTGAAAGAAGGGAAGTAGGTTTTATTTAGGGGTGGTATGCACAAAATGTAAAGTGGGGGTGGACTCGACAAGAGGTTGATAGTATCTCGTGCTCGTCGCGACGGCATGGTGCGTCTGTTATAGTTCTATAAAATGATGGATAGTGCGTTAATTTTTATGTACGCCGGGTTGTGAACAATTACTTATCAAAATTACGTAAATATTTTTATTTATTACCTGTTTTCACAATGTTGAAGAATTCGTTTATTATTTCAATGTGAATAATAGTACGGTTGCTTTGAAATGATTTATTGCAGATATTCTGGCAAGAAATCACAATATCGTCTAGTAATAGATGATATACACAAACACTCAACACATGCTTGAAATTTTGTAAACATCGTAAAATTTAAGATTTATTTTCCTATTAACACTTGACATGTCATTTGTTTTAATGAATTTGAAATCATATATCTGCATTTCTTGGTGAAATTTATCAAACAATAGTTTTTGTTTCATCCAATTGAAAATCTTCTCAACTATATACAGAGTAAACTGTAATTTTTTGAGAATGTTGAACGATGCGATTTGTTTGTGTTGCTTTTAAAATGTAAGTAGTAGTAGTAAAAACAAAATAAAATTGAAAAAAGTGAAATCTGGAAATGCAATTAATTTTTTGCGAATACACGGGATTTTGTAATTTTGTACTCTACTGTTGCATCTTGCATCAATAATGAAGACGTCCAGTTATTGTGGACAGCTTTTAGGAACAAATCTACAATAACAATTGGAACAATAGTGAATTAAAAACTATTCATCATTCCAATTGATTTAAAAATTGCTAAAGATAAATCTAGAGCAGTGGTGCTTAAACTTATACTAATGGTGATCTACAGCAAAAAAAATTAACTGCAAGCGATTGATTAGGCAGGAAAATTCATTTTTTAAAGAGGATTTATTAAGTATAATAAGCATAATAATTGTAATACAAAAAAGGTTCCTATATTCTACCAATCATAAAAAATCGTGTTAGAGTTGTGTTTTGTGTTTGACATGACGTTTGACAGAACAGACGTTGAATTGTTAATTCTAAGATCGAAGTGTAGTTTTTATTTGCTGGTATAATTTGTACAGTTGTATGGTCTGTTGCTTCAGGTCAATTAGGATGCTTACGAAAATCAGTGTTATTATAACTGTTAGTTCGAATACTTAATACACAATTTAGAATGAACACGTCTTTAGTTTCAGAAACAAATTTTAATGTTGAAATTTCTATTAAGCAGTCTGTAACTTCGTGCATTGATTAATGGGTAGTCGTTCATGGCCACTTTGGTATAAAAACAAAACTAATATAGGTAACAAAGTTAAATTACATCCACTCACACATTCGCACAAAACGATTATATAAGCATTCAGGTGCATTTTAAAATATTTATAAAAAAGTGTAATTTCGCGCGCAGAATCTATTGTACCGACGCTCGCTTATTGCCGCTAAATGAAATTCCGCGCTAGTTTCTTATGATGAAATTCGTTATAACTTAGAATTGTGAACGAATCGCCGTACGCTGTTTCAAACTTGAATAGCCGATGGATTTCTCTGTAATTTGATCCAAGGTTTTTGTCGATAGGCCTAAAATCGGGCCCTCTAGAGGCCCAAACACATTTATTAGGTAGCTCCACTTCTACTTAACCCAAATCGATCTGCTAGAATTTGAATCCTATAAGAAATTTCTAACCTCAAAAAATTTGGATTTTTCCAAAATTTTCAAAATGGTGCAATAAATAGTCTTTGAACCAAAATGCTCGAACTTTGGATATTAGGTGCAGAATTATGAAATATTTCGAATAAATTCAATTTCGTCTGAAATTCGCAAAATACGGATTTTTCAAAATGGCTGATTTTGGCGTAAAAAAATGATGTAGGTCAAAATGCCAAAAATCAAAAAACATAGGGATACAAATACTTTTCACCGGAACAGAATATGAAAAAAACAAAAACTGTCTGACAAATACTCAATTTTTCAATGTGCTACAAAATACACTAAATTGGCCCTATCTTGGGTCCACGATTTCGAATCGACTTCGGACCGGAGCCAAAAATCGCGTATTAATTTTTCCAACAACTTTTGTTTTAAACATTTTTTCATACAAGTTCTCTCTCAACGCAAAAATCGAAAAATTACCATTTTAGGGTTAATCCAAATTTAAATTACACCATCGTGTTTAGGGCTTCAAAATACATAAGAATAGACCTAAATTAGAACTAGCCTAAATTCGGACAAAAAAATTCCGTAAATGCCTGGACTTTAAATGTCGATGCGTGGCACTGCATGTCTTCTTTTTATAGGAAGGTACGTATTTACTGTATTAAACGCAACCATGAAGACATCAGTCGATTTTGGTATTTTCACTTTATTTATTCATTATTCCGTGTCGACCGGAATGCTGGGGAGCAATTCATTTATTTAGCCACCAAGCTTGTCAGAACTTATCGCCATCGACCAGATAAGTTCTCGCAATCGACCGTTACAGCATGTGCACCTCTGGTCTAGAATGTCGGTGTTAACGTTTAAATTCAATCAATTTCAATAGTAATATGTGAAAAAAACACAAATTTATTCTTTAATAACTATATATCAACACTTGTTTCACCATACGTCCTCGAATTAGTTTTTAGTGGATGAAGGTCTTTGTTTCTTATTTATAGTACCAATAACATCAACACATTTTCTGAAAATCTTCTCAAAATTGGTAACGGTTTGGAATTCTGTAATTGACATTTGAAAATACCTGAACTGTTTAATTTGCTTAGGTATATCCGAAAGGAATTGTATCATAAACAAGGGTTAAACGTAATGCAAAATTCAAGTTTGTAATCCAGCAACACTAGCCGATTATTTATTTGGCTAGTTGTTTTATGGATCCTGTTCCAATATATATTTCCTTTGGTGTGGGCTAATAGCATTGAATTCAACTCCACACCTCGCTTATACATTTTTCTCAAATCGTTAAAAACTTTTGTTTATTTAAATATCAAATATAAACGATTTTATTTTAAGTATCTAAGATGTTATTTGAATAATGGCATCTGATTCAGATGACATAAGATTCAGATTGAATTTAATTCGGTTTTCTCAATTTAGTGTACAGAGCGTCGATAGTAATGTGTGTGAAAGCATGGACTACAAGGAAAAGTGAACTTCAAGAAAAGGTTTATATATGGGGAGATGTTGATAATCTGGTATTATGTGCTTCTCCTAAATTTATACCCGACACGTGCTGGTTATATAGGTAAGTTCAAGAAAATATATTTTACTCTCAATCAATATAAAAGTAAAATAACTGTCTATTTGCACAGATATTGTATTTTAGCAGATGCATACAGTCAATTTGAGTGAAGTTTGAGCTAATTCTGGTAAATTTCAGTAGATTTTGGCAAATTTTAGTTCACTCTAGGGTCTTTTAGAGGCATTTCTAAAAACAGTAAAGTCAACTAGAACATTGACCACTGACGTTCCCTCAATTCGCTGTCGGTTCGAATAAACCTAATATGACATCAAAGCAACAATAATATCCAGTAACCTAAATACGAATTCTGCTAACTAATCTTGTATCTTCCGAGTCTACCACAATCATTGCAGTTTTAGGGTATATTATATATTGTTTTACTAACCAGAACCACAGTCTCGATAATCTCATCAAATTGCTGCTACCTATAAATCTAGATGTAGATTAGCTTAACTTTTTTAAGCTGCGGTTATTCATCATAAGCTAAAGCGGAGTAGCAACGCAGTCTACTTGGGAGCAATTTAAGCTACCTTGGTCACAGATTAGGCTTATCGTTACCTTAGAGAAGACACGGTAGGAACATTTCCGCAAAATGCAAATTTCGTCACTAGAGGGGCCGCGTCCCAGAGTCAACATGGTAGTTACGTAAAAAGCGGGTGTTGTTCAACCAACCTAGCCTAACCATGTTTAATTGGCCAACGTGACTCCAATTCTGTAAATCATAGGACTGATATTCAGATATTAAGTCATATTTATACTAACTTAATTACTTAAAACTCTTGCAAATTCCTACATGCGTCTTTATAATGTTAAAGTATATTTTAGGTAGAATGCTCAAAAGTAATATCACAATACAGGCCTTGAACCTTTTTCAAGTACGTCGTAAATCGTTACATCTGGTTCGAGAGTAGATACTTAACATAATAGTTTCTATCTTCAGTCGTTGAGAGACTATACCAACATGCGCTTGTATATTATAAGAATATTACTGAATAGTGGATTCTTGTTATATTTTGTACTTGAAATATTGACGGTACAATTGCGATTATTCGTGGTTCTGTTCGTTTCGACGACGTGGGCTTTTTTGTTTGAAACTGGTGCGATATGGACGCTTTGTGCTATAATTAGTTAAAAAAAAACCTTTTTGACATAATAAGTCTTCTGATGATGGTCGTGAGACCGAAACGTACGTAAAGACGAATATATAAAACAGAGTGTTAATATGACCTATTTCCCGAGAATTTTTATATAATTCATACTGGGTCAAGAATCTTTATTATAAAAAAATAATTGTAAATTAGAACATTTCATTGAAAAAATAATTGATCGGTAACGTAGCCCCAAAATTCCGTACCTCGTACTTTCAACTACTTTCATTAACTTTCATGAGGTTATGTACGATGATACCAATGACCGTTTGTCAATACCAACTTCTAAAATCTAAAATGCACTAGAAATAGCGTATTGTTCACAGAACTCATAAGGGTCGCGGAATGGAATAAAACATTCTTTAGAAATTGGCAATTGTGTTAGAAATGATGTTGGAAATATATAATTAAAAAAGTAATCTACGTTATGAGTGTAGTAAGTGAATTTATTTTCCACAATAAATTCAAAAAACCGTTCGTTCTTATGCCACGTTATAAATATATAATACATTAGTACAAAAAGTATTATGTGCTTGAAATTTTACATTGAAAGGCCATTGTCACCAATTTCATCTTGGTAATCATGAAGCCGCTTCAATTTGCACGTAAAAACAACATTTTGCCTTTGAACAAGTAAATAACAGCAGAAGCCGAGGTGACAGGAAAATAACTGCTGGAATTGATCTATCCGTTAATTTATTTGAACCAATAAAATAAGAATTACTTTGTTAAATATCAGTAGGTAGGTTTACTATTACATTTACTCAGTTTATTATTTTAAAGGTTATTTTTAGAATATTAGGAATTTAGAAAAATATTTATTGTTAGCATATTTTATAAGTGGTCGATACCAACGTCCAAATAAGCTACTATACAGTTTTCCGAAACATAACGACAACTTTGTTTGTTGTTTGTTGTGAACATCTGAAACTATCGACGATCAGAATTGATTTGTTTTCCTTCTGTCAATCAGTGAATTATGATATGGATCATAAAAATCTAAAGATGACGAAACAGTCTGTGATACAAAACTCACTAAATAAATTCTTCAGACTTTGCTAGGATCTAGACAAGTTCTGGTCGTCGCCTAGACTTACATTTATTACGATGCCATAAATATAATTCATAGTGAACCCCTAAAAGATGCTGATACTTTGGTGGTGCGCTTTTGAATAATTTTGTCAATTGTTAGTAGTTATTTATAATAGGTACAAGTATTAAAACAGCATCCTTCTCACAAAATAATACTACCTTTAACTTATATTATTTATTATATATAAATTTTCGAGAAATAGGTCACACTAACACATATGCTTATTATTTTCGTCTTTACGTACGTTTCGGTCTAACGATTATCATCAAAAGACGTATCAATGTCTAAAACGAAAATTCTTACAATTGTATCAAGCACAAAGCGTCCTTATCGCACTGATTTCAATTAAAAATGCCCATGTCGCCGAAAAGAACAGAAGCACGAGTAATCGAAATTGTAAGACATTAATTAACTTATCTTCAACACGCATATCATTAAAACTGTTAAAAGACATAATTAAATTACTTGAAAGGATCTCAGTTTTATAGCTACGTAAAAAATCTGTCAGTTTGTGCAATTAAAAATTTTGACATGTTGACAAGCTTGTAGAAAATGATATTTCATTATGTGTAAGCGCATGAAACAGCGTATCACTTCCACAAGAAATTGAAGCAGCTGCTAGTAGAGCAGCTTTGAATTTGTTGCCTACTACATTCAAGGAACAATAATATGAATCAGCATACAAGCTAATTAAAATGTCAATATGACAAAGGACTGACAGTTTACTTTTAAGACTATATTAAACAACTGTGATCTATAAATAGACTTCAAATGATACTCTATGTCACTACATTGAACGTTTATTCGAATTAACGTCAAATGTGTTTTACAAGGGTAGAAATTAGGGCCTTTATTGTATTATTATATATACGAATGAATTACCTACTGACGTCATACATGAAAATGATCAGTATTTGTAATATTTGTTTGAAGGAGTTACGGTGTTAGCGAAACTATAGTCACATCTATACAAGTAAATTCCATCAAATTTTTAGGAGTAACACTGGACCACAAAATGACATGGGAGGAACAAATTGACAACATAGTTGCAAAATTAAGCAAATCTTGTTTCCATATTAGACACATTCGGGAAACAACATCTACAAATATACTAAAACATGCTTATTACGGACTTGTACAATCAGTTTTATCATATGGCTTAATGTTTTGGGGGAATTCAGCTCACTCTCACAAAGCGTTTATAATGCAGAAAAAAATTATTAGATGTATGGTTCATGCGCACCCTCGAACTCACTGCAAGCCAATTTTTATAAAATTATCAATATTGACGCTGCCATCATTGTACATATATTTGCTCACTTTAAACATAAAAAAACAACAACATGCACTAAAACAAAATAATCATTTTCATAACCATAATACCCGCATTAGTAATCATTTAGACATGCCTTTCTCCAGATTAGGAGTTGGACAAAATTGTGACTTATATCAGGGTATAACATTTTTTAATCGATTTGTAAGTTTGTTTGGCGATTTTAATAACTTTAGCAATTTTAAAAATAGACTGCATAGATATTTAGTAAGTAAGGCTTTTTATTCTGTAAATGAATTCCTATCTTTAAATTAAATTTGTAGATTTTATTGGACTAGTTTCATAAGAATTTGTACTTTGTATAAATCTTGGAAAACGAAATATATATTATTATATTATTATTATTATTTAATAAATTAGTGAAAATCGAAATTTTGATGATATTTTATTTAAGTTTGATAAAGTGTAGTCAATTTTACCAGGTTTTTATTTTTTTCAATACAATTATTTTGTTGATTCATTGAATTTTATTACGAACGAATATTGCAAATTATTATTGTAATCTTGGATTCAATTCACAGTTATAGTGCTTACCTATACCTAGGCCACAAGGTCGTATTAGTGGTTCTGATCATCGGTGTTTTGGGTGGGATTCGGTCTTCGCTGCGTTCGAACTTGAAGATCATTCCGGCCTGTAAGAACTCGGCGCACATCTTGATAGACCGGATTGAAAAGGCAGTCATTCTCGGTTCAATGAGAATATTTAGGGCACACGATTATGGAACCTGAAGCTACTTACCGATCGGAGGGGAGGAGTAGCTTCGATTAACCGATTTCTGGGTTTTCTGGCGCGACTGGATGTACAATCATTAAGTCAAATTTATACAAATTTAATTAATTAGGTACAATAAATCATGAATTTTGGTACAGCTAAGACCTTTGATATCGTGGTTGAATTTCTTCCCCTGAAACTTGACCTCATTCAGCAGAACTATCCAGAAGCTGAAATTATCATCATGGGGATCTCAAAGTTCACAACTCCGCTTGGCTCAAGTTCTCAAACAAGACGGGTGATGCAGGGCTACAGGTGGTCTTCGTCATTATCCCGAGCATTTAATTAATGAACTAACACGGATCCCTAATAACTCTTGACTTATTCTTCACTAACAATCCAGATCCCTATGAAGTGAAGGTCCGCGAACCATTGGGAAACTGTGACAATTCACTCATATCTAGGACCTGTCCATATATCACTCTACGAATCAATCCTACACCTCCACGCACAGTTTGGCATTAGAAGTCAGCCGACTGATGGGATGGTCTTCACATGTCGACTTTCCTTGGAGAAGCGTATGTCTTGAACCTGATGAGCCAACGCAATATGCCACAGAGATTTCGGATATTATCAGGCTAGGAATGGAAACTTACATACCCCATACTAACAAATCACCGTCATCTGGTGAACGATGGTCCAATGAAATCTCTTCGAGGGCCGTCGCTTCAAAACCAACAGCATACCGTCGTTGGCCCGGTAACTCATGTCTGGAAACCAGAACAAAATATGTTGAAGCCAGAAATATGTGCAATAAAATAATAAATGCTTCGAAAGACGCATAAAATTCCAAAATAAGCTCTAAGCTTGTCAAATGCCCGAATGGCGCAAGTTCGTTTTGAACTTTCGCCAAAACAATTGGTAGAAATTCCACTTCCAGTTCATTCCCTCCCCTAACCAAAGATAATGGCTCACTGGCTACTACATCACAAGAAAAAGCCAACCTTTTCGCTGGAGCAAATTCCACTTTGGATCCACAAGGGAAGGATCCACCTAATATTGCAGCCATCGATAGCCATATGCCTCAACGTCAGCGTACAATGAGGCTTATTCTGCTTGATCTCAATACCAACAAAGTATATGAGGTCAAACGGAATTCCACCTGTCGTACTCAAGGAATGTGCGCCTGAATTAACACCAGTTTTCTGCTGATTGTTTACCCCTCCATACTAACTTGGTGAATTTCCCTCCAGCTGGAAAATAGGTAGAGTCCAACCAATTCTAAAAAAATTATAGACCCATTGCACTATTATCTGTTGTACCTAAAGTGATGGAGAAAGCAATCAACATCGAGCTCATCCAATACTTAGAGAGCTCCGAAATCGTGAATGACCGGCAACATGGCTTTCGTTAGCGGAGATCAACAGAATACCTGCTTGTCTACGTAGCACATGTATGGTCAAAATCTATTCAAAAACATCGGGAATCTCTATCTGTAGCATTGGAAGCCTTTCTGGGGAAACTACCGTGATATGGTTTGCTGCCTCAACTTTGTCGCTTAGTATCAAGTTTTCTCTCAGATAGATCACTCCATGTGCTGGTTGATGGTGTCCTCCGTTACAATGGCTATCAACGGTAGTGTTCCGCAAGGACATGTCTTGGCACCAACTTCATTTCTGCTCCATATATATGATCTGCTGGAAGTGACCACCTGCTCCGTCCACAGCTTTGCAGATGATGTTACCCTTCATACCGCTTTCTCATCTAGAACCCCTATACCATCCAATGAAGCCAAGGAAGCAAGACAGAGAAAGGTTGACGCAATTAATGGAGATCTGACAAATATTTTGAAATGGAGATCTGATAATCTTGAAAAGAGTTTAATGCAACCAAAACTCTAATCACAATCCCTAATATGATGATGTCAGGTACAACTATTCCTATGAACTCTTCCATATCCATGCTCGGGACCACCACCAACAACACCCCCTCATGAGACGATCATGTAAGGTCCATTGCGAAAACCGCTTCACAAATACTTGGTTCTCTATTCCGTGCCAAGAGCTACTTTACATCCCAGCAGCTCATGATAATCTACAAAGCACAGATTCGTGTCCTAGAGTACTGTCACATGTTTGGAGTTCGGCTTCCAAACATACGCTGAAGCTCTTGGATTATATCCAAAAGAGAACTATTTGTCTGATTGATGATGTCATACTTACGAGTTCATAGTATAGTTCTATAGATATGTCCATAGTCGGTGTTCATCACAAATCTCGTCTGTTGTTCCACCACGAGAGATTCCAGATAGCCGGACTAGACGAGCTCAAACTAGTCACCCCCTTCATTGTCAACCTCGATACCTGCCGAATTTCTTCCTACCAGACTTCATTTTTCTATCGAACAGCGAAGTTATGGAACTCTCCACATAGTGACATCCTTCCCTCTACCTATAACCTCCAAACCTTCAACAAAAATTCGAATGCCTATCCCCTCTCCCAATATTCCACCGCTGGCTCATACGATGGTCTTTGAACATTATAGGTTTCCCTCTCGTGTAGTCAAAACATAAAAAAAAAACCTACTTGACGCAAAGGGAATTCAGATGTGTTTGGCTCCTTTCTCGAGTAATGACGCCTACAACTATAGAAACATTACTTTTCTAATACACATATATTTTACACATTAATGTGTTACAATTTTAATTTTTCATGTTTCGTTAGTTGTTGCGACGTAGACAATTTCAATTTCAATTGACAGTAATGCGATAAAGATGCTTAGTGTAGGAATCCCGCGCTTTAGTTGATGTGAAGCCCAATTTTTCAACACAAGTAAAAACATTTCCAGTGCTAGTATCTCCTATCATATTACTCGAATTGGGGAGCTACTTAAGAAAGTTGTTATGGATAAATATCCACGAAATGTTGGTTTAAAAGATACAAATGGTTTCTGTACAAAATGATGCTGCATTTTGCTTCACATGCCAGCATTAAGCTATTTCATGGAAGTAAACAAACTACGTACACGATACAGGTTTTAGAAAACTGCTACTGATTCAAATGTGGCTTTCCTAAACATAAAAAAAACGAGCAGTCACCGAGCACTGCTGACAGAAGTGAAAAATGACATTATGAAGTAACCAATTTATTTTATGTTATCTTTGAAATAAATATTGTAGCATCCGAAATTATAATTTTATTATTTTTAAATAAAAATTAATATAATTAATTTTTCTTTAGTTTTCACAACTGTGAGCATTTCAATCAACAATTATATACATTTTTATATTTAATAATAAAAAACGTATAATGGGCGGTACAATCCCTGTAAAGAGTATGAATGTAAACCGATAGCCATTATAATAAATACACATTATTTTATTTTCAAAACATATTATTTATTGATATTTACATCGATGTAAATGGAAGTAATGTTAAACAGCATTTTCTTCATTTGCGTGGCATATCGCTAACTCCGACGATACTTAAATTATTAGATTAGATCCAAGCATGAAACATACTGTGGAATCAGGTGTGCTCATATATAAAAACAGGCTACTACTACCGATCACACATTATTTAATTATTACTTTTTACTCTGTAATAATTAAATAAAGTATGAGTTGTATTGCAAGAAAAGGTCCATTTCTTATGTTAGCATAAAAATATAACTTTCGTCTGCACGAGGACGGAGGATTGAGTAAATGAGTAACGTCGAGTAAATGCGTGCTGTTGTAGCTGTATACAGTGTATAGTGTGTATATGCAGTGTATACGTATACCTGTCCTGTATACCGTAATCGAGAGCACTGGCTCACACAGGCAGGCTCACCAACACCGACTCAGATATGCACACGTGTGTGTAAGCGTATAGAGAGACTGCCTGACGCCTGACCCGAGTCCCGCACGGCCGTAGTTGAGCACGCAGCAGTATACATAATGCCTAATATATATAGCTACAGCGTGATGTGACGGACTCATGGTTTTACCCCTCATCTGAAATAGTCCAACGCGCCTAAAAAAGTTTTCACTTCAAAAACTATACTAATATTCAAGCATTGCTTAACCAAAATATCTTGGAGTGAATCAGGTATTACATAAAATCTATTATTGGGGTGATACAGTTTCTGGTGATCAACGAACTAGTTTTTCTAGGAAATTATATATTAGATGAACAGGAGAAGCAAGCTTTAATTATGATATAATATTTTGAGAAAGATCGATCTAATTCACCACCTTTGAAGGTGAAAAATACCTTTTTTCATGTATTCAATGAATATACTTCGTTATACTAGTATGGTGAGGAACGTAAAAATCACTTTCAGAACGAGACATTTTTGATTAAAGAATGCCATGTTAATAGGTTTGTAGAAAAAACATAGCATTTGTATTATTATAAGGCAAGGTAGTGAATTTTAACGTGCTAGACGCAATTCAATTAGTATCGATTTCTTCGAAAGTATTATGCCCCATAGAACTGACTAGAAAGCAGTCAGGCAAACCTTCTAATGAAGGCTCTTGTATGGAGTTATTTGCAAATCAATAGAAACGCTGCGATTTTCAAATACTGACAGAAATAAATTAAATTATAGCGCGTGTGGATTGGAACGTGGAAATTGTAGAGGGCTTCATTTATTAGGTTAATGTACTCGGGAACATAAAGCGGGGTTGTACCGTGGATGCATTGTTACATTTCCCTCAATAATACACAGTGTGATGTTTCAACATGGTTGGAGCAGTTAATAACATTTCATTCATGTGAATAATTTTCTCTGAACACTTATTGGTCAACAACTGTCTTCTTCTCGATAAATAAGGATAATATTCGCTAATTCGTAGAAAATATGGTCAAATCAACCATTTTTCATCACGGGAATTTAATTGAGTTGACCTTTATTTTGCGATAGTCCATTTTAAACAAATAAAAATGCAATTATCCAAATGATTTGGCCGTTATTTTGTGATATACCATTTTTAACACCAAATAATACAATTACTTTGATGAACATTACCAATTTCGAACTAACAGTTCATTTTCAAAAATATGACTGAAATCAAGTCCAGAATTTTTCAACATATTATACAACGCAAACACAATAAGGAACATGACAAATTCGGGAGTATATAAGTTACTCTGAAAGTAAAGGTTTTTATGTCAGTCAAACAGGTGTCAATTAAAGCTAGATAAATGAAGAATAATTTGAATCATTTAAACACAATTCTACTAACCAAATTTTCGATTCTTAGCTCCTTAACTCCTCCGGCTGATAACCCTAATGAATAAAATTTTAATTACGTTCCTTGTCTTTATAAATTTATACCGTTGCACCAATCAGTTTAGAAATTTTTACACATTTAGGATGAGCACATACAATAGATGCAGTGCTGTTTGCTGATAGTTCATACTTTCATAAAATTTGCTATATTCTCAACGCCTCTCGTGGAAGGCACGATAATAACATTACCTATATTTTAAAATGCACGTTAAAATAGTTAGGTTAGGTTAGGTTAAACTAATGTATTGCAAATAATTTGAAATAGCTATTTGATTTGACAGGGATGATTGGAAAATAGATTGACATGAATGTGTTCTACAACGCTGTTTTACACTCTAACTCTATGAATTATTATAATGTGCTATCAAGTGAACTGCCAAAATCATCGAACTACTACAATCTCTTTTATCCCCTTAGGAGTTGAATTTCGAAAAATCCTTGTCAACTTTCAACTATGTCGGCTTTATAGTGAAGGAGATTTCGTGTTGAGTCAGTTAGTCAGTGAATGGTATACAGGTTGACCAGTATATTTGACAAAGATAAGGATATTATGGGCGTGATTTATTAACTAGACGACGCATTCGATTGATCAATTTCACTTGAGGGGTTGTGTTAAGCAATATATAGGTATGACTAATTTTCTAAAATTTATACTTTATGATGGCCTATCGGGAGCAGTGCGCGCATCGCACATGACCAAGCCCAACCTTCTAAACAGTTTATAGCGTTTTACTTGTTTATCTTGTAAATCAATACAGTAATGCATCTGGCAAAGTCGAAAACTCAAACTGGTTATCTACATATGAGTATAATATATGCTCGTATGTGTATATGTGTGTATGTGTGTATATTGTGTATATGTACATATGTATATATGAGTGTATGTATTATGATCCTTATTTTTTGATTTGATTGCTTTTACGGCATAATTTTATATTACCCTAGGTCTTAATATTTTAATATTGTCTAAAAGGTTTAGTGTGTGTTATATTTTAGTGGCTTAACTTATGTGTCTAATTTTTGATGTAATATAATTTTAAGTACCTACATTGTCTGACGAATCCTACTGTAATAATGTTGCAGGAAAATAAATGACTATCTATCTATCTATCTATCTATCTATAGAGATACCAATGATTGAGTAATCACGAATTTTCTGAAACTATAATGTCAACAGACTTAACATGGGCAGGTAGGTGTCTTATACGACCTAAATAGCCGCTACAGAAACAAATTTTTTGAAATTCAACTCCATATGAATCAAAAAGGATTGTAGTAATCCAATGATTTTGACAGTTCATCTGACACATTGTACTGGGTGAATAGTGGCTACGAAAAGTTTCACCAACCGAAAGTAGTAGTAGTATTTTCATAATGTACAGCATCTAATGTACTATATCTGCGAATTATCACTGGTCTCCGCATTGGTTATCAAACACACATGACACAGATGCGGATGTGGTTGTGGTTGTTGCTCGCCATATGGTGAATGTATAACAACCAACAGGCCTAGTGGTCGGTCATGAAGAAAGTAAATATTCTGACTTACTTGTTCTTCTGAGAGTGCAAGCCATAGATAACTCTACTAGTTAGTAGGTAGTAGAGTTATCTATGGTGCAAGCTTATTCTGGCGACGACTAATTGATAATGACTGAGTACCCTCACTACTATAAGTGCAGTGTTTCACACTAAAAAGTTTGTCGAAAATTACAATTGCCTAAATGTTTTTCACATATAAAAATGCCTTCTTGAAGTGGAAGAAGCAATGGGAAGATATTTATGTCCAAAATTCCGAAAGAAATGTCTTTACCATCTGGAGACATCAAGCTTTTATTATAATTATAACTTTCAATGAACTTTTGAAAGTAAAATAAATTAAATTTTGAGATTGTTTCAAATGTATCTGTTTTGGTATGCTTTTCACATTACTGCATAATTATTTATAATATGTATGAGAAGTAACTCCTTTGTAAGTACCTAATACTATAGGTCAGAGTACGAATTTATACAGTTTTTCTATTTTGTCATCTTTCTTGCTATAAGGAATTGTAGTAATGAAAATTGTGTCAAAATGGTTTGCAAAAGTTTTTATTTTATATTTTTATTTTTCAGAACCAGTAACAGCTAGTGGCTGTGAATCTTGCCGCATTTACTTAACTTGTCGTCATTTGACCTCAGTGATCGCCATATTTGAAGTGGATTTCATCCCGGAACTAACTAATACTGACAATAATACTGTAGAAACTTCTACCATTTTTCCTGTAATTCATCCCAGGGAATCTATAAACCAAAGGTAAGCTTGGAATTATAACTATGTATAAAAATACTCTTCTACGGGGTATTTGGAGCGTTATATATTTATAAAAAACAGGTAACAATGTGTAACCTTGATTTTTGTTATGGCTTATTATCTGACGATTCATTTTCTACGTACAAGCATCACATAACTAAAAAGCAAATTTGGTTCCAAAAGACGCTCAAAAGTAACAAAAGTTTATCAAAATCTACGTACCATATTCTTGATAAAGTCATACTTAGAAGATCATTATCGTCAATGTGTGAAATTGTAAGAGATAATGTCGTTTGAAATGGGTGTTTTACTGGGTTACTTCACGGCTCAGATTTTGGCCCAGTTTTCTTTTCTTCATGAATGATACATCTGTTTTCAAATTTTGCAAATGTTCATTGAACGCAGATAACTTAAAACTAGTTGCGGTTGTAAAATTTATACAAGATTGTATTAATATTCAGTGTGATATCATCGTTCTAGTAAAACGACTCTGTTATATATTCTTATGTACAAAAGGACTTCCGTTCTTTAATCTGCTGCAACTATGAACGAATTAAGTATTACATGCTCAAAACGGATATATCCGTCGAAAATCCGGAAACTTTTTTTGGACCGGTTACAATACTTTCCTTATACTATGTATAGTGAGGGAAGAAAAAATACATCGACTACAAACAGCTTAGAAATTATCTTTGTCGTGTCAAGTGATATGATACCCTCCATTCTGGAGACGTGGAATCTGCACGTACAAATTTACAGATATCATTGAGAGCAGAATAAATTACTCCGCTAAATATATAGAAATGAAGAGTGACAAAACTGAATTACAAACGGATTAATAAAATCTATAAAAATAAGAGATCAATCGTTCAAAGAGCAAAACTTCTTTGAAATGCAAATAATCAAGAACTAAAATGTCATTACACGCAGTACAGAAATAAATTAGATAAATTAATAAAGAAAACTAAATATAATTAGTACAAACAACTCATATATAAAAACTCAACATGCAGCAATATGTGGAACATTGTAAATAAAATAACTAACAACAAAATGAAGAAATACACTAAATTCATAGAAGTGATCAAACTGAATTACAAACGGATTAATAAAATCTATAAAAATAAGAGATCAAACGTTCAAAGAACTAAAATGTCATTACACGCAGTGCAGAAGCGAATTAAATAAATTAATAAAGAAAACTAAATATAATTATTACAAACAACTGATATATAAAAACTCAACATGTAGCAATATGTGGAACATTGTAAATAACAGAACTAACAAAAAATGAAGAAATATACTAAATGTATAGAAATGAAGAGTGACCAAACTGGATTACAAACGAATTAATAAAATCTATAAAAATAGGATCAAACATTCAAAGAGCACAACTTCTTTGAAATGCAAATAATCAAGATCTAAAATGTCATTATACGCAGTACAGAAACAAATTGAATCAATTAATAACAACAAGCAGCAATATGTGGAACATTGTAAATAAAATAACTAACAACTAAATGAAGAAATACACTAAATTCATAGAAGTGATCAAACTGAATTACAAACGGATTAATAAAATCTATAAAAATAAGAGATCAAACGTTCAAAGAACTAAAATGTCATTACACGCAGTGCAGAAGCGAATTAAATAAATTAATAAAGAAAACTAAATATAATTATTACAAACAACTGATATATAAAAACTCAACATGTAGCAATACGTGGAACATTGTAAATAACAGAACTAACAAAAAATGAAGAAATATACTAAATGTATAGAAATGAAGAGTGACCAAACTGGATTACAAACGAATTAATAAAATCTATAAAAATAGGATCAAACATTCAAAGAGCACAACTTCTTTGAAATGCAAATAATCAAGATCTAAAATGTCATTATACGCAGTACAGAAACAAATTGAATCAATTAATAACAACAAGCAGCAATATGTGGAACATTGTAAATAAAATAACTAACAACTAAATGAAGAAATACTCTAAATTTATAGAAGTGACCAAACTGAATTACAAACGGATTAATAAAATCTTTAAAAATAAGGGATCAAAGAGCAAAACTTCTTTGAAAAGAAAATAATCAAGAACTAAAATGTCATTACACGCAGTACAGAAGCAAATTAAATAAATTAATGAAGAAAACCAAATATAATTATTACAAACAACTGATATATAAAAAGTGAACATGCAGCAATATGTGGAACATTGTAAATAAAATTACTGACAAAATGAAGAAATATATAAAAACATAATTTGTAGGGGAAATGATACTACTATAATCTATTATAAATCGGTAAGGATCTAGCTGACAAAATAACAAACACCAAAATAATACCAAAGTTCAAATATACAATTCTTAATTCATTGTATTTATTACCAATAGATAAGATCGAAGTGTCAAATGTTACAGATAAAATAAAATTGAAACAAGCTAATGTTGCCAAAAACGAAGAAAGCGATAGGTCAACGATCCCCACAATATCTTGTCAACAATTTCGCTATCCCGAATGAAAAAACGCAAGCTTAAAAAACAAAAAATTATTTCAAAACTAATTATAACACTTTTTTGTACAACTGTCAAAAAAAATTGACATTTCTCCATCTCTATTAATGCGTAAATGTTTTTTTCACTGCCGAAATAATTCACAAAATAAACATGAAATATTACTTTTTGAAGGATTTATTTTTAATAGAGACAATTATTAATTGATTATTTATCATAAAACAATTTCATTTATTGGAATAATAATTGATAGTAAAGTTTGAACAATTACTTCCAACATAAATTCCCGAAGATGTTCCATGTTGCTGCTGATCAGAAACGTTAGATATTTCTTGAAGAGTTGATTCCATAATTTTTTCAGATATTTTAATTTATTTCAACATCCATCTTCTTGAAAAAAACTTGAAATTGAAGCAACTACGAGCAAACACAGTCAAACACATGGCGTGCCAACAAATCGTTTCTAACGACACAGAAAGACCACTGGATGCTGTGAAATTATATTGGAAGTATTTATTTTTAATATATTTCAGACGATGTAAATTCACATTGGCACACTCTCATGTGCCATTAAAAAAACACTCATTTTACCCACTTAATACAAAAATAACAAATATATTAAAATCATCCAGACATTATATTCACAGCATTGTTAACAACCGTTCATAACACAAATTTTAAAGAAATACCAACTATAAGATATACTCATACCTTGAGAAAATGTTCATTACTACATTTTTCAATAAATCAAATTTTGTTCGTTGTCTGAAATTGATCTTCCAATTCGGAACTCACAAAAAGGTGGTATATTTGAAAAACTTGAGAAATTGATTACTTTATTCTTGGATTGTAAACTTAAATAAAATAACGATCAAAAGTTCGATTTCCATTAATTTAATAAATAAATGTAACTATAGTTTCGCTAACACCGAAGCTTCTTCAAACAAAAATTAAAAGTACTAACTACAAGTACCAGTTAGTACTTTACAATATTTGTTTGAAGAAGCTATGTTATTACCGAAACTATAGTAACATTTAAATAAGTGAAAATCGAACACTTAATAGTTGATTTATTTAAGTTTAGAAAAGATATTCATCACGTAATGACTGATTTTATTCACTTCTTAAATTGTACTTGCTACCTATTATTTAAAAGTGTATACCTTGAGTTATTAATTATTTAAATACCTAAGAATATTAGATCTGACACGTACAAGTTCCTAAAGAGGACTTACGTGAATATTTATTACTTTATTGCAATATTCTATTAAATGCCAATGTATACAAAATTGTTAAAAATTCTTTTTGTCAATAAAATATATATTATTATTATTATTATTATCTGTTACACAATTTAAATCACACAGTAAAACTTCATATAGTATGCATTAACGTCGATTGAAAGAGTTATCAATCAACCGTATTAATTACAGTTGTTATTTTCTCTTTTTCTAAAGTTTGTATACGATTTGTAGGATATAATATTGTCTTACATATGCACCATTTAGAACTATAAAGAGTCCTGTGCATGTACAAATCAAATCAAATAAATAAAGAATGTATCCAAGTACAAACTTTTTCGCGCATCTAATTGGTATATCTGTGGAAAAATCAGAAAATTAACGTACAGAATTTCAGTTAGTTCAAAAAATATTAATTTTAAATTCATAGCCACCAAATACTCATGATATGATACCTCTAGAAATAAGAGATAGCTGTAATTTACGGATATTTCAGAGAAAATGAAAAAAAATATGTTAACTTGCAATATTGAACTATTGTCAATTATTTGTAAATGAAAAAAATTTAAATTTAGGGTGCCTAATCATAATTATTCATAGAAATACATATATATCTATTATAATAATTACATATATGAAATTATGGTATCAAATTGTTTTATAACAACTGTATTATAAGTGTAGTTGGTTTGAGAATATATTGCTAATTTTGTCAGGTCTAAGAAATATACTAACAAACTTCACTTGATTGCACAAGATTTCTGTCTATCAAATTAGTTGGCTTTAACATACGCACCTGTTCTCTCATTAGCATCATCAAGTTTTATAAATATCTCATCGATATTTATATTTGCAGAATGTGTATTTTCTAAGTAAGCTCGAATATTAGGTCGAAATAAACGCGAAATATTGCAACACACCGAGTCGTTAACTTAATATTGCCTTCCAGATCTACCTTCCAATACTTTATCTAATATATTTGACCCAAATATAATAATATTAATAATTTTCAAAATTTTGCAATATAATGACGGTAAATTCCAATTCAGACAAATTGATAATTGATATTGATGAAGAATTATTTTATAGTAATGTGACATAAGCTTATTAAAAAATACGATGTACCTTTCAAGCCCAGCTCTGAGAATTGATAAAAATGTGAAAAAATCACGATGTGATTGTTTGGGAATCAGTTAGGACCACGGTCGTACATACAGGTCTGGGAACTCGTATGTTTGACATGGGTCTCTTACGCGTCGCCAAACTCGTAGTCCCTCGCTCAGCCACTAGCTAGCGCTTGGATCTCGAAGTGGTAAAACGATTTCTTTACGTAATCGCAAGCAGTGTTACTAAGTATTCTCATTTGAGAGAAGAATAGAACTGTTACTCTTGTTAAAATGTATTACTCACCTTAAAAATAACTTCACCTTTTTCGCACACATAAAAGACCTCGTTGAAACGAGAAGTTTCTTGCTTTACACTTTTGTACCCCGTTTTGCATTTCGGCACAATGCACGGTTTCGTAATTTGTTTCTAAAAACGCAGGTATTCTTTGTGTTTACAAGTCAAAAATGACAGTTGTCAGAGAAAACTCTTCGACTACTGCGCCACCCTTTTTGGTACTACGCGACAGTTGACGCTTAGCGAACTCACTTTTCTCATAGGAAACAGCCTCGAGTTCCCAGACCTGCTGTATGTACGACCGTGGTTAGGACGAATGAAGATAATTTCATCACCACTTCTTAATACTCATGTACGTGCCTTGAGCATATTCGGTTGCTCGTCCCTGTGGCCTAGGAACAAAACGAAGATTCCTAATTTTTCCTCTTAGCCTTCTCCTTCTTCTGTGTCAGATTGTTCCGGCTTCAAGGGTGGTTCCTTGTAGTAGCTATTTTTGCCTGGCCTTATTTTGCACACATAACCTAACGTACCATCAAATTGTAGGGCACAACCTCAAAACTGAACACAAATATGTTTTTATTGTTTGAGTTTCTACCGTATTTTTCCTTCCTCGAAGTTGCGTAAATGTGAAGATTGTCTGTCAACTATCGAACTCCCATAATCGTGATTTTGCGTGTACATTTGTACTGTTTGAAACATAGATGGTGCTGAATGTACAATACAATTGCTATTTTTGTTGAAAGTAACAATATAACTCACCAGGGACAGGTATCTTAATTAGAACTAGGGCACATACAATTGTGTTTTATCTGATTTGCGAAAGCGAATCAATCAGTCAGCCAATTATTAATTAATCGCTTGCTTTAAATTGGACTGAGACTAATCTGGATATTATTGGCATAATCGATGACCACTAGAGAACTAATGATGAGTGTTTTCAACATTAAATGCTATACAGATTATGAACTGCATTAAATTACACTTGACATTCAATTGACTCTTTAATAAAACCGTTAGTATTTTATAATTTGGTTGACAGGCAATCTGTGAGTAACAAGATTTTCGTATATACAGAATGTTTTCCAATATTGTATAGATATTGTGCATATAAATTTCACCATGATTATGATTCTGACTTATCTTTGATTTTAATTCACTTGAATTTTTCGTATTGGTCTTGGTCATATGATAATTGACAACGAATTCTCTTCGGTTTCATAAGAATCATAAAGTTAGTATTTACTTTCAAATAAGCAGAATTTATTTAAATACCATGATATTAATATTAAATATTCGAACACATCATAAATACTTTGTAGGTATTCATCGATCAATCAATAAAAGCAGTGCAATTAGACTACTTGATTGGGTTCAATGTGCGGTCTTTGGAACAAGGCTCAGTCTAGCAGGCCTTTGGTAACGTCGTAGGCGAGAACACTTCTTTGGACTGATGTCTCTTATAACCTCAGGCGGCATGTACGCCCCGCTGAGGTGTTGCAGAGAGAAGCCAGTCTTGTTCATTCTACTAGGATGTGAGAGGCATTTTCTTCCGTCTTTCCACATCTACTACAACCTGGGTCATCAACAATGGCAATTAAATGTAGATTTCTGTTCAGGTGATTCTGGCCTGTAAGAACTTAAGAAGTTCTGTCACCAGTTTTATGCCTCTTATGCTCATGGAGAGAAGGGTTTCGAACTTTTGGACGAGAACTCTGCATCCTGAAGCTTCCTCTGTTTCATATGAGGGACACTACGCCACACCGAGAGTGACTGTCTGCCCAGTCAGGGCCTCCATGCACCCAAAACATGCCCAGGAATTATCATATGCGCACAGAATAAGTACTAGAAGCCATGGAGGCGAAGCGCACCCAGGGCCGGGTGCAGATATAAATACGCCTACCTCCGTAGTTAAATCTTAGGTTTTTCTAGGCACGGGGCCGGATTGCATAGACCTCGGCCTGGAAAACGGTTATGTGAGTACCTAGGGAAACTGAAAATTTCACCCTTGGTGTGTGGAGTAGACCCCTGTTCCGCCGGACTCGCCAACCATGGACCCGTCTGTGAAATATACTAGTGTCCCCGACGGAAGTGCTCCCAGTCGTTCCTCTGATGGGTTATGAGGACGCCCAGACCGGCAAACCGATACGTAGTACCCACAGCCACTGTTTTGATGTGGAGTAAGATAAGTTTGTCATTTGGTGGACAAAAAATCATATTTCTTCTGCAAGTGATTTAATTTTCATACTCAAAAGAGATAGTGAATAAGTAGAAATATAGATGGGTCTTCATCGGCCGTGTATGGTTCATAAATCTGGTTATTTTTTGAATCCAACTAATAAATTCATCAATAGCAGATCTAGAGTGCAAGGAATTTTGAGCAACCTTGAATGTAACTCTCATCAAAACAGGTAAACATAAATTGTTCAAGTTAACTGAATTTGTAGACAAACTATATTTACCACTCAGCAGATCTGGCCGTGAAAAAATTCGGAATCAGTAACTTGGATATTATATAATTAATCACCGTCTATGCAATACCAGTAATATTTGCACTTTCCCTAATTATCACCAATAGTTTTGGGTATTGATACTAATTACTTCCCAAAAAATCTTTTAATAAACTTAATAACTCAACCTCTCTTATTGTACAGACTGGACAAATTTCGATGTTTGTATAGGGTAACTCGGTGAATGTAAGAGATACACAAAATGGACACATTCTCTATCGCCTTTTCTTTTCGAGTTATAAAGAAAAGTTCGATTTTTCGACTTTTAGGCACATATGTCAATAATATCTTCGTTTTTTGTAAAGTTAGGAAAATTAATTATCACATTCTTTAGGCACTTTTTCATCAGAGCGATATTGATGGTCTGAACATTAACCCGATGGCACTATGGTTTATCGTTAGAGGACGGTTCAATGAACAATTCATCTCACATACCGAATTTTTCCCGGCTGCTAGATCTCGAGATACAGCATCCGCTGTAACTGGAGGTTAACCCTTTCCAAGTTGCGGTTACTTGAAAAGCATGCCATTCTTATACACTTCCACTATGTGCCATCATTTTTATCAGGCCGACCAGTTAAAATTGAACCAAAAATGGACTGCAGGTTAACCCCCCCAAACCTGGTGGAAAATGTTCATTGGTGTTGGCAATTATTAACATACCCTATGCCATCAAAAGTTATCGATCCATTTACGAGTAATTGGCCATTATTTGGACCAAAAATGTTTCTTTTTTTCATTTTGTGGATAAAACTTGCGGGTTACAAGGTAACATGATGACACCATGTTAAATAACTTTATTGGAGGTCAAATAAAGATTTAAAATTATTGCCATCACTCCTTGCCTATTTCAACCCCCCAAAACTCCATAAAATCATCCGGCAGAATGAAAAAAATAAATAAATTAAGCTGTTTCGATTTTAAACCCAGCCAGAGTCTCAATAATTGACTAAATTATCATAAAATTGGTCATATTATCATATGATTCATATTTTTTTGGGGGGTGGCTTTAGAGGGTTTTGGGGGGTTGAAATAGGCAAGGAGTGATGGCAATAATTTTAAATCTTTATTTGACATCCAATAAAGTTATTTAACATAGTGCCATCATGTTCCCTTGTAATCCGCAAGTTTTATCCACAAAATGAAAAAAAGAAACATTTTTGGTCCAAATAATGGCCAATTACTCGGGAATGGACCGATAACTTTTGATGGCATAGGATATGTTAACAATTGCCAATACCAATGAACGTTTACCACCAGGTTTGGGGGGGTTAACTTGCAGTCCATTTTCGGTTCAATTTCAACTTATCGGACACGATAACAAATGATGGCACGTGGTGGAAGTGTATAAGAATGGCATGTTTCTCAAGTAACCGCAACTTGGAAAGGGTTAACCTCCAGTCAAAAAAAAGAAAAAATGCGGATGCTGTATTTCGAGATCTAGCACCCGGGAAAATTCGGTCTGTGAGATGAATCGATCATTGAACCGTCCTCTAACGATAAACTATAGTGCCATCGGGTTAATGTTCAGACCATCAATATCGCTCTGGCTCGTAGTCTATTAGGTTCTTAAGAATATTTAATTAAAGAGCATAAATAATTCTATTAATCTTATTAATTACTACTGATTAAGAATAAATTGTCTAATATTACGTTTAAATACATATTCAGATAAATTTAAGAAATTGTAAATAGTGTTAAGCACTTTAAGGGCCATATAAGAGAAGCTTCCATTAAACTTAGTAGTAGTATGTTGCGGAATTGTAAAATTATTGACTCTGATATTTACTTGATGTATAGTGGATCTTAAAATTAGTAGATCATATAAATAGAGAGGTTCCTTATATTTAATTAATTTCCATAAAAAATTACAAAACAACTACAGGAATATTTTTTCAATATTAAGCATACATTTACTGCATTGCAATAGTCTAGACTTGGGTATATTAGTAACTTTACAAGTTGTAACTTAGCTTTTTCGTTTAAAGATATTTTTGTAATCTGTAATCTATATTGTAATTTGTAATCTATATAGCATTTTAAGCTTCATAAATGAAAGTAAGTAAGTATATTTTATTCACCTGTTCGTCGAAACATAAAGAATTGTACCCAAGACTTTTGTAGCCGGTACCCACTCGATAACAGAATTATTTATGACTAAGTTGCAATTATCTAAGTTTATTATCGATCTAACTCTTTCATTTCTTATACCCGTTGCTACGGTTTTATTAGAATTAAGCTTCAGACCATTTTGAGTACACCAAGAAAAAATATTTTGCAAATCAGCATTGATTTTGCGAAGTGTTTCCTCTATGTCAGCTATCTTACAAGTAATGTATAGTTGGAAATCATCCGAGTATAAGTGATATAAGCAATATTTGATGCAATTTGGTAAATCAGAGATAAAGATCGAAAACAAAATTGGACCTAGAATCTGTATTGGGGGACTCCACTCTTTGTAAAATGTTTGTTGGACATTTTATTTTCATATTTTAACAACCGGGTTATGATGTTGACATAGCTATTAAACCACTTGTATGCCATTTCATCTAGTCCAATATACATTAATTTAGAAATTAGCAATTCAAAATTGACCAGATCAAATGCCTTGCTTTGATCCAATAAAATTAGAAAAGTGACCGAGAAATCATCCATAGCCTCAGAGATGTCATTGCAGACTTTTACAGTCTGAGTAATATACTTCGAACGAAAGCCTGATTGATAATATGGTAGAATATTAGTTATTTCCAGGTAATCTCACAATTGTTCAGCAACATATTTTTCAATTACTTTTGAAAGAGATGGTAAAATGCACAAAGGTCTTAATTCATTGAGTTCGATGCTATTGGAACCTTTAGGAGACATGGTATAATGACGGCCGATTTCCAAATCTAAGAAAATTTTCCAGTCTGAAGAGATGTATTCATTATATACAGGATGTTCCATCTCAGACGAGCCACCCCGTATATTTCTTATCCCATAGTGAGTGGAAAAATCTCCCGAAGCACGTCGAATAATTTTGTTTGGGGGACATCTTTTGACGTATATTTGAGGCTTGAACGAGCAACCCCCTGATAGGGGGCGCTTCAACCCCTCAAAATTGAATAGGAGAGAGGGGTTGAGTGATACGTCATTTGAAAGGTCTTGGAAGCCTCTTTACAACGGTGTATGAAAAACGTAAATTTGATGAACAGTTTTCGGCAAAAATTAATTTTGTTGCTCGAATGCGCCACTTTGATTATTTTGGTTATTTGTACAATGTACAAGCTCATTTTTATTAAGCCTTTTTTACAAACTTAAGCAATCTTCAAAAAATCACATTCGTAAAAAAATTGAATTATGTTGTCATGCTTACAATGAAAAAAATTAAATCTGCGTGTTTAAATCAAATGTTCAAATCGTCCTCCATTGACTTCCATACAATAATACATTCTCTCAAACTAATAAATAAAAAAACAACAAAATATTTCCTTATGTTGCCTTCATTTTTTGTTCTTAGAAGGTGTTTATCTGGTTTTAACGTTTCTTCGATCATTTCATGATTTTAATCAATCTGTTGAGTTACTACTTTGCTGATTTGTTTAAAATTTCAAAAAATATGGTGTACACATTGCAAGAACGTGTTGAGCTGGTTAGCCAAAATCAAAATTATGCCCGAGCGGCTGCAAGGATATTTAACGAAAACCATCCTGAACGTAGCGTTCCCCATAAGTACGTATTGGAATTGATTTCAAAATTTGTGGAGACGGGTTCAGTAATGAATAAAAAAAAGGGCACCCATTGGAATTGTTAATGATGAAGAAGCAGCTGTGGCGGTATTGGGACATGTCCAACTTATGCCAAACACGCAATCTGTACTACAACTTTCTGCAGCTTCCGGTATTAGCCAATCTAACGTTTTCAGAATTTTACATAAACACAAGTTCCATCCGTACAAAATTAAATTAATTCAGGAATTAATTGATGATGATTGGGATCGAAGGCAAGAGTTTTGCGAAATTATGGTCGAGCGCATCAACAATAACCCAAATTTCTTGTACAACGTTTGCTTTTCTGACGAATGCACTTTCTTACTCAATGGAGAGGTTGACCGGCATAACTGTATAATTTGGGGCGATACAAATCCTCATGTATTTCGAGAAGCTCACACTCAACATCGGGAAAAGCTAAACGTTTGGGTAGGAATTTTGGGAGACCACCTAATTGGACCTCTATTTATTTCTGGTAATTTAAATGGCGAAAATCATCTTGAAATATTGGAAAATGCGATTGATCCGTTAATAACTGAACAATTAGAAAACGATCCTCTACTACTTGAACAACAATTGCATTTCCAACAAGACGGAGCTCCTCCTCACTATGCCGCACCAGTTCGCCAATACCTCAATTTGCAATACCCCGGTCGTTGGATTGGAAGAACAGGTCCTATGGAGTGGCCTGCCCGATCTCCTGACCTGAACCCTCTGGAATTCTTCTTGTGGGGACATCTTAAGTCCAAGATTTTTGTGACTCAGCCTGAAAATTTGGACGAACTACGCCAACGAATTGTAAATGAGTGTCGTCAAATAACTCCAATTATGCTGAACCATGTTAGAGACGGTTTTCAGTCAAGATTGTATTATTGTATGGAAGTCAATGGAGGACAATTTGAACATTTGATTTAAACACCCAGATTCAATTTTTTTCATTGTAAGCATGACAACACAATTCAATTTTTTTACGAATGTGATTTTTTGAAGATTGTTTAAATTTGTAAAAAAAGCTTAATAAAAATGACCTTGTACATTGTACAAATAACCAAAATATTCAAGGTGGCGCATTCGAGCAACAAAATTAATTTTTGGCGAAAACTGTTCATCAAATTTACGTTTTTCATACACCGTTGTAAAGAGGCTTCCAAGACCTTTCAATTGACGTATCACTCAACTCCTCTCCACTATTCAATTTTGAGGGGTTGAAGCGCCCCCTATTAGAGGGTTGCTCGTTCAAGCCTCAAATATACGTCAAAAGATGTCCCTCAAACAAAATCATTCGACTTGTTTCGGGAGATTTTTCCACTCACTATGGGATAAGAAATATACGGGGTGGCTCGTCTGAGATGGAACATCCTGTATACTAATATGTCAGCAAAACACGATAGCAAGTTTTTGTTCTGCCAGTGTATTTATCTCAAAGAAAGAGATCGAGAAAGTGGATGTGCATTTTTTGTATCTTTTTTCTTTTACAATACCTAATTGTATATTATTCATGTTATTTCTCTATCAGCACATGCAAATAAATGGTAGTTATAATTCAACGAAGCCGACGTTTCTCTCGACGAGGCCGACTGCGATAATACGAAATCAGACTGGCATTGATAAAATTCGGAACATATGACGAGAATTCGCAAGCAGAGCGTCCTTAAACGGGGCCAATGGCGAGGTCTCTGCCCTTGCCATAGTTTCACGTTTAAGGACTCTGTTTCGGTCAGGGCTGTGCCAGGGTTGTCCCCTTGATAGAATAATGTGTTCTACTGTGGAGCGGCCTGATTGTGGATATATCGCGCAAGGACTTTCAAGCGAGGCCAATTTTCGGCTGTGCTGTGACGCCACTTAATTCATCCGTCCAACGTCGGGTTCAATCGATCGCCTACGACGGCGCCTTTTAGAAATAAATGATACAGATTAAATTGTCATGGCAGGTGATTAGGAGTTTGCTGTTACTCGAACATTTGAGGAACATTAAATGGAATTAAATCCTTTACTACATTCATGGATAAAATTGTCGCACAATAAATTGTGAACAAAACAAATTTCCAGGGTGATGCAAATTTCTCCGGAAGTAGAATTTTAAATTAATTTCGTTGGCGTCTTTTTCTAAAGAGAAACTCATTTTCTCTTACTTTTCACGAAACGTTTTGTTACAGAGCATAACAAACAAGAGTTTATGTAAAACTAACATTGCATCGGTAGAAAAATACATCGAAAATATTAGAATTGATAGATTATAATAATCAGATAACACAGGAGATGTTCACAATAAAATCGTTCAATGAAGAGTGAAACATAATCACAAAAATATAATAGTTACTGAGAACGAGATTTCTGTGACAACGTTTATGTAGTAGTAGATTCGAATAACAAAAGATACATGACTTTGAAAGAGTAACATAATCGAACACCTCCCCTCGAATGAATAAGTCATGTAATAAATTAAATTATGTAACTAGTTGAACACCAAGAAGACCCATGCATTAATAATGTTTATTCTTTGATAAACCCTTGGTAAGTATATCTGCTGGCATTTCGGTTGATGGAATATATTCAATAGTTACAAGTTGATCCTTCACCGCTTTTCTGATAAAATGGTGTCTCAGTGCAATGTGCTTAGTCCGGCTATTCGTAATTGGTTCGTTGGCCAAAAATTGAGCCCCTTGATTATCATTTCCAATTACAATAGTATCTGAATTAGATTCACCCAGTTCATCAAGAAATTTTTGTATATATAAAGCTTCTTTCGCTGCTTCTGTTAATCCCATATATTCAGACTCCACTGTAGAAAGTGCATTGATTTTCTGTTTCTTTACTTCCCAAACAATAGATGCACTACTCATACAAAATGCATAACCTGTATATGATTTTCGGTCAATTGGACATCCAGCCCAGTCTGCGTCTACATAACCTTTCAATGGTTCTTCATTAGCTTCATAAATTATTCCATAATTTTCTGTGCCTTTTAGATATCTTAAAACACGTTTTGCTGCTTTCCAATGTTGCTCGTTATGATTAGAATTCAATTGACTTAGACAACTTACAGAATAGGCAATATCAGGCCTGGTAGCAACGGCTAAATAATTGAGAGCTCCAATTAATTCTCTGTAGGGTCGTTTTGTGTCTTCGATTTCTTGAGTACCATTCAATAATTTGTTTCCAGGTTCCATTGGGGTAGCTATTGGTTTTGAATCGTTCATTCCAAACCGTTTCAGTATTTCACGAATGTATGCTGTTTGTGTCATTGTGATAGTTTTTTCAGCAACTTTTACTTCGATACCTAAAATATAATTTATCTGACCCAAATCTTTGAGTTGAAAATCTTTTCCTAACCCTTCTCTGATAAAGTTCAGATCTTCATTATTTTCATAAACAGCAGCTATATCATCAACATAGACTAAAATGAAAACATTTCTATCATCCATTTTTCGTAAATAAACACAAGGATCAGAATTTAATGAGGTAAATTCCAGAGCTGCCAGTTTTTCATGTAATTTCTTATACCATTGTCGACCTGCTTGTTTCAATCCGTAGATAGATTTGACCAATTTGCACACTGTATCATTCGTCTCCAAATCTAGAAGCATCTTCTCGGCTTTCTCAATTATTGGGTCTCCTGGATGCTTCCGGCGAATTATTTCCTCTAAAAATTCCTCTAATTTATCTGGCTTCTCCAGATAACACTCTTCTTCCATAATTCCATTTAAATAAGCTGTTGTTATGTCGAACTGATGGATTTTCATATTTTTATTTACAGCCAGGGCTAATAAAATTCGGACAAAGCTCATACGAGCAACTGGGGCAAATGTGTCATGATAATCTAAACCATATCGCTGAGAAAAACCCCTGGCAACGAAACGAGCTTTTCGTCTTTCAACCTCTCCTTTTGCATTTATTACGCAAAATCATCTTACTTCCAAATATATTTCTGTCGCTAGGTCTTGGTACAATGATCCAGGTATCATGTCTAAGAAGACTCTCAATTTCTGATAAAATTGCTTCCATCCATTCTCCGTGTTCGGGACCGATTGATGCCTGAGATAAACTAATCTCACAATTACCTGCGTAATCTATACTCAAGTTAACCTCACTATTTCCATTAGAACTTTCACTTGCCAATTGTGTGTCGGATTCTGTAAGGTCTATTGGTTCTCGAGTTACTGAGGTGGAATATTCTTTTCTCGGTCTTCCTCTTTTCCCTGTTCGATTTATCTTAGGTCGACCTGATGCTCTTGTTATTGATTCCTGCTCATCTGACTCCTGCTTTTCTGGATCTATTGATTCCTGCTCATCTGACTCCTGCTTTTCTGGATAATTTCGTCTACATTTGGAAATAGAAAATCTGTATACGTTGTGTCTTCGTTTACACTTTCTATGTTTTTATTATTAATATCGTTATCTTCAATTTTTGGTAAGTTACATTCGTCAAATTCGTCAAGAAATTTCACATCTCTGGAGACTATCACCTTTTGTTCTGAAGTAACCCATACCCGATATCCCTTCGTGGCTTGGTCATATCCCACGAAACTACATTTAATTCCTCTGGGATCAAATTTTCCTTTAGTTGGTTCTTTATTCAACATGTACCCTATTTCTCCGAATGATCTCATGTGCTCAACATGTGGTGTTTTCTTTTTCTTGTGCCAGAGTTTAAATGGTGTACAATTATTGATAGAAGAACTGATACAAATATTTCGAGTGTAATTAGCTGTTGCCACTGCCTCTGCCCAACATGATTTTCCAAGCCCAGACTCAAGAATCATACATCTTGCCATTTCTACCAGAGTCCGATTTTTCCTCTCTGCAACACCATTCTGTTGTGGCGTATGTGGTGCAGCAAATCTTCGTCTTATACCCTCATTAGCTAAAAATTCATTGAATTCTCCACTGCAAAACTCCCCACCATTGTCTGATTGGAGATTTTTTATTTTATTACCAGTGTGTTTTTCAATATAAGCTTTATATTTTTTGAAGCATTCTAAAACATCACTCTTGTTCCTTATGAAATAAATTTCACACCATTTGGAACAATCATCTATAAAGGTGACAAAATATTTAGCTCTACCTCTGGATTCAGTACGCATAGGTCCACATACATCAGTGTGAACAATGTCTAATATATTCGTCTCTCTTTCGGAAATTTTTGGAAATGGAGTACTTGTCAATTTTCCCTGTAAACATATATCACATGCAAGTAACGAATCCCGCTTATCAAAATTTAGTCCATGAACCATCTTTTCTGTCAACATTTTCTTTATATCTTTTTCATTTAAATGGCCTAAACGTTCATGCCATATTTGTAGGTTGGATTTCTTAGAAGTCTCTATTTTATGAACTGTTTCTACTTTGGACACTTCTTCTATGAAATAGAGATTCCCAATTCTCTTAGCGGACATTACAATTCCACCATCTCTATTCGTGATAATCGCTTTATTTTTATCGAAAATAACCCTATTTTCTCCGTCAGTAATTTTGGATACTGATATCAAATTACTTCTCAATTCTGGAACGTGTAAGGCATTATTTAACCGAATATTCTGAGTTGAATCACCATTGTTCGCTATAAATTGAATAACCCCACTTGCAGTAACTTTTGTCGATGTGTGATCAGCAAGATACACACAACTATTATTTGAGGTTATCAAATTTTCAAAACGTTTATCATCATTGCATAAGTGACTCGTGGCACCACTATCAAGACACCATAATTTGTCATTTTCGACAATCCCAAGATTGCATGACTCAGTGATTTCAGTTACTATGAAGGCTAAATCATCAACTACTTTCGCGTTTTCATTGTCATTATTTTGCTCTTTTGAGCTCCGACAGTCAACAGCTTTGTGACCCTTTTTACCAGAACGATAACAGCGAAACACATAAGTTTCGTTTTTATTCCTCTCGTCGTTTTTCCATTTTTGAAAATTCTTTCCCTGTTTCCTGACATACATAGCGCTCGATTTCCCAGTTAATTTTTGTTTTTTTGCATTATCTTCATCGAGTATTTTGACTTTGAGACTTTCCGGAGATGGCAATACATCTCTAGATTCGATTGCACATCTAAAATTCTCAAAAGTATCAGGCAAACTCTGAAGTAACATTAGTGCTTGTAATTCATCTCCTACCTCTATTTTTAACCCTGATAATTTATTGACTTTATCAAAAAAATCATCAATATGCGCTTTAATATCGTCATTTTCTTTGAGATTATGAGTCATCAATTTCTTCCACAAGGATGCTTTTCTGGCTGGTCCTTTTGACTCAAATATGGTTTCAAGAGTATCCCATATGTCCTTTGAAGTATCACAGTTTCTAACCTGTTTCAATTCAGTGTCACTAATTGCCAATAGTAGATCTGCTATGGCTTTTTCGTCTTCCCACGTTTCCAGGGCCAAAATTTGTGCTTCGTCTCCTTCTGTTGAGATCTCTGGTTTCTGTTTCTTTCCATTCGCATAAGCCCAAGTTTTGTTTTTTACCATGACAGCTTTCATTCTAACTTTCCACGTGACGTAGTTGTCTCGTGAGAGCGTTGCAATTCGAGTTAATCCACTCCCAGAATCCATTTGAAACATAATCACAAAAATATAAAAGTTACTGACAACGAGATTTCTGTGACAACGTTTATGTAGTAGTAGATTCGAATAACAAAAGATACATGACTTTGAAAGAGTAACATAATCGAACAGAAAAAACATCAACGAATGTGATTGTAGTGTACCTACATCCATTAATATTCATTAATTATGTAGTTTTGAAACAATCACGAATCAAATTTGGTGTGTTGGCAACAATCTTCGAAAATAATAGGCTTCAAATTGCATTCACGTCCGTTCAGTTCAATTCTCGACCCCATTGAATTTGGTTGGTATGGAAATCCAAATTTTTATTATGCAATATACACGATGAACTGGTATACCTGGAAAAACTGAGTTTTTGTGTATGTGTGTTTGAAAACAAAGTGTTAAATTCGAACTTGCAGTCAACAATTCAATAAAAATAGTAAAATTTAAGGAAACGATTGAATTTTCATAATTTAAAATCAAATTAACTGTTAGGCTCGTTCGCCAAACTAAAAGTTCGGACACAATCAAAATGGGATTAATTAACTACAAAGGAATATTAGAGCCTGCTTGGACCCAGTTTCTTGACCCTGATAAATCACATTTCGCATTATCCGGTTGAGAAACTGATCACATTTTGGTTACTAATTTAATTGTAATTTTAAATCTGTTGGTTAAAGAAGTAGTTCTCAAAAGCAAAGAACAATGTTTGTCTGCATCTTCGCGAGTTCTACAAAATCTTTGATTCCATGCATCGAATTTGATGTTTACGGTTTACAAAAACTTTTCTGTATATCGCATTTTTATTTGAAGCTCCAGGGAACGTCGTCGTGTTTACTATTTGGGGATTGTTAAGAATGCTGTTCAATTTTTTCTGCAGTTTGAGCTGAAACGGGTCTTAACAACTGGTGCAGTCCTTCTGAACTCTGATTTTTGGCTTCCTGATGATTTCCGCGTCAAAATAGCACGTTTCGACAACCATTACACGTGACATCTTCAAGGCAGGGTTGAGACTTGAACTGAAACCCATCTGAATTTTTCAGAAGGATGGAAATTTGGACAGTGACTTCTTCAGCTGTTGATAACGACTTATTAAGGAATTTGTGGCTAATAAATCACATTGCAAATTTAGAATGCGGAATTAGGAATAAAAATTTAGAAGAAAAACATGAAATTAGGAACAAAGAATCATTTTAACTATCATACAAAAATAACAAAAGAGTTCTTAGATGCTAACCCTCAAATATTAGTTTTGAACGCGGATAAATGTGATAAAACCGTCATAATGCATAGAAATGACTATGAAAACAAAATAGGAAACCTTTTGAATGATGAAACAACTTATAAAAAATTAAAATCTGACCCTACTTTATCAGTACAAAATAACATGAATAAATTGATAAATAAATGGCACAAAAATAAGATAATCCCTATTGAATTAAAAAATAAATTAATTTGCCATAATGGGCTAGCACCTCATATCTATGGGCTTCCGAAACTACATAAAAATGATATACCCCTAAGACCCATTGTGAGTAATATTGGAGCGCCTACTTACAATTTATCAAAATTTCTATCAAAATCTATCAATAATATAATAGGAAAAAATCAATTTTATGTGAAAGACTCATGGCATTTTAATGAATTTATAAAAATCAATCCGTACCCGTAAACCATCAACTAATTTCCTTGGATGTTGTTTCTTTATTTACAAATATACCTGTCGTTTTGGCATTGAATTGCATCAAAAAACGTTGGGCAGAGATCAAAAACCACACACCTCTTGATCAATCGGAATTTATAAATGCTGTGAAGTTTTGTTTAGAATGCACTTATTTTCAGTACGGTGAGCAATATTTTGGACAAATTTTTGGGCACAGCAATGGGATCTCCTATTTCAGCTGACATTGCTAACCTCGTTATGGAATGCCTAGAGGAATCTGTTATAAGTTCATTAGATTTTCAGCCTGTATTCTTTAAACGGTATGTAGATGATTGACTTATGTGTGTTCCCAACGATAAAATTCAATATGTGATTAATAAATTTAACAATTTCCACTGTAAACTTCAATTCACTTGTGAAATAGAAGTACACAAAAACATAAATTTCCTAGATATGAACATTAGGCATGATGCAGACGGAAAAATAAAAACTTCTTGGTTTACTAAAGAAGTTTGGTCTCAACGTTATCTTCACTTCAATTCCGTTGCACCAGCTTGTTATAAAAAAAGTGTCATAAACAGCCTTACAGACCGCGCGGTAAAATTGTCCCACGCAGAGGACCGTCCCAAAAATTTAAAAATTGTTCGTAATACACTGGAAATGAATGGTTACCCAAAAACTTTCTTCAATCGTATCATTAAAGAGAGAATAAACAAAATCTATAATGGTTCTTCATATAAAAATAACATAAAAGATAATACAGACAATTATATAACTTTACCATACATTCCAAAGACCTCAGAAAAAATTCAGAAATGTTTGAAAAAGTACGATTTAAATGTTGCGCATAAACCTACTAACTGTGTTGGGAAATATTTCTCAAATCTAAAACCTGTAATACCTAAAGATAAACAAACCCACACAGTATATAAATTGAATTGTTTAGATTGTGATGGGACTTATACTGGAAACTCTAAGCAATATTTTCAAAAAAGAATGTATGGCCATAAGTATAGCACAAGAAATAATAACTTGGAAAATTCCACCGCCCTGGCTAAGCACTGCTTTGATTATAACCATCAATTTGATTACAAAAATGTTAATATTTTAACTAAGGAAATCAATTACTATAAAAGATCTATCCTGGAGATGATTCACATAAAACGTGACTCCAAATCTGTAAATCATAGGAATGATATTCAGGGATTAAGTCAGATTTATACTAACTTGATTAATTAAAACTCTTGCAAATTCCTACATGCGTCTTTATAATGTTAAGAGTATATTTTAGGAAGAATGCTAAAAGTAAATTCCAATACAGGTCTGAAACCTTTTTCAAGTACCTCATAAATCTTACATCTGGTTCGAGAAGAGACCAACAGATAACTTCGAACATCAGTTGTTATGAGACTATAGCAACATGCACTTGTATTGTAACGAAGCTTAAATTTTGAAAGATTATTTAATTTAGATCAGGCAATAAATACGGATGTTACATGTAATTTCAGTTTGAACAGTTCATTATTTCAATAGATATGAATGAATTCCGAATGTGTATTCCGTGATTGCCACTTTTCTAAATATCCGTAATTTCAAATAAGTATAATTATTCAAATAGATGAATCCAATTCATGCCCGTTCAAAATTGCTTTTCATTCCGATAAAATATGTTGCAAAAACAGGGGTCTGGCCAGTTAAGACACCAAACTTTGTGTAGCCTTATGTATAAAAAGGGCAAACAACCTAAAAACTACGATAACACTTGTTTACTCCGCTGGGAAGAACTAGTGTGATATCATGAGCGCGAATTTTAGATCTAAAAAGTAGCGTCACTTTTAACCATTGTTCGGGGCATAAGTAAAAACTATTGGCACAAAAATAAGGATTTGGTGGAGCAGACCTGTCCAGAACCTCGGAAAACATATAAAAGCCGTGACAGCCGAAAGATCGCTCTCTTGTGTTTTTGAATTTCGAGCCGTACAGTATCTCTTGTGTTTTTGATTTTCAATCAGTGTAGTAGCTCTTTTGTGATTTCGATTTTCAATCCGTACCGTTAAAGTGTGATTATCATATTAGAATCAAAGTGAAATAATTATTATCCGAGTTCAAGTCAGATTTGAAAAAGTGAATTAACAATAGTGTTCCAATTAAGTGAAATTTTGTATAAGGTAAATGGCTTAATATTTTATATCCTGGCATTACGATATATCTTCCGAATCCGAACCGACCGTATTTAAACCGTTTGCTATATCGTAGTGCGTTTTAACAACATTTCAAGAAATATGGCTATCTGAATATTTACCGCATACCGCTCATTACGCTGAGACCTGTTTGATTCGTACTTTTCCGCAAATTGATCATTCCTGAATCATTTGTCAACAGATTCCGTACCGCAGAATGGAATTTAGTGAACGAACTTATCGTAGAGTTGATATCTTGAAAGAGTTTTCATTTACCGTTTGAGCTTCATTACATTTTCCGTCTGGGTGTAATTTTGTGAAATAATACCTTTCAATTGCATTTAAATTGATTATTCTGAAAGTGTACTTGTTAAAATCATTATATATTTTAATATTTGGAATTCTTTGTTTTATTAAATTATTTCTGCTCCATCTTTAACGAGCTAAGTTATAACCAGGTATCAATTGTAATTAAAGCCTACAATTTCGATACTGTTTTCTGCCCATTGGACTCTGGTTATACTTCACTGTAGCTACCCTAGGGACAAGGCTATCTTTAGATAGCATAGTGACAAGCCTTGTGGAGAGGACCCTAGCAGAAGTCCTCAAAAAGGAGTAAACCTTTGGGAAAAATCTGGCGCCCGAGGATTCGAAGCTTACGCAGTAAGCACTTTACCGAAAAGCGGCAAGGGCACGTTATAGTATATTATAAGAATATTACTGAACAGTGGATTCTTGTTACAAAAAATTTATACTTTAATATTGACGATACAATTTCGATTATTCGTGGTCCTGTTCGTTTCGATGGCGTGGGCTTTTTGATTGAAAATTGTGCGATATGGACGCTTGTGCTATAATTAGTTTTAATAAACCCTTTTTAACATAATAAGTCTTCTGATGATGGTCGTGAGACCGAAACGTACGTAAAGACGAAAATTTTAAAACCGAGTGTAATTGTGACCTATTTCCCGAGAATTTTTATATATAATTCATACTGGGTCAAGAATCTTTATTATGAAACAATAATCAGATTCCTTTCCTTGATATTAACATTATAAAAGATGGTAATCACTTGGATTTCGACATATACAGAAAACCCACTCAAACAAATAGGTATACCCCGGCGGTTTCAGTTACATCATTTAGATATAAAATAGCTCCGTTTAATAGTCTAGTTCATAGATTATTGAAAGTTCCTTTGAGCCAAAATTATAACAACAAAGTTGAGAAACTTCAGCAAATTGTATTGGATAATAGTTACCACAAATCTTTGATCAATAATTTAATTTCTAAGCAAAAAAGGAAATTGGAACGTAGCCAACTAAACAAATACTTCAATAAAATTCAAAATTTTCACTCATCATTTTTCAGTAATTAATAATAATTTAATAATTCCATAGTTTGTTTCCTAAATTTGCAATACAACCAGTGTATAGATGTAAGAACAAGCTAAAACACCGTTTAGTCAACACCGTTGATAAAGTTTCTGATTGCGATAAATCCGGGATTTACAAAATCAATTGTGAGTCGTGTTCAAAATGCTAAAATGCTACATGGGTCAAACATTTTAACTCGTTATAAGGAAAATTTTGCCCGTATAAAGAAAAATAATTGTGAAAGATCAGCGATAGCCGAACATCTTTTAAATACAGGTCACACCATTTCTCAAGAAAGGTTATCACTTTTGAAACAGACAAATTTCTAGGTAATTTAGAAAGGATGGAAATGTATAAACAAAAAAACAATGTATTAAATTCCGATTTATCTCCAGCCGAGGGTAACCCATTGTTTACATTATTATCCCCAACTTAGATAATTTAACATAGGATTATATAGATGAATAAACGTAAAAAATTAAACCATATGCGGGATTCGAACCCGCATTTCTGAATGTCTAATCCAGGGTGTTTACCAATTACACCACTTTGGTCCTTTCAGATTCTTATAATTTTGGAAATATAAACCTCTGAAAGGATAGTAGATCATTGATGAACACAATGCGATTCAATGCTCCGCTATAGATCAACTAATCACGCACATTCATCAATTGTTTTGAAGTGTAGATTAGAGTTTACTATGGTTGATAATCAATCTGACAGTACTCATTCAATGACAGCATCCCGGTTGGTATATATTTCAATAGAACTGACTGAAAAATGTTATGAGTAAGTATAAACAATGATCTACTACCCTTTCAGAGTTTATTTTTTCAAAAATATAAGAATCTGTCGGGACCAAAGTGGTTGGTAAACACCCTGAACTAGATATCCAGAAACGTGGGTTTGAATCCCGCCTATGGTTGAATGTTTTACGTTTATTCATCTAGTTATCTTCATAATTCAGAAAAAATGTGTCTATATCTCTTAATGTACTCACACGAAATTGTGGCCAATTAGGCAAAGAAACTTTAAACTTGTTTATGCTTACCCAGAGCATTTCTCAGTTCTATTAAAATATATAGGAACCTGGATGCTGTCATTGAATGAGTACTGTCATGAGTAATTGCCAACTATAGTAATACTCTAACCTACATTCCTCACTTCAAAACGATTGAACTTTAGATGAATGTGGGTGAATAGTTGATCTTTAGCGGAGCATCGAATCGCATTGTGTTTATCAATGATCTACTATCCTTCCAGAGGTATATATTTGTAAAAATATAAGATATTGATGGGACTAAAGTGGTGTAATTGGTAAACACCCTGGATTAGACATCCAGAAATGTGGGTTCGAACCCGCCTATGGTTCGATGTTTTACGTTTATTTATCTTTATCCTATGATAAGTTATCTTCATAATTCAGAAAATTCAATTCATATCTCTTAATATAATATCATTGACTCGCTCACTAAACCACTCATCACGAAAAGGTTCCTTATATATGACGTAGGCACCCGCTAAGGATGGATTTTTAATAATTCAACCCGAAAGGCAATAAACGGGAATTCATATATTTCGACGTTTTCGATAGCTCAGTAGCTCATATAATTACGTAACATTTACATGACAGACACCTCATAGATTGATGGCTGATCACAGCTCAGAGCAATCATAACATACCACAGATAACCCCATGACGAGACATCAGGTGACGTTTACGTGAAAAACAGCTGATATATTGACAGCACACAATGTCCGTGACAGACCACCTCATAACATAAATATCCTATTCATTCAAATAAACTTTCACAAACAAAGTATAATCAGACGTCTTTCCAGCCTTCACTTATTTTAAATGCAATATGCATTAAAGTCTTGAAACTCGGGGAATGACTTCGCAGTGGACAAGCTAACGCCCTTACCTGTTCCTATGGGGCAGCTAGTGTATGAAGAGAAATACCACTGACTCATCACGAAATCTCCGGAACTATAAAGACAAACTTATAATTTGTAAGTAGGTTCCTTATATGACGTAGATACCCGCTAAGAAATAATTTTTTGAAATTGAATCCGTAAGGGGATTAACGGGATTTTAATGATCTAAAGAATTTGTCTAATACATTATTTTACTAGAGTATAAAATATAGAATTGTATAATAAATACTATGTCGATGTGTTTTTAGATGTTCCCTGTCAATTCAAATAAACTTTTAATGTCATGACAGAGTATAATACGAAATTATTCATTCACTCCTTTAGCTGGTTCAAATCATTTGAAATATATTAGTTTTATACGGTGGCAAAGTCCAGGGACAACAGCTAGTGTCTAATGTATCAGTTGAATCATTTGAATTCGAAAAATTTGAACATTCCGTAATTAATGATCTATTCTGTTGCTAGAGAGTTGCAGAGTAATTTTCATTAACTAAAAGGAAATCATATCACTAACCTCCATATATACATAAATTCTACAAGAATTTATAACCCAGTATCAGTAACAAAATGGCACAGTCAACCCCGATCTGAAAGCATTCGATATAATTAAAAATAGTAAAAAAAAATTAGGACATGGTAATATTAACATACCTACGATTCTGATAATAAATAACAAATACAGCTTCTTATCTCTTGTTTTAATAGGTTTTGTAGACGCAATGGATTGATAATATCCTGCAATTCAATACTATCTGATTGACATCTGACGCATAATATTTTAAATGTTGCACGTGGCTTGTGAGGTTATTATAGGGTGCATTTCAGTCGAGGGTGACGTGAAATATATTTCCATTAATAATCAATGCCTTTGGGAATACCCTATGACTCAACTAAGCTCACGATAATAGAAACTTTTCAACGAGAGGTTTTATTTGAAGAGATCTTTATAAACGCCTAATAGTCCCATCGAGCGATCAAAATCAAGCAGCGTAACTATTTCAATGAAAATTATACGTTATTCCGCTTAAAACAGAACGAATTCTATGAGATGTGAATAAGTGAAATGCTGCATTTTCTAAAATTTGTATTCTCAGACATTTCCGTCCTAGTTCACAGGTGGACAGTTGAAAATTAAAAAATGAATGATTAATGTCTTACAAGAAAGAAAAAAGTAAATTGTGAATGAAACGGAAAATTACACATTAATATGGGTATTATATCTTAATTCTTGGAAAATTGATCACTTTAACACATATGTCAAACTATATTTTCGTGGTTACGTACGTTTTGGTCTCACGACCATCATCAGAAAACGCATAACTGAAGCGCGGGATTCTTCGAACTAATTGCACTAAGTACTGAGCGTCTTTATCGCATCAATTTCAAAAAACACATGAATAATTGAAATAGTAACAAATTGATGTGTGAGATATATGAATATGTATTAGAAAACCACTACACAGTGAAGTTTCTATAGTTGAAGACGTCATATGCCGAGGACGAGGCAAAACAGTCTGACCCAACAACAAAAATCTCTTCGCGCCAAATAGGTACTACAATGTTAAACAGATGTGTTTAAAATTTCATGACTACGATAAAAAGGTACTTGCTGTACCAATATTACTGATTAATTGAATCAGTTTTCTATGTACACAACTTTAAACATTAAAAAGAAATACGTAGAATTTTTAGATTATTAGGGAGAAGGATATTTTTTTTCTAATTTTCAAAACCCGTTATCTGATAATTACGGGTTTCCGGATACATACTTGTGAGAAGTTTTCCATAATTGTGGATGGTGGATCACCACTCGAATGTTGCCACAACTTTTTTAAGCTCCCCATATAAAGAATTTTTTTTGACGGAATATTGGAAATAAAGATAAAGAGGTGTTATTGTGGAGTGAATTGGTTAATCCAATCAGATATAAGGATAATTCATCACATTTTTACATTCACATTTAATCAGCATCGCATGCATATTGTATAAATCACGTTTGCTGGGTTCATGCACTGCAGACTAAATTAGCTGTTATATTATGGATTTTCCTCATGTGTACAACATCCCCTAAATTGTCGATTAAAATAAAAATGCGTAGTATACTTTCCTGAATGGAAGCCACGTCATTCTGTGTGAACGCGAGAAAGTTTAGTAGTGGGTCGCCTATGTTATAGTTGGGGGAGTTTGATTGGCATTAGTTTTAAGGTCGACGTGGCATTATCAATTTTATCACAACCCCGATCTACCCTAACAGAATGAGGTTTGGCTCTCTTAGAACACATGTTCAAACTAATTAAGAATTCTGATTCCTGTGCATGATATCTAAAAATAAACATAATGCCCACAAAAATTAAAACATTCATGTGTTGTACCTTAAGTCAACATGATAGGGAGTTTATAAAGTAATTAATCTAACCCTTTTGTAAGAAGCGCTTCCGGCGCTGATATCATTTGTGATGTATCACCATGTATTTAATAACATTCTTGAATATGAGTATTTCATGCAGTGCAATTTATTCGTTTCATTTTAGTTGATGTATTTGAAAAAATTTGGTTTTATCGTTTCCTATTGAATACTTGTCACTGGTTTAGAAGAGGCTATGTGTGTCTTACAAACTAATAGTTCCAGACAGCTGTTTCGCTCTTCTCATAGATCTCATCAATACAACGAGAAAGTTTGTGATGTTACTGAACGATCCTCTATCGAAGGGAAACCAAATTAATCAACGTCATCTATGAGTAGATGCCCCACTGAAAAATCAAACACTGTACAACATGGACTAATAGATTTCTCGACCTTTTCAAAGTTACGGCGGAAGTTAAGCTTTTTGAGTGCATCAGATGTGGACACCGATGTAACCGAACCAATGTCACAATCGAGATATAGATGATAAGGTCGCTCAAGTCCAGTGAAATTCAGTTAAGCATTCACAATAATTCTATTGTTGAACCTTACCTCCTACCCCAACGATTGAATTCCAACTTATTTATGGACGAAATGTATGTAACAGGTTGAATGCTACTAGGACTCGTAGGGATTCGAGTAGGTTTGATACATTTTACAACTGTTTCATGTGGGTTTCTCGCCAATGAGGCGTGTCAACTGTGATGGCATTTTTCTCGAAAACCTAGCATCGTACAAAAAACAGTGAAGAGTAATTTTTCTTCAAAGCTATAACCGTAATTTAGTATATGAAATTCTCTGGAAATAGGTCACACTAGCACATATCCTTATTATTCTCGTCTTTACGTACGTTTCGGTCTCACGACCATCATCAGAAAACGTATAACTGTATAAACGTGAATTCTTAGAACTAATTGTATCACCACAAGGCGTCCTTATCGCACTAATTTCAATTAAAAATGCCAACGTCACCGAAACGAACAGAAACACGTACAATTGAAATTATAACACATTAATGTTTCAAGTATATGAATTAAGAATCCGCTGCTGAGCAATATTCTTATAAGCTCTATAGACATATCGAATCAACAGTCTGTAATACGACTAAAGAGCTGAACTAAAAATATAACGTTCGAGGATCCACTTTCGACCAGCTATTGAAGATTGATGAGGTAAAAGGAAAACGCTGTCAGACTTTTTTCGAACTATTGCTTTTGATCATTCTACCTAAAATATACTTTTAACATTATAAAGACGCATGTAGGAATTAGCAAGAGTTTTAACTAATTAAATTATAATAAATCTGACCTAATGACTGAATATCTGTTCTATGATTTACAGTCTTGGAGTCACGTTTTATGTGAATCATCTCCAGAATAGATCTTTTATAGTGATTGGTTTCCTTGTAATCGAATTTATGGTTATAATCAAAGCAGTGTTTAGCAAGGGCGGTGGAATTTTCTAAATTTTTGTTTCTTACACTATACTTATGGCCATACTTTTTTGTAAATATAGTTAAGAGATTCCTGTATAAGTCCCATCGCAATCTAAGCAATTTATTTTCTATACTGTGTGGGTTTATTTAACTTTAGGTATTAAAGGTTTTAGATTGGAGAAAATTGGTAGGTTTATGCGCAACATTTATATCTGTATTACCGTTTATATTATTTATATATGACATTTCATGATAGATTTTGGTTATTCTTTTTTTAATGATGGAATTGAAAAAGGTTTTTGGGACATATAAGTTAAAAGCAGAAGGGAGTATTTGTGACTCTCTCACGCCACTGGGCATTAAGCACACGTGTCGTATTTACATAACGATAGCAATACTAATGCAAAAACCATATGCCAAATTTGAAAACAACAGGTGTGAATTGCGAAAGTCAACCTGACAGCAGGTATCAGATGATACATGTTGTGAAATACCGGGATATCAAAAATTATCTTGGTCAAGGGTGGTTGTGGAATCTAAAACGTGTGTCTTACTTTACGTTTGAAATAATTATGTCACTGTCACACTGACATCATCGATAACCTACAAATTTCATACTTGTTTATTTCAGTTGTAAAACGATAATGAACTACAAATTATGAAATAACGGTTTTAGTAACAAAAAAAACTAAATTAAAGTAATTGTTGGAAATGTTCCCAGTTTTGTTCGATGCACAAGTTGTTTTAAAATAGTTAATTTTCCGTAAATCGAATGACGTTCACGTGAGAAGCGCGTAGCTAGCGAGGACTGTACGATAGCTATTTTGCAAACAAAAGTGAAAGTCACGTGATCAATTGAACAGACCTTTATTTTTAGTATAGTATGACTATGGATAGATTGTTTTTTAATATATCATTTAACTTAGTTATTCTCAGCACATATATAAGCTCTTAGGTGCATTTTGAAACAATTACAACCTGCAGAATTCTACGAAATTAAAATATCAGAATTTCGAAAATGACCTCATCGAACTAGGACATCACATTCATATATACCTTCTAGGTCATTATAAAGTAACTCTACTTTATAATGTAGTTAAATTAAATTAATTGCTCTCTGGTATCATGAAAGTAAGATTTGCAGAATTCATTAAGTCAATGATTGTAGATTTTACCTTACAGCAAAATATTATAATTATACAGAGAGTATGAAACATAGAGTTGTAAAACCCATAGGTCGTCAATTTTTATTTCTCTCACTATACGTAGTATATAGACTATGGGCAGTAATGTAATCGAGGCAAAAAATTTCCGGATTCTTGCGGATATATATTTCCCCATTTCTGAATCGATCTAGACTATTTTTGTCTACTTTTAGTCTATCGTCACTGTGGGGACGATTGCGCCGTTCATATTGATCTAAGGATTTGCAATTTTGCAAACCACTTTAAAGGGGTGAAAATAGAAACCGTACTGTATTTTAGCGCGGTAACCTTGTTTCAAGTGATATTTTTGACGTCCATTTTCAGTTTTCCAAATGAAATTATAGTATTTCATTCAACCATAGTGACAAACGTGCCTTTCTGATTATAAATATGTATCACACGTTTATATTTAACCTGCACAAGTGCCCGAAATTCAAGTTTCCAATATATTTTCTGTTCCTACATTCGCAATTTTATAATTCGGTAAGAGGGCGATGCTTTTCATTAAAAAAAATTTCGATCAATGCTCGAAGCTCAAAAAAGCGGAGAAGAACTTTTCCGCAAATAAGCCAGTATACGGCAGTATGATATGATAAGTCATTTTCTCCAATCTCTTCAATAAACTCGCGGAATTGTCGGTGATTCAGCCCAGTGGATCTGATGAAATTAACAACTGATATGATTCGTCTTAGAACTTCTGACATATCCAAACATTTTCCGCACAAGGACTGTTGATGAATGATACGATGTAAGACTAATGGTTTTAATTTTCCTACCATTACCTATAATTTCTAGACTAGTCGCCGAGTACGCGCCTTGAGCGAGCATACGCTTGCTAGTTTAATTACTATTGTGTACTAACTGTACTTTATTGTTACGACCGCGATATTTGACGACACCTGGTGGTCACACGCGGAAATAGATAGTGGTAGTACCTTTTATCGCTAACAGATAGAGCTAGTATTACTTCCGAAAGCGCAGTAACAATTAAACGTTCGCGAATAACCTTGTTGTTTCGAGAAAGTTCTGGTGTATTCCACACACTTCTAGATGGCAATAATTGGAGTATAAAAATGTTAGCGGCGCGACCGCTAGTCAGTCCGCCTAGGAGAGGGCGGAGGAGGCAAAACTGTCTGTTGTGAAATAAAGTAGTGCGTATCTCCTTAAAACGTGTTTGTGCGTGTTTAAAAAGTCATCTTTGTAACAGTATTTTGATTTGACTTGTTTTTGTGTGTGATTTACTAGTATGGAAAAGAAGCGGAAAGTAGACAGTGAATCCAGAACATTCAAAGATCAATGGAACTTTCAATATTTCGTAATTGAGTCCAGTAAGAAGGCACTATGTTTGATTTGCAATGAAACCATAGCCATTCTCAAAAAATATAACATTAAACGTCATTATGAAATGAAAAATTTTCAGAATCACACAAAATATACAGGAAGTTTGCTGACAGAAAAATTTGAAGCTTAGAAGCGGGGATTGAAATCACAGCAATGTTTGTTCACGAAACTCAATACTGAATAAGAGGCTGCAACTCGTGCCAGCTTTCGTCTTGCTCTTGAGATTGCGAAACGTGGAAAACCATTCACTGATGGAGAAATGATCAAAGAATGCGTAATTGCAGTAGCCTAAGAAATGGGCCCCGAAAAGGTAAATTCATTTAAAACTGTCAGTTTGTCATCAAACACTGTGGGTCGGAGGGTAGAAGACATCGCAGAAAATATATCATCTCAAAGGACTGACAAAAATTACATCTTGAGTGGTTTACTCTGGCCTTGAATGAGTCAACGGATGTGTCAGATACCGCTCAGGTGTTGATTTTTATTTGAGGAGTAGACAAAAGGTATAAAGTGAATGAAGAACTTCTTGATATTGATAGTATTCACGGCACGAATACTGGGGAAGATATTTTTAAGGGAGTTGAAAATGCCATTAATAAAAAGAACCTTCGATGGAAAAACTTGGAATCTATTACTACTAATAGGGGCAAAAACATGAGTGTGGTAAAAATAAAGGAGTGGTTGCTCTTGTGTCAAAGACTGTAGAAAATGATGGTGGCCCTTGGAACTTACCGGAGTAAACAGTATGGCACCAAGGCTGGAAAGTTTGGAGACCCCTGCCCTAAAGTAACGGTTTCAATCATTTATTTGAACTTTTTAACTTTAATTGAAGTCTTCTATCGATTTTTGAAGTCCGTATGATATAAACCGGGACATCCCATATAGTTTATGAGTGTAAATTTGTTTTCTAAGCAAGTGTTACTATTCAATTTAATTCCGGATTTACACGTGGTAAACGCGGAAACTCTAGAATTGTAACAGTTTTCTTATACGTGCAGAATATCTGGGCCGTGGGTGAAATTATTATTGTACTCTGGGGAGTGTTTAGCGAGATGTTAATCATGTTTCTTTAGTCTATAACTTCTGAAGTGTTCATGGACTTGGAAGAATAAGCTAGTTGGGTCTACGTATATGATATTCTGTTAATATCATTTTAATTAGTCACTCATATAATATTTTATGTTGCAGGTGTTCAGGTGGAAATCACTGCAGTTTCATTTTAAATGTAGACTGCCCCGGAGCTGCAGCTTGGGGTAAAGGAATGCTGTTCATAAGATATGTATGCATTTCAGGTAATATATAACAATATAAAATTCCTGCATTCAAACATTTGTGCTAAGGATAATCCTTTATTGTGTTGAACGTTTGCGATTTTCTGCACATTGAAAAGTATATTGTGGTGATCGATCAGGGTTTGTTCACAGATTTACCGTCATGCATAAGTGCCGAACAATACATTATCCGTGTCGGGGAAACAGAGGGAAGTGTGTACTTTTCCATATCTATCGGATTTATTGAAAAGCACATGGGTCCTTTATATACGTTATATTATTCTCCATATGCCTATAAATTCGGATGACTTGACATGGTTCAAGAAGTTTATAGATAAATCCATATTCAGTTTGTATCATTACATAATATTTATGTTAGTTCATGAGCAGTGTACTGGTAAAAATCGAGTAATTCCAACCTTCTGGCGTTGGTGGTATTCGATGCTTCCATGAAATCCTTGAGCCATGTTTTTATCATGCTACCCGCCATGAACATTTTGGAAGAATTTGTAAGCATCTTGCATCTGGTGATAAGAAAATAATCAGTGGAATAATTAGATTACATAGCTTTAAATAATGGTGATTAATTTAGGTCTGTTTGATCATTAAAGAAGGCAAAAGGGCATTTTTTTTTTCAAATTTCCAAAGTTTAGTTTCGTGTTGTCATCAGCTATATGTAAAATATGTAGGCTTTCTGTATTAGGGAAATAATGATTATTATTGAAAAAAATTAGTTTCAAGAACAGGTTCCACATTTTAGTCTAGGAGCCAGAAAGATATTGATGGTCTGAACATCAACCCGATTTCACTATGGTTTATCGTTAGAGGACGGTTCAATGACCAATTCATCTCACAAACCGAATTTTCGCCGACTGCTAGATCTCGAGATACACCATCCGCAATTTTTCTTTCTTTGACTGGAGGTTAACCCTTTCCGAGTAGCGGCTACTTGAAAAACATGCCATTCTCATACACTTCCACCATGTGCCATCATTTTTTATCATGTCCGTTTATCAGGCCGACCAGTTAAAATTGGACCGAAAATGGACTGCAAGTTAACCCTCCCAAACCTGGTGGAAAATGTTCATTGGTGTTGACAATTGTTAACATACCCTATGCCATCAAAAGTTATCGGTCTATTTCCGAGTAATTGGCCATTATTTGGACCAAAAATGTTTCTTTTTTTCATTTTGTGGCTAAAACTTGCGGGTTACAAGATAACATGAGGCACCATGTTAAATAACTTCATTGGAGGTCAAATAAAGATTTAAAATTATTGCCATCACTCCTTGCCTATTTAAACCTCCCCAAACCCCCTAAAACCACCCCAAAACAAAACAAAAATGAAAAAACTGCCGTTTCGATTTTAAACCCAGCCAGAATTTCAAAATTTGACTAACTTATCATAAAATTGTCAAATTATCCATATTATTCATATATTTTTGGGGATGGTTTCAGGGGATTTTGGGGCGTTGAAATAGGCAAGGAGTAATCGCAATAATTTTGAATCTTTATTTGACCTCCATTGAAGTTATTTAACTTGGTGCCAGCATGTTACCTTGTAATCCACAAGGTTAAGCGAAAAAATGAGAAAAAAACATGTTCAGTTCAAATAATGGTCAATTACTCGGAAATAGACCGATAACTTTTGATGACATAGGGTATCTTAACAATTGCCAACACCAATGAACATTTTCATCAGGTTTGGGAGGGTTAAGTTGCTGTCCATTTTCGGTCCAATTTTAACTGGTTGGCCTGATAAACGGAGACGATAAAAAATGATGGCACATAGTGGAAGTGTATAAGAATGGCATGCTTTTCAGGTAACCGCAGCTTGGAAAGGGTTAACCTCCAGTCAAAAAAAAAATGCGGATGCTGCTGTACCTTGAGATCTAGCAGCCGGCTAAAATTTGGTCTGTGAGATGAATTGGTCATTGAACCGTCCTCTAACGATAAACCATAGTGCCATCGGGTTAATGTTCAGACCATCAATATCGCTCTGGCTCCTAGACTATTTGAAGATCATTCTTTCGATAATAATCATTCTTTCCCTATTCAAAATTGAATTTATGGCTCACATTATTTTATGTTAATTTTATCTATTATACTATTGTAGTTTCAATAATATATAAAACGATGATACTATCAGTGCCTGAACATCAGTCACAAAGCCAAACCTCATAATAATAATTCGCAATCCTCGGATAAAGGATCGCCGGGTTAACAAAAAAAATTTAATAAATTTGAAAAATACTATGAATACGAATCGAGGGATTTATTGGCAATATGTTTATTTTGTAAAAAAAGTAATTCGTAAAGTTATTCGGAAAAATCGTAAATTATAATTATGGAAACTCTAGAATTGAAAGTTTTATATGTAAAAAACTTTATTCAGATACCATTAAATCTTTTTGTACAAATTTGAATATCTGCGCGCAACTTGGCGATGAGAGCCAAACTAGAAAACGAGGAGGTAGAGCAAGATGGCGGCAAGCTAGTGTCGAAGTCAACTACTACGAACAATATTTGTAGAAATAAAATACTACGAAGAAAATAAAGTTTTATTTATATGACAGATGATACAGTCCATCAAACTAAACGAACCTTAAGTGAAATAAGAGAGATTTTCCAACCAGTCCGAACTGTACCATCGGTCCGGTCTAAATATAAGCCGAGATGCCAAAAAAGAGCCAAATACCAAATGGGATCAAAGCATAATATTTGCAAATTTGCAATGTCAACCTCCATCCCGGTCTGTTTTCTTCATTTGTATCATCACATAATATTTCTGTTAGTCCAAGAACCAGTGTACAAGTTAAAACCAAGTGATTCCAACCTTCTGGCGTTGGCGGTTCTCGATGTGCGATGCTTCCATGAGGTTCTTGAGTCATGTTTTTTTTATCATGCCGCCCGACGTTACATTCCATGAAAATTTCGTATTTGCAAGCTTCAATTGTTTGAAAATTTTGATCTGGTAATAACAAAATTTTATAATTATGAAAACGCTAGAACACACTGCGGCGATGGAAGTTTTATATGTGAAAAACCATAAGTGAAATAAGAGGGGGTTTCCAGCCAGTGTCAAACTGAGCCAGCTGCCGAACGCCCGGTGGTCCCGTCTTAATATAGGCCGGGATGCCAAAAAAGAACCAAACACCAAATAGGATCAACGAACAAAATTTGCAAATTTGCGATGACAGCCACCAAACAGCTCGGTCTACTTGACTCTTCCGAGTGCTGACGGGCCGATGCTAAAAATATTTCCCGGGTTGTTTTCTTCATTTGTATCAAGACATAATATATTTGTAAGTCCAAGAGACTTGAATACACTGCGGCGATGGAATTTATGTAAAAACCATAAGTGAAGTAAGACAGGTTTTCCAACAGTACCGAACTGGGCCATTAGGCGATCGCCCGATTGTCCTGTCTAAATATAGGCCGGGATGCCAAAAAAGAGCCAAAAACCAAACAGAATATTTGCAATGCCAACCACCAATCAGGTTGGTCTACCAGAATCTTCAGAGTGCTGACAGGCTGACTCTAAAAATATTTTCCGGTTTGTTTTCTCCATTTATAAAGATCTTAGCGCGTAGAGGTAGCCTCCAGGAAACCGTATCCTCTAGCAAGGTATGGTAAAAGGTGATTGGTAGAGGTCTCATTATGAAACTCGTAACAAAGTTTTAGCCCAATATAACCTGTACCGTGACGTTTACCCAGATCTTCAAAAGGCGTCCAAATACTTGGTAACTTTGTCAATGTTACAAGTACGGTGTGATCGATCCTTTTCTAAACCAAAATTGTTTATACTTGGCTTGTGCCAAGATCACCTAATTATTTCCTTGGGGATTGATGTCTCACTAATGTTTGTGAAAAATTGTTTTTATTTTATATTCAACTGGACTATCTTGGTAGCTGGAAAATAATAGTGAATTTTAATTTGAACATAAGTTAATCCACAAACGTAATTAGATTTTCCAGATCTAGATTTAGCAAGCAAGTTAAAATCAATATCGAATTGTGAAACCAGTAGGAACTTTTATGTATTGCCAAACAATTTATTATTATCAATTTTATACTTCCTTATCATATCAAAATATGGTTCTCCCCATCGTTCAGCTAGCAGAAAACATAGTAATTTTCTGCTGAAGCTCCATTTGGAATATTATAACAAAGCAAGCAGAAACAGATTTAAAAATCCACCCAATTGGTTTAATTCCAAGCTCTTAAAAATCAGTATCACCCAAAAGATGGATATCTCATTATAAACTAGTTATTCATAAGATCTTTCAGACGATATTTACATTATTCTAAGCTGTTCTGCTCTTTCATTTGGAAATCAACATGTTCAGGATGTTGTATGTGATTCACGTTAAACTACAATTTGAATCATTTACGACAAACATCGAAGATTTGCATTTGACATCTAAAATTTTACTTATTAATGACAAATGTTTTATAAATTTAACGTCGTATTTCACACAAGATTGAATTCAAGCTATGAACGTTTTTACTTTTTATTTTTATCATCATTTTTAGAAAGCAGCTTCAGTGAAATAAAATTGAATATAATCAGCCATTACGAGATGAAAATCCATTCTAAATTGGCTTACTTATAATTTTATAATAAAACCAGCTTAATATTTGGAAAAAAATGAAAATAATCAGAAACTTTGAAAACCGCATTTATGGTTTTTTCTAAATATGAGGTGAAATGATTGAAAATCAGTTCATGAAATAGTATCATCTGATTAGTACAGAAACTCTTGGTTTAAATGTATCCAAATTCTATTCCATTATTATTAATATATTAACGAGCGAGTCTCAACATTCTTAATATATATTTGAAACTTACAGAAGATCGCATCAAGAAATACTGTAATAGTGAGATTGTGCTGCCAGAACAAGACAGTACCGGGATTTCCGAGGGATTCATACATAATCCAGGATATCCTAGGTTCTATGCTGGACATCGTAACTGCCGTTGGAAGATTAGGGCTCCAATACAGCAGAGAGTTCGTCTAAAATTACTTGATATATCTGTTTATGGTAAGTTAGAATTTCACGTATGTTACGGTTCACACATTTCTACACTATATATTGTGACAACATTTTCCATTATACAGGGTAACAATTTGAAAAGGAGCAATGAGCTTTTTTTTTCCAGAACGGGAAGAGATATTTCAAAATGCAGAAACCCGTTTCGCCAATTGATAGGGGGACGTATTTTCATGTACTTAGTTAGGAGTTGAAGCATCTCCTGGGCTCCCATATCCACCCCATGGAATTCTAAAATGGGAAGATGGGTTGCTGAATAATTCATTTGATTACCTATATTTTAACGATTAACTTTTTTAAATCCAAGCAGGTGTTCCAAAGTATTGGCTATTTCAATCTTGAAATTTTGAATTCAATGAATCTCAAAAATATAAATAATTATCTAATGGGAAACACGTATATTGGTCATAAATTTTATATTAGTATAGCCGAAAGGCGTAATATAATATAATTCTGAATAAGTATATTGTTGTATAGGAATATAGATAGTATCGAGTGTAGACACCCGTGTAGTATAAGTATCAGATTTGCATTTATTCCAATTCATTTAATTTCACTTGAAACCGTGAATATTTCGTGTCACCATAAGATAACGAAACATCGGTCGTAAGTATAAAAACCACGGCATAGAATTTTGGAATTGGTGGAGCATCATTCACGCGAAAATAGTAAAAAAGGGGTCTGCAGTGACTTGACCAGCACCCCGAATCGTATAAAAGACGGCTTGCCAGCCGTGAGAAGGGATTAAAAAACTTGAACACAATTAGAAGCGAATTCAGCAAGCAAACGTAAACATAACCGAAAACCCAAAATTAGGTGAGATCTGCCACTGTATTATACAGTATCCTTTTGAATTAATTGTATAGCGAAGATCGTTCTGTCTTTTCGATATCTGGGCGTGCGCCAGGGTTTAATTAGAGATCAATAATTAAATTAAATTGTCATATAGTTTAAAGTACAGTTCTCCTAACTCCATCTACCCCGCGTACCGAGAATAGTTATTTGAATTATATTAAATAATTGTAGTGTCAGTGGATGAATGAATTGGGAAATTCTGTATCATAATCTCCATGTGCACACTGTGTAGTTCCCCGCAAGTAGGTGGAGATTGTTGATAAGCCACTGATAGTATTTGCACACTGTGTAGCTACTCAGAAGTAGGTTCGAGAAGTGGATGTGTGAAAGAGATCAGAATACTTTCATGAGCACACTGTGTAGTTCCCCGGAAGTAGGTGAAACTATTTTTGATGAGTTGCTCACAGTTTATGCATACTGTGTAGTTCCCCGGAAGTAGGAACTGTGACTGGTCAGTGTGAAAGGGCCTGTATGTAGTCTGGACTGACAGAAGCTTACAATTATTCCACTTAAAGACACCGCGTACTAACTTAGACAGAGTGGGACAAATCGAAATTAAGAGTAATCAATATAATACAGTATAGTTTAAGAGTTGATTTCTGGTATACCACGGGGTTAGTTTCAGATACCCAGAGCGGATTAGAAACCGTTTTAATACGCTGTTCACTTGCCATGCTTGCATAGAGTGTAGATTGTTTGATACCGCATGATTGCCCACTCTTCAATATTTATTCAAGATTTATCATTCGGTAAAAAGTTTCCTTGCTTAGACCGTTTTCTTTTTCAAAACAAAGTGGAGTAGGGAAAATTTCACCCATTTAGGGAAGGAGCAATCTGTATACCGATGAATCCAGAACAGCAGAAGATATGGGGGCCGGAGTCTTCGGGCCTAGAACGAAATTTATCTTTACTATGATATCTTAAATTTGGCTCACGTTGTGACCTCTTTTTTATAATATCAAATTTGATTTGCCCCACGTTGTGAGACAATTCATTATAATCTCTCAAATTTTCCCCACGTTGGACTAATATGAATGTGATTTGCCCCGCGTTGTTTGAAAATTTATTATAATGTCTTAAATTTGGCCCACTTCATTATAATATCTTAAAGCTTCGAAAATGAACCACACGTTGTTGTGACACTTTTTAATGATATATTATAATACTTAAGCTTACCCCTACATTGGTTGACAATATTATTAATTTCAATTATTAAACTTCTCTCCTCGCCAGCTTTATCATGAGTTAATTGAGAATCACCTTTTTTTCTTATGATTGACATTCTTTAATCTGTGGTAACACATGTTATGTAGAATGAAATTTTTATCTTATTTTTTGATTTACTTGATCAGATAAATTTTACTCTATCCATTGTTATTTTATATCATGATATTTGGGTTGCTCTGTAAACACTTTCTTTTTTACTTTCCTCATGAAACTAATTCTACTTTTAGCTTTACAAGTATTAAAAATTACCCTACACACAACCTTGAATGTAATTTTGTTATGTTCTAATTTCAACATGTCGTGTTGGTTCAATCATTTTTCCTTTCTCATTAAGTGTTTGTTGTACCGGTATATCAAAAATTATCTTGGTCAAGGGTGGTTGTAGAATCTAAAACGTGTGTCTTACTTTACGTTTGAAATAATTATGTCACTGTCACACTGACATCATCAATAACCTACAAATTTCATACCTATTTATTTCAGGTGTAAAAAAATAATGAACTACAAATTATGAAATAATTATGAGAACTTTGAACCTTTTCAGAGGTCGTGATAGCCACAATCCGGGTCAAAAACTGTTTTGAAATAGTTAATTTTCCGTAAATCGAATGACGTTCACGTGAGAAGCACGTAGCACGCGAGTTAGTTAGAAAAGTGCAAACTGGTTCTACCTAATACGGCTTTACGACGACTTTTCGCGTGCCGTTTTCGTTCCATGTAGTTAGATTTAGTATCGGGCCGTGTCCGACGGCCCTTCTTTCATTGATAAATGTCCATTAAATAGAAAAATTTAATTAAAACAGTTTGAGCTATTCTCAGATCTCAGCTACGCGCGTCTAACGTGCGACGTACCAGAGGGAATTTTCTCGCGACTGAAATATACAAGAAGCGGGTAAAAGCTAGCGGCCCATAGCCAAAAACACTTTATTACAACTGGCGCCGGTCGCACGGGACAAGAAACGGCCCCAAATTAACAAGACCGAGGTAAAATGTATAAACTCTAACTTACGAGCAGCGAGCTCCTCGAGGCATATGTCAAAATGATTTCGTTGGTAGCTAATTACATAGGACGTCTGGCGTTCATGCAATTATGTTGTTAGATAATTCGAACCTTCTAATTTCGATAGGCCACGTGAAAATCCCGGAGTCCAAAGCGCCAAAGACTTCTGAGTGTTACAATATTCGTATAAACTTGCGAAATCTCGCACTTTTAGAAACTTCAAATTTTATTATGACATAATTATTTCAAACGTAAAGTAAGACACACGTTTTAGATTCCACAACCACTCTTGACCAAGATAATTTTTGATATCCCGGTATTTGTTTATGAAGTTCCCTCGAAAAATATCATCTACAACATAATAATACTACATAATGCTCTTTTAATTTCAGTTGATAATGCCGTATTTCCAGACGAATGCAGTGAAGACCGTTTGGAAATTTTGGATTCGGATCAACTTGTTTATTCCACCTGTCATCAGAAAGAACCCCCAACTGAGATTATCTCACAATCAGATTCCTTAGAAATAGCTCTACTGTCGTCTGAAACCTTGAATCCACTTCGAGGTATATTATTATATTACACTGCCGTGGGTTGTGCTACCCCTAAAGCTCCAGCTGATGGATACTTGATACATAGAAACGATAGTGTTGCAGAGTTTTCATGTTGCGTAGGCTTCGTGTTTCCGGATACAGGATTTAGAACGCGATTGTTGATTTGCTTGAATTCCCATTGGGACAGTGGTCCCTTCTTGCCAAATTGTCAAAGTAAGTGTAAACTAGATATTTCATAAGAAAAAATATTTATGGAGGAAGCATCAAATAAATGTACCCATGCACATTGATGTTTAGAAATCTAAATACGTATTTCTACAACTAAGTTAGTAATCTTAAGTAGGACAATAGAAATCTACATATTCTTAGGTTTTTAGCACTTTTTAACTTTACATCTTTGAAATTCGACTTCTTCAGAAATTTATTTTTATTTATTTACATTGGTTACGTACATAATATGATATGTATTCATAACCATAAAAACAAAGTTGTCCTTATGGTTCAATAACATAACATATAAATCGATTTGAAAAACTGAAGATGGATGCCAGAAATACCGTTTGAAAAGGAACTACCGCCACCAAAAACAATACTGTTCCTATGTTTACCACTTCAAAGCGATTTGCGAAATTTTAAATTCATAGAACCAATAGGAACGGCGCAATTGTCTCCACATTGGGTTACGAACATGAGCACGCACGCACACACATGACACACACGCACGCACGCACGCACGCACACACACATCACACAACATTATAGCTTATAATAAGTCTGCATAGTAAAATACAAACACATTTCGTGTTAGCAGTCAATATACAAAGTTCTAAGAAGTTGTTTTATCCAAGTTTATAATTGATTTTCACCTTGTAACGGCTGATCCTATATCGAGAATTTTAATAACATAAATTGAAAAGAGGTATTGTGTGATAACCCGCACGATTTTTGTATTGGAAATATCGAAATTACTTTCCGCCGTTATTATATACAACAAAGTATGCAAAGTTTCGTATCAATCAATTCCTATTTTTAAATAGGATGAGATAATAATGACAAAACAAAACTATGAACATTTCAGATTACTGTTAGTATACATGTGACATGATACCAGTGAAACGTATAGGAGTAAATAATTCAACATGTAAGTACTTTGCATTTTTCATCCATATTTGAAATGTGAGTTGTTGAAGACGTACTTTATTGTTCACGCGATTATTTTTTGCCTGACGTAATGTGCCTAGGGTTGTCAATACTCTTATTTCAAGTGTCCAGAGGAGCACTAAGAAGCACTCAGAGCCGGAACTAGTGTTAAAGGGGCCCCAGGGCAAGACTAAGTTCGGGGCCCTAATTTCTCTATTGAGTTTGTCAACTCAATTTTTGTAAAAAAAAAAGAAACAAGGTATTATTTCTATCCATAAATGATTTGTTTTATTTGTCTTACACATTTTTCACGTTGTATTACATATTAATTTGTAAGTTAAAACATCTCACACTTCTAACTATAAAGTTTTTTTCTAAGCTCAAGATTTGTACAGAATCTTATAGATTTAGAGGTAATTTTATAAAACAGATTTTCCGCAATAGCTTTTATTATTCTAAATAAATAAATTAATCAGTTAATAAATTTTCACATAACAAAGAACAATGAGACAGCGCTAAAAATGATTGCACTTCGAAATTTTTTTTCTGTTTTTGTCCTTCGCTCAGGGGGCCCCTGGGTATTGCCCCGGTTGCCCCATTGTAGTTCCGGCCCTGGGCTAGCACTGCATGCACCTGATGTGATACGTCCATTTACTAAAATGTGGTGTGTATCTTGTTCGCAGTAAGAAAGAAATGAAAAAATGTTATTATTTTTTCAACTAATTCATTCGATCATGAATATTTCATTTCAACAGTTGGCGTCACAATATAAAGTGGCCGATATAATACAGTCGATTTATTGAATTGAAAGTTCATGTATTCTCTATTAATCTAAATTTTAACAGAAATACAGTTCATCTCAGGAATGTAATTTTACCTATATTGATGGTGTCCGGCGGTAGCCAGAGGGCCAAGTACCCCTCCCTTAAATTTCACGGCGACCCCCAAGAAAGTTTCACATTCTCGGAATTTTTTATAAACTTGAGATTTGTATGCATAACATAGGTATAATGAATACTATAAAAACGCATGTCATAATATTGAAAATGGACAATCAATTATGAAAATGAGAAGAAATTAGAATTTATAACAACAGAATGGAACATTTTATAAATAGGTATATTAAAAAAATCGCGAATCAAAGTTTACTCAAGGAAAATTAGAATATTTGAACTTTTCGTTCTTTCTGGTCATTAAAAGCTTTCAGAATGTAGGACAAATCTGAAAACAACCTTTGATACATGCAGTATCATACGAATTTGTTATTCGATTGGATGAAATCATACCTAAATAGATAAACGAGTTATGGCTGTTAAAATATGGAATTATATTAGTGGAGTCAATCTACGACAATTTAGGGCGAGGTTGGAAAATATTTTTGGGGAATAAGGACCAATGCGAAACTGTTTTTAATTGTGCGAATAACAAAACCTCTTTTTTTCTGCAAAAAAGGTTTTTGACGTGACAACGTCTTATAATTCGATGGAGCCGGCTGCACGCACGAGAAAACATGACTCATTCGCCGTTACCTCGCTCTGACCGGCTGTGCGTTACCTCGCACTGAGGCGTTCCATTTAAGGCTTGATTTGCAAGCGAGCTCTCCTACTTGAGTGACCGATGCGATGCGCGTGGACAGCTACTATACAATAATACATTTACATGTTTTCGTAAGTGCAGTGAAAAGTGAATGTGGTGTCAATTGTTTATAGTAACGATAATTGCGGCGATAAAGGTAATGATTCTTTCGATATTAAATATATGTTCAGTGATATATTGTCGAATATTCGTGTTTCCATCATTAAAATAAATAGCATCGGTCCGCTAGTGCAGCGATTGTAGGTTATGCTATAATTGACAAAACTATAACAATAAGTTAACAGAACTGTTTCACAATGAGTAAAAAATCAATTGCTTTACTATTCGATCGAAATAATTATCGAGCGTAGCTATGATTTCAAAAAATTAAAACATAAATGTTAAATCTTCCACATATCATAACAACGTGTCTGAAATGACAGGTAGGACCAGCCAGCCGTCAAAGGGAACAATTTTCTCCTATATCAAACACATTGAGGCGGGCTTTTTACAAGCTAAATTGACATAATTGTATTTATGCGTACAAATAAATGTAACTTGATCAATTAAATTGTGATTTCCATTTACCTCGTTCTCTATATCCATACAAAATATCTATCAAACAAATAAAATTAAAATTTTCTTTTGAAAAATGAAACCATTCCATCAGTATTTTCTTATGACGTTGTCACGTTCCTAAAATCATCCAGCAGAATAAACAAAAAATAAAAAAGAGCCGTTTCGATTTTAAACCCAGCCAGAGTCTCAATAATTGCTAATTTATCATAAAATTGGTCATATTATCATATGATTCATATTTTTTTGGGGGATGGTTTTAGAGGGTTTTGGGGGCTTGAAATAGGCAAGGAGTGATGACAATAATTTTAAATCTTTATTTGACCTTCTATAAAGTTATTTAACATGGTGCCATCATGTTACCTTGTAACCCGCAAGTTTTATCCACAAAATGAAAAAAAGAAACATTTCTGGTCCAAATAATGGCCAAATAATGACCAATTACTTCTGATGGCATAGGGTATGTTAACAATTGCCAACACCAATGAACATTTTCCAACAGGTTTGGGGGGGTTAACTTGCAGTCCATTTTCGGTTCAATTTTAACTGGTCGGCCTGATGAACGGACACGATAAATGCGGATGCTGTATCTCGAGATCTAGCAGCCGGGGAAAATTCGGTTTGTGAGATGAATTTATCATTGAACTGTCCTCTAACGATAAACCATAGTGCCATCGGGTTAATGTTCAGACCATCAATATCGCTCTGGCTCCTAGACTATAATATAGGCTGTGATGATCAACGATTGTTGGCACAATCTCAATGATAATTTAATTTCTTGTAGTAGAAATGAGTTCGAACATTCCTTTCTTTCTACGATTTGTAGTAGAACTAACTCTTCAAAAATATTGTTGCCATTTTATAATACCGGGCTTCACAATGCATAGCGTTTGTTGTTCGAGGAAAACATAACAATAAACAATGAAATGAACATAATATGTACAAAAATGAACATGGTAATCTCGAATGTTATTAGTTTGTTTGAATTTCCAATTGTATGTCGACCGCAGAAAATGTTTTCAACAAAGTTATAACTCTGATTCCACACAATCTACATTGTATACATTCGATATGAATTAATGGAATGATATCATGATTTAACTTGAACTTCCTGCCACAACAACTGTAGACGTTATGAACATAGGATTACTAGTACACAGCAGGAATGAATGGTTTATTTTATTAGTATTATTATTATGTTTAGGTATTCATTTTACATAATGTTATTGTAATAAGTTTATCAGTTATCACATATTTGAGAATAAATTCAATTTTATTCTATTGTCATAAGTCAAACTAAGGTTAAAAATGTTCATTATTGTTTCGGTTAATAAGCTGTATATGTACTTGTTCCAGTAAAATTATTATTCGCAAGCGCCGTATACTTACAAGCAATGAGGGCAGATTATCGTTGTTCTTACCATTCATTGTAGATGTGTAGTGTAACGAAGCTAATAAATTTGGAATAATTATTTAGTATTATCAAGTAGCAAACACGTATATTGATCAGAAATTTCCGAAGATTCAGTTTATATGATTACAGCAGAAACGAGTAATATAATAGAGTTCGATAATTCCGAATAGGTATGTCGTGGTGAAGAAAAATAGATAGTAAAGGGTGTAGACATCCTTTTATTACAAGGGTCAAGTTTGCATTCGTTCTAATTTATAATCGTGTATAGTTAATTTCATTCAAAATCGTGGAAATATCGTGTCATCATAACCGAAACAGCTGTCGTAAGCACAAAAACCATGCCACAAATTTTAGAACTATAAGAGCATCATTCGCGCGAAATGAGGATAAAAAAAGGCTTGCCGGAATTGGTGGTAGTGACTTAACCACCAAGTTTGTAACGTATAGACCGCTGGCAAGCAGCCGAGTTCAGTAAAGTTGAATCCCGTTAATCAAATTGAATAACAAACAAACGATACACTTTTAAAAAGCACCGGAAACAGGGCATTTTTTACGGATTTTTCACTAGGTGGCCAAAATAAAAATATCTCCTCAAACACGTGCAGAATTTATAGAATTTATATATCTAACGGAAGTCGTGAGTATGTTTTTTTCCATATAAATTCTCATTGACAGTATATTTGATGAACTGTCATTCATTCGTTGATACATTTCTTCGATTAGCACCAAAAAACTTCATTAGAATTAGCAAGTTATATATTTTTTGACGTTTTGGGGAAATCATGTATGTTCAGAAAATTTCTGACATTATTTCAGTTAGGTGTTGTTCACGCATTTTCGAAAATTGGTTGTGGCCAGATTATGATTACTACGTGGCCACGGCGGACTACTACGTGGCCATTTGGCCACGTTCGTATTACTTAAAAAATGCCCTGACCGGAAACCATAAACAGGTAAGATTTACCACTGGTTGGGAAAGTATCCTTGTATATTTGTTGTATAGCGGAGACCGGTCTGTGTTTTATGGTGGTTTGGCCTGCGTCAGGGTATAATCAAAGGTCAATAATTGGCTTAAATTGTCATATAGTCTGAAGTAAATTTCTCTATATCTACCCCGCGTACCGAGAATTATTATCCGGATTACATTATATCAAATAATTGTATGGTGTCAGGGCATAAATGAGCGAAATTCTTTATCAAAATCTCCATGTACACAGTGTGCTGTCACCCGGAAGTACGTGGAGATTGTAGATAAGCCACTGACAGTGTGTACACACTGTGCTGTTACCCGGAAGTATGCAATGGAAGTGGAAGTGCGAAAGAGATCAGGATAGTTTCATGTGCACACTTTGCTGTTACCCGGAAGTAGGTGAAAGTATTTCTGATGAGTTAGTTACAGTTTCTACACACTGTGCCATTACCCGAAAGTAGGAACTATGACTGACCAATGTATGAAGCCCTGTATGTAGTGAATACTGACATCAGGTTACAATTATCCTTCATCCAGGCAATGAGCCAATTTCAGCTATAATAAAAAAAAGACATGTAGGTCAGAATTTTTGTGGGATTCGATTCGTGGGGTTATCAGGATCATTGCTAGCACATAAAACCTCCCCGCTCACCCTCCCCCCTAGGGGGTCAGAAATGACCCCCAAAGGGTAATTTCGAATTTGAAAGGCACCAAGGAGGTTTTTTGGGTCGCTGATCACAATTTTGACGTCAGATTTACTTGAAATCAATTCTGAGGGTGGAAAATCGATCAAATTGGCCATTTTTGCACCATTTATAGATTATTCAGGCAATATATATTATTTTTGGATTTTAAATTAACCAAGGAGCTTTTTTGGGTCGCTGATCACGATTTTAACATCAGATTTACTTTTAATTAATTCTGAGGGTGGAAAATCGGCAAGTTTTGGTCATTTCTGGACTCCACGGGGGCGGGTGGTGACCGGTGAAGTTTTATGTGTTATGAATGATCCCGATAGCCCCACGAATCGAATCCCACAAAAATTTTTCAATTCTGACCTACATGTCTTTTTTTCCGGTTTGTTGCCTGGACTACCTGTTCCAAGAAGCTGCGTACTAACTTATACAAAGTGTGGCAAATCGAATTAGGTGTAATCAATAGAATACTTTGAATGGAGCTTTCCGTTACTTTGTGATATTCCATTTTTAGAGATAAAAACAAGAAAGTTTACTTTGTTAAATATCACTTAATTTGAACGAATGTTGATTGCAATTTCGAACATTACAGTTCATTATGAGAAAACACCGAAACTTCATATTATTTATGGGCAATTCTAAATTAAAGGAGACGGCAGAGGGGCGGGGAGTCTGCAGAACTGGCCGCGACAATTTTTTTCCGTTTCTACATCGTATTTGAACCCGTTTACCGGCATTTAGAGATTAAAATACTTTTTAAAAAGTTTTTTATGAATTTTTCAATTTTGTGGGTTGTTTTCCAACGAAAATGTCAAAAAATTATTTTTGACACCAGAAATCGATATTTTATAATAAACAAACGTCCAAGAAGTCATTTCCGATCGGAAATTGGCCGCTGAATCCGAAAATGGTGTCAGTTTCCTTACTTAACGCATCATTTTCTATCCATTGGCTGATTTTCGGCAAAATACCTTTTTTTTGACGGCGTCATATCGGTGTGAGCAGCCACTTGAATTTTTTTTTTTAATCTGCGTGTTTTTACCTCAGCTTTGCGATAAAATGAGAATTCTTTTGACTAAATGGATTTTGAAGGTCGAAAAATCGAAAAAACTAACAAAAACGACAAAAAACCGATATTACTGTACAAAAATCTGTCGTCAGGTCGCTGACAAGTCTTTTCTTAGGACATATCACTTCGGAATCGGATTCAGCGGGAAATTTTACAATAAGAAAACAGTTCTCAAACGTCATCCAACAGTTTTTACACTCCAGTATACCATTAATTTTCCGCCAAGAACCAAGTAAACGTAATTTTCTTCCAGTTTTTGACCTTTTTTGACCTCAAAGTTGCAGAATTTAGAATCGTAAGTAGGATATTTGGATTACTTGGACAATTTTCGATCGAAAACATGCTATAACATTATTTTTTTAAATATTTTGGTGCTTCGGACCTTTTTTTTGACGGCGTCATATCGGTGTTAGCAGCCACTTGAAATTTTTTTTTTAAATCTGCATGTTTTTGCCTCAGCTTTGCGATAAAATGAGAATTCTTTTGACTAAATGGATTTTGAAGGTCGAAAAATCGAAAAAACTAAAAAAAACGACAAAAAACCGATATTACTGTACAAAAATCTGTCGTCAGGTCACTGACAAGTCTTTTCTTAGGACATATCACTTCGGAATCGGATTCAGCGGGAAATTTTACAATAAGAAAACAGTTCTCGAACGTCATCCAACAGTTTTTACACTCCAGTATACCATTAATTTTCTGCCAAGAACCAAGTAAACGTAATTTTCTTCCAGTTTTTGACCTTTTTCGACCTCAAAGTTGCAGAATTTAGAATTGTAAGTAGGATATTTGGATTACTTGGACAATTTTCGATCGAAAACAAGCTATAACATTATTTTTTTAAATATTTTGGTGCTTCGGAAAAGCAGTTTAAAAAAAGCTTTTTCGTAGCTGCAAATCTAGAGACTTCGTTTTTTTGTAATGTTTGAAGTTTGTTTCTTAAAACTTTAAATCGACTAAAATCGTGATCAAAATGACTGATTTTGATGTAAAATTTCCCAAGCATTCTGATTCTGACAATTTTTCAATCCCACGTGATGATCCAGAGCCACAAAATGAAGTAATAGCATGTTCTCCATCGAAAATCAAATATCCTACTTACGATTCTAAATTCTGCAACTTTGAGGTCGAAAAAGGTCAAAAACTGGAAGAAAATTACGTTTACTTGGTTTTTGGCGGAAAATTAATAGTATATTGGAGTGTAAAAACTGTTGGATGACGTTCGGGAACTGTTTTCTTATCGTAAAATTTCCCGCTGAATCCGATTCCGAGTTCATATGTCCCAAAAAAAGACTTGTCAGCGATCTGACAACAGATTTTTGTACAGTAATATCGGTTATTTGTCGTTTTTTTTTAGTTTTTTCAATTTTTCGACCTCTAAATCCCATTTAGTCAGAAGAATTCTTGTTTGATCGTAAAGCTGAGGTAAAAACACGCAGATGTCGCTGAAAAAAAAAATTTTTAAGTGGCTGCTCACACCGTTATGACGCCGTCAAAAAAAAAAGTATTTTGCCGAAAATCAGCCAATGGATAGAAAATGGTGGATTATGGAAGGGAACTGACACCATTTTTGGATTCAGCGGCCAATTTTCGATCGGAAATGACTTCTTGGACGTTTATTTACTATAAAATGTCGATTTCTGGTGTCAAAAACAGTTTTTTGACATTTTCGTTGGAAAAAAACCAAAAAATTGAAAAAACTCATAGCAAACTTTTTGGAGGATATTTTAATCTCTAAATGCCGGTAAACGAGTTGAAATACGATGTAGAAACGGAAAAAAATTGCCCCGCCAAGATCCGCAGACCCCCCCCCCTTGGCCGTCTCCTTTAATTTAGAATTGCCCTTATGTGAAATTTACAATGAACTTAACTTGTGAGGAATGTAATGCCCTATACATTGGTCATTGGAATTAAATAAAAGTAATTCAAATTTTTCAAACCACTTTAAAACCCAACACCGTTTTCCTCCACTAGAAAGCCTAAATATTTTATATACAATTACGAAGGGTAGAAAACTTAATCCATTAGAATCTATAGCAATTTTCAAACACAATAATCCTTCAAACAATCTACTTAACGAGCAACTAGATTCAGCAAATTTCAATTTGTTCACCCTGTTAAATTCCACGTAATACAATCCTTAGAAAGTAATTACCGACCGTTTAATCCGTTTCCGTTTACTATCTCAACACAATTAACCTTAGTAGCTATGTGTACCATTAATTCTAGAATCGATTCGCTTCATTGTAAATTTCATTGGAACTCAATGCTACCTAAAGCACCGTTTACATTGGTCAAGTTAGTTGTATCAGTAGCTTAAGCAGGCGGGTTACTTGAGACAAGTAATTGTTTAGATGCAAAATATTTTCTAATTTGCCAGTACCTGCTAGTTGTGACTGCTTGAATGAAAGGTGAATCAATTTCATAGACGTGCTTCCTGCGAATTACTTCAAAACTGCTATAAATTGTCAGCATAATAATTATTTGATCCAGGGAATTAATATTGAAATCGAAGAGCAAATAGTTCATGATTAAAGATCATGAATGAGAAAGTGGATTTTAATGATTTATCAATTTTCTACAGTTTTTCGTGCTTTCAGATTTTAATATCTGCCCAGAATTTCTGCATATGAAATCCTATTGTTCCATATCTTGTACAATTTGTTCCAGAGTACCCAAAAGAATTCGATTGCTTTTTTAAAGAGTTTTGCAACATCCGACAAGCACTCTTTTTCAAAATATAGTACCACAAACCTGATGGTATCTACAGATCACCTCATAATAATAATCGCAAATTATAAAATTTCAAACACTAAGCTGTTCAAAAGCAAGAACGATAAACCGCTCGCGCCGCAAACAACTCTATAGTACGGGGGGGGGGGGGGGGTAACCTGCGGCTCGCGAGCCACATGCGGCTCTTTGAAGGATTATTTGTAGCCCTCGATAAATGTAACTAAATTACAACTTTTCCAAAAGGACATTAAAAATAAAACATTATTTTGTCATTTTCCTCGAATTAAACAAATTTGTTCCAATATGAAACAAGAAAAACTCAACGAGTATGTAATAAAGCTAGAAGGAATATTGACGGGATTCCAAAATAGATTTCAAGACTTGAAATATTTTAAATCGTCTCTTGATTTTTTTCTGAATCCATTTGAAATTAACATAATTCAAGGTGAGTTTTCCATTTCCAATATAATTATGACCCAAAAAGCATCTGAAGAATCAGAATTATTAGAGATGCAAGAAGATCAAGCTCTACAATTAAAATATAAGTCGACGTCGATTACTGAATTTTGGAAATTTGTACCAGAATCGAAGTATCCTGAATTAAAAAAGACTGCTTGTCGAATTATTTCAATATTCGGAACAACGTACTTATGTGAATAATTTTATTCCACTTTAAAATTCGTGAAATCCAAACACTGATGATCAGTATTAACTAACCAGCATCTCAAAGAATTACTCTGAGAAGTGCTGTCACCAATTATTCACCAAATTTTAAAGAATTATCAAGAGAAGTAAAATAAATGTGTTCAATTTTTAATATTTAAATTCAATACACATATTTTGTACTTTTATTTATGTTTTCAATAAATATAATTTCTGTAAAAAAAATGTTTTTTAATACCTTTTTTACATACCTTTTAAATACGTAAACCATCAATTTGATTACAAAATTGTTGATAATTTAACTAAGGAAACCAATTATTATAAGAGATCTATTCTGTAGATGATTCACATAAAACGTGACTCCAAATGTGTAAATCATAGGACTGATATTCAGACATTAAGACAGATTTATACTAACTTAATTAATTAAAACTCTTGCACATTCCTACATGCGTCTTTATAATGTTAAAAGTATATTTTAGGAAGAATGCTCAAAAGTAATATTCCAATACAGGTCTGCAACCTTTTTCAAGTACCTCATAAATCGTTACATCTGGTTCGAGAGTAGATACTTAACATAATAGTTGATTCCAGTCGTTGAGACACTATACCAACATGCGCTTGTATGTTATAAGAATATTAATGAATATTGGATTCTTGTTATATTTTATACTTGAAATTATTGACGGTATAATTTCGATTATTCGTGGTTCTGTTCGTTTCGACGACGTGGGCATCTTTGATTGAAATTGGTGCGATAAGGACGCTTTATCCTATAATTAGTTTTAAAAAATCCATTTTGACATAATAAGTCTTCTGATGATGGTCGTGAGACCGAAACGTACGTAAAGACGAAAATAAAACAAAGTGTTAAGTTGACAATAAATAATACTCCTCTACGTCAATGATTTTGAAAGTTCACCAGATATCAAAATATTACAATAATACATACAGTATAAACATTGAGCTGTATAAAACCCATGTTTTATCAATTGAAATAAACTTTAAATGTCATGACAGAGTATAATTTTTTTGCTTCAATTTAAGTTGGCTTAAGTTGGTTATTAAGAAAATTTAGTGAATATATATCACAATCATGCATTTAAGCTGCAGAAGTGTTCGAAAATAAAAATGTGTGGGAACAAAAGGAGGGTGAGGAAGTTAGTGATCAACAGATCACTTTATTATGGCAAAAGTCGAACGTTTAAATCTCTAAATAGCCTGGATTGGGCTTCCACATACATCGAGATAAGTACAAACAATTCTTGATGAATTTCTTGGAACATTCTTTTTATTTCACAGAATTATACTTGACTGAAAGTGTGATTATCAGCGACAACCTATAATAATTAACAGTATTAATACATAAAATATCAGTTTAAATCTTCGTTAGCCCCTCGAGAAAATCATGACCTGGCTTATGTCATTTCATATTTCATCTATATAGAATACAGAGGGTAGGGCGATGGTTGGGGTATCGTTCGAAATGGGCTAGACTGTAGATGTGCCAAAAACTTTAAAAATTGACAAAACTTTCGTCGTTTGTCTGTGATGGGCCATTGAAATATAGGAAAAAGCTCGCAATTGCTAATACACAAAGATGTAAGGCGGGTAGATCGCCCTAAAACAACTGTCAATGGCATGGTTAGTAGGAAAGCGCGCAAATATTAACACTGAAATGTTTGGCGGGTGAATTCAATGTAACTGCATTGGAAACAATAAAAAATTGATAAAGGTTTATTTTTCGGAGGTTAATAATGCACAATTTTTATAATTACCAACGCGAAGGTTGTATTTTTGGAACATCTGAGAATGGAAGAGATAGGTTTGCTTCATTATTTTTAAAAAATTGAAATTACCTAAATAAGTATTGTGAAGTAAAAAAGTTATATCAAAATAAGAACAAATTCTTCAGCTCTAAGATTACAGTAATCAAAGTTCAAATGAATATATATTTAGAGTTACGTTCGAATCAATATGTACCTAAATTTGTTTAAATACCTACATATTTCAATCTGACAGTGAAAGGTATCATCACACTATCGGAGTCTATATTTAGTTTGTTGTCCAGTTTGCGATAAGTCCTAATGTTGAATGAAGAATAAATCGAGAGAAAGTCATAATGTAAGACGGAGCGTGTGTTCAGCTCTTTAGATAAATGTTCGAAGTTGGCGCCAATTCCGAAAGATAAGTTTCTTAATTATGTGGTTGTTTACCCTGTTTGGGATTAAAGTTTAAAGTTGAGGAAAATATCTACTTCCAGCAGGCATAATTATTAATGGTAGGGATGCCATAAGAATACGGTTTCGAATTCCGTTAACAAATAAGTCCGACATATGTTTCCATCTTTATTAGATGCTATTAATAAGCGGTATAGTTATCCTTCTCTCTCGACCAGCCACGGTCCTTTAGAATATTTACCCTAACGAAGCACGTGTTTAGTTAGATGACGAAATCTACATCGTACTTCCACGTCCATTCATTTGTTGTTCTGTTGTTCTAAATACGGTAAGTTCCAAGTTGCAACGCAAGGTTGAATAGTTAACAAAGTGGCGCAGCAGTAACAATTGTAATAATAATACAGGTAAACCTTCGCTTCTGTAATTTCATACCCCGATATTATATTATTTGTGACAGGTTGTTTTCGTTACATTATTATATTCATTTTATTCTTTGACGTTCTTAACTGTAGCATTTCAAGATAAAATTCATTAAACAAGAACTGAATTAAAGATAAAACATTAAACTTCTCATTTAAGTACTAAATGGTGATAATAAGAATTAATATTGAATAAATGTGGCGTTTAATAATGGCATTGAAGTGTTTATTCCCACATGTACTACTGTTTATAATATAGGATAGATGCATAGAAACCTAAAAAATAACTCTTCGATTGAAGTAGGTATGATGTAATTGTGTTCATTGTAGAAATACAGCTTAAAATTCTTGATAACACAACGATTACATTAGTGTCTAGAAAATTGAACAGTTGACCTATTTGTGGGAATAACTATTCCGCACTAGCTACTATATTTAAATAGATAATTTTAGACTTGCATACATACATAGTATAACCGAAAGGATGAGTAACCTATTAGCTTCCTGTTCACAATCCAAATGCAACTGGTGAACTATTGTTCTCAGAGCAGATGATCATAATTCAAGACATGTTCGGTGCAATGGAAACTGGAATCGGAGTTTCCCACACCACTAGCGTTTTATTTTGAACTTCTCAAAAAGTTAAGGAGAATTAATGGCGATGATTTTTCGACCGGCAATCATATTCGGTCTTGATTTTCTTGAAACTAGCCATAACTGGTTCAACAAAAAATGTTGTTTTCATCTTGGTCAAAATTGACTCAGATTCCGATAGTGATGACGTCACACTCCCACTACTCTATGTCTAAGAATTTCAATAAATTCAAAAGCTGTAATATTGACTTTTATCGCTCTAGGAAATAAGGCTTAGAATAAGCAAATTTTTTCCTTTTATAAGTTTTATTTAATTTCACTCTTATAACAATAATGCGAAGGTGGTACAGTTGGAACATCTGGGAATGGGATGAGATAGGTTTGATTCATTATTTTTCGAAAATTGAAATTAAATATAAATCATAAAGTAAAAGTTAAAAGAACATATTTGGACGGACGTCTTGGACGATCTCATAATTATTATAATTTTCTCATTTAATTTAATGATGCAACCAATTTCTTTAGAAACGTTTGCATATTTTCTTCTTTTGACCTATCACTATCATCTTCATAGCTTTTAATCACTTTTTCCTTTGTTCCGTTGAGTTGAACGTATTTTCTTTTTCGTTTTATTCCTCTCAAATACAGCTTACATCCTCGTTATTTTGAGAACAGTTTTTTCGGCTTGTTCCATCAGTGTTTTGACGATGGTTTTGATTTGGAAATATCTTCGCCAGATTATGAAAATCATCTCACCATTCACCTCAGCTGCATTGTCTGTACGATGGCGTTCTTCATAATAATTCCACATTTCGATTGATATCATTTCTCGATGAAGTAATCCAAAAATCTAGTTTTTTCTCTGGCACAACTACACATACTATCTAAAAGTTGAGGAATCGACCAAGATAAATTCAAAGAATCCTGCAACATCTTCAATTTTTGAAAAGCTGAAGAAATGCACATCTCAGTAAGATTTCTGTCTTCGGGGTCTTGTTTATAATGGCCCAATCCTTGAACTTGTCGCCAAATGTATTCCGAAAAGTAGAAGTAACAGCATTGAATAACTACACATCAGGAAGAATACTCCTTAAAGCTTGTTCAAAATTTATGGTCATTTTCCTTGGTTTCCAGCCAGGAACATCAAAAGCACGCACGTACGTTTCCTTTTTTTATCGGGAAGGAGAGCGAAAGCAACAGGAACTTAATTGGTTCCCCACTTCTAGTGAGTAAAAGTCTTTAGAAAGCACGATGTTTTCTCTGCATTATGGTTCTTTTTGGGCCCCTTTAGCTGCCAATCGGTTTTTATATAGTCTACTACTGACTGTGTTGTGTTTTTTTAGATTTGCGATAATTACGGTAGGAATAGCAGTCGTAAAGACCAGAAGGTTCCTCTTTTGCTGTATGTGAAAATAGTGGAAAATTATAATTATGTTATAATAATACAGCGTAATACAATTTATTGGTACTTGATAAACATTTTTCTTCCGATACATTAGGACCACTGATGACATTAACGGGAAATTCTTAAAAATAAGTCCCTTAGCTTCCATCACCGTATCCACCACTGGAACACTGTTATACAGGCGCGTATTTGAATCATTTTCACAAATTCTTAATTAGTCAGCACATTTTTGCGTCGAGTTTCCTCAGATACCTAAAGATAAAAGTAAATGAACTGTGATCAATCGATCACCGACTTCTCTCACTTTTGAAAGCAAAATATGTTTCGGACACTTCTGGGATCAAATATATGATTGTACAGAAAATATATTGGAAACGTTTTAGAAATCGCTAATGAAAGACGTTAAGATATACTCTATGTTACATTGAAATATTATTCAAATAGTCTACATAATGTATTTTACTACTCTATCTTCTATACTGTTGCCAGGTTGACTTTCGAATTATTCACACTATCATTTAACCTTGTTTTATACTGATACCTGCCGTCAGATGAACTACCAAAATTTTCCACAGTGTAAACGCATAAAATAAACTGTGACTTCAAATCGATGACGTCACTTGTATCTTAAAATGAGAATTTCCGACCCTTGTGCAGATGAATATTTATAACCAAAAAAACACGGTTGTCATTGTGGTTAAATGAAATAGTATAATTCCATTCGAAAAAGATGATGGATGTCAAAAATTCCACTCAAACGGGGCTACCGCGCCCAGAAATAATGCAGTACCTAGATTCACCACTTCAAACTGGTCTGTAGAATTTCAAATCCATACGACCAATTGGAACGGCGCAATCGTCTCCATAGTGGGTTACACACACAGACACCATGTCAAAAATAGTCTAGAGCGATCTAGAAATGTTCAAAACAGATATATCCACGAAAATCTTCCCTACTATAGTGTGGGAAGTAAAAATTAATGAAAGTCCGTTAGCAGTTTGCCTTCCCATAGGTATCATTCGAGAGCGAAGAATTTTGTAAAAATATGCAATATTTTAGCCTAATATTTCTATTTACAACTATTTTTTCGGTGGAAGTGAACAATCAGGACCTCTTTCTCATTATTTCCTGATATAGAACGGTCGACTGTAATCTGCGACAAAACAATGATAAAGTTATGTTAACATATAAAACAGGTACTGTGTTATGCTGTTATTATAATGGCTTTTAAAATAGTTATATTTATAATCTCACCAAGGTTACTGACAGAGATTAGACTGAAAATGAATGTATGTGGTAAAGTTATGAATAAGTGTATTGTAAACCATTAAGAACTCGATTTCCATATCGCTGATACAAATAATTGTTTGCGTCATTTTGCTGATAGCATTTAGATTAGGTGCAGTTTCCTTACCAGATTCAAAATTCCGAAATCATAACTTTATAAAAGACAAATTATAAACTTCATTGTGTAGTTTGTGATGTTCCAGATTCAAAATTCCTAGAACATAACACTTTTATAGAAGACAAATGATCAACTTCATTGTGTAGTTTGTGACGGTATTTTCTATATTGGAAAGGTATTTATTGTAATATGATATTATGTGAATTCTCATTAGTACAATTCTTCGTACAATTTATAGGAAAATAGTGACCACCTAAGAGTAGGTAAATTGCTTTATTTTTGGTATTCTTATAAACAATAACAGGGTCCTGTTTTTCTCGAGAGAACCAAATTTCAATAGAAAGTAAAAAAGATACAAAAATATATAAAATACAAATATTTATGAATAACGTTGATGCATTTAGAAGACATTCAATGGTAATTTTTTTACATTGTATAACAAATCCCGGCAATAGAATTATGTAATTTTGACTTATAAAATCTACATTAGAATAGATAAAAGGCCAAACCTTTCAAAGCCGGCGCAGTTGGATGGATTGACATGCGGATTTCTGCATTCAGAAAGTAATTTAGAAATTATGTACAGGGTTTGTTTTTTGCAGAAAAAATTTATTGCATTTCTAGCCAAAAAAAGCATATTTCTGGCTCTCGGGGGTTTTCGAAGACGCCGATCACGATTATGACACTGACAATGCTCTACAAATTACCTGGAGGTGATTCCGGGTCTCTGGAGCCATGCGTATCTACGTCTTTTTCTAGGAATTTGTTAATTTTTCTCCATGATATGTAACAAAAAGATCATAGTCATGATCCTGAGAACGCAAACTACGACTTTTTGAGTGTCATAATTATGATCAGCGAGTCTGAAAACCCCCGACAGCCAGAACTTGTTACATATTATGAAGAAAAATTAACAAATTCCTAGAAGATGAGGTAGATATTCAGGGCCCCAGAGACCCGGAAATAACCTCGAGTAATTTGTAGAGCATTGTGAGTGTCATAATCATGATCGGCGACTTTGAAAACCTCCGAGAGCCAAAATTTGTTACATATTATGAAGAAAAATTAACAAATTCCTTGAAGATGACGTAGATATCGGGTCTCCGGGTACCACCAGGTATTGCAGGAGAGTTTTTGCATGTCGTTATCATCATTAGCGACCTTTATATCACTTCTCGAACAGTTAACAAGCATTAAAACGTAATTTTTAATGAAATTCATCGATATCCAGGGCATCATGACCCCCGGATACCCCGGGGAAGGTCCAAGGGAATCTCAGGGATTTTTTATCGCATATTCGTGTTCAGCGACCCCAAAAACCCCCGAGAAACTAATTCTAGTCCGTTTGACACTATCCACCGAATGATTTTTTTTTATTCATCTCAAAAAGTGCACTCAGAAAAATGCATTTTTTGGCTGTAGTAATGCAATAAATATTTTCCGTATAAAACAAACCCAGCACAAAATTTCTAAATTATTCTGAATCAAATGCAGAAAACCGCATCTCAATCCATACAACTGCGCCAGGTTTGGAAGGTGGAATGCTTTATTTCCTCGACTAGTTGGTACTGTTTTATAGTACGCCGTTGAGCTTTATTTCCTTTAAAAGATGAAGATTTTCTCTCGGCGTCAATTGTGAAATTTCCTCTGGTCATGTTATATGTCGCGAAGTATTTGCTTCTGCGGAGAGGTGTTGCTCTGCAGTCAAAGGTCCAATGTATGGGTGTTTCCTCGGCTTCTCTACAGAATTTATACAGGTCCATCATTCAGTAGGCCAATTTTTCCCATATGGCCGTGACTTTAATAGTGTACAGTCTTGAATTCTGTGATGATTCTCAAGTTATTCTTGTTTCACCTTATTGCAAGTTATTTAATTTTCAATATATCTGAAATTACAAGAACTGTATAAACATACATTTTTCCAATAATCAGATACGTACCATTTACATCAGCTTGTTATGCAACACTTTCACATTACAGTTATATTTCATTGTTATGTATGTTGAAGAGACATTTACTCAAGTATTCTACGTAAATGATATCTTAGTGTCATATAAGTCCTCCATCCAAAGTTTTTATAGCTAAGTTAAGTTTTATATCATTGGACAATTTTCGAGTCTAGCCTTCGATAAAGTGAACTATCAGTTGCACCATAAAATTATTTTCAACTTTTGGATTTGCTGCTGTAGTGTTCATTCAAAAACATTACTCAACCAGATGGCCTATTTAATGCAACTCTATTCCATTACAAGAAAAAAAATCGTATTTCTAATAAAACATGTTCCTATTGAAAACAGATTTATATTGCTAATTTATTTGTTATTTTTTCAGGGCTGCATCCTCCTACAGAAACATCTAAACTACCCATTTCAAATATGAATACAGGTAAATTATCAATAAGCTCAAAACTCTTTTTTTTGTGTAACGACTGTATGCCATTTTTAATGTTTGGAAGTCTGATTACTTCTTGTTATACTGGTTATTATTGTTATATCTATGCTTTTATATGAATGAAAAACACTTGAAGTTAAAAAATAAATAGGTCATTTCTGTACATTCAACTCATTTTATTTTACAATTCACTGAAAATCTTCAAAACTTCTTTATTATAAAGGAGAATTTAAAAAATATTTCTCAATTTTGATATGGATGGCAACGTTCCCTAAGGAGAAAGATACGTGGACATCTCCAAATCCTATATTTTATCTTCCTCCATAAATTTTACTAACACAGTGATTAACCATTGGTGATTGTCCGTTATTTTTTAACATTTATAGTTGTATAGAGATCTTTATCGACTTCAGCATAAAAGTACCCAAGCACCACATCTACATTTAGAAATCTAAATAAGTATTTCGGCATCTATGTTGTTATCTTCATTAGATCAATAGAAACGCATTAATCAACTTACTGGAGATGGAAACTCGCCATACGAGGGCAAAGTGAAAAGTCCCTGAAAAATAAAACAGATGACGCCACAATCGAAAATCTCATGTGATATTTGTGATGTTCCATCTAACTAGTACGCATTAAAATTTTCGGACTAAGTCATTCAGTTTTGTTTTGGCACTCATCGAAAGCATGAAGTTTTTTGCAAACATGGAAAAAAGTGAATTTCGCGTCCTGATTAAACATCATTTCTTGCGTGGAAAAAACATTACGCACACCAAATCATCGCTTGTTAAACATAATGAGGGCTTTTCACCATCGATTGGATCGATTCACAAGTGGTTTACTGATTTTCGTTCTGATAGTGTGACCACAAAGGACGCCGAACGTTCTGGTCGTCCAATTGAGGTTAAAACGCCAGAAATCGTTGATAAAATCCATGGTATGATATTGGACGATCGGCGAGTTAAAGTGCATGAGATTGCTGAGGCTATGGGCATCTCATCCGAACGGATACGGAACATTTTGCTTAATAAAGCTATCTGCCAGATGGGTGCTGTATGTGCTCTTTGTTGATAACAAGTGCGACCGTGTGAACTTCAAAGGAGTGTTTGGCGATGTTCAAGCGCGATAAGAAGGACTTTTTGCGCCGTTTCGTAACCGTGGATGAAACATGGATCCACCACAACACATCAGAGACCAAAGAACAGTCGAACCAGTGGACTTGTCCTGGCGAATTGAAGCCGAAAAAGGCCAGTGGGTTTATCGGTCAACAAAGTCATGGCGACAGTTTTTCGGGATGCACACGGTATCGTCCATACCGATTACCTTGAAAAGGGCAAAACGATCACCGGCGTATATTATGCAGAGCTTTTGGATACATCCGATGCCGATTTTAAGCGAAAGCAGCCGGATTTAGCAAGGAAAAAAGTGTTCTTCCACCAGGACAACCCACTGACGCACAGGTCCGCGGTCCAAATGGCAAAATTGCATGAATTGCGCTACGGATTGGTTCATCATCAGTACTGTGCGGTGTATTTTGTCAACGTGATGCAAGTCTTCGAAATGCCGCCCCCATATTTGTGATTGAAAACAACTACGGAAAAATATGAAAATATATTTAATTTAATTTTAATTTAATATATTTTCAAACGTAACAATTTTCTATAAATAAATATAAGCTCATATAAACTTGATCATAAACATACATAGACTAATTTCACTCTTCGAACTTTACATTTTGCAAATTCCTGAATAAGGAATGTATAGTCAAGAGATGCAGCTAATGTACATTCAATAGAAATTAATGCCAGATTTGTAAGCTTTGATTAACTTATGGAATTGCGTAAATAGTTTTTTATTAATTTTGACTTCTTTCTCCACTTTCTACAGAGACAGGGAAGGGAGTGTTAATAGAATTCTTAGCGCTATACAAGTGTTAGGATATAATGTGTTCAAATTATTTTGGTACAAATAGTTAATGACATCGAGTGGTTCCATTGGATGTTGTAATATGCGAGAAACATCACGTAATTCCTCTTGAATATCATTTCCATTTACACCTGACTCATTGTCGTCCGAAAGAATTGACTGAAGGCTAGTGCAATGATTTTCAAGAATTTCATCAGTTACATCTCCAAGTTTGAAGATGTGGTATAAATCTGAAAATTTTTGCTGTGGGTTTCCAAAAGGGTAAATCGTTTATTCAAGGAATTAAGTGTTATATCCGACATATAATTGAGAAAGTTTATCCTAAATTCATCTTCCTCCGTTAAGGGTTCGTCCGCAGCATTTCCGTCAAATTGACGCTTTTTCTTTCTAGCTCTAACTGCACTTTCGGTCGGAAAATCAGTGCAACACTAAAGATTCGCAGCAATTTCATTAGCAGCAATTCTCAGCCTTTCAAATCCGAGTTGCCTGTATTTTTTGCCTTTTTGACCTTTAGCCGCCCCCCTGAAAGTGCCGCCTGATGCGGTCGCCTCTTTGCATCATAGCACCGCACAGCGCTGTTCATCATCCACCATATCCAGACTTGGCCCCGTACGGTTTTATCTTTTTCCAAACTTGAAGAAATGGCTCAGCGGAAAGAGATTTGACTCCAACGATCGAAAAATTAGAAAAACTTTGGACGAAGTGTATCGGCTACAAGGAAATTATGTTGAGAAATAAAATAAGTTTTGACCAAATAAAACATTTCTTGTTTCCTTTTTCAGGGACTTTTCATCTTGCTCTCGTAATACGTGATGTTATGCTTGGGTAATTTTTTTTTAATTTTCATTTAATTTATATTTGGTTGGATTTATTTGCAGAAATTCTGCAATTGAAAAACATTCAAAAATATTTGTTCAGAACCATTTTACTCAACTTTTTTCGGAGTAAAATTCTTACAATTTGCTTAAAGCTTAGGTACGATTTTTCATATATCAAAATTGCACTCAATGAGAAATTGACGCCTTACCTTACTATAAATAACATATTTAAGACTTCGCATATGGTTTGTTTTCGTCTATATTAAATAATGAAATGATGATGTTCGTAGTCAGCAAATGTTGTTTTTACAATTTGGTAATTGTTTATTTTTGTTTCAGATGTTATTGCACCTGCCTTGTTAATAGTGGCTTTATTTTTAATCAATAGTATAATAATTTTCTATATCTACAAAGCGAAGCAAAAGTGAGTGGCTATTATTATTAAACAACAAATTAAAAATAATTATTTTTTCAGGCAAGTGATAGATATTAAAGATGAAGAAATTGGAGCGTTGCGATTAACTGAACAAAATACTCAAGCTATAGTATAATTTTAATTAAGGCATTTTTGAAACTTTTTAAATAAATTTTATAAACTTTAAGCCTCAATAAATGTTTGTATTGTTTTAATGCTGGAGCATATCCTTAATCTTAATTACAGCAATATTTGATTATACTAAATTTAGAGTTTCGTGTTTATAGAATAACAGACAACCCATTCCATTGTAGAGTTGAATAACCTGTGCAATTAAAACAAATATTGTTTATGAGAGGTGAAATTTGTCATTGACTTAGATTATAAAATGTGAGGAGAGTGAGATCGGGATGTTATCAAGTTTCTTACATTATTAGTAGTTGTCATTTGCATATTTACATATTTCGTCATGAATCAACTCAAGAAATAACTACACACATGGATGGCACTTATTGCATTTATGACAATTATTATTGTTCGCTATAAGTTGATGCGTTTCTAACAAAGATGTTTTGCAAACATAGTTCCGAATTCATCCTAATTGAGATCTTATGAAAGATGTTTGAGATTTATAATAAAATATAGTGATAGCTAGAACGAAACAGCATTGGATGTCATGGCAGCGGTTATTCTTTTTCTTGGAGATCTTCCTATTAAAAATATGCGTTGCGGGATTGGAGAGTAGGTATGAGTAGGTTATTTATTAACGCAAACGCTACTTTATTCTTCTCAGAATTTTCAGTTTGTTATTGATAATGGTGAATTCAAAAGAGATCTGGACAATACCCTCCATAGTACAAGGCCTGAACGCTCGACCTTGACGTCACAAGCCAGAGGCTATGTTGCAGCTACGTCACCCGTACGTTACAGCATAATGCTGTAATACCGATAGTGAAACAAAAGTTTTGTTTATTCTTCAAGACTGTGTCTGTGTTGTTAATGAATTTAGAGCCGAGCTAGACTTTAATGTATCTAACCAATTAAGTAAATTTATTAAAAACTTGATTTTCGGATCATCCTCTAAGTTACCTTTGACGAAAGGACACTGAAAAATATCCCTAAATCGTAGCCTTTTGAGGGAAGTGTTTACATTCATTATTTTCTACCAAGTTAATATAATAATTATAAACTGGGCAGTGAATTTGGAATGCTCCATATTTGAACGAAATTGAAGTAGAGTCTGTATAGCAGGTTCATCGAATACCTTAATGGCTATTTTAACATTTAACGTTCCAAATTTGTAGGATGGTGTTCTCAAATTCGGAGCTATTTCAAAATTAATTTTTTTTAAATTTTAGTTAAATGGATTTCTTAAGCATAAAATGAGGCAATGTCCTCGTCTGCCGAGTCGAAGTTGGTTGGGATGCTGCCTAATGTGATTGAGTTTTGAATTTACCCAATTGTTCCTTATACATTTGAGAATGTGAACCGAATTGAATAAATAAAATAATGGTCTTGAATTATGAACTGGACGAGGATACACGATACTTAACTTATGTTTAGAAAAATGATTCATGGCTTTGCTGTTGAGTGCATTGTTGTCACTTATAATATAGAATATTTGGTATCCAATTTGTTCTAGTTTCAAAATAATTGACAAAATTTAGACTTAATATGGTACCACTATGAGAATCGTGTTATTATTGTTGTTACCATGAAATCTTTCACAGGGACAGCCGATATCCATTGTTTCCGTAGTCCATTATCGTTAGGAACACTAAACATTTGAACTGTTGACCCATTGTGGTATTTCCCTTACAGCCAGGACATTTATTCGGCGTAAGTTAGTAACTAACAGAAGTCAGTAAACTGTACGTACGACACTTAACGTGGGAAGAACCAACATTAGCATGCATTCAGGAAGCCATTTTGCAACGCACTTAATTTAAAAATTGAATATAATCTGCCAGTAGTGATGAAAATACATTCTGAACTTTAAAATGACTAGTTTCGCTAACTCCGTAGCTTCTTTAAATAAATAGTACAAACGGTGTTAGCGAAACTATAGTTAAATTTATTTATTAAATTAGTTAAAATAGGACATTTGTTATTTTATTTCACTTCATTCAGTCATAACACTCAATAAGGGCTTATTTATAGGTAAAAATGGTTCCAATCACGACACCTTAGGAACAGGTGTAACATATCATTTTCTACAATAGTTGAAACTCTGTTTAATTCTAATATTTATCACCTGTCGCACTCAAGTCCATGCTACGCACTATAAGACTGAACGATATTGTATACTGCGTCCCTTCTCCAAGCCTTTTGTTGATGACAATACACTGATTTTTGTGCTCAGCGTTCAGGTCTTATACGGGGCAAGGTGAAAAGTTCCTGAAAAATTAAACAAGGAATGATTTATTTGATCAAAAATTATTTTATTTCTCAACACAATCTCCTTGTAGCCCGATTCACTTCGGTTTTCAACTATTTTTTCGATTCCTTCCAAATAATACGATTTCGGCAATCCTTCAAAATAGGCGTTTGTTTCAGTAATGACCTCGTCGTTGGAGCCAAATATCTTTCCGCCCAGCCATTTCTTCAAGTTTGGAAATAGATAAAAATCGCAGGTGGCCAAATCTGGAGAATGTGATGGATAACGAACCAATTCGTAGCGCAATTCATGCAATTTTGCCAAATGCGGACGCTTTCGCATCAAATCGTGTATTGTGATGGATCCATGTTTCGTCCACGGTTACGAAACGATGCAAAAAGTCCTTATCGCGCTTAAACAAAAAAAGTTCACACGGTCGCGCTTGTTGACAACAGAGAGCAAAGTGGCACACATCTGGCAGATAGCTTTCTCATATTAAAAATGTTCCGTACCCGTTTGGTTAAGTTGGCCATAGCCTCAGCAATCTCGGTACTTTAAGTCGCCGATCGTCTAATATCATACCATGGATTCTGTCGTTGTAACCTCAGTTGGACGACCAGAACATTTAGCTCCCTTTGTGGTCATAATACCACAACGAAAATCAGTAAACCACTTGTGAATCGTTCCAATCGATGGTGAGGTGTCCCCATAATGTTTAACAAGCAATGCTTTGGTTTGCGTAATGTTTTTCCACGCAAGAAGTAATGTTTAATCAATACGTGAAATTCACTCCATGTTTACAAAAATCTTCAAGATTGCTTGCTTTCGATGGGTGTCAAAACAGAACTCAAAGACATCAAACTGAATATTTTAATTCTAGTTAAAGATGGTACATTACAAATGTCATGAGATTTTCGATTGTGATGCCATCTGTTTTATTTTTCAAGGACTTCACCTTGCCCTTGTACTAAAGGAGGTATTGGTCTTGGGACCCAATTCTAATATTATTTTGCAGCTAAGATTCAGTACTCGACTCTTCAATATTTTCCCAATGTTTCAAATAACGTAACGCCAGGTAACGCGATATACTAACTCCTCTACTCAGTTGAATAATTCATCAAATATTTTGTAAGAATGTTACAAAAGAATCATAGATCGCTAATCCTAAGTAGTAGGTGCGAGTGTAATTCTTGATTCGTTTCAGCACCAAAACCCTTAATTTCTCAGAGGTGGACGTTACTGACAAAAGTTTACAGAATTCCGACATTCAATGGCTCTAAACCATTATCATGTACAAATTCAAGCATTTTTTCAACTGATATTTTACAATTTGCTAATACGTCACCCTCGTACGCACTCATTTTTAAAATTAACCCGATCAAAAAAATTATATTGCGTTAATAACTTATTTAATAATTTATCTCAGTGGAATCCACATTCTTTTAATTTAGGGAGGTCGCAGCATGATTATGAGTCCTGGAGATTGCAAGTTGGCAAGGTAGATAAGTACGATCTGGAAGAGACACAACCATGAAACTACCGGAGACCTCATGCTAACCTTCCAGCAATTAAAATTTTTCTTTTTACCAGAGATCGAACTTTAAAAGATGTTTATGAATTGTCGGGAAGATACAGACAAGTAAATGGATAGCACAAATTTAGAAACTTGTTTAAAGAGAAGTGAATAGAACTATCAAGTTTTTTTTTGCAGATCAATAAAACACTTAATTTTAAATATTCGAAGTGGGATAATAAAATAATACGTAGAAAACAATTCATTTAGTGAGCAACAAACAGACGACGAGTCGGATAGCTCCATTTCTATAATATATAATGTTATAAATCTATAAATAAGAAATGATCACTCTTATCCACTAAAATATGGATAGGGGCAATTGTTCCTTATTTAAAGTATTAGTGTGATCTATTTTATAGTTTATTACGTGAAACGTATTATAAGCAATTCTAATGTTGCTTCCAAGCATACCTTAAAGCAGTGTTACAATAACCGCAATGTTCAATAACAGAACAGACTGCTGTACCTGCTGGTATAATTTGCCCAGCTCGGGCAATATGTTGATATGCTTCCATCTTCCAACGCTTCGGATCACCACCACTAACAGCACCTTCTCATGGGACGATCATGTGAGGTCCATTGCGAAAACCACTACACAAAAAATTTGTTTTCTATTCCGTGTCAAGAGCTACTTTACATCCCAGCAGCTCCTCATTATCTACAAAGCACAGATTCAACCTGTCCTGGAGTACCGTTCACATGTTCGGAGTTCGGCTCCCAAACATACGCTGAAGCTCTTGGATTCTATCCAGAAGAGAGCTATTCGTTTGATTGATGATGTCACACTTACGAGTTCATTGATCACTCTAGAATATCGTAGAAAGGTGGAGATCTCTCCCTTTTCTATAGATATTTCCATGGTCGGTGTTCGTCAGGAATGTCGTCTGTTGTTCCACCACTAGAGATTCCAGATAGGCAGCTCAAACTAGTCACCCCTTCATTGTCAAGATCAAGACCTGCCGAAATTCTTCCTATCAGGCTTAATTTTTCTATCGAACAGCGAAGTTGTGGCACTCTTTACCTAGTGAGGTCTTTCCCACGGTCGTACATACAGGTCTGGAAACTCGGGGCTGTTTCCTATGTGAGAAGTGGGACCGCTAAGCGTCGACTGTCGCGCAGTATCAAAAGACGTCACGGGTCGCGAGGGATGTTCTCTGGCACGTATACGACCGTGTTCTCTGACAACTGTCAGTTGACTTGTAACCACAAGGAATACCTGCGTTTATAGAAACAAATTACGAAACCGTGCATTGTGCCGAAATGTAAAACGGGGTACAAAAGTGTAAAGCAAGAAACTCCTGTTTTTAAAGTGCCGAAAGATGCGGAAATGCGAAAGAAATGGATGCTTGCGATTCCGGATAGAAATCGTTTTAACGGGGTCTTTTGTGTGCGTCATGTATAACGAAAAAGGGGAAGTTATTTTTAAGGTGAGTAATACATTTTGTCAAGAGTAAACAGTTCTATTCCTCTCTCAAATCAGAATACTTAGTAACACTGCTTGCGATTCCGGAAAGAAATCGTTTTACCAATCCAAGCGCTAGCTAGTGGCTGAGCGAGGGACTACGAGTTTGGCGACCCGTAAGAGACCCATGTCAAACATACGAGTCCCCAGACCTGTATGTACGACCGTGGTCTTTCCCTATGACTATAACCTCCAAACCTTCAAGAAAAATTCTAATGCTCATCCCCTCTCCCAACATTCCACCACTGGCGCACACGAATAAGTTCTTTCAACATTATGTGTTTCCCTCTCATGTAGAGCTCGAGACCTATTGCACTTCTTCCTACTGCCACTCCGCAAGTCGGTTATCAGATGGTTTCAAATAAGTAAGCGTCGTTTAGCGACGATAGCTCTAGAATCGTTTAGTAAATGGAGTAAAACCTCGTTAGATGAAATAATCCAACTACAAAGACTGGTCGTGGGCGTCAGAAGACTGCGAGTGAAAATGTTATAATCCTATTGATAACTGGAAAATTAAGAACTTTAGAATGGACCCTCATACGTTAAGATTGATTGACTTTTAAAATTATTTCTGCCCAGTTCACGTAGGTCATACCAACACGATTGACTAAAATGAATTGATATACTCTTGCACAACTAATTAATATTGTAAAACTCACTATTAATTTGGTGGAAATATTGCAGACACCTCGTACTGAATTTGGACATATTATATTTCATCGCTAAATTTGAACGGAAAAGCGACAGATGTCAAGAATACAAAATGTTCGTGCTGCCAGATCGGCCGAAAATGATGGGCGAGATTCTGGAATGTCAATTCGAAAACACTCAAAGCAATCAGGGATAGCATCTAGCCTGCACAATATTTTGCACGAAGATCTTGGCCTGAAGGCTTTAATCTGGATCGTGCGATTTAACACCTCTCGATTTTTTATACGCTAATTTAATGCAACGATTCAGGGGTTAAACAATAATAAAACGGTTGCTATTCGAGATATTGACACAATTGCGAGAAATTTTCCGAAAATGAAGACTACGTGCAAAAATAGTCGAGGGTCATTTGGAAAATTTCACGTTCTATCAGTAACTCATACTCTGTACTTTTGATTAAAATCAGAATATGGACTTTTGCAAAAAACTAGTTTTAAATGTCAAAATGAAAGGTCTTATTTGAACACCTGTATATATAAGACACAATTGAACAGTATTTTAAAATTTTATTAAAAATTCATTTGTATTAAAATCCATTTCTACTTAAAAGTACTTCTGTAGTGGTTCACCCAAGATCGTTTCCAGTTCTTGGACAGCTTTTTTACAACCTTTCTCAACCGTTTCCTCTTCATCTTCCAAAAGCTCTGCAAGGAACGGAATTGTCTCCGGCAGTAGAGGTAGGAAATCTTCACCCAGCTCCTTCACCATCTCAGTTAAACACTTCAATGATATTAAGCGTATTTCGGGTGAAGCATTTCGCATCTTTAATAAAACTTGATAATTTAATTGCTTCCATAATGCATCGTCGGCTGCTGCCACTGCGAATTGCACTATACATGGTGTTATTATTTTGTTATTCCTCTCTATCAACCTGCTTATACCTCCTAAGTCATTATCAAGTTGGTCAACAATCGGTTGCATAAACACTTCAAATCTGTCCTTATTTAGAAACTTAACAGAATCATATTTAAAAACGTAAAATAATGTATTCAAAACATTTTCCAAAAGTAATATATTTTTTTGTTCGTCAGAATATACTAGTGTTTCGGTTTTAATTTTATTACAACTATCCAACATCTCTGCCGCATTGTTTACAAAATGACCAGCAAATAATACAAATAAGCTTTTCAGACTCTGCGCAATCTGTTGGGACATATTGTAAAATGTAATAACTCTATCATTGATGCTTTCATTCCTCACTGCCCAATCGTATAATTTATAATACAAAGGTCTGAATGTTGTTTCAGATAGTTTTAAAATTAAAGTCGCTAACGCCTGAATAATTTGATTCTCAACTAGATTCGCTTGGGCCAATTGACACTGCCCATCATCTCTGAATTGCAAGGCACTTATGAAGAATTTGGTTAATTCTGGGAGATGCGTATTAATTTCAGATCCTTTCAAATTGGACAAATTGTCACCTAAAATAGACATGAGCGCCCCTACTGCATCAAAATTATGTTTACTTATCAAATCGAAATAACTTTCTTCTATTGCTGGAATCAATACTCTTGGCGATACGGCAGATCCAATTTTTTGTCGTATATTGCTCAATTTGGTAACAAACTGTATTAATTTCGGATCTTCTGAGTCTCCCCATTTACTAGATAATAATGAAATTTCAAAACACAATTTTCGTAAATAAGGACTAATAAATAACGGTAAACTCTCCAATATTTTTTGAATTGCTGTAATTAAACTCAAAAGCAAGAGACTGGGTGATTCCTGGTGTCTTTGTTCTCTCAACACTTTCAAAAATACTGGCATGAAATTCGGTAGACTTGAAATGGCATGTGCCCTTAAATTGACACACAATTCAGCTAAACAAAGAATTACAGATGCTAAAACGTTATTTCCAGCTTTCCCAGATTTTATAATATTCGTTATAAAATCCAGTATGTTGATGAACTTTTGAGGTTCTTCAGAAGCTAACAATTTAATTAACAATTTCAATGATAAAAGAGCAGTTTGTATTATCAATTCTTGTTCAGGCTCAATTTCCGGAGAATTTACGGATTCGATGATAGATACCAATGGATTAACTAAAGCATACAATTCTGATCTTTCACAGTTGGCGAAGAAACCGGGATTATATTGCAATTTAGAATTGAGCAATTCCAGACATCTTTTACGGATCATACTTAAATTGTGAATGAGTAAACCTTTAACGACCAATAAGAACATTTCTGATGTTAACAAGGCATTAAGACTGTCCAATATGTCATAACTATGATGCAGAATTACTTTCCAATACTGTGCTTGGGGAGTTTGAGAAAATTTATCCGCAACTACAGATGTTCTCTGTATGTAAGATAATATATTCACGATCATATCTTTGTACAATTGCTCCAATGTTAGAAGTTCCTCATTTGGAAGGACAGCGATTTGATTAACGAATTCTTTCGAAGATAATAAGGTAGTGACAAAAGTGACTAATGTATATTTGTAATGCCTATATTGTTTGGGAGTTAAATGGTTTAGGTCTATGGTAAAATTTTTTCCCATCTCTTCTTTATCTGTCGGTAAACCTCTCAGATAATCTGTGAGTTTAATGCAGGTGAAAATGACGATTTCCGGTGAGAATTCCCGCGTTAAATTAGCAGCAATTTCGAGTCGTTTAGGGGCAGAATCAATATGTCTGTTTTTAAAATTTTGTTTTTCCCGACTGTTATGTAACACGTGTGATTCAAAAATTAGTAAGAGGAATATGAAGAGATATTCTTTTGGATCGATTTTCGTGAGAAGTTGTTTATATAGAGGCATTTTCCGATGTTCTGGAACATCCAACAAAGCGTCGACGAAAACCCTCAACACATTTATTACATTGTCCAGGTTTTTATCGCCCACTAGTATGGGTATGATCGTGTCAATTATTTTCGTAATTAATTGGAAACTGTATGCATCATCGTGTCGAAGAACTGAAGATCCCATAAACGTGAATATGGCCATTATATGATGTAAAACTTGATTCGGAATAAGATTAGCAGTATGAGCTAGAACTAGTAAAGCATGGTAATGCGTTTGTGGATTTAGAGAAGCTCTGATACATTGCACGACTAATTCCATATTGAATATATTTTCAGGAAGTTTCTCATCTTCTAGTTTCGAACAACAATGGAGGATCAATGACAGAATCAACTGTTTTGGGTATTCTACAGCAGCTTGTTCGTCAAAATCTAAACATTTTTTCAGTATGTCAAAGAGAATTGGCAAGACTTTACCAACATTCCTAATTTTTTTCTTGTCTTGCATAATCTCCAGAACCCTGACACCTTTCCGCCATTCCATAGTGTCCAAAATATCCACTGTGGGAACTGTGCTGATTCGCCGTTTCCGCTTTTGCAAATCTTGCTTGGGAGACTGCACATCTTTCATTTTCAACAGCTGCGGCAGAACTAGTTCAGAGTTTAGATCAATATGTTTGAATACACGGTTTGATACAGGCAAAATCTCTGGATTCATAGAAATCGTTGAAATTTCTATTATCAAATCCAAAAGGACTACTTCTACTTTTTCTTCTAGACCTGCCATAGTTTCAGCTTCCAGTTGATTCAGAACTAATTCTGAAGGTGATATCAGTTTATTATCAAATTGTATCTGTGTTTCGTCATTTTTAAGAGCAAGTACAATGAAATGCCAAATATTACAATCAAGATCAATAGCTTTAGCAATTTCAACATCAAATCTTTTGATGTTGTTCTTAATAATAAGCGATTGGAAATTATTTAGGTGGTTTGAATTTGTATTCAAAATTTCTAATGCTAAAACTGAAGTTTGATTAAAAATGACTACATTATTGATTTCAGTCAAGACACTTAAAATCCCTTCAGAAAAATAAAATGGCAATTTTGGATCCGAGGCTATACTAACCAGAAAATTCAACAAACTTTTCATCTCATCAGCTAATTTTCCACTAGCTGGGCGGTTAAAAATATTAGAAATCACTACCGATAACTGTACATGATCCAGAACTATCTCCTGTTTCTGGTGCAAAATACCTTTTACAAGAAATGAGTATGGGTCATTCTTCTTGGATTCTTTACTGACAATTAGTTGGAAGATTTCAAGACATAAAATACGAACTTCTTGTTTGGGACTGTGTAATAAAATTAAAACATATGGAATTAAGCTATTATTGATATTTTGGAATGCAGTAAATTCCTCAACATCACTCTCTACATACGAAACCACAACTTCTAATGCGTCTTTTTGAAACTTAGAATTTAAAATTTGATTCTGCGAAATTGCCAAATTTAAAATAAATTCAATTTTTGCCTTTTCACTACCAAAGAAGTACTTCCCAATGATATCGAAATGCTTCTTGTACAATTCATCGCTACGGATTAGAACTGTTGAAATTAATAACATGAATGTTGTTTCAGAATTAATTTTGGAAAAATCACTAGTATGTAAATCCGCACTAGCTGGTTTAGTTTTAAGAATGATATTTACGAAGCATTCCAGAAAACCATCAATTGGAAGCTTTAGTTTCTTTGCTATTTTTACATTACCCATGATAGAATCTCTTAGTTTTTTCGATTTCATTTGTTCTGTATCGAAGAATTTTACCAGTATTTCCAATATAGAACCCACGATATCCATCGGTGAAGCCATTGGTAAAATGTTGCTTAAAACCAGGCTAGATACATATTTATACAATGGGGAACATTCTTCATGATTGATTTTCTTCAGAACATCTACGATAAGGTGAACATTGTTGATATTTTGAACCGATTGTAAGGATTCAACAACACAATTCACGAAATCACAACAATTGTCAATTTCTTCTAATTTAGTTCTGGAAGCTCCAAGCAATGTATTTAATGAACTGCTGTCTGATTTTATTATTTGCTTCGAAAGATGCAATTCCTTATGCGATGTAGGCATCAATAAAGGCATCATATGCAGTAGGATCTCGAAATCGTTATTGGTATTAAGTTTGTTTACAATTTGAATTACATGAAGAATAATATCTTGGTAAGTTGATGAGTCTTCAAGATATTTCTTCAAAAATCCAATCATTATATGTTTCAAAGAATCGTGATCCAATATTTCTACATTCTTAACTACGTGCAGAGCATCTTTGATAACATCAATATTCTCATCGTGCAGCCGATCACTGAAGGAACTTTTCATAATTTCTTTTTCCGTTTCTTTGAGGCTACCATAATTCTGAGACAGGAACTTCACTGCCTGACTGCGCATAATTGAATTTGGGTGGTACAATTTGTCAAATATATCAAACTTACTTCTTAAATTCATTGTATCTTTGAAAATTTTTTGGAGGCATGTCCGCCTTTTAATATTATCGGACTTGGTCATTAATATTTGGTATATTTCATGATCAAATTGTTCGGGATATTGTTTTTCTATCGTTTGAATTGTTTCAGTCAACCAAGCTTTTGCTTCTGAGGAATACTTCATTTTCGGACTAAGAGTGTCGAGAATTGCACTGAAAACCGTAAATAGAATGTAATTGCAAATGTAATTAAGGCTAAAAAAATTACAACAAGTTTGCTAGGCAACAAGAGCATAAAAAAAGTTTCGACTATTTCTATAAGATTTTGGAATACTTAATAGGATAATCTATTTAATTTTATCCAATATGATTTAGTTTACACGAACACCATTTTTTCACTCAAATTGTAAATTTTCTAAAGCACTTTTCAACTGCGATGCAGCCATCATCATAGACATAATTATTTGATAATGGCTGCATCGCAGATGAGAAGTGTTTTAGAAAAGTTTAAGTTGGAAAACTAAACTAACTAAATTATATTATATTACATTCCACAGGGGTACCTCATATTAGTCTAGGAGCTAGAGCAATATGGTGGGTCTGAATGAATACACCTTGGCACTACTGTATATTGGTGGCGTTGTTGTATATTGCAAAGCATGTAATTCTTATATATTTGCACCAAGTGCCAAGGTTTTTTATCGAGGCAATTTCTTGGAGCTGGTCAGTTAATTTAGTAGACTAAATGGAATGCACGAACATAGTTTCTCACCTGGTGGAAAATGTTTGTTATTACTTCCAGTTGTTTAAAAACCACATGCCAAGGTTTTTTATGGGGGCATTTCCGACTAATTGGGCATTATTTTCCAAAAATGGACTTCTTGACCACTTTACGACTAAAACATGCATTGCATGGGTGCATTGCGACAAAATAATACCTTGGCACCGTATCAAATGCGTTAATTTGGTGTCAAAGAATAACCAATATGAGTTCCAAGGTTTTTTCCCCAATCTAACCCCTCCCTCATCCCCGAAAACCTCACCCAAAAAAAAAGCAGTAATTTTTATTTTCTTTGAGACCTAATTAACGTATTTGACATTGTGTCAAGGTATTTTGTCGCAATGCACCCGAATAGCCGTAAAGTGGTAAAAAAGTTCAATTTTGGTCCAAATAATGGTCAATTACTCAGAAAAAATCTTGGCATGTGTTTTTTCAACAACTGGCAACAATAAAAACATTTTCCACCAAGTTAGAAACTGTCTTCCTGCATTCCATTTAGCCTACTAAATTAACTAGCCAGCTCCAAGAAACTGCCCCAAAAAACCATGGCACTAGGTGCAAATGTATATGAATTACATGCTTTTTAATATACAACTCCGAAACAGGGTTCATTCATGTCCACCATATCGCTCTAGCTCCTAGACTATACAGTGTTGTTGAAAATAGGGAAATATCGTCTGAAAAACATACCAAATCAAAAATCATTACATTCATATTCGAAATTTTTGAAGATTCCCGATTAAGTCTTAAATGCTTCGTTGTTTTTTTTTAACAGAAGCGGCAGCAATAGATCGATATAGCTATATTGAAAACTATATGTTGTGCTCAAACTTTTTCAAGATGTAAACTTTTAAAATTTTTATTCACTGAACAACGAGATAGAGCTTTATTATTCAATAATTAATTATATATATTATGAATGACTTTCCAATGTTAAAAATTAGGAATCAATAATTGAAGTATTATACCTTTCATTGTCAAAAATAAAATTTAATTCAAAGGTTTTTTGATTGAATATTTATTCTTTTACAGAAAAAAAAGGTACCATTTCCCTTATAATATGTAGCCCCATCGATTCAATCGGTGGTTTCCCATCAGAACATTCAAATGAAACAAATTATCAAAAAGCTACTGTATTGGTTATCAAATGTACAACAGAATAATTGGTGCTTATGGAAACTACTACACTATTCAGCCTCCCTAGAGAATTTTGATTGAAATATTCTAATATAAATCTATCCAAAAACAATGTTTCGTTTTTACATCACCAGTGCGCTAAAATGCTTATGGAATGCGTTTTTTTATATTATTTTTCTATTCTGTTTTAAAAATCAATTTTAATAAATTTTCAATTATCATCTACTGAATCTTTAGTTTGGGGTTCTTTCTATGATTGAAAACAAAAACATTACATTTGAAACTTCAATTAATTTGACATGTGTCAAATTTCGTTGTGCTTCTTTTAAAGTAATTTTAATTTTGATCACGAGCAAGATGTTTCGATGGGTACCCCTCCCAAATTGAGGAAAATAGTTGAAACTTCTGTCGGTCACTTGTTACCACCAAATTCTCATACCCCTTGCTGTTAATTCGCATAAGGTTATGATGATATCAATTAGTTTGTCAATACCATAGACCTATTATCCTAAGGAGACGACACATCTCATTTATAAAACTTCATTTGAGTTGTCGCAATGATTACATGAAGTATGACAAAGAAAACCAACGGACCTCTTTGTCGTCGAGTCATAATTACTCCTTATTGCCAACGCTGTAACTATGATTGAAAACTTGGTACCACTTGTAAGGCAATACCGCTTCGAAATAGCTACAAGAAATACGGAAGCTGCCAAATTGTGTAGTACAGAACACGGTCGTACATACAGGTCTGGGAACTCGACGCTGTTTCCTATGTGAGAAGTGAGTCCGCTAAGCGTCATCTGTTGCATAGGTGGCGCGTCAGTCGAAGAATGATCTCTGACAAGTATACGATCTGGCAACTGTCATTATTGACGTGTAAACACAAGGAATACCGGCGTTTTTAGAAAAAAAAAATAAGAAACCGTATTTGCATTGTGCCGAAATGCAAAACGGGGTACAAAAATGTAAAGCAAGAAACTTCTGATTTTAAAGTGCCGAAAGATGCGGAAATGCGAAAAAAGTAGATGCTTGCGATTCCGGATAGAAATCGTTTTAACGAGGTCTTTTATGTGTGCGTCACGTATAGCGAAAAAGGGGAAGTTATTTTTAAGCTGAGTAATACATTTTGACAAGAGTAACAGTTCTATTCCTCTCTCAAATCAGAATAGGGAATATTGCGTTACGAGAAAAATTATTTTACTTAATGTGATTGTTGTCATACCTCGATCCAAGCGCTAGCTGGTGGCTGAGCGAGGGACTACGAGTTTGGCGACATGTAAGAGACTGATGTCAAACATACGAGTTCCCAGACCTGTATGTACAACCGTGGTACAGAACAAAGTCCCTATTCATAAAAGGTGCGCAGCATTGTCGCCTTCTGAACAAATGGGGCAATCGAATGTAATAGTTCTATATTTAAAAATTTAAATATTCTATAATTCGATTGTATATTCCAGGTTACCATGAATTATGGAACATTTTTCAGAGAAAACGACATTTCAACAGTATTGCTTCTAATTTATCGAATAAATAATGCTATGGACGTTTTTATAATAATTACAAATGCCAATCCGGCACACAGAACATTCCATACGGCCATACTTGTAATATACAGCGGTCTGAGTGGCCCGAAATTTTGGCTATGTCTGATCGTGTTTAAATGTAAACTGTCTCCTTAGGATAATAGGTCTATGGTCAATATCAACTTCCAATAATTAAACTTCGCGTATCGTTACGGTGCTACAACCATGTGGTTCTAATAACTATAACAATTAAAAGGCTATACCCATACGCATTCATATGTGTCGTGGAATAGAAGAAACATTCGTGATGCTCTTACTACTTGCTGGTGTAACATAGCGATTTCCATCATTTCACATCCCGCAATAGGCATATTCTTTGTTGAAATATATAACATAAATATCCACTAAGCTAAAAAATTACTCACTTGAGAACCAAGGGAACATAAGAATTGTCCAGATGTATTTCTGCTAATAGATTCGAAACGAACGTTCTATTTTCTTCCTCATCTTTTGTTGTACCACTGCTAACATTTGATTTGATTAGTTGTTCCAGAAAGGGATAAATTAGACACCCACTGCTGTTCAATTGTTGTAAAACTTTTGGGAACCACTCTTTTGTTATAATTTTTGATAATGCCTCTTCTGGTATATTCTTATAGTTTATTTGGGATTGATATAAAACTAAAAGTACCAAGACTGCTTCGGTTCTCAAACTAGCAACCTTCTGTGAAGCAATTTTTGCTACAAATTTGTCAAGAATTCTGTCAGATAAGGTAGTCTTTGCTACCAAATGAGCTATTATTACATATGAGGCAGCACAATAGTCAGGAATAATTGACGATAAGCCCTTCAAAATAGCAGGTAACATTTGTATCACTTGTGGTTCGGAAACTTCAGTTGAATATTCTATGACTCCAGTGAATATTGAACAGTAGAAATTGAAAGCTATCGTCAACACACTGGATGTATCATGCACTTTTATAATTTCAAGTATAAAATTTGAAACAAACTGTAAAAATGAAACCTCATTTGTAGCATGGTTAATTAAACTTTGTTTTGGCAAATGAACTCCTGATTTTTGTAATGTTTTCAAGAAATACCATGGGTCATTGCTATCTTTCAGTTTTAAGAGTTGTACAGAACGTACAAATATATTTGACTCATGATATGGTAATACTAACATAATCAGATCATCTCTATTGTATTCATGTATTTTGTAGCGATAAATTAACCATTCTAATGCCTTGTAGGAGCAATTGAACAGAAAGTATGGGGAAAGTAGTAGTAAAAATCTACGTATGTGTTTATCCAATTTTTCATTACTTTGCGCAGATTGTACAGACCGCTCAAAATCCTTGGCTGTGAAATGGAACAGGGTATCAGAAAATTCCTCAAAACGAGGGTTCTTTTCAATCAGTTCCTCCAGACCATTCAAGCCAATTTGGAATACAGTTTCTTTTCGTAGCCCTGCTGCCTCTTTTGGATCAAATAATAATGAAGCACGTTTCTTTTCTCTTCTTAAATTAGATGTCTGCGGTAGTGCTAACCTCTGCAACTGCTCCGCTAAAGATGTACTCATTGCAATTCTGAAATATATGAGGATATTGTAGTTATACTATTTCCGTAAAAATCTAAATAAGAGCTTGCTTTAATTATTAAAAATTATCTGATTTACCTTATTTATAGCACTTTCAATACATGTATAACCTCGAAAAGAATAGCATAGAACCAACGAGGTCTAGTACCTCGTTGCATAGAACAACTGAAGTAGGTTAAAGTAAATTCTATCAGGTTAGGAGGCCATAGATCCCAGAGGTAGGACTACTGTACGGTCGGAAGTCTTCTTCGTACCCGGTTCGACCATCGAACACATGATATCTCGAATTCAAAGATTCTGCATCAGTGACTAGCCCAGGTCGGTAAGACCCCGGTTCCAAATGCTTTTGCTTACAACAATAGCGTATGTTCGAAACTTCATGTAGCAACATAATCGCTAGTTCGTTGAATTTTTAAATATTCTTGGTGATAGAATGTTTGCTACAAGGATAATGTAGTGTTCTCAAATTATGTATAGTTTAGTTAAGTTAGGAATGATGTGACGTTATGGTTCAAGGTCAGCCATTGTTGTCAGGAAGGGAAGGTTTTCAATGTTTTTGGATACAATTAAAGTTTTGATTCAATGAACTGTTTACAAACAAAATTAAGAGTTCTTTACTTATTATATCAAATAAGACAAATTATTTATAATCTTATATGTAAAGTTGGTGTTTACCAAATGTTTGAAGAAAATAAAGTAAGCACCTATAAATACTGTTTCTGCTGAAAGATTTAGATAAAGATATGGAAAATTTACTTTCAGCTTGATGTCAATATTATAAAGCCAACTGTAATGTTAATGTAAGCAAACAAACACTCATAATACCCGATTATCAAAAAATTGTGAAACAACAAAAAATAGTTAGAAAATGTTTTAAGTTCCATAAAGGATGTCATTTTGCTAAGAACTGCACGAAGAAATTTGAAAATAAATTTCCAAGTAAACCTCAAGATACCTTTTCACGCATATTTAAGAATAACTTGAAGGTTTACAAAAGAAGTTTAGTCTCAACGATATCTTCACCATAATTCAGTTGCACCAACAACATAATCAGTGATAAAGATAATTTTATAACATTACTGTTTCGTTTTCACCATAAATCGATCGAGTGGACTGTATTTTCATGGGTCTTTTCTGGATTAATTAAAACTGTTTTCAAACAATAACATTTATTTAAATAGATAATTTTGGACTCTTTCAAGAGGTTTTAAAAACTGTACTAGCAGGCTGCTACATCTTTTCTTAACTACACATTTTCTACCTGGTTCCTCGACAAGAGGGTAAATCCGGGTTGAGAGTGGTAATAATGGAGGGGCATGAGCCATAACTTATAACTAACTTAAACAAGAATAGGAAATATCACTTACTTTAAATTATACATACTTAATAATAAACAAATACAATGAACTAATTAACAATATTTAAAACCATACCGGCCACCTTGGCAGACCTCAGGTCTTCAACAACCAGTACCATCAGATAGAAATATAAAATATAAAACATGGAAAAATTAACTTAACTATTTGAATTAGAAATCTTTAAAACTATTGAGAGTTCATCTATTAACAAAAAATGTTTGTTTTCTCAGGTAATAGGGAGTGGACACACCTTTACAACGTTTCCAGAAACTTTGTTGCAATTGTTGAAGAAGTTGGTATCGAGATAACTTATTAATTGTTATATGATGAACATCTGGATCTGGTGGTAATGTCAGTAATTTGCCAATTAGAAAGTGAGAGGGGGTTAGCGGATTTAGATCATTGGGGTCGGCGGAAAGAGGAGAAAGGGGTCTAGAATTAAGTATGCCTTCAATCTGCGTCAACACAGTAATAAACTCCTCATATGTTAAGATTGTTTCGCCGATTACTTTGTATAAATGCCGCTTTAGACTTTTCACATTGGCTTCCCAAATACCTCCAAAATGCGGTGAATTTGGAGGAATAAAATGCCATTTAGATCTATTTTGATCAGTATAATCACATATAAGATCATTGTTTGATTTCAGAAATGAATACATATCATTCAAACTATTATTCGCACCTACAAAATTTGTGGCGTTATCCGAATACAAGTCGCTTGGAAATCCTCTTCTTGACGAGAACCTTCTCAAGCATGCTATAAATGCATCGGTTGACAAATCAGAAATTAACTCAATATGTATAGCCTTAGTGCTTAAACAAACAAATAAACAAATGTAAGCTTTAGTTACTTTATAACCTCTGATCTTGCGGTCCTTTACGGAAAAGGGTCCTGCATAATCAAGACCTGTACATTGAAAGGGTATTAAATTAGCAACACGATTATGTGGCAAATCAGCCATGGTCACAGCCATTGGTTTAGGATTGAACCTAAAACATGTTAAACATTTTCTAACAGTTTCTTTAGCCAAATAAATTCCTTTTAAAGGCCAATAATTTTGACGGACACTATTTAGCAATAATTGTGGACTAGCATGGAGTAGTCTAATATGCTCAGATTGAAATATTAATTTAGTTAACATATGTTTTGAATCTAGAATTATAGGATGTTTAGAATTATACTGTAAATCGGAATGTTTGAGTCTACCACCGACTCTTATTATTCCATAATTATCAATGAAAGCAGCTAAACCATTAAACTTATTTTTGATCGCTTTGACATTTCCTGTTGTCAAATAATTGAATTCTATACTAAAACTTTGCATCTGAGCCATTTTAATCAAACATTTAAGGGCATCATCTAATTCGATTAACGTTAATCTACCATTAACGCGATTGGTACCACGTATTTTCGAATTACTATTGTTATGGAATCTTTTACAATAAGCGATAACTCTTTGTAATCGAGTTAAATTAGAAAATTTATCAAATATTTGCCAGTTTTGACTTATTGTATGTAAAACTATCTCGCAATTAGTTTTTTTTAATTCTGGCAAATCTCTTTTTATAGTAGGAGTAAACTTGAAATTAAAACTAGAGGCATTGAAATCGTAAAGCCATGATGGACCGGACCACCATAGTTCATTTTTCATCAATTCAGTTGGGTAGTTACCTCGTGAAACAATATCCGCAGGATTCTGTTTAGTTTCAACATACTGCCAACTGTAATTTGCTGTTAATTCTTGAATTTCCGTCACACGTGTACATACGAAAGTTTGCAATTTATACGTTTCTGTATGAATCCAATGAAGGACAATCAATGAATCTGTCCATAGATAACAATCGAATTCATACATTACGCATTCCGATAAGGCTTTCATTAATCGGGATAGCATCAATGCAGCTAACAATTCTAAACCCGGCATAGTCAACGATTTCAATGGAGCTACTTTTGACTTTGAACAAAGTAAAGATACTTTTATCTCATTATTTTCATTGATTGATCTCATATAAACTACTGCTCCATAAGACCGTTGGCTAGCATCTGAAAAACCAAATAATTGAACTTTTGCTGGTTTTTCGATCATGACAAATCTAGGAATATTTAAGGTATTTAAAATTATCAATTCCTTGTAAAATAAATGCCATTTCCTAATTAAATTATCGGGAAGTTCATCATCCCAATCAAGTTTTAACGACCATAATCTTTGAATTAACCTTTTAGCAATTATTATACAAGGTGATAATAAACCTAACGGATCATATAACTTCGAAATTTGTGACAATATACTTCGTTTTGAGCATTTTTCTGAAATCTGTTCATCATCAGTGAATTTAAATGATAAGTGATCGTTTGTACAACACCATTGTATACCTAAACATTTTGTATCTTTGTCACATATTTTAAGAGTTTCTGTGGTTTTATTAATTGATTGAAAATTGTTTAAAATGTGTGCACTATTAGACCGCCATTTATTTAAAACAAAACATCCCGTACCCAAAATATAAGAAATCTGATTACAAATTTCAATTGCATCCCTTTCATCTGAAAATCCAGCTATAAAATCATCTACATAGAAATTCTCTAATATCATTTGACTTGCAACAGGAAATTCATCTCTAAATTCATCGGCAAGTTGGTGTAAACACCTCATTGCTAGGTAAGGTGCACTCGCGGTGCCATAGGTAACCGTATTTAGTTCGAATACTTTAATGTTTTCCGACTTATCAAATCTCCAAACAATTCTCTGAAGACACCTGTCCTCACGATCAATTAAGACTTGACGGTACATTTTCGTTATGTCCGATGAAACTACGTACGGAAATTGTCTAAATTTGATCAATATATTAAATAAACTACTCAAAATTTGGGGACCTACATATTGAATGTCATTTAATGAAACTCCATTTGATGTCGGAGCTGAACCGTTGAATACAACTCTAGCGCGGGTTGTGAGGCTATCTTCTTTCATAACTAAATGATGGGGAATAAAATATGATATTTTTTTATCAACATCGTCATTAATTAAACTCATATGTCCCATTTCCAAATACTCACGCATAAAATCCTTATAATCTATTTCAAAATGTGGAAACTTTTCAAACTTTCTTTCAAGAGACATTAGCTTTTTTACAGCTAATTCTTTTGAATTCCCTAAACTAGTAACGTCATGTTTTAACGGTATTTTAACAATAAATCTACCGTTTAGATCTCGCGAGAATGTCTCCTTAAATATGTTTTCACATTTCAAATCATCATTAGATAATTTACATTTCTCATCAATCTGTTCAACCATCCAGAATTTTTGTAATGATTGATTTAAGTTTACGAAATCTACCGATAATAAACATTTGGTTTCTTTCGAATCTGTAGAGACATCTGGCAAATTGCCGCCAACAATATAACCGAATATGGTTTGTTGTAGAACTAAACCTTTACCTAGAACTATTTTGTGAGATTTTAAAGCGTCCCAAAAGGTCGAGACCCCTATCAACAAATCTATATTATTGGGCTCATAAAATTCAGGATTCGCCAACATAATGTTTGTCGGCATTTTTAAACTTGAAATATCTAAATACTGGCTAGGTAAATAGTCAGTAATTTTGGGTAAAACTAAGCAATCCAAATTCAAACAGAAATCGTTGATCATAGATTGTGCATTTACGATACATTTTTTATCAATAGTAATTCCTGAACCGATACCTGAAACTGAAATATCTATGTTTGTTTGATGTAAATTCAGTTTCGAAACGAGATTTTGTGTAACAAAATTAGACTGGGAACCAGAATCTAATACAGCATAACAAACGTGTTTATTGCCATAAAAATCAACAACGAAAACCTTCGCAGTAGGTAAAAGGACATGAGATTTGAGTGTGCTTGTAAATGCGACCCTTGTCTCAACATCTGTGTGTAGTAATCTACTATGCTTTTGGTTGCATGAAAAACAAGGTTTTGACTTGCACGAATTTGCACTATGGTCTTTACATAAACAATTGTGGCACAATTTCAAATCATTAATACGTTTCACGCGTTCGGAAACATCTAAATCAATGAACATCTTGCAAGTATAAATTTTATGACCTGTCTTGCTACAAAAGTTGCATTTAATTATCTTATTTGAACTACTCTGATTACTAAGAAAACTTTTAGTTGATTTTTGTTTAACATCTGCATGACCTTTGAATTTACTAATATCTTTATTAACGTTATAAGCTATTGATTCAATTGTATCAGCTCTATCTGATATAAACGTAGTAAATTCATTTAATGTGGGAAATTCATTCTTTTTCATCTTTTTCATCTTTTCCCATTCGGACTGGGTAGTTTTATCTAGTTTTGAATTGACAATATATATTAACAACAAATCCCAATTTTTAGTATCTACATTCAGATTATTCAATGCACCCAAATGTTTGAACAAAGTATCTATCAATTCTCGCAACTCTACAAATGAATCCTTTCTAATCAATGGTATCTCAAACAATCCTTGGATATGTGTAGACACTAATAACATCTTTTTATCAAATCTATTGCATAACATACTCCAAGCTACTTCATAATTACTTGCTGATAATTCAACAGACCCTATAATTTTGAAAGCTGAGGGATTGAGACTTGCTCGTAAATAATGAAATTTTTGTATATCGTTAATTTCTACATTTTCGTGAATTAAGGACTGATATATATCTTTGAAATTTAACCATCCTTCATACGAGCCATCAAAATGTGGCAAGTCTATAACAGGTAATTTAATAGGTAGCTTTTTTGATTGAGCAGCTTGAGAAGGTGGCGCTAGATCAGAATCAGATCTACTTTTTAATAAACATGCTGTTCTCGCCAAAATAGTTTCATATTTATCACAAAATGACTCCCTCTCTTCTAACTGTTCATTCAATAATTGCTCATCGCACTCATTTTCGATTTCATTTTGAACTTGATCGAATTCAACAATAATATGTTTTAGTCTCTCAATTTTCAATTCTAACATCGTAATCTTTTCAATATCTTGATTTCTATCAACTTTTATCTGATCATATAATAAATCTACTGATTTTGAAAGAGTGGTTAGTTTGCTTTTAATGCAACCCCTTTTTCTAATCAAGGCATCCATTTTGATTAAACGTAATTCATTTACTACAAATCTCAATTTTAAATAATCAACAGAAAAACTGTTAATCTTATAATCAAATCTTAAATTAAAGTAATAAACTTTATAAACAAACGTATCTGTGAATCATTATTCAAATCTATATCATCAATCTAATCAGCCTCTATATATCAATTTATCATCTATAAACTATTTAAGTAAATCCAGAAGCATTAATAAATCATATTATATTAATCATGTAATAATAAAGCATCGAGAAACAATCTTAACCTGAAGAATCTGTAAACCCTTTTAAACAAATTGAATACATACACAAATCTAAAGGATAACAAAGGAACTCACATTTATATCAGAAAATAATCGTCGCCAACTGCATTCAAACACCAAACATCATCACGTGGCAGGAAATCTTAATTATTTTCGCATCCGGTATCGTAGGACCAATGTTTCGTTTTCACCATAAATCGATCGAGTGGACTGTATTTTCATGGGTCTTTTCTGGATTAATTAAAACTGTTTTCAAACAATAACATTTATTTAAATAGATAATTTTGGACTCTTTCAAGAGGTTTTAAAAACTGTACTAGCAGGCTGCTACATCTTTTCTTAACTACACATTTTCTACCTGGTTCCTCGACAAGAGGGTAAATCCGGGTTGAGAGTGGTAATAATGGAGGGGCATGAGCCATAACTTATAACTAACTTAAACAAGAATAGGAAATATCACTTACTTTAAATTATACATACTTAATAATAAACAAATACAATGAACTAATTAACAATATTTAAAACCAATTACCAAACTTTTTGGAGATTTCCGAGAAAATTGTTGTTGTAGGTAAATATTTTTCAAATCTAAAACCGTTAATACCTTAAGATCAACCCCACACGGTATATAAAATAAATTGTTTAGATTCCGATGCGACTTATACAGGAAACAATATTTATTAAAAAAAAGTCCACGAGTATAGTACTAAAAATAAAAACTTCCACTGGCGTTGCCAAGCAATGTCTTGATTATAACCATCTGTTCGATTAGAAAAACGTCAATATTTTAGGCAAAGAAGCCGATTATAAAAAATCTATCCTGAAGATGATTTACATAAAACGTGACGCTAATTCTGTAAATCATAACTGATGTACAATCATCAAGTCAAATTTATACAAATTTAATCAACTAAACAGATGACATATTTCTGTATAATGTATGAAATTGTGTTTATGTAGAAAGCTGATAGAATAAATCAGTAATCAGTAATACCAGTGCCAGCAAAGATCTTTTCTAACGTAGCCATACAAAATAAACATTTACAATTTTGGCACAAACCATAGACCTATTATCCTAAGGAGACAAAATTGTTTACATTTAAACACGATCAGACATTGCCAAAATTTCGTGCCACTCATACCGCAGTATATTACAAGTATGGCCGTATGGAATGTGCTGTTGCCGGATTAGTTGTTCTGTGTGCCGGATTGAGATTTGTAATTATTATAAAAACGTCCACATAGCATTATTTACTGGTTATATTAGAAGCAATACTGTTGAAATGTCGTTTTCTCTGAATAAAATTCCATAATTTATGGTAACCTGGGATATACAATCGAATTATAGAATATTTAAATTTTTAAATATAGAACTATTCCATTCCATTGCATCGTTTGTTCAGAAGGCGACAACGTCGCGCACCTTTTATGAATGGGGACTTTGTTCTGTACTACGGAATTTGACAGTTTCCGTATTTCTCGTAGCTATTTCCAAGCGGTGTTGCTTTACAAGTGCTACAAGTTTTCAATCATAGTTACAGCGTTGCCAATAAGGACTAATTATGACTCAACGACAAAGAGGTCCGTTGGTTTTCTTTGTCATACTTCATGTAATCACTGCGACAAGTCAAATGGAGTTTTAGGAATGAGATGTTTCGTCTCCTTAGGATAATAGGTCTATGGCACAACCTAATTTTTGTTGTCAGGTCAGTGGTCAGACCGTTTTGGCTTTCTTGAGATATGATGTCTTCAACTATAGAAACATTACTGTGTAGTGATTTTTTAATACATATTGATATACTTTACACATTAATGTGTTACATTTTCAATTATTCGTGTTTCGTTCGTTTTGGCGACGTACATTTTTGACTGAAATAGCTAAAAATATCTACGCAGTCTACGCCCAGTGCTATTTGTGTAAGGAATCCCGCGCTTTGTTGACGTAGATTAGTTTTCAACCGTTTCTAATGATGATCGTGAGACTGAAACGTACGTAAACACGAAAATATATTGGACATGTGTTAATGTGACCTATTTCAGAAGAATTTAGATAAACCTGTGTCAAGAATCATTATTATAAGCATGAACCATGTAGCTGTCATACCAATTGTGTCCTCGTCGCCACAAGTTCGCCCGCGGTGGTGGTCATTTTCCCTGCCAATAGTATAAAATTGGTAAAAGTTGATCAAGACAAAGCCAATTTGATTGATTGATCAGTAATTAAAAGAGTAAGGCCTATTATATCTTTGCAAGATGAACGCCATTGAGAAACCATACTACAATTATTACAAAATGTTGCTATCGTCACAGCCAAGCCAAAGATGCGTACAGTTCCAGGAAAAGAAAGAGAGGCCAAAAATAATAGATCCAAATTAACAATATTTTTCCTTTGTGTGATAATTTGAGTATATTTTGTATTTTTATATGGTTTAAAATGCAAAACATCCGCAAAAAAAAAAAACAGATTTTTTATATTAATCGTGAAAAAAATTATTATGTATTCAACCTAACTAAGGGACAACATAACCCTGAATTAGCTAATATTTTTTCAGTGCAATACCAACATTTTTTAAATAATTGAATGGAACAAGTTTATGCATACTTATTCAATACAAATAGTAGCAAAAGATTGTTTTATATTTCAAAAAATCGATGGTGGAAGTCGTTACTCTATGGTAATTTATCGTTTTGATTATATGAAAGAAAAACTACTATGTTTTTATACCACTTTTATTAATAATAACGTGAAAACGTAACTATAGTTTCAACACCGAAGTGCCATTATCAAACAAATAGAAAATTATGAAGAAATCAATGAAACAGTTGAAGTATAAATATAATTTATTTATATTTAAATTATCTTATTATCTTATAAATTATATTTATACTTCAACTGTTTCATTGATTTCTTCATAATTTTCTATTTGTTTGATAATGGCACTTCGGTGTTGAAACTATAGTTACGTTTCCACGTTATCTATCTAATATATAAAATTCTCGTGTCACAATGTTCGTTCCCATACTCCTCCGAAACGGCTCGACCGATTCTTATGAAATTTTTTATGCATATTCAGTAAGTCTGAGAATCGGCTACTATCTATCTTTTAAACCTTTAAGTGATAAGGGGTGTCCACTCCAAAAAATTTTTTTTATTTTTTCGATAACATTTTTCTTTTTTTATCATGTGGCATTAAAAAATACGTACAACCCTGAATTTTCACTCTTCTATCACCAACCCCTGCTTTTTAATAGTTATTTTAATAATTTTATCATTTTTTATCCCGCTCGATAACAGCAATTATTATCACTTGGTAAGTTATCCCCTCCATGTGTCTACCCGATGTACAAACGAATTACATATATCTCGAGCGGCTTGCAGAAAAAGCAATTTTAGCGGCAAAAATTGTGGACGTTGACATTTTGAATCTGAAGATACAACAGTTATTGCCAGGGGACTTGGTATCATATAAATCTATTGATACAGTTTGCGATGTCACCGAAGCTGTAAATTTTCCAACAGTTTTTGAACTCACTGGATTTGCCAGGCATGCCACCGCATAACTTACAATTGAAGGTTGGATCTCCAATTATTTTGCCTCGTAATTTGAACCCGCCACGGCTGTGCAACGGTACGCGATTAGTCATTAAAAAATTATTGAAAAACGTTATCGAAGCCACGATTTTAAATGGCAAGTTTCGAGGTGAAAATATATTAATACCACGAATACATATTATACCCACAGATGTGCCAATTCAATTTAAGCGTATTCAATGTCCGATTAGATTGGCATTTGCAATGACTATTAATAAATCAATGTCTGTTTGTGGCTTAGATTTGAGCACACCATGTTTTTCACACGGACAATTATACGTTGCATGCTCTCGAGTGGGTAAACCATCAAGTTTGTTTGTATTAGCTAAAGACGGGCTAACAAAAAATATTGTTCACGCTGTAGCATTAAGAGATTAATATTATGTAATGAATTAATGATATAAATAATTATTACTTAAAATAAATTATAATAAATTAATGTTTGGTGTTTTGTTATTTTTATATTCCCTCATCGTTCACAGCGCTCCATGCCTTTTTCACTCATATACCACATCCTTACACACTTCCAATAAGTTACTTATTTTTTTTTTAACTAGAAATTCTCTAGAAATTATTTACATGGCAATACAAAGTTTGCCGGGTCAGCTAGTTGTTATATATTATGATCATTGGGTATATTGATAATCAATGTTTTGTTTTCAATATAATAAAAAAAACTGTCAATGTTAATTCGAATGTCATGTTAGAAACATAATCTTACAAAATAAAATATTCAAACATAACACAACCTAACGCCAAAAAATACAAAAGTTACAAGGGTGGTAAGTCCTTGACGTGGACACACTGTATATAATATTAATATCGTGTATCTCACTTATCAAAGAGGTGCGTAGACGGCTTTCTGCGCAGCAGTAGTCTTCCACAGCCTGCGTTTTTTTTAGCAAGAGTTGCTTTTACTGTTTAGACTTCGTTCCAAGAACATTAAACAATACACACGTTATCGAAGTCACCATTTCAAATGGCAAGTTTCGAGGTGAAAATATATTAATACCACGAATACATATTATACCCACAGATGTGCCAATTCAATTTAAGCGTATTCAATTTCCGATTAGATTGGCATTTGCAATGACTATTGATAAATCCCAAGGCCAAACAATGTCTGTTTGTGGCTTAGATTTGAGCACACCATGTTTTTCACACGGACAATTATACGTTGCATGCTCTCGAGTGGGTAAACCATCAAGTTTGTTTGTATCAGCTAAAGACGGGCTAACAAAAACTATTGTTCACCCGGTAGCATTAAAAAATTAATATTATGTAATGAATAAATGATATAAATAATTATTATTCAAAATAAATTGTAATAAATTGAAAAAATTAATGTTTGGTGTTTTGTTATTTTTATATTCCCTCCTCGTTCACAGCGCTCCATACCTTTTTCACTCATATACCACATCCTTACACACTTCCAAAAAGTTAGTTATTTTTTTTTTCAACTAGAAATTCTCTAGAAATTATTTACATGGCAATACAACGTTTGCCGGGTCAGCTAGTTATTAATAAAAGTGGTATAAAAACAGTAGTTTTTCTTTCATATAATGTTTTATATTTCTTTTGTTCTTCATAAATGTACTACTAAGAATGTGTAAAAAATGATACTGCGATAATCTCACAATTTGTCACTTTTTTAATTATGCTCTTTTACTGGAGATGTGACATATTCACAGTGTTAGCAATGCCAAATGTACTTTATTTGTAAATAATTCAAGTAAAAGATGATAAAATATTCTCGTCGTCAACTGGGAAGTGGATATTAGCAGTTCCAGTGAAGCTTCGTTGTTTGAAAGTTGTTGCTTCCAGTAAGGATGAGCATATACCCTTGCCCACTTTTTATATGAAGCAGAAGGCAGCTTGAAATCCAATTTCTTGTATATTTTACTCCTCTTTTATACTTTGCAGCTGCGGTTTGATGACAGGCTCTGAGAGTTTCCTTTAATTCTTCAGAATAGCCTTTTTATTATTCAAGATATATTTAACTTTCCAGGGCTTCGTATCTGGTGGATGTGCACTGAGACATTAAATCCTCGATGACTTTTTCTTGTGCTTCAATCTTCAAAATGTAAATCCACGAATTAGAATCGAAATGTGACAAAACAGACAAAATAGAAAAATTTAACAACTCACTTTTTTCTTCGCACGTTTGTATTTTGCTTCTAGATTTTTGACGAATTTTTTGTTACGTTCATGTCTATCATTCGTACGCTTCTCTGTTTTCTTTTCTCTATCTTGTTTTCGTCTGTAATTCAGTTGGCAAATTTTACATCGTAGACTTTTAGATTTTGGGACTGGATAATAAAAGCCATTAGGGCACAGGAATTCGCCAATCCCTTGACAAATTCGAAGAAACGAAATAACTGCCAACGCTTCCAAAAGATCCTTCAGACTGTTTATTTTATTTACATCTGGGTAGCTTGCTATACGATTGTGAACTCGTACCTACGAACATAATAAAACTTTTGTATAAGAACCTTTTGTACTACATATTTATTATTAATATATAAAACAAAACATGATAATCTTGAAAATTCAAAAATAAATTATGGTATGGAAATATTGGGGAGTCTACTTTTTAAGAACTATTCGAATAATTGTCAAATGAAAGTCTGATTAGTATTGATCTATCGAAACAATTTTGTTTGGTAATGCGGTACAAGTATGTAATAACCTCTGTTGTCATGGCGTTTTTCACGAAGATCGTTCGGGTAACGCTGGTCGTATCATCTCCAGTATACGCAAACAATGCTCCAGTGAATGAATCAATAACTCCCCAATGCAGAGGAATTTGCTCCATTTCCATCAATTTCCAGTCCCGAAGAAGTGACTCTTTGCAGTAGGCAATGTCCTGTGTCTCTTCTTTGATTGATTCAAGATTGTTTTCGATTTGAACTGAAAAAATAAGTAATGCATAGCCAGCTTGGAATCTGCTTAGAGCATGGTTGGGGGAAGTTGAATATTTCTCACTTCCTGGTTGTTGTTCAGGTAAAACATTAATCATCATTTCAATTTTTAGTTGTTTATTTTAATACTTACCAGAACATATAGGAGGCTCTAATATTTTATTTTGTGAATTAGACAAGTCATATAATTCCGTGCCACCAGACACTTGTTTGTCTATGGCTTCATCACTATTATCCTCACTGCCATTATTGCAAATTTCGTCGATCTCTGACTTTACCTGTACCTGTAATATAATTAAGACAATACTTTTTATGCTGCACATTACTCAAGGACGACATACTTGGAAAACTGTAGGTACTGCATTTTTCTTTAATTGAAGTCGTCGCCGTTGTATCTGGACCGTTTTTCCATCTTTTTCAATTGTGCTGTCATTATTGAAAATGCATGTGTCCATGAAATGAAGGTCGCAAATGTAAAAATTCTTGCACAACGCTTTTTGTCGGTCAAAGTTGTCACCGATTTGACGAAGGTACTCGACATATGAGTTATCATTCTGAAAGTTTTGATGAATTCTTCAATAAAAAAGGAATATTTCCTATTTCACTATGCATAATAATCTTTTTCAATTAATTTGCATGATAATTTTATAAAGTAACTATAACAAATTATAATATTTTAATAATTTTGGAAAAGTGATATATTCATATTTATTCTATTTATTCATTTTTAAGTTTTCCTACAAAGTACAAAGCCTTGTGAAACTATTCAAACAATCTAATAGGATAGAAATTCATTTACAGAATAGAAAGCCTTAGTTATTACTATACAACTATAGACTATTTTTGCTACATACATTCTTTTTTATACAACATAAACATAAGTATTATTTTAACTTATTGATAAAAACACTGACATTGCTGCTGCATCAATAAAAATGAATAGTAAAAAAAATAATACTGTCATCAATAAAAATTTCATAATTAATAACATCACATTTATCATAAAACTACAATATAAATACATACTTTTGAAGGAAATTACCGAAACTTAAAAAGCTTCCTTGAGCCTCCTCCCGGATAACGACTCTTGCAAAATTTGATGCAGCACTTGTGAGTCATTGGTGTTGCATTTACGTAAACACATTACATCATAACTAGGGTAAGGATACATTACATATTCTAGTTTTTAGTGTAAAGCACTAGAAAATTAGTGTATTTGCCTTAGTATAGACCACGGTCGTGTGAGTAACAAACAGAACTCTAATTTTTCAGTAGGCACATGTAGAAGAATCTGGGGTCAATCTGAGGTATCTCCTCTCCATTATTGTGGCCGTATATCGACCATAGAGATCTCTCTATGATATGGACATCCGAGTTCGTTGATATCGACACTGTCGATTTAACGGGCTCAGTATAAACATAATATTCTATAGTGTGGCACTAAGACATAGAAGATCTGGTGAACATTTTCTTATGGGTGCATTCAGCTAAAAGAGCTTTAACATTGCTTCAACTGTTGCCATGTAAAGAGATGCGTTTTGGCTGATAGATTAGCTTTTTTGAGAGTTAAAGCGTAGTATAAAGGATATTGTTGTTAAAGCTATTTGTTGCATTGTTCACAATTAATACTTGAGTACCATGAATAATTTCTGAGCCTTAAAATCAAAATTACACTTGAAATAATACTCGTTAGATTCAATTGGATTCAACCAACACAAAGCACATACATAAAATAGAATACACAATATTATCCATATACAATATAATTGATATCAAGATAGCAGTGTTTAATTTTACAATATTGATAGAATAGTAAAAGGTAAACGCCAAATTATACTCTATGTTATATTGAAATTTTATCCCAATGGTCTTACTGCATAATCTATTTCACACTTCACGTCTTCTGTCAGGGTAACTTTCGCAATTATCCATAGTCAATACTTCGACTATGGCAATTATCCACAATATAATATAACCTAGTTTTATCAATGACATTTGCTATCAAATGAACTATCAAAATGTACCACAGAATAAGGACATAAAACATTTCGTAGCACACTGAAGATAATTACAAGATCTTACCATCGACATATACATATGGACTGCGCGTGGCAATGATAGGCGCGGCTAGTGCAGGCGAGAGAGAGGGAAAACGAAAAGGCCGGCTCGGGACCATCGACATATACATATGAACTGCGCGTGGCAATGATAAGCGCGGGTAGTGCCGGCGTGAGAGAGGGGAAAACGAAGAGGACTAATACTTTCTTTATCTACTTTATCTATCGCGTTTCTATTGGCCGCTGCGTTGCTATTGAAATGCAATATGACTGTAGCTAGTATGTTTACGTCCCGAGCCGATAGATAAAGACAGTATTAGGCCTCTTCGTTTTCCCCTCTCTCACGCCGGCACTACCCGCGCTTATCATTGCCACGCGCAGTCCATATGTATATGTCGATGCTCGGGACGTAAGCATACTAGCTACAGTACGCAGCGGCCAATAGAAACGCGATAGAGCCGGCCTCTTCGTTTTCCCTCTCTCTCGCCTGAACTAGCTGCGCTTATCATTGCCACGCGCAGTCCATATGTATATGTCGATGGATCTTACCTTGTCAAGTGCTTACCACTGAGTCCATTGAAAAGAATCATTTATCGAATTCTCTATTTTCTATGACTAAAAATGCATAAAGAAATATATCTTCAAGAGAGTAGCACAAAGTTTAGTCGTCATTATAGCAGGTCAGGACTTGGGAAGAATTTGCAATATTAATAGTTCCACTACCCACTGATGAAATACATATTATCAATTATATAAGAAAATCGGGAATTAAGATTCCTTCCTATTAATGGGGTCGAGCTATTCCTTATTTATTAAGTACAATCATTTTTTAAGGGATACTCTCAATTTATATGAGTTTCGATCTATTCTAAGTGTTCAAATTGAATTCAATTCGATAAGAGAGAGTTAAGTATTAGGGTAGAATTATGTATCCTGAAGAGACATGATCATTCCACGGCTGATTTTTCTTTATCATTATTAGTTATGCACATAATGTTTATTACAACTGGTTAGAATATTCCCGTTTCTTTTGCCATTATAACACATATATACCATTTTCAATATGTTAAGATTCTGGACCCAGATATGAATTATAAGTAAATTCTACGGAAACAGGTCACATTAACACATATGTTTACTATTTTCGACTTTACATACGTATCGGTCTCATGACCATCATCAGAAGACGTTTGAAAACTAATTCACGTAACTAAAGCGCGGGATTCCTTAAACTAATTGCAGTAGTGACTGAGCGTCTTTTCCGCATTAATTTCAATGAAAAAGTAACGTCGCAACAACGAGCGAAACACGAATAATTGAAAATGTAATACATTGAAGTGTAAAATATATGAATATGTATTAGAAAACCACTAAAAAGCAATGTTTTTATAGTTGAAGACATCATATATAAACGAGGGTAAAGATAGTCTGGCTGGAAATAAATCGCACTGCGCAGAAGTATCCACAATTTCAAAATCGATGTGCTTAATTTATGACTACGCACGGAAAGAACTTTGCTATATAAGCATTAATGGTTTGTATCAGCTTTCTACATAAAAACAATCATAAACATTACTAAGAAATACGTAAAAATTGAGTTAATAATTGAACATCAGTTCTAGGATTTAAAGAATTAGCCTAACATTTTATGTGAATCATCTCCAGTATAGATCTTTTATAATAATTGGTTTCTTCAGCTAAAACATTTTTATAATAGAACTGATGGTTATGATCAAAACTACGTTTAGCAAGGGCGGCGTTTACATACAAACATTATTTTTTGCAAATATTGCCTAGATATTCCTGTATAAGTTTCATCGCAATCTAAGCAATTTAATTTATATAGCGTGTGGGCTTGTTTATCTTTGGATATTAAGGGTTTTATATTTGACAAATATTTACCAACGCAGTTAGTAGGTTTATGCGCAACATTTATATCATACTTTCTTGAACATTCCTTAATTTTCACTGAACTCTCCGGAATATGAGGTAGTGTCATAAAATTATCTTTATTACTGTTTATATTGTTTATACAGGGTGTCCCAATATTGCTGGGACACAGAGCTACCACGTATTCTAGAGGTCAAAATAAGTCGATTGAGCCCAATTTACCTGTATACCAAAATGTACCGTTTGTCCGTGAGAAGAGTTCAAAGTTTACTAAAAAAAATACATTTTTGTATGTTGTTCCGAAGTGCTTTATACAAATTTAATGAAATTTGGTAAATGTGTATTCTAGATGATTAGCTTACTTTTAGTAATCAAAAAAACCCAAAGAAAATTGTAGAGGGGTTGGAACCACCCTCACCCCTTGGCATTTTTTCCCCCATTTTTGTAGGGGTGGGAATACGGTTTTAAGACTTTTTTATCTGGAAGGCCTACTCATTATCTTCATTTTCTTACTCTTGTAAAAACTCCGTATTTTGCGTAGTTTTCAAGAAAAAAAATGTTTTCGCAAACACTGATAACCGATTTTCGGGTATAGGTTTAATAAAATTATTAGACACAAATTACACAATACATTTACACAAGACAAACAATAATTTTTATAACAAGTGTTCAATGTGACCTCCACCTTCATTAATACAGAGGTCAATTCGACGTAAAAAATTTAAATGCACTCTTCTTAAAACATCGTCATTTTCTCGTAGCGCATTTACAGCATTTTGAATTCTATTCCACAGTTGTTCGATGTTATTTATTTGAACCTCGTACACTTGTCTTTTTAATTCTCCCCAGATGAAGAAGTCACAAGGGTTTAAATCTGGAGACCGCGGAGGCCATTGAATGGGTGCTTCTTGTCCCCTACCTATCCACCTGCCACCAAATTGTTCACCAAGATATTCTCTTACTGCACGTGCAAAATGAGGTGGTGCACCATCATGCATGAAGAACGTATTTCTACGCAAGTTAAGAGGCAAGTCTTCTAATAATTCTGGCAAATTTTGTTGAAGGAAACGGAGGTAACTATCGCCATTCAGACGATCAGGTAATCGTAACGGTCCGACTATAAATTCGCCAATAATTCCGACCCAGACATTAATTTTAAATTCACGTTGATAATGTCTACTTTTAATGGCATGTGGATTTTCATCTGCATAAACATGATCGTTGTGTAGGTTTGTCATACCGCGACGTGTAAAACAAGACTCATCAGTAAACAAGATCTTAGTATGGAATCCGTTGTCGACTACTCTGCGCTCCCGAATAGTTTGTAAAAAACTTAAACGTAATTCGTAGTCAGGTGGCAACAATTCTTGCACTGGCTGGATGTGAAATGGCCGAATTAATTGATCTCTAATGATTCGACTTACAGTGCTTTTTGGAATTCCAGCTTCTCGTTGCAATCTTCTAGTACTGGTATTAGGATTGTTATCAATCATTTGAAGAACAGCTTCTTCCGCAATAGGTGTTCGAGCTTGTCGAGGTCTTCCAGCGTTAACTCTTACTGGGGTCAACCTCCCCGTTTCTCGAAGACGTCTTTCGATTCGGGCAAAAGTTTTATGGTTTGGAATTCTCCGGTTTGGATACCTCTCTTGATACACGCGAACACTTTCGCGGCAGTTACCTTGACAATATCCAAGAACTAATAACATGTCGGTCTGTTCATTAAAAGGAAAATTCATAATTGTGGGACGTCAAAGGAACAGCAGCAACAGCAATAACAATTAAACAAAAACAGTGATGACAATAAGAAATAATAAAAAAACAAGCAAAAGAGAACAAATAACTGACACATTTACTGTTAACAATAAACTATGTTTCCTGTCAAAATCATAACATTTGGTTTTGTCTTTGTGTCCGCGGCCAACTAAATTTTGTATTACAATTTTATTAAACCTATACCCGAAAATCGGTTATCAGTGTTTGCGAAAACATTTTTTTTCTTGAAAACTACGCAAAATACGGAGTTTTTACAAGAGTAAGAAAATGAAGATAATGAGTAGGCCTTCCAGATAAAAAAGTCTTAAAAGCGTATTCCCACCCCTACAAAAATGGGGGAAAAAATGCCAAGGGGTGAGGGTGGTTCCAACCCCTCTACAATTTTCTTTGGGTTTTTTTGATTACTAAAAGTAAGCTAATCATCTAGAATACACATTTACCAAATTTCATTAAATTTGTATAAAGCACTTCGGAACAACATACAAAAATGTATTTTTTTTAGTAAACTTTGAACTCTTCTCACGGACAAACGGTACATTTTGGTATACAGGTAAATTGGGCTCAATCGACTTATTTTGACCTCTAGAATACGTGGTAGCTCTGTGTCCCAGCAATATTGGGACACCCTGTATATGATGTACTATTATACATTTAGTTTATTCTTTCTGTAATGATGGGTTTGAGAAATGTTTTTGGGTAGTCATTCATTTCCAGTGTCTTATGTACTTTTTTCAAATTTTTGGGACGGTTCTCTGAGTGTGAAAATTTTATAGTGCGATCTGTAAGGCTGTTTATAAAAGTTTCTTATAACTTGTTGACACTAAACCTCTTTTGTAAGCCACAATGTTTTTATTTTTCCGTCTGCTCATATCTAGGATATATATGTTTTTGCACGCTTCAATTTCACAGGTAAATTGAAGTTTACAGTGGACATTGTTGAATTTATCTATTACATACTGAATATTATCCTTAGGAAGACACATTTAGCAATCATTTATCTATCGTTTGAAGAACACTGGTTGAAAAATCTAGAGAATTCATAACAAAGCTAAATTAGGAGATACCATGCTGTGCCGAATATTTGTCCACAATATTGTTGATGATTCAAATAAAAGTGACGATAATTCGGTAAATCATAGAACTGATGTACAATCAATAAGTCAAACTTAAACAGATTTAATCAATTGAGCATTTGAAAATTTCTACGTATTTCTTAGTAATATTTATAATCGTGTTTATGTGGATACAAACCAGTGATGTTGATATAGGAAGGTCCTTTCCGTTCGTAGTGATAAATTAAACACATCTGTTTTGAAATTGTGGGTATTTCAGCGCAGTGTAGTTTATTTCCAGCTTCAACTATAATAGAAACATTATTTTCTAATACATATTTATATACTTTACACTTTATAATGTGTTACATTTTAAATTATTCGTGTTCCGTTCGTTGCTGCGACGTTGCATTTTTTACTGAAATTAATGCGATGAAGAGGCTCAGTACTTATAGTGCAATTAGTTTAAGGAATCCCTCGCCTTAGGGATGTGAATTAGTTTTCAAACGCCTTCTGATGATGGTCGTGAGAACAAAACGTACTTAAAGACGAAAATAGCAAACATATGTGTTGATGTAGCCTATTTCCTGAGAATTTAGATACAATTGTCATTATGTGTATTATAGTTGTGTTTGAGAAAAACGTAACAAATAATTTTCCAATTCATTTTGTTTTATTTATTGTATGATGGCACTACACTGTTAAAAATGTACATAAAATAAATACTCTACTAAATTATACAATGTTTAATTAATTCTACATAAAATGTGCTACTACGATCATACTTTGGGTAATATTTGGATGGATACAGTTGAAATATAATACTGCAAGTAATTTTTTTATGATTCTCAGCTAGTTATGTAATTTTATAAAAATACTTTAGTGGTAGGAAAGGAAACATTTGACATAGAATTCTCACCTTAAATACCGGTTTTCATTACGTTTTTATATTAGTTCGAAAACTGTCGTTAATGATTATAAGCCACAAATTCATGAAAGAAATAATTCAGATATTTCAAAATGTTTCTCAAGAACCCATACCTCCAGTATTCCTCAAATGGAAAGTTTATTTTGGCTGAAATATAACATTTCTCATGTTCTGATCATTTTCATAAACTCATTCATTCAAGTACAATATGTATTATCAATTTTTATGAATTAGCTGAGAACCTTATTATTTTTGGTTATAGACAATTGATATTTTAATTAGAAAGTGGAATGTAGTTATGTATAATACGTTGATGATGATGAACATTAACGATATTATTGATTCTGCCGTTTATTCCATTATTATTTACATACACTAATCCATTCCTCTGTTGTACAGTTCTGACATTCCACCGTGCAGCACCACTCAAATTTACAATTGCACCCTTCTGTGCGTATTCTTCGTAGAAGATTGTATCCTCTTCCACAACACAATGTGGCACAATTTTCAGGACCTGTCTTTGTTATATTGCAGTATCTACCAGTTGTACCAGGAACATCTATAGAAACATCCTGGTCGCAATAGTTGGGCGATTTTTGATAGAATATTAGGTTGCGAGATAAATTGTATTTCATTCTAGGAATTAAACGTCGTTTATTTTTTTTGGACTTCCTGAAGACATCTTCTCCGACTCTAAAAAAGAAAAAGTAAATTCAATGTTCTTTTCTATATTTCAGTCATAACAAAATAGAAAACAGAATTCTTTGAGGAGAGTTGAGTTTTTGTTTATAGATACTATCATGACATACAGCAAGTGCAGTAGGATACTTCGCAATAGGCGAATGGCAGAATCGTTAATATGCCATAGGTCGAGGAGTGAGTCCGCAGTTAAGATACGTCTATGAAATTCACTCACATATTAAATTTTCTCAGCGGCCTGTTTCCAAAGTTGAGTTGATCTACCAAAATTGCTGAACGAAATTTCTCTTTTAGCGTTTTCCCAATCATTCGAAACTCCGGAGCTGTACGCCAACATGTCTTCAATTCACAGCTTCCCGACATTCCGTGACATTTGCATTTGATTTGGATATTACTTGTGACAGCCTGAAACATACGTTGCCTTTTAATTCCTTATAGTATACGAAAAAATACACGTTGAAAGATAAAGAGCAGGGGAATATCGAAGGATGCTTATTGAATGTAAAAATATAAATATAAATACTATAAAACGACTTATGAAAAAAGATATTTTATCATGAATATGAATAGAATAAGTATCAGATAATGGCTGATTATATTGAAAACATATTTTGTTGCTACTGTCAAACATTGCTTTTTCAATAGTAGATTCATTCAATGATTACATAATAATTGCGTATGGATCGGATAGATGACTATTCAGCTTTATTTCTCATTAAAAACGTTTTTTTTTACTAGGTACGAGGGCAAGGTGACAAGTCCCTGAATAATAAAACAGATGGCCCCACAATCGAGAATAGTTTCGTAGCCGTGGATGAAACATGGATCCATCACAATACACCAGAGACCAAAGAACAGTCGAAACAGAGGAGTTGTCCTGGCGAATCGAAGCCGAAAAAGGCCGAAGTGGGCAGTCGAAACAGTGGACTTGTCCTGGCGAATCAAAGCCGAAAAAGGTCAAAGTGGGTTTATCGGTAAACAAAGCTATGACTTCGGCTTATTGGGATGCACACCCATATCCACATCGATTACTTCGAAAAGGGCAAAACTATCATCGGCGTATATTATGCAGAGCTGTTGGAACGATTCGACGCCGATTTGAAGCGAAAGCTGCCGCATTTGACAAATGAAAAAGTGCTCTTCCACCACGACGACGCACCCGGAACAGGTCCGCAGTCGCAATGGCAATGAATTACACTACAAATTGTTTCTTCATCCACCATATTCTCCAGATTTGGCCCCCTTTGGTTGTATCTATTTCCAAACTTGAAGAAATGACTCGGTGAAAAGAGTACCACTCCTACCAGTACTTGGAAATAATCAGGATTCGGCGGAAATATCCAGGTTGGGGTGAGCTTCCTTCGTGCGTCGGTGCTTAGCAATACTAGCAGAAATAGGCCGACGTTAAATGAATAATTTGAATGAAAAGAAATATAGGCAATAAATTATAGCTGCCCACTGGAGGGACAGAAGGGACGCAATACTAGCTCCCCTAGTGGTGCATTTAATTAAATTAATTTAAATGTTCTTCAAACATATGTAGTATTCAGGAATATTGAAAACCAGCCCAAGCTGACAACAACGGCTGACCTTGATCCATGACGTCATATCATTCTTAACAACGAACTCGGATCGAGTTCGTTGATTCTTAAAGTGAATAAGCTACTATAGCTCCCCTCTATTATTAAGCCGAGATCTCCCCAGCTCGATTAGTAGCGCTGATGAATAGCCAATGTGAATTCAATACAACAAAAATGCGCGCGCCGCTAGCTTTGAATTTGGTGCTCCAATGTGCCACTAGCGGTGGTAGCATCGCGTCTCTATCCCATAAATGCATTTAAATTAACTAAAAATGCACCTGTTTTAAAGTTATCAACTGTATAGGTACCAAAGAGTAAAAACCACTGAAAAATTAATGTTTCAGTTGGTTCCTCCAAACCTTGGAAGCATTGCAAAAGTAATGCATAATTAAGAATTTTAATAAAATTTGGATAGAACTCAAACTGATACCTGTGAATGTTTAGGGATATTACGCTATTGATGGGAATAATGTAACATTTTCTGTGTTCTGTCAGTGTTGCCGTTATATCACAATATTGTAAAACATTTATTCTGAAGCTGATCCCGATGAAGAAAACTACTTTATTTGCTCCTTGTTGGGGTTTAGGGAATTGGAAAATTAATATGGGTCAACGATTCGGACTAGCGACAAACATGGACGACTGTTCAAAAACTCTTATAAGTTATAAACCTTCTTAAATCCAATACTGTTTATGAAGAGTTGTCAAAATAAAACAGAAGATTTTACGATCACGTATTTGGGTGTTTGGCTGTTTCATACACCTATCTCTTCTCTAGAAAGCAATAAAATGATTGTTACATTCAACTAGAACTCCGCCTTCACTTCTTGACAAAGGACCGCCATTATAGCTCTCGTGAGGTTATTATGATTAATACGGACCACACGCGCCGATTCTCTCATTAAAAGTTTTCGTATTAGGTACTCACACTCTTCAACATTTCGGTGTAGCTGATATATCTATTTTTTCTTAGTAACCAAAATTCAACAAGGTACGTATCATGTCATGAGCGTGCGAACTATTGTGATATAGTATATCGAATATTGTATATCACCATAGAAGAAAGAGGTTAATAGGCAATTATTGTTTTGGAGCCTGGACTACAAACGATCATCGATTTTCAAACTAAGAATATATATTATAGTGTTTATGAAGAGTAAACTTAAACGGTCAAGGAAAGTTCTAAAATTGTTTCTTTAATGATAGATCGTCTTCATAAGCATGTTCACAATTTTTTTGGTCAACTGACTTTGAACCTTAATATTTTTTACGTTAGTAGTTTTCTAAGAGAGGTATAATACGTTAATGATAGAAAACAATTTTTATGATAACATTGTGAAATTCGGCAACTATATTATTGCTCTATCTTGGAAATTCGGAATTTGAATATGAAACTTGAGATGTCTTCGATATTTTTATGAATAACGTGATAGGTTTTATGATAAATCTTCGAACACGGTTTACATTCACATTAAAGAACAGTGTTTCAATATTATTTTGAATGCGGTAAAAGAAGAAATAGGCAAAAAGTGTTACAGCTTACTGCTGAAATATAACTTGTATTGTTCTATATAAGCAAATTTATTCGCAGCATATACGTTTGTATTAACAGTTTCGCCGACTCAGGTTCCTCAAAATTGCAAAAAAAAAAACAAAAATAGGCTTAGGATTTCAATGAAACAATACAAGAGAAGCTGGAAGCTATTATGCTAATGTATGTACAGAAGACAATTTTGAACAAATGAAAAATTCTGAAATTATAGAGGGCATATCAACAATTTCACCTGCTCTGCGGAAACTTCTCAATTATATTCTACATAACATACATCACATATACTTAAATATGATGGTGGTCTAAAAATATTTAATTTGTTTTTTTCTTATATCGTAATTATCACTTATTTTAGTCATTTTGCTTCATTATTTATGTTCTTTCGACTAACGAATGAAGATGTTTTTGTTAAAATGTGTACACCAAATATAATTATTAAGATGAAATAATTATTTTTGATAACGACAAAAAAATTACCAAAGAATCTGGTTGGTAGCAACAAAGTACCCAGTCCAGGTCTAATGGCTATTTTGAATTAGATATAATATGAGAACAAACATGATCATTACTGCTGTAATATGCATTATGAATTTCAAACAGAAAACTAGACTGAAATTTAACTGGCTGCAATTTTGGATATATTTAACAGGCTGCCATTTTGTATAGGTTGTAATTAAAATTGGGGATCACAATTTAGAATACAAGAACCTTTCAAATGTTTCATTATAATTGAGAATTTCCGATATTTAGACTATAGCCATCTTCAAACCTCCTATTAACCGGAAGAGGGAATGCAACAACACCCCCTGGTGAAGAAAACTCTTAAGTAAAGTGAAGAGAGCCTCGCGAAGTTCAGAGTGGGAAACCTTTAATTAAGGTTACCCAAAAAGACTATAAGACAGTTCTGAGGAGTTCCAATAGAGATCCTGTCGAACGGGGAATATACGTAATCACCGGAAGAGACGCTACGACAGCTAACGTCCGTGCATTTCCCCCAGGTCTGATGATAACCCATAAGTCATACCACCCGAGAGCTTCCGCATCACCGCGAGAGAGCTTCATTACCTGGTGTCCTCGTAAGTGGTCAGCTATGAAAGAGGGCGCTGGGCTATCTTCAGCTTTGTGCCATACAAATCGCCGGGAAAATTCCATACTCACAACAACCCTTACAAGAACGGTTAGACCTTATCACCATCCCTGTGCTCAGAATCTTCCGATTTTGCATAGCCTCTGGCTTTATATCAAGGCTTTCGATGTCGGTCAAAGTTGTTTTCATTCCTGAGATGAAAAGCATACAGGCTAAATTTTTCCGCCCTATCAGCCTCACTTATTTTCCATCGAAGGCATTGGAGAGGCTGATCAATAGGTATATGGTGCTTTAGCAGATTTTCCGCTTCAAAAATACGCCTACCAAGTGGGCAAATCAACCGAGATGGCTCTTTATCATCTGGTTACTCAGATCGAAGGGACTCTAGGCGTATTCTTGGATATCGGATAGCGTTCGAGAACACGTTCTTCCAGTCCATGTGCTATGCTACGGAGAGACACAGAATTGAAAGTACCTTGGTTAGGTGCATTGATAGAATATTCTCACAGAGATGGATAACGGCGCACCACAATGGTAGCGTCAGATGTACACATGCCTCCCGAGGATGTCCTTAGCTACACAGACGACTTGGTAGCTGTAACCCTCGGCAGACAGTACACTTCACTTGCACTTGCAGTAGATCGGTGCGTCCGTGCCTCGAAGTCATGGTAAAATTTGGGACTGGACAGTTGGAAGCTGCCCGACCCTCCGACTGAAGCATTATGCGATAGTGCCTGCTATCAGAATCCAAATACCGGGTGTCCTTATAGCCCATAGGACGGACTGGGAGAGAAAGGACTTCGAACCACTTCTGCCAGCGGAACTCGAGTTTTCCAGGCCGAGGTTTGTGCAATCCGGACCCTGGAAAACCTGAGAATTAATTACCGAGATAGGCGGATTTACATCTGGACTGAAAGCCGACCGGCTTGATTAAAGAATTTGCTTTAACAATTAAAAAGGAAGTATACCTATAAATTACTCAAAAAAATTAACTGAATCTATTTAAATTAATAATGATGAAATGGAATATTATTACTTGGTTTTTATCACTTTATAAACCAAGTAATGAGTGTTTTATTTCATCATGGTGATCAATTATCACCAATCAATGGCTCCCACTATCGATTAAAAAAAAATCAGTTCCACGTTATATTATAGATCACATTTTATAGGTAAATAACATGAATTGATAAAATCAATATTCTATATAACAATGATACTTACCATTCGTCCAACTCTATTATTGTGCAAGACAACATTAGAATGAATGTCGTTCACAGTTTCTCTCCGATCTAGAAAAATTTTCGCAAATTTGGCGCCATAATGAATATTATGTGAACATCCATACCATTTCCAATTCGTTGACGGCTGGTTCATAAATTTGTTGTCATTTGTTTTATATTTTCGTGCGTCACACCCACAATTAATTAACAACCCTTGACTACATCCCCTGGCCACGGATATCACCACCCCTGCGGCCGATATAGCATAAGAAAATGCAGTTTCTCGGAAACCTGGAAGAAAAATAATAAAATAGATATAAAATGATGAAATAGTTATTTAATACGTTAGTTAAAACTGGTGAAAATGTCTTTCAGACTAAACAAAACAGACTCTTATACTTCATTTTGTGGGTCTTCCTGTCGTATAGTCAAAGTATAAAAAGAATAATCTAAAATCGCCGAAAAGAAAAAACAGACAGGGATACCTATTTGTCGAAAAAATACTTTAGTACTGTACACTTTGTAATAATATTAACCCTTGCGTGATCTTATCATCTACCGAGCTCTACGGAAAAACATTTTCTTTATTTCTGCAACACTTCCTTTTGACTTGCAACCCAGCTACATTTGCAATAAAAAATATATTATTAGGCTTATTGTTTCCTCTGTCGGCACAGCTACTAGGCAACTTTTAAAAGGCTATAATGAAGTAGAATTGTATTATTCCAAGACCGATGTATTTGATATCTTGTCAAAATTATTCTTTGCATTGAAAGCTATACTTAAATTCTGATTTGATCATTAATTTAATTGCAGAGCAGAGATTTTCTTTCCTCATAAGTTTGAACCATTCTGGTCATACTACCCACAAAATACGTAGAAATGAAGATTGGTGTCTTTGCTATATGGTGTGTTGCCTATCATGAATATCAGGCGCAGAAGTATACCAGAAGGAAGGTGAAAGCATATTTCAATGATGGAAGGGATTCAGCTGTGCACGCAGTTCATTAACATAGTCATATATTCTTTTTTAAATTACATGGAAATACTGATAAACACAACCATTTTTTTTGTTAAAGGAAAATCTGGAGATATTTTACAATTGATTTCTATAAGCTCATCCATAATTTAGTAGCAATCTATTCTTCTTTTTAATTTTTTTAAAATCATTTTTATATTTTTAAGCGAAATTTGAAGAGCTCTATTCCATTATTTCTCATCCACAAGCCTATTTTACATGAGAAGTGATGAATGTTTTTTTGAAGCAATCTATTCAAAACAAACATGGTTCTTTCAGAAATAAAATGATCTGATTTTCTATCCTATAAAACTATTGCAAGATATTGGGCAATGAACGTATTGAATGGTCTGAATAGTGTTCGACCGAACTTTAGAGGTCGCCTAAAAATGTATAAAATTATAAATAGGTATATTTGTTTAATCAATAAAATCATCGTGCTTATCTACAGCTGTACCGAAGGAAGTTTTTTGCATATCTTATAATTATTCGGAAATTAACTAATAATTATTTTACTAGATTTTTTCCCGCAATGGTTGATTCTATTCGATTTTATTCGGAAATAATGAATTTATTGAAATAATCATTTCACCAAGTAAAATGTATTTAAATATGAAATATTTTTTTTTTGAAAATTAATTATTTGATTTATTAAACTATAAAAGAATTCACATTGTAAATACACTATAATCAGAAATAATTATCCTTATCCACTAAAAATACTATCAATAATTTTTTTTCACTTTAAATGGACGTAGAGGAAAATTTGAACAATATACGTGTGATATCACTTAGTTAACGAACTTAAGCGATTACCCAAGCACTCGCCCAAATTATGTATTTGCTAATAAGTATAATAAGTATAAGTATAATAATGATAACAATAATAATGATGTTACAAATTGATAATAATTATAAAACCAGAATAAAATATGATAGGACACATTGTTAACTATGGAATAGTAACGCCTAAATAGTTAGAATTAATCTAATTACTTGTCTGAATTACTTTTTAATGATTTGAACGGTACATCACTTGACATCTTTTGTTCAGAAATTGTTTGGAAAAGTTTATATTCCTTTATTTGTTTCAGGGATGTAGATAGTAAGTTATTAATTTTACAAGCAGTGAAATCTAGATATCTTAGGTGATGGTTATTTGTACTTTCAGGTATTTTGATGTGTTTGTTGTTATTGTTTCTGGTGTTATATATAATGTAAGATTTGTATTTGGAAAGCGCGTTTTTGGAATAAAAATAAACTTGAATTTTGAACAATAATTAATTGTTTTAAAGTCCTACCCCACACAATAACTCCATAGCGAATTATAGATTCAATAAGAACTTCCTAGGTAATCACTGATAATATTATTAATGGATGATGAGAAATATTTCCCTCAAAATATAAAATTTATAAATCAGGTATGGTTTGGTTATTTTATTCTTTAACTATTTTACAATTCGACCCATCCTAAATACCTGTAAATGGTCATACCAAGATATTTGAGGTGTTCTACTTATGCAGTACTTTAAAAGTATTTCAATGGATAAGAATTGATAGAACGCTTTTCCCTGGACAAAATGGTTATTGCGGCCAAAATTGTTATTCTTTAAGGATAAACGTCTAATACCTAGAAGAGTTCACTTGGTAGCTGAAAGGTCCTTAGCACTTTAATAGTATTTCTAGTGGATAAGGGTGATTATTTCTTATTTGACTGAATCTTAAGAATTGATAGAACGCTTCTCTCTAGACAAAATGGTTATTGCGATCAAAATTGTTATTTTTTTGAAGATGAATTTCTACTATAATAAAAGAGTTCACTTGGTGGCTGGAAGGCCCTTAGCACTTTAGCAGTATTTTTGGTGGATATGGTTGATAGTTTCTTATTTGACTGAATGTTAAGAATTGATAGATCGCTTTTCTCTAGGCAAAATGTTTATTGTGGCCAAAATTGTTATTCTTTGATGATGAATTTCTATTACACTAAAAGAGTTCACTTGGTAGCTGGAAGGTACTTAGCACAATGGCAACATGGGATGGGGTAGTTTTTTCAGAAATATAATGCAAACTTTCCGCCCGTTTTTAAGGTCTATAGTCCCAAATATAATCGAATTCGAAAACTTATCTGCTTTAAGCGGTGGGAAAGAGAGATGGGGTAGTTTTTTTGAAATGCCATGTAGACAGTGACTTCGCTCCTATTTTGAAAGTCAAGTGTGGAAAATTACATTATTATATGTTAATTATAAAACTGTAGATTTGTATAAGCCCCAGTGTGTATTTATTATTTAATTACTATTATTGGTCCCAGCTTCCTCACGTCTTCAAACCGCTTTGGCCGCTGTAGATACTTGTAACTGAGGCAATATCCATTCTGCCTGAGAACTAAGCCGATAATTTTCCTGCCTGTTTTTCTATTGAGTTGCATTCCCAAGAAGACATTTGGCTGTTTGCAACCACCTTCATCTCCTGATCCCTACCAATTGGGAATGTACAACTCTGTATCCGACCTGTCGTCCATGTTTCCCCTAATGCTCGCATGTCCCGAGACCTAGAAGAGGGACAAGCTGTTATTCACGAACAGCTCCCGAAACGCCATCCATCGTAGGCTCGTCCCCTATATAAAATTGGACTTTAATTATCTTCAATCTCATAAACGAAAACTTAGGAATATTAATTTTTCAGAGTGCGAAGCTAATTTTTTAATGGAAATTTACTTATTTAGAATTCCAAATGAAAACTGATATAGTGCAATAATAAGGCATTGTGCGTTGAATGGTATTTTTTAAATAGTAAACATTTTTTTTAAGACACCATTTAGTAACGTGGATGATCAAAGCTAGTTGGGGAGGCTATCCCCTCTAGCTACTCTCATCCCCTCTAGCTACTCTCATCCCCTCTAGCTACTCTCATGTTGTTAAGTTGATAAATTGATATATAAAAAATATATCCTCATAAGGTAGCACAAGCCATGCTGATTAACTGGATAAATGATAAGATTTCCCTAGATCGATCAGTTACATTACAAACTAACCTATGAGACATTGTGTTACATTATTTCACATCTTAGAAGGATATCTATTCATAGATGTCGTTAAATAATTTGGTCTTCTTACCACGCTGTTTGTCGGTTATGTTAAGCTTCAATAGAATAATTGGTCTGTAACGTTACAAACGTTCTAGTTCTACTGATCAGCTCTATGAGAAAAGCAAAACGGCTGTCTAGAACTATTAGCTTGTAATGTAAATGATCGATATAGACCAGACAAGAGACCTCATCAATGTTAAGTAACAGAAGCCAACTAGAAGGATGTATCCATAAATTCATTCATATATCGATTGATAAATCGAACAAATGACTCCTCATCAGCATATTCTACACTAAATGTCGAAAGAATTATACAAAAATTGTATTTGTCGATGCATGTAAACTGGTGTGTTATCTAACATATTCACAACATTGTAATAATATTCTCTTTCAAAGTGATTTTATTGTATATGGCATAGTGATCAAAACTAGTAGTTCAAATGTTATGAAAAGAAAAGTTATGATGAATAATACAAATGTTGATTTCTTGAACATATTTGCAGATTATATTGTCAAATCCCATAGAGACTTCGAAAATGGCAGATTTTGGATTTCTACTAAGTCCAGGAACTGAAGCTAGATTTGTTATAAATCCAAGTATTCGAGAAGCTTCTCCTTCTATAAGACATGTCTCAATTGAGAAAAGACAATGTTATTTCATGAATGAGAGGAAGTTACAATATTACAGGTATTTACTATAAGTCTGAAAAATCTCACAGTGCGATCTTTCCTCAAATTATAATTCCGTTTCGAGCATAAATAATTCCGATTCACTCTATTTTTAACTTTACAATATTTAAGTACCGAATAAATATCAGATGTATTGATCGGTTAATACAGATAATGTTTCATTCTCCATCTTTCATATAAAGTAATAATTGTATGCTATGACATTTTTACAAGGTATTTCCGTTTTTTCGTAATAACTTTGGTAAATGATAGAGCATCCAGAAATGGTAGCATAATGTTTTCCTCTAAAACACTTCGTTTCCGACATACAGTTGTTATATTTTCTTTACTGTATTCTAAACAAATGAAAATTTTTAGCTCAAACTTGGTACATATTAGTTTTGCAAAATGATATATTTTTTGTTTTTAAGACAAATCTATTGGTAATGACAGAAAATAATAATTTGTGATAAATGCTTAAAATGATATATGATTTCCTCAAAGGAACGGCCACATCGGTTTCTTAACATTATTGTTCGAATTAGAGTGTAAATTTTTATTTCACCACAAGGTTTTCAGAAACGATCCAGTAGATCTTCTCTATTATGAACCGGTGTGACATAAGCTCCATCTTCTAAATAATCTCAAGCGAAAAAGTTCAGATGATTAAGTTCGGGTGAGCGCGGAGACCATGCAACTGAACGATAATAGTATTTTTAGTGGATATGGATGATTGGTCCTTATTTGACTGAATGTTGAGAATTGATAGAGCGTTTTTCTCTAGACAAAATGGTTATTGCGACCAACATTTTTATTCCTTGAAGATGAATTTCTAATATACTAAAAGAGTTGGTAGCTGAAAGGTCCTTAGCAATTTAATAGTATGTTTAGTGGATAAGGGTGATTGTTTCTCATTTGACTGAATGTTGAGAATTGTAAAAATGCTTTTCTCTAGACAAAATGGTTATCGCGGCCAAAATTGTTATTCTTTGACGATGAATTTCTAATACACTAAAAGAGTTCACTTGGTAAGTGGAAAGTCCTTAGTAGTTTAATAGTATTTTTAGTGGATGAGGGTAATTATTTTGTACTTGTTAGTGATTTTGATGGCTTGTTGTAGACAAATCTACCTATATATGTATATTATTTTATAACGATTCAAATTTAGAAATCTAGGAATATATCGAACTGAGCAAAATCTGTACTTGTGTCTAAGTAATTCTTGTGATAACCATTCAGTTATTTTCTTAGTGATATCCATTCAACGAAATAACACTACGACAGGTACTTCAGGCAATAACACGATGTGTTGCTTTAGAAATATTCTGATTCAGAAGCGTTTATATGCCTTTTTAAAGTCAAGATATCGTAATTGAACAGTTTATTAAGCCATAAGATTTATTTCAGCCCGGGATTATTATTGATATTGATAGGTTAATAAATTTGAGATAAGTGAACAGGATGAAAGACAATGAAATAAAATTATCTATAATATAATTTATTAACCGACTTCATAATGTTATCAGAACATAATGGTGGTTAAAGGTCAAAATCTAACTTTACATCGGGGGTGAGTTTTTGTCTTTCTTTCTTGGAATAGCTTCGATGCACCGCGAATTGGTCAGATACGATTTAGTAGGGATTGTAATTACCTTGAAAACAAGTTATCAGCCTTTTACTTTAGCTTTAACCCTGCGCAAAATTTAGATGCGCCCGAGCAGAAAAAGTACTTCCCAAAACTCCAAAACAATATCAAGAAAAAGAGCAAAAATCAATAGATATACTCCGGTATAATGATGGGGAAGTTACGTAGGCATAGCGACTGGCCCATGATCTCATTAAGTTACTTTTTCTTTATTTACAATTCTTCCATACACGTAGTAAATTCCCTAACCAGACAGAGGAATGGTTTTTAATCGAAGAAGGATCAGCTTTGCTAGTCAGAAGTAAAAGCTGTTTTGTTACATTTACGTTAGTTTTGTTAATTATAATGTAATTCTCTGAACAGTAAACACGCGTGACTCTCATTTTTATGGCTGCTTATATTTTGTATGGAGAAGTATTTTGATTGGTGAACATTTTAAACCTGATTGTGTTTGATTTTGCGAATCAATTAATTAAATCGTCTGCATTCGTGACACTAGTTTTGGTATTACAACATTTTTATCATTATTATACAGCTGCGCAATTTGGACTCGTTATAATTAAAAAATCAATTACTATGTAAACCGAATTGTAATTATACAAGAAGCCTTCGCGTAACGATAAACACAATACATAATTGGTAAATGTCAGCTAATTACTCAGTAGTGTTAACATAACTTCACATTTAAATGTCAAAAGGAACATTATACGGTAGCGTGTATAAATAATTTTGCATTCACGCTACAGGCATTATAATAGATTGTTAAGAATTTTCAGTGTTATGTATTAAGGTTGGAAATTCAGATTTCATCCATTCTAGCTGGTTGAATTAAGTTTATTATGTAAGAATGGTGGTGACAATCATTGGTTAACATATGAATTTCAAATAGTTTAACATTCATACATTTATCGAAGCTTGTTGATTTCTTTACAGTACAAATTATCAGATAACCTTGACCAGGCTTAAAAAGCTTCTACTAATTGTTGTTACATTGAACAATTTTCAAGCTATGAAGGAACTTAATGATCATTAATACATTCATATTTTTTGTATCCAAGCACCAGATGCAAGAAGCATGAGTTGACACGAAATAAAGAAGAAAGAATATAATTACATCATATTTTGATTAATCTGGATGTCTTCCGTTATTCATTACTAAACAATATGTTCCAACATTTCTTTTTTTACAAATTTCCTCCTTTAATTTTTCTTATAACTGGAGATGGTGCTCTCGAAATTAGTCTTCTTTTAGAGGCTCATTTGTCGTTCGAACGGGGTGTGGTATTTCTAGTTGTTGGCTGATTAATCTGTCATTATTGTGATCAAACTAATGTGAACACCTCTCTCCTCTTAATTATCATCATAGACAATAATGCGTCACCAACTAATATTAATTGACAAACTACAGTGACATCCGAAACAATTTTTTTGTAAAAAATCAGATTTCTCTTCACTACTTGATAAATGTGCCCTTTAGCTCGACCTTATAGTAACTATCTGGAATCGACGACTAATGGTTGTCATGACGGCATGTTGTACTATACCTGAACGAACATGATTGGATGATTCAAATCGCATATTTGATGGGTTACTAAAAGGGTAAATTCTAGGACTTAATTCAGAACTAAGACATGCGATCTCATCTGTTCGCAATATATAGACAGAATCCAAGGGAACTGCGAATAGTAGAAAATTCATTTATATTTTAGAGCCAAAGAGAAGCATCATGGCTCTCGAATACACCGTCGTGTTTGAAATGGTTTGGAAATGCCCCAAAAATAAGAAAAACGAAATCTGGGGAAAGTTCACGTTGATGAGAATATCGTTGAAGCATATGAACTGGTAAGACGAAGAGGATTCACTCAATATAACAAATACTAAGTTTTGAGTTTACCTATGAAATTAGTAAAACACAACGCAACATCCGACTGAATATCTGTACCGCATCGTACAGGAAACTGGAATGTTTTCATTCCATATTCACGATAAATTAAGATTCATTACTTTTTGTTGATTATTGAAACATTCAATCATTGGTATGATGATCAGAAATCAAATGAGATTTTACTTTCTAAGACAACTGAATAGTGAATTTAGGGTTACGACAAGGAATTTATTACTTAAGATATTTTTTTTTAGTAAATAGTCCATATTATACATCACAACCGCAAGAAATGGGTGCAGGGTCCGCTTGAGAATATACCTACATATTGATTTATTTTTATTTTGAATTGAAAAGGCACTTCACACTAAAGGGAAATAATAATCAATTGAAAATAATATTTTATTTTATTACTAGAGATTTATTACGAACTATAAAAATTAATACCTAATCAGTTTTAACATCTTAATTCTATTTCATATTAAATTCAGTTTTGTATCACTATCACTATTATCTTCATCTAAGCCTAAACTTATTATTAAGAGCTGAAAATTAAAAAGTTTTCCACCTTAATTACATGTTGTATACAATTTTTTCAATTGTCTACAGAAATTTTACTTACTATGTTTTCTTATTAATTTCACTACCAATATATTTATTTATATATTATTTCTTCTCCAATACTTGATTTGACTTCGTGTCAAATTAGTTCGATTGGATTGAATACACAATAGTAGGGGGGAAAACGCAAATTGAAAATAAGTTTTAAGCAAAATTTTCCTTGGACCTGAAATGCTACAGGAAATATTTGTTTTGTCGTTGGTCACACTATTTTTCAGGGAAACCGGTGTCGGTACAGATAAACGTAATAAATCCCCATCATTCTCGTCAGTAGGTTCTTCTAAATGTGCCAAAGTAATGTCTCTTTCTTCTAGGAACAATAGGCTTTACTATCATATACTTTATAGTCCAGGCTGTGAACCGGGATTTTAGCTATAATAAAGAAAAAAACATGTAAGTTCGAATCAAAAATTTTGTTTGCATTAGCTTCAGGAGGGTCTCAGGATCATTCATACACCTTAAATTCTCTTGGGAACCCCAACCCCACCCATTGGGAGCGAAAATGGCCCGAAATCTCCAAGTCTTGAATTGTATTTTCTACAAAAAAAGGTATTTTGGCATTTCGAGTGCACCTAGTAAGTTTTTTGGGTCGCTGAACACGAATCCGTAGCCAGATTTACTTGCAATCCATCGTAGGGATGGTTAAATCGACAAAATTGACCAATTTCGCACCCCTAATATGTTGTCTTGCAATTTACGTGTTTTAGGCATTTCGAATGCACCATGGGTTTTTTTTGGGTCGCTGATCACGAATCCGTAGCCACATTTAGTTGCAATCCATCGTAGGGGTATTAAAATCGACGAAATTGGCCAATTTTACAATTTACGTGTTTTTGGCATTTCGAATGCACCAAGGGGTTCTTTTGGGTCGTTGAATACGATTCCGAAGCCAGATTTACTCCGAAGTAATTTTAAAATGCCAAAATAATAAAAATTTAGAAGCATGTCATTTTTGTAAATTTCTCACCCCTACGATGATATTCGAGTAAATCTGGCTTCGGAATCGTATTCAGCGACCCAAAAAACCCCTTGGTGCATTCGAAATGCCTAAAACAAGTAAATTGTAACATGTGCAAAATTGGCCAATTTTGTAGATTTTAGCACCCCTACGATGGATTGCAAGTAAATCTGGCTACGGATTTGTGTTCAGCGACTCAAAGAACCCGTTAGGTGCACTCGAAATGCAAAAATACCTTTTTTGCGGAAAATACAATTCAGGACTTGGAGATTTCCGGCCATTTTCGTACCCCAAGGGGTGGGGTTTGGGGTTCTCAAGAGGTTTTAAGGTGTATGAATGATCCTGACAACCTCCTGAAGCTAATGCAAGAAAAAATTTTTGATTCGAACCTACATGTTTTTTTTTTATATTTTCCGGTTCATAGCCTGGACTATTAACTGATATATACTTGTCAAAGCAGACCTTTCAGCTGAAGCATCACTCGAATTGAATTTTTAGTGAAGATACATACATTTCTAATTATTTCTTTAACATCGGGAGATAAATGATTTCTTCTGAAAGTGAAACTACAAGATGACCCACTATCAGCACAAGTCCAGGGACGCCATATTCTAACACTACTACAAAAATCACTCTCCGGAAAAACCAATAAGTAATAAAAATAAAAATTTCGATTTCATATTTATATTATTAGGTAGATATATAATACCTCCGAATGGTCTATTCTTACCTACTTAAAATGATATACGTAGGGTTTCAGATAAATAAAATCTGTACTCCACCTTTGCCCGAAGAGGTGGTACATTTGGTTCCTCTTATATCCAGAGGGACAATTAGGGTTTTATTGCAGTCAAAAGATCAACGGTATAATCTGAACAACACTCTAGTCTTTTTTTAAAGTTTTTTATAATAGACTGATGCACTGATGACTAGAAATAGATATGACATTCAGAAGGGATTAACCCCCTACTGTAACAATAATAGAAAATAATATAAAGGAATTGTTTTTTATAATAGACTGATGACTAGAAATAGATATGATATTCAGAAGGGATTAACCCCTTACTGTAACAATAATAGAAAATAATATAAAGGAATTGCTAATGACCTGAAATATTGATCAATAAAGGTCAATATATCAGGGAATGTACAGTAAGCCTTTCGATTTGCAGTGTTTATTTATTTCATCTCATCTGTCCACTATATTTGCTGGAGAAAGTGTTCGTTGTTGTTCAGTTTATTATGGGCAAATGAAAACCCATCATGGTACATAATATAGGAATTTTCAAGAACAATTCAATGTCAATGTCTGGCTTGGCATTTACAAAAACAATATTTTTGGCCCATACGTTTTACCAGACAGACTAACGGCCGCTGCATTTTTAGAATCTTTGGAAACTAATCACGAAGACACCACACAACGAGGGAACAAATAAATGCATGGATACAATTGGATAGCTGTCCTGCCCACTTTGGCAGACAAGTACGAGAATGGTTAAATAGGAAGTACGGTGAAAGATGAATTGGAAGAGGTGGTCCAGTTGCATGCTTGTGGTGGAATCAATAATAAAATGTTAATTGGAACAAGAAGGTCGTTGAGAAATCTATGTCGGCGTTGCGTTGAAGTAAATGGATCATTTTGAGTATTTATCATGAATTATTTTTCATCGTTACTCAGAAATAGGTATTTGAATATTTCCTTACATTTTAAATAGCCTTTCAAAAGAAATTCCAAAAGATAGACATGATTAGAAAAATCAAAATAGCTCGAACAGGAAGCCTCTAAGTGAAATTTATCAAGAATGCTTTTTTATAGAAAATAAATCAAAGTTTTCAAATTTGTATACAACGATAATTTCCAACCATTGGCGTAAAAGTCTAAGGGGTTTAAATGGGTCCAAAACCCCATAACTACTCTACTGTATATGTCTCAAGAACATTTTGTCATCAAAAAAATTTCTCATCCAGTGAAACTTAAGATTGTCAAGTTTAAACTGGAAATCTTTATTTCTTCAGAAGATAATGGAGAAAATGTTATAATTTTTCAAAACTTCAACAGCCTGTATCTCGGAAACGAAATGATTTAAAGAAAAATTTTATATGAAAGACCCCTATTATTTTCAGAAGTTCCATCGTTTTTCGGAGTTATAAGCGAAAACACTGAAACACCCTGTGTATTATGTACTTTCGTATGAAGCTAATAGATCTGACAGTCGCGGATTAGGAAAGCTATAAAGCAGCCCAAAGAGACTATGACTTGCGCGGGTTCTTATTAATCAAGGTCAAAGAGGGTTCAGTTGAATATACTTCTGAACTTAACCATGAAATATCAGCGCTTAATAATGGGTGTACTGAAGAATCTCAGAGCCTGAAATTGAACTCAAATTGTCTCTAAAATATTGGTCAAATATACAATCAGCCTAGTAATAAATCAGGTTTCAAAATGTTTTCAATACTAGACAAAAATCAAGGTTTTAATGAAAAAAAAATACATCTTAATCTCATGAAGTGTGTGGGTGAATGAATACGAAATATCGCAGCATGAGGAAATGAAACTTTCTTTTTTTCATCTTCCTGCCAAATCTGAAGAATGAAAAATAACGTCGCTGTTTAGAGAAGATTATGCATCGTAGGCGAATAATAATTTATAACATTATTTCAGAAACGAAGATGATTTATAGATTGATTCGTAATGTTAGTTGAAGTATTAACAAGATGAGATTCTTTGCCTTGAGAAAGTTCTTAGATGATAAAAGTACGAGCATCGAGAAAAGCATAAAGAGGTGTAAGGCAATATTCATCGAAACGATCCATCAATTCCCTGATAACATTATTGATTCGCATTGATTTACGAGCTTTCAATAGTTGAGTTAAAGGCAAAACCTGATCTGATTGTGTCTTGTACAGCATTCTTCCTCTCTACTCCATCAAAATTGTCCCTGGGCAACGGTATAATTTTTTCTTCATACATGTGAATCGTTCACACTCGCCTCTTGTGTGGCAGCAGTGATCTACAAGGCGAGTTGATACAAACATGGAGTTTTAATGGGGGAAAATTGAAATGGAAATTGTTCAATGTTCATCTTCGACTGACCAGTATACCATAGAGGGTCATATTATATAATCAGTGCTGGTGGTCGTACTAGGAGACATTAGACCCATTACCATCAGTAACTAACCGATTCAAATGATATCGTTCTGTTTAAGCGAACACTTATAAGGGAACGTCGGTAATATACGAAATGTAGGTTTGTAATTTAGATTCAGTATACTTAGTCGTCACGATTGTGAACAGACAAGTGCAAAAAACGGCAGAAACACCGCCTTTGAGATGTTGGCAGCCCGCCACTGGCTGCCTGTAAATCGTTTATTACAATTTGCTGTGATTTTACCGGGATTTCTATAATTCATCATGTGAAGTTTTCATATGAAGACGTTCAATTCACCAGGTACAACGAATTCTTACATTTTAGGTATTTACTTAGATTCTGACAATTTGTCTTAACATTATAAATAGAATATTTTATTTTTATTTATAAATAGAATATTTAGTACCGGAATTTGTCCAGAACAACTTAAGACTTCAATAGTAAAACCTATTTTTAAAAACGGAGACAAGACCATACCCTCTAACTATCGACCAATTTCTTTAATAAATTCTACTGCAAAAGTTTTCGAAATGCTTTTCAAAGATAGACTAACCAAATTTCTTCATAAACATAATATACTATCAGACAGCCAATATGGATTCCGAGAGAAAAAAAATACACAAGATGCAATTGTAAACATAACTGAAAAAGTTCACGAAGCCTTAGATAAGAAAAAACCATGTATGTGTATTTTTCTCGACCTTGCAAAGGCATTCGATACGGTAGATCACGATAGTCTCTTGGAAATATTAAACGAAATCGGAATAAGAAATGGCCCTCTTCAATTAATAAAAAGTTATTTGTCAAATAGACAACAACAAGTTGAAATCAATAACATTAAAAGTGAAGAAAGAACAATAGAATGCGGCTTACCACAGGGGACTGTTTTAGGTCCACTGCTCTTCATCATCTACATCAATAACCTTCTCCAATTAAATCATAAATATATAATAATAAGCTTTGCGGACGACACGGTCATATATTTTGAAGGGAAAAACTGGGAAAGTTTGAAGAAAACCGTTGAAAAAGATATGATTTTTATAAAAGAATGGTTTGATAATCAAAAGTTAACAATAAACATGGACAAAACAATATATATTCCATTTTCATCATATGTTTCTGGTTTGCCAAATTATGAGGAGCTTAGCATTAAAGATTTTAAAATCGGTACTGCCAAAAGATATAAATATCTTGGAGTCATGATTGATAGGCACATGCGCTGGGATCTACAAATAGAACAGTTAACTCAAAAACTTTTGATTGATTTTCATCTTTAAATACCTTAAATACATGTTGGATATACAAAGTCTTAAAATACTTTATCAAACCCTTGTGGAGCCACACTTAACATATGGCATTCTCTCATGGGGAAGATCATCCAAAATATACCTGCAAAAAATTGAAATTATACAAAAAAGGATCTTAAAAGTAATTTATGGTAAAAGAAATACTTACTCTAGTGAAAAATTGTTCACTGACTCACAAGTTATGGATATTAAACAACTATTTTTCCATGCGTTATGCATTAAACAATACTTCGATATCAAAAATACGCTAACTCATGGATATCAAACGCGCAAAAGACAGGAATTAGTATCTACTAAGCCAAATAAAGCCATAGGTCAACGGACGCTTTCTTTTCTCTGTCCTAAAGCATATAATTTCCTTCCTGAAACAATCAAAAAGATTAATAACATTAAGAAATATAAAAAAGAGTGTAAATGGTACTCGTTGCAAAACAGAGATAAAATACATGAATTTTTCAAAACGATATTTTAATACTTACCACAGAAGCTTTAGAATTCAGAGAATTACCTTTTGCTTTAAAAAATTGTTACTTACATTTTATTATTTAAAATCTTATTTAGTTTAGTATTTTAATATAAATTGTATATATTTAGATTTAAGTATGTAATATTAAGTAGCTATCAAATTATTATATAAACTAGTGCATTAATTATATTTAATATTTAATATGTATATACCACATTCAAGCATTGGATGCAATGCTTAACTGGATTATTATATTTATTTGTTATAACAACATGTATCTACATGTATTTTTTAGCAAATAAATAAATATTATTATTATTATTATTATTAAAAATGGGAATAAATCTTGAACTACTACTAACCTGGTTAAGCTCGACGATTATTGAATTACCTATATAGAACATATTTGCTGTTGTCCGCAGGTTACGCCCGCAGAAACAGCTCATTCCCGTAAAAGAAGGGGCCGCCTCGATTTGATTCCCCAATATTCAAGACTAAATGTGTATTTTCTCCGATCATAGAACATGATCAGAGGTGGAAACAACTAAGGGCCTGAAAAGGCTTGAAATTATACTCTATGTCATGTGAATTGTATGTGATTTTATATGAGCTATCTTGAATAGTAGACTTCCGCGGATAGTTAATTTTGGAAAATCTTGACTTCCGGATGAATTCTGGGTCACAATGACGCAACTGGATACCGACGTTTCGTCAACCATTACAGGTGGCATCTTCAGGGCAGGCTTGAGATTTGAACAGAAACTGATTCTACTGGTTTCTGTAGCCGTATATATTGTAGGAAAAATCCTCCACTGCTTTTATTTCGGTGGTTAACTCCGTTCCGGCACCTGACCCTGCCATTGTGTGATCATGTGCGAAGTGGAATTTTCGAGGATGGGTTTCCAAAAGTTGGGAAGATAATATCCTGTGTCACGCTTTAGTTTATTTTGATGTTTTAGGATTTCTATAGCTTCAAGGATTTATCGCTGATAGATGTTTGGGACTCGAGCTAGGATTTTAGTATTTTCGAAAAGGATTTTATGATTAGTGTCAAACTTGTGTTCCGTAAGTGCAGATCTACTGGTGTCACGAAGCTTTGTACAGCGCTCATGTTCATCCACACAAGTAGCTACTGTACGACCTGTTTCATCAATGTAGACTTTACCGCAAGAACAGGGAATGCTATAAACACATTCTAAGTGAAGAGGAGAAAGGGGCTCTTCGATAAGTTTGTAAAACTGAGATAATTTTGGAAGTGTGGAAAACCGTGTAGAAATATTATGTTTTTTAAGGATTTTGGAAATTCGATCTGTTATATTTTCAATATATGGAAGATAGGCAGTGGATAAAGCAGGCGGGAGGCGGGGGTTGTGGCTCAGGTCGATTTGAAATTTTAGGCGAAGTGTATTTCTTTATGAGTTTTTGAATGTTGTAATGGGAAAAATTGTTTGATAATAAGATAGATGAAAGATGTCTTAATTCTGATTTTAAGGATTGAGGTTGATAAGTTGACAGCTCTGTGGACCAAGGAGCTTATGACAGATTGCTTTTGGGCAGAATGGTGGTGGTAAAGACCATTGAGGTATCTATCGGTGTGAGTGGGTTTTCGATACACAGAATGTCCTAAAGTACCGTCAGTCTGTCGACTAACCAATACATCTAGGAACGGAAATGAACCTTGTGATTCGACTCCCATGGTGAAAAGGATATTGGGATATAATGAATTTGAATAATTGAGGAAGGGAACAAGCTTTTCGCGACCATGTTGGAAAAAAACAAAAGTGTCCTCGACATATCTAAACCAACGTTTCGTTTGAGAACAGATGAGTCAGTAGCATCTTGTTCAAAATTTTCCATGAAGATATTAGCTATGATCGGAGGAAGTGGGGGACCCATGGCAGCTCCCGAAGACTACTCGTGAAACTTGCCATCGTATAGAAAATATGTGGAGGATAGACAAAAATCAATTAACGGTAGCAGGTCCATTGAAATGTTTTTGGCAGGTAACAATTGAGAAATTATGGATAGGGTGTCTGGAATGGGAATATTGGTAAAGAGTGATTCGACGTCGAAGCTGACCAGCAAATCGCCTGGGTTAACTTTCAGCGTTTGAAGTTTTTCAACGAAATGAAAGGAATTTATGATAAAACTGTTGGAATTAGCTACAAGGGGTTTGAGAATAGATGACAGATATCGAGAGAGTTTATAAGTAGGGGAGTCGATAGTGCTGACAATTGGTCTCAGGGGAACTGATGGAATTTTAGGCATATGGACGGGGACATTTTGAACAATGGGGGATAAGAAATATCTAATCTGGATAAGGGAGGGAAGAATGACGGATAATTTGTGAAATTGAACTTTCTATAGAGGGAGTGGAATCTTTTGGTAGGAGCTTATAGGAATTAGTTCGCAGATGTGGCAGGAATTTGTTATCATAATCTGAACGATTCATGACAATAGTGGAGTTTCCTTTATCAGCTTTCAAAATAGCTAAATCAGAATTTCATTGGAGTAAATTAAGAGCTTGAATTAAAAGTTTAGAGCAATTTGATTCAGGAATGTTGGAATGAGTAAGAGAGCAATTTGCATGAAGTGGGGTTTGGGTCCTAAGCAGCTGATGTGGATCTACTCAGCTATTATTACCTAAATATTCGGTCATGCAGTTCTCGTATGGTGGAAAAGAACTGAACTGGATATAGGCTAGAAAATTCTGGATAGAATACAGGGACTCTTTCTCAGAGTCATTACATCCACGAAGAATAGTACACCGACTTCAGCGTTGATGGCCTTGCTGGGCGTGCTACCCGTATCAATGACGAAGAGGAATCTTGCAATGGCGGCGGTCTACAGGCTTAGTTGCAATGGCTCCCTAAAGAGATGGAGTGCAGACCAAGCCCACCTATTTAAGAGGTAGCCTGATAGGCTGCGAATAGACCCGCAGGACAGAATCAAAGTCCTGTGGTTCTTGGAGCAGCATTCCAGGGTCGTCAAGGAAGAAATGGGAAAAACGCCACACGCCAAAGCAGGGCACAATTTGGTATAATTTAGCAATTTGAGTTTTACCTTTATTTAAGGTAAGTGCATTTTAATGAAACCAATCTTTCAAGATTCTTATAGTTTTTCTATTCCCACTTCTAGCTTTTCATATGAATCCCGGTTACTGTAACTACCTGAACCATCATCCACGAAGATGACGATGCCGTTCTCTAGCATGCTAGGCAAGTCATTCATAAATAGAACTCCTCGATCTATATACTCCCAGTCAGATACTAAATCTTTATTTCCATCTTCCACATGTACTTTCTGTTTCCTATCTACCAGTTAAGGAACTAGTAATTTATGAGGAATTCTCTGATTCCGAGATTTGGCATAATTAACAGAATTGAATAACTTTGGAAGAACTAGGAATAGAACACGGACTTTCTTCTTATTGCTTACTGCTGTCGTGATATTATTCAATAGCTGAAAGATAGTTCGACCCGTTGATCTTCTCTTGATATGAAAAAATTGACAGGGATCAGGTCCAACAGCATTTGTAGATTTGAGATTTATTATCGTGTCAAGGGTTTCAAACCCACAACCACATGTTTTCCTTTACATTGTTGTTATTATTACTGTTAGCTAATGTATCATGAACCCCTATTTTCAGGAAGAAATTGTTCATACGATTTGCAGTGTCCTTATCTAATTCATTTGGTTGTTTGAGTTCTGGGGTGCTACTATTCGGTCTTGAGAAACGTAGTTACCTTTGCGAAAAATATGACAAAGGTCTCTCGTTGGGTCAACAGTGTCTGAATAACCAATACTGAGCTCATCCTATTGATTTTCTATTGATTGCATTGTTGTCGCTTATTGTGCAAAAATCCTATTCTAAAATTTCTAGTTCGGTCTCAATAAAGGTGTTTAGCATTTTAAAGTTGATTTTTGACACAGGTGAATAATGAACAAGTTCTTCAAGATTTGAGCATAGATTATTCAACATAAGTGTATGTGAAGATTGCAGAAGGAGCTGAATTATCATTATTAACTTCTGTTCCTACCATGATCTGATATAAATAAGGATTTAGATTCTTTTCGGTGAGGCGTGGGTGCTTATAATGATAATTATTTCAAACATTTATTTATTTTATATTTATGAAAAATAGATTTGTCGTTACGCTCAGAGATCAGCTGGATGTTTGCGTTACAGCAATAAACGTCGGCAACTTCTTTTGACTCATTTCATGAAGGAATTTCCCAATAAACCACAAGGATCATCAAGACAGTCTTTCATCGCCATCTGACAATTATGCGATTACGTGTCACGGTTTTAACTAATTTCATTCATCCTACCTGCAGACGCCGGTAGGGTAACTAGCACTTTTAGAAGTCTATGGATTTACGGAAATAATAATTCATTAGCTTTTCCTGAAACTTAAGATTATAATAGTCTTATCGATTATTTAGATTAATATGTAAAGCAGATTAATGTTTCACAATTTATACATCAAATTTCAGCCACCGGAAAATTACATATTTCCATTGTGATCTACGAAATTCATTTGTTATTTTTATCTTCAGATATATTAAGAAGAATACTTTAAACGTTATGCCAGGTACCAAATAATTGAATATCCATGACCAACTGATTTGTTATGGATGCTTAGTGACAACGCTTGACAAGTAATGAATGAAGCTGTCATCACTTCCCACTATGCTGACACCTGGGTAGAACTGATCTACTATTGTTTGCAAATATATTGCTACTTACTAACTGAATGACACCTCAACTCCAGCTGACTAAAATGTTCTAGGCATATGAATGAATGAACGGTTTTGTTCTTTAAGAAACAAATGAAGTCGATAGTCTAAAAGTGAGGCTCAGGTATCATATGAAATAGATTTATAATACTATTTTATTTTTGGAACGATATTAACGAATATTATGTTATTCCAGGCATCAAAAACACGGAGAGTTTTCTGAAACAAATGTCAATCGGTTGTTAGTGAAGTGTAAATTAGTGTTTTAATCCGATTTTGATATTCAATTCATAATAAATTTACATGTAGTAAACGCCGAAACCGAAAAATTGGACGTAATTCTTTTGAACTTTGTTTTCTAATAGCACTCTAATGATAGGAAGGAGACTCGTGAGCCTGAACACTCCAGATTTTGATAGCTGCGCATTTCTTATATATTTGTGTGCCATAAATAAGAACATGACAAAACATTGACAAGACCTCAGGATTTGTACCGATGTTGTCTTTGCTTTACAAAATAAGATCAAGATAAGAATTAAATTTGTAAGTTTTCCAAGATAAGACCGATATTAACAGTTCAATCTCTTGATGAGTCTTGGTGACGAAGAACAAAACTAATATTCCAAGATCTTGGACATGAGTCTTGCGGTTTGATTTCATATTTTTTGGCAAAATATTCCCTTATTCTAATGCATTTTTACCATTTGAGAATCTAAAAAGTAGAATAGAAGGCATTTCTTGATTAAAAAAATTAATTTGATTTTAAAAATGAAAGAAAAAATATTTTTAATACTTTCACCAAGATGACACAACCAATACAATATTCAGAATGCGTAACCAAGCCAATAACTTAATTTGTAACCAACACAAGAATAATTACAGATAAGAGCTTAAAATGGTAAACATTTCAGGACCAAGACAAGATTCACCACTGATCTTGTTTTGTCTTGCTCTTTGTCATCACTAAATATGGCTTATTATAATGAAAATAAACATGAAACATTGAAAGTGTGAAAAATAGAACAAACATTCCACCCAAAATCTTAAGATATTGATATTGTAATGTTTGATTCTCACAATCCATTTTTTTTGTAGATTCGTATTACCAGGTTTTGAGGTCAATTATTACACCTCATCCTCAGGTGTATATAAAATATGGATTTAATATATGAAATTATTTATAATTATACTCATTTCCAGATAATTAAAGTTTATATGTAAAATTTCTTTTTGATTTATATAATACATGTTCAACAGTTGAAATTCTAGAAGCTACTATCAATATCAATTATGAAATCACAGATGGGTGAAAGATAATTATAATCTATCAGCTCTGAGTAAGAAAATTTCATCGACTACAAATGAGAAATAGGTCGGTTCCCCCAAATTAATAAGATAACTTCAATTCTATCCGATGTAATAAATTATATCACCAGTCGTATTTATAGAGATTGAAAATCATGTAGCTTGCCTGCAATTGGAGCTCATCTGATATAATGTCAATTATCGTTTTTTCTTATACTTTGACTAAACGAGAGGGAAACCTATAATGTTCGAAGAACATCGTGAAAGCCAGCGGTGGAATGTTGGGAGATGAGATAGGCATTCGTATTTTTCTTGAAAGTTTTGGAGTTAATAGTTATAGGGAAAGACCTCACTAGGTAAAGAGTTCCACAACTTCATGGTTCGATAAAAAATTAAGTCTGGTAGGAAGAAGTTCGGCAGGTCTCGAGATCTCGTGGAGATTTCTGATGAACACCGACCACGGAAATATCTGTACAAAGCGGAGAGTCTTCCTCCTTTCTACGATGCTCTAAAGAGGTCAATAAACTTGTAAGTGTGACATCATCAAGCAAACTCTATTCTGGATATAATCCAAGAGCTACAGAGTATGTTTGGGTGCCGAACTCAAATATGTGAACAGTACTCCAGGGAAGGTCGAATCTGTGCTTTGTAGATTATGAGGAGGTGCTGGGATGTAAAGCAGCTTTTAGCACGGAATAGAGAACCAAGTTTTTGTGAAGCGGTTTTCGCAATGGACCTCACATGATTGTCTCATGAGAGGGTGCTGTTGGTGATGATCGCGAGCATTGTTATGGAAAACTTCATAGGAATAATTGTACCTGACATCATCATATTAGGGATTGTGGGATCCCCCTTTCTGGAGAAGAAGCAATCTTGAGTTTTGGTTGCATTAAACTCTACTAGATTATCAGATGATTGAGAAAGCGGTTTGAAGTCTACCATCATCTGCGAAGCTGTGGACTGGACAGGTGATCACTTATGGAACAGAAACAAAGTTGGTGCAAAGAGATATTGGAACACCAGCGTTGATAGTCATTGTAGCAGTAAACATTTTTTTAGGTTTGTATAGTCACATATAGAATATTCTTCGGTAAATCGTTTCCATACGGTACCTGAATGATGATGCTCCTACGTTTGACAGTATATTTCCATACGTTTTCCTGAGAAATTATAGGGGCTTCAGCAGTTTGCGACCTACTTCAACAGATGTGATTGTTTCTTTTGGGTAAATATTTATCCCAATTACTGAAGAATAAAGACGGAACTCCCAATGAATTTACAATGTTACAAGATTAGTGCTGACATGAATCATTATCCGAACAGTAGTGTTCACTTCCCATTAGAATATTTGCCTTTTAGCTTTTTTGATAGAGTGGTGTGAAGATCTTTATGTATTAATAATTGTTTCGTTGCCACTTGTACCATTTATTGATATATAGATAATGATGAATCTTCACTGTTTAAGCTACGAATGCCGTTCGTCTGTATGATTCAGTTTTGCCTAAATTTGGAATATAGTGTCATGATCTGTTAATCAGAACTGCCACTGCAGGAAATTTATTTTTTACTTACGATTTCATCTTGTGACCCTGTGTGATAGGTAGAAATATCTGATATTACATATTTGACTTGATCTGCTATCTTCAAAATCCTATCTTCTTTCAACGAGCTTCAATAAAATTGAAATTGATGAATTGTCAAACGACTTGTTTAAACAACGAAAAAATAGGTAGTATTTTGATTTGGGCGCATCAATATGAAATGGCATACATGTGAGTGTATGCAGTATGCAGTATGAGGAGAGCCATCGATCTTCGTTTGGCATTCGTAATCGCAAGCTGTAGAGAACAGGCACATTGCGACCCGCGGCTCAAGATTTACGACCGCCAGGATTTCTCAATGCTGCATTATAAAACAGTAGCCAATACCCTATATAGTACTTGTCCTCAAAATTTTTATCTCTCCTCCATACCTTGTTTGTAGCTGCCTTACGTGCGTCCGTCTAGATTTATTGTCAGTGTACGGTTCGGTTATTTGCGACGCGACCACGCTCTAGCTGAACGCTCAATTGTCAGTTACATTTAAATATGTCCCCTCAGTCTTCAGTCGAAACTGCGATCGTTTGGAACAGTGTTGCCACGAGAACGAATTCATCCTCATTGTTGGGAATATCTAGATGATCATTTCGTACTACAAAAATTAGAAAACCAACTAATTTTCACTTTTCCCTACGTTTTCAGTCTTTTTTGAAAAAATTCCAAATTTCATCTACATCTACTATGAATGGAATAAAAATTGTTTGATTATGATTTCTTAAGGGTGAATTCCCCTGCATCTACAGCAAGATTTTGCTTCTGAGCCTATGGTTCTCTAAAGTTTTTTGTCATCATATCCCAATCGTATTCTGTTGGACTGAGATCAAAATATATTGCTGGTGTGACGGTGAATATTGAGTTTAATGATCTGATGTGGTGTAGCGTACTATTTAGAATACAGGTTTTGAGAGAAAACAGAAAAGTAACAAATAGGCAAGAGGTGGAAGAATGCTTCTATTTCTTTTTCATGATCAGAAGTGATGAATCCTTATCTAGCATTATACGGCATAAAACTGGAAAAGATGCATGCTAACACATCATGACCCTTTTGTCAGTAAAGCGCTCCACATGCATGCTGTTCCAGTGTAGTGAAGCCACGAAGTAATATATAGCTGTCTATGTGGGCCAAGAGCCAACAGCCAACTAATAACAATTCACCAATCATTCACGAGTATACAGATTGCGTTAATAATGTCGAAAGCTTTTTCGGTCCGACTGTTTAACAGATGGGGTAAACTCAATATCCTTTATAGAACAAGGCCTGAACGCTTAGTACGAAAGTCAGTGTGACGTCATCAATAAGGCTTCTACAAGAGTAGAGTAGCATACGATAGTATCGTTTAGTTCTAATGGCGCGTAACCGGTATTGACTGTGACAGGTGATACATTTTACAATCAAACAGAGTTCCAATTCTTGACTGTGAAAATTATATGTTGCATCTGTCCCTGAGTGATCTCGTGCGATTGGAACATATTTTTAACTGTTGATAAGCGTGTATAAAAGTATTATGACTGAATAAAGTGCGTGAAAAAATGGCTTCCTAAGTGAATGCTTATATTTGTTGTTACAGCGTTTTGTGTCGTACGTACGGTTTACTGACGCTAGTTAATTATTTATGCCGAATAACTGTTATGCTTCTGGCTGCAAGGGAAATTACAACAATAGGCCGATAGTTCAAATGTTTAGTTTTCTTAAAGGTAACTACGGAAACAATGGATATCGACAGTCCTTGTGGAAGATTTCTTAGTGATACAATAACAGAGCAAGTTTCTCAAAGTGGTACCGTAGTAAGGGTAAATTTTGAACTTACAACGTATTGGATACAAAATATTCTTTATTACATTATGTGACAATAGTGTACTCAAAGCGATGAAGACTTTTTTTCTAAACATAGCAAGTTGAGTGTCGTGTATCTTCGGCCAGTTGATGATTCAAGATCATTATTTTATCTATTCGGTTCGGCTCTTATTTTCAAATGTTTGAGGAATAATTGGCTAAATTCTAAACTCAATCAAATTATGCAGTATCTCAACTAAGACTCGAAAAACGAGGACATCGTCTCATTTTATGCTTTAAAAAAATGCATGAACTGAAACATGATAAATTGTTGAAATTTGGATATTCTTTGAATCTGAGAGTACTAGGTATATCCTACAGAGTTGGAACGTCCAAATGCCAAAGTAGCCCTTGAGATATATAGGTTATACTTCAATTTGGTTGAATTATAGAACATTGCAAATCCACATCAAAGTTTATAAATATTATTAACTTGGCAAAAGCCAAACCCGATATTACAAATCGCAACCCTCTGATGAAAGGCTTCATAGGAAAACAAATATAAATTTGAGAAAAACTATGAAATCAGATTAATAAATTTATTATATATTATCTAAAAAAAACAGTATAAAAAATTATGCCTCAACGTAACGATTCGTGGCTGAAAGTCACCTTTAATTCCAACATTTCAAACAATTCGCCAAGTTATTTGAAAAAAAATTGTAAGCTTATGTGCCCAAGCACATCCAAAATAAATGTCCGCACTGCCATACATACCTAGGTATATGTACTAGGTGATGTACGTAGGACATGAGACAGTCTCCGCAACAACTTTGTGGCATGTAAAATGTGAAAATGGGATTGATCTATAGTTCAAATATCTGGTTACGCTATTTTTCTGCATGCAGTTATTAAACATCTTCTTATTTGTTGCATGTTTTCCCATAATTTCTTATTTTTATTATTTCAAAGAACTATCTATTTCATTTTAACATTCAAACTATAAAAATGTGTTTCTTTCAATATGGTCATTTGAATATAGATTTGTTTTGTGATAAATGATATCAGATGAAATAATAATTTGATTTTATAAATAATTATAAACAAATAGAAATATTTTGAGTTTCTATTTCTTATTTGTTGTGATATACAGGACTATTATTTTGAATGAATATATTTATTTTTTACATGATTGTTCATCGTATATGATAAGATTGCAAGAAAAATATATTTATTTAACATGTGTGTGGATGACTTAGTACGCAGAACTACAAATTAAGCTTTCAGACCTGAATTCAGAAAGTAACGACATTCAAAAAGGAAGTTGTAGATAAAATATGTTATATTTTTCACAACCTTATGAGCCGAGAGCGAGAACTGCAACTGCTTGAATCTCGCTCTCGACATAAGCACTATCGGACTCGTTTTCGCTGAAACTGGTGTACTCTCGTCTCGGGTCCCACGTGAACGAGAGCGAGATCAAGAAAGGCTCGCCCTGATGCGAAGTATTTGATATATCATTTTTAAATAAATCAAAATATAACAAAGCAATAATTATATTCTTATTTGGTCAGAAAGAATATACATTGTGGGAAACAACGGTTCAACCTGCACTGATTATCAAACTGATATGAACAAAATGAATATCGTGGAATTATTTCTGACAACATTGTTTCAATCGTTTCTCTGACATCTCACAGATACATTACTACAACTGCCTTGCAATCTATTCAAAACTATTCACATGCATATATGCATGGACATTGAACGTAATGTCAAACCGATTTTATATTCCAAATAAATTGCACTGCATTAACATAACAATTTTAATCAGATTGTTCCAGACTATTTCAAATTTTAACATTGTGAGTACTTTTACAGACTGACGAATCTGTTTTATTTTGGAATTTATTTACAGACATATTTTACTGAAAGGTAAGGTAAGGTAAGGTAAGGTAAGGTACATAAAATATTCTCGTATCAATTATTTCAATCATCATACCAAGGCTTTTCCATATGAAATATGTATTATTAAAAATTATCGTCAAATGCATTTTATTTGAATTTTGAGTCTCGGCATTCATCAGTTGCAAATTTAACACAAATACTAAAATCTAAAGGAATATGAATTACTTATATTGTTAATTGGGTTCTGATCAATTTATTGAAAATACTTGAAATCTGCTAAGAATGTTCACTTCATATGAATTTTCAATTTATCATAAAAAACAGAGTCTTTATTTAAATGACAAAAAAATTGAATTTAACGAGAACGCGCTCAAACGGCTCAAGTAATCCGTAGGCCCAATGATTCCACGATTCTACTTTTCACCTTTTGACAATACACTCAATAGCAAAAACCAAAATCTGAATGTAATTTACCCGACTTAGCGAAAGTGAATTCAGGAAATGAGTAGCTAAAAATGTTGTTTTGTACCATACGAAGAATGAATCGAAAAAGGTTCATTATCATTCATGTGCCAAGAAAAGTTAACCGCCGGAAAAAGTAGTTCAACTTGAGTCGACGCAAGGATATGAATCTAAATTTGACGAATTATTGTTGCGAATATCTTTTCAATGTAAGTATTGCGCTTTAATATATTTTTTTACACTTAATGTTAATTGTCGGAAATGCGTTAACATAATTTATGTCAGAACCATAACCTCAAATTCTTGAATTGCAGTGAAAGGACTACATAGAAAAATATGTTAGGTTTTGTTTAAACGCAGAACCTATTAGGATTAAGACCGTGCATTTTTCACTGCAGTAATTAAATGACTGAGCGCTAAGAAGAAGCTAAGTAGGGGGAGGAACATTGCGCAAACTCAGATGACAAATGGCAAATAATCGCGAGAATTAGCTTTTTATGAATTGTCACTTTCCTTTTTTTTATATTCAGAGCTCGTATAGAGTATAGAACCCCAAGTATCTATAACGATTCATCATTTTCAAATAAAATTGGGTATCTCTTTGTAAAATATCCAAGGAGTCCAAAATTTTATCAGATTTACTGGCATCAACTTTGTTATTTTAAATGAGATATCCTGTATATATTTATATTATTAGATTCCTTGATAAATTCCGGATGCAATGAACCCTAATTTCGCTATTGTGACCAAAAACATGACTTCCCGGAAATCAATTAGTAACATCACAGGTCAAGATTGAATTGGTAAAATAGCTGATTTACAAAACAACTCCCTAAACCTCTTTTTTAAAATAATTTATTCATTAAAAAAAAATATATACAAGCGTTAAAATTTTATTTTCCAACCAAGAGCAGGAACTTTCTGCCGGAGACAACGTATTTTCATGTTAAAAATAGCCATATCTTTTTTGACTTATCTTTCGACCTGTGGCCTAAGAGAATTGAAGAATGAGAAATACGCCACCACATGAATAATTATTAGCGATAACATACCTCAATAAGTTTACATGATCGATCTAGAAACCATTCAAGCAGTTAAATAGTCAATTACAATATGAATTCTACCGAAACCATCAAGCAGTTTTTACGAATAAGTGTGGATGGATCTTTGATAATTCGAATTCATACTTTGTTACAATAGATAAAAAATTCAAAGGGGAGTTTTTCAAACAGAATAACGACTGATATATATGAATATTTGGATCTTGGATTCTATTAATTCGTTCTAACAGAGTAAATGTGAATAATTCTGGCTATTACCAACGGCTATTGAATTACAAAGGATATGTAACGGATGATCTCATCATGAAAGATATATGCCGTCAAGAAGACAATTTTTCCCAGGACATGTCTAGGTAACATAACTACGTTATGGGAGGAATGAGATTAGCCCAAGTGCCATCGTGCCAGGGCTGCTTCGGAGACGCTGGTATGAATGTTCACCTCTAAACATATGCTAGTTCTCATCCAGGAATACTGACAGTACAACGAACATGTTAAAGGACTGTCCTGCAAAGATGGTAAGGTAATATGAGTCACTAGGCAGGAGATTCCTTGTGCCTGTGTGTTGATTAGGAAAACACCAATTACCTTTGCCTTTCAAAATTCACGACAAGGGACTTGGTGTACCAATTCAAATCCAGATAACCGAACATGGTGAGAAATGGGACATAGTAATAGCCTCAGCGTACTTTCCAGGAGATGATGCATACTCTTCTCCAAGGAAGGTCCAAGGAAGACCAGCCAGTTACTGTGAGACGAGGAAACTTCAACTCCTCATTGGATGCGACGATAACGCACATCTCACACAATGAAGGTAAAACTTGAGATATCGGATGTAGGGAACACAGCGACTATTATAACTAAGTTTGAAAAAAGGTCTTAGAAATAATGGCAAGTAGTTTGGACCTGAGTAATGCCATCAGAAATTGGCGAGTTTCTGAAGAGGAAACAACGTCGGATCATAAAATAATAAGATACAACATTGAATCCGAGGAGACAAACTCTACATTCCAAAAAACACCCGAAACACTGACTGGCCCAAATTTAATACGATACTAAAATGTAGTCTTGAACAGGCAACAGTGAAAAATATATGGAAATAGTATAATAAGCTGGAGCTTGCAATAGAAGAATAACCGGGGCAACAATGGATGCATACGAATTCAGCTGCTCTCTGAAGGTACTCAAGAGTTAACCTAGTCCCCCTTTGTAAAATAAAGAGCTGGTCACTTTTAGATAAGAGATAATGATAAGGCCTTTAACAAGGCAAAGAAAACTGGTGTGTGAGAGAACTATAGGAGACTTCTCACATCCTATAGTTACAGCCTTCGCAGATCGAAGCGTGAAAGATTCCAGACCTGCGTAATTATGCATAACGTGTGCTTTGACCCCACGACTGACATGGAGGAAATACTGGGATCAACTCCCCTCCATATAGCTATACATCATCTAGCGAAAAATACTGTGCTTATATAAGCAAAGAAGAATCTCAGAGAGGTATTCAACTTCAGAGGGAGGTCAATATCTCTATGAAGAAGGAGCACTCAACACTCATGGCACCAAAAGATGATATGAGCAAAATCATCATGTTTACACGGAAAACTTCCTTATCCACCTTTGGATTCAAAATGAGTGGAGACAGGGAAACACTCACCCTATGGGTCAAGAACTTCAGAAGGTACGGGGCCAGTCTTTGGGCCCAAAACCAGATACTCAGCACACATGAGTAAATTCACCAGTATCTTTCTAGCGGAAGTCCATGCAATTGAGAGATGTGCACAGCTCAACAAGGTCAACAGATATAAAAAGAAGGATATGATGATCATCTCAGATCGTCAAGCAGCTATAAAAGCGCCTGGCTCAAACATCATCAGATCAAAGATGGTAGTTGGGTACCATCTTTGAGCAAAACTAAGCTGAAAACATTAGGAGTGCAGAATAGAATAACCCTCCACTGGGTTCCAGGACATAGACAAATCGAGGAAAATGAGCTAGCGGACGCCCTTGCACGCAAGGGAGCTGAAACGCCTCTAATTGAAACAGGAAAAACAGAACTCAAAACAAAGTACTGGAGTTCTCTTTTGAGACACAGACAATATTAAACCCTCCTAGGTAAATTTAGGAAAAAGGACGTTTTGGAAAGTATGATGATAATCAGCAACAACCTGCGAATCATAACAGGATTCTTGACAGGACACTGCAAACTCAATGGTCATATGAGTAAACTTTAGGTTTCCTGAGAGAGCTATAACTGGAAAACATTACTGTAAAGGGGGATACAATAGTTATTCAAGGACGCAGTATCTATCTGATACCCATTAACAATATTATCTAATTTATTCTGAATTTAGGAAAGTATGTCCTGTGTCTAAAATATCGTTGGAGAAATATGAATCTGTTTCATTGACTCTATAACAAATCGAATATGTTCCTTATTTCTATATTACAACTTGATCTATCAATGTGAAAGGTATCACACTCTGAACATGTTGATTTACATATTACATGTTTATTAAACTCATTCGTTTTATTTTCAGCCGTGAACATAATATGAGACAATTTATTTTTGGGTTTGAAGGTAACTTTCAGATTAAGTTTTGGTAAAATGCGAACGTAATATATCTTCCAAAACATTATTGATTGTGTTTAAAATTGCGTATAGTATTATTAGACCGAATAATAAAATTTGTAGATACCTTAAAGATGACTTTATGATATTGCCCAAGGGCAGTATTTAAGGTAAATCCGACTCTGTCTACACAGAAATACTTTCGCACACATATGTAGTTATGACGTATGCCATCATTAATTGAATATTGGAATCTCTGATTTATTGTAATTTTATGTTGGATTCTTGATCTTTTGATTGCAGGTGATGTATTTTTTGAACAATTATTTTCAGGTAGTACGCTACATTTAATAAAAATCCAGATTTGGCATGACTACATGGTTCTGAATATTTCGTAGATGAATCAATTTATTTATTCATCCAAACATGAATATTACAGAATGCAGAATAATAGATGAATATTACCCGTGTGTGTGTTATTTAGCAAAGGAAATGAAATATACAATTATTTAATGCAAGATATTGTATTAAAGCTACCTGTAAATGTATTCCAATTTACATATTTACCTGTCACTTTCTTATGAATTCTTTGTAATACATTGGAAGTACCGTACAATTACATTTTATGATAAGCCCTTCACCGTTAAAATTGAAAAATCTAACATAAATGGTAGTTAAGAGCTGCTAGATTCTCGCCTATCACATAATAAGTACTACGCACTAATGCATTTATAAAAGCTATATATTGCCTTGCGGCTATTAAAATATCAAAATAAATTGTCACATAAACTATAATTGACAAATTAGTCGCAGATAATTAATTTAACTGCTTCGTAATAGATGCCCGTCAGCTATCCGATATTTTTTGCATAATGTGCTTTAATTGTATGGTTTTAATGATTTAATTGGAAAGCATAAAACGGTGAACATGAATTCAATCATTGTTCTATACTGCCGCAATAAATGTCTAGCTCAACACAATGAGTTGCAGATGATTCCAAGAGGGATATTAGCTATATCATTGCAACTATTATTCAATATCTGATGACATTCATGACGGAATTCTTTTGTCTTGAAATGCATAAGATAATGCTATAAATTAATCGAATGTCAACTTTTTGCATATGCTTATTTTTTTGAATAATAGAACGTGTGTGTTAGTGGATTAAAATGATATATTTCTTTATTACTCTGTAGGTATCTAATCAATTTTGTACTTCCGACAATAATTATCTAGTCAAACAATAAAATGTCAATAAAACACAATTTTACACTTAATAACACTATATTAAAGTGAACTGTGATTAATTGTTCACCTGACTTAAATTATTTTTGCTAGCAAAATAGGCTTAGGCCACTCCTGCGAGTCAAATGTGAATGATTGTATGAACAGAAAATATATTGGAAATGATTTAGAAACCGTATATGAAAGACATTATATTATACTCTATGTTACATTGGAATTGCATCCAAATGGTCTACATAATGTATTTCACAACTCTATGTTTCATACTGACATATGTCACTTATATTGTAAATGAATAATTTGAAATTTTCCCATTAATAATTGATGACGAAAATTAAAACAAAAACACTTCTTCAAAAATTATGTTAAACTTCCAATCATTTCCGATTCATGATTTGCAATATTTTAGTTAATGAGCATTGCAAGTTAGAGATGGAAAATGACCGATCATTTATGATTTTGGACAGGTCACTTTGTTTAAATGCTAGTCATGACCATAAATGACCACTTTATTCTGATCAAGTTCTAATTAAGACATTGTTTGTTACGTTTGTTAGTCTGATTAAATTCTAATGAATAAATTGTTCAAAAGTCATAATAAAAAATTCTCATAGCAATTATAATTATATTATATAATGTCTTATGTACCAGTAACAATGAAATAACACCAATAATAATCCACATCAATATTTCAGGTAATAGATGACAGGTTTTTTTTCATGAGTTATCTGTTATTTTATTATTATTATTCAAAGATTTATTGAATTTGTTCTCAGGGAAGAAACTTTTCATTCTGGCAGCATTAAATAAATCAATTAAAGCAACGATTCTGAATTTATAATTTATAATCATGTATTTCATTTATAGATGTTAATTGAGCTTTGATAGTGTGCTTTTATATTGTAGATTTTTGTAATATTCTTGGCACTGATAATGTGTTGAACCAGTAAATTCTTTCCACTAGCACAAATTGACTGATTATAGGTTATGTTGTATATATATTTTATTAATAACATGTTGAATATATATTTTATTGATAACAATTTTCTAAAAGATTACGAATTAGCCAACCCTCAGAAATTTAACATGAATGCTCATTAATGACCAGACATGACCAAAAATGACCGTAAGTGGTCGGTCAATGACTTTTAATGATGAGTGACCTTATTTTATCTTCTCAAAAATGACCTTATCTGGTCGCGATCACTTATAGCTTTGTCATCTCTATTGCAAATCGCAATTTTCAGCTCCTTGCATAGGCGTCTCCTATGCCTTGAGTGCTTGAGTTCTAGGTCAGTTTGATGGGGACCTAGAGATAAGCGCCGTAGGCGAAAATTTGCCTTACCGCCCCCAAATTTTTCCACATTTTCGTAAATTTTGTCAGGAATTAATAATAAACAATCTTCAGGTATCTATAACCAAATAAAAACCAACATTTTTTCAAAATAGTCTCATGTATTGAGATATATGGATGAGGAAAAAAGGAGGGGTATTTACGAGAAATCAACCTTATATTTTTATGAAGAGACAAAACATACAGTGAATATTCTTATGTAGGATTGTGCTAATGCGAATTTTTTTGAATTTCAATGGAATTCTCCTAGTTTTTTGGTGCTATATGAATACTGAAGAATATGTAAATATCTAGTTCACACTATCATATTAGCCGGGCTGTGAGTACCACGCTGAAAGCGGACATCAAAATTCTACAGGGGCTTTCGCGTGGTACAGGCACAGGCGGATAACAGACAGGTAGCCTATATGACAACCATAGAATATATTTGCTAGTAATTTAGTCGAGTTCCTAATTGATTAGCAACTAAGCGTCTATGAAAAAGTCTTTACATTAAAGTCGTGTATAAATAGACTATAGAACCCAAACGAATGATTTCAACATGAAATATGTTTGTATTCACTTTGCGTTGCTTCGGGGACGTCACCTGGTTGTTGCATCACCAATCGTGGCATTGTGAGTAACTCTCAGCGATACATCTACTTTTCTGGTAGATGGTGTTGGAACACCTTGGTTCTCCAAACATTTCCTAACGGGGTGTTTATAACTCTGCCAGAGATGGTTGATCAGTGACTACATCGTCTGACTTGTTCCGTTGAAGAGCTCATGAGAAAGTGAAACATCTGTCAGTAAATCGTAGACGTATTGTTATTGTTCAATCTGGAGAACCAAATCTTTGTCCATTGATGATGCATTAGTTGTAATGAATCGCAAAATGAACAGGCTAAAAAATAGGTGAATAAGCTATTGTCCTCCTCGTATGTTCTCAGCACAACTATTTTTGGATTCTCTTGACAAGAGGAATCCAATGACACCACTTCAATTTGTTGAAATCAACTTTATCATTCACTTTCATATGGAAAGTTCTTAGAAAATGCATTTCAACAACTCGAAACAAGTTTTTTGGCATCTATATCTTATCTTCACCTAAACTAATATAATCAGCCTTAAAAGAGCTGTTTGATGACAGTGCTATTAAATAATAGGGATTATTTCACTAGATTCCATGAAATTACTTAATTCAATAAATTGCTCTACTTTCTTAAAGAATCGGTACCGTGACCTAGGTACGCTATCGATATAGTAAATGCAAATGTTATACTAATAAATATGCAATATAATTAGGTCAGTAAGATGAGGAGTCAATGTTTAGAACATCGTAAGAGAACAAGGCTCCACCTTGATGCTTTGTATATAGAGAACAAAAGGAGTTAGTATGAGTTGGTATAGAGAAGTATGAATGATGATTATCACGGAATAATGTTACAAACTTGTAATGTTCTACGTTAATTTAGAATTGTAAATAATGCAGTTATCTACATATACGAGAGTTACAATAAATCATAACCAATCACTGAGTTATTCCTATACTACCCATAACTTCGAACCCTAAGGACCTGAACCCCACAACAGTCAGAGTTACCCTACCACTTTTGTATTATCTTGTTTATACTTGTCTGTTTCATTGGAATATCGTGGGCATATATTTGCACTTAAATTCACGGCAATTTAGGACTTACACCTCAAATATCTTCGAAAACCGGAGAAAGTTTCAGCTATCATTTTTCCAGGAACAATAAAAATTAAAACTCAAGTGGTGATAGTCGTAATCATGCGGTATAATCACGCGCTTACATGATGATTTCCGATAGGAAACTATATTGTATTATTTTCGTACACATTCGATAGTGAAACGCCAACTTTGATCACTTAGTTCTCCAGGTAAATCAAACAAATTAAAGTGCATCACATGTGAACAACGATACCAAATATATTTGCGAAATTTGTCCAGCTAGGAACAAAGTTCGGAGTATTTTCAGGAACATCTTTCGATCATGTTTATCTCCTAGATTCAATCAAATGTGATACCTGCCAAGAGCTTACAACCAGGGAAATCATTGAAGGAAGTACAATTTTTATAAAGCATCATGCAACTTAAAATCCATAATATCTAGCAACATGGATATAAGACTTACCTTTATGGAAAATGACGCTTGAGTAAGGATAGTTTCCTTTTGTTTCTAAAGAAGAGCAGTTCCATCGATCTGATTGAAATTGATGCTGACATTCATAGACAGCTTGTTGTAAGCCTCGCATTGCTGCTAAGGTTGTATCAGGTTGCTCATTACATAATTCCATTTGGTCTCTTGTTAATCCAGGGAGGGTTCTACAAATCGTTCTGTCCAAGTATTTGGAATATGCCAGACTGCGAGTAGGAATCTTCCCGACGGTTACACTGAAATTGTATAAGGATGAAATTAGAACAGATAAAACTTGATTTACGTAAAATTGATGGCAGATTGACTTGTGAATCAGTATTCATTCAAATTAGTTTAAGCATACAGAGTGAATGAGTAAAATTGTAATTTTTCAAGTTAGAGCATTATTTACTTCAGGAGATTTTTATCGAGAACTGCATGCCAATAAACATATAGTATATTAAAATTTCAGGATATCGATGTTTTCAATTTTTACTTCCCTCACTATTATACAGGGTGTCCTGGAACTGCATGGCCAAAATAAAACAGAAGATTCTTTGATTCGAAAAAAAGTTGAGGAGCCTTTTTACTTTTGCCTCAAGTGTCTTGTTTACCCGGTAGAGGGCCTCAAAATTGCAAAAATAATTTTGTTTTTTCGGTATAACTTGAGAACGTGATGAAGAACTTTTACAATATTTAGCAAGTGAGTTACTGTCAATAATGGCCATTTTTGAGACTGGAGCACAGAGCCTTAGAGACCATAGAGATGGCTCAAACTTGAGGATGTAACGGGAAAAGTGTCCAGAACTTTTTTGTGGTCAATGTAATTCACTCGATATTTTTTATGTAGATAGCTTATCTAATTTGAAAAATTTTCTTACTCTTGGAAAATTTTGATAAAATCAACGGATTAGCTTGAAAAAAATAATTTTCGAGTCTCTGCAATTTTGGCTTACTAATTTTACTTGATTAAAATACCTTAGTTGCTTTTGCTTTTCTAATGTCATTTTGGCATTTGAAGAATTTATTCTCAAAACTGTCAGTTTTTACTTTGCTTTCCGTGAAAATTTTATAAAATTATGGCTCAAAATTTCACTAACACTGAAATGGTTGATATGTTATTGATTTATGGACTTTGTTGCAATGGCCGGAGAAGGGAAAGATATCCGCATCGCAGAATTCCAAATCGGCAAACCTTCGCGAAACTGGCAAATTTGAAGCAAATCGCAGAGAAAATGGACGCAGACGGACAAGAAGGACGTTAGAGCTCGAAGAAGCGATACTGGAAACGGTTGAAACTGAACCTGGGATAAGCACACTACGTTTGGGACTTCGTATTGGAGCCACAAAATCATTAGTTCATAATGTACTGAAAGAAGAACTGTTGTATCCCTATCATATTAAAACATTTCAAGACTTATTGCCCATGGATCCAGGTCATCGGCTAGATTTCTGTCGGCTTATTGTCCAAAGACAAAGCGCAAACCCCAATTTTTGTAGAAGAATTCTGTTCACGGACGAAGATACTTTCACGAGATGTGGTCTTTTTAAACTCCATAATAAACATTCCTATGCTGATGAAAATCCTCATGAAACGGAAGTTACATATTTTCAGAATCAAACTAAAATCAATGTTTGGGTTGGAATTGTGGATAACTTTATTATTGGCCCTACCGTTATACCCGATCGATTGAACGGGGAGAACTACTTGAGCTTTTTGGAACAAAGGCTACTTGAACTGTTGGAAGACTTGCCCTTGCACATTCGTCGTGGCCTGGTTTATCCATGATGGTGCACCTCCTCATTTCACATTAGCTGTAAGGCGACATTTTAATGCGGAATATCCAGATCGCTTGATAGGTAGAGGACACGATACATCAGTGAACTAGCCGGCCCGCTCCCCTGATTTGACGCCCTGCGACTTCTTTCTATGGGGCGCTTTGAAGTCGAAAGTTTATGCAGCTCCAGAAAACACACGAGAGGAATTGTTGCAACGAACTAATCATGAAGCGGATTTATTGAAGAATGATCCTGAAGTACTAGCCAGAGTTCAATCCAATTTCTTGAAACGAATTAATTTGTGTATTCAGGAAAATGGGCAACATTTGGAACAATTGATGCCTTAGCGATTTCCCAAAAAGTTTTGTTGTTTCTTTTAATTTAGCATTTGTTTTTCCTAAATAATCACATCGTTTCCCCATTTCTATTGTTTTTATTATTCGTGTTTTACCGAGATATTAACCATTTCAGTGTTAGTGAAATTTTGAGCCATAATTTTATAAAATTTTTACGGAAAGCAAAGTAAAAACTGACAGTTTTGAGAATAAATTCTCCAAATGCCAAAATGACATTCGAAAAGCAAAGGCAACTAAGGTATTTTAATCAAGTAAAATTAGTAAGCCAAAATTGCAGAGACTCGAAAATTATTTTTTTCAAGCTAATCCGTTGATTTTATCAAAATTTTCTAAGAGTAAGAAAAGTTTTCAAATTAGATAATCTATTTACATAAGAAATATAGAGTGAATTACATCGACCACAAAAAAGTTCTGGACACTTTTCCCGTTACATCCTCAAGTTTGAGCCATTTCTGTGGTCTCTAAGGTTCTATGCTCCACTCTCAAAAACGGCTATTATTGGCAGTAACTCACTTGTCAAATATTGTAAAAGTCCTTCATCACGTTCTCAAGTTATACCGAAAAAACAAAATTATTTTTGCAACTTTGAAGCCCTCTACCGGCTAAACAAGACACTTGAGGCAAAAGTAAAAAGGCTCATCAAATTTTTTTCGAATCAAAGAATCTTTGGTTTTATTTTAGCCACGCAGTTCGAGGACAGCCTGTATACTCCTCGAACTGCGTGGCCAAAATAAAGCCGAAGATTCTTTGATTCGAAAAAAAGTTGATGAGCCTTTTTACTTTTGCCTCAAGTGTCTTGTTTACCCGGTAGAGGGCTTCAAAATTGCAAACATTATTTTGTTTTTTCGGTATAACTTGAGAACGTGATCGAGAACATTTTACAATATTTAGCAGGTGAGTTACTGTCAATAACGGCCATTTTTGAAAGTGGAGCACAGAGCATTAGAGACCATAGAAATGGCTCAAACTTGAGGATGTAACGAGAAAAGTGTCCAGAACTTTTTTGTGGTCAATGTAATTCACTCGATATTTATTGTGTAGATAGCTTATCTAATTTGAAAACTTTTTTTACTCTTAGAAAATTTTGATAAAATCAACGGATTAGCTTGATAAAATTAACTTTCGAGTCTCTGCAATTTTGGCTTACTAATTTTACTTGATTAAAATACCTTAGTTGCCTTTGCTTTTCTAATGTCATTTTGGCATTTGAAGAATTTATTCTCAAAACTGTCAGTTTTTACTTTGCTTTCCGTGAAAATTTTATAAAATTATGGCTCAAAATTTCACTAACACTGAAATGGTTGATATGTTATTGATTTATGAACTTTGTCGTTGCAATGGCCGGAGAAGGGAAAGATATCCGCATCGCAGAATTCCAAATCGGCAAACCTTCGCGAAACTGGCAAATTTGAAGCAAATCGCAGAGAAACTGGACGTAGACGGACAAGAAGGACGTTAGAGCTCGAAGAAGCGATACTGGAAACGGTTGAAACTGAACCTGGGATAAGCACACTACGTTTGGGACTTCGTATTGGAGCCTCAAAATCATTAGTTCATAATGTACTGAAAGAAGAACTGTTGTATCCCTATCATATTAAAACAGTTCAAGACTTATTGCCCATGGATCCAGGTCAACGGCTAGATTTCTGTCGGCTGATTGTCCAAAGACAAAATGCAAACCCCAATTTTTGTAGAAGAATTCTGTTCACGGAAGAAGATACTTTCACGAGATGTGGTCTTTTTAACCTCCATAATGAACATTTCTATGCTGATGAAAATCCTCATGAAACGGAAGTTACATATTTTCAGAATAAAACTAAAATCAATGTTTGGGTTGGAATTGTGGATAACTTTATTCTTGACCCTACCGTTATACCCGATCGATTGAACGAGGAGAACTACTTGAACTGTTGGAAGAGTTGCCCTTACACATTCGTCGTGGCCTGGTTAATCCATGATGGTGCACCTCCTCATTTCACATTAGCTGTGAGGCGACATTTGAATGCGGAATATCCAGATCGCTGGATAGGTAGAGGACACGATGCACCAGTGAACTGGCCGGCCCGCTCCCCTGATTTGACGCCCTGCGACTTCTTTCTATGGGGCGCTTTGAAGTCGAAAGTTTATGCAGCTCCAGTAAACACACGGGAGGAATTGTTGCAACGAATTAATCATGAAGCGGATTCATTGAAGAATGATCCTGAAGTACTAGCCAGAGTTCAATCCAATTTCTTGAAACGAATTAATTTGTGTATTCAGGAAAATGGGCAACATTTCGAACAATTGATGCCTTAGCGATTTCCCAAAAAGTTTTGTTGTTTCTTTTAATTTAGCATTTGTTTTTCCTAAATAATCACATCGTTTCCCCATTTCTATTGTTTTTATTATTCGTGTTTTACCGAGATATTAACCATTTCAGTGTTAGTGAAATTTTGAACCATAATTTTATAAAATTTTTACGGAAAGCAAAGTAAAAACTGACAGTTTCGAGAATAAATTCTCCAAATGCCAAAATGACATTAGAAAAGCAAAGGCAACTAAGGTATTTTAATCAAGTAAAATTAGTAAGCCAAAATTGCAGAGACTCGAAAATTATTTTTTTCAAGCTAATCCGTTGATTTTATCAAAATTTTCTAAGAGTAAAAAAAGTTTTCAAATTAGATAAGCTATCTATATAAAAAATATAGAGTGAATTACATTGACCATAAAAAAGTTCTGGACACTTTTCCCGTTACATCCTCAAGTTTGAGCCATTTCTATGGTCTCTAAGGCTCTATGCTCCACTCTCAAAAACGGCTATTATTGACAGTAACTCACCTGCCAAATATTGTAAAAGTCCTTCATCACGTTCTCAAAGAAATACCGAAAAAACAAAATTATTTTTGCATTTTGAAGCCCTCTACCGGCTAAACAAGACACTTGAGGCAAAAGTAAAAAGGCTCATCAAATTTTTTTCGAATCAAAGAATCTTCGGTTTTATTTTAGCCACGCACTTCGAGGACACCCTGTATAATACTGTAAGTCGGTTCAATTTTTCCTGATCGTATGGATGAAAGTAAGAACTATATTGTTTTTGGGTACGGTAGCCCCGTTTCGAGAGGTATTTCTAACATCCGTCTTAATTTTTTGAAATGGAATTTTGATATTTTATTGAACCTTAAAGGTTTATAGATATATCACACGTATATATTTAACATTCAGAAATGTCCAAAACTAACTTTGTATCAGTGAATAGGAAGTTATATAAGAATTTGAGTTTATATTTTCATAATATTTTCCATCGTAGAGGTATTTTTATGTAGATACTGTTACTACACCAAATATTGGCGTACTGGCATATCCTTATATGATATTTGTTGATAATCTAATTAGTTTATAGGTTTAAAGCAGTGTACATACTTAACAACAACAAACTGATATGTAGGTAATTATGGGAAATTCAGATTACGTTATTAAGAACGACTACTTCGTCATATAGGTTTCAGTTCATTCTATGATATGAGGTGAAATGCTGAAAATAATGACATATCTTTCGAGGCATAGATCTCTAGGCAGGGCATTTTTTAAGGATTTTTCACTAGGTGGCCAAAAGAAAAATATCTCTTCAAACAAAAATGATTCAAGAGGGTCGATTCTTGGTCGAAACCATTTTTGGTTTGCGATTGTTGGTCAGCAATCCAAGAAATCAGAGATCTCGACACTTCAGACGAAGGTGCAAAAATGTCGCGTAAGCTGCTTCGACTGATACCAGTGACATGCGGGATTTTGCAGAAACTGTTGTGCTCTTTACTGGTCACTTCACCTCACTCCATGATTGTTGAGAAAGTGATTTCTCATTATAATCAAATTAAATCAAACCACCGACTGTCAACTTCAGATGAGACCATGAACTCGGGAATGTTTGTGGCACTGAATGGAGTAGGTACAGCTTTATATGATCCGAGGCCAGCTGTAGCAGAGCTCCTTCGCAAGAAAGAGAGGCGTTACCGAGAACCTGATCTCACCTTGTACTCCGACAGGGATTTCGTTCGGAAGTTTTTTCGTAAAGATGGCGGTTTTTGTGATTTTATAATCATATCTATTCAATAGACGAATTGTGTATCGACGGGTTGTGACTCACTCATACCAAAACATTTGCAATAAAAAAGGAATCTCAGAAATATTTATTTTTCATATCCAACTTATTATATACTTGCCCACAAATTCTTAATTATATGCTGACAAAAATCCTCGAGCTCGTGCAGAATTTATAGAATTTATATATCTAACGGAAGTCGTGAGTATGTTTTTTCCCATATAAATCCTCATTGACAGTATATTTGATGAACTGTCATTCATTCGTTGATAAATTTCTTCGATTAGCACCAAAAAACTTCATTAGAATTAGCAAGTTATATATTTTTTGACATTTTGAGGAAATCGCCTATGTTCAGAAAATTTCTGACACTATTTCAGTTAGGTGTTGTTCACACATTTTCGAAAATAGGTTGTGGCCAGACTATGATTACTACGTGGCCACGGCGCACTACTACGTGGCCATTTGGCCACGTTCGTATTACTTAAAAAATGCCCTGTCTCTAGGTAATGTTAACTTATGGTTACCATCGAAATAAACACCAACATAAAGTTACTCCATTGCATCACATAAATTAGGCAAATGTGTTTTGCATGTTGATACCGTATATTTATTTTCTAACCTGATATCCGAAATGAGTTAGTATTATCAGTTGAGAAACCCAGATATGGAATTAGAGAAACATCTAACCGATATCATTTAATTTACATTTAAAAATAAAATAACTGTTAAAAGTTTGATCTTCACCAACAAAGTACTTTGTAATATTTGTTTGAAGAAGCTACGGTATTAGAAAAGCTATGGTTACATTTATTTATTGATTTAGTGAATTGATAGTTATTTTATTTGAGTTCAGAAAGGACTATAATAACGTTGAGACCGCTCAAATCTTTATCTGAGGTTCAGCGAATACAAAATTTTTTTAGACTATCGTCGCTTATGTAACTTTGATGATCAAATGGGGAAATATAAATACTCCTGTAATGTTGGCGCCGCGATTTGGAAAATTGAATTTTTTCAAAAGTTTCCAAAGGAACATCCATAGTTCTGGAGTTCTTCTGAAAAATTCCAAAAGTTCTAGAAATTACCCTGAAAATTAGATGAAACTTTTGTGGCGTCAACAACACGCAAAAGGCTTTTTTGAAGAGTATTAAGTAATAATCCGAGATTATCACTTCTGGTCCTTTGAATATTCAATTCAATTCGATATGAAGTTTTATAAATTATTATATCGTGATAGAACATACGATATGTCAGGCAGGCCTAGCGACGTTCGTAATTCGATAGCAGCAAGGAATCATCAATCAAAAGTAAGCACAGTACGAGGCCAGTGGTATTTTTTCCTGACTCAGGATAAATCCTCGTGAACTCGAAAAGAGTTAACCCCGATTCTGATCTTGCGCCTATTCAGATTCCTAAAGATCGTTTTAATTACGTATGGGCGAGGCCTGCCCCCGGTATTCAAAATTAGACATATTTTTCAAACTTTGCGCGTGGGGTGGCCCCCGCTTCAGCGGTCTTATAAAAACTAATCACTTTTAGAAAAACATGAGAGTTTTTCACCACCTTCTCGTTCGATAAGTCCAGCCAGTCTTTATATTCAAATGGATACTCCATTGTTTGCATTATTACAAATTATATACATTTTATTCAGATTCCACACTCAAAATAATTTGAATATTTTCCAATTTCTTTTTATGGTTGTTGAGATGATGTATCTATAAAGTAATTTTCCGGTCAAGTCATGTAGAACCTTGATTCAGATTAATTTTTGTTCCGAAAATCATATTTTTTTGAAATCAATTAATATTCTGTTTGTCAAGATTGTAGCAAATAAATTCAAGAAATTTATAGAGATTGACTTAAATCATCAATTTGTGTTCATATAAGTCAACAAATTATTCAAATTCAACCTACGTTAAGTTTTGCTTGTAGTATTATGAAAGGAAGAAACCCATAGCTGTAGGTAGCTTGCGTAGGGGTAGTTTGGACCATTGTATTGGCTCATAGTTAGAATCCAGTTGTGTAGTAAAATTACACGTAGTACTTGTGCAACAAGGGTTATGTATTCCTAGAGGTGAAGCAGTGCTGGACTTGTGCGCGTCTTTCGCATTTCGTATAAAGTGACGTAGAATTCGAGTGCGTAAATTCTCTGTGCCTTATTTCTACAAGGGATTCGAGAGGGAATTGTGATACTAGATCAACAGGGTGAGTGCATTCTGATTGACAAAAAACAACTGTTATATTGACTTCAACCTCTGAATCGGCGATATAATATAATGTGGTTATTCAACCTGCAGATCACGCTCCGCCCGCCAGTGTTTATTTTGTTAATATGTATTATGATCTTCCCAGACATTCAGGCTGGTTAGAGTGATTAATTGTAATTTCGCTTATTGGAGATCCCTTAGGGAATATGACAGATTAACAGGTTGTTAGGCTTACCACAGGTTACCAGAAAGAGAGAAATCCTTCGTTAATTCTGATATCATTGGCTTGGTCGAAGGCGAAATCGATCACTGTTCGGTGTTTGTGCTAATTAGCTTTCACTGATTCAAACTCTCTTAGAACTTGAGCAGGAACCAACTCGCTGGCGAAAGGGGTATAGCTAGCGACATCGATAACGGTCTCACAGGTTCCCTCTTGGGGTGAACCTGAATTCGACCAGTCTTTAAGGTCATATATTATCATTCCTATAACCAGGTTTAGGACCAATTTTATAATCGCTAAATTTTGTTGACTTTTAACTAATATATATTCATTATTTAATTTGATTAACGAGTTTAACTGGTAATTCATAATCATCTGTCAGCGAAAACGACCTTCAGAATTCATGCTTGAATAGATATAAAAGTATGATTATATGAAATTCGAGGCGGTCCCTGAGAAGGGATCAAATAGTCAGAAACAGCTTCTAGGTGAGCTGAATTATACACCTAGTGAAGGCAGCTCAGAAGAACCTTAAGGGTACACGGATCAACTGAAATCTTTGATACCCGAACAGGTTTCAACAGAGAATTCTGAACTCATATCACACGTCGATAAGGTATTAACGCTACCTGGAATAATACCCAGCCGACTGTTACAAGTACGAGGTTCAGCGGTGATATAGGCTTTCAAACCTATTCACTTGCTTGTAAAAATTAAATCTGTAATTTCAGACTTATTAAATATACGCTCGGCAACTGTTACAATTATGAGCAGTTATTTCGTAAAAAAAGGGAGAGTTATGGAGTTCTGAGAAAATAAAATTATTTGCTTCTTGGTATTTCCGTTCTAGGGAATTCACAAGTTCTAGGGAGTTCTGAGGAGAGTTTTATCATAATCCACCATCGGAACTCTTGGAAAAACAATTTTGCGATTGTTATTAACAATTTTTTGCACACGAAGACATGTTCCATAGAGAATATTGTTTAGTAACAATTACGTATTTTTATTGTGTTTTGGTTCTCCTGTCAAAAATCTATAACAGTCAGCATAATATTTGATAAAATTATTATTATCAAATGCAACGCAAAATAAGTCATACTAAAAATTTTTTTTAAATTAATTTCACAATACACATAATTTTTATTGACTAACTTATTCATCCTTAGAAGTGTGAAGAAGACTAACATTATTCTATCAATTTGAAAATCCATAAGAACCAGCCTGAAATTTTCACTTCCCGCTCAAGTTTAGGTAATTTCAAAGTTGAAGTTTCATGAGAATTTTCGTTCTGATCACCGACTATGGTAGAATTCTTTTAGCGCTACTCAGAACTGTTATCAAAACTCCCAAAGACATTATTTGGAGAGAATTTGGAGCAACAAAATTGAGAAATATAAAGGAATAATAATTAATGACAATCTAAAATTATTTTTCCAGGAGTTCTGATTGCGGTAGACATTATAGTCTAACCACTATTATTTCAATCATACTGTTGCTTCCAAGAATAGCTTTGGTTCGAAACTCCAAGCTTCAAAATCATCGCAGGTTAGTTTGTTCAATTTTTTACTGTATAATTTATCAAATTTTCATATAATTTTGGGATCATTAGGTTGGTAGGTTATATTGAATGTAAATGATTCATTGATATTCCGCCTTTGTACATATATAGTACGTCACAACAGTTTCTACCGGGATTTGTTCAGGTACCGGTACCGGGAGGCTAGAGCAGCATATTAATGCTAGCCAGACGTGCGCACGGAAAGACACGGAGGCTGAGTTCCAAAATGTCGTATATTACATACAAACATTGAGGTAAAACCGATGATCACTGACGCATCTTTTGTATGATGGACAAAGATTATTTAGAAAATAGTTGAGACTGTGTTGAGCAAGGTACAAAGAATTTGAAGCCTCTGTATAATGAACCTACCCTCTATCGGCATTACAAACATCGGGAAGGCAAGAACGGTACTTCTGAGGCTACAAAACACGAGTAGAAGATCGGACCGTAATAGAATCAAGAAAATCGTGGGGGTTAAATTCTTGAAATGAAACGATTGGATCACATCCCACACAAATACTCCTTCAATATGGACTTCGAAGTAATCGTACTAGATTGAAGGGAGTGGACAGGCGACCAAACAGAACAGGAGGAAACCTGGTGAGAGAACCTAGACTGGTCATGGTGCTAGAATATGCAATGAGGGAGGAAACTCCCAGCTGTGTATCTCATTGGGAATTCACACTTACGTATTCCAAACGCAAATTTACGCAATGCGATGTGCAAGAAATAACAACACCTGAGAAGTGCCTAAGTACAGATAGTCAGGCGTCACTGAAGACACTCTAGAATCCAACAATGACTGGTATACAAATGCCGAGAAGTTGATGAAATAGCTAGAGAGGGTTCAAGACCCTCATATGTTGGCCCATAGTCTGTACTCGGAGTGACAGAAGCCACTGTATGAGGATGCATACGGGACTGTGACAAATAACAACAAAAAGAGCACTGGAATGAGGTGGGGAAAACATTCATCAGAGAATCATCGAAGAACAGAACTATAACAAGTCCCTCAACTGGTTACAATCCCAATGAGAGGAAGCCTGCATAAAATGGAGATATTTCCTGGAAACAATGTGGGAAAGAGAGATAAATAGGCAAATACACACTGTCAAAATGCGAGTCATTAGATCGTAAAATACAACATATATTCGGTCAGTCTATCTTCTGAAGAGAAAACTGATGAAGAACCTATATAGACTAGTTCAACAGGGAGTAGAGTAATAGAGTGAGCGCTGTAAATAATCCAACTAGAATGCACGAGAACCCTTTAGTGGCTGAGGTGTGGCTGGTGAAACTGGAAAAAAATATTTTCTTCTATCATTTCCCATCCAAAACTGTTTGAGCTCAATTGCTTCTGCTACTTGGGGAAACATCTTGATTCTTGATGATATGTCTTGAGTCAATCACACTTTGTTTCGAATGTTTGACATGCGACACCCCATTACAAACACAATTCTACACAACCCAAGTGTTTTCTCACAACACCTTATGTTGAAGTGAATTGATTCAGGATAGTATTTGCAGTTATCGAATTACTTAATGATATGACTCAATTTCCTGGGGCACTCTGAAAATTATTGGAGTAAATTTTATGACATCTTGGTAATTTTAATAACCTTAATATTCTACATCATTTTACGGGCAATAATTATACGAATTATCCAATGAATCATAATAGTTTTAAATTGATGCCTAAATGTAGGTTATAATAACGGAACTTGAAATTCTATAGCAATTTCTATATCATTGGAACTGGACAAATCGCCTTAGTCGTTTTGACAAAAGTTGCCAATCATTGACCCGTTTTGTTGCGTATATTATTTGAAAAACAGTAATTTGGGAACTATTAAAATTTTAATGTAATTGAACGCTACATTATATCATCTTTATGATTTAATGGAAGTTTCTAACCATCATTTTCGGAACTATTTTGGTTATGGATGCCATTCGTAAATGCCATTACTACAACAAACTCAGTATGTAATTAAGAGGCATAAAGGCAGGAACTTACATTTCGTAATTATAGAGTTTTCGCATGTTAATAGGAATAAACATGTGAATACATTCCGTTTTAACCATTGTACCAAGTCGAAAGTTATTTGATTTCACGCCTACTCATAATATTGGAACGCGATTCTAGTGATCGCCTCCTAAAAAAGTTGCGGCAAAATGGGAAGTGTTAGCAATTTGATTCATTCAATGAAAAAAGTGATTTTTAATAATTTCAGAGAAAAATAGCACATTCTGACTCCTGTAAAATGAATTCCCCTTTTTCAACAACTTTTTGATTCCTGTCACGATATGGAAATGAATATAGAACCAGGTATATACAGAAAATACGAATAGTTTGATGGAAAATCACTTGATTTGAAAGGTATCTCTTCTATTCTCAAATCACACGAACTACAACTGTATAAATTATTTCTTAAAATATTGTTTTTGAATATAGTGGTAAGGATATTCTTCTACTTAGCTAAGATTTAAAAATAAACAGAAAAGGTGATGATGTTCTTCTGAAATATTTGTAAATTCGAATGACCATTCATCCCAATCCGATCTATTGCTTCGGTCCTAATTAAAAAATACTAAAATGAATTATTCATTTTATTATCTTTCCATTGACGAAATTATAGAATCTAAAAATTTCTCAAGGCAATAATCCAAAATACTACATTCCAAAGCTACATACTAAACAACTTCAGTTCAATTCAATGAAATCGGTGTAGAACAATATCCTAGGGAAGGCACTTTCCAACTAAATTTCGATTCATTTCGAATTTAATTCTCTTATGACGAACAGGTAGTTTGGTTTTAGACAAGCTAGAAATACTTGTAATGTCGTTTGTATCTTACTCTAGTTCATTCCTGCGACCGGTCAAAAGCGTTTCAAATAGTATTCTATTCTATAAATTTTCAGTAAATAATGTTAACTCTATCAATTGGCTTTCATATACAGGGTGTCCCAGGTTTTAGAAGCAGAACTTCAACCGTCAATAGAAAATTCGATTTTGAGAAAAAAATTCCTAATAACATATATGCACTGCACAGACGCTTAGTTTTTGAGATTGGAATTGAAAAAAAAAATTCGTTTTTTGCCAATATCTCCGGAACCGTTTATGGTACAGAAAACAGCTTTCGCAAGCATTTTCTACTCATAGTAAGCTATGTTCTGTGTGAAAATTTTTTTTTTTAGTCATAATTGATGAAGATTTTGAAGGGGTAAATGGTGTTTTTCTCCCCAACTTCTACGCCACTGGAAAAATTACAAATAAGTAGGCAACCATTTGAACCGCCAATGTTTTCTACACAAAAAAAGTACTCCTGGTCATAAGCTCTGAAGTTGACCGTTTTCGAGAAAAATTAACTTTTATGGTTGAAAACATGGTTAATTCTTACTCATGAAACAAAATGTATTCAATCGTTAGAACAAGTAACAAAACCAAAAAATTGACCATGTATTTCAACATAAAAGTTGATTTTTTCCGAAAATGGTCAACTTCAGAGCTTATGACCAGGAATACCTTTTTTGTGTAGAAAACATTGGCGGTTCAAATGGTTGTCTCAAAACGGTACTTTTCCAGTGGCGTAGAAGTTGAAGAGAAAAACACCAACTACCCCTTCAAAATCTTCACCAATTATGGAAAAAACACAGAACATAGCTTACTATGAGTAGAAAATGCTTGAAAAAGCTGTTTTCTGTACGATAAACGGCTCCAGAGATATTTGCAAAAAAACTAAATTTTATCTCAAAAACTAAGCGTCTGTGCATATATGTTATTGTGAATTTTTTCTCAAAATCAAATTCTCTATCGACTATTGAAGTTCTGCTACTGAAACCTGGGACACCCTGTATATTCTAGGTGGTCCTTTGAAATAATCCCTCTCCCAACATTCCACCGCTCGGTCTTATGGGTTTTCTCTGGTGTAGTCAATGTAGAGAAAAAATATAAGATCAGGAATGCTTCCAGTAAAATATGGCGTCCTCAGGGTCAGTAACGGGACCAATTTTATTCCACTTTTTTTTATATAAAAATGACATGACAGGCGTTCCGATTTCTAAGATTTTTATATTCGATGACGATACAAATAAGTCCAAAAACTGTGGCTGTTGTATTCTCATCTTACCACTCGACTTCAGATGATGGTTGTCACCATTTACGGCCATAAGAATCAAAGCAGCCGTACATATTTTTTGAAGTGATTTATTAGCGAATTGATTCATTGTTTTCAAGTTTTATGAATGTCAACATTGGATAGCGACAAAAAGGGGTCCTCACCACCATGAGGTGACCAACCTATGCCAATTGCATATTATGACTACAACCTACACGGCGGTAACAATTTTTTTCAGTAGATCTTATTTATTTTTTTTTAAATTGATAAAAATATATAACTTCACTATTCATTCGGTGTCGAGGCAACTATAAACTGTTTTATGAGGAAATGGAAGGATCATATACCCGTTAATATTGCTGGCTCTCCTTCTATTGTTTATGATGAAGCAAATATTGATATTCGGAACGAGACGGGATAGAAAAGCCAGACATTTCAGAAATAATGCTAATTTACATCTGGATAATCTGGCTTGAAAGAAGTAGAAATAACGTCAAATACTGGGAACCATAACTCTTCGACAAACCAGTATTCAGACAAACAGTATTCAGATTTTTACTGAACCAATTCCAACAAAGGAAAGAAGACCCATCCCAATAATTACAGACCCATCCCACTTCTAACTTTGATCTAAATCAATGGAGAACTCAATCAATATCGAGCCCATATCACCTACAGAGCTCCAAAATCTTGAAAGACCGGCAGTATGGCTTTCGTCAGCAGATAGCAACAGAGGAGACCTGCTTGTCTCCGTAACACATATATGACTGACAGACATCTATTGAAAAATTTGGAAAATAGCTGTAGCATTGGATATCCCCAGAGGATTTGACCGAGTCTGGCACCAAGGCCTACTTGGGAAACTTCGATCTTATGATTTGCCGCCTCAATTTTGTCGTTTACTATCGAGTTTTTTTTCAGATAGATACATTTATGTAATGATATCCGTTACAATGGTTATTGACGCTGGTGTTCAACAGGGATCTGTCTTGGCACTGCTTTGTTTCTGCTCCATATCAACGATCTATTAGAAATGACCTCCTATTCTGTCCACAGCTTTGCAGATGATGATACACTTCATACCGTTTTCTCATCTAGAGCCTCCATATCATCTAATAAAGTCATACTAGGAGACAGATACATGTAGAACGCAATTAATGAAGATCTGGCAACGACTTCCAAATGAGGAACTGATAATCTGATAGAGTTTAATGCAACCAAGATTCAATCTTATATTTTCTCTAGGAAAGCAGATCCCACAATCCCTAATATGATAATGTCAAGAACAACTATCCCTATGAAGTCTTCTCCATAATCTTCAAAGCACAGATTCGATCTATCCTAGATTACTGTTCACATGTTTGGAGTTCAGCTCCCTAACAATTAATGAAGATCCGGCAACGATGCAACCAAGACTCAAGCTTATCTTCTCTCCACGAAAGTGGATCCTACAATACTTATGTATAGCATATTAGTGTTTATATATTGTCTGTTCTATTCAATTTTAAAAATTTATAAAGAAGCCTATTATTATCATTATATTATATTATTATATTTTATTTATTATACATAAATTCTCGGGATATAGGTCACACTAACACATATGCTTATTATTTTCTTATTCAAACATTGCATACATCACTTTGAATATTAGAAGTGAATTGCTATGCAGTGGCTTCTTGATACATATTCATCTACTTAAAAAATTAATGTGTTACAATTTCGAGCACTCGTATTCGTTCGTTTCGGCGACGTGGGAATTTTAATTGGAATTAATGCGATAAGGACGCTTTGTGCTTGATACAATTAGTTTTAAGAAATTCCTATTTTAGACATTCATAGGCTTTCTGATGATGATCGTGATACCGAAACATATGTATAGACGAAAATAAGAAGTATATATGTTAGTGTGACCTATTTCTCGAGAAATTGTATATAATTCATACCTGAGTCAAGAATCATTATTAATATATTATTATATTTATATTACAATATGATTTATTTTGTTTAATTGTGAACTATCTGAAATTTCTGATAATATACAGCAAAAATAATCTATCTATATTACTCGCTGAACTAAATTTAAAGAGAGGGAATACTTCATAAGATAAAATTGGAGTACTAAGTGTAATAAAGTAGAAATAAAGAACTGAAATCAATAGTGCCTGAAGAAATCAAGGAGCAACTGTTTGAAGTGACTTCCATCTACATACATAATGTAGAGGTTAGAGAAAGTCTGTAGTCTGTCAATACCCATTTCAATTTCGCTCAATCTATATTGATTAGCATTCAATTGCGTCAAATGCAATCAATCCGGCGTATCTTTATCTCGAATACTGATCAATCTTTTGCGATCCTGTCCAATAAAATTTAACCCCTTAGTTGTCGACCGGTGATGTTTCAAATGCATGTTTACGGAGACCGACTTAGACAAAGTCACTTTTAATCAATGTTTGCTTCTGTTCACGTGCCTGTATATAAATTCCTTGGGAATAACAAATGTATCAGTGCTTTCTAACAAATCACTTCAAGCCATTTACAGAAATAAGCAAATTCCCTCTCTATATATACCAACTCTTATCGTAAGGCATTAACGATGAATTTTCCATAATATTATCAAGATTTTGAAGAGATTCAAATTCATCTATATCTATACCAACTTATTTGTTGAGGGATTAGTCATAGATTTTCTCTCGCCTCCTTACCAGTTATATATACCATGGTATCTCAAATGTATGTTTTCTGAGCTTGGCAACATTGACTAATGAAACCACACGTACCCACTAAAATTACTCTTAAGGTACTGAGAACCTGTCAACTACCAAGTAGCCATCATCAGGGTAAACTCTGTATAGTGGATCTCCAATGTGAATTCTTTTATAGTTTATTGGTAACATCAACTTTAACTATGAGGTTAAAATGTGTAATGTTTTGATAATATTGTTGTTATATTGTCAACAGCCAAACAAATTTTTGAAAAAAGAATGTTCTATTATAAACGAGACATATTGCTTATTTGAATTTATTATTGGAAAATATGAATAAGAAATATCTGTTTCATAAAGCACCTATTTGGTCTCCATAAGAGGACATTGTATCAATTAAGCTTTTACAAGAGAACTCAGAGAACCTTCATGAATTATTTCAAAAGCAATTGCTTCCAAATTGAAGCAGATCGTCCTTTATTGTAATGGATGATGATAGCATAGATAGTTAGTAGAAGAGACACCAAATACCTTATGGAAAAAAAAGAGAAAGAGAAGAATAGCTGAGACAGCATAACATTAAATTTGAACATGAAGTAACATATTTCATTGGTGCTATTCATCTGCATGTTTTCTAGAAATAAATCACCAAAATCTATGAATTAGCTGACGGATGGGGACATTCAGTTTTGAGATATCCTTCATATTATTTTGTCTTCAATGCAACAGAAATGGCATGCGGAGTTTCAAAGAAATATAACAATCTACACATCGGAACTGATGGAAAATACACTAATCGCTGCTTCAATATGTCAAAGGGGACTTTAAACACTGTAACACGTAAGTTTGTTGAAGAACAGATATAGAGGTGGTATGCACGAGAAACTAAGTTTGACTGCAAGAAATTAATTATAAGTATAAAACTTAGAGTTGTAAAACACATTAAGTATGTTGTCAATTCCAACAAACTTTTATTGCAATGACATAGATTATAATTTCTACATATTCATCATTTGGGAAGTTAGATATCTATGGATCAGAGTTCATTATAAAACCGTTTCAATGTGAATATTTTTTGTGGGTGTTTTAAGTCGTCGGGTATTTAATGGAGGAAGGAGGCGAAATTTTACAAACACCCCTCAGGCGCCAATTGTCCTCGCTATTCCTCTGCTCCATATATGGAAGTGAGATAAGAAAACTCTTGAATTGACTTGTTGTATCCTTGTGTAGTCTTTACTAGTGTTAGAGTTAAAATAACATTTGACAGATTTTATAACCTCATCGAATCATAATAAAAATATTTGATTTTTAATAGATCTTTAGAATATGTATCTGCCAGCCGAAAGATTTCCACACAATTTGCTATAAATGAATTTTATCACATGAAAAACAAAGTGTTTAATTTTATTATTTCAATATGATCAGATTTCTGGAATATGAGAGGGTTTGGTATCCATTGTAGTTCATAGAATTTCCAGTGAACATGGTAAAATTGTAATACTTATCATTTAAGTTAATGAATCCTAGAGAACAGTTTTTTTCATCTTTAATTAAAGATATCTAAGTCAGAACAGAAGAACTCAGGAGTTAAAAAGCGGAAATTCAGTACGCCAATGGTTCCTTATTAAAATATACCTATATCCTATGCTGAACATTAATTTTTAAATTACAGAATGAGCTTCGATGAGTTCATTGTTAATGAAATGTGTTGGAATTATTAGAATAGACTACCGATATTTGAAGTTTATCAATGAATAATTGTGATGAGATGGCTTGTTTAATGTACCATCGTTTCCTAAATAAGATGGTCGTATAAAAGCATGGCAACACAACCTCACTTGAATGTGAATATCGGCATTCCAACCAAAGAATGCTAGCTCGTGAAATGTGTCGACAGATGTGGGAAAATACCTACGGCAAATTTAATCCGTTCCATGTCGCATGCCCACAAATCATTATTTTTTCTTTGTCTACCTAATTAGCTCCGCACTATATCTTACCATCTTATATTCTTAGTTCTTAGAATCTCATAGATATTTCTATATAACTAATATAAATCAGTTATCTATGCATAAGGAATAGGTGTTTTGTTTGATGCAACAACAGCCGTAATATTTTGAGGAATGTTCTTTAATTTGGGGACACTACCAGATAAATTGGACATTCCAACTGGAAGAAAAAAAAGGTTCCTAATATAAAAATTTGATTCTGCTTTGCCCTGTTTCATTGACTTTCATTTGATTTAATTCAATATCATTGTTAAATACTTAGCAATAATATTAATAATGATTCTTTATTTACAAATTGACCTATTGTACAGACAAAGCAAAAAAAGGCAATTAATTGGGTGAAAGTTACAGTTCATGTAGTCAACTACAATGAAAGGATCTAAATCCAAGATCAATTTCTTTATTTTCGTTTTGAATCACTAGTAGTCGACAGCTGACTGAATATTCATTACACAATCATATAAGATGAATGTTTTCAGTCAAATTCAGTCCATGCTTGAGATAGTTTATGTTAAGAAAACTGGTTTCTTTGTAAAAACATCAAGCACATAGAGGGATTGAGTAGTACATCTATCTAAAGAAAACTAATTCATGAGATACACATAGCTGCTGAAAATATTATGTATTTCAGCAAATTATACACTTCTTGGCAGGTTTTTAATTCCGATAGAAATCCATATTTATATTAGTAAATATGGTTTTCAGTACAGATATATACAGAATGTTAAAAATTTATTGCAGTTGATAGTCCATCAAAAAATAAGTTGACATGCATACTTTTATTTATTTCAGCAACGCTGGGGCAACATTGGTTTTTCCACATGACAGAATATTAAAAAAAAAATTCTCACTCAATTCAGAAAAGTTGTTATTACCGTAAATCAGTGTGATTGGAGATCTTGGAAATAATTCAGAGAAAATAAATTTTTCTAAATTGAATGAGGAATCTAAAAAATTGGAAAATATGCAATGGCATGAAAATAGAATGAAAAAATTCAAGAAACTCCCCTGTAGCTACGCCACTGTACAATTTTGACGAATGTCAAAACGAAAATTGATACTTTGGTGTCTATTTTAGGACTTTAGGAGTACTTGAAATTTAAACAAAACGCTGCAGCGGTCATAGAGTTACGATGAAAAAAGATTTTTAAAACCAATTTTTGAAGGGCTGTTTTTCCTTGAGAAAGCATTTCTGAAAAAAATAAAATTATGCATGTCGCCTTATTTTTTGATGGACTATCGTTCAGTTTGTGACACATATTTTTCTCAACACGAGGAAATCATGATGTAAACAAATAATGCAGAACATTCATCCAGAAATTAAATTCACAGTTGAAATCTAATAACATTCAATAGTCGCTACTGTAGAATTATTCTTCATGTTTATAGAAAATCTGCATAAATGGAGGTTCATCCAGCAAAATAGCAGCAGTCAATTTCATACGTAGAACAAGAAAACCTATCAGAATTAAAACGGCTAATTAATCATAATCTATATCGATAATTCACTCTAGGAAGCATTGTGAAGAAAATAATGCATCATGTATCGGTGAAACAGGTAGAACGTTTGGAGTCAGATATGAACAACATTACAAATTTAAATGATGCAAAAAGCCGAATTCTGATTTTGGTAACCATTTTTCGATGGTAGAAGCCGTTACTTTATGGTAGTTTATCATCGTGATAAAATGAAAAGCAATTACTCTGTTTTTATACCAATTTTAATAATAACATGAAAACGTTACTATAGTTTCGTGTTATTATTAAAAGTGGTAGAAAAACAAAGTAATAATTGTTAATTCATTTAATATATACTCTATTTGCACTGAATATCAGATAATTTTTCATTTCCTACAGTTATGAGTTGACGTGGCAAGACGTGGTAGAGAGAACAAACTTTCTATTCAGCCGGAGGAAGCACTATGCGTCAAGCCCTTTCATTTCATACCCATAAGGCTATAGTTGTTACAAAATTAACGTTCTTCCATTTATATCCATTATATTGGATTTTCCGGCTAAAAAGCATAAAATTCATACCCTACGCATCGATACTTTTCACTTGATACCTATACCTAGCTATAATTTGAAAAATAAAAATTTCAAACTCTTATCGCGGAAGATCGGATGATTCGATCGCTATATAAATAGTGCTTTATTGTTCAAAACATCAGCCAGATTCCGAATATGCAATGAAGTAACCACTTTCAGTTTCGTTTCCGGTGTAACAAAGTGTCGAATATATGATTCATTCCGGTTTCACTCTGATGATGATGCTGAAGTCTAAGAAAAACGTTCAAACACGTGACATAATACGTCCCTAGCGATTCAAACACGTGTTAGATGCCATGACAGTTTGAACACATGATAGACGACTCGAACACGTGACAGACGTCATGACACCTCGTCAAGAATTTTACAAACAGACTGTATCTCAAACATAAATCCCTCATTACAAGCAGCCTGTATAGTCCATATAACCACAGGTGGCAATTCCATCTTGACAGTTCAATCATAGATGGCGCGCACAGACGGCTATGACAATTTATAGATTCGTACGTGACAGTTCATAGATCCACCATGACAGTTCCACCATGACAATTCATAGATCTGCTATGACAGTTCCACCATGATAATTCATAGATGGCGCGCACAGACAGCTATTGTAGCCCATAGATCCGCCATGACAGTTCTTAGATCCACCATAAAAGTTCCCCATGACAATTCATAGATCCGACCTGACAGTTCATAGATCCGCCACAACAGTTCATAGATCCGACATGACAGTCCTACCATGCCAGTTCATCGTTTGACATACACATGCCATGACAGCTCATACAGACGCCATGACACACCCTCTGATGTCATAATACATTCTACAAGCAGTCTATATATACAGACCATCTATTTTATAACCTCCACACGCTATGGGTTCGTAATCCGTGTGGTCATTGATATCATCTCCAGAAGGAACAAGATCGAGTCTCTGAAGAAGATGGTAATTGGTGGTAAGATTTTGCCGAGAAGACAAAATATGTGGAGTCATCCTGGATGAGAAACTACTCTGGTAAAAGCAACTGGAAACTAGATGCCAAAATGCACTGATAACCTTTGGGCAGTGTAAATTTGCATGAAGTGAGGATTGTGGCCTAAGGAGCTGATGTGGATCTACTCTGCAATCATAATCCCAACACTCAGTCATGCTGTTCTCGTATGGTGAGAAAGAACCGAACATCACGACCTAGAAACGTCTGGACATAATGAAGGCTTAACTGAAATGACTCAATCCTGTCTTTGTGGAGTAGTCTGAACGACTATGACCAGAAACGCAGGGCAGAAATAAGGAGTATTATTTCAAGGTTGTCATCCCGTCGAAAGAGAAATGGAGAAAGGATGGGTCTAGAACATGTACAAGAGTCGGAGCAGGTTTTTGCTGCCCTAGATATATTGATTGGTACTCCGTGAAAATCGGGATCTCAACACAGTTCTTATCAAGCCGAGTTGCTTGCCATTTTCAGATTTGCGAAGAATTTGCTTGGTTATGTAAGGTAAATGACACCATCTCGATCTGTTCAGACATTCAAGCGGCACTGAAAAGTCGAACTGTGTCTTTGAGGCTTGTCAGGGATACAAAGGAGATCTTTATCAGGCTAGCCTTTGGCAACAGACTCATTCTGATCTGGATCGCAGGTCACTCAGATTGGAAAGAAAATGAGAGAACGGACGGGTCAGAGAAGGGGTCAGAGAAGGGGCCAGATTGGACGGCCCTCAAGACTCCCTTGTTGGCTTCCCTTACAGCGGGGGTATACAGATCTTGCGGAACCATCTGGGAGATCAACATGCTTCAGAATATAGGAGAAATGATGGCTGCAGAAGTGCGAAAGCGCTGGTTGGCAATGTAGTAGAGCCAAAGGCTAGTGAGATACTCTCGCTGAGTAGGCAAGGCATCAGGTTAATTTCCGAAATCTTTACAGCTTAGTAAAACTTGATGAAACTTAAACATACAGTAGGGAACAGTGGTACTCTCTTATGTATGAGATGTGAAGGTTACAGAGTGGAGTCGTCAAACTAATTTCTCTTGGAATGCCCTGCGCTCATTCGAATCAAGTTAATCATTACGGCCGATGACATAAATGACCTAAGCGTAAAGCAGATCTTAGGCTTATATCGAGCATGAGGTATTCAATTACCCCCTGAAAAAATTTAGCAGGGGATAGTGTACAAGGAAAGTTTTCATTTAACCTGCCACCATCCCAACCAATATCAAAAAAATGCAGTTGTGGGTATACAACATTCAACACTTAATATATTCCATTTTAGTGGCAAGTAGTTATTTCGAAGTGATTTTTCTATAAATAGATGTAACCTTTCAAAACCTGTTTTCTAATTCGATTGATATTCAATAACAGAATCTATTCTTTCCGTTTGTTAGAGAATATCACAAAGTAAAGGATAAACCAATTCAATCTAGGTGAACGATTTTTGGTTCAATTAGAAACCCTAAGCCATATAGCAAATGCTAACAACATCAAACTGCGTTCGGACCCCCAGGTTGTTGACAGGCAGGGGGAACGATGAACGCACCTAGCCTAAAAACAGCTCCATATTACTTGAGACTCGGAAGAACCTGCGTCTACTCTAATAGATCACTACAGGGCACTGTCAACTATGAAAGAACATGCACACTATGGAACTAGTAAATAATCCACTGTTTAGAGCATGCGAAGAAGAGGACAAAGTCGCCTACACTAGAGGGTTCAAGTTGGGGAATTCTAGGCGATTATGGCTATTATTAAGAAGATCCCTCCGACTCCTAGGCTCTTCTTCGAGCAATACCTAGGGTGGCTGAACAGCTAGGAGCATGCCGGAGAGTGTCCCCTATGGAGGTGGTACAATAATCCTAATGACGAATACTCTGACTGATAGTCACCCTTCCAAGTCAATACAGAATCCAGCTCACCTAACAAATTCCAGTTTGACCATTTCTATCAACCAAATCTGGAGCAATGAACATTTGTCAACATTAAACGGCACTAAGTTGGATTAACAGTACATTATAAGTATTTAGCCTGAGAGGAAACATAAATTTCATCAAATTACTAGAATTTATAAAAATGTAATTATTTTTTTAGTTGGAAATATGGCATTCTTTTCTTACATAAATATTCATATATTGCTTACTTCCTTACGACACCGTATTCTAGATCGAAGACAATGATAATACATTGACTAATCTGCTCTGGTATAATTAACATTTTATTTCCATCGGCATTGGCATCTGAATTAAAAAATAGTTCAATATATGACATCGGTGTTTCGTAAGTTCATAACAAAGAAGAATATCCTTTAGATCTCATTTCTGTCAGTTACCCCATAGAGTGTGATGATATATTGATAGGTTGGTAACTCCTAGATTTGAGAATGCCACAGGATGGTGAAGGAATTTGTCAGCATTAACTCTAAATTGTATATTACAAGCTTCATGTTAATATGAGTCAAATAAAAATCTACCGAAAAGTTAAAATATTGCATTTCATAGATAAATACCCTAACATGATGATTTTAGTAATAATAATAATATAATAATATAATATAATATATGTGTGATGTTTTTAATATTAGTTCCATGGGATTGAAACTATATTCAAGTGAATTTGGGAATTTTCATTTCGAACATGACATGCTTATAGTTTAATAATGATTCTTGACCCAGCTATGAATTATATATAAATTCTCGGGAAATAGGTCACACTAACACATATACTTATTATTTTCGTCTTACGTACGTTTCGGTCTCACGACCATCATCACAAGACGTATTATGTCTAAGACGGGATAATCGGAACTGTAACACATTAATGTTTTAAGTATATGAATAAACAAGAATACACTGCTTTATAATTTTCTTATAATATACGAACTCATGTAAAGAAAATCTGTACGATTGAAACCAATAATATAACGTTCAAGTATTCACTTTCGAACCAGATGTTACAGATTCATGAGGTAATAGAAAAGGTTGTCAGACCTTATCAGAGACATTGCTATATGAACATTCTACCTCAATTATACATTATAAAGACGCATGTAGGAATTTGCAAGGGTTTTAATTAATTAATTTAGTATAAATCTGACTCAATGACTGTTCTATGATTTACAGACACGTTTTACGTGAATTATCCAGAATAGATGTTTTATAATATTTGGTTTCCTCAGTTAAGATATTAACATTTTTGTAATCGAATTGATTATAAATCAAAGCAGTGATTAGCAAGGGCGGAGGAATTTTCTAAGTTTTTGTTTCTTGTATTATATTCATGGGAGGAACTATTACCTATCCTAGAGTTCTAAAGGAATACGGAAAATTAAAGAAGATATTGGCGGGAGAGAACAACCGCAGAATATTTCTGGTAAGACGTAAGAATCTGCAAGTACTTCCAAATTTCACTAATTTAAATCAAATGATGATATGTTTAGCAAGGTGCAAAATAAGAAGGTGTAAACAAGAATGTATGGCCATAAGTGTAGTACAAGAAACAAAATTCCACCGCCTTTGCTAAATACTGCTTTGATTATGACCATAAATTCAATTACAAAAATGTTGATATTTTAACTGAGGGAACTTATTGTTATGAAAGATCTATTCCGGAGATAATTCACATGAAACGTGACTCCAAGGCTGTAAATTATAGAACAGATATTCAGTCATTAAGTCATATTTATACTAATTTAATTGATCAAAACCCTTGCAAATTCCTACATGCGTCTTTATAATGTTAAAATATATTCTAGGTAGAATGTTCAAATAGCAATATTTCTAATAAGGTATGACTACCTTTTCCTATTACCCCATAAATCTTCAACATCTGATTCGAAAGTGGATACTTGAACTTTATATTTTTTGGTTTCAGTCGTATACAGACTTTCTTTGACAGTGGATTCTTGATTATTCATATACTTGAAAGATTAATGTGTTATAGATTCGATTATATCGGGTTTCTGTTCGTTTCGGCGACGTGGGCATTTTTAATTGAAATTGGCACGATAAGGGCACTTTGTGCTAATACAATTAGTTTTAAGAAATTCCGTTTTAGACATAATACGTCTTCTGATGATGGTCGTGACATTGAAACGTACGTAAAGACGAAAATAATAACCATATGTGTTAGTGTGACCTATTTCCCGACATGTTTATAGTAACATGTAAAATACAATTTCAATTTTCAATAAGCACTGCTTAAAAATGCTTGCCATAGTAGATATTTGCTCGGAATGTTTTTCCAAACAGACCAATCAACAATTTTTTGTTGCAAATCATTCTGGACGGATACTGAACGATATTGAACTTTAAGATCTAGTCGCTCGACCATTTTTCACCTGTTAAACCGTAAATTGGCCAATTTTCATGGGAAAATTTATTGGAAAATTTGTAAAATTGGTAAGTATTGCCAAAATTGGCTGGTAAACTCCACTCGGGGGTTTTCGGGGTCGCTGATAGCGATTTCGAAGTTAGATTTACCATTTTCGACCGCGGTAGCTAGAAATGGTCAAATCTAATAATTTCGCAGTTTTTGTTGAAAATGGTTAGAAAATTTCACTCGGAAGTCATTTGATATTGGATATGAAACAAATGATTTACATTCACGGATAAATTCCCGGACTTTTGATAGCAGTGCCCATTTCAAGAAAAATTACGAAATTATCTAATTTATCCATTTTTCTGACATAAAATTGGCCAATTTCTAGCTACCGCGGTATAAATGGTACATCTAACTTCGGAATCGTGATCAGCGACCTCGAAAACCCCCGAGTGAAATGTTTTAGTCAGTTTCAACAAAAACTGCGAAATTATTGAATTTGACCATTTTTGGGACATAAAGTTGGCCAATTTCTAGCTACCGCGGTGGAAAATGGTAAATCTAACTTCGGAATCGTGATCAGCGACCTCGAAAACTCCCGAGTGAAATGTTCTAGTAATTTTCAATAAAAATTACGAAATTATTAAATTTGGCTATTTTTCAGACATATAATTGGCCAATTTCTAGATACTGCGGTCGAAAATGGTAAATCTAACTTCGGAATCGTGATCACCGACCCCTAAAACCCCCGAGTGGAGTTTTCCAGGCAATTTTGGCAATACTTACCAATTTTACAAATTTTACAATAAATTTTCCCGTGAAAATTGGCGAATTTCCTGTTAAACAGGTGAAAAATGGTCGAGCGACTAGATCTTAAAGTTCAATATCGTTCAGTATCCGTCCAGGAACGATTTGCAAAAAAAATTAAGTTGATTGGTTTGTTTGGAAAAAATTCCGAGCTTTCACATTCTTAACGTCTAATTTGACCCGACTAGATAATGTACAACATATTTATGTTTTGCTACTTTTGAAAACGTTACGCCATTGCCAAACCACAAACATGAGTTCACCATATGCAGTCGCACTTATACTCATATACTTACTGAGCCAATGCTTCTTCTTGAGGTTCTACCTTCAAAGATAATTTGAGTAAAATCTTAGCTTTAATTTCTTACAAAAAACATTCAAACATACAAAGGCTAATAAATCTATTCTACGATGGAATGAATGATTACAAAAGCAATACTCACCTTGCGCACACAAGAAGTACTAGAATATGTACTGGTGGTGAGGAATGCAGTAACATTTTTCCAACATTGCAGCGGTATAACTTCACATGGATCGGGACAGCACATGTATATTCAACCTTTTAATAATAATAATAATGGATTTCAAAACACTGTGAATTTGTTTGAAACCAATCATGATTTAATATGCAACCATCCAAATTATGACGTTTGAAGTATTCAATTGAATTAAAGAATAGTATGTTTATTTTTATAAGTTTACATTTCGATTCGTTCTTGTTTCCAAATATGGTATTTGACTTCTATGATCATACTTTGGATCAACAGTACAAAGTGTCCAAGATGAAGATGTCGGAAACGGTAGTAGATACAATTTTGTTTGAGTAAGGGGATAGCTGAGTAACTAAAAGGCAATTTCTACTATAATTTTGAAATTACAAGTAATTATGAAAAAACTGAATTTCCTCTGAGTATTTTTTCTTAGTGTTAGCGTCAGAGATGGATCAAAATAAAGAACAGTTTTTCAACAACTATCTATGAGCTTTTTTGTGTTAATGTAAATTTACTATCCGACAATTCGTTTTCGATCAACCACGAAAGAACAATAAATTAAACGTTTCTCCAAATAATAACCTGATAAATTTGATAGCTTCAAGAACTAGTTTATGCAGTTTTTCATAACATTACACAACAACAGTTTGTGTAAAATTTGTTTATTTTCAATCAAAAATAGAATACGTTGAAAAAAAGTTGGATGTAACGTAATTAACAACCCTTGTAGGTAGTATTTGGATATATGTATAATTTATTGTTCGTACATTTTTTGCTTTTGTTTCAACATTTGATTATTGAAAAAATGTCAACTCAAACCTTTCACTCTTCTCAAGCATTAGGATGCCAAATTTCACTTATTTTTTCGTAATGCAGGTTCGCTTGATTGGACCATGAACGTAACGGTAAAACAAAAATACCTAGAGAAATTGTATTTAATAAAGGACCGTATTTATAGAGAGCCACCTATTCAAAAAGAAAATTGATGGTTGATCGACAACAGAAAGTTGGTTATCAAAGCTGACGTAACCACAAGAAAGCTTATAAAAAATGCTCTTCATTGTTTGTATCCCTGGCGTTAACTTGGAAAAAAAATTGGGGAACTTGGTTTTGACGTGAATACTGAAGGGTACTGATGCAATTTCCGACACGAGAGCTTGACACAAACTCGGCAACACGAATCCAGGCATCACATTTAAATCAGAACCTCTTCCAGTGGTGACCCCTTTTATCCAAAATCATTTGGAAATTATAAATGATATCAAAAATTTTATGCTTCCATATAAATGGCTCTTTAGTTACGGAACTTTTCTCCCATTTAACCAAAACTGTATCTATTACTGTTTCTAATATTTTCATGATGAGCGTCCTCATCTTAGACACAGCGTATATTTACATTCAATTGAAAATTAAAAAACTTCTAGTACACCTCTCCGTGATCCATATGAACATAATCAGTTATGAATGTTTGTGCGTGTTGTGCGTGTACATTTTAGGTATAACCGGGCCATAAAGTACAATTTACGCATTTGCGGGTGTAATATGGTACTTTACGACCCGGTTATTCTAGTATTAATTTTACTGTGGAATGTGGAACTTATTATTAGAATTATATTCTATGAACGAAGGAATAAATATTCGATACATTATTGTTGAAATTGGTATAGTGTGTTGTAGTATAAAAAAAATATTTGAACCTCTGAACATTCCATTGATGATGCTTATAGCTGCTGCTAAAGTGAAAGCGGTATATATTATAGAGGAGTACCTAAGAAGTCTTCTTCAATGTCAAACGACAATTTAATATTGAATTTCACAACTCACCGAATACATGAACTTTATGGATATGGCTAATACTAGTTTACTCAATTTGTTTCTTTGTTGTTATGGCAACTCAGAATCATCATACTATTCCCTAAAATCAAATAACCCTCACCATTATCGGGGGACTTGTCTATCTATTCTGAGAATACTTCAATCAGAATTCGCAACAGCTGAATGTGTTCTAGATTATGTTCTTACTGTCTTGCGCGATGGCTTAGTTGTGTATCATCAGGTGTGTACTTGTTTGTTTTAGACTAAATTTTATCTTCTTGTTGATTAGAACATGTTGTATTCATATATTAAATATCAATATTAATACCAAGTAATATTAAATTATAATGATACACTTTCGAACGTCATCAGATATTTGGTGAAATAACAAAACCTAGCTTCTGATTTGGTAGTTACCATGGGATGATGATGCATTAAAATTATCTATCAAAACATGAAAGCCACTTTGGAACGGAAAGAGTGGAGAAAGTTCATCCTGTTAGGGAAGGAGAAATCTGTTGGTATTCCGAGGTATACAGAAGACCGGAATGTACGGGGCCTGAGTCTCTGGGTACAGATCTAAATACTCGGAACTCATGAGTATTTACACCAGCTCATTCAATCGAGACCAAGGATGAAAAAAGGAGGATGGCTGATAGTCAAGGAGCCATACAAGCGCTGTGCTCAACTGTGATATCTGAACTGGCTGAAGATCGCCATGTGAAGTCGAAAACTGCTTGACTCATTTACCATTGAGCCATGCGAATTTATGTAAGCGATGTAAAGATATGGTTGTGTGGAAATATACCATTGTACGGCTTATATGTTTATTGGGCACCACTTATACATTGAGATAATAGTCGCGAAACTAACGTAGAATAATGGGTATTATATTCTAACTATATACTAACTCATTACTAGACTTTAGAGTGAGACTTTAGTATCTTAGACTGAATGATAACAATTCTAACAAGTGTAACAACTGTACCAGCTGTAACTATTAATTCACTATTCCTAGAGAGATTACATACTTCGTTGATACTTCCTCTAATGCCATTCATTCCGGTCGACTGATGTTTCATAATAATGTAACATTGCTGAATCAATTATCTTGCACATAATGTTTTAATACTGATGGCATGTTATGTCAACTTTATTATATAACTTGTTGATATAACACGTGAACAATTGAACAAATATATTAATCTTTCAGTTTCACCTACTTTAGGATTTATTGAAGTTAAATCTCTTATTATTATATTACACAAATATCATCAGATGAAGGTGGCTTTAGATGCAAGGCCAAACTGAGCCAGTCAGGAGCGCAGAACTGAATTACCCTTTACTAGGTACATGCACATACAATAATTGAGGTGAAAGAAGAGGCGGACGCCCTCACATGCATGGGAGTGGTCTGGAAACACACGTGTCTCTTCCGAAACATAGACAGTCCTACATCCTCCTAGATGATGTTAAGTGAAAAGACATATTGGTTGCGTAAAGAAAAGCAGGAATAACCTGAGAATCATACTAGGATTCATTGACTTAGTAGATTATGGGACGTGTAGATTCTGCAGAGACCTGCGAAGCTAATATCCGATGCAGGAGCAAATACTTCTGAACATACACAACACGATTTTAAAGGAAATCTCACAACTAGAGCCTGGGAAAATCTTGGTTTCTTTAAAAAATCGCGCGGAAGGAATGACACCTCTAACAGTACCTAATCCTCATTAACAAGGTGTGTTCTATTTATTATTTTTGAATTGATGCGTCTAGTTACTGTACTTGGGAATTATGAAATGGATCTGAATGAGAATAGAGTTGATATAATATACACAATATTATATGGACAAAGATTTTCCAGCGCATCCGCCATTATGTTGACGTGAAAAATTCGTAGTCGTACTTAGTTGATATACTCATTGTCGAGGATGTGAGTTGCTAATAGTATGCTCAAGATATTATTTCTTCAGAATCTTATCCGAATACCTTTATATGAAGGCACCAGGCTTACATACTATGAGTACTGAGTATTGAATAGGTTTTACTGTACTTTCCATTGACTGATAGACGACTGTCTTAACAGGTGATAAGACGGTTTTTTCTATTGAGGATTCATATTGTTTGCTCTATATAATAACCTTCTGTGGATGAAAACTAATGTGATTCTGAAGACCGATTAGGTCAATTCAACTCAATCAAGGAATTGCAAGCGTTTGAAGGTTTAACATGATTTAATCAATGAAAAGTTTACTTAATATAAACATTCAAGTTCGAAAGTTTCATCTCAAATTCCAAGTACCTCTTGACGAGTAGCTTTCAACATGATTTGCTCCATCTTCTCTCAATGAATTGATCACACAGATTCACAACCGGAGATCATGGCGGCCACTGTATTAGTTTACTAGGACTGATCCATTTGTTTCAAAAGTGCATTTAAATAGAAACGTTCTTGTAGAGCCATCGTCCTGATAATACATATTCTGGATAAAGTTGAGTGGAACGTTATGATTGAAGTAGAAAAGAGCATTTCGATACATTTCTGCATTCAAACGTTTTCTTTTATTATTAATTACACATTATATTAATAAAAATACCACCTCATATACACGTTACATATCTGATGTTGAGCAATACCGAGCGCGAATAGTACTTCGATGAAAGACTTCATGCAGGGAAAACCTGCTCTGGAATTTCGAACAACTGCAGTGGAGTAGCATATCATAGCTGCCAGACAAATATATCATTCACTAAAAGATATATTGTACTAATGGCGTCCTTCGGAGTACATGGAAGTTTGGCTAGGATCCTTATCATAATTTTCGGTTGCGGGAGTGTGTGCACCAGCGTCGGGGACTAGCCATGTTAGCAAAGTTAGGCCGAAGTCAAACCATCCCAAATGTTGTTACTGGAATTGATGTTTTCCAAGTGAATGATATTCTGATCCATACACGTTTGTTATAATGGAACAAACAAAATTAAACTTCAAGACCGGTGTTGTTGTTAGAAGACCATCAGTAAATTGCTGATCATTGCTAAGCATCTTCAAGCTTGTACATTCTGATAATGATATTGATGTAATATTTTGCATTCCAATACACTTCACAGTCAGACCCATTTCAAGACGCGAAGCCGTTATCGTGCCATTTAACTTCGGGCGCCCCCGTCCTCCAGAATAACCACCACTCAATAAATCATTGATATTAAAAAATCTCTGTATTTAGAAGAGAAATTAACTATTCGGTGACAAGTTTCAATTAATTCATCGGTAAAATTCTAATATGAAGCCTCCTATTATCGCCAATACAGAATGTAGTTGAAGTATATTTCTCCCCAATACAACATTCACACCTGTGAAAAATATATTCGTTGCGAAAGGGAACTCAACATGTGAAAAAATAATTCCGAAAGTACCATATTGATGTTCCCTCTCATTTTTCAACATCTCCAAGCTGAAGTTGAGGAAACATGTAATAATTGACACATAAATGAATATTCATTCATTTACTGAGAGATAGTGAGACTCTTCATAGAATAAAGCATAAAGGTAACAACCAGAATTATAGAGACACACAAACAGACATACTGAAATATCTCAACAATAAGGATTACATATTCAGTTCATGCAGTTTGCCATGGATGGACTGTATTTACTAGTATGTAAATAAAGTTGTTATAGCTTCCCTCAATGATGAGGTCTCTCTAGTCTAGATAGATCAGTAAAATTACAAACCAAAGTTCTGGACAGCTGTTTGTTCAGTTCAATTCACCAACTTCCGAAAAATGATTTTACACTTCGTAAACGCCAAAACCATTGATATAATTTGAGCTGTGTTAGAGTATAGCCGCACATGTATCTCATTTTCACGAGAACGAGAGAGAGGGACGACGGTGAATACCTACAATGATAGATATTGGGTATTATTGATAGCGAGAGGTAACTTCGAGTATCAGGATATTGTAGCAGTTGCATTGAAATATAATTTCAGCAAACAGAATTGTTAAGAGAAGGTTCATCACTCTACATATTTTATAAGCTAGACTTACATTCTTCCATTCCAGAAATTTGTAACATTTCTGATCTGAGTATAAATATTTAGAATTCTTTGAGTGCGATTAGCGGCGAGATATTTAACAATGTGCTTAGACGTTCTTATGATCGATTGTTTGGTTTAATATTATTAAGAACTATCAATACATGTTGAATGTTATTTTTCGATCAGGAAACATGCCTATCTTCTATATATTGAAAACATAACAGATCGAATTTCCAAAATCCTCAAAAAACATAATATTTCTACAAGTTTTTCCACACATCCAAAACTATCTCAGCTCTACAATCTTATTGAAGGTACCATTCCTCTTCTTCATTTAGAAGGTGTTTATGGAATTCTCTGTTCTTGCGGTGAAGTCTAACTTGGTGAAACAGGTCATGCAGTAGCTACCCGCGTGAAAAAACCTGAGCGTGATACCGGTAGATCTGCACTTGCGGAACACAAGTTTGACACTGATCATCAAATCCTTTTCAAAAATACTAAATTTCTAGCTCGAGCCCCAAAATTCTATCAGCGAATAATTCTTGAAGTGGTGGGAATCCCAAAACATCCAAATAATCTAAGCCGTGACTCAGGATATTACAATATTTGAAAACCCATCCTCGGAAATTTCACTCCGCACTAACAACGGCAGGGTTAGGTGCCAGAAAGGAGTTAACCACCGGAATGAAGGCAGTGAAGTATGTAGCGTTAAGTTTTTTCCCACAACAAATACCGCTACAGAAACCAGAAGAATCTCTGCTCTGAAGATGCCAGCTATAATGGTTTGACGAAACGTCGGCATTAAGTTGTGATATTTTGACGCGAAACCTATCCGGAAGGTAAGAATTTTCAAGATTAGCAATCCGTGGAAGTATATTATTCAACATATGGAAGCAATAGCATAACGGAATTATATACATCTGATCTATTTCACATCAGTTATTTTCTAGCAGAAGGGATCAGATGAGCATTCAGCTCTATTCCACTATCCCTAAATTCCAGTACCCAGAGGCGGTCGATGTTACGCGTTATCCTCGTCTAAAACGTCCGTCAAATGAAGACGTTTAGATATGAAATGACACATTACTGCTGAATTTGAATTGATTATCTCTCTAAGTATAATTAATTGAACAATATTGATCATGATTATTATAGACACTAACAAAGGAAACAGACAAAAGAAAGGATTAATATTTTTTGAACAGGCAATTCTCCATGTAACGTTGAGTTCTCACCAGGTATAATAAGAGTAAATGGAAAATTTAAAGTATATGTGATAAACTTTCCATGGAAGTTACGAAAATTATTAAGAAGTACAGTGTCTGCAAGGAACAATGATAATTTGATAGTAGAAATCATGTTCAAAGTTCAGATCAGCTCAGTTGATTGTTATTGATTGGATTCTTTCAGAATATTGCTAGGGTGGCCAAAATGACAGTTAATAAAATGTTATTGATGGTTCTTTAAGAGACTTCTATATAACTTCTCCCAATGTCTGAATGAAAAACGTTGAAAATGAAAGAACATGCATCTTTAAAATATTTCCATTGCATGTTTATGTTTCTGCTTGCATCATTAAGTTGCCTCGATAAACATGAAATTGGTCGAACGTAATAATAAGCTGTTTATGTTAAATTTTGCAGCATTTATATGAGCATAAAATAACGTGTGGAATCCTTAATAATTTATGATGTAAATAATCGATATCGTTTACTATTAAACTCTCATAAACAGTAACTTAAAAATGCTTTTAAAAAATTGAGATATTTATTTATCGATGATTCTTTTTATCTTATGTTTATTATAGTTGCCCATGAAATTCGTTCTCATTTCGTAGAGCTGGTTATAGGATATATTCTCTAGCATTATAGCTCGTATGCCTATTTTCTTACCAAATGAAATTTCATGTTTCATATCCGGGAAGTAGGCTTGTCATTTAATGTTTGATGAATTATTCTACTAAGCCGTAAATTGATATGTTAGCTCTTTATGTGTCATTAGAGTGACAAATAAGCTCTAGGATATACATCAAATATAGAGAGATATCTCTATACGTACATTGTTACGCATAAGAACCGATACAGAGCAGAACCGTGCGGGGGAACTAAAAATATTGGAATGTACCGCAATTCACCTCTGAAGAGCCATAGGCCTTCAAAGTGAGGTTGCAAATTTGGCAAAAAAAACAATTATCTCTGTGCCACTTCAATTTAGAATGACTAAATTCAGTACATTGCTCGGGTAAATCAAGGATATCGATTCATGATGAGTGAAAGCCGATTATGTATAATCTGAATTATACACTAAACATACTGAGGAAATTTCAGCTACCGAGTAGCCATCATCAGAGTAAACTGAATTAGAAAGCAAAAGGTGCTTGTTTGAATACGTATTATTGAAATTGAATGTATAAAGGGATTACCCTCAGCTTGAAATAAAACTGTATTGATTAATTTTTTATATATTTCCATTTCTTTAGTTACTTAGAGTTACCTAGATATTCGTCGTTACAGTGTTTCAAGAGTGTTGAAGTTGCTTGAGAAATGGTGTGATCTGTATACGAAATATGTTCTGCTAATGCTTATTTTCCACTGTAATTTTTTCGTTATATGGGCAAAATTTTCTTCATACCGAGTCAAAATAATCCCTCCAGTTTGACCCACATAAGCATTCTGAACACGACTCACAATCAATTTTGTATATCCCGAATTTGTCGCAGTCGGAAACTTCAGTAAAAGTGTTGCCTAAACAGCTCTTATATGTTTGAACGGGTTGTATTATAAATTTAGGAAACAAATTGTGGAATTTATTAATTTTCCAGGGATGATAAGTAAAACTTGTGAATTTTATTGAACTTTTCGAAGGTAAATGACTCTAATTTGGTTAATTGTTGTTTCATTTTCCGTTTCTGGTTAAAGGTTTCTTGATGAAACTTTTGTCCTCAGCTAATTGCTGAAGTTGTTATGATATCACTGGCTTACATATGAGTTCGGGAAATAGATCACACTATTTTTGTTTTTACGCACGTTTCGATCTCACGACCATCATCAGAAGACGTATCAAGAATAATCAGTGTCTAGAACGGGATTTCTTAAAACTAATTATATCAAACGCAAAGCGCCCTTATCGCATTTATTTGAATAAAGAATGTCCACGTCGGCGAAACGAACAGAAACACTAGTAATTGAAATTAATGCGATAAGATCACTTTATGCTTATCAGCTTGAAATTCCGTTTTAGACAGTGGTTATTTTTGATGAGTCTTCTGATTATGGTCGTGAGACCGAAACGTACGTGAAGACGAAAATATAGTGAACCTACGTGTTAGTGCAACCATTTCTCGAGAAATTATATCTAATTCATACATGGGTCAAAAATGATTATTAATGATCGCTGGCTCAAAAGAACGTCCAATAATCAATGAACAAGACTATTGAATGGAGCTATCTCATGATTCATTGATGTAGCAAATCCACTGGAATAAACCTATTGGATTGTATAGGTTTTCTGAATATGTTGAATTCCAGGTGGTGACCAACTTCAATATTGTTGGTGTCAAGAAAAGGAAGCAGGTTGTGTTTCTATTTCTACAGTGAATTTCAGTGAATCAAATTGGCTATTAGGCGTGGCCAAAAAGTTATGTATATCGACATTTTTACTTGTAATGGCGAAAATATCATCGAAACTGATGTAATTTAGATTATAAGGAGGTTTCAAGTTCGCTCAAAAAAATATTGGGTAAAAAAGGGGGAAAATTATTAGCTTAAAGGGAGGGCACTTTGTATATCCGCTTGTTTGTTTATGGTATTTTTTATTAAAAGTGAAACATGAATTTATACTTTGAATTTGACAATTAGTAAATATGAATAATAACAAATAAAGGGAAAACACAAATAACTTGAACGATGTTGTAGAATGCAATGTGAAAGAGCATGCATGTAGTATCAATAATTCGGAGCAATTGTTTAAAACCATCACTTTGTTCTCTAAGACAGATTTAATTTACTGAAATGAAACACATTATCTACCAATTGTCAAATTTTGACTATAAATTTACAATCAACTATTTATTGAATTTTAGTGATTTCCTAAGTTGTTAAAAATTTCTTAGTTCAATCCAGTTTCACTTAAAACACAACACAGTTTTTAAAAGTAACAATAGAACATCTAGAAATAAATGTCACATCTAAATCTCTAGAATTTTAACTCATCAGAATGTGTCATTCGACTTTTAATCACCATCAAACTCAGAGTACCAAATTTGGTACTTTTAAGTTTAAGTTTTACAGAAGTATATATAAGTCGTATTAAACCACTATATACTCTTCTCTGTGTTGGCTCTTATACGGAATATGAGCAAATTTAGAACGTTCAATTCGGAGACAATATATTCTCATTGCTGTTTTGAGCTGTTGCAGCTGCAGAAATAATCTCAAAATTTGCGGATAGTTGTTTCTCTGTGAGGGAGACGATTGAAAGTCATTTACATCTTCACTATGCTGAATCAAAGATTGAACTAATTTTTCACACAATTGGTAGTGACGTTTGCTTGATTTTGAGTCGAAACATTCCAACTATAAAACTATAATGACTTTGATGAAACTCCTATAAGATAATAAAAAGAAGACTTCGGAGTGAGACATGTGAATTTCGCCGGCCAAATTTACATCCCTCAATCCAATTGACTTGTCGAGAAAGGTATCTGAGTATCATTCAAGAAAGCGTAGTGAATGATAAAAGAAAGTGCTCCATCTGGTTAGAACTATATCAATTCGTCAGTCAGAAAATGGGGAATAATTATTATGCTTCATTGACTGAATTTTATTGAGGATTCTTCAAAGTGGTGTTTCTGTTGGGGTAGACTGAGGTGAGAAATTGTAGCATTTTGAGAATTAATAGGAAAATTAGAAGAACATATTTGCCCATCCTGAAACCATAATGTCACCAGGAGTGCACATTACTGGATTTAGTAGTAAATTGGAGGTTGCGTCCTGGTCGAATTGTTAAGAGAAATTCTCCACAAATTTGTAATTTTTGTCTGGAAAAATGTGAGAATATTTACTGAATGTCACTTTACTTGTATGGATGTGGTAATTTACGTTGCAAGGATGGAAATTGTCTTATGAAAGTACAAGCTTAGATGTAATTCATAAACCAGTACTTTAATGGTACTTTACTGCAATATTTCGTGGAACATTTGTTTGGGGTGTATTGGGAAATTTGATGGACCTCGTGAATGTTAAATTCGCATCGACATTTTGTTTGTACACTCTGACTACACGAGAACCTGCTGTGGAATATTGAGAGAGGAGTATCTTCGAATTTTTCTTGAAGGTTTGAAGGCTATAGGCATAAAGAAAGATCTCTCACTAGTCAAATAGTTCCACAACTTTACCGTTCAATAGAAAAATGAAGTCTGGTAGTAAGAAGTTCGACAGGTCCCAAGTTCAACAATGACGAGACTGGCTTCAGCTTGTTTAGTTCGCCTACCTGGAATCTCTCGTGATGGAATAACAGACGAGATTTCTGATGAACACCGACCATGGAAATAACTATTGAAAAGGAATAGATCGCCCACCTTCCTAGGATGTTCTAGAAAGGTCAATGAATTCGTAAGTGCAACATCATCAACTCTTCAGGATAGAATCCAAAAGCTTCAGAGTATGTTTGGGAGCCGAACTCCAAGCGTTCGAACAAGTCGAATCTGTGCTCTGTAGATTATGAGAACCTGTTGGGATGTAAAATAGCTCTTGTCACGAAATAGAAAACAATTCCATGAGAGTGTGCTATTTGTAGTGATCGCGAGCATGGATATGGAGGACTTCATAACCTCACATCATAATATTAGGGATTGTGCATTAAAATCTACTAGATTATCAGATCCCCATTTCATAATCGTTAGCCAGATCTTCATCAATTGCATCAACCTATCTCCGTCACGCTCCTCTGGTTTCATTGGATGGTATAGGAGCTCTAGATGAGAAAGTAGTATGGAGTGTACCATCATCTGCAAAGCTGCGGACAGGACAGGTGGTCACTCCCAACAGATCGTTGATATGGAGGAGAATGAAGTTGGTGGCAAGACAGGTCCCTGTGGAAAACCAGGACTAGTAGATATTGTATCGGATGATATTTCATCAACCGCCACATGGAGTGATCTGTCTGAGAGAAGCTCTATAGTAAGCGACAAAGTTGAGGCAGCAAACCATCAGTTTTCCAAAAACACCTTGGTGCCAGACTCGATCAAATACTTTGGAGATATTTAATGCTACAACTAGGGATTTTCCATATTTTTCAATAGATTTCTGCCATACATGTCTTACGTAGGCAAGCAGGCCTCCCGTTGATCTCTGCTGACGCCATATTGCCGGTCATTCAAGATTTTGGAGCGTTTTAGGTATTGGATGAGCTCGATATTGATTGATTTCTCCATCACTTTAGAGATTCCAGATAATGGTTGCACTCTAGCTGTTTTCCAGCTGAGAGGAACACACCAAGTTTGTATGAAAGGGTGAACAAGCTGCAGAAAACTGGTGTTAATTCAGGAGCACATTCTCTTCGAGAACGACAGGTGGAATTCCGTCAGGCCCCATAGACGTTTTGGTATTGAGATCAAGCAAAATGCTCATAATTTTGCGCTGACGAAAGAGCAAGAAGTATGTTAAACTACTTGATCTCCACCAAGTTGAACCAATATAACAATCAAGAGGTTATGTATACCTTCAACATGATGATTGGTCAGTAACGATGCAAACTTTCTCGGTCTACTGATGAGTTCTATGAGAAGAGCGAAAAAGCTGTCTAGAACTATTAGTTTGTAATGTTACTGAGCGATCTAGACTAGAAAGCCTTTATAATTGTTAGGTTTGCTTTTTACAATATACAATTTTGATTAGAAGTTTCCCTCGTGAGATAAATATGGTGTATATAGGGCTAAAAAATTGCTGTCCTTGTATGCATGTTTTAAAATCTCTAATGTGTATGATCCCTTATTTGAAAGATGGTTCCCAGTCCATGGTCCGCGGAACACTGAAGCTTCGTGGAGCCATATCAAGTTTCATGAAAAGAACAATTGAATATGTTGGAAAGATATTTTGCTATAAAAAAATTACAATTGAAGTTACTTTATAGTTTTTATAGTATAAATGTGGTATCATAAATTTAATACACAGCTCGATAAAAAAAAACTTTCATATAATCTTAATACACAGCTAGTTGCTATGGATGCAGACTACGAAGGATTACTTCTTCATACAGAAGTGGTGGTCGTCACGTGAAAAGGTTTGAATGTGTTACAATTAAGCATAAATTACTGTTTTTTTTTTGGAACAGAAAAACAAGAAACTTTGGAAAAAAGTGAAAAATGATGATTGGTTTAATAATTGGTTGCATTTTGCTGATACTGTGGCTCAATTTAATACTTTCTATAAGAATGCATGGACACAACGAAAATATTCTTACATCGATTGATAAATTATGTGCAATGAACAAAATTCTACCGAAAAGAAATATACGAGAAACAGGAAGCCCTGTTCTTAACTCCCAGTGGATATAAACTATTATAGGATAAAATTTTGATGCATATTTGCCATTGTTAAACACCGAACAATATTAGTGTTGGGCGTAATTCGAATTAAAAATCAATTATCATCCGATTATTGAAATAACCTGTATAATGCGATTGGCAGGTTCTGTAATCCGAATTATTCATCCAAATCGGAAGAACCTATAAACATCGCTGATACTGCAACGATTCAAGCTCGAGGCTCAACAATCGGAATTCGGTATTGATGAAGCTAAACTAAAACATTCGATTCTCGCAACATCTGTCATCCGTAGCGTACTGCGAAAGTGGGATTGCAGGGAATTGCCAGCAACATTTTGTATATTCACAAGTTTTGATGAATTTAAATAATGTTATGAAAAATTTTATTCTTCATAAATATAAGTGGCAAACAGCAATATCTGCAATACGAAAAATATTTATTCTTCAAAATAACATGATATTAATTGATATAAGCAGTAAACAAATTATCAAAGAAACATCACACATAACTCAAATTCATTGATAAATGAGAGAAATGAATAATAAGTCAGTATCAAGAAATGATAAATAATAATAAATATTATCAAGTATCAAAGGGAATAAACAGAAAATAACCTACATATAATTATTATTATTTGGAAAGAACGTTAGTAAACGAATTTAAGAACAGAGACGCAGCTTGATAAGAAAACTGATCCACTTTTTGATGGAAATTTTATCATGAATTTTATCAGCTTTAATGATGATTCCAAAATTCTACACCTCCAGAACAAAGTAACAAATTAAATCGGCTGGAATTCCTAGAAATCAAAAAGCATTAGAACTCCGACATGCTGATGAATGATCAACAAATACTTAATAATTCTTCCTTATTGAATCTGTATAATAATTAACATTTCTGTTGATTACCAGGTTACTGGTTAATCCCCAGAAGGGTTTCGACCAAGTGGGAGTATGGGAGCCGATTTTAGAGAGTTCTTTTGTTCAGCTACCTCGAACAAAATAGTCGGTTGAAGAATAATTCGATTTTTAATCCGATTATTAAAATCATTCCTGACCTGATAATTCCATTATTGATATTATGCGATCCTGCCAATCACTACTGAATAATTTTATTAGACAACACATTCGTTTGAATTTTCTGACTATACCATTTTTACTCTGAATGAAGAGGTAGTTACATCTCTTTCGATTGTGGATTAAAATTGAAGTTCATTAGAAATACTGCTGAAAAATTTTGAATCTCTGAAAAAAATTGAAAAAAGCACTAAACACGTTATCATTATTTTCCACGCCATATATTAGATGGGCAGGTTTTCCAACAATGACTCATATTGAAACAAAGAAACGTCAGAGCGTGGAAAATTATGAAGAAGAGATGCGAGTGGCTGTAATATTCATCCGTCTCGTTGTTGGAATGTGCAAACATCACCAAGCTCATGTATCGTATAAAACTTCTGTCTTATTTTCAGTGATTTTTGAAGAAATGTATTTACATCAATCAATAGCTGGATTTTATTCTTTCATAAAAGTAATACTTTGAACTAAGGGTGGCAAAACATGTGTGCTTGACATCATCTATTGCTGTCGGTCATTTTTCATTGCGCCTCTGATTTCATCCCTACTCCTGAGTTTATCGTCTATTGTGAAAAAAAATGTCAAAGTTTAGTGTTCCCCAAATTCAAAAAGAATGAGAATCCACCACAGCATGAAGTGCTTATTATTATTACTTATTTCGTAGATAAGATAAAAGTCATCGAAACGTAGATGCTTAGAATCCTTAGTAATAGAATATGAGGAAGTGATTCCATAGTATTATCGGGAAAGTGATTGAAGCTATGCATTCGAAAAGTCGGTTTGATAGTCCTCTCCGAGAAATGGGAACAGAACGTCAAAATTTGGAGCATGTTCTTGCTTGTAACAATGTTCCATAGAACAAGTTCCGTCAATAACTTCAATAATATCTGTAAATCATTGAAAGAAAAAGACTGTTATTACTTGAAAGCAGATGAGGGGAATTTCCTCGTAATTATGGGCGAAGAGGATTATTACAATCCAGTAAATACCTTATTAAATGATGGTCCCTATGAACAGATTACCTGGAATCCGTTATCAAAGTTAATAATTCATTAAAATCGTGTACAGCTGTAATTCCCGATAATTTAAAATACAAGCTTAGACTTTCAAATCCTAATGTTATTGAACTGTATTGCTTACTATTTCATAAACCGGGTAATTCCATGAGACTAATCATTTCAAACATTAATTGTCCTACGTATAACATAGCAAAATGGTTACTGAAAGAATTTAATAACTTCCAAGCTTTGGGGCAGCTTGTCTGCGAAAAATTTTTCGGAACTTACTACAAAATTGAAAGATTTCCAACTTGATACTCTCGTCTCATTTGATGTTTTGTCACTATTCTACGAACACTCCAATCCCTGAGTCGATAAACATTCTGAAGAAATATTAATATCCCCGATCGAAAATGCACAGAATACGTAATCCTTACTTCTTTATGTATGGGGCAAAATTATTTCACTCTTAACAAAGATTACTATGAACAATTACGTGCAATGGGCAATCCACTCTCTCCTTTTTTGGCCAATATTTTTATTTTCTAAGCGAACTTGAAACCTTCTTGAAATCAAAATTGAATCTATTCCCAAAAGTTTGGTATAGATATGTTGATAACATTTTCGCGATTGCAAGTAAATATTTCGATTCACTTTATAATCACGCCTAATAGCCAATTTGATTCACTGAGATTCACTGAGATTCACTGTCGAAATATAAACGTATAATCAGCTTCCTCTCCTTGATATTAACGATATAAAAGATGGTGATCACTTGGATTTCGACATATAAAGGAAACCCACTCAAACAAATAGGTATACTCCGGGGGATTGAGCTCCGCCATTTAGATAAGAAATAGCTCCGTTGAATAGTCTAGTTCATAGATTATTGAACGTGCTTTTGGTTCAGCAAAATTATAACTACAAAGTTGAGAAACTTTAGCAAATTGCGTTGGACAATGGTCACCACAAATTTTTGATCAGTAATTCAATTTCTTAACAAAAAAGGAAATTGTAACGTAGCCAACTAACCAAATTAGAACCATTACCTTCAAATACTTCAATAAAATCCGAAAGTTTCACTTACCATTCTTGAGTAATTAATAAATTCCATAGTTTGTTTTCTGAATTTGCAATACAACCAGTTTATAGATGTAAGAACAAGCTAAAATATTGTTCAGGCAACACCTTCGATAAAGTTTCCGATTTCGACAAATTAAAACAATAGTCGAAGGGGCTAGTACATTAGATCGAAGAGCACTATGCTCACTTAATAATGAACATTTTTGGTTCAGATTCCGAGATCTTGAATGGTAACTTGGGTGTTACCAATCACAGACTCTATTAACTGAGGGAAATATTCTGGAACTGGCGTATGGTAGTACATGTCGCGACATTTATTATTTGTTTAACGCCGTTCTCATTTAGAACTGTACTAGTTGTGTAACACTAATTTTAGCCATAATTTATAGATATCAATTCTAAAAACTAAAGATCTAGCTTTGCATTAGACATTTCTCAGGATGCTAATATTAACGACACTAATAAATAATCTATTAGGCTTGATTAGAAGATTCAACTTCAATACGGATATGCTATCGGAACTAAGCTACTCATTCAAAATATAAACTAATTGTTTTTATCAATTACCAGCATTATCAGTTTCGGAATTATTCCAGTTTTTTCACTTAACAAAAATCCATATTCCATTGAAAATTTCCGTATCAGTTGAATTAAATCGAATGAATTTTCGTATGCTTTTCAAACTATATATGAAGTTTTTCAAAATGATCAGAATTTATGGCTTAACCATTGAAATTGTGCATGAATCTTCGGAAAACTGAGTAAAATGGTTACTCCATTCACAATAATTCTTAGAACTATATAATGATTGCATCGAGGAAATTATGTATGAGAATTCTCCAGGAATCTGAATAAATCTGAAGTTTAATTCTAGTAACGTTCATAAGATAATATCGAAATATGTATAGGTATGGGTTTGTTGATTATAACTTTTGTCAGCTTTGTGAAGAATCAAAGATGTATAGGTTGTTTCAAGGAACAATCCCACCGCCTTACATTATTAAATTGTGGTATTTTTCAATGGGAAACAAAATAGTTGGATCGTTTCCACACATTCTCAAATCTGATGTCAAGAAAACAATTGAGCATGAAACAAAAAAATTAACTACATAATCACACTTTTTTGTTAATTAGTACTAACTTATTTTTCCATACAATCCTTACAACGATATATAATTTGATAGTATCATTATTAACTTGTTGAAACCCTTTTTAATGTTTATTTTCATGATATATTTTATACTGTGAAATTTTTGAATGAATAAATAAACAGTGGACACCTGTTCTTCCTTTGAAAATGCACTTGTGTAATTTTCATTACTTAGTTTCACTGTTTTTTAAAATACTTCGCCACAGTTTACTTAGAAGAAATAGTAGTAGCCATGGAATTATGAAAAATGATTTAGACGCGTGGGCAACCCGGATATTACATTCTGTTAAACTTTTGCAATAATGTTCTACACCGGGGAAGAAACCTATCCCTACATATTGAAAATAACAAAAATGAAGAAGTCATACAACGACAATACCAAGATGTACACGTTTATAGAAGAATTCCTTCATTGAAAACGATCAGGCAGATCCACGGATTATTTCAAGAGACTGGCTAATAATATTCTCAGAAACATTGTGAGAGATAATGCAACTATAAATTATATATTAGATAATCTAAGAAATTATGTGCGAGATACCACGCGAGACATACATATTTCTATTGGAACTGTTCACGGAACATTGATTCATTTTCAAATGAAACCTTACAAATGTTCACCGGCTTAAAATATAGCACAGATCCGAAAAGATAACCGATTTGTTTTGCAACGCTTTTAATCAATTGGCTTGTTGAGGAACATGATATATTCGAAAAAATGTTATGAACCGATATGGCAACATTTTCAACGGCGGTTTTAGTAGTTTCAAAATCCCTCATTTTTATCAAGAAAATGCGCACCAGGGTCGACTTTCTATATATGTTTTTTACTGCATCATCGACAATCGAATTATTGGACCAATTTCCTTCAAAGGTATGTTGAATGTGCGAAAATATATAAATTTTGAGCTGACATGATCTGGCAACAGGATATATGTCTGATAAATTAACCTGCAAATAGTCCAGATTTGACTCCCTTGAACACTGAACACATTTATGTTGGGCTGTCTCAAAAATAAGATTCATGACAGCAGATCAATTGACATAGAAGATTTGAAAGTAAAGTTCAGACTGTAAATTGATCGTCTGAATAATAATCGTGTTTCCATCGATTATAACTGTTAAATTGTATGTAGTGTTTGGTTACTTTTTATGTTTTAGTGTAGAGTGGCCTAAGAAATTCATTGTTGTTATTGTTGGTGTTGCTGCTGTACTTGTTCTGTTCTTATTCTTTATGTAAATTTAAATTTAATATGATATTATAGATTTTTTAAGTTGAAAATAACGAATCACTATTGACAGTTGTTAGGTATGGATTCAGACTTTACTCATTTCTAGGTAGTCTATATTTGATATTAATAAGTTCTTTCTGGTAAAGGCGAATTTAAGCAATTTTTGGCTGAAACGAAGCTTGATTTTCAAAATAATATCATCAAATTATATATCGTTGTGAAGGGAATAAAATTTCTAACGAATTTATGGAAAAATGAGTCAATATTAATGAACAAAAATACTGTTCTTATATCGTTAGTTTTCTGTTTCATACTTGATCGTTTGTTTGACTTCAGATTCTAAAAATTTGGAATTATTGAAGAAACATCTTTTCCCTTTGAAAAAACGAAATTTCAATGAAATAAGGGGGTGGGATTATTCCTTAGAACATCCCGCACGAGTTATTTTGGAATTCATAAATTTCCTCTCTGATGAGCCTTATAAACATTGAAAATACGTACATGGTAGTGTTCAATTTCACTATATAAATAAATAAATGATAAATGATTAATAGATATATGCTAATCACAGAATTTAAGATATTTATTACGCTTGCAAATGAGTTACAAGTTCTTCAAATATTGAGTCGTTATCCTGATTTTTTGAATTTTGAATAGAATAAACGGTATCATGCACAAAATATGAAATCGTTTGATTTGTGATTGCGATCATTGGATTCGATCTAGAGATAACTTAGAAACAATTTTGAAGACCAATATTTCGCTTAGACAATCAAGTTTTGGAAATTTCAAAATGATGGACACGTCATAATGCAAAATGGGAAAAGAAAACGTATTGCTATATTGGTCGGAATTCATAAATCATATTTAACTTGCATGAGAAAAATTTTAGAAATTAACCTCCATCTTTTGACATTTTTTAATTTCAATTTTTGTTACACAGAAACGTAAACGGAATTTATTTGAATGTTGATTCAGTGGAAACAAGATTTTGAAATTTTCTGTAGTCACAATAATGTTTTGGAATATACGTGAAAGTGAAAAACATAGTGTTTGACGTTCAATCCAGATCCTTGAGAACACTTAAGAAACATTGGTAATTTGAATGATGATGCTTTAAACTAACGAATTCGAGATTTTCACATTTGTCTTTAACATTCACATAACACTGGTTCCAGGAATGTTCCGATAGACTTAATTCACAATAAAAAAGTATTATCTCACTGTTGAAAATGTACTATGCAATGTTTTGTAATTTATAATTTATTTATTAATTTTGAAATACCATATCGCATATGTTCACGATAATCTACTTCTTTTTCGCATTTAAGTATCTATAAATCACTAAAATTAGTCGTAATCACATATTGGATTCATAACGTTAAACAAACTATTATATTTCATCCAGATATTAAAGTGCTTAAGTGTTAGAAATAATTCTGACGAGTCCTAATTTGATACAGAAATATTTTGATAAAACATACCAGTGGAACATCACGAAACAGTACAACAATCAAATTTAGCCTTGAGTCCTTTCTTGGAATTTACGTTACATATTTCTGTATCCAGAAAATATACAGGGAAAAATTATTGGAAATACTTTGAACTTCTAACTCACATAATCTTAGTATATTCATTCGCTTCTAAATATATTCCATATATTAGGTGCTCATTACACTTATTTATTTGGAAACATGGAATTTGTCACGATATCATTATATATACCATAAAATAGAAATCAAATGTAATTCAGGAAATTTTACCATAATTATATTATTTTTTGATTTTTCCACATTCCAATAAAGTATGAGTCGAATAAATATATCCAAATTTGGAAAAAAATTTATATAAGCAATATATCAAAAACCTTTCAGAAGATTCCTTTAGAAACATGGTACTTTCCATTCCCAATTTTCTATATTTTACTTCTGTATAATATGGAAAAATGTACTCCAATTTACTGTATGGAATGTGTCAATAAGGAGAAATTACAAATTGAAAAACGTCAGAATAGTACGAGAGCAAAATTTAGTCTTCCAAATCACATTTAAAACTATCCACTCACTATTCGAAATGTAACATAATGTACTTTAATTTATAACATGAACTTATTTATTATAGAATACGATAACAAATATGTTCACGATAATCTATTTAAACTCCTCGTTATTTTTCAATTTATCCACATTTCAAATCTATTTAAATTTAATAAGGATATACTAATTGTACAACATCACGAAGTAGCACAACAACACCCAAACATAGCTTTTAACTTTTTGCTTGACGTTCACATCACATCTTTCTGTTTCCAGAAAATATCGAGGGACAAACCATTTTGTGAAACACTTTGAACTTCGAACTCACAGCTTAATGTATTCACGAATATATATGAATGACTTCTTTTATATTAATTCCTCTGGATTTTGTTCCAATTCGTATTATTAATTTCAATTATTCATTGTTTCGGATATAAGCTGTCTATCTATTTTTCCCCATTTGAATACTTTATGTTATAAATAAATCTATTCAAATCTAATGGATCAAATATTTTAATTAGAATAAACTAATTAAAGAACAACACGAAACAGTACAGAAATCTTATTAATTACATAGTTTGGACGGCTTCAGAGCGTTTTGAAAATCCCATAGATAATGACCCGCACTAAAGCAATCAGAGTGCACTTAGATCCGCGAAGTAAATCTAACCCGGAAGTCGCGGAGTGTCGGCACATCACTAACGTAAGAACAAGAGCCGACGGAGCTTTGTCGGAATCGTAATCAGTGTCAGAATGAAGATGTGCCGGGGTGGTGGTACTCGGTGCGCAAATACTGGGGTGCCCGGGAGGGATACCTACCTACGAAGGACTAATCCACCACCATATCAAAGTCAGAGCAGGGGGTCTTTCATCGGCATTCATTTCATGTAGTTATTACCAAATAGAAATTACCATTCAAGTTATATCGATTTCCCTTTCAATTACCTCTTATCACGTGTGCTTTGTATTCAAGATCTTCATTCACGGTGTAATTATTATTGTAAATATCCTTGTCAATGATGTTCACTCGGCAGTCTAATTCGATGAAAAACCAAACAAGTTTGTTTCCTGGATTCAGTTATTTCATATCTGCAATACGACAGAAAATGTTTACAGACATAGACAAATGTTTGCGAATGCTTAAATTATGTAGAAATTACTGTAAGCAAGATGAATAAAAATAAATCAACAAGTTATTCAATTTACCATTAGTAAATACCTTGCAATGAAAATTACTCCACATTCTCTACATGGTTTTCTTGTGAACGGGTCACTAGGTTTATTTTTTATTTGTTGCAAATGTATCTCGCAAACCTTATTCATCTAAATTATGTTTTCCTGGTACAGCTGAATTCAGTTACTAGCAAACTCCGCAACAAGATATCATAATGTTTGAAGTTAGGAAGTTGAGCCCAAATACTCAAAGATATATTGAATTAAATCATGAGTCTATGTTTTATTCACAAACAACTCTTGAATACATAATAAACTCATTAGGAACTTCTGGGTTATCCGATATGTTTATAATAATAATAACAATATCTTAATTGTCAAATACGAATTGTATCCAATTACAAGACAAGATAATAATAAACTAAATAGTTACAGTACAAGCTGACTTAACAACCTAGGTTTCAATTAAAGAATTTAGATTTGCCAAAGAGTAAGCTTCACATTTTTTTGGGCCGATTACAATACCTCCCTTATTCTATAATGATACTACGTATAGTGACGGAAGTGAAAATACAGAAATGAATGTTGTTGCATTTTTTTTGGAAGCAGCTGGCAATCAAATTAACAACAAATACGTATTGTATTGTATCACTCACGACTACATGAGATTTATTAAGTAATATCCGATTGATTCCAAAGAGGGTTGCGTTCCACCGTCACTTAAAATGCTTTTAACTTCCAAATATTATCATGCTAGGGGAATATGCAAATTACCGAATAATCAACAGGGTGTATTATGCCATTAGTCGAGGAAATAAAGCAGAAAAAAGGCTGAAGTGAAAAAATGGCCAATTATAGCCAAAATAGGCCAGAATTTCTTACTCGGGGGTTTTTGGGGTTGCTGATCACGGTTCCAGTACCAGATTCGAACTTCCACGTATCTGGGGCTCGGCATCCTGATACTATCGTCGTCTCCAGGGAATTCGTAAAATTATCTTTTGGAATGGGATGAAACTTGTGAGGGAGGTTCTTTTGAGGTTGCCGGTTGTGATCATGACCCTCAATAGTCACCTGGTTGTCAGGAGAATGATGACCTAGGTCATCTCTATGGATTGTTTCTTAATATGCTCTGAAATACAAACGAAATTCGTCTCTCGGTGGTTTTTTGGGGGGCTGATCACGATTTTGGATTCGGAATAAATCGACGATGCCTCTCATAAGCAATTCAAAAAATACCTTTTGTAAAATAATAAAACATGATTGAGCTTTTCAAGTGCGAAAAATAAATAATAGTGAAATATTTTTGGTTCTAATTGTTGAAAATTTTGATAATTAGGTTTGTTTTTCAAGAATCAATTTACAGCAGATAAGTTTACAAGAAAAACAACAAAACCAATACCGTTAAACACGAACTTGAACTTAAGCTTTTTGAATTATTTATTAGAAATATTATATAAGTAAAAATAACGTAGTTTTTATTATTAATATTATTATTCAGGGTATCCTGACCACCAGGTTACTATTGAGTGTCATGGTCATGACCTGCAACCTCAAGAGAACCTCCATTGCAAAAGATAGTTTCCCGAATTTTCTGGAGAATTCGAATCTGGCACCGGAATCGTGATCAGAAACTACAAATACCCCCGAATAAGAAATTCTAGACTATTTTGGCTGTATTTGGAATTTGCTTCCAACATTTTTGATATTATCTCCCGAAAATGCTTTCAAAAAGATGCATTTTCCTCTGTAGAAATGCTAAAATGCATATCTTGAAAAAGTGAAAATGTAATTTTTCTAAAATGACTTCTAAAATTGATTAAAAAAAAATCATCAATATCAGCCAACGTTTCCTTTTATGATGTACCGCTTATTTTAAACTAAATCTTGACAAAGCAGCAAACATTTTCAAAGAATGAAGAAATCGACCGAGAAAAAGTTAACTCTTCTGAATCGGTGACAATTCTGAAATAAAAATTATAGACTATGAATGTGTTTCTTTTTGTGACAAAAGGTTAAATAATAGAGAAGAGTGGATCACACTGGCGACTATTATGCCGGTGTGCATTTCACATGATGATATTGATCAAAGTTCCTAATACTTGCAAAAAAAATAAGTACGTCAAAACAAAGCTTGAACAAACGTATAGCACTCAATTCAAAAAAAAGTTATGTACAAAGCACTACAGTCATCACATCTCAGTTTGTAAACCCCAGATTTCTTTAATTTAGCTTTTTTAGATTTCGAGTTATTAATATACGAGCATATAAGTTTTTTAGGGAATTGAGATATTTTTAATGAATGTTTATCTAAATATGTTAGACATGTGAAATTTGATTTTCCATTATTATTAATCTGCGGATAAATTACGTTTAAGGCTTTTTTATTGAGTTTAAATATATATCATTAAATAAATATTAAATATTCTCTCAAAAACATCAAATATATTTTCACTGAATATGAGGAACCTCGTTTTATAAGCATGAATCCTCAACCACCTTGTCTATATGGTTTATTGAAAATTCACAAAGACAATAATCCCATAAGACCCGTTTGTTCATATATCAATGTACCATGTCAAAAAATAGCGAAAAAGTTAGTCAACATAATATCAACATATACAAACTTTAAACCCAAATACAGTATAAAAAACTCTTTTCAGTTAATAGAAAAAATAAAAGATGTAGAACTAGAGACAAATATCAAACTTGTATCATTTGATGTCAAGAACCTTTTTCCAAGTATTCCCACACAATTGACCATCAGTCTAATTGAAGATCTTCTAATCCGCAATAATACTTTACCGGCAATAACACAGGAAATATCAAGTTTATTCTCACTTTGCATGGACTAAAATTATTTCACAATTAACGTTGCTAGCAGAAATATTTATGAATTACTTGGAAACTAAGATTTTAAATTCCAATTTTCAGCTCATGTTTGTATATCAGTATCGCTATGTTGACGACGTAATCGCTTGCTTTACAGGCAGTAACCGTCAGATAAATTCTTTTCTCACCTATATTAAAAATTACATCCAAATATAGAATTCATATTAGAGATGGAAAACAACAAGTCCTTAAACTTTCTAGATCTGACCATTTCACATACAAATAATTACTTTTCTTTCGCTATTTATCACAAAGCCACGCACACAGGTACCACAATACACAACACTTCTTTACATCCACGATCACACAACCTAGCAGCATATAGTTGTATGATACATAGATTAATTAATGTCCCATTAAGAAAGATAATTTCCATTTGGAATTAAACAGAATCATAGATATTGCCAAAAATAACGGTTATAATGTCAAGATAATTAATAAAATACTCCGAAATAAACTCAATAAAAAAGCCCCAAACGTAATTTATCCGCAGATTAATGATAATACAAAATCAAATTTCACATGTCTAACATATTTAGCATTCATTAAAAATATCTCAATTCCTAAAAACAGAATAAAAACGTCGCCTTTAAAACAACAAATAATCTATGCTCGTATATATTAGTAGGATAGGGTCTCACGAAGGAGACTTGGCAATTTTAATAAAACGGTGCAGCCATTGTTTGAAAATGTATGTCTTGAAAGAAATATATAAGAGAAAAACTACCACGCATGAGAATTAAAATATACTTGGCAAAATGACCATCCTAAAAGAGAGGACAACATAGAAGACCACTATGTCCCAAATAACCCTGGCCATTGTGGACAAATCTAACTTTTATTTAAAGTTCCCTCCAAAAACTAAGATTTTAATTTTACAGAACCGCTATTGTGGCGCTCATATTACCTCAAGTATCCATAATAATTTACTCAAAAATGACTTTCGAGAAACAACCATGTAGCTTAATGGTAGAAGAAACAAAACTCACCTGATTTTTACACACGCTCGGACAAAATTACAACACAAGGACTACACTGATCTTTTGCTAATTTAGAAACTAAATCATAGAACACATTGTTCATTGCGTAGTTTTGCACCTGTCTTTCATATGGCATTCCAGATAATCATACTAAACATAATATTTTCAATTCTAGCCTGAAACAGATTGCTCGCCTACTGCAATGAAACAATATTCATACTTTTCAGCTTTTTCTTTTTCCTTTTCCTCTTTGTACATTGCTGCCATAAATATTTTTGAATGTTTTCTTTTTTTTTGAGTCTGTCTCTTCTCGGAGTTGAATATAATTAGGTTATTCAGATTTAATTTAGATAATAGTTGTTAGTATATTAATTTTATGCATTGTCCTGATCTTTAATTGGGTTTACTCCTATTGATCAGTGTAAGATTAAATAAAATGTGAACCGCTCTCCCCTACTCTCTAAGAAACAACTAAGATTATTTTCAATGTTCAAAATAATCAGAAAAACCCTAGCAAATTGTAATATTCCCCAAAAAAAAATTCAACACCTGCTACCATATACTTTCTTAAATTGATGTTTTCGATAATAAAGTACCTTCAGTAACTCTTTTTTCATTCGGTACCGTTCACTAACTAGGTACCCACTATAACCATCATTCATGAAACATATTTTTCTATTGATAATTCCAAGTCGTTCAGCATTTATAGACAACAGATCACCAAGACAAGCTTTCTCTCATTTAAATTTCATTGAAAAAAAAGACTAGATACATGCTATATCAAGAAAGTAATCTCTGCTTGATCATCCTGAAAATATTGTAAATGCTTTTGATGACTACTTGCCCAAATAATCTAACTTATTATATCAAGATAGTCCTACCGAGCAAGGGATAAATGTTTCAGGAATGAAGTATTGAAAACTCAAACCCGAAATGCCTACGGGTCCAGATAGCATACCAGCATTTTCCAATGGTAATTGCGTTGACGTTTTGTCTGCCCTCGTGAATATTTGCAACAGCAGTTGTTCGTTTCGTGATATCTGGAAGCAGTCAAAGGTGTCTCTTATACATCAAAAACAGACAAATCTGATATTTCCAATTTTAGACATATTTCCATCATCAGTGGGTAATGACTATAAGATATTTGAAACTTTGATGTATAACCGAATATATCACGTCAGCAATACATTACCAATCCATCAAAACGATTGCTCAAGTGAAGCTCCACAATCAAGTTAACATCGCATAGTATAGGTTGGGCAAATTTCGATGATTGTATAGGGTAACTCAGTGACTATGGGAGATACAAAAAAATTAATGCTACATACTGTATCTATTTTGTTGAGACTGATTCACTGGCTCAAATAAAAATTAGCTTCCGTTCATTGTTTTTGAGTTATAAACAAAAGTTCGATTTTTCGACTTTTAGATACATGTGAATATCGTGATTACTTGTAAAGTTAGGAGAAAATAACTTTTACATCCTTAAAGCAATTGCTCCTGTATAATCCTGTATCATTTATGGCCTAAGTTTGTGTTTTTTCCAAATGGGAATCATATGGCTACGGTTTAGTTAAAAAGGATAATTTTTTCTATTTCTAGAGGAAACTGGCCTAAGATGGCATACCAGGGTAAAGCGACATATCGCGATAAAATTCAGTTCGGTGTTGTTATATTAAACTGTTACTCTATGGTTAAAATCCTAATAGATAAGTAGGTTAATCTACGGTTTTGTTTCGGTGATATTATGGCAGCAGATTCTGCAAGAACGTGATTTGTGTATTAGCACTCTAAATTGTAATATACATTGGAGAGTAAAGCTAAAAAATCATTGCCGTAAGTACCTTTAAATCTATTTTTATAATATGGGACCTACATAATGGGCCTCTTCTATGCTTTAGAGGCATTTTGGACGTTCCAAACCTAACCTTACAATTTTAAGCTATTGCATATAGCTTTTATCGCGGGCTTTGAGCGCGGCGACCGAATCAAGAAATTCCGTAACGAAAAATAATGTAAGACCTAAACACCTAACATGTGTCAAATTAATTAATTAATTTGAAGTTTCTAAAAGTGAGAAATTTCGCTATTTTATACGAATGTTATAACACTCTAGCGCTTTAGACTCCGGAATTTTCACGTGGCCTATCGAAATTAGAAGGTTCGAATTATCTAAAAACATAATCGCATGAACTCCAGACGTCCTATGTAATTAGCTACGAACGAAATCATTTTGACATATGCCTCTAGGAGCTCGCTACGCGTCAGTTAGAGTTTATACGTTAGACGCGCGTAGCAGAGACCTGAGAGTACCTGTTTCTATTAAGCTATTGCAGCTTTGAGCGCGGCGACCGAAACAAGAAATTCCGTAACGAAAAATAACAGGAACTCGTTTATGTTGCGCTCTCTCGGGTGACTAATATTGAAAAATTGTATATCACGACAAAAAACGATAATTCTACATTCAAGTTTTATAATAATCGAAGGCAAGCTGCATCGACTGCATCTTTATTGCAAGAATTCAAAAGACTGCCTTTAAATAGTGTTCAGACGACAGCTCAAAGTGTCTTAGATTTCCTTAGTAATAGAAATGTCATTTCAATAATGACTTTCAATTGCCAAAGTCTAAATAGTCACAAATACGATTTACAAGATTCAGTTACGAGACAAACAAATGTGTTACTTCTTACCGAATCTTGCATGGCGCATGATAATCCGATTGAAATACCTAATTTCAATTGTATTGTTCAATTCAAACGAGATACTGTTCCAAAAGGTGGGGTAGCTATTTACCAAAATAATAATAATGTAACTAATATTATGACTCCGAATATTGAAATAAATATTGCACACGTTAGAGATGTTAATGTTAGGCGCTCATTTGTTGGAGATATTTGTGCGTGCTTATGCAAACTTAGAAATGGCCTACACATAGTCATGGTAGCAATTTACATTTCTCCGAATCCAAAATTGGACGAGGTGGAGCATTTTATTCATCGCACTTTACTGGAGTACACTGAAGAAGGGTCGAAAATACTTGGTACAAATGGTAATAAATTTCCAGTTATCTTGGCTGGCGATTTCAACATCAACTTCGCTGATAAAAATCAGAGCGGTTGACAACTTTTCTTTCGGAAAAATTGAATTTGAAAATGAATAATGATCCACAAGAATCCACAACAAAATATGGGGCCACCATTGACGCGGTATTTTCCAGATATTTAGAGGATATCAAGTCTCAAACTTATGTCTCTTATTTCAGTTACCATAAACCTATTGTTTCAATGATAACAAATTCCTGAATAACCTACATGTATTGTAAGATAATAAAAATATTTTAAACGATATTAACTTCTCATTTATTCAATAAAAGGAAAAAAATTGTTTTCTTATCGGTCACCACGCTCAAAAAGTGTAACTTGAATTAATATCAAAGAAAAAAAAATACTGCATGAATTAAAAATAAATAAATAATTATAATTGCATAAGTTGAGAAAAAATGCTATGCAATAGCTTCACCGAGGCAGTCCCCGAGTGCCACACGTTTTATTTTAATCGACGTTTCTCCGCGAACTGCAGTGCGGGCAAAATGACATAGCGACGGTTACCCTAAAATGACACAGGGTATGTCATTTTAGGCTAAAAGTCATTTTGGGCAGTACTTATTTTATCAGCAAAAAATATTTTTCTGTAGGTTAATAATGCTGGGGAAGTATCAAAGATCAACCACTCTCGAAAATTGGGGTGGAAAATATATGGAACTGGCAATAAAAGCAGTAGAGGAAGGCACACTTGGATGGTTAGCTACTTCAAAGCGCTACAGAGTCTCACAAGCTACATTACTACGGCGAGCACAGGGATTAAATAAAAGAGTCACCGATATAAACAAGGGCCTAGGGTGATATGCACCTACACTATCGCAAGAAATGGAGCGTGAATTAGTCGAGCATATAAAAAAATTTGAAACCCTCATGTTTAAATTTAAAACAAAAGAAGTAAGAGCCCTTGCTTTCCAGTTTGCAGAAAGAAATGGGTTGCCCCACAGATTTAATAGAGAAAGGAAGGCTGGGACTGGCTTGTGGGTTTTAGGAAGAGAAATATGGATATTTCCGAACCTACCCGAACCTACTTCAGCTGCAAGAGCACAAGGTTTTAACAAAGGCACAATAAGTGGAAACATTTTTCAATATTTTACAGAACGTTGTAACAGAAAATAACTGTCAGCCTGAAAACATAATTATATAACATGGACGAGTCTACTTTGTCAACTGTCCAACGACTACAAAAAATCTTAGCTACTAAGGGTAGGAAACAAATTGGCGCTGTAACAAGTGCTGAGCGTGGTGTTCATACAACTGTGCTCTGTTGCATGAATCCGATAGGCGTTTAAATTCCACCATCCTTAATATTTAGCAGGAAAAGGTAGCCAGATCTAATTGATCATGTTCCGTCAGGAACACTTGGTTTGTGCCAGGAATCAGGTTTGAGGCGAAATCTTTTGTAAATGGATCAAGCATTTTGCTAAGTACTCTCACTGCTCCACCATCAACAAAGTTTGGTTGCTCCTTGATGGCCATCCAAGCTATAAAAATCTTGGTGCACTTGAATATGCTAAGCAACATGGAATTATTCTATTGTGCATTTCCCCTCATTGTACCCACAGAATGCAGCCGTTAGATGTGTCGTTTTTCGGTTCGTTGTCAGTATACTACAACCAAGCTATATCTAAATGGTTGAAAAATAATCCAGGATGAACAGTGTCACCGTTCCAGGTAGGAGAACTGTTTAACGAAGCATATGAACGTGCTGCAACTATGTCAAACGCAGTAAGTGGGTATCAGAAAACGGAAATCTACCTACTTAAGCCCCACATATTTCTTGATTGAATCTTTGCACCTGCTAGTGTTTCAGATATTCCACAGAATGAAACTATCTCAGAGCATTCAACACCACCAACAGTAGCAACACAGATAAACGATGAAATTGGTTAATGGTAGTTCATCTACAACACAATTTCTGGCTGAATCGTCAATTTCTGGAATTGGTCCATGAACACCTCCTCCCCACGATGATAGTGAGAAGGAACTTGACAATATCTTAAATTCCAGTAAAATGTCCATACGATCTATTGCTCCACTTCCAAAAGCATCGCCAGTGATTCCCAAGCGGAAACGAAAGAAGCAGAATGCCATGGTGTTAACTTCAACCCCAAACATGGAGGAGCTCAAAACGAAAGCTGCTGAAATAAGTTTCGTTCAAGAAAGGACCTCAAAAAGGCAAAGTGCGAAACATAATCTGTTTCGCAAAAATTCAGACGATGATTTAAGAGACGAAGTATTCGCAACCGATGGTGATGATGAAGATGCACTGTGTATATATTGTAATGAGCTTTATTCATGTTCAAAGCCCCCCTCTGTAGGGCTGCGCTGTTAAACCGGCAACAAATGGTGCCAAGCAGAATGTGCAGAAAAGTTTCTCGAAACAAAATACTTCACATGGGAGTTGTGTTTACCATAAATTTATTATTTGAATAAATTTTATGTGTTATATTTTGAAATGAAAGCTTAATTACAGAGTATGTCATTTTACCCGTATGATAAACCTAAAGTGACTAGGTGTTGTGTTTTTAAAAAAATTTAAAGTGTAATTTTTTTCCTTCACTGTTTGTATACTAGCTGATGTATACCTCAGAGTATGCTTAGCAATCTCAGGTACCTATAAAAATTTTGTTTTGTGCCTTTATTTAAAGCTTTGTGGCCATTTTACAAAAAGTATGTCGTTGTAGGCCAGTTTCCCCTAACTATGTATCATGTGTCGGGTCGCTTTTGATGTGTAAGTCTTTATTAGCAAAAATAATATAAATTATGTTACTTATCCGTTTGTTTAAATTTATTCCAAGTAGGCGGGTGTCATCTATGACAGTGTTTATCCGTTTGTTAGTACATTGCATATTAACGATTTTGTTTCCGTTATATTTATTAGTCTTGTAAATTGTTGAAATTTTTGATGTCAAAATTGGATTTTTAGTGCACATAATCTAATCTCTACTTATCCAAATATGCTTCCTATTGGGATCAATGCTATGGTGTATGGAAAAGAAACTGTCAGTCTTCGTTGAATTAAATTAAGATTCGATTAGATGAGATGTAGTTGATCATTCCTTTGAACTGATGGACACGTTTTTATTTTACTGATAATAATTATTCTACGTAGTTAAAATTCATTGAGAAACGTTGAAAATGTATTTTATGTTCTAATAGAAGCACATAAAAAATATCTTAATAGAACCGTCATTGTCGCAGATGATAAAGAGAACACTGGAGATGTCTGTGGTAGGTTGTATGGTAACTAAACGACACAACAAAAGGTGTTAGGAAATAATATATATAAGGAAGAGTGAGATGCAGCTTACGTCGGGATTATTTGTGAGTTATAACCATGAATATTAGGTTTAGGATGGTCCTATTAGCTACGGTAGTGGGTTTTTATACGAGTGACGGTGTCCATCAGGAGTTCGCTGTATGCTGTGTGAGAACAATCCAGAGATCCATGGCGAGCATAGAGACCCCACACAATACCATTTCATTAGAGATACACTGTTGAATTTCGCAACGCTTCAATAATTCCATTACTCACCGACCCATTTCTTGGACAATTTGGTCTCCTCCTGCCAATATTTCGTTTGCTATGGATTTCCTTTATTTTATCATATACGGTGTTCATTATTGCACATTTCAATTCTATTACTCGAGTATATTCTTTTGTAATAACACTTCCCAACGCACAGTTGAATCCAAAACAGTACAAAGGAATGAATCCGTTGTTCCATCTATCTTTTGGAATTATACTTCAATTATTCAAGTTCCGGCGTCTACTTATTGTGTATTAATAATAAATCTGAATAAATCGCACTTTATTGTTATAAACTGGGATTCCTAGATCACTGACTCATCTCACTCGTAGGAACCCAAAATATACTACAAATAGTAAGAAACAAATAAAATCGTGGAAAGACTTCAAATTGTTCTCTATGTCTTTCAATTAAAAGTTAATTTGAATTAACAACAAATGTGTCTCACAACGGTCGATACTAGGACCTTTATCGTATTATCAAGACAGAGTGAGCGTAGTGAACGAAAATGTTTCTTTAATCAAGTTATAGGAAAATGTATGTTCTCGTGTAGCGGCTAAATGGTAAATGCACACCTCTTGAAATGACGCAAACCAGATATGATGTGTAAGGTTTTGAGGAAACTTTTTTTGTTTCTAATGATCTCAACTAACTTAGGGTAATAATTAACCGCAGGGCTCGTAATGAAACGTATCCTTCGATTCCTGATTGAATAGGATTGCCTTTAATGAACGCCAACTGCTTCACGAAAAGATACGGAAGAGTCCTCAATCAAGATTTTCCAGTATTATGAGGTGGATAATTATTGATGATTATATTAGAGATAATAAAGACAAGTTTCAACTTTACAATTTGGTTTATTCCTGTAGGGAATTATAATTGAGAACAACTATCTTGATTTATGAGCAAAAAAAAATTTAATTCAATAAATTAATAAAGATTCATACTTAGTAGAAAATCTATAATGAAAAAAAATCAGTTCTAAGAGCTTGATTAGATTAAATCGAATTTGAAGATAAATTTTAAATTAAAAGTTTGAGTTAAAAAAGTTAATCTGAAATGAACAACAATAATTTTGGAAATAAGAATTTGGTTATTCCAACTAAAAATTTTTACCGTCCTTGAACTTGGATGAGCGTTGCCTCTACCATTGACAGCGTCACGGCACGGGAACGTTTCGATCTTCAAATCCTGAAACAGACAATGCGAGTAGTATCTTGACCTCAACTTCGAGAGACTTAACCAGTAGGAACAATCAAAACAATCTCATAACTGATTATGTTATCTACCCAGAATTTATATTCGAATTTATAAAAAGAAATGGAGTCTTGAAGAGAATAATGAATTATAGGAATCTGTTAAGCAGAGAAATACAAATTATCAAATTACAATATTGAAATCTTGAAGAAAATATTAATTTATTAATTTACTGGTTGAAGTTATGGAATTCAAAATAGTGATCTCGTCGTTTCTAAATGATGTCCTGATAATTTCAGAACTTCATTCCTATGAAGCAGTTACTGAGAAATTTGGCTTCATTTATGTGATTCCAAAAAACCACGTGGATCATTTGCTAGGTTAAACAAACAGCCGTAATGAACGTTATGAACAATTCTGATTATTACTCGACAAGTCTATCATTCTATTTAAATGTAATTTTGCATTTAATTACATTCAACCGAGTACAAGAAAAAATGATCTTGCGAAGATAAGTTCCATAAACGAAAATCTGGAAGTTTGAATACCGAATATCACATTGATATTATGTAATTAGAATGATCATAACATCTATCCACAGCTTTTTAAACCTTCAAGTTAGCGAATTACAATGAAATATCAAAATAGATTTTTATCAATCTTATCTCGTCCAGTGATGACTCAAGATGTCAGTCTTTACATTCGCATTCAACCTATGTTACCTCTTGCGTCAATCTACTCATTCTCCAGAGACCCGCTACCAGATTGAGATACTTACCTTGTGCTATCAAACTATCTGTAGTTTGATGACCTCTGGGTCGAGGTTGTCTCTTTCTATTATTAAATATCTCACAACATTTATCGGAATAACAAATGATCATTAAATAAATATATTAACGTCTAAACGTTACAGATGTCTGAAATTTACTAGCATAAAAATTCAATGTAGTACCTTAAGCCGTTTTTGAGTTATTCCGTTGAAACACTCGAGGCTTTTCGGTTAGTTTCAACCTTCGTTCGGAGAAATAGGAGAAATAGTGCTAAAGAATCGAACTCGCACAACTGTACAGACTGTGGCTTGCCCATTTCATCGACTTATGCCAAAGCCTCTCCCCTTTCGGTTCATACGGCACGTTGTTTTTTTCTACATAGCGGTCCAATAGTCAAGGAAATAAAGCATTCCACATTCCGAACCCGGCGCAGCTAGATGGATTGAGATGCGGTTTTTTACATTCGATTCAGAAAGTAATTCAAAAAATTTGTTCGGTATTTTTTTATGCGGAAAAAATTTATTGCATTTCTACAGTCAAAAAATGCATTTTTCTGAGTGCACTTCTTGAGGTAATTAAAAAAATGAACCCGAATTGGTTTCTCGGGGGTTTTTGGGGTCGCTGAACATGAGTATACTATCAAGAGAATTCACTGAGGTCCCCTTGTACTTCCCGGAGGGATCCGAGCGTCCTGACGCTCTAGATATCGTTTAATGTTTGTTAACTGTTCGAGAGGTGATATAAAGGCTGCTAGTATTGATTACGACGTGAAAAAAACTTTTCTGCAACACCTGGTGGTACCCTGAGATCAAATAATCACGTCATCTTCTGGGAATTTGTTAATTTTTCTTCATAAAATGTAACAAATTCTGGCTCTCGGAGTTTTCAAAGTCGCCGATCACGTCTTTGACACTCACAATGTACTGCAAATCAGCTGGAGGTGTTCCCGGGTCTCTGGAGCCCTGTGTATCTACGTCATCACCTAGGAATTTGTTAATTTTTCTTCATAAAATGTAACAAATTTTGATTCTCGGGGGTTTTCAAAGTCGCCGATCACGACTATGACACTCACAATGTTGAA